>JANFCV010000009.1:4164837-5553116 GCA_024500475.1 Phthorimaea operculella
AGTCTGCGGTGACAATCCCGAGTCTCGATCCCGATTTATTAATTCGCTTTTATGAAGTAAAGGTAAATAGTGCCTATGTGGTATACAGTATTAGGGTTTCATATTCCAAAAGGCAACTTAGTAGCCACAAACTTATCAATGGCTCCTCCATCAGGCAAAGTAATCGGTCGTAAACAGCTTAACGTGTAGGATAGTGAGGTTTAATTAATTAGAGTATCGTTATCGATGATGGCCGCTAGCTTGATAAGCACTAGGGATGGGCTTCCAAGAAAAAAAACTGAGGTGAAACACCGTTTAGTGGAGTCTAGATTAAATGTCTGATACATCTAAAAGTTCTGTTGTAAATTAGGCTCCTAGGTATACGAATCTTTTCTTCTTGGTAGGAAATAAGTCTCGCGTATTGTGAATAATTTGTCTATAATAACACTTAATTAATATATTAATTAATAGAGAGCCTAATTTTTACATCCAATTTATACTATTAAAAACAGTAACCATCAAAGTGTGATAACAGACATTATTATAGTTATTTATAATGCTCATATTTTAAATAATATTTTAAAGATAATCCTTGTTTATTATTCATTGTTTATAATACAATTTTGGGCAAACAAATCCTAAACAAAAGTTTTGTTTGCCCAAAATGTCCCAAAGCAAAAGTTGCTCTACATTAAATCAGCTACTCGCCACTAGATGGCGCTACTTGTCCGACAAATTATGAAAGTTGAAATCAAGTCCTTAGGTACTCGCGACTCACTTAGACCGTGGAAAGATATTTTTCTTTTTAATAATTCCCACATATTTTCCAGAGGACTTTTCTCATTTTCTCACCCGACGAGAACTCTTCAGTTTTAATGAAGAAAGTTGAGCGCTCCATACTTTTTCCATTTAGAAGTTCAACATTGATTCACAACTTTCTCATAACAATCGGCGCGATTTGAAAATAATATTTTCAGTGAATAATTTTTAATAATGGGCTCGAGAAGAAAGAAATTTTAGCTTGGCTGGTACTTTTATACATACCTAGTTATGAAATAAGGATTCGTCATAATCATACATAGTAAATTCGCCAATGTAATGACCTTCCTATACTTACATGATACTCATTCATTACTGTGTAAGCGCATAATTGAAATTTTAAATGCATGCAGACAAGAAACCACAATATTCTTATGGAAATAAGTTAGAATAACTTAAAATTTAAGATAGTACCTAGGTAATAGGCATCTCATCATTAAAACTATTGTCAAAATTATTTATGTTACAGTCGATTTCGGATCTTACCTTCTAGGTATGTCTTCTTCCAGCTTGTAGGATAGGAACCTTCTTTTACCCAAGCTTTTACCTAGATACTTTTCTTCATATCAATATTTTCAAAAATCTTTTAACAGCTATATCTACTTATGCATGTTTGATACACCTTACAAAATAATAAACCATATATAGGTAGGTATAACCATAATGAAACCAAACAGATTCGGAAAGTTTTCCTCAATGGTAACAACTATCCTTGGGCAAGTGGTGGGACGCCATTAATATAATTTTATGGTTTTTGTGTTTGTCACGGCGCGGGTTTGGTGGAGATTTGTGGGTGCTCTAACGAGGGATACGGATTAATAAGTGGAGTGGATTTTTACCATTCTACGGGATTTTTAAGACGCACACTATTTATGTTGTTTTTACTTTTTGCTCTCTCTCTTTCTGTTTATGTGGAATACCGAGTCGTCCAACCACCCGATGAACTCTAAACCCTGGACCCCTGGTGTCAGAGTTTGACAACCGCCTACTAAAAGTAACAGGCCTCTGACATGGTTGTGTAACGACCATCGTCTAAGTAAACATAGACAGCAACCGGGTCCGACAGCTTAACGTGCCCTCCGAATCACGGAACTATATTTCTTTCAGGTAAATCAGGTTTTTTATGTTATGATGTCGAAACCCTCCTGTGCAAAGTTCAGCCACGAATTTTGAGTAAGAAATCGTAAGTATATTTTATTGTAGTGTCTATTTCAACTATTTTCAAACCGAATTGATTGCAATATACGCAACTTTTACAAATTCTGACTGTTTTCACAACTAATCAACGGCACGAGGCTGTTACATTGACGGCACACTACAACTCGTACAGTGCCTGAAGTTTAATCTCACTATCTCACCTCGCAAAATCAAAATCCCGTAAATACTTACGAGCATATTTTATTGTTTTTTTCATGCATAGCCTCGAATCTATTTATTTTAATACATAGTTATTTTATTTCTATTTGTTTTAATACATAGTTATAAATAGCGAAACTCGGACAAACTCAACACGATTCCAATGAATAATTACAAAAGTGTTGAACATATCGCGGCAATTCACTGTGAATCACCCCAAGCATTCCAAACAAGCCTGGACCAGTTTCAAGCACAAAGCACCAGGCCCGCCTTGTCCACTCTTGGGGCCCTCAATGGTCTTGCCAAGGGCCTTGGGTCCCACCCCGCCACCAATTAGGGCCCCAATTGTAGCATCTCTGTAACAAGCTGTTTTTCATGTGTGTTAGGTTTAAAGATTATTTATTCATTCTCATAAAAGACATTGAGTCACTTACACGAGAATTAAACTTAATTAAATTATTACATATTTTATCTGTCGCTCGCATACCAGATAAGTAATAACTAATTTTACTTATAAAACGATTCCTACTAACCATCTCTCGAAAAAACACAACCAAATAAGAAACATGTATGGGTTAAACATTCATTCGATCAAAATAGTATTCGTAACATGTTCAGCTAGTTTACGTTTAAATTCTATAAGTGAGTTGCTATTTTTGATTGATGAGGGTCATTTATTGAAAAGTTGCGCTCCTTCGTAAGTAAACTTTTTTTTTTCGTAGTTAGTTCTAGTTTTTGGTAATACAAGGTAGCTAGCTCGTCGCGTTGTCCGCTTTGTTACGTGCCTCGTTTGCATGAACGGGATTGACGTATGAGTGGTCTTTTTAAGTACTTTACTTTACTTTACTTTACTTGTGTTCCTTACTCGTTCTTAATTAAATGTCAAGCTCTCTTTTTAGTGATACTTGTCCATAGCTTTTCGCTACACTTGTGTTCATTTTGTGACCTAACTAGAAACGTTTCGTTCACTCCCAAGAAATTCAAACAAGCCTGGACCAGTTTCAAGCACAAAGCACCAGACCCATCTTGTCAACTCTTGGGCCCCGCCGCCGATTGGGGCCCCCAATTGTAGCATATCAGTAACAAGCTGTTTCGCTTCTGTGTTCCTTCTCATTCTCAGTATCAATGACGAGCTCTCTTTTATAACGATGTGTATTTTAAATATAGCTGTGGCCTATTAGAAATATCTGAGTATTCGGTCTTATAAAATATGAAGTACCTGAGTAAGTTCTGCGTACACCTCAACACATCGCTGTATAAGCATCAAAACGAAACATCCTCTACATCGAATTAAAATTTTAGCAACAAAAAACAATTAAGTGTGTTGAAAGGGTATCACAATAGTCTTCTATCTGGCGGCAAATGTGTAAATCTGCCACTGTCATAGGGGCCCCATTTTACTAATGTACTCTGGGCCTTCCGAAGGTTAAAGACGGCCCTGGTTTCAACCACAAAGCAACAACGTCTTCGCGCCTCTTGTGTCTTACCAACCATTTATCACCATTTGAATAAATTCAATATGTACATTGAATTGCGTGTAATTAATGGTTTTATTCGTTTAGCACTTAAAACGCTTTAAGGGCGAGGTGTCCAAACAATACCTGTCTTTTTCTGCCCTGTGGGAATGAGAAGGATGGAGGAGTGAGTCCAGAACACCCGCTGGCTTGGATCATTAATATTGATTTGTGGTCAATCAAAGCTCTGAGGATTTCACTTTTAATGTTGTTTTTTTGTCCCTTCTCGTATGCTGTGTAGGGTTTTAAGCAGTGCTCTTATTAAGTAGAGTGATAGATTTATAAGCTGTGTTTGCAAGTTCAAGAGCTTTTCATTGCGATACTATAACTGCAGGAAGAAAGTCAAGAATAAGACGTATGCGGCATAGAAAAGCATCACACTACTGCTCGTGCAGCTTATAAAAGGTGTCTGTGTGTTGAATCCAGGAACTCCAGTATCCAGGAATCCAGGTATTCCTGTAAAAAACAGCCCGCAATGCACTCGCCAGCCCAAATCTATGTACCAAGACATGTTGCTTCCACAGCTGTGGCTGTTGATGATGACAATGAATCTTGACTTTTTAGTCTTCCGGTTATGCTCGACATGAAGTAGGCTAGGCACTTTATTATTACTACTTGTTTTCAAAAGCCTCTATCACAAAAACCCACACTAACCTAAAGCCTTAAAACAACACAGCGTGTGCAGTCGGTTAAAAAGTATATCCCACTTGAGTCGTACACAAAGCTTAATGATGGCACTCGAGAAACAAAAGCAAAACCACTGCACAAATTACATACGGTATGCTGTGCGCCTGTACAGAAAGCTCAGTTAGTATTTCATTACATCTTTGGCAGCCGATGTGGCGCAGTGGTTAGTATGCCTGCCTGCCACGCAAAGGTGCCGGGTTCAATTCCCGGTGGGGTCACTCACAAAGCTGTTATTTATCACTTTGTGAATTGGTTCCCAGTCTGGTTAGGATATTGCAGGCTGAACCACCTGATTGTCCGCAAGTAAGATGGTTCCGTGCTTCGGATGGGCACGTTAAGCCGTCGGTCCCGGTTGCTGTCTATGATGGGAGTCGTTACACAACCATGTCAGAGGCCTGCTACTTGCAGTAGGCGGTTGAAAAACTTTGACACCAGGGTTCATCGGCTCTTTGAACGACTCGGTGTCCCACACGAAAAGAGAGAGAAGAGACTACATCTTTAATAGTCATGAAAGCCTACTGCTGGACATGGGCCCTGTCCTAACGAACTTCAAAGGTATTGCAAAGCTCAGTCAGAACGCTTGGTAAACGGATTGGCACGCACAGTGAAAGATACTGTAATTACAGGTAGGTAGGTACTAGATGAATTGGCGGCAGCGTATTATAGTCCGACAAGTTCGTGCGCGACCTTCCCTAGGGGTGACAGACGTTGGGGGGAGAGACGTCAGCGGGTAGCGGGGAAGGGAGACGCGCGCATCCGCGCCGCACGTCATATTAAAATGACGTGCTTCCTCGCTCCCCCACCGTCTGTATCATTTTTATTCAGGACCAGTGGTAATACGTATAGTAGCAATCCTGAAAATATGGTTTTGACTAATAACAGCAGTGAAAGTAACCCATCTGCAGCCTAAAGAATAAAGAAATTCTGTAACCACTGTGGCTGTAAAAGTAAGTTAGTAGAGTGACCACTGACATTGGTACTGCAGCAATGGGCCCGTCTCGAAGTCACTGATGCAGTGACTTATCACAAACTTTACAGCGTAGGTAGAAAAGTACGAAATGAATGAAAATAAGCCATGTAAAACCTACATTATTCTGTGACCATTGGCACAGGTACTGTAGTCACATGACGATGAACAATGGGTCAGTCTCGAAGTCATTGAAGATGCACTGTCTTTATCTTACATGAACTTTACATTATAGCTAGAAAGTTATCAAATTAGTAAGAGTGATCCTTCTGAAACCTTCTTTATTCTATGACCACTGACACTGGTCCTACAGTCACACATCGATGAGCAATGGGCCCGTCTCGAAGTCATTAAGGATACACTGTCTTTATCTCACTTAAACTTTACAGTGTAGGTAGAAAGTTACAAAAATAGTGAGCCTTCTGAAACCTTATTTATTCTATGACCACTGACACTGGTCCTACAGTCACACATCGATGAGCAATGGGCCCGTCTCGAAGTCATTAAGGATGCAGTGTCTTATCTAACTCGAATAATTAATGAAAGTGTGGATGGAATTGCGGCATGCTGGGAGAGTACAGTCCAGAAGAAATTGACCTTAAATAATGCCAAAGGTGATAGGTACGACGAAAAACATAGGATGAAAGAAAAAGATGAAAAGAAAACGTATTTTAAACGGTGAACCAGCCGATGAAACTGAACAACACACATACATAGGTTGAAATGAATAATAAAAAAAGAATCGGCCGTCACAAACTGACTCAGCCAGTGAACATATTTTGTATGGCAGGTCCTAATTTATTTTTTCAGATTTCTGTTCCTAGGCGAAAGTTGTTCAGTTTCATGAACTGGTTCCCTGGCCCCAGCAGTTCAGCTGAAGTTGGATGGGCCGGTTACATCTTCTGCTTTATCTATATGAGAAGACTTTGTGGGCTAAAGAAAACTACTATGTGGAAGCCGCTGACAAAAAAAACGCGCTTTAATAAAATAGCTTGATAGAACATGTAAACAGTAGAATTACATAGACAGAGACCAGTAGGGATGTGACTTGAGTAATAAAAAATCGTTTTTTTTTTATAATCGATTATTTCCAGTCGCATAAAAATCGATTAAAAATAAAGCGATTTTTATTTAAAAAAACATCGATTTTTAATAAAACATACATACATCACGCCTCTTTCCCGGAGGGGTAGGCAGAGACTACGTCCTTCCACTTGCTACGATCCTGACATACCTCTTTCGCTTCTTCAACATTCATCAATCTTTTCATGCACGCTCGTCGGTTTAGGGTACTCTTGACCTGACCTTTCTTTAAAACGTCCCCGATTTGGTCCAGGTACGTTCGTCTAGGTCTTCCCCTTCCAACGTTCCCATCCACACTCGCCATATATACTTTTTCGTTAATCTTCTTTCATTCATCCTCTCAAGGTGACCAAACCATCTAAGCATTCCTTTTTCTATACCAGTCACTATGTCTTCTTTTATACCACAACGTTCCCATCGCTCGTCTGTGGCAAAGTCCTATATAGGACTTTGCCACAGACAAGGCCTACCTATAAAAAATGGCGCCACAGAGGAGAGGTTATCACGCTATTCCTAATCCTGTCACTCAATTTTACTCCAATCATACTTCTTAACGCTCTCATTTCTACTGCATTTATTCTACTTTCATGTTTTTTCTGCCATACCCAGCTTTCACTCCCATACATCAGTGTTGGAACTAACACTGATGTATGGGAGTGATGGTGTATGGGAGTGAAAGCTGGGTATGGCAGAAAATCGTTTTTTTTTTGTTTCGCACCTTTAATAATTATCAAAAAATTTAAATGCAAGACATTTTACATGATTTTACTAAATCTCAAGTTACACACAATACAAATTATTTTTTATGCACCTAATTACTATAAGTAAAATAAACTTCATACAAATTGACTAAGCCGGTTGTAACATTTTGCATGGGAGGTCCGTTTCTTTTTTTATTATTTCGTTTTTTATCATCTAGTCATAATCTAATATTATCTATCATAGTCATCCCTTTGGGTAAGACGTTGCGTCGCCAAACGACCCAATGAACTCTGGTGTCAGAGTTTTACAACCACCTACTAAAAGTACCGCTACTTCACTCAGTATTAGGACGGTTTCTTCAAATTCATGCCAAAATTTACAGCTTGGATGCAAAAATAGCAGTCACTGCAACGAAAAGAGCCGAACATTACATTTAAGACCGGGAAAAGTGGGTATGTTGTGTTATTATTCATGCATAATCAAGACGTTTGGTAAAAATTAAATAACCACAAAAAATCGATGTTTTATTTTGGAAATTTTGAAAATATAATCGATTTTTAATTAATCGATTTATTCTACTCCTTTAATAAATCGATTAATCGATTGTATTTTCAAAGAAAAATCGATTATTTAAAAAATCGATAATTTTTTCACATCCCTGGAGACCAGTGAGGAGGTCTTTGCTTATCAGTGGCATAACCTAGGTTACCCCAGAAAAAGATGTCCATGATAAGCCCGACTTTTCAGTCAAAGTCAATCCGAAAAAGTTGCAGCATTCAATATTATTTCCACTGCAACTGTACCAAACACCACCTCGTCCAACGCAATGCCCTTTATAAAAGTTAAAATCGCGGTAAGCTATGGGGTGCAAACTATTATTTGAAGATGAATAATGACAAGGAATCATTGGAATTATGAGTGTGCGGATTCCTTCTGACCTCAGAGTGCATGGTTCGTTATGTTTACTTTACTTGATTTGATTGATTATTGCAAGCGTTGGTAATGTGGAGAATGCGCGTGGAATTTTTGTTTTAATGTGATAAATTAGGGACTAAGAATAGATAGTGCTGATGTGTGGTCTTTCGAAATAGATCTCAACTGTTTTACCTAATAAAAATGAATAAATAAATATATGGAACAAAGCTTTTTAATCTCATAGAGAGCCGTGTGGTAGCGGCGAAGAATACTGCCACCACTAGTCCACTCAGGGTGTTTCAAGACGACGTTAAGTTTTTCATCTCGGCTGAATAGAAATTTGTCGACCATGGTCAACCGCATAGTGGCAGTGATACCACCTACAAAAGCATTTCCATCTATAGAGTACACACACATTTGAAGTAGGTAGATTCACTGAAAACTGATCAATATTCCCTTTTTACTTTATTGGGTACACTTTGATTATATTTTATCAAAATACTGTTCTTATCTGTGGAATAACTCAGGTAACCACCGGCTTAAGATCCCGATTAATCATTACATTTTGTTTGACTACGGTTGACAGGGAAAATTAATTAACATTCCATGTAAAAAAACACAAAAAAAACAATCAGGTGTCCCTGTGAAGCTAACGCCTACATTCATTCATTTTATTTTGTGCACTGTCAAAGACTATCAATACATTGGCAGATGCGACACATTTTTCTGTCCGTATAGAACGAGTTGGCGATAAAAGTGCCATGGTCTTTTTCGCTCATCTTCTTTGTATGTAGACCTAGTCGACGAAAGCAACGAATCAACCTTGTGTCAGAGTTTATCAACCGCCCTACTTCTACTATAGTCGACCTCTGAATAATGCTTGTATAAAGAGGCTTGACGTGCCCTCTGAAACACGGAGCCGTCTTTTTTTCGGACATTCACGTGGTTCAACCAGCAATGTCCTAACCAAATTAGAAAATTTTTCACAAAATGACAAATATTATCTACTTTGTAAGTGTAACTTCTGCTGTTTGTTTGAATTTTTTTGAACCGATTTCGAACCGTTTTAGGCACAAACCTGTAGCCATTCAAACCTGACCTGCATAATCTATGGCCGACAGCAGCTGTTATCTACAAAACACGTTCGGTAGCCGATCGGTCGCTCGCCCGTTAGTAATTTGACAGGTCAGATGACAGATTACAACGAGCCTTACAGACCACCAAGGAAATTGTCTCCTCTGCGCCGTCGATACATTTTTGTTTATTTGACAACTGCGTGTCTAATTGGATGGCTTCTGTGTGCTTCTGATTCGGATGATCTATTTGGTTTGGTAGTTTCTAGAACGAGAAAAGATAAGCAGGTTAGTTCCACTTCATTTAAAAAAGAAAGTGTTATGAAGTAAGAAACTTACAGAAATCCTAACTTTAAGTCTAAAATCTTTAACTTAATCTTATATCTTGCATCATACCTAACAACTATTAAATATCCGACTACGTTTAAGGCTCTATTCGCACAGGGATTTTATTTAGCACGAATTTTTATCGCTTTAACACACTGATTCTTATGTAAGTTTTCACACTGACAAAAATACTGTTTTTTCATACAAAATAAAAAGTCACGCGAGAAAAAAATCGCGTTACGCAAATAAAATTCGCTGTGTGGACAGAGCCTTAAGATTTGCTCGAATTCAAAGGTGACTTTCGCATTAGGTAGGTATTTCCTAAATGTCTAAGCTATGACGTGTAATTCTAGAACTATGAGCTAATTACCAACTTTCCAACACCACATCTGACAAGACCACTCAGATTTTACGCCTCACGGGCGGTCTTACGTCAGCAATAGCTCGATCTTAGAGCAAACATAAGCAAGCTATAGAGTACGCGTATCGCTCCGGGCCATTGTTCCGAGCATAAGCAAAGTTTAACCTAGGTAAGTCAAATGTACAAGAAATAGAGATGTACAAAAGTATGCTTTTACTGTCGTTTTGCTACTGTTGGACATAGAGGTAACAAAATTGAGAATTTACAGAAGTATCACTTAACCCTTTTTGGGATTTTCGTGATTATCACTTGTTACTACACAGCTAGGGTTGATACTGCCAAAATTCTGAAATTATAAGAATATCAAAACAGCAAAATGATACAAGAACGTCATATGATTCAGAGCCAATTTTAATCCAAGAATTATGTGACGTTCGTGGCAACCATCTTCTGAGTTACCTTAAGTTCCCCAGAGGTTCGAGTTATTTCCAGTTAATGTCAGTAAGCGTCAAAATCATCGCTTGTACTGACTACTGAGTGAACCATCTGTAAAGGCGCCTCGCACGCCGTTTCCCTAATTTGTGAAGAGGTTGTGTTCACATCCATGCCAACCGTTCGTACCTTAGCTTATTATAATCTAAGAGGTCGATAAATACGGCTTGTTAATTTCACAATGTGGACTGTAAACGCATTGGTATTTAGATATAAGCCCGAGAGCCGATCACAATGGTGTAATCGATAATTGAATTCAGCATTGATGAACTTTACACCGTCCGACCTCTTAGACGTGACAGATTAGAATGGAATCTATGAGTGGAAAAGTGTAGAGCTGTTGCAACGGTACTGAAATACCTGAATCTGCTTCAGATTAGATAGAGCAGATTCAGACAAAACTAGAAAATTCTCTTGATCAGATCAGAACTGACAGGAGAATCCACTGGGTAGATAACACACGGTCTTCTTCTTTTTATCGAGTGGGACACCGAATTGCCTAACGACGGTTATATAAATATTTTATCACAGTGTTTAATAAATATTTTATATTTTTCATTCTTTGCTACCCCACCAACTCCTATACTATATCCTACTCCTACCTACCTAAAGCATCATCATATTTCAGACTAGAGCCAACCAGAAAAAAAACGGTTAAGGAATTATTTCAGTGTGGTCCTCCCTTTTGACAAGCCTGGTAGGTAAATATAATACACCTCTAGCCAAATATGGAGGATAAATTATGTTTGGAGGTGACTTATGATTTTGTATATTCTATGTAGGTAAAACAGCTCTATGTCGATATCTCTCTAAGACAGATTAGGCAAGTCACTGCCTGTCGTCATTCTTTAGCCAATTAAAAGATTTGGGATTGTGAATCTTTGTTTGGCTCTACTAATGTAGTTCGAGACTGACAGACACTTGAACCTTATATTGAACAGTTTTTCTTCAAAGACAAATCCATGTTCGGTACTTAAGTTCTAATTATAGACGAGATTGACAGTGTTTTTAAATATCAAAAGATTTTGAAAAAGTACCTATTCTTTTGTCGCATTTTCGAAATTTTCTTTATTTTACTATTGAATTTTTCATGAATAATGCCATTTTATCGTAATTTTGGAAGTATGATAATAGCGTCATGTGCTTGATTTACATAGACAAACGTCGGCCGCAAAGTGTACTAATGTACTTATTCCAAAAATATCGTTTCCTATAAATTTTATCTGACTTCAAACATATCAATAAATACTTTAAAACACTCCGACTTTCAAAGTTTTCAAATCATTATGCAGGCACTCTTAAGCTATGCTAGAAACTTGATAAACCCTTAGATGTGACAAGAAACCAGCTACCGCTTTACACAACATTACAAATTGAAAACGTTACACCAGTAAATGCACATTACCGTCCAATCAGGACAAGATAATCGTAATGACATAAGTCAAACATGGCAGGAATGTTCGTCAAACATGATCAGCAATTAATATAGCACATGTATACAATGGGCTGAAACACAATATTCACAACACGATCTCCAGCTGAGGAATTTGTAAGGAAATAGGGTCTATTTGCCAGACCTAAAGCAGTTCGATGCAATACCAAAAATGAAAACAAAAATACGTAGAAGCAAAAAGTTGTTTTTAAACATCAAAATAATGTCGCAAATAAAGCCGCTTTCTGTGTTCTCTGCTGCCTGGACACTGTTTAGTCCTCTTAAACCACGCAACGGGTTTTGATGCGGATTTTTGATATCTACATAAAGTATGTTCAAAGTATGTTCCGGAAACAAGTCTTATTTTCTCGGGAAAACAATTACCAGCAGGTGTACGGCGCCTACTCGCACCATTGCAGTACTCGTACTGATCTGCAAAACGACAATTGTCATAATGGTAGAGTTCGTTTATTGTTTTTTTAACACTGAGCGTCATCGTCTTTAGCCCATTGAAATTACGCTATTCATTAATTTTAGCCACGAATTTAGTTTTCCCACGGTCCGTTCTCATGGACATTAGCGAAATATTAGTTGAGATGTTAATGTTTTAGCTACTGTTTTGTCAGGCCCATTTGCACAGAAAATCACGAAGAGTCAAACTTTTTTGTTGGTAATAAAATGTCAAACTGACAGTACCTCTTCAATGTTTCCTGACTTAAAATAAGCGCAGAAACTGACAAACTAAAACATTTAAATATCTTATTAAAAAATACTTCAAGTTTGCAAGGTTTGCAAGTGGTGCATTGACTTCATTTTAGGCGTAAATAGAAAACTGAGGTAATGAATGAATGACAAATACGTTGAAATGTAATTGTAGAGAATAGTTAGGTTTTATTGGATCCGATTTTCTCAGTTCTTAAACCTCAGATTTTTGTAATTGTGGTTGACTGAGCGTTGGCGTAACCTTACTTAATAAATCATTTTGTCAACTCTTGAGTGGTAATTATACAATTAAGGCTAACTAACGATTAGCCGCTTCTTTGTTCTTGCCGGAAGAATGTTAGTTTGGCTTTAACTAACTTTTCTGAGAAAGACATTCCTGAGAAATGAATCGGTATGGTTCGATGTAGGTCAAGCGGGTATTATTTTTTGTTAATTAATTCTATTATTGGCTTTTCTGTTTTCGTCTCAGCTCAGATATTCAAATAATTGTTAATTCCTAACCAGGAAATCTAAATTTTTTCGAGATGAGGCAAAAATATCAGTGAACTAACTGGTCGTGTATTGTACATGTTCTTTTTGTTGTTTTCCGTAAAGCTCGTCGGAAAAAATTGTTCAGTTTCAAGGATTGCGGTCGTTGCTGCGTAGTTTTGGCAAACGTCAAATTATTTTGATTTGGAGATGTCTCGTTTTATTTTCCAACATGGAGCAAATATGTAAAAAGAAGTAAATCACAAAAATTTTACAGTCGATTGGGGAAAATGGTTCAATAACTGACACTTCATTTTCAGTCTTCAATTTTGGTTACTGGTAGATAGGTAAATAAATCGTGGAATATAAATTAATATTATGAATCATTAACATAAGGTACTTGTTATGAATGTTATATAAGATTTATCCTCTTAGAGACAATTAAACTCATTAACTCTTTTTAAAGTATGAAAAACCAATGAATCATACATCTCGCAAGAATGATTCACAGAAATCTTGATAAATATGCATTCGTGATGCAAAAATTATCTTGATTGGATTGTAATGACTAATTAAGTTTTCACAGAATTGAATAAGGTCAGAGTCGGTTTTAAAGCTAGAGTCGGATTGGAATGGAGTGGAATTTTTCATTGTTAGAGTTGTGCCAGGTAAATGCTCGAAAAATCTGTGATGGTGATACCTGGAACGTTGAAAACACTAGGACTGAAGGCAGTTGTGTTCTGTTCTATACGAACCTAAGCCTTTATTTACCTGTCGTGCTAATCTATCACAGATTTTCTCTTTTTGTGTAAAACGTTTCTCTTTGTCTTTCAACTTGTTTTTAACGTAAAATTGTTCAGTTTCTTCGGCAGGTTCACCTCTTGAAAGTGCTATACTTTTTCTAAGAGCCCATGTATTTTCAAATGTCAAACCTATCAGCGCTTCACATCGCTTGCGTTTTGCATTAATTTTAATAAAGCATTCTTCACCCGACGTCGATAGAGCACAACCAGACATTATTAAAAATTCCCTCGTAATATTTCAAACAGTTAATAATGAGCCCGGTACCTGACGGTCGAGATCGCGCTAAGACTCCGATCTAAAGAGGCTGCATTTGCATAAAATCATTAGTAAGCACAATGGTGAGCAGGCAGGGACACGGGGCGCGAGAGACATCATACCAATTCACACACAAATCATTCGATTCAACTACAATTCCACTCATAACACTATCCAATACTCTTTCACAAAGGTGCGACGAAGACTGCTTCAACAGCAAAGCAGCAACGAACGGTACAAGAATGAGGCAACACGAAAGCTTGTCTGCGGTAGAAAATGCATGGATACGTCCCGAAGCCGCCTCTCGAATATGATTTATCATCGTTCATTAGGCGAGTTTGTCCGAAGCGACAACAGATGGAGCTGATAGCACTTGGCAGGGTGGCCGCCTTGTTATTATTTTTATTGCCAGTTTCCAAAGAATAATACTTGAGGAATGCGTCCTTTAATGAACTTCAACCCTTTTTGGGATTGAGATGATGGATAGAATTAAATGTCGCCTCCATTGTTGATTGGGGACAGTTCATTTGGGATCCGGGTTTATTGATGTTCCATTGATTGTGCTGCATTGATGCTATCTGTTCAATGCAACATTATGAGCAATATAACAGGCTCTACATTAAAATGACAAGCATCTTGTTTGCATTCATTTATGTTGTGATTATTTTTTTTATTTTTTTTTATTAAATATTATTAAATATATTCATCCCCACCTGGGATGAACTATTAGATAGATTTTCCATAAATTTTAAGTTACATCCGCACTTTCGTTGCAACTTATTTTTTTTTAGTTTTATAGGCTGTTTATCATTTCGTGACAACCCTACTAAGCTACAATTTACTAAACATTTTCATACTCGCCTAGCTCGTGCTAAATCCACTTACTTTTAAAACTCGCGACTCACGCTCGCCACGCGCAAGCGCATACGAGTGTCGTTTCTCAAAACTGCATCTTTAACGCGTCGTCAGCCGTGTTTCAAGCGTAATTAAAGCCGAGAGGATTTGCATTTGCTGAGTTTCCAGTGCAATTCAAAAAAGGAGTTTCTTTTTTTGATGTTTAATTAGCATATTGTATTTTGAAATGTGACGGTCGGTGTGTTGGTGCCTTGTTGGAACGCTTACCACTCAGCGGTGGGCCAGAGCGGAGATTTTATGAGTTCGAGCTATGGATGTGTCTGTGTTTTATGGTGGCAGTTTAATTGGTAGTAATCTTTATGCATCTCAGATTTAGACGACTCTATCGGGCCTCGTGTCTGATTTTGATTGAGATATCCTTGTATCTGTTTCTCACTTTAAAGCATATAGGTAGGTAGTTCATTACTTGTGATTTAAATATAATTTTTTAAACATTAATTGATTTACTTAAATTTCTTCTGAGGTGAAAATAGTTCCGATTTTTTGTACTTACTAATAAGTACAAATATTATTCGTACCTACACAGCTTCCGAAGGCATACCCACGCAAATCCAAACTCAACAGTCAATCGCGATAGCTTTAGTTTTGCGTCTTTGTTTTAATTAATTTGGATCACGAACTCGCCACTTCGGGCGTCACGACGCGATGCTCCTGAGTGACATACTTCAAAATGTCACCAAATACACTTTGGGATTATCGTAGATCGGTAGCTGAGGCATGTCTCCTCTAGGCTTTTGCCATTGTCTGGTAGCTTTGTACGTATCAGATGGGGAATTAACACGGGCTCATTTGTAGTAATGTGCTTAAGGTTGTGTTCAATTGTCAAGAGGGTAACGAGGTGATTGGATGTTGGGAAAGTTTGACGTTTGTAGGCGAGGTTAGACACGGGAACTTTGTCTATTATAGCAAAGACATCTGTAGATATAGAAGTCATTGTACCTTATTAGAATGACGTGAGTGTGGTTTAAACAAAGTGATGAATTGTCGTAGTATTCGTTACAATAAAAATAGGAAGTATTGAGAGACGCCAAAAAGGCTAGAATCGATACAAATGATAAGTTTAAAATCAGTTAGCATGGATCGCATAGGCACTTAAACCTTAAGTGAAAAATAATCCTCACGTTGCGAACGCTGATTATAGACTACCACTAAGAACTGAATAGTTCCTACCATTGGTACACCAATGTCGCAACGAACTTATAGGCACAAGAATGGCAAATTAACTCCTTGTTTTGTGTGAGAATTCAGGTTATCACACATTTCGTGTGCACGATTTTAGTTGGGTGTCGTAATGTTCCAATTAGGTGTTCATTTGTGTCAAGCTCATTGTGTGCCTATTCGGTTTTTAGTTTTGGGGATATTCGGTTTTTAGTTTTGGTTGGTTTATGCAGAATGTTGTGATGTGGTAGCACCTACGTATTTCGATATTAATTAAGTATAGTTGGACTGTTAACAAATTATCGGCTGAGCGATTTTGTTATCTTCTTTATTTGGGGAAACTAGTATTTTGCTTCTTTCATTCGTGTGTGTAAATTGTTAAACTTAAACCAAATGATTTTTTTGGTCATTTACTTTTTTCCACTTGGTCGCTTCGTTTCCTCTAAAGTTTTGAATCATAACAGTTTAACATTTATCAGATCAATAGATTCAATCAGAACACTCCGATTAACATAGTCCACTCCCATCGAACTAAGCTGGTCTCACAATGGAGCGCACGCCACAACATCATCAAACAATTTCAAAATCTGATCCTATGCATAACGAATGGACAGTGTTGCCATTAGTAGCAGACTTCTGCTAGTTTGGTTATTTTGGTTTCGAACGATGTTGGTCTCACAATGGAGCAAACGCCACAACATCATCAAACAATTTCAAAATCTGATCCTATGCATAACGAATGGACAGTGTTGCCATTAGAAGCAGACTTCGGCTAGTTTGGTTATTTTGGTTTCGAACGATGTTGGTCTCACAATGGAGTGCACGACACAACATCCTAAAACAATTTCAAAATATAATCATAATAATGCATTAAAAAAAGTGTTGCCTTTAATAGCAGAGTACTGCCGGTTTGGTAGTTTTGGTTTGGAACTAAGCTGGTCTTCTCACAATCGAGCGTCCGCCAGAACAACATTGAATCAACTTTCAAAATTTGAATATTTGCATAATGATGACGGATAAACAATGTTGCTTTAAGTAGCATAATTCAGCCTCTTTGGAAGTTTTCTTGTCGTCTAGTAGATTCCTATCTAATTCGCTCAGTAGATTTTACCTGACCCTGATGCTACTACATGCTACAAGTTTACAAATATCATTTTCATATAGGTAAATTAGCCCATTGACCATTATGATACAAGGAAACATATTAAGTGTACGAAATGACTGCAATTAGAGAATAAAAACGTATGTTTTTTTCTGTTGAACCGTGGTTAGTTTAGGTTGAGTCTCATTTATTACTATTTTCAGGCAATTCAGCAAAGTTATCAGTATTTTCGAAAGTTTTGTAGATATTTTCAATTTTGAAGACGGGCACACTGAAATAGAGTTGATAAATAGTTTGAATTAACCGATTTAGTGCGGGTCACCCAAGTCCATAGTGACGAAGCAGATTTGGGCATCGTAATGATAATTGAACTGGCAAACACCAAGGTTTGTATAGAGCAAAGAAACTATGAACGCCGTGTTTAAAATGAATGCTATAAAAATATAACTGCCCGTAAATGAATACTTAGTATTGCAACTACGTTAAATTAAATTTTTAGCAATCAATATTTCGTCTATATTAATTTGAAATAGTTCTTAATACGCATAAAAAAATTAACATAACCCATCAAAAATTATTGAAAATCATGGTATTGTTACATAATGAAAGCTATGTCTAACGAGTTATTTCATGGCTAGGGTTTCCGAATAATTATTGTTTTTTAAAAAGGTGTGCATGCCAAAATAACTAATCAAATCAGTCGTTTTTTGAATGAGACATTTAATTTATGCCTTCGACTAAGGACCCGTTTTTACATCATGTTCTAAGACTACACCATCCGTACCTATATCAGTACGATCTATTAAGACTCGAATGCTGGAAACTATGACTTGCGTTTTGTGATCATGATTGTTTTTTATTTCATTCGGCTGTTGTCTTTCGACACAATCTTTGGCGTTCTGATTAGCTCGGAGCTTTACCGCTGTGAGAATATTGTTTTAAAGGTTAGCGGTTATCATTTAATTTGGATTTATTGGATGGGATGTTGCGACATTGCTTTAAACTGTATTTTGTTTCTTAATCCGATCCAAATTTTAATTTTCCGAAATCTCTTGGCTTGTAAAAATGTTCCTTCAAACTAATGTGTTATCTTGTCACGTCAAAGGCCTTATTAGGTAGTATGAAAAGCAGGCTCTAAGATAGCAGGTAGAAGTCCCCTAGTAGGCAATACTACTTAGAAAGGCCTTTGACTCTCTGATACCAGGGTTCATCGAGTCGTTCATTGATTCGGTGTCCCACACGACATGAAAAGAAGACTCTGAGTAAAAAAGATTAGATGATTTTTTATGATCTCGTTATAAATTTCCTTTGCTCGTTCATAAAAAACCCATTGTTAGAACTACACTAATTGAATTTCGAGTTTTTAATATCAAGAAACAACGAAGTTTATTTTAATATAGATTAACGACCGATGACTTGACACCCTGTGCTCAAATCTCCGATGGACCAGATCAACTTACAAACTTTAATTTGCTGTCGTTTCATCCCATCTTTGAACAAGATTGTGAAGAATCTTTAGTTCAGTGACAGCGAAGTTATCTTTGTAATGGGTACTTATGGCGTGCTCTACTGCATTAAAATTAGTTCAAGATATATTAATATGTATTAGTGTCAGCCTTTTTACATTATTGGTTATTGGTTTTGGTCATTGTTATGTATGTAAATTTTCGAAGATAATATTTTGTTTATCAATAGAAGGCGTTCGTAGGAGTGACATGAACCGCATTCTTTTTTTAATCTGATACTTATTTATATTTTGGGCGTTAGAAATGGAAACTTTCTTTTTGATTTTATATTTTCTTGTATGACTGCAAGTTGATACATAATTTAGCTGTTGTTCCTAAGAATCACTGTGCAACTAGGTATCATATACGACCACAAATAAGTATAATTTTGCTCATCAACAGCAACAAAATGCAACCAGAACTCCTCATTAGAGAGTATTTGCCTATTGTAGAAATAAAATGGCGCTGTTCTAATACCTACGGCACTAGAAGTTTTTTGTTATTGTTAATTTAAAGCTTAATCCTTACTTCAGGTAAAATATCTACAAATATCACATTACCTACGAGCCGATGAGGTAAACATCACAATTGTATAATAAATACACATCAATCAGTCAAAGTGATACATGTTCGCGTTTAATTCCTTCGGGCGACCAATAAAATCAGCCAATAAATATCTTTGAGGCTCTCATTGTCATGCTGCGTAACCAGCCAATACGGAACTTTGACATTTTGCGCCTATTGAGGTACCATTTTGCCATTTTTATTCAGTTTTTATAGAGGGCTGGTGCTTCGATCAGATGGGCCAATGACTTGAAGAGGGCGGATGATAGTGTCTGGCTGACTGGATGGCGAGAATGGAAAGCGAGACTTATGGTGTACCCTGGGGAGGTCATTGGCCAGCAGTAGACTGGCCTGGCCAGCAGGTTACCTACCCGTGAATCAGCTGGTAAATGTTTCACTGTTTTGAATAATTGTCTCACTGTTTTGAATAATGTGATCACATTGCATAAAATTTTCAGACAGCGATTTCCTGAATTCATTTCTTCTTCTTTTAAACGACACCTGCAGATTGTGATGCTAGGTTAGGTAAACGATTGTCCATCATTGAAAGGTTAAGGATCTTAAAGGATCTCTTATAATAATGACTTTAAAGGGTTCTCAACAAATTGGTCGTGGAGTAGCGTTGTTATTTCGGCGGTTTTACGATCTTCCACAGATTGTTTCGCTTTGAAATGACAACAAGAGGTGTCAGACCTTCGTTCAAACGTGGTTTGCGGTGTCGAATTTCTTTTGCCACTACAGGTTAATCACCTTGCGTTCATATATCCATAGATTTAGAGTGAGCGATGTGTTATAGTTATAAATCACACTTCTAGAAGATCGGAATTAACAAAGGTACCAGATTTTTTTTTAAATGTCCAGCACCTCTTTTTTTTACGTAGCTGCTATATTATTAATCTTCTTTTGATACAGTTTTCTACCAATGTCCCGTCAAATAAATTTTATTTCTGTGTCATTCTGCTACATGCAGAAAATTAACGCTTTCTGCCGAAACAAGATGTATTTATGTAAATGTAATTATGCACTTCAAAATTAGTCTACTGACCGATACCAACATCGGCTTCATTTACTGAATGAAATAACTGTATTTGTATTATTTTGTATTTATTTTGTTTGAATCATTACAAAGTATGCTTACGGCTTGAGTTCACATTCTCAGGTCATTCACTGCAAAGCTTTTAATGACAAGGACGCAACGCATTCTTTGCGAGTATTTAAGGAAAACACGAAATAAAAATATAGCCATCAAACATGATCTGTCAGTAGCATAAACATAGATACCTGAAGACCGCGAGTTTAATACTGTACCTCCTTGTCACACACGCCAGGACCACTGCAAGTGCGACAAAGAGGCTCATATTTCAGGATTTTCATGAACTCACACACGCACTTTAGGTATTTATGTTAGGTTATTTTCTATACCTGTGTAAAAACCCAATCTAATTAGTTGCTTAAAATGTATGACTAACCAGAAGTTCTAAAATATTTAAAACCGTAAGGAGTACGAACATTACAATAAATTTATCTCCCTTACAAAACTATAATTATTTCACATTTACAATTTCACTACAACAAATAAAAATAAGTAAGTAAAAATTCCTGTTCCCAATAAAGAGCCATTGGCCGCTGTAATCCTCGCCCACATTTTTAATAAGTGCGAGTTAAGTGTCGTTAATAAAACAAATTGTCGTACCTACAGCCGAGGGCCTGAATAAAACGGAATGGGCACAAAAATAACACAATTGACACTGCTGTGTGCCACGGCCTCAAAGCAGAGGAATGTCTTCAAAGATATCTTATGAACAACTTTAATGAAGCCAAGAATCGTTTTGCAATCAGGGCCGAAGTCTGCTAAATGAAAATCATTTCAGTTGTGTGTCGATGGTACGTCAGATGGTTTTGGTCGTTTCGTATTTTGCTAACAGTTTTTGGTATAGAACATCAGAGTGGCAATAAAATGACAGTGGAGTGTCGATGAAATTTCGATAGGTAAAAATTAGCAGTCTTTGAGTCCAGATTTGACACACAATTAGATACACAAACCCAGTTTGTAAAAAGATGATTTTTCTTCTTGATAAAGCCCTTCTTCTTTTTCTGTAGTGTGTAAAACCGAGTATCACGACACATAAGGTATGATTGCGACGGTGTCATTGCTGAATTTTGATTTACTTGGAATTCCCTTTGAACCATTTTGTAGGTCTGGTTACGTCTTTGGTCTTGCTTAGCTTCAACTGCGTGTTTTGGAAAATCGTTAGTAACGCCTACAACCCTGGTTTAAAATACATTGAAATGTAATAGAATAGGACTACATTTATTTTTATAATAATGCCCTATGTTGAGGAGTAGACTGCTGGTGATAGTGATGAATGAAGAAGGCGCTGGTTTTTGAAGATAATACGTTTAATTGCAGAAAACTATACAAATTGTATGGATAGATGTACCGAGTCGTTCGTTCGTTTAAAGAGTGAATTTATGACGTAGTGTCGGTAGATCGTGGATGGACCCCCCATCCCCGCACGGCGCCCGCGTTGACCGCGAGTGTGACGTAGTCGCTAACAACCCTACGTAAAACTATGTTTTACATATTTTTCTTCTTTTGTTAGAGAAATTTGGTATTTTATACTCTTGCAAATTTCAAAGGCTAGTATACTGTTAAAAATTTTCAGAAAATTCATTTGATAGTTGGTATTTCCGGATACTTTAGCTGTAGCAATTTTAGCTTGTATTAAAATTGTATCGGTGAAAATATTATTGGAAAGAATATCGATAATAAACCTTGTTAGTAAATATATTTTAAGAATAATGCTTTACACAAATTTTTCTTCAATTTTTTCATTCATTCTACAAATTCCAAACTCTACATCACCATCATATCTCGAACGTATAACCTCTTATCCCAGCCACACCACACCCCGATGCACTTAATGTACAAAATATTGTAATGTTATTATTATTTCGTATGATAACCCTGGCCAGGACTCTTCAATGGAAGAAATTATTTCAATGGACTTTTTTTGTATGCTTCAGATTTTATTCCAAAAATAATGTTTTTTGAGCAAACTGTTATGGTCGTGTTTTTTAAGATTGTGATTTTTTATTGTCGTCTTTTAATTGCAAAATTGTGTTAAGTATGTGTGTTTTAACGCCTTTGGCATCGTTTAGAGCAGGGGTGGCCAAGACGTCGACCGCGGTCTACCGGTCGACCGCGGCGACTTTTTCGGTAGCCCGTAGTAATTCCACTAATTCAAAGAAGAGAAAAAATCTTATGTACCAAAAGTAGCTTTGTATTAATTTGATAGTGTGTTTCTGGATCAAAGTAACGTGTGTGACTCCTAATTTTCATTTAAGAACTCTATAAAAACGAAACATCGTTCTTTTTGTACAAAACATCGTTGTTTTGATCTCGTAGTACAAACAAAAGAAAATCACATCGTTCTTTGTTGACTGTTGATCATTAAGCTTGCTGTAACTTTGTACTTCTGTGCACCATGTGGAAAATAATAATGCAGTGCCAAGCTTCAACATGTCAAAAACACTTTTCATTAAAAATAAATCGTCATAATATTTTTTTCTAAAATTGGCCACCTGATGGGTAGACCGCGCGAGTATTGTAAATTAAAAAGTAGACCACATACTTCAAAAGTTTGGCCACCCCTGGTTTAGAGTATCAAATTGCTTAATACTTTTAATCATAAAAAGTTTTTGGTGATGTTTCCTCATTTCATTTTTGTTGTCTTTTGCAGGTACATGCCATGGTTGTACAGTACAGCCCTACACGAGGACCACCCGGGATTCTAAACTAGATTCTGAGTATTCGAAATCGGTCATACATGCATACTTACAATTATAATAGAATCGTTGTTTACTTTAATTAAAACAGATGTTGCAGTAAATGGTTAATATTATATACCTAACCGACTTCAATATAATATTCGTCTCGTTGTACCTACTCGGTGTTTCTAGACCGATAAGTATATTTTTTTGTTTTGAACACGGTCTCTCTCAACTCGATGGTGTATTGTTAACATAAATTTTTAATAATTTAAATATGTAAAAAATATAAATTTATGTTCGTAATAGTCTACAAAAACATCCTATATGTACAGATATTGAAATGTTGTCACAAACTGACGGACAAAATGAAGATTGTACTCGTACATGTAAGCCTGTACCTACAAGCCACTTAACATAAGATATAGGCAATGATATCAAGTATAAAGATATTAATAGACTTATTTCCACTCAGGTGGGACACATAAAATTGGACAAGATCACAACCCGACCAAACAGAACGTAGGCAGATACAATAAAAGGCCTTAAGCCATTTAAATCTCTCTAAACGACAGGGTTATCGTTTAATTTTACTGCAGAAAGCATTTCCATCACAATTGGAAGTGACTTCTTGTCATTTATTTTAAAGTGTTTGTGGGCTTCGTCCTGCCGTGTGTTATCATAAATCTTTTTTAAGATCGAACCATAAAGGGAGATAAGGTCGCACCCAATCGGCTAAAGATTGCCCTTTCCGAATTCCCCGGCGATGCTGACGAATTGTCAGACACCAATGATGATGAAACACGCTGTGCAGATGTGAAATTAGGTATTATTCCTTTTAGAGTGTACTTATATGAAGCAGAAAAGTATACAAAGTTAGCTCTGTGGATGGTTGGATCTAACAGATGCCTTGGATAGGGCATGACAAAAGAACGTACCTACCGCAGTCTAGCGTTGCTGTAGCTAAGATGGAAACTTAAGCCTTTTCCCGCTTAGTTAAGAAACATGCAAAATCATTTCAAAAGAAATTAGGTTTTAATTCACCGTGCATGCAAATGGTGACAGTACTTCTTAACGAATAAGACGTACCTACCTAGAAAACAGTGTGAGTAAAATATTTCAGCATTTATAAAAATATGACTTATTGACTTTCTTCACTAGCAGAGTCTTTGACCACAAAAATGATTGAGTGCTCCGGCAGCGATCTCAGTAAATTGATTATGTGTCTGAGTTTTAAATATTTCCGTTTAGCAGTGACCATGTTGAATGATCAATTAACTTGATCGACATTTGACTTTACTTATTGAAGAATCCGTACGATCGAAATCAAGAACTTAATCTGATTCAGACTCGATTCGCGAGCATATTTCACCGGTGTAATTTTTATCGGTTTTTGACAAGGTGTTTATCGATCCTTCATTTATTAATGTTTTACTTGATGGACATATCGTATGTCATTCAGTTTGACCCCAAAACAGTAAAGTGCTTGTTAGCTTATTTTGAGCACCGCTTTCTTTCATTTACCTACGCATTGAGGATAATATCTGCCTTGTAATAAATAACGCATCAGTCTTGAAAATAAATTTGCGTTTCAGTGTATCAGAGTATCTTTCTTTTGGATTATTCAACTCATCAACCTCTTTAAGTAAATCAATATTCAAATCTGGCTTAAGAATACTCGCGATTTCTCCAATCACAACGAAAGACCACAAAGATTCCCACAACAATGCAACAACAGATATACCACCAACAATAGACAACCAAACTTAAATAGCATAAAGTGCTTAATTTTATTTCGAAGTTGTCCGTTTTTGTCGAGAGGCCGAGGTGGTACAAAAGGTCTAATTGAAGCGAAAAAAAGGAATGATTCTCAAATGATACGTGTTTGTTTGTTTGATTGATGTATCGACAGCGGCGGCGGCTATTTAACGGACGGTTAGACAAAACGGAGGAGTGTGGTATGCGAGAGACGTCGGGGTGCCGTACTAGACGTGTTTGGAACATTGGCGTACATTTGATGAGGTTCTCAAAGTTTTATTATCTGACGTTTTTTATTTTTTTATCAACAAGTAAGATAAGTACCAATATTGTTCCACTAAGCATTTATTATAAATAAGGAACTAATTTACCACGGATTCTACTAATTATGTATGATGTGACCTACCCTAAGTCCAAACTGCGTTACGTAGTCGTAACGATTTCACCCGCTGCAACTCATTTTAATGCGGAAAAAAGCATTTTCCCGGCATGTGCAGTGCTGTACATAGGTTTACCTTTATTTTTAATAAGTAAGTAAGTAAGTAAGTAAATCATTTATTTGCCAGAATACAAGTCGAATAGGATATTATTTACATTTCATGACATGAACAGTATTCTGCTTGTGTACAAGCATGCAAATATTTTACAATATAAAAATTAGTTATTAAATATTTCAAATGTCAATATAAATTTCAAAAATTATAAAAATAAAGTAACAACAACGTGCAAAATCCATTAAAAAAAAACAGCAATTCAAAGAGTAACATACAAAATAAATTCATTAAACAAATCAATAAAATACTAATGTCAATAAAATACGAATGTCAATGTGAAAAATAAAAACGAATAGATAGAAAGCTAATGTCACATTAAAATATAAATTAACTAATAAACAATAATTTATGTCACAGAAAAAAAATATAAAATTAAAATAACATGTCAAACTTTAAAATTTAAATATTCTTTAATGGTGTAGAAACAGTTCTCCAAAAGCCAATTGAAAATATGAGTTTTATATTTGTTAAAATTATCTATGGTTTTAATTTCCTCTGGTAACTTATTATATATTACAATACACATGTTGTAGACATTTTCCTTATATATATACTTTTGTGACTAGCATTTTGATAAAGTAAATTTATGTACATTGTTCTCTGCTGCCTGGCTATTACATTTTTTCGTAGCATGAACAGTTTAGGATTTTGTCTTGCAAACACGCACACTTGCAGTATATATAAGCATGGAAGTGGAAGGATTCTCAATTTACGAAATAGAGGCTTGCAAGAGTCTTGGTACCATGCATTGCTTATTGCACGAATACATTTTTTTTGCATTACAAAAGCTCTTTTAATCTCCACCGAGTTCCCCCAAATCAAAAGACCATAACTTAAAACTGATGAGACGTTTCCGTGATAGGCTGTTATTGCTGCTTCTTTTGAGACAGTTTTTCTTACTCTTTTGAGGGCAAAAACAAACCTATCTAACCTACTGCACACCTGCACCACATGTTGCTTCCAGCTTAAATGTCTATCTACAGTTATTCCTAAAAACTTAAAGGTATCGACTTCTTCAACTTGACTACTCCCATGAGTAATGTGCAAAGGTATCTTATAATATTTTAATCTAATACTTAAAACCGCAATAAAATCTATTGCGTGGTTTAAGAGAAGTTAGCAAATTCCGCGACAGACAGATAGAGAAACACAAAAAGCTACTACAATTTACACAATGTATTGATGATAAATCGTTGAGGAGAGAATTAACTATTTATTTATAAAAATGACATGGAAAAATTACTAATACGTACGTATAAAAATAAACGGGAATGTTAGTATGTGCGCCTGAAATTGAAATTCAAACCCAAAAAGGTGCAACTTTTCAAGATAGAGGGTTTTTTAGTGCTTTATGATGTTGGATGTCAGCATCAACCTCGGTAAGCATGTTGAGAATCCCAGCTTCGACAAATACAAGACAGACGCGTGTGTGCGTGCCGTGATCACAATCAGGTTATTTCACTGGTAATTATGATCCGGCGAGAGTGACCCCGGGTCAGCCCTGTCCGTCTGAATGTGCCACACGTGCTCGTAGAAATAAGAAGAATTTGAAGAAAAGTCGTGATTATAAGCGTCATTAGACCGAATCGGGAAGATAAATGGGTGAGGTGAGGTTATCTCGATATTTTTCTACGTTTTAGTCAAAGTATCAAGAACATAGGTAGATATATAAAACTCACATTTTTCCTGAAGGGTAAGCAAAGAATCTTACACGACTCACAACACTTCAAAATAAACAAAACGTGGAAAAACATTATACTTCAATTCAATACAAAACTGGATGCAAAAGAACTGCTAAAGAAAGCTGGACTCTACCTACCATAGAATGTTCTCGAATCTGATTAGCTTGCCCAGCGTCGTTCAACACCTCACCTTTTACATTGTAGACTATGCGATCCTATTAATTCCTCTGTATGATAATCGCATTAAATAGGCTGTATGGAGCGTCGATCGCTTCGTGGGCGGCAGACCCCGGGTCAAACGGGCCCATAGATAAAAACCCAAACAATGACGTCACACTTAACATGCCAGCCAGCAACAACCTTCTCACACATTGTGTAACTGGATTTGAATCGAAAACGAATCTTTTTGATATCCGTATTGAATCCATTGACGACTATGAAGGAGATAAAGTTGAAGATGAAAGCTACGAAGCAGCAAACGATGCAGAACGGAATGAACATAAATGCCATTCTAATATTGAAAGTATCGAAGAATAGCGTCTCTTTTAACTGGCAGAGAGTACTCATAATGATTGAACGGTGATTTAACACGCCTGTTAATTTTATTCGTATAGCACCACACCTGTTAGTATGATTTATAAGAGTTTGTAAGTAGATTGAAGATTCGATTAGATTTGTAGATAAAAGATGGATGAGTGAAAACGAGGAGTCAAAAAAAGAGCATGAAATTTAATTACTCGCTTGTAGTGGTAAATTACTACCATCAAAAATAAACTTTGATCAATGTATTACATTGAAAGCGCATAGTTTTTAAATACCTACAATTAAAACCATTTCAAAGTCTTGTTTCAAAACTGGTGATAGTATTGGTAATAGATAAGTTAAGTCTTATCTTGCCTTAGCAAACCTACGTCACTCGACTCCCGGGCAAAGGCTTTTCATCCTTCCGTCTTTACCCCGGGTCGTCATGTGACAGTCTTTGGAAGACGTCTGTAGGTCGTTACACCACCTACATTTTTTTTATTTTCATATAATGGACTGTGTGTCTTAGGCCCTTGAGCCTTCCTTCCTTCACGTCCGCCCTTGCGAGTTTGGGCTCTATGCTGGAAAGAACGGATCGGACTGCATACCGCATACTACAAATTTCTACAACCAAGGAAAATCCTATAGGTGAGTATCAACTGATTTACTTTCGCAACAAGTAAGCGCAAGGTATAAATGTCAGTCCCGGCTGCAAAGCGCATCGCTCGCTGCATTCCAGCGGCTGATATGCGCTGAATTCCTAAACAGCTGTAAAATTAATAGCTCTATTTAGCTACTGCATCGTGTACGCGAAATGTTCACCACGTACTTGATTGAGCCACAAAGTTTCGAAAGGGACTTTTGCGTCACAGGTTGGATTGTCTTACATTTTATGAAGGTAAGTACCTACTCTTTAGTCCTTGTTGATTCATACCTTGTTATACAAATCATCTATTAAGTACCTATTTTCAAGACGTCTGAAACCTAGAATTGAGACCACCCAACATAGGTACTCATTTTTTGCATTCAAAAACGCATTTTGGATTTTAGATTTAAGGTGAGATTAAATCCAAAAGAAAAAACCCTAAATACGGCAAAACGGTACGAGGATAGTCAGTTGTATAAAGCGAAACCACAACTACTTTACCATTTATAAAAACCGTTACTTTTAAGGGTCTAACCGAAGCTATAAATAATTAAATCAGCCAACTGTACGTGTAAAATGTTATTTGTATCCTTCACCTAACAACTGTTCCAATCTAGGCCATACCATTGTTACTTTGACTAAGGATGGCATACTAATAAGGTATGGGTAAATCCATAGCAATAGTCTATACTATCTTGCTATGGCTCTTACTGGATAATTATAGCATTCCTGCATAAAACTATAGTTTATTACCCGGTAATGAATTAATCTCAACATTGAATTTAGTTAAAATGCAATGACAGCATTTAAAAGCGACTCAAAAAAGTCATAGAAATTTGACGTAACATTTACGGCTTTACTATGATCCCAGAAAGAAAAAAAATATACAAAACAGTGCGAATTAACGTCGTTCTGACAAAAACTCGAGCTTAAAGCTAAATTCGAGAAGAATTGAATGCGACGACGGCATTACAAATAAGTAGGTAGGTACTTACTAAAATACAATAGTTGAGACGGATACTCGCTGCATTCACCACCGTATGACAGTTGTATCGCGCACCTGTTAACACTTGAGTTTACCACCAAGTGAGAAAGGAGGTGCCATACAACTGACACAAGGCGGCAAATGCAGCCAGTGACCGTCCCAACCATACTAAATAGATATTTCCAACGCTCAAATACTTGAAGGATTCTTGATGATCCTTGTGATTACGGATGTGTAAACGAACCGGTCTCAAAACAGTGCAATGTAGACGAAATCTATTGTAAAGGAACAATAGTATGGACACGTCTCGTAAATGAAACAATGCGGAGATAGCTCAAGACACGTGAAATAGAGCGCTGGAAGAGTCATAGTGTAATTAGGTTCCATTGCAACTTTAGTGTCGTGCTTGAAACTCTAAAAAAAAATTATAATCAGGAAATCAACTAATCTGGTGAATTAGCTGTGTTTCTTTGCTCAACTCAAATTAAAGAAACTGATAGGTACGAATCGGTAGAAATCTGAAATTATGCTCTGGGTTGGATTGGAACTCAGCTAATGCAACTTAAGCTCGGTCTACAAAAAGTTCTACCTTAAAACTTAGATGGAAAATATTTGATGATACGTCTATATTTATTGTTTTGTCTTCTTGACCTACAATAGCATTCCCAGAGGGTTGACGTCAGGCATCCCGGTCACAAAACATATCCAAACGCTTTTGCTACATGATCTTGTACTCTAACAAAACATGTTGCGCTGACCCCAACTGATTTGGGTAAGGAAGGAAAGGTAAGAGATGATATTGTATCTTCTTGTCCAGTTTAAGTTTCCGATACTTGCAATAAACAGATCACGCGGTATCAGACGGTGGGCCACCGGGAGCGTCTCTTTTAAAGAAGGAAGAAGACTTTTCAACCTATCTTTAAGCACAAAGTAAGTATTGGCTAGCAAGTGTCTATATCTCTGGTAGGTGGAATAAACTGTAGCAGAGTGCAAACTCTGCATGGACATCCTCCCTAAGCCACCCTCACATCTCCCTTTTTCGAATCATTTTATAACTTAAATTTGGAACACGGCACCGAAACGTCACCGTTCTTGGCTTTTTTGACGCACTCCTCTCTAACTAACGGTGAAGTCAACACCTATCCTTGTTAATTTTTACTCTCGCATATTTTTACAACTGTATTTAACCAAGTGAAGTTCCCGGAACAGTTCAAAAAGCTTTATTGGGTCTTTCTTCAGCACCAGAGAAATCACTGTCTTGGCCCAAAATTTGCACATCTTGCTATTATAGAGGAACAGTATTTTTTATATGGTTAGTACGGCTATTACTGCGATTGGAGAAGCAATAAAAAATTATAGGGATATTACGCTTTTTTTATAAAAAATATATATGCCCCCCAAATTGACGCTCTCTGGCGTGTCCGAAAGCTGACTTGCTACATTCATGGGTTTATATTTCGATAACTATTTATGATACGAATTTGTGACGATGTTCACAGACCTTTTATATGTTCTAGTTTAACTACAATTAATATTTAACCATACTTATAACAGTTTAGCGAGTTACAGAATAAAATGTCTCTGTCCGCGTAAAATCCTGGAATTCTCTGGCGCGTAAAAAACATCGCACACATCACTAGTCTTTGTAGGTACGCTGTCGGCATCCCGGCTACTCAAAAGAGTCAGTAACGCCGCAGCAGCGGAGGTGTGTGCACTCGTGACTCGATGTTACATTTTGGATTCATCGAGGTAATCAGGTGTTATTCTGGCTTTGGTACACCTATACATTTGATTTCTCTGGTAAAGTTAATAATTAATTGATCAATCATAATGTTGTGATTTTGTTAAAGAAATGTAGCTTTTTGGGTGGTGAGCTGGTTGTGTAATTACGATTATATTCGCTTTTACGGTTTAAGGGTTATTCTAAATAATCACTACTTTTTGCTTTCTCTGGCATTGATTTCTCTGGTGAAAATGCCAGAGAAGTAAAAAAAATTGCCCGAATTGTACAATTGTGATCTGTGTCGAGCCTGCGAGCATACAACAGCTACGCTAGCCTGCCCCGTGGCTAGGTCTGTGGCCGCTTCTGCTCACAGCGCTGCGAGCAGACAACAACCACGCTAGCCTGCTAGGTTGCTAGATCTGTGGCCTCTTCTACACGCAGTGCTGCGAGCAAACAGCAGCCACGCTAGCCTGCACTGTGGCTAGGTCTGTTGCCGCTTCTGCTCACAGCGCTGCGAGCGGACAACAGCCACGCTGGCCTGCTCGGTGGCTAGGTCTGTGGCGAGCCTGCGAGCAGACAACAGCCACGCTAGCTTGCCCGGTGGCTATGTCTGTGGCCGCTTCTACACGCAGCGCTGCGAGCAGACAACAGCCACGCTAGACTGCCTGGGGGCTAGGTCTTTGGCGAGCCTGCGAGCAGACAACAGCCATGCTAGCTTGCTCGGTGGCTAGGTCTGTGGCCGCTTCTGCTCACAGCACTGCTAGAAGACAACAGCAACGCTAGCCTGCCCGGTGGCTAGGTCTGTAGCGAGCCTGCAAACAGACAACAGCCACGCTAGCTTGCCCGTTGGCTAGGTCTGTGGCCGCTTCTGCTCATAGCGGTGCGAGCAGACAACAGCCACGCTATCCTGTCCAGTGGCTAGGTCTGTGTAGAGCCTACGAGCAGACAACAGCCACGCTAGCCTGCCCGGTGACTAGGTCTGTGGCCGCTTCTACTCGCAGCGCTGCGAGCAGACAACAGCCACGCTAGCCTGCTCGGTGGCTAGGTCTGTTGCCGCTTCTGCTCACAGCGCTGCTAGAAGACAACAGCATCGCTAGCCTGCCCGGTGGCTAGGTCCGTGGCGAGCCTGCAAACAGACAACAGCCACGCTAGCTTGCCCGTTGGCTAGGTCTGTGGCCGCTTCTGCTTTTAGCGCTGCGAGCAGACAACAGCCACGCTAGCCTGCCCGGTGACTAGGTCTGTGGCCGCTTCTGCTCACAGCGCTGCGAGCAGACAACAGCCACGCTAGCCTGCTAGGTAGCTAGGTCTGTGGCCGCTTTTACTTGCAGCGCTGCGAGCAGACAACAGCCACGCTAGCCTGCTCGGTGGCTAGGTCTGTTGCCGCTTCTGCTCACAGCGATGCGAGCAGACAACATCTACCCTAGCCTGCCCGGTGGCTAGGTCTGTGGCCGCTTCTGCTCACAGCGCTGCGAACAGACAACAGCCACGCTAGCCTGCTAGGTGGCTAGGTCTGTAGCCGCTTCTACTCGCAGCGCTTCAAGCAGGCAAAAGCCACGCTAGCCTGCCCAGTGGCTAGGTCTGTGGCGAGCCTGCGAGCAGACAACAGCCACGCCAGCACGATAAATAATGACTGACATTAGTAAATGATACAAATAACGAAATTAAAGTTACGAGTTTGATTTCTCTGTCCCATTTGATTGATTTCTCTGGCGAGATTTTTTTAAACTTGTTTTTCTCTGGAACTATATAAGTGAGAAACGAGGGCCAAAGGTATCATTTTTTATCTTTTGAGATATGTTTTCAATATCCATTGGTATTATTTCAATTAACTCAAAATTCAAATTCGCCAGAGAAATCACGTGAATTTGCATGGTCCGGAGAAATACTCTATTATCTATCACAGTGAAAGTGAACATTTTGCCTATCTTGTATATTTTTGTGATACATTAACGGACCCACCCAAGGTAAGCCTCAAATCATTCCCGACAACCATCTGCTCACCTCCATACTCAACATCACAGTGTGTTAATGTTTGTTACGTCTGCAGGGTCCGTATCTTTGAATAAAGATCATCCATGTAATATCTATCATCTATTATTTGTGGCCATCACGGCTATAAAACAGATTACACGATATCGAAGTATATTTTTTCGAAAAGAGTTTCTTTTAGTGATAAAAAAGTTTATCCAATGTCTCTTCTAGTTGGTTTTAAGTCTACGATACTTGGAATAAACAGATCACGCGGTATCGGAGTGTGGGCCGCCGGTGTACAAGGCGCAGGCGCGGATTGTAACTCTTCTACTAGGTGCTACATTAGTACAGGGACGGAGCTAGCAGGACATGAATACTGTTCGAAAACAAAAACGAAACAAGTCGCTTACCAAGTGTTGGGACAAATTTGTTTTTGAACATAAGTGCAATAAAATATAATAAAATCTTTGGAAAGAAGTTTGAAGAAATAACTGCTCTGCGCCGACCCCTACTGATTTGGGATATAGACTCTTAAGATGATGATGTCTCTTCTAGTTAATTTTAAGTCTCCTGTACTTGGAATAAACAGATCACGCGGTATCGGAGTGTGGGCCGCCGGTGTACAAGGCGCAGGCGCGGATTGTAACTCGTCTACTAGGTGCTACATTAGTACAGGGACGGAGCTAGTACGAGGTTACAATATTGCATTCTGATGGGTAACTTGCGAGTGAAGCAATTTTAAAGGGGTTTCTGTAGCTGGAAAATCATTAATTACCTTATTTTCAATCTTTAACAAAATCTGTTCCACATAGCAAATTGATGATATCTATTTAAAGAGATAGAGTTCATGCAGACAGAAAAGTCAGTAAAAAATATTGTTAAATTCGAAATGAATATTATTATCAAAGATACAACGTATCTATTAACCGTTAGTACAGTCGATAAAATTGAATCGTGACCCGCCATAAGTTTGTTTTTCTACTAAAATACCCAAATCCAGGCCTGGCAGTGAAGTGCAGAACGGTGTCTGCGCAAGGGGTGTGATACACTGCGCGGGGGCAAGCGTCGCGTCAGACTCGTGGGCTGCCGGTAGATACGCCAGTTAGCCTGAGCAGTTAAAACTAAAACTGCGATGATCTATTGAAAACTCCAAAAATGTACAGTTGGCAAAATTGAATCGTGACCCACCATAAGTCTCTTCTTCTTCTACTTAAAACACCTTAATACAGCTCTGGAAGTAAGGTGCAGAACGGTGTCTGCGCAAGGGGTGTGTTAAACTGCGCGGGGGCAAGCGTCGCGTCAGACTCGTGGGCTGCCGGTAGATACATAGTTACCTTAACACAACAACAGTTCATTGCTGGACATGAGCCTCCTCCTATACAAGAAGGTATTGCCATACTCACCACTTTAGGCAGGCAGAATGGCGTGAGCTTTTACGCAACCCACGGGTCGAATTTTGGTAAAGATATTCTACGTCGGTATCACAAAGCCAAAAGTCATAATAGAAAGGCAGATTCTTCGAAAAGGATGTTAAGGAAATATAAGTGCTTAACCACCTAAATCTAGTCCTGGCAGTGAAGTGCAGAACGGTGTCTGCGCAAGGGGTGTGATATATATACAGCGCGGGGGCAAGCGTCGCGTCAGACTCGTGGGCTGCCGGTAGATACGCCAGTAACCTTAGGTAATAGCAACAGTAGTCCACTGCTGGACATGGGCCTCCCCCTATACAGGAGAGTATTGCCAGACTCACCACGTCAAGCAGGCAGAATGGCAAGTGCAGTGCAAAATGTTACAGGGTACGATACTGCCAATACTGATAATATTCTACGTCGGCATCACAAGGTCAATGTATGGACATAAATAGTCTTCAAAGAGGATGTTGAGAAAATAACTGCTTAATCACGTAAATCCGGTCCTGTTTGTGAAGTGCAGAACGGTGTCTGCGCAAGGGGTGTGATATACTGCGCGGGGGCAAGCGTCGCGTCAGACTCGTGGGCAGCCGGTAGATACGCCAGTTACCTTAACAGCCACAACAGTCCACTGCTGGTCATGGGGACATGGGATATACTGCGCGGGGGCAAGCGTCGCGTCAGACTCGTGGGCAGCCGGTAGATACGCCAGTTACCTTAACAGCCACAACAGTCCACTGCTGGTCATGGGGACATGGGATATACTGCGCGGGGGCAAGCGTCGCGTCAGACTCGTGGGCAGCCGGTAGATACGCCAGTTACCTTAACAGCCACAACAGTCCACTGCTGGTCATGGGGACATGGGATATACTGCGCGGGGGCAAGCGTCGCGTCAGACTCGTGGGCAGCCGGTAGATAAGTACGCCAGTTACCTTAACAGCCACAACAGTCCACTGCTGGTCATGGGGACATGGGATATACTGCGCGGGGGCAAGCGTCGCGTCAGACTCGTGGGCTGCCGGTAGATATGTCAGTTACCTTAACAGCCACAACAGTCCACTGCTGGACGTTGGCCTCCTCCTATAAGTACAAGGGGTTATTGCCATACTTACCACGTTAGGCAGGCAGAATGGCGAACGATGTTGCCAATGCCCTGGATAATTATCCCTTAGTCGCTTTTTACGCTACCCACGGGTCGAATTTTGGTGATGATATTTTACGTCAGTGTCACAAGGTCAATGTATGTTCGAAGAGGATGTTGAGGAAAAAACTGCTTAATCACCTAAATCCAGTCCTGTTTGTGAAGTGCAGAACGGTGTCTGCGCAAAGGGTGTGATATACTGCGCGGGGGCAAGCGTCGCGTCAGACTCGTGGGCTGCCGGTAGATACGTCAGTTAGCCTGAGCAGTTAAAACTAAAACTATTGAAAATCCCCAAAAATATCGATGAACTATTGAAAATCCCCAAAAATATCTTAAAATCTTCATTTTATACTCAACGCCATTCAACATCATCATCAGTATCCGCAAGCGCTGCTGTCCTTTCCCTGGATTTTCCGTCATCGCACACGATTACATTCTCATCAGTCCATAGCAGACCACTGTTGGACGTAGATCTTTCGTAGATTTCGTTTTCGCCATCCAGTCGCTACCAGCCACTCTCCATCTAGACAGAGGGCGTCCAACGCCTCACTTCCTAAGACGTTTCCTCCAATCCGTCAATTTGTCCTTCAATCACTACTCATTACGCTAACTAAAGCAACAAAATAACGTCTCTCTACCACCGAATAGAGATATTTCTTGCTGTATAGAGTATTTTTTACTGAAAATACCTAATGTTTGATAAAAAATTACTCTCTCCTTCCCTCAGGGCTAAGCTCCACAGAATAGACGGGCGACGTGACTTGCAACATGACATCTGTCAGACAAGAGATCATCAGCCATTATCGATGCGACGTGCGTCTCACGTGTTTTATACATTTTATATGGAAACGGTTTCAAACGTCGCGATGTCGCAAATCTTATCTTTGTTAGACAAATGCCATCTTACGTCTTATGTCTCACATCTCACGTCTCCTCTGTGGAGCTTGCGCCTCAAGTTCCATACCTACAACATTTTAATTTACATTTTATCGTACTGACACATTATCACTTCGAAATGACTCGGTGTCATGCAAAAACGTAGTTACCATATTTTATCTCATGAGCATTTCTGTTAAAAAGGTTTAATTTTTTACCTTGTCAAAATTTGCCATCAAGTAACGGTTCTCACACGTTTAGTTACCAAACAGGGTGTTGCAAAATGTAAAGGAAGAATTCAACAATATTCCGATCTGAACTTTTACATAATATTATATGTTTTTGGCTAGGTCTGTTTGTAAAATAAAAACAGATGCAGAAAATCAAATAGCCTGACTCAACATTTTCTGTAAGTACGATATTTTTAAACTCTTAATTAGTAACAGTCATGCAATATCTTGGCAGCCGATGTGGCGCAGTGGTTAGTATGCCTGCCTGCCACGCAAAGGTTCCGATTTCAATTCCCGGTGGGGTCACTCACAAAGTTGATATATATCACTTTGTGAATTTGTTCCCAGTCTGGTTAGGACATTGCAGGCTGAACCACCTGATTGTCCGCAAGTAATATGGTTCCGTGCTTCGGATGGGCACGTTAAGCCGTCGGTCCCAGTTGCTGTCTATGATGGCGGTCGTTACACTACCATGTCAGAGGCCTGCTACTTGCAGTAGGCGGTTAAAAAACTCTGACACCAGGGTTCATCGGGTCGTTGAACGACTCGGTGTCCCACATGAAAAAGAATGCAATATCGAGGAAATATATAATTATGTTAGGTTTGTAGCTACTCTGTACTCATAAGTAAACACTATGTTGGTGCGTGAACCAATCGATTTGTAATTTTTCATAGAATTAATATTTTTTGTATCAACCTGTAAGTGCATGCACATTTTAAATACGCTAAGTGCAAAATGATTCCTTTTATTATACTCGCAATGTGTTGTCCATGACATAGTTATTAAAAACGAACAGTTATATAAACAATTGAATATCAATGTCTCTGAACTTTTCAAGCGTGTCTGTAACAGTGTCATAGCCGTAACAATAAAACTTTTACAAGTATGAGGTTTTCTCGTGCCTTATTAAAGAGTAAATTTTTTAATCCTAACTTGTCTTAACCTTATCAAAACCCAAGTGCCGATATATTGTTATAACAGGCCTGTCTGGTCACTAAAGAGCGCGAGCAAGATATCCACATGAATGTACCCTTGTTAACGAGCCCACAACCAAATAAATTTGTAACCAAATTAGTCCCAAGCGATAAAATTTATTCGAAATCCACTGAGAAGAGTAAAAATAACACATTCTCTGTCGGATTAAAGAAGAGATACGACCGAGATACGGACACGTACGCCTCTTCCGCCCGTTTTTAACACTTTCAATTAATAAAATTGATTTTGTTTTTTAATTAGCCTCGTAACGAAGGCTCGGGGCTTGTTTAAGCCAGTATCAGGTTATGCCTCTTAACAAGATTTATTTTATTGCTTAAAGCACAGTGTTCGACGCCAAACAGCCAACTTGACGGCGAAAGAACCGATCGGATTTTTATCGAAACATAAAATTTGTGTTTATATGTAAAAACATTGACACCAAACATCTTGGCCAGGCAAAATCAATTTACTTAATAGGCATGTGGACAATTCATTGCCGCATCAAAATAAAATTGCAAGGATAAAAAATAGAATACATCTAAAGACTAGATAAATGAAAAAGCACAAAACTAAATTCACTGAGAGTATTCAATCACTCCTCGCGTTTATTCAAATTCGGAACGTGTACCGATGAAAAAATGTAAACAACTCGGTGCAAAAAGCTCGTTTTGCATTTATCGCCATTCAGAGTCTGGCAATTTCTGGCAAAAACCTTTCATTCATATCGTGCTAATTGCAGTGCCGACATGTTCCGAGGCACGCATGAATGCATACTTATTTGTTAAACGTGTGGGTTATTCTCGTTTGCACCGTATCTACTGGTTGATACTTCAACGTTGACTTCAACCACAACAGTCTTCTGCTGAATATGGGTCGCCTACAATTCGCTACTCGCTTGGGTCATATAGGCTATAGACGTCATTCATCGTTTTTCAAAATATTTTTAAACACGAAGAACACTATTTATTTTATTTAAATTTTATCTTGTATCGATGGTTTTGTTATATTACTAAATAAAACACTAAATTAGCATTTCAAATACGAAAATTATTATAATTGTTTATACATACATACATATTGTTTTAAATCCATCCAAAATATTGAATTATGACGTCATATTTCAATAATTTCATACAAAATATCGTTTTCTGTCGTCTTATAAAGTAGCTCATTTGACCTGTCAGTCAAGTAGCAGATTGGGGAGCATTGCCATACTCACTCACTACCACAGCACAGCTCACCACGCTTGGCAGTCGGATTTGCAAGTGCAGTGCAAGGTGTTGTAGATATTCACAGGGAACAATGCTGCCCAATACCTCAGACGCCTTTTACGGAACCCATGGGTAGAAGTAGGATGATACTATACACGGTGAATGGAGAAAAATGTTTAATTTAAATTTTTTGTAAGAGATAATCATCCCGGGAATGGGTAGCTGCGTTCCCTGTAAATGCAACATCTTGCACTGCGCTTGCCAATCTTCCTGCAAGCGTGGTGAGTCTGGCAATACTCCTGTATAGGGGGAGGTCCATGTTTGGCATTGGATTGTTGTGGCTGTTATGGTTTCTCCATGGATCAAGCGAGAGTAGACCACGAACGAATCTTTGCGGCATTCGCCTACTGATTTGCATATGAATGTGTAATTAAACTACGATATGAATGCAAAAATATAAACCCTTTCTATTCAAATGATTTGTCCATTTTGAACTCTATCATAACTAAAATAACGTGCAAAATCATACCAGGCTATTGATATACTCACGATAATGTTACGCTTGTATAGAATTTAGATATAAGATAAAAAAATATAGGTAACTATTATAACGTGTGGTGCCGGATTAGAATAGCATCACCCCTCATCTTTTCCGTGGGTGTTGTAAAAAGCGACTAAAGATTTGAGAGTCGACGTGTATTGCAGTTTTAGGCGACAGGCTGACAAGCTGTCACTATGGTGATACATAGTCTTCTGAATGACTCATAAACTTTTGTCAGAAGTGGTGTAAATAGACGTTTTTTGCAGCTCTTTACGCTCTGCCTGCCCTGCATGGGATATAAAATAGGTACTTAGGTGTTTGTGATGTATGTATATTGTATGTACCTATAAAAATAATATAAAGAAGACCTAAAAAGAAAAAAAGCAATGACTCTTTTCATTTTATTCATTAGCAAAATGGACGGCATGGTCCAACAATTCGACATAAAAATTCAAAACGGACATGGCAATATCAAAATTGCTACAAAAATGAGAACTGTTAAAACTCAACACTTCATAAAAAGCACGTAGATTTTTATGTTGCAAAGGTGAATAGCACACGCACCGGACGAAATTACGATTTCTGATAGCCACTTGAGAAATGACTACCTGGTACCGCCGCAATTCGATGCGGTGACGTGTGCCGAGGCAGTTATGGTCTTTCCATACTTTATTTGGTTTTTGACAATAGGACGTCTTATAAGAATCTAAATTGGTGTCGAAAGAACAAAAGAAAAATTTTATTCACCTGAAAGCTGCGAAAAATTAAACAAAAGATTGGAAAGATTAGGTATAGTTCAGAAAAGACAATCTCAGGATCAGTTTAAACTTTGGATTGTTCTTATGCATACGGTTTGAAATATTCAAGTGCCTTAGGTACTGTACGTGAACATGATTCTCAAGGAATGCTGCTTTTTGTGTGTGTGGGATTCGTAAACTCCATTTGATAAAAATATGAAACTGCAGAAACTGGAATATCATGAGGTGTGTGTGAGAAACGCCGAAAGAGAAAAATAAACAAAGTTTAAAGGGCACTCCAATTTCAATATGGCATGCAGGGCCGGTCAAAGCGTAGTCATTTTGAATTGCATTCGAACAAAGCTGAGAGTCTCAACGTAACAATTAGTCGAATCACAGTCATTCAGTAATTGCGTTGTATTGTAAGCGATACCATCGCGGAACTTTGTGTTTTTTTTTAAAACGAAAGCTAAGAAACAAAGGCTGGTTCAACCCTTTGGCGCGTGGCCCGCTGCGCTGGGGGTGCGTATGAGATCTTGATCCACTTGAGTGTAAATAATAAAATCTACGCAACATTGTTTGTTTGTAGGTAGGTAGGTATATTAAAACAATTGCTATGATAGGTATTTTTTTTCAATAGCAGATATTTTTAAAGGGAAAGTGTGATTTAAAACGAAATTTACCTACTTAATGAACAGACGCCAAAGACACTGTGGAAAATTACCTATACTTGTTAAGAGTACTTTACTATTTGTACGAAATTATGAGCTGATTCTGAGCAGTCGCTGTATTAATAGTTAAAATGTATAATTTCGAAATGTTGTAATAATGATGTTAAAGATTTTCCATCCCAATAGTATTTTTTTCCAAGTTAATTAGGAATGACGTAATGAATTTTCGATAAGTAGTTATACATGTAGACACAATCTCCAAATATTCGTCTACCTATGCTTGTGTTATGAATGATAGTTATGAATTACGGTGATGATTACGATATTTAAGTTTGAAATATACCACTTTCCATTCAAAATCAACCACACGTTGTCATCGTACACCATTGTCATTACTGAAAATCGACATCTGACGACTCAAACAAAATGGCCGAGAATTATTATTACATTTTTAATCCAATAATTATCGCTACAGAATAATTATCACAGTAATCCGCGGGGGTTGCGAACAGATGTGACAACGAGCACCGGGCCACTATAAAGGCCACTGTATCGTTAATAATTGTTTTTTTTTCTCTCCTTTCATAGGCAAAGGCCTAAAGCCCCATTCAGAGCTTTGTAATTAGCCATCGAAGCTGACGTTGATTCTCTCTGAATAATTACGACCAGTTGGTTTTGGATTTTTTGAGAGCGCTTCTGTTTTGTGACGGTGTTGTGTTGTGTTTGGATTTGTATGTGATAGTTCTGATTTTGTGAACTTTTGTTTTAGCTTTTTTATTATTTTCACAATGCTTCCATATTATTACTAGTTGTAGCATTCACCATCACGTCAAAGATTGTTCTCTTAGCGACGCTTGAGCTTATTTATCACATACCTAGTTTTGAATAATATGAAAGCTTAATATGAAGCAGATCTTATGGTGCAAACTAGAATACTACCATGTCTAGCGAACTTTCCTTTGCGGGCATGTTTTATGACCAATAAACTACCACACTTACAAGATTATTAGCCTCGCACAAAACCGCATAGACTTTACAAAGCAACTCCCAACAGACTGGCAATTAACCCCTCGCAAATTGCTCCAACGCATATTCAAATATTTTGACCCCCGGCAAAGGAGCATAATCCACGTTGTTCAACATTCATATTTATTACATCGCGCGTGTAAGCGGGCCGTAATAGAATAAAGCCATTGTGCCAGATAGGCCGATTTAACCCTTTCATTGCTAAGAGAAAGGACTGCTAATGGTCTTATTTCGCCTAATGATGCCCCTGCAACAGGGGTTGTTACTGTTCCGAGATGAAGTGATAAGTCACTGTATGAATTTCTCCCGGTCTATTCAAGAGGGTTGTGGGAAGCAAAACTTTATGATTAGCTTCGGCTTTCGCAAATTTCGGGAATATTTCCTCGCACTGAATGTAAATTAGCCGATGTTTTCTAAAACCCTAATCACTATTCACCGCTTGCTCAGCTGGCGGATTTGAATAATGATTTTTCGTGTTTTTTCACGGTAAAAAAAGTAATTGCATTACATTATCGCCCCCAACCTAATAACAAACAAGCACCCCTTTGTTTGGCGTCTGAAAAAATAGCTTAAGGGCTGAAGTATGATAATGATCATTTTTTTCTTCACCCGCCTGATTGCGCCTAAATGATGAGCAAGACAAAAAATATTATAGGAATTAATCTTGCATCCCAATCAGTGGCTATGCAAATATGGTGAGCAGATGCACTCGTGCCTTACCTGTAATGATTTTTATTATAATAGCCCGTTGTTTTTCACCGTTAAACTCTTCCACTGAATTCTATACATCATCCTCTTATTATGCAGCGGGATATAGCCCAAAGCCAGACAGGCAAAGGTGTGTTATCAATAAAATTGCCACGATAGTTAAACGTTCATTTCTAGATATTATTTTCGCATCGTCATAATATTTCATAAAAAAAAAACAATAATTGACTTTAAGTAAACACAAGTCCCATTATGATACTACTGTACTTAAGATACCTACAATTTGAAGTAATGATAAGTAAATATTGTTAGTATGCACGTTCATATAATAAGTAAGTACTAATGTCATAGAATACCAAATCTCCGCACACGTGAGTTCTATGCTGCTGCATTTGTCATCAGCTGTTGACTGCTTTTCATACTCTATGCCATTCCTACGCCGTAGGTGAACATGATCTTCAAATTCGTCAAGTACTTTATTCGTCAATCTTACATTATAATTATTTGTAGTGTCTGGTAGTCGACTCAAGAGGTGCGTAATAATGTGTGCTCTATCGAAAACAATCCGCCGCTAAGTGGTTGCCGGGGGCGGGTCGTTCATAAACGAGTGGTCGAAAAAGAACAAGAAAAGTAAATATTGATAGGCTTTTCAGTGTTCTACTGACTAGGATTTTTTAATAAAAATAACTTTGATTAAATAGGTATACCGCGAAATTCAAAATTGTGTGACTAACACAAACCAGTGAAGTCATGATGGAGTGACTTCTTTTCTCTATTGTGATTAGAACAATTTGTGTGAAAAATCTTGGATGTCCTATCTAAAGGATTGTGTTCTGCACTTTATAATCATAAGTGTTGTGACATTCAGTACGTTTCGTAGTGTTCTAATTATCACATTTCTTTCATTTCTAACTTTTATAAAAAAAAATATGGATATCAAATGTTTACAAGACATGACGATGATCTTTCAACAATATCACAAATTATTTCGAATTAACAGCAGACTCCTATTTTACAATATTGATTATAAATGTTTTAATAAACTTTACCTCCAGTTCACATAACGACAAAACCTGTTCTATCTAAGGTCTAATTCTTCAAAGCTGCACTATGTACTTATAAATTAATTGTCACTTCTTCTAAATAGGAACTCACGATCTCGGTCGGTGGTCCTCGCACTCATAGATGTAGAAAAGGCTTAATATAAAGAGTGGGTGCACACTTAACGTATCAACCAATACTCGTAGACACATTTTTATCTTATTCGCTAACAAGCGCATGTATCTATTAAAAAATAAAAATCTGACTTTGTTAATTTTTAAAGTTATATTTTTAGAATCCACCATTTTGAATTTATGAAATTTGTACTAAGCCAGTGCCACTTGCGCTGCTAAGACTAATCTTATGAAATCTCACTAACCGTTTGGGCTGGAGCCCAAGAAAAAGAATTTACATAACCTTCCTTCTGAGGCAGTCGGATAATAAGAGTTGGTGCACACTTAGAGTATCAACCAATACTTATCGACACATTTTAATCGTATTCGCTAAAAAGCTTTTGAGCGAGAATGTGTGTAAGTACTTTTAGTCAAAGCAGTTTCGTAACCTATCTTAATAAGTATGAAGAAGCTTTTAAGTAAAATGATAGTTTGAATCCTAATTGATGGATAAAAGTTTGCATAATACTGCTAGATATGATAAGGATGTTGGATAATACTTTGCGTGCAGTTGAATACTTTTCTTATAAAAAATATTATTTTTTATGTTTATTTTCAGTAAAGATATTTTTACATCACATGAGACCTCCTATATAATGTAAGCAGGGCTACTTGTGTCGGGAGGGACTCGCTTCTTACTTTACGTATGATATTAGGTAACTTTCTATGCAGGGTAAATGCGTTCCCTGTAAATGCAACATCTTTGAGCACGCTTTCTTGTCTTGTCTATCAAGCGGCCGGCAGTGGACTGTTGTGGTTGTTAGTACAGTGATACTTACATCTAAAAACTTTTTCGTGCAAGTGTACAACATCCCTTATCCCATTCAAAGCAGAAGTGTGAGTCGGCCATATTGTCACGGCAGATAATGCATTACCTGTGTATTAATACTAATCATCGTATGAATTAATGGTAAGACAATCACTGGCAAAGAGCAGAGATGTCGCTCACCCCGCGACTAGAGGAAAAAATATGATAATCCGGTGAGCCTCATAGTTTATTCTAGTGCTGTCACTAGCGTACATTTCACACAAAAATATATTTTATAAACATTTTTGTCTCAATTTACCTATGCTTTGCAGGAGGTTATGTATCTACCATTGGACTGTAAAGGCTGGACCGAGATGATGTCTTGGGTGCATGTGTGGAGTACCTATGACATAAAGATAGTCTACAATAATGTAACACTAATGACACATGGCTAACAATTTACTTGAAGCTAAGAACTTAAAAGTCAGTTAAGTGGATAAAGCTCTATGCAACGTATGTGTTTTCCCATGAAACGTAGTTAAAATATAATATATTTGTCATGTATACCAAACGGGAAGAGAAGACAGATGAAGAAGGAAATTCGAACGTCTTATATTTTAACATGCTCAGTGCTTCAGCAAAGAGATTTTAGATTATCAACAATTATTGGGGCACGTGACATCTCTGCTCTGTGGTCACTGGGTATACTGGAATGTTTCTTCGTCTCACAAAGGTATTAATGATACTCTGTGGCTATCTGTCTTTCGCTAATGGTAGTTTTATCAGGGACAAAATATTGATCGGTGTGGTCTACTTCGCTGGCGTATTGTTGGTGCTTTATTAGCTCTTTGATTTTATAATACGTAATGATAATAAATTGAGTAAAAATCATTAATCATTACGTTATCTCTATTTCGAAATTTTAATACCTATTCGTCTGATTAGCATGGCTAATAATTTACTTGAAGCTAAGAAGAACTAAAGAGTCAGTTTAGAGGGTTAAGCTCTAGGCTTATACGCAATGTATGTTTTCCCACGAAGCGTAGTTAAAAAATTAAATATGTTTTTATATGCATAAATATTCTTAATTGAATTTTCCCTACACTACGATCTCTGTATAAGCAGTATGTTTAGATTTGTAAAAAAGTATTTTATTTACTTTTTACATCGTTTTTCTGAGGAGAATGCGCCGGCGCACCGCGGGGCGTCGAGCCGAGACCATTGTATTCGGATCCGATCTCCTTACTCTTTGACATTCGCTTTTTAAAATTATAACTTTAAGTATAATTCATTTACTAATTTCGTATCTGTGTCGCTGGCCAGTCCGATAAATTTTATGTTTTTATTGTAATTGTTCCAACCTACCTAGGGTCAAGTGGGGTAAAAATGAGACACCCAATATTTTGGGTAAAAATAAGACACTTGAAAATCTCAATTAAAATTAATCATTAATTTGTTTCTTTTCATACAAAAACAAGCCTTAGTGTTTATACAAGAAGGTACAAAATTTATATTACATTATCTCATTATTATGTATAAATTTTATGAGATTTTATTTTTGCTTGCAATTTTTGGCGCGAAAACTTTCGTTTAAGGTCAACAAACTTTTGACCTTGTACCTCGACGGTGCGTCATGTGCGCGCTACCTACCTTCCGGCGCTCGCGGCTGGGATGATACTCCCACGTTCGCGCCGCCATTTCTGTCTCGTATGCGCTAGAGCACGGAACGGACGTTTCAAATTTTAGGGAAAATATGAGACGCCCTTCGGGAAAATATAAGTCACCTCACAGTGTAAAAATAAGACAGACTAGTGAAACGAATTTATCATAATACCTCGGAATTAAGTAAAGAAACCGGTAGTTGCTCTCGAATTTGGAATCGGTGATTTCATTCTTGTGGTTTATACAATTAAAGAAACAAAACTATTATATAACATGAATAGAAAGATCAGATGATGAAGAAAATTTGAAAATTATTTACTTGAAGCAAACAAAAAGATCTTCTTCGTCTAACCTGATAATCACATTATTTATTCAGCACACAAAGACGAAATCGTCATGAAGTTGCCATCACCGATGCAAAAAAATAAAAGAGATGCCCTAATGTTCGACTTAGACCTTGAAAAGTATAATATAAAATAGATTTTTAATGTCTTATAATTGACCGCATTTGGAAAATTTTGATTTTATAAAAACTTTCTTGTCAATTTTCTAGTTCCGATTAATAAATTGTGACCTCAATAACGTAGTCGTATATGTATCTGGTTTGTTATTTTTTATAATATTCTATTTCCTAAAAATTGCATTTCAAAGACTTATAAAGAATTAAGCATAATGTTCAAGTTTTGATTTTTGAAAAACAAAAAATTTATAGTAAAAGATATTTGAAACTTACTTATACACATTGTATCATTTTTTCCCACTCTGTCTTAAATTTACCCAGCCGCTTTAAAAATGTTTAAACTATAGAAGTTGTTCGCTGTCTTATTTTTAAACTCAAGTGTCTCATTTTTTCCCCACAGAGGTGGAAAAAAATGAGACACACATTTTGTGGACAAACTATATTAATTAGTGCGCATAGTGACAAACTGACAGTAATTCCAGATAGATAGTGCGGCATTTCATAATACGAATGCTTTTGCAGATGTATAAAGACGCTTTATTTTATTTAAATTTGTAAAGTTCATATTTTTGTTTCATAATTACCCCGCCTGACCCTACTTGTTTAATCTTGGTATGGTTGTTTTTTGGACCGGTTCAAAATATCACCGATTTTATGAATCAACTTCATTCATGTCAAAAATTGCATGGTTATGGAATTCTGCATGCCTCTTGTATTCGCTAAAATTGGTTATTTTAACTTTCTTACAGTTGTTGTACTCAAATAATTGTTTATTCTTCTGATTGTTAAAAGCCAAGGTTAGTTCTTAATATTATGGACATTTCGCGACGTAAATATTCGGGGCTTAAAGGCCGTGACTTAAAATTAGCTATTAAAGGTAAAGTAAACTGAAGGTGGTCTAAGACCATTTTTCCTATTTTCGTTTTAAATAGGTATTTACTGAAGTAGCACCTTAATTACGGTCCCTAAAAAAAAAGATTAAGACTAGAAATTATCAGCACTTCCCAGAAACAACGTTTCGTCTCACCAACCTGTCATAACTACAGATACAATCACAGCCGTACGGTTAAAAAATACACAAGTTCGAACTTCGAACACAATGGGATTCCTGAGGCGTTCGATTAATGACATCTGCCTTGAGTGTGCTATAGTGACACTCGTACACCTACTTAGTTGACATTATGTAAATATGGCCCCACTTTACATTGTCGTACTCATTATGCCGGGGAAGATTCGTTAGGTGAAGAAACACATGTTGTTTTATCGGAGTCGGTTTTGGATGGGTGGTTGAAAAGTTTTGGACAATGAATGTACCTACTTGTCAGATTGAAAATTGTAAAACAAGGTTGCTATTAATAAAATACAAATATTTTAAAGGTCTGTTCTACTCACAAAACTGAACAACTTTTCTTTGAAATACATATGTGTTAAAAACGTTCGACACTTAGTTTGGGAGTTCCAAATATTTGTCATATTTCGAAGAAAAGTTGTTTAGTTTTGTTTGTAGAACATGCCCTTAAAATATTTGTACTGAATTAAATTTAGCCCTGTATAGACGTCTATAATAATGTGTTATAAGTATAAAATGAGAATGTATGTCCTTTAATAAAACTTTATTTGATATAATTTTTAGATATGCTCAATATACATTTTGAAGAATATATTATAATAATAAGTCTACATTAAAAGTACGTCACAAAAATTAAATATACGCTGCGCGCTGGCTCCTAGCTCATCTTCCAAGCCGCGAACTTCTCACCCGCCCCTCCACACTAAAGATACGTCTTAGCTCACACAATGAGATGATTACAATCCGTTATGCCCATCTACCTATAGTATAGTATGCTATAGAAAAATAACAACTGTGGCATGCGTCCGTGGGCGAGACAAAACAATGCTTCCTCCTGCTCTAATTTCAAAGATACACTCTGTAGATAAGAATCACGAAAATGATTTGATTAATTCGAACAAGGCTTTACATAGCACGATCCCACGCAGAGGTGTGATGGCGAAGGAAGAAAGTGTTTGGTTTGGTTGCATTCCATTGATGGTTTACAATTATTCTGATTTTGAGATCTAACATATCCGAATGTCTAGGTATGTTTTTTTGGAAAACTTGCAACATTTTCCACTGCAGGCCATCTGACTGTACTGACGACGCCTCTACCATCTAGGTTACAATAGCTCATTTCACTACAGAAGGTCACAGGTTCAAATCCAGCCTGCGGTGGAAAACTTTGCAAGTTTTCCTGTAATTGTATACCTACCTAAAACGGGAAGTGTTTTTTGTAATTGTATACCTAAAACGGGAAAATTTGGTATTGTGTTTGGTTATATGGAGATTCTGATATTTGTTAGAAAAGTTGGTGAAATGGAGATACTTTATTCTCCTTCTATCATGACGGACCCACAGTCGTTGAACAATCTGATCCAAAAGAGCCCTAATACGATCATGGGAGTTCCTACTAGGGTTTTCGAATACCCGACCAATTTTGATACCCGGGTATCGGGTACGTTTTTTTTAAATACCCGGGTATACCCGGGTACCCGGGTATTACCTTTTTGAGTAAAAAAGGGTTGGAAATTGAGAAACAAAGATTTAAAAGTTAACTCTTAATAAAGTTAATTATAATCCCACCAAAAACATTCTGCAAAATACTAGCCAAGTCTAGATTGAGCTGATTGTTTATCTCTAAAAAGTAATGAAATCTAGACAAATTCATGCCAAGTCTAAGGTTCCTTGATGCTATTTCTTTATTATTAGATGACGAAAATTTCTGCGTTCTTCTTATCCAAAGGTTCTCAAATAGGGGCCTGAAAATGCGGCACGGCAGTGTTTGCTCCGCACTCGACTTGGCGGACACCTAACGTTCAGGTTCAGAGAGTGACAATACTTTAGTAACATAAGACAAACAAAACAGGTATACAACAAATACTTAAATTAGTTTCACTTTGCATTACTTTCGTTTCCATTCGCTTCTAATAGTTTTACGTGGGTGTAAGATATTTCACTGAGTTAAAAAGTATCTATCCTGTACAATTCCAGGAAAATTAGCCTAACTTTCTAAAAGTGAAAGAAACTGGAAATCGTACGCGCAAGTTTTTAGGAAATTCGTTAAAAACCTATAAAATACTCACAGAAAGTAATACAAATAGAAATCGCGCAGGACACCAGTGGAGGAAGCTCGTTTCGGAGGCCAATATCCTCTTTGGGTCGCTGAGTCAGCCGAGTTAGTTAGTTAGTTAATAATATACTATAGAACATTAGGTAGGTATTTAAAGTCAATTTTTATCGAAAACTAGACATGTTATGAAGTCAATTTGACAAAAGAAATAATATTTTTGAAAATATAACTTAATCCTTAATCTTTTTACTCTTTTGTTTGTATTACATCAGTCTATCTATCTCTTTCCCGAGTACCCGGGTACGCACGTCGTTTGTATCCGGGTACCAAAAGTCTGAAATACCCGGGTATACCCGGACCCGGGTACCCGGGTAGAAAACCCTAGTTCCTACTACGCCCTGTAGTTATTTTTGAAAAGGTAAAAATCCTTATGTAGGTATAATCCTTATGATAAGTAACCTTCCAGCAGTGAACTCTAGTTGGCCAAATAGAGGGTACTAGAACTTACAAGTTATCTTAAATACCTACCTACTAAGTAGTAGAGTAAAGGTACCCGAAATACCGTAAACTCGTATAGGGTACATTTTTATAAAATACAGCAATGGTTATGATTATGACCATTTTACTCAAGCTCGCCTCTACAAACAAAAGTTGAGTAGTACTTATTGTAAGAATATGAAGGGGTTAACTAGTTATATTACTGACGCGTGGCGATTATTAATCAAAATGTATGTTGATCTAAGTTATTAATAAATTCTAATGAAGTTCTAATGGTCCTGCGTTTTTTAGACGAGCAGATGTGGATTTGATTTGTTGAATACCCAAGCAGCAAAAAAGTCGAATAAGAATTGGTTTACTCAGCTTTCAATCGTATAAAAGCCGAGTAACCGTTCTCAAAACACCCATGTATCGTATAATAGCAGTTATCTCGACTATTTGGCAATATTTGCTAATGTGTGCTATAAGGACGTCGAATAAACGTTTATAACACTATGATATAGCACTTTTACTCCACCTTTTATCAGATGCTGAATTAAAGTGGCTATAATACTCGTTATTCGACCGATTGATCAATAACAGTCGTGTAATAGCAGTAGAATAGCTAATTCTCTGAATAGGGCGCTTTTATACAGCCGTTATTCAGCATTCTTTTATGTATCTATAAAAGCTCTATAAATGCAATCGAATTGCTTATAGCAACATGGCTGCTGTTATTGCACGCTTATAGAGTAACTCGTATAATAGAAATCAAAACGTTTTTATAGGATCTGTAGTCATTTTAAGAGCTATTATACGATATTCACTCAGCTTAAAGTAGAATTGTAGAGTTTTGGGAAACATTTAATAGCACAAGTCCGTCCATTTTGTCGGTCGATATCTTGAAGACGTTTTTCGTACAATTTTACTATCAAAATGGATAAAAACAAATGGAAAAAGTTGAAAAGAAGCGGCCATTTTCGAAAGAAAGTTAAAAAAACGTTGGAGCAGATGAAATATTCTGCAAAACTGATACAGCCCAATTTAATTTCTGCTAGTAATGCTAGTGCACATCCAAGCGCGAGTCCGCCAGTTTTAAGTGGTTCCGTAGACGCAAGCAATAAAATCGTGATCGTGAACAGCATGGCATGAGCCGAGCTGGCTGGCCACCATGATCACGCGTGACATTGCAAACGTCTTGCATAAAGTTCGTACACTCACCAAAGGGTTGTAAAAATATTTAGTTTATACAATGCTTTATTTTATTGTCAGGTATAACAAAGTGAAATCTTCTTCCGATTGAGTTATCGTTCGTACTAAGGCCACATCCGTTACATTTATCTGATAATATAAAATGCGTTTCCTTCCAAGGCCAGCGCAATTCGCCAAGTTGTTTTAAATCATCTTTGTTTAGAAAGGTATCAACATCCAAGAAGTCTGGCATTGTTTTATGAAATAAAATGTTCCTTGAAAATAAAAATAAAATTTAATTTGTTTTTTGGTCTTGTACCAAAGGAACCCTAAATATTATCATGGCGACACCTTGTGCTATAAATGTGGCGACAAAGCACTCTTATTCGACTTTTAACGGAATAAGTGAGCTGTAACTGCAACTAGACTACCAACATGGACATTAGCTTATACAATTATTATTTAATTATATATTTAATTTAATAAATTCGTCGTCAAATTTAAGAAAACAGGCGGCGCATGAATATTTATGTAAAAATGCCTTTAGGTTTGTCAATAAAGCTTTTTGCGCATTATGTTTTGGAGTAACTACACGAATATTAAAAATCGACACATGTACTGCTGAATAACTTAATAAAATGACCTTTGAAACTTATTTAGTTTGCTTTACAAATATTTTTATACACCACAGCCTCGATCGTTGAGGAGATGAAAATGATCAGTAACTAGTTGTAAAAAAGCCTCCCTAAGATCTTTTACTGCACTTATTTGTCGAGTAAAAGCATTCTGTTTGCTGTCATAGCACTAAAAAGGCGAATAAAAGCAATTCAGCTGCTATTATAGCACATTTAATCTGTATAAAGGCAAATCAATTGCGTTTATAGAACTAAATATCCCATATACGCATTTTGGTTGCTCTTATAGCATTCTTAGTGTTTTTTACCACGTTTACTCAACTCTTACAGCACCTTTTTGCTGCTTACTCAGCGCTTATTCTTCTTTTATAGGACTTTAGTCTGAATAATTTGCGCCTTTTTCGCGTCGAGTAAACGTTTACAGCGCTTTTACTCGACTGTTTTTAGAACTTTTATAGAACTTAAAGAGAAATAAGGAACGTGCTCTCGACCATTATAGCACGTCCAGTTGCTGCTTGGGTATGTTTAACCCGCGCAGGTTGTGGCGAGAAAATGTAACACGGGCGATGTGGCAGGGTATGACATACCCAGATTTTTAATTGCCTATATTTATTTTTCTAAATAGTCGTAATATTTTTTAATAATACTCTATGCAAGTGGTATATGTTAACATTATAATAAATAAAAGTTAGGTAATATATCACTATTTCTTCATAGTATAAACCTCAAAGAAATGAAACCTGGTAATTTTAAGGGAAAAAAATAAGCACATCTTTTACTAGCCTCAAAATATTATAAAATTAAATGAAATATTATAAAACTTCATAAAACTCAAAAATATAATGGAACAAGTTATCAAAAATATATAACTTTTAAGATTGCAAAAATGATAACACCTTAATAATTTGAGTCCAATATAGTGCAATTTTTACATACAAAATGTATGATCGATTTCATTCTCAGAGCTTGAGTCTGCTGCAGATTCTTGCAAAACTTCGTTTAAAATAAATCTCAGTCTAATATATAGTTGAGAATAACACAAATTTAATCAAAACTGTAAAAAAGAATACACAAAATAATCGAAATAAATAAATATCAAAGCAATCTTTTGTCAAAAAATGTATACGCCAACTATGTGGCAGGGTATTACATACCCGACAGCACTTTATAAGTGATTATATCCAACCCTGATTTGTGTTACAGTACGATCACGTAAATATCCTTTTCCACACATCTTTAGCTGCAGCTACATGGAGCGACAAGAAAAAATTGCAGTAGTTTACAAAAATATACGCAAATAAGTAACAGTCTGGGTATGACATACCCTGCCACACTCTCGGCGGGTTAAGTTTAAAAATATTACTTACTGCGAATATTTTAAAGTTATCAATGAAACTGACCAACTTTCTCCAAGGAACATAGGTCGAATAAAGCAAACAAATTGGAACGTCGCATACAAGTTGACTCGGCTGGCGCGGCTTGTAGGTTTTGCCATTAGTAAGTCAATTTTTTTACCTAGATGTTTCTTGGAGTTGTTCAGTGTAAATTAGGCTGGTTCCCCTCTTAACATACTGGCAGTATTTTTTTACATTCTGTATTATTTTGAGTCCTAGATAATGTATACTGTAAAAGTTATTCATAAAAACAATTTGACGGTTGTTCGTAGGACCTTTCGGTCACAAATGTTTTAGATGTCAACTGCTCCTGAAAATCTTTAATGTGTATTAAAAATCCGAAATCCCAAGACCGACAGGACGAAAATCATAGGAATATACTTATTTAGGCAATTTGTATACCTAATAATGTTTTATTTGTTTATTGAGTTCAATTTTAAGAAAGTGCTTATCATCCGTCGTTTCAAAAGCTGCAATAGCACAACTTTGCTCATTATTTTGTATTTTCATCAAGCGAAGGACTTTGAGAAGATCAGTTTTCCGCGCGGTTTCTCTCGCAACGGGTCAATTATGCAGATTCCCGTTTAATTTCCTGGCCTGGATTAACTACCCTCCCCTGGAGTAATAAATTTGATTTATTGGTGGAAGTTTTAAAAATTCGCCCCATGGAAAATAATGACAGCTTATTTTTTTACTTTTTGTAAGTAAAAAGCTTCGAGCAACGCGATTTACCGTTCCGTTCCTGCCCAAAAAGTGTAGGGACATAAGTAGATAAAGATATTTCCTATGGATATTTTTTTGCAGTACGTTCGGTAACTGTAGGCAAGAAAGTTTTAGTTTGGTTTGTTTGAATAATAAAGAACGTCGTTAAAAAGCTAGGATATCCTTGATGCTAAGCCTCCTTTTCCGGAAAAATGGGTAGACCAAGTACTTATACAGCCATATGGAAGATACCCATCCATGGTCATGTTTTTATAGCAAAGAGACGCACACGATAGAAAAATCTTTTTTAAAAATCAGTTTTACAACTGCGCGTATGGAGCTGTCAAAATATCCAAGAGTTCTGACAGTTGTACATAGCAATTTTGACAGCTCCACACGCACAGTTGTAAAGAGGTTGTAAAAATTGAGTTATACCTTTAATAATGTCATCCATAATATCAGCGTTACGAAAATCTATTCGTCTTCGTCCTTGATGTAATTATTTGAGAGCAGTGGATCTATTAGAGAAAATACTCTTACGGTGTAGGTCTGTTAGAGAAAATGCTCTTACCTTAGTCACGTAGGTACAGTTAATTTGAACCCTGCTTCAGACATTGTACCAAAACATTGTACTTAAGTAAATGCCTACTTTCATATACAGAAAACCTTAAGGTGCGTCATAAAACCGCGACATCGCGTACCAAAACCATTAAGGCGAGTCTTACCTGGTAATTACTGAACATAATCAGATTCAAGTGGGTGGGGTCGTTTAAAAAGCAGTAAACAAAATTATCTCGACCCACACAAACAATTAGTTCGGCTAGAACTAAATCGGTTCCCGCGAACTTTGAATTAAAACACCTTAGACCAAAATGAAAGGTAAACGGAGTGCTTTGACAATAGGTACAATGCAATGCATGCAGTGCATAAAATTGTTGTTGCCAATCCGGGCCCAATTTGACAGCAGCTGCCATACTCTACTAATGCCGTAGCGAAATAGTAGAGTTTTCCCAAATATTAGTTAAGTTTTGGTTATTACCACTGCTATTTTTCTTGTAGAAATCATTATTGACCCAGCGACCTTCGTCATCTGTACTGCCGACGTCACTACCGACTGGGCAACCGCGCTTCTAATCTAGTTCTATTATGGATATGATATGAAAGTTGTCAAATTGGAACTTCGTATGTCCAGAATTTGCATGATACATTAATTTATTCCATGCGTTGTCTGTATGTAAGTGATTGCGAGCAAAATTTACCTAGGCAGTAGCTTTACTTGCAGTAGATTAGATTTATGCTTCACTCTGTCAGGCCGCAGCCATTTGCGCCCCGTCTCAATAATTTTTTGGTCTAAGTTTGACTCGAACTTTGAATTAAAACCTGGCACGCCAAGTAAATGTGAATAATTGCGTATTTAATAACGCTTTTGTTCTCGGCCCCCGACGAGAAAATTCGAGTAATTCAATTGTGTTTAAGACTGTTTAATTCGAGTCGGACAGCGTTTACTTTGCTTTCTAGAGCGGATTCGGATTGGAGTTCCGTGTGTTTGGGTCTTCTATGTTTAGGTAAGTATGTAGCGTCAACTATGTAGGTACCTTACTCGATTTTCGCTAGTTCTTTGAACATAATTTTTTTAATAAAGACGCTTGGCTAAAGTACCACGTCGAGCGCGCCGACACTTGCCAAAACCTAAAACAGTCAAATACGCGAATCGTCAAAACCTCGTCATGCTTGTTATTACAAAGTTTCTAGTTCTCATAAATAAAAATAGGAAATTAAAAAAAATACTTACATTGACCGAAGCTCGGACCCAGGCGACATGTCTGTCCCAACGCTCTGCCAATGAGCTATTGATATACCGATCAATGCTTGCCAAATTTCAATTTCTTGATGCTCGTCTCCAAGCGACGATCTAATATCTATTCCTATCTAAAAAGTTTAACTTAAGAAATTAAACGCCACTATTGGCTCAAAATTACTCGTTTGTTTTACAGCTTTAGGAAAAATAGTAAAACCTAGGTATGAGTATGGGTCATAATCAATCGAATGATGAATCACAAACTATCGATCGTTATCAAAAATTCTTTAGGTAGGTAGGTAAGCATTGTTACGCAATTTCATGTCTAAATTTTTATCATACTGCCAATTTCATTCACATTATTCCGTAATAAAATATTTTATTACGCCTATAGCACAATAATTTGTTTGCAGAGCCATCTCCTTTAAACATAAAAAGAAGATTCTTTTAGAAACTTTTATTGTGGCTTACGGTCATAATGAGTCATTTTACAATCCTGAGGTCAGAAATTTCCAAAAATAAAGCTGCGTGGCATACAAATGTGTAAGGAAAAGCAAATTGCTGTACCTACCTATGTCTGTTAGATTAAGTCGTTTGTGAGAGTTGTCGTTGCATTCTAATTGTGTACTGCTTTTAATTCTTCGAATTTGGTGAAAGATAGTTACTACCTGTTACGATTCACACCAATTCGTACCTACTTGGAAAGAATGTCGGGGTGCCCCACTCGGTACAAGCCGTCGGCCCGGGTTGCTGTCTATGTTTATCTTTGACGGCAGTCTTTAGATACCTACAGGCCTACGAAGAAGATTCAGAGTTTTTTTTTCATTTCTTTTCCGTTCTATACTTTGGTCTTCGCTTTATCCAGGTTATCCCAGGTGTTGTAAACACGGTCTGTTTACCAAACAACAAAATTCACGTTTTGTTTCAATTGTGATCGTTTAAAACAACACCGTTTTCCTTGGTGCAGCGATTAAGCGTAATTCCTCGCAATTATAGAGCGAGGTATCAACTCACACTGGTTACTCTTGACAACTGTATAGAGAACCAGAATATGTTGATCCTCGGGTTTTCTCGCAATTATAGAGCAAGGTTCCGTGCACGACCGTAATCTGCATACACTAATTACTGGTTCAAGTGATAATCGCCGATTAAGCAGCTCTTAAGCGGTTTCAGGGCGAATTCGTGGCTTGCACCTTAGTTTTTTACTATTTTGTTTGTAGGTACAAGAAAATATAAATACATAGTAAAAAATGATGTTTCTTTTTGCGGTTCTCTGTCGGTCTGACATGGATACCGCTAACTCTTCCTTACAACTGATTTAGATGCGGTATTTTTCTAATAGATAGAATGATTCAAGAGAAAGTTTTATAAGTTAAAATGTCTTATTTCTTCGGAAAATCCCCTGTTGTATGGCCTGCTAGTATTTACAATAAAACTATGTGCTACTGATTGCTACGACTACTACTACTACTAAGAGTACTAAGTAGAGACCAATTTCTGCGATATTCATTCATATTCAATAAAAATCGAAACCTTGAGGGTGATGACACATTGAGTTTAGTTACTGCAAAAAATACAGAATCAGTGTGAACAAATTCATCAAAATCCAATCCAAAAAAAACTCTTGCAATTAAAAGACCGTCCTTTAAAATCAGTGCAAAAAAGGGTAATCCAGGTTGAAAGTAACAATTACACAGATACACATCTAAAAACCCGACCCACCCTTTGCTTTGTACGTGTCGAAAAAACAATATCCCAGCAGTGAAACCATTAATTTGGACTAATCAATGACTAGGGAACTTCAAGACCCCACATCAGGTGTACGAGACCGTAAAGATATATAAGGTCCTATTAAATTCATTGCAAATATTTTAGGGGCAGATCAAGTTAACTGCAAGCATATATTCGGCAAATTAAAAAAAAACTTCACGCTAGTTTTCTAGAAAATTGCATTTTACTAAAAAACCGAACAAGTGTGAATTGATTATCCTAGAAAGTAGAAACACACCACCTAACACTACTTCGATGATTACGCGCCAAAAAGTGCTGTGATTGGTTGGTTGTTAGTGTGCGTGTCGAGTAAGTGAATCCTGTCTACGTGGCGGAAGGTCAGTCAAAGGATATTCACGTAATTAATTAGAAAGTTTCTTTGAAAATGAAAAAAATCTAGCGTCTCAATTTCTTTTTAATGCCTTACACGTTTTTCTTATAGGTACATATTTACGAATTCCCTTAAAATATTTGCAGTGAATTTAATATCACCTTCAACAAGGCGCCCAAACTCTATAATAAACTCTCGTGCTCTATTCGTGTGGGACACCGAGTTTTCGCCCGATGAACCCTAGTGTCAGTTTTACAATCGCGTACGTACTACAAGAAGCACGCCTCTGAAATAGCTGTGTAACAACAGAACTGCCGTCTAAGTAATCATAGAAAGCTACCGGGGCCGACGGCTTCACGTACCCTTTGAAGCATGGATCTTTATTTTCTGACAATCAGGTGTTTTGGCCTGCAATATCCTGTAATAACATGTCTTTCACATTTTGTTCCCACATTGGTTGTTTCAGCCTTCTGCATGCAGTAGGTACCTAAAGTACGCGCACGAGTTCATGACCATCCTGAAGTATGCTCTTCTTTGTCGCACACGCCAGACGTCGGGGAGTGCGACAAGGAGGTGTATAATCCAGATCACCAAAACATTTTCGATTTTCGCTCTATCGCAGCGCAGTCTTTGATGATGTGTCAGTCATTCAGGCTAATCCATTCCGCTCATAATTATTACATACGTTTGTGCCTCGTCCGGGTACATACTGTTTGCGGGCAGAATGCGTAATAGGCCAAAGTTCCACGTATCGACTCACCACTTATCAGCCGTGCCATCTGACTGTTATATTACCAAAATACCACTTAAAATGCTGCCCGAAGTAATCCAAGGCCTCAATTCGAGAAATAAATTGTCTAATTTTACCTACCTTAAGTTAACGCTGTCACTTTCTGACATATAATGTCTTGTCTTATTATTTGACGCAAATTGCGCGTTGTAAATAAGGCGACAATGGAAACAATAACGACTACATCGACTAGAAATGGCAAAGAACCCAGTGGCATATTTAAATTTACTAGAACGGAGATCGCGTCTATCATTTTCTGAATGAAACCCGTTTGACGGAAAGTGACAGTGCTAATTAGGTAGATAAGTCAAGAGAATTTCCTCGTATTGCGGTCATTGACATAATTTATGACAGGGAACTAAGATATCTCATCATTTACTAAGCCTGTTTGTCGGAAAGCGACAGCGAAAATTTTATGCAACTTAGGAAAATTTGTTTACCGAATTGAGGCCTATAATTAACTTAAATGTACTACGGCTACATGAACACTAATGTGTGTGGAAAATGCATTTTCTATGGCGAAAACTCTAATGTCGAATATGGAACGCCCCCCGAATTGCAGGGTACTTGATTTATTAAGCGTTTCGTTGCGATTCTAGACAGATGTTTTGGTTTTCATTTACTTAAGTCTGTTATTACGCTAAGTGGTATGAAAATGAAGTTTGTATAAATATGATGCTCGAATTTTCCTCTTTAATTTTGCTTTATAATCGCCCATTAGTATTTCTTTGCCTGATTGCTTGCACGATTAGCTAAGAGAGGCATAGCAAAGGTAAGTATATAACAATCCTATAGGTACTTAACTGACAGGTCAAATGAGATGCATTTTAAAACGTTTTGATATGATATTTTGTCAATATATTATTATCTACTACCGTTTATATAATTTTTTAGTGTCATAATTTTTACATTTAATATTTTAAAAAACAATTAATGAAATACCTACTTAGTATTTCTGGACAATGGTTTTATGAGCATACCTACAGCTTTTGTATTTTATTATTGACTCAGTCAAGCAGCGAATTGCGAGATCTTTTTTTTTTCAAAATATATTTCCGAGTAGATGTCAATGTATCCAAGAACACCAAAACCAATATCAATGAACATTACCCTACACCTTAATTCCAACAACTCATAATCACGAACCAAAGCTTTCATTAGGCCAATTCATTCAGTATGGTAATCGTAAGGACACCGCCATACGAAATGCCTGCGCGTCCGAACACCATCAGGCGGAGCCCACATGGTAGCGTTCGTTGCTGCGCATTTTTAGCGCAGCGCTGACGCATGCGTCTGTCAGATGCCAAGGTCACATGCAAGGAAATATATTATCCTAAAAAGTTAGAACCACGCCACGCAGAAAGTTACTTTGTTTTACCGACGCATTCGTCATCGCAGCTTCAGCGCACCGTCAACGTTTATTTATATTTTTGATATTTGGTACTTATGATGTTGTTACCTATTGGTTAATTTCAGTTAATTTATAAAATTACTAGTGTATTTGGTTTTGCACATGCCTGTGGGTACATTTCCACATGCCCTAAGTGTAAACTGAAAGATAGGTAATGTCATTGGCATTAAGTCCGCCCATGTACACATTTTGTGCATAAAGATTTAATAAAATAAAATAAAATAAAAGTAAAATAATTTAACGTACAAACGGATGCTACATTGAACCCTCACAAACACCATCGAACACCATCGAATTTGCATACGCGTTCTATCGGACACCCACATCGCATATCGCGGGCAGCCGGATCACGGGGTAATTAAATTGTCAATTCACGCAGTGCGTATGTATGGACGGCCTACAAATTCAGGCGGAGAACTAAAGAACTGGATGTGGCAGCCAAACAAAGCAAAAGAAGAAAAAAGCAAGGTGAGTAGGTATGGAAGAATAAATTAGCGTTCGTCATTTCACGGACTGTTTATGCAGAGCCAAAAATTCTGGCGAAGAACTAAAGAACTAGATGTGGCAGCCAAAGAATACAAGGTAGGTATGAGCAAATATCAGCATTTGTCATTTCACAGACTATTTTTATGGACGGCCAAAAGTTTTGGCGAAGAACTAAAAAGCTTGGTGCTGGATGTGGCAGCTATAGAAAATTTATCGGTGAATTTTAGCGTTGTTTATATTTTACTGTATATATTTCACGATGTGGAATAGTAGTCATTCTATATACCTACTGTTTCTGAAAATAGGTGCTGATTTTCAGCGTACCTATACAACTAGGTACCTATTCAAAATGTAACTAATTTCTTAGATTGTGAACTGGGCTAAAATACTGAATTGCAGACTAACATTTTTTGATCATGTATTGTATACTCAACTTGGACTGAAGATCTTTGATGTCATATTCAAACAATCTGAAATTGCGGTATCTACATTCAGACCAATCCGGTCAAAGATCCGCGTGTTCATTCCAGCAACTCAACATCAATACATTTGGTTTTATATAGCCCAGCGGTTTTGCCAAAGCAAATCGCCTCTAAACTACTAATGAATGGTCTAAGGCTTCCAAATAACGGTCCACGCTGTGCATATCGCATTGTATGTGCCAGCAAATTATCGATTCCATACTAGTTATCCTGTAAACAATTGTTTTAGCTGTATAAGGATTGCTTAAACTTAGAACATGTTAAGTGACAGTAGATATTGTTACTTGTATATTAGCAATAACATACTAATAAATAGCTTTATTGCAAACGAATAAACGTACCTATTTTAGCCTATTTGGAACCTGGGTAGTGAAAAAAGAATTTTGCCTTTGCTAGGACAGTTATTTTGTTTCAATAAATGCTGGTTTATTCTTATTGCTAAATGAAACATTTTAATAATCAAGGCCCTTGTTTTAAATATTTATAAGGTTAGGTATGCTTTTTCGGAAATAAACAAAAAATGGAAAGGTCAAGCTAGCAAGCTCCTTTCTACCTAAGTACCAATCAATTTGAAATTGTCACATATCATGGTTGAAGATTATAAATAATGTCATGGATAATGTACAGATAAGGCAAAATATCCTCGCTACCATATAAGATAATGCATTTGATTAATGTACGATAAAGTGTTGACCACAGATAAAGATTCTAACAATGGTGACGGAAGAAAGACCAAACTCATGTTCATGCACATGAAATGTTATTTATTACCAATTTGAAAGACATTGGATGGAATTTTATCGATATCTAATTTGATAATTTTTATTGAAACCTGAAATATATTTAAAAAAGAATAAGAAATAATATTAAGTATGTTATAATAAAAATTGCAGTTTAGAGTGCATTTTTAGAGTTTCGTAAGCCACTAAAACACACGTGAACTCTCAAAAACGTGGCAGCGATTAGACAAAAGCTTTTGACGGCACAAACACTCGTTTTGGAGACAATCATTATGAGAAAATCTTCCAAATGACTAAAGCCACAGTAATAAAGACATTCATAGATGTATCCTGTGTGCTTACGGACGACACTCACGTATGCGATGCATATCTTAGACGGAATAAAAGTACCGCTTTTGCTAAGAAACGCCGCAGGAGGAACAACGCTAGCGAAATCCAGATTATGGGGGAAATAAAGAATTTGCAGCTCACCCCGGTCTAGTGTCTATACGACGTAACTGTCAAACTCGCTCTTTATGCCTTTCAAGAAGTGGTAAATACAGTTTTATTTGCGCTAGACAAATTACCCCAGTCAAACTGGAACATATCCATATCTGTTCTTGATATCGAAAATTATAACGTCGCTAGACACTAACTACTGCCGTCAATATTGAGATAACTGAGGTTGCGACTGTGACAGATTTTCAGAACTCAGATTTAGAATTTCTATCATAAATTCCGTTCATTAATTTGACGTTTTGCCGTCAAGAACGAAACGATATAGAAAAGCAAAACTTTGTCTAGAACGTAAGAAGAGATAAAGAACTCTAGCAGTTGGTGGCGAGGCTGTTTTTGCTGTACTCGTTCGGTTGTTCGGTTGCTTTATAATCCGTATAAGGAAGCTAAATTGTTACGACGTGCATATTTGGCACTGGGTCCCTCTTTAACTGTACCGCTAAGCACATGTATTAGCGCGCCAGTGTTTCTGAGCTGAATTATAACTATAGCATTTAAGTGGATTGCGCTTTCTGCAGTTTCTACTGTCGTTTTGATAAGAAATTTAAATATTTATTGTTTTTAAGATACCGTGTAATTATTTTTTCATAAACATTTTACATACTAATATACATTAATTTTTATTTTTATGTTAGTTTTACAGTGCATAGGCTAAGCTGTAATGCTGTAAAATTTATTTAAATAAATAATAATAATAATAAATGTATGCCTAGGAGCTTATTTTAAATTGGTATTTCATGAATCGAGCTTATGGTTCGATAGATCTATAAATCAACAAATTTATTGGCACTACACAAAAGAATTATGACTTTATAACACAAAATTGCAGAAAAAGAACTAAAAATAAAGTATCAATAACCAATTCACGCTCCGACACCGTCGCGAGCACCTGTTTCTAGATCGCGGCCAAGAAATCTTGATCGCAGCGTTATTCGCGGTGCGCAGGCGCATGATTCGAAATTCAAAATGCACGCCGCATACTGTTCGGGCATTCGCGCGATCTGATCAACGAAGGAAACTTATGGGAGCTTTATTCATTGCCGTTTTGATTCACCACTTTTATCACATTCCGTTAAAAAAGCAGAAATGTTTGGCATAATCGTGAAATGTTTTACAATTCCTTTGTCAAGCTTAATTGTAAGTTATGCTCCATGCCATCCGTGACAGATGGCTCACTGTACTCATTTTACACAGTATAAAATTTATACGATCCTCGGAGGCATTGTTTTTTCTACATTTACAAAATTCTAAGCGTTCATTCTCTAATTGTTGATTCTGTTCGCGCTACAAGTTTTTATTATTTTGTTTGCAATGTCACGGACTTTACTCAGAAAGGATTTTTAGCGCGTTAGTCATTCATTTGTTGACAATAAATCAGTTAAAATTTACCTTACTCGAAAAGGTCAATGACACTTTGTACAAAGTACAAATACATTTTGTCTTATTTTAGTTTACTCAGCTTAATATGTTTAGTCAAATAATAATCGATTCAAATGCGTCCTTTCAAATCTTAGTTGTCGATAAATTATACATTATTGACACATTTATGATTATTTAGCTTGTTTCGCTCGTGTTTTAATAGTTTATGCTAATGCCACATAGATGGTTGATGCTAACGACTCTTGGACTATATACCACTACCTGAATACCAACACTACAAAGTAAACATTCATATCTCAAACTAAGAATGCTAAATAGGTACATAGCTACTCCCTAATGCCGTGTGATGCCGGCTTAGAATAGCATCACCCCATTTCTTTCTTGTGGGTGTCGTAAGAAGCGACTAAAGGACTCGAGGGTATCATGTGTATTGCAATTTTAGGCGACAGGCTGACAACCTGTCACTATAGCGATACACGAAAATAGCTAAAACGGCCCTCAAATATATGTCAGACGTGGCGATAACGACCGTACTTTTACGGCCGTTGACGCTCTGCCTACCCCGCAAGGGATAAAGGCGTGATATATGTATGTATGTATGTATGTATGCTACTCCCTAATACATGCAAGATTTGAAGCCCCTTTGGAAGACCCAAACGTAATGTACCACAAAACCTTAAGAGACAAAAAAGGTTTGCCAATCTGAAGCAAAAATTGATATAGTTATTAATCAAATCGAAATACGTTTCCCTAATTTGTGACCGAATTATAGAGATAGCAAAATCTGAAAGCTGATCACCTCATCCTATTTATAGATTAAATAATGGCCTTTAATAATTTCATCAATATACTTAAAGGCTGAAAACAATTTACTAATTTAAAAGCGATGACATCCACGTCCACTAATAGCAAATCTTTCCGAACGATCGTCAAGGCGCCACGACTCCTACTAAGCCGTTGAGAATGTCTAACAGTAATCCACAACAATATCCATTTCGCGCATCCGGCTGCGCTTACGCATGCACGCCGCGAGCGCCCTCTGTGACAAGAAAGCACATAACCTCATTAGAAACCTAACGCAAATTGTGCCCACTTTATCTAATAATTTTATTATACATATTCAAAAGGGCTACCGCCAGTAATGTTCGAAATGACCCGCATTCGACTTTTAATCGCCCAATTAACATTTGGAGTCACGTTTTTAAGACAATGGCCATCTTCGTAGGGGCAGCGTTGGCTGGCACATTGGCAGAGGCAGGCTTTCCATATTAATGTATGTTTGTTAGCGGTAAAACACGTACTGATGACATAAACTCTCAGGTATTTGCGTTGGCTCATACTTTCCTGTGACCCTCATTAAGAGGATCTCTCTTTTAGCCTCATGGATCCCGCAAAAAGGATATCAGGTGACGCCTTAATAAATTACCTATCGCCTTCAGATTTCTTGTAGGTGATGAGGTTCACATATCAAAGTAACACTTTCCGTTTACGTTTAATACGATAATATTGCTTTTATGAATGACAGAGTCAGTAATACTTCAGAAGCATGCAATGATACTTAGCATGCTACCATAGTCAACGATTTGCCAATCATATTTTGGTACAATTCAACTTGTAGATTAACTGACATGTCCACTTGCGTCATAACCCGTTCTAGCTCATTAACAGTGCCCAATTGTATTGTTCTTAGAATATAAGCACTATTGTTTACCGTAAGTGTCTATTTGACTTAGTCGAAATGGACGTTCGAGCAATCGTATCATCTAGAAAACTAAATAGTCTGTCGGCATGGCTCTACACTGGGAATCTGATTATTGTCAAAAGTTTATCGACTCGAAAGAAAGGAAATAAATGAATTTAAAATATCAGAAGCTTTAAAGTTTGTTTATAGATATTAGGTACAAATTATAATGCAATTTTGCTGACGACTTATAAAAATGGTCCAAATTATTTGAAAACGAATACGTACCACGACCTCGTTACGTACTACACGTTTGAAAATAGTACATTTGAAACAGAAGCGCCGGTTATTTCAAAATCATACAATGGGATTATTCGACCAATTGATTAAAACTCCAAGTGAGTTTCGAACAGCACATACAGAACCTCTGTTAACGACACCCGGAATAATTAATGGGATGTCAAACCACCGAGTAGCACTTTCTAATCGGGCTAATAAAATCTAGGCTTAGCCCTGAGCAGCAGCTGATAAATGTATGGTATTGTTTGTATTGTCGACTGAGGGTGTAGGTGTTTAATTGACAGTAGAGGCGTTGGGCTGGGTACTAAGAATGACAATCAGAATCAGTATTATTGAAGCACGGTATTGAAGGGTTTGACAACTAGCTGGTAAGCATCTTTTTTGTTTTATTTCTTTAAATTAACCAATATGTTGAAGGAGAGTACCTCAAAGTGTAATATTATGTAAGTAACTACATTTAGGTAGGATACTGCGTCAATAACCTTATAGGCTAAATATCTGTCAAAAAGGCTTAAAAATAAACCGTAGCGAAACAAGTAACGAAGAACCAGGGTTTTCCTGGATTCTTATTTATTTATTTGTATATCTATTTAAGTTCATGCAAAATTTATTTGGGCGGACTTAATGCCAAGGACATTACCCATACCTTACTTACCTACCTTAGGTACGGCTCTTGTCTATTTTTCGGCGTTTTGCTGGATCTGATTGTCAGACGAAATAAAATTAGTAAATGTCATACAAAAACCGATTAGATTGTTATTAAAAGACACATCGCCGCATTAAAATCGCGGCTGTCACATATTGTTGCAGCTGTCATTTACATGGTGGATGTCATGTCATGAGCCGCAATATAATCCGGTACCAGTATAAGTTGTGCAATTAGCCTTGTTTTACAATCGCTGGTAATAATTTGACACCGAATTTGTGGTTTATTTTTGTGACCACTATCAGTAGGTACTAATATTATAAACCTGAATGTATTCAGGTTGTCGATAGTCTTCTTCTTTCTTTTTTTGATATATCGTATCGGCTATAAGTCGAGGATATGAATGCTTAATAAAGATAACAACCAAAACCTTAATTACTGACAAATTGTTGTTACCAAACAAAATATATGGCGTGGCCTTAGATGCATTAATTTTTTTATCTTTATTGAAATTCAATGCTGATGTTTTTTAATTAGGTATTCTTTAACACTGTACTTTTACGGACACGTTTATGAAAATTATAGCTATCTTTAATTAGTTTCAAATCCTGAATTTATTTCGCTGTACCTAATATGTAGGTAGGTACCTTTTATTTAGCCAACTATAATTTGCCTTCTTTACAACAAAATAAGGAATTAATTTATTTGTTTATAGAGCTTAACAAAATTAAGTAGTAGATAGGAAGGTACTCGTAGGTACCTAATTTAAATTATCATAATTACTATGTTTTCGTTTTTAAGTTTTTGGTCTAAACATCAAGTAGATATTTAGATTCCATCATTGGAATTTTTTCACGATGAGGTAAGATCTTATACTTACACCCACCCATAATTTCACCCACCTCTTCAAAAGCTTCACTGGCATAGCAATCAAAACACGTAATACAGTCGTGACCCCGCCATGCCATACTCGTATATTTACTTTATCTTGTTCAATACACTTAAATACAAATTAATACAAGCGAAGGACCGGGCCTTAATAGCTCCACGGACTGTTTATTTTACACCTCCGATGGGACACGCAAGTTATTTTTTCTTTTTATTTTCTTTTTTTTGTGCCTGGTCACACTCGTGCCACGAGGAACGCTTTTAGCGCCTCTAAGACGGCATTTCCTAATATACCTTCTGAGAATCAAACGCTAATAGACAACTCTTTGCCAGAACCGCCTAGAACTACATTTTAAAGTGTTAATTCCACTGTAAAAGTCAGATTTACAATTACAGCAATCGCTTTAAAAGCTAAACCAACAGTTATTATCTCAACGTCTCTTGACTTCTCACCTATTTTATCTTCTAGTTAGCATAATACTAATTTATTAGATATTTTATTTGGTGCCAACTCAAACAGTCTTATCATAATTTTGTCGTAACTTTGTGGTAACTTAAAACGCGTACTAAGACTAACACTTCGCTTACGATGCAAATTTTTTATCTCAATTAGTATAGAGTGTATGTAAATGTGGCCTTACAGGTATTACTTAGAAACACCTTCTATATATCGGTGCGATATCGACATTAATATTCGAAAAATATTGTCAATGCACCGCACTGGCCGATAAAAATGCCAGGCCACACGCAGGCGGTCATTAGACACTTCCCGGAGGAAAATAAATTAAAGAAAACGAGAAATCTCGACCAACAGCCTTATTCTTTAAAAAGTTTAATCCTACACAACGATTACAATAAACTTGCGGTACAATGACGCTCGACTTGGGTAAGTGCTGGGAATGATTGGTGCTCGTAGAGCAATGAATAAAGATTTTATTATTCCGAGCAAATCGGATTGTAGTGTAGAGCTTGTGGGCTCGGATCAATTAAATACAAGCAATATAAGTCAGAGCAAATGCGAAATCTAAGAAGCGGGTAATGAATGAAGGCTAGTTTATGGGGTAAAAAGAGACCGTGTTGTCTAAGCTGGTGGGTTCTGAGGAATCAATTATAATGGTGTCCGGGCTTTGTCCGGGGCTTTCACTTGATGTCCGGTTTATTGGAAACGATCGTAAATACAACACCACCAACATGTCCAGTCAACGTGATGTTTTAAATGAGACAGAATTAAACGTAACGAGATCAGTTCTATAGAGTAACGAAGTTTTTACGTAAAATTCGTTATTTCAGCGTGCTCTTTTTTGATGCCTTTTCAAGTAAATTTTTGGAACTATAAGTATCAATAAAGGCCAGTTAACAGTTTGCTCTGCAGTATGTCTCGTCATAACGGCTAAACTTATGTCAACGACAATTACACTTAGCCTGCCGATAGGGTCCGATCTGGCATAGAATGCTGGTTATCTTGAGTTTATTACAATAGGACTCATAAAATAACCAGCAATTTACATGATGTAAAAAAATCAACGACTAAAATCTTAACTAAACGGCGGCTAAAAAAATGAACTTTTTTTCCCAAGGAATAGGTCATAGGTCGAAATATGAAAAATTGCTTCTCACACAAATATACCAGAAAAGCGAGTCAATTTGTATGGGAGGGCCAGAATTTTTTTCATAAGTCGATCTATGTATTTTTGGGAGAGTTGTCCTGTTTCATTAACTGGTAAACCCCTTAAAATATTTTCGGTTGATTTCTATACCTTATAAGTCCTTATGTCAAATCAGGCCCTGTTAGCAAGGTAGCAAAATAGCCTCTTCTATCCGAGGCACCAAGTTCAGAACAATTAAAAATCTATTCAGTATGCGTAAGAAGACCCACCTATCTGCTCACCTGCTGTTTGTTAGCAATAAAAAGAGTTTATTATCACAATCGCTATAAAATGAACATTTACATTCAGTTCAGGGTGGAAAAAAAATAAAAATCTACTTGGCAATTTGTATGTGCCTACTTTACATCGTTTTATAGTTTTTTTAGTACACTATTCTAATTAGAACTGTATGTAGTGATCGCAAGAGCGCTGACTGTGATTGAACAAAACAGTCGAGGGAAAGACTTTATCTAGGCCTTTCAGAAGCACATAATTCTAATATAACCAGTTAAGAACAATCTTTTTATACAGGTTATGTCAAACAATTCTAATCGTGTTTATTCTTGTCACTTAATAAATGTCCAGACAGGCTCAGTTTATATTGGTCCTTCTATTTAATGCTTGTGGTATTTTTGATAATTTTAAGCAAGCTAAGCACCTAAATTAATGTTGGCTTCATAGGCTGGTCCAGCTGGGGCTTGTTTGAAAATATATTTAGCAAAATGTCGGGTAGATACTAAAGCAGCACATTAACACCGTGTATATCTAAATACCTCAAAACTTGTCTAGTTGAGGCGTGACTGAAAATTATGTTTAGCAAAGTGTCAGGTCCTATAACAGCACATTAGCACCGTGTATATCTAAATACCTCAAAACTTGTCCAGTTGAGGCGTGACTGAAAATTATGTTTAGCAAAGTGTCAGGTCCTATAACAGCACATTAACACCGTGTATATCTAAATACTTCGGAATCTATAGCCACCAGAAATCCCTAAAATTAAATAAATTAAACCTTAATCGTATATGAGACACATTAACGTTAAACCAACAAATATAACTGGATATTATTTACGATCCTCAGCTATGCACCTTGAGAACATAAAGTCTCTTATAATGATAAAAAGTTAAGCCCACGACACACTGGAAAGTCGGACGTGACTACTGCGTTATTTGGTTTTTGTCTTTCTAGCTGAGTAGCAGTTTTTACATTTAGGTACGTAGAAAATTAGACACTAAATATTGTGTAGGTTTACGCGACTTACTTGTTAATTAGTTGGTAGAAGGTAAGTCGCGTAAACCTACATAATGAGAGATACTTGTTCGTTTATCAATAAAAAAGCCACTAAATATTTCTAAATAAAAAGGTACCAGCTTCTGGTCATGTGTTGGGACATGAAACATGCCTTTAGATCCCCTGGTTCTCTTTTTGAAATTGATCATTTCCTAACTCATCCACGTCCTCAATAATGTTGGTGAAACAATGCAATCCTACCAACACAAGCCATATTATGTGATCATCATCATCTTCCTGCCCTTATCCCAATTACTTAGGGTCAAACGTTTCGTTTGAACACAAAGTCATGTTATGACCGGCCGCCTGCCTGACGTCAACCTTCTTTGGGAATGCTATTGTAGGTGGTATCACCGCCACCATGCGGTTGACCACAGTCGACAGATGTTCAGTCGATGTGATGTGATGTCATATAAGTATAGAACTCAAATGCCAAAAAGCTTTAATCCCGATTTACGCACGACACTCGATACAAGTGTGTCACGGCCTTTACAGGGCTCACACACGAATTCCTTGCGTTAAAATTAACGCCGTCTCATTTGGTCGCGAGAAATTAAAACACCTTATCCTTTTTTATGGGGCATTTATGTTGAACATAAAATTGGACTTGCAGTACACTATTATATATTCTGTGCTTGCAGCTAGGGATGCGAAAAAATAATCGATTATTTATTTTATCGGAATTTAAATAATCGATTAATTTAAAATCGACCTACTACAAAATACGGTTTTTGCGGCTCGTCTTTGCACCGATGAATTATTTCGGGTCTTGGGTCACATCAATTAAAATAACAAAATGACACTCTTGTAATTTTTGATTCAGCGGTATGATTATTATCCCTTGTCGAAAATTATTATGATAAAAAATATTACCTTACTACGTTGACGTACACACACACATGAAAATGTAAATTATTTTAAAAACGATGACTTCTTTGGAAAAAACAGATTTATTTTAATCTAATTCCTCCATAATAAAAATATCAATTAAAAAAATAAGTTTTTTGTTTCAAAAGTCACATCCTTACTTGTAGCACTCTTGGGAGAGACGTTGTATCAATCAGGCTCGGGTTTTGATAATATTGGTTCAAATTGTGGTCGTAAGTTTTGGAATTAATGATCATTGTCATTATGGCTATACGAGACTTTAAGTTGTTCTTGAATCTATAATCGATGTATCTACCACGTATCTTCATGTTTTACAAAAATTATACCTAATAGGTAAGGGATGAATTCTTGGACAGCAGCGTTCCTCGTGAATATCATTCTATAAGTACTTGCACAGCTGTAGTTATTATTCTTTGGCCCTGCGCTCGCCAATCCGTCTGCCAAGCGTGGTGAGTGTAGCAATCAAAAGAGGGGACGCTCATTTCCAGCAGTATCTAAGTAGGCTTCTTCTTCTTCTACTTCGAGTGGGACACCAAGTCGTCCAACGACCCGATGACCCTGGTGTCAGAATTTATCAACCGCTTACTGCAAATAGCAGGCCTCTGACATGGTTGTTTAAGGACCGCCGTCTAAGTCATCTTAGACAGCAACCTGGACCGGGACCTACGGCCCTCCGAAACACGGAATCAACTTGCTTTTCGGACAATCAGGCGGTTCAACCTGCAATGTCCTAACCAGACTGGGAATGGGAATTCACAAAGTGATAAATATCAGGGAATTGAACCCGAAACCTTCTGCGTTTTAGTAGTAGTATAAGCTTAGGTAAAATCATTCTAAATGTGAACTTTTAAGGAATAAGGTAGATGTATAAAATGGAAGATTTTCATTCATCTTGATATTGCTACCTTCTATAAGAATATCGTAATACCCCTGAATTTCTACGAATCGAAGCCTATGATTCAAACGAGCAACGCTTTCAAACTGAACAATAGCCGATTCTTTTATAATTAGAGACGCCGAACATTCCGAGCGATCTTTTGGATCGATTACGTTGAATAAACAATCCCTTTTTGTTTTGTTTTTTATTCAAATAATGTTATAAATCAAATACACGCCGTTAGCGTCCCGCGGGATAGGTCATTTATCAGAAAGGGTATTTGCGTCTGACGTGTAAAGGTGACGCTGATTGCGCTTGAGCAATACCGTGGTGAAGACCATAGCTGCGTCTGTACCGTTCCATAAGAACTTGACTGTACTAAAGCTGCAATGAAAGTGGATCTCTCAGTGCCTTCGACTTGTATGTTTCTCGAGGACTTCGAAGACTCAGGCGCAACGCAAGACGCTATTGTACGTCCATTAATGTTGCCTTAATTGTTATTTTATCGGATTCCAATATGGCCGACACGAGTTCTTAATTAGCCCATAGTCTCTACCATAGAATTCCTTCGTAAAATTAATTGATGGCCGTAATGATGTTTAGATTCTATTTTCAAAGTTCAATGTATTGTTCGGAATGTCTTAGGATTAATAAAAAAGTCATTAAAAAGTTACTTTACCCAATATCCTCAATTAAATAAATTAACCTGTTTTCTTAAATCGGTGTAAAAATTCATTCACATTTCGCATCTGGAACTATAAAGATAACCATTCTCATTAATTCATTAAATTAAGTAAACAAATGACTGTGCTATCTCTATCAATCGTTCTGTAATAACCATATTTTGAACAAAACTAGAAAGCATCTAATTCCAAAAGTACTTTTAATTATAATTCTATGCTAATCGGCGATTAGATATCAAATCTGTGATGATCATTTATATTTTAATCTCGTGCCAGGGATCAAGCAAAGAATCTGAGGTTAAAAAAGCTGTTTGATTAATATGTTACTGATGGTCCCAAATTGGATGTTAAGTTAATGCAAATTGTAGACTTTTATCGTCGCCACACACGACATAACGAATTTAACAGTAATACGATACGATGTTTTAGCGTTATTAGCATCCGATTAGTAACGCGAGAGCTGTCACAATTTCAGGTTTGAAAGGGAAAGCTCCACAGATGAGACGTGCGACGCGAGACACAAAATGACATAATATGTCAGACTAACGATCGTCAGAGACATGGGACGTGCGACATCGCAACAATTGAAACCGTTTCCATATAAAATGTATGAAACAGAAGAGACAACGCTACAAACGTGAGACGCACTTCGCATTAATGACAGCCGACAATCACTTGTCTGACAGATGTCAACCCACGCGTCACGTCGCACGTCTCCTCTGTGGAGCTAGTGCCTATGGTGTAGTTAAAACCTATCTCAGCGATATATTTAATTCGAGCCTTCAGATTGATGTAGCATATTTCACTTTAAATTACGTGTCTAATTCTTGTAACCTGAGTTTACGAGTTACGTCGATTTTATAGTAACAGATACGATCTCCGAAAGGTGTGAACGCCTAAGACGATATCACTATTCCAATTTAATTTGTTTCTTGATTGTAAATTGCATAATTTTATTACTGCTTTAAACGTTAAGATAGGCTTAAAAACCAAGCGACGCGACAACGACGCGCGTCGTTGTCGCCGTCAAATTTTGACGGCGTCGTTGTCGCTGCGGTCTTGCAGAAAAACCCGATCGCATCCCATACAAACTCTAAGCTTCTCAGCGCGCTGTCAACGTGACGGCGTCGTGGCGCGCCGCAACGACGCCGTCGCTCGGTTTTTCTGGTTCCCCATACAAACCCATACAAACCAGTCATTTGACAGCGGCAACGACGCGCGTCGTTGTCGCTGTCGCTTGGTTTTTAAGCCCACCTTTAGTTAGATGTCATGTCAACCGTCCAAATACTTATTAGCCAATCAATCATCAAAATATTTGAAACCGATCCAATTTCTTTTGACAAAAAGATAAAAGCAACGTTAGATAATATTAGGAAGGCAAGACAAGGCCCACTTTATTTAGAATCTATTGTAATATTATGCCATATCGATTTGAGTTAATGGCTGGAAGTTTCCAAATGTTCCTAAATGTGGATCGATATCTTCTTTATAATGCAAATTTTATTGAGTCATAGTTTCACTGCGATGACAGCACATCTGGTGGTTATATAGAGGTAATCCTCCGTTAGCTACAGGCAGGAAGAGCGGTGTAGGTGTGTTGCCTGTTTATTTTTCTATCTAATAGATAAAATGCTGGAGTATGGTCTTCAAGCGGAATATATATGTATGCAATAAGTAGCTACCTAAGTTTATTCAACAATGTGAATTCAAAAATCTCAAATTCTTCTTTTATGGTGAGGCTTTTGTGTACGTTATTTTTTCATTCATCTATTATTTTTTTTACAAAATAACTCTTTTTGGGCTTCCGGATTGTCAAAAATTACTGGCCATGTCTTGCACGACATAATTTTTTTTCAATAAATTTTCAAAATCGTACAGTAAAGGTGCCTATGCCTACATACGTAGCAATAAATCCGCTAGTGTTTTGGTAGTTATACTTCATGATCGTCGAAAAATTTTACCTAACTAAAGACCTAACCTAAAGACGTATATTTTGAAATGACTAGGAATATGAAACAGGTAAAACTAATACGCTTTTATTATATCTGGCATGGCAGTTTTGTGGAATCTATTGTCTAAAGGCAATATCAACTAGCGATATATACCTATAACCTACGTCTGTAGGCACCTTAACCCTGTTGATTCATAGTTTAACTGTTGCAAGTTCTCGGATGTAACTGTGCCGGCACTTCGAGGTGCGACATTAACCGAATATAATTAACCACAATTAATTCCGCTCACTCGCCGCGATATTTGCCTGCATTTGTATCGGTGCTTATTATAGACTTGAATGTTAAGGATCAGATCATTGAGCATTCACAGGAAATACCAATGCAAGTAAGTCTTTGAAGTTTCTTTATAGTCTTTACTTTCTATGCTTTGTGAACGAAAGCTTAGTTAGACCGTGACTTTTCATTTACTTGTGTTTATTCTGCTATGGTGTCCCTCAGGGAAATACTTTTGGACCCACTTTTTTGAACATCTTCCTTGATAAATTAGGTAAGCTTACAGGTATTGGCAGTCGTTTCAGAGGCTGTATTTTACTGTAGTTTCATGGCAGCCCATTTCCTAAAATTCGTAATACACACCTATGGAGTCTTAGGGTTATTTGGCGGGAGAGAAACTGACGTGATGTTATTCTAAGCTGGCATTACATATCCAAAAACAGATGCACCGGTTTTAATTACTTAATTATAAATGAAGCACGACTGCTCCTTAAGATTTGAATATTAATGAACTATAACCGCGATGAAACGCCCAATTAATGACACTGGCAGGAAAGCCCAGACGTGACCAGTGCCTCGATGACAGCTGAAGCTTAATCACACCGTGATCTTTCATTAGTTACGCCGCGTCCCTTTTTGCTCCATACCAGTTCAGTTTAAAACTACAGGCAACAAGGCTGCAGGTAAAGTCTTAGTACATTGCGTAGCCGGTTAGTTTTCGTGATCTTACAATGACTAGCCGGCTACGCAATGTACATCGAGTTTGGCCGCATTTCTTTTTGATCCATACCAGCCTCCATTTCCATTTCATTTCATCATTACCCATACAAAACTTGAGACTAAAAGTATACAAGTAAAATCTTAGTACCTACATTGCGCAACCAAAGAGTTTTCTTGACGTGATATTGGCTAGCAGATACGCAATGTGTCAATTTTACCAGTAAACTTATACTAGTAATATTCTTAAATACAATGGTAGGCTTGTGACGAGAAAATATAAGGATAGACTTTCTATTTTATACTTACTTTAGAATTTGTGTGTTGATGATACAAAAGATAACCAACAATGCTTTGAACATGTTGAATTATTGTAAAAAGCTGGAAGCAGGACGGTTTCTTATAATGCTAATGTTTATCAAAAGCTATCCCATAAGATTAAGCAAGTAGGCGTATTCACACGGTCTCCGACTCTTGTATGTAACTATCTACTTGATATGACATATTATTTTATACACCAACGCAATAAAACAGTTAATTCCTGTTATTATTTGACTTTAACTCAGGCTTTATTACTAGTAGCTCTGCAGCAGAAGCATCAAAAACTTTAACACCAGGGTTTATCGGGTTGATCTTTGACTCGACAACACAAAAAGAAGCCTTCTTCTTTTTTTTCTCTTGTCGATTGCCTTGCAAAATCTAATTAAATAATTTTGGATAAGTACTCTGCCAGACTGTATTTAAAAAGAAAAGACTTTTTACGATAGGTAGGTATTTTACGTTACGACTAGATTTAGCTCGCCTACACAAATTCGACTAACGGTTGACAAAAAGACGTTAACAGCATTTCTGCGTCATATTAATTTAAGCGGCTCACGAAACTCCCATTTGGAAAGTCTTAATGAGCCCATCACGTCTCCCGAAAGAGTCGCGCATACCGCGCGCGCGGGCGTCGTTCTAATCCGTTGAAATCAAAACAATCAAATAAATACTTGGCGTTAATTATTCGGATGCGTTCAGAACACACAGAGCAAAAATGTCGCGCGCGCCGCTAACAAAAACGTCTTTTAGACAAAGGAATCATACTGAGCAGGCGGGTCAGTGGTCATCGCAATGATTGACTGCCAGTGTCGCCGCATATTAAAAGAATTCGCCAGCAAAAACATATCATCATCATCTTCCTGCCTATATCCCAATTACTTGGTGTCGGCGTTGCACGTTTTGTTTCAATAAAAAATAATGTTGCAAAAGCTTTTGGCTTAATTGGGCCAGCAAAAGCATACATTGGGATAAACTATTTTAAGGCATTAAAAATGTGATACCTAGTGGCAACACTGCAGTGAAGTGAGTGAACTACCTACTGTGGCGCATCGGATTGACACGTGGTTTTGTCCTAAAGGCGTCTCTAGTTAGCGGCGCGCGCGACATCTTAGCTCTGTGGTCCATGAGCAGTCGCTCTTCGTAAATCAGCCGGCGAACGCCCGGTCTATTTCGAGCACTTTCGCTCAATCTCCGACCGGCTAATTAGAAAGAATCGCTTTTATTTCGCGCTTCCACACTTCACTGGAATTGGGAACTCTTTTACCCGACTGCTTCAGAAGGAGGGTTATGTTTTTTGGGAGTGTGTGTATGTGAGTAGGTATGTTTGTATTGATTCTTGTGATAATATAAGGTTCATTATCTACCTACCTTTGCATTTATAGAAAAAACAAATGTGTAAAATGTGGGTAAGTAAGCTATTGGCAAGCGACGGCAACGGGAACGCTTTAACTCGACTGCTTCAGAAGGAAGGTTATGTTTTTTGAGAGTATGTGTGTGTGGCGGGTGACAGGAGGTATCCAGGTGGTGTCGGGAAAAGGGTAGCTACCCGCCTGGCCGGGTGTTGTGGCCAGGGGACCGACTGGTCCACCTGGATGGATTTGGAAGTTGTATATATGCGGGGCGCGGTGAACACTTCGATACCGCGTTTTAGGCCCATTGTTCTGTCACGCAGCGCCATCTTGCGGAATGTTTCGGTTTGCGGAATCTTGCTTGCTTGCTTGTGAACCACTTGAGTGAGCTTCGTGTTGTAGCTGCCAGAGGTCGCTACAGTACTCCCCCTCAAGACCGGAGGTCGATACCGTAAGCGAGCGAAGTAGAGCTGATGATGCCATGTAGTGTGGTGATGCAGTCTGGCGTAGCGATGCCTCGCTCAGCAGCGTAGAGGGCGAGCGAGGGTCTGGAGGCGCGTGGTTCTAGTCGAACCAGTGGTGCGTCAGCTTCAGCGGAGAGGGCTAGCGAGGATCTGGAGGCGCGAGGTTAAGTCGAACCCGTAGTGCGTCAGCTCCAGTGGAGAGAGCTAGCGAGGGTCTGGAGACGCGTGGTTAAGTAGAACCAGTAGAGCGTCAGATCCAGAGTAGAGAAGAGGTGCTGTGACTGCGGTCGATGCTGAAGATGTAGTAGTTGGCTCCGTGCTGCAGTGGTTGATCCGAGATTGAAGGCTGCGAAGTCCATGGTAGGGGTCACCAATGTGGCGGGTGACAGGAGGTATCCAGGTGGTGTCGGGAAAAGGGTAGCTACCCGCCTGGCCGGGTGTTGTGGCCAGGGGACCGACTGGTCCACCTGGATGGATTTGGAAGTTGTATATATGCGGGGCGCGGTGAATACTTCGATACCGCGTTTTAGGCCCATTGTTCTGTCACGCAGCGCCATCTTGCGGAATGTTTCGGTTTGCGGAATCTTGCTTGCTTGCTTGTGAACCACTTGAGTGAGCTTCGTGTTGTAGCTGCCAGAGGTCGCTACATGTGTATGTGAGTAGGTATGTTTGTATTGATTCTTGAGATAATATAAGGTTTATTATCTACCTACCTTTGCATTTATACAGGTTGTTAGGAAAAGGTGTTGTTTTTTTTTTTTTGCGGAGGGTATCCCCAAGTAAACATCAAAATTTTGGCTCCTCGATATATTTTATTGAAATTAATAATTAAAGTATACTTTATAGTACGAAAACGTTATCAAAGTGCTCCGTTACAAGTGAAATACTATAGAAACTGTTATCCTGCGGAAAAACAATAGTTTGCGGGCGAAATACGGCTGAACAGTTGCGAACTGTCATTATAACCTCATTCCTTTGTCTTGTGTTGTGAACAAAGTGACTATTTTCTCGGTTTTGTGCTGATGTAAACACTGGACAGTGCATATTATTGTGATAGTTGCATCCCATTGCGCCTATCTATAGCTGTAAACAAGGATTTTGGTGTGAAATTGTTGTCTTATCGCAAACAGTACCTACCGCAGTCGTTGTTGGACTTTGAACTCGATTCACTTCAAACAATGGGAAGTCGCCCGGCGTGTTCTGTTTGTAACAGAACTTTAGCGGCTACAGGAGGCGTTACGTGTTCTTCTTGCCAGCTGAGCTACCACAACAAATGCGTTAATCTACGGGTGACAGGACCTAAAGCCTATGAGTGGACATGCCCTGGGTGCACGGAGCCGAATTCATCACTTGTTGCGCCGGAGATGTCGAAAAATAATCTGGAGGCACAATCATCCGGAGGTTCACCTGTGCCGCCATCACCGGGTGCAAATATATTTGCAGAGCTGAACAAGATCTATACTGAACTCGTTGGAATGCGTGAAAAGATTGACACATTCCGCGAAGAAATGAAGGTTTTGACCGCTAGTGTGACTTCTTGTAAGCAACAAATTCAAGAAGTTCAAATGGAAGTGAAAAATATGCAGGCCAGAGTTGAGGCTGTGGAGTCTTCGCAGTCTGGATCGCCAGAGTTTAAGTCAAGAATAACTGACCTGGAGGAGAAACTAAACACAACATCCCAGGAGCTGCTTCTGAACGACCTACAAATTACAGGTATTCCAGAATGTAATGGGGAAAATGTGCACCACATAGTGCAAACTCTAGCACTAAAAATTGGAGCTCCACTCGAGGACCAAGATATAGTGGATGTGTATCGAGTTGGGCAGCAGCTGACTAACAACCCAATGGAGCTGAAATCCAAAGGCCCACGGCCACTGATAGTGCGGCTGGCTCGCCGCTCCACTCGTGATGCTATCCTGAAGAGCTCCCGTGTCCGGAGAAACCTCAAGTCTACAGACATAGACTTCCCTGCACCGGCTTCACGAATCTATATCAATGAGCGACTTACAAAGCAAAATAGGATTTTATTCAAGCGTGCCAGAGTGGAAGCAAAGAAATCCAGCTGGAAATATGTGTGGACCAAAAATGGGAAAATTTATGCAAAAAAGACTGATGGAAAGTGTAAAGTTTTTCATATTACATCGGACTCAGACTTCAAAATTTTTGAAAACAAAGACATTATAAAAAACTAATATTTAATTTGTTTGATATGCTTGTTACAGCTGTGACATTAGAATACCTCTTTGAATGTGGTTATTATAAAAGCCTGTGTTGTTTCTTTTTAATTTATAATAATTTATACTTTCAGCAAACATGCCTATCCAATCACTTTACTATCACACACCCTCTCATGTCATACACACACATACACACAATTATACACAAATTTAGCCAAACTGGAAATTACATAAATTGGGAGATAACCTTCAGAATTTTCCATGCTCTAGGTTTACTTACCTTTTTACAATGATGGCAAAAAATAAATCTAGTTTGATTCTAGGTCTTTTAAATTTACAATCTATAAATACAGGCCAAGATGAGTTTCTTGTTGCTGTAAGTAGGCTTTCACCTCACATCCTAGCGCTTAATGAAACTTGGCTGAAAAGTGGTGGTGATATTATAGCACCAAAAATATCTGGTTATACTCTGAAACATGTACCTAGGCCAAACTATAGTACTAAATTATGGGGTGGGGGAGTGGGATTTTATGTGCGACAGGGCCTCAGGGCAAAAATAGTACAACACCCTTCTTCGGAGATGGAGCAGCTATGGTTGGTCCTGAATTTGCATGGATGTCGAATAGCAATTGGAACAGTCTATAGACCAGGTGAGTATCCGGTCTCAACTGCTATAGAGGAGTTAGGTGAGTCAATTAGTTTTTTCTCATACTGTGACTCAGTGTTTGTACTAACAGACTTTAATATAGACTTGCTTAAAAATTCTTGTAAATCACAGCAGTTGAACACTTTTATGTTTCAACAAAATCTTACCCAGCTTGTTACAGAACCAACGAGAGTCACTGATACAACTTCCACACTTATAGATATAATTTTGACGGATTCGCCAGATAAAGTAAAATCAGTTTCAGTTTATCATAATCGTGCCCTCAGTGACCATGCATTTATTACAGCTGAACTAAAAATAAAGCGACCTAAGCCTGTAAAAAAGTACATTAATGTACGTCCTCTTAACCAAGTCAATTTGACACAATTTGAACAGGACTTAAATTCTATTCCATGGGACTCGATTCTCGACGGCCTTGATGTTAGTCAAATGGTAGTAGTGTTTAATTATTATGTTACTTGTCTTTTTGATGCGCATGCACCGCTCAGGAGGCGATTGATACGTGATAAGCCTAAACCTTGGATAACTGAACTTATTAAATACATGATGTCATTGAGAGATGAGGCACTCGTCAGGGCTATAGAAACTAAAAAGGATAGTGACAGGGAATTCTATAAATCATTTAAAAATTATGTAAATTCATCTGTAGAAAGGGAGAAATCGGCATACTTTTCCCACTTTGTAAATAAAAACAAAAATAACCCTGTGCTTATGTGGAAGAATTTTAGAGATGCTTCTTCTCTCAATGACAGCCCCAGTACATCTGATCTGATCCCGGAGGAATTTAGCGACCCAGATAGTATAAACAAACATTTTCTTGACATCCCTGGTAATGATAGGGTGGATGGCTCGGTAGAACAGTTTTTCCACAATAATTCTTATTCTAACTTAAAGTTTGATATTGAACTCACAACGGAAGAAGAAGTTCTTAAGATATTGAATAACATCAATAGCAACGCCACAGGACATGATAACATCAATATTAAAATGATTTTGATGACACTGCCAGTGACTCTCAAAGTTATTACTGGCATCGTCAATAAATCTATCTCTACGAATACTTTTCCTGAGGATTGGAAATTGGCTGTTGTCAAGCCAATACCTAAAAAGTCATCAGTTGACAGCTTAAAAGATTTGAGACCGATAAGTCTTCTTCCTGTTGTGTCAAAGGTTCTCGAAAGGGTAGTGGAGCGGCAGGTCAGTGCTTTCCTGGAGAAGTCTAACGTTATTCCGCTGTACCAGTCAGGTTTCAGAAAAGGCCATAGTACGGAAACAGCATTGCTTCAGGTAACTGATGATATATTGTCTGCTTCCGATCAGGGACTTAGTAGTATTTTGGTGTTACTGGATTTTTCACGTGCGTTTGACTGCCTCAATCAAAACCTCCTAGTTGCGAAGCTTAAGTATTATGGTTTCTCGCTTTCAGCTTGCGAATGGTTCCGTTCTTTTCTGACTGGTAGAAGACAGATAGTTAAGATTGATTGTCCGAATGGTGAAAGTGTGTTTTCTAATGTGGGCGAGTTATCACGAGGAGTGCCTCAGGGCTCGATACTTAGTCCTATTCTTTTTTCTCTATACACTGCAGATATGCCTAAACAAATTTTGACATGTAAGTATCATCTGTATGCTGATGACACTCAAGTATATCATTCATTTGACCCAAATAATGCAGAAACAGAAATTAAAAAGATAAATTCAGATCTATGTCGAATATTTGACTGGGCAGATAAAAATTCCTTAGTATTAAATCCACTTAAATCAAAATTTTTGCTCATGGGCACCAGGGGTCAATGTGATAAAATTGGAAAAAACGTTGCAATAACTGTAAATGGCGAAAATATTCCAAAAACAGATGAAGCTAGGAATCTGGGACTCACTATGGACAGTGAGCTTAGATATGTTTCTCATGTGAATGCTAAAATTCGACATGCGTTTTTCAAACTTAAGGTACTATATAGAATCAGGAAGTATTTGAGTGTTGAAGTTAGGGAATTACTTGTAGACTCTTTGGTTTTGTCACCGTTTAATTATTGCGATTCTGTTTACGGTCCACGTGTTTGGTCAAAGGTCGAAAAAGCTATACAAAGAGTTCAAAATGCTTGTGCGCGTTTCTGCTACAATGTACCTAAAAGAGCGCATATAACTCCATTTTTAAATGAAAGAGGAATATTAAATATGAAGGCGAGAAGAGAGTTACATTTCATGTGTATGACACATAGAGTTATTTGGAATAAAAATCCTGCATATCTGTTTTCAAAAATTGATAAAAAGGACCTGGATGGTTGTCATTCTTTGAGATCTAATCATCAGAATTTACTGAAGGCTCCACAACACCGAACGGCCGGATTCATGGGCTGCTTTAAGTACAAAACAGCGCGTGTGTGGAATACCCTTCCACCTCCCTTTAGAAAGAAAATGTCTACACTCACTTTTAAAAAGAAGTTTAAAATCTTGTTACTTGCTAACCAACGCGATTGTATGCAAAGTAAAGTAGTCCCTGCTTCCCGTAAATGACATCCCCCAGTTTGCTCTGACTCATACACACACACACACACACGCACACACACACACACACATACGTGTACAGGCATTGTTTGCTTTGTTTGATTGTTAATTTGTAATTTTTTTTTGTGTATTGATTTAATTGTACCCTCTGCTAAGCTGTTCTAATTTAATTGAAAAGGTTAGGGCTGAAAATCAGGGCTTCTATGTTGACTAGAGCAACATAGTAGCGAGATACCTGAGTCCCACACCGTTTGCTCTCTAAAATTGTATTGTATTTTTTTTGTTAATGTAAAAAATGCTAAATCTCTTAAAGCTTTATTTATTTAAGTGAAAAAAATTTGGTCTTTTCTTTTCCTGTGCTGATATAATATGATGTATATTAAGAAATATGTTTGTATTGTGTAGGTATTTGGAGAGAGTAATAAAGATATTTGTATTTGTATTTGTATTTATTTGTAAAAGTACTGCGTTCCTTTCGTGGGATGAACCAGCCCATGAAACTGAACAACTTTCCCCAGGGAACATAGGTCGAAATATGAACACCCTGTAGAAAAACAAAATTCCTGTATTGGTCCAAAGACGTCTCTACAAGCGGCGCGCGCAACATCTTCGCTCTGTGGTCCATAGCAGTCACTCTTCGTAAATCAGCCGGCGAACGCCCGGTCTATTTCGAGCATCTCCGCTCAATCTCCGACCGGCTAATTAGAAAGAATTGCTTTTATTTCGCGCTTCCACACTTCAGCGGCGATGTGACGCAGACCTGGAATCGGGAACGCTTTTACCCGACTGCTTCAGAAGGAAGGTTATGTTTTTTGAGAGTATGCATGTATGTGTATGTGAGTATGTTGTATGGCATTGAAAAATTTGATACCTATCTATGTATGTTATGTATTCTTGTGGCAACACTAGAGTGAGCTACTTATTGTGGCGCACGGGATTAATACGTATTGGTATTGTCCTAAAGGCGTTTATCCGCTCAATCTCCGACCGGCTAATTAGAAAGAATTGCTTTTATTTCGCGCTTCCACACTTCAGCGGCGATGTGACGCAGGCGTCGGAGAAGCGCTGGAATCGGGAACGCTTTTACCCGACTTCAGAAAGGAGGGTTATGTTTTTGAGAGTATGTGTGTCTGTGGTTATGTATGAGTGAACTACCTACTGTGGTGCATCGGATTGACACGTGGTTTTGTCCTAAAGGCGGCTCTAGTTAGCGGCGCGCGCGATATCTTAGCTCTGCGGTCCACGAGCAGTCGCTCTTCGTAAATCAGCCGGCGACCGCCCGGTCTATTTCGAGCGTCTCCGCTCAATCTCCGACCGGCTAATTAGAAAGAATTGCTTTTATTTCGCGTTTCCACACTTCAGCGGCGATGTGACGCAGGCGTCGGTGCCGCGCTGGAATCGGGAACGCTTTTAACCGACTGCTACAGAAGGAGGGTTATGTTTTTGTGAGGATGCAGTTATGTTGGTATTTATGTATGAACGTAAGTATGTATGTATATGTACGAACGTATGTGTGTGGACAAGGTGAATTCTTTTTTAATGCCTAAACGGTTTCACGGAGTTGACGTATGAGGTGCCTTTAGATTCGTCGCTGGCGTTTCTTCGTAAATCCCGGTCTATTTCGAGCATCTCTGCTCAATCTCCGACCGGCTAATTAGAAAGAATTGCTTTTATTTCGCGCTTCCACACTTCAGCGGCAATGTGACGCAGGCGTCGGAGCCTGGAATCGGGAACGGTTTTACCCGACCGCTTCAGAAGGAGGGTTATGTTTTTGAGCATCATCACGATGATGATGATGATGATGCTTTTATTTCGCGTTTCCACACTTCAGCGGCGATATGACGCAGGCGTCCTAGCCGCGCTGGAATCGGAACGCTTTTGACCGACCGCTTCAGAAGGAGGGTTACGTTTTTTGAGTGTATGTGGTTATGTATGTCAGTGAGTATGTAAGTATGTGGACAAGTAAATTATTTTTATAGCCTAAACGTTTCGACGCAGTTAACTTATGAGGTGTCTTTAGATCCTTTAGGCGCAGTATGACCACAATATAAAAATGTTCACTGTATCAATTTGACCACAGTATCAAAATACCAACTTTTAAAAGTCCACTGTATCAGAATGACTACTTTATGAAATTGTCAAAATATATTGGTCTCGGCAGCGAAAATGCCACTGGCTGTCATAACATTTTCATAAATTCAAAATGGCGGATTTGTAAAATTTTATTAAGTAGTGCTACAGCAAAGACTAGTATCTGGAGGCCCTAAGCAGAACAAGATGGAAGGAGAAGAGGGAGGCCTTTGCCCAGCAGTGGGACAACTTATAGGCTTATTAAGATAAGATAAGTGCTACTAAGTTGTGCAGGCAGATGACTTGTATTGAAAAACTCTGATACCAGTGTTCATTTGGTCATTGGACGACTCGGTGTCCCACTCGAAAAGAAGATTAAGTATTTTGTTTGTTTGAAATTGAAAGATTAAGTTTAAAATTACTGCAATCGGGTTTTTGTTTTTTAATAATTGCGCTTGTCTTGATTAATGTTCGGGAATGTTCATTAGTGGTACGGAATTAGAACACCCTGTTTGTAGGTACGTTTTCAGCTCGTCAACGTTTTCAGTTAATTAAAGGTTAGCTGTGTTGGTGAATGAATTGGTTCTTATTGAACTGCAAAGCTGTGAGATGTCGACATTGGAAGAAGTCGTCAAAATAAGTAATGCAGACGAACAATATCACTCCAAACAAACAACATCACACTAGCTCAAAGCAGTCTACTGCTAAGCGTAGGCCTCCCCCAGGGTAAGGCACGATCTTCTGTTTTCGCCATCTAGAACAAAATTCAGGGTAATGTTTTACTAGTGACCAAAAGAGAAAACTCAGAACCGGCCGGATCTAGGTATGTTCCTTGGGAAAATTTGTTCATGATCTATCACCAGTCGGTTCTGAGTTTTATCTATCGATCACTATTAAAATTTTACCCTGTATTATTCTGAACATTGTAGACATCGTGAATGTCGCTAATATTTTGTTCTTAATTACTAGTTCTATAAATTTATAGAATCTTTTTATTAGAATCGAGGTTTGGTCGAGGCCGATGTTCACGTTCTAATGATAAACGAGGCTTGAAAAATATAACGATTGCTGAACTCGACTTAAATTGCGGATGTACAGTCGGATACATCTAAACTTACACCTTAAGGTACCTTCTCCCATTGTAATAAAGTCTACTTTCGTACTCAATGGTATACGTTGATTTGATCATGTTTTGTCCTCTCCTGAACATATTTATGAGTTATTCGCGTTAATACACGTTAATAGCTAAAGAGAAAATATATTCTTTTGATGTTGATTACGCTCATTTATTTGTGAATTCTATTCTCGATGAGAATAATACCGACTACCGTGTAAATTTAATATGTGTCGGTGAAATTATGACACGAAATAAATTTCGTTTGAAAGGGATTAATGAGGTTTCTTTTTAATTTTCAGATGATGAGTCACCAGAAGATTGAGCAGTTCCGAAGAATGCCAAGTAAAAATAAGCCTCTATTTCATGGATAGATATGTTGCAAAATATAAGAAACAATCTCAAGGTTCGAGTCCAATGGCTCAGTGTCCCACACGAAGAAAGAGAGAGGGAAGGCCCTTCAAAAAGATTCACCGAGTCTTTCGAAACCGTACGTGAAAAAAAAAGAAAGAAGTGGGAAGTACCTGACTGTCCATTTTAGAAAATGTATTACATACTTTCTTACCTATGAACAAAATAGTTGAGAGCGAATAATAATTAGACATTGTAGGTACATACCGATCTAAAAATATCATCTGATGAATTTAAGATACATTGTAATGGAAGCAAGATGTAGTATGGAAACGATATTTTAAGACACAATCAAAATAAGTACGCATATGCAGTAGGATAAATAAAGTAATGTACCTAACCTACTCAATTCAAAACACAACAAAGGTTGCCCCAAAATGATGCCCCACGTAAAGAAAAAAAAAACAACTCTAAAATTATAAAAGGTACTGTCTGGAAACAAACAAAGTACGTACATAGGTAACTGACGCTTCATGTAGCAACTCTGAAAACTCAACTACAAACCAACCAGCGCCTACAACCAATATAATCAAAAGCGGCCAATTAAACACATTGGTCGCGTCAATGCTTCAATGAGTGAAACCACGTCTCCAATCCGTGTGGAGGAAATTCATCAGATCTGGATCCTTCTCCTCGAAATGACGTCTTACAAGGAATTAAATTAGCACCAATACCAAAATCACAAAAATTATATTGTCGTGTCCCACTTCTCTCCCTGAAAGTCTAGCTCTACCTGCATCTAAGATTAAATATACAGCGCCACTCAAAAGAGGCTAAGTTTTGGGCTGACAAAATTTCAAAATGCTGCCTTTGCCATTAATGCGACAAGACAAAGCGAACGGGATCACAAAATTGCACAAAAACAACTGACAGTCTAGCTATATGGAGAAACTCTGCTAACAAAACAATAAGCGCCTACAACCAATATAATCAAAAGCAGTCAATTAAACACATTGGTCGCGTCAATGCTTCAATGAGAGAAATTACGTCTCCAATCTGTGTGGAGGAATTAAAGCGACAATTGTGAGGGACACAATGGCCGTGGTTTTTAAATGGATGTAACAATTAATTCACAACAATTAGGTGGACGACGACGCCCGCATTTCGAAACGGGTACAGAGTTGAAAATGTTCAGATATTATTATGGTTTTGGAGTAGTTAGTAAATTACAAAACGGTATTTATGGCTTTTAAGAAGCGGAAACGCTAGCTGCCAAAGTCTCAGCAACATTTATGTTAAAAAAGAGTCTGCCCAAATTCTTCTGCAATAAGCCGGAATAAATAGTATTCAAAACGTGCTATTCTGCTGGGAGTCCCCAGCTGTAAGAAGTAGCAGCAGAAGCAGCTATTGTAGTTGTCGTGACAAGGTTATCATTATCAGAGAGTCAAGAAGAACTGACTGTCACAAGTGGATAACATAGGAAGAGACCTACCTGCACTCAGCATTGGGTGGCAACGGGAAAAGAAGAAGAAGAGAAACTAACTGTAAAGAGAATAGATAAATACATAATAATTACTTTAACCCGTTAAAGTAATTATTATGTGTGAAAGTAATCGCGAGTGCTTTAAAAGTTATAGAATAGATAAATGTCTTTGTCTAGCATTAGGATGATGTCATCATCATCATTGGCTTCATACGTCTGTGACAGACGATTTATTTTGTGTGTTTAGATGATGTAAATAATTATAAAATGAGACGTTTGTATTGGTTTAAGAGTGCATCTGCAATTTTTCAATAGAATCCAAAATATTAGACCACAAGTAGCAGTTTTAAATATTCTTAGATCTATGGATGATCAGTACGCGACTGACAGTACTTAACGCTCTACATTATCGTGATTAAAACTCTAATTGACCCACAGTAAATCACAATTTACCGTTTGTCTATGTATTTACTTTGTTTGTTTAAAGTGCAGAGAAAGCTTGATCAATAGGTAATTGCAGTCTAGCACGTTAATTTTGAATAAGACACGCTTTTATTCAGTATTTTAGGTGGCTTTCTGTTAGGACAGCTTGGATGTTTGAATGTGAATTTGAAAAGTTTTGGTGAGTTATCCAGAAATTGTTTGCAGGTACACTTAGTGGATAGGTATATAAAAGCGACTAAGGGATAAAAGCACTAAAAGAAATGAAGTTTTGGGTGTACCTTGCTCTACACTTGCCAATCTGCCAGTCAATCGTGTTAAGTGGGTATGGAAACCACCCCAAAACTGTAAAGCACAACGCCAGCAGTTGTTTTTCTGCGGCTTTTGATGATGAGTCATCAACTCAGCACTTTCAGAAAATTATCTTTAAAAAAGAAAACTATTTTAGAAAACCGAAACTAACCCGTACTATCTAAATTAGTTCACTAGGTCAAGTTGAAGGTCAAATTCATCGATACGTCGAAGAAAAGATTTGAACAGAATTCTGGCCCTAATTAGGTCAATACCAATGAGAAGCTTTATTAACTCATATTAATGATAATAAAATGTGATTTTGAATGAAAGTAAGGAAAGAAATCAATAAAGTAGGTAGTACTGGGTGAAGCAAAATTTTCCTTTGTCGCAATCTTTTTGATAAAAAGTGCATACGAAATATCAGTAGGTAGGTACCTAGTAAATTAGAATAAACTACAACAATGTGGACGACGAACGTTTACGATTGAGGTAGTACCATTCCATTCGAAAAGCTGCCAATTTCCACTGCAATAAAAACTTAAGTGTACTACCCGGCTTAGAATTAACATCTTATTTATTTGCGGCTTCCTCCCGCTATTCGTATTTGCGTCATTTAAAAAGTCATCTAGCTAATCCACCGTTTGAGAACCGCTTCCAATTTATTTAAAGGCCAATAAAACAAAAGATCCACATTCCAAATTTAAACGCAGTAATAATATTTAATTTTACGCCGTTCGATTTTGTTTTATGCAACAATAAATCTTCGCATCGATGTCAACACTTTCGATTAGGAGACCAAGGTCGAATTAAAACGGCCAGTATTAGATGAATGTATTCTTATCCAAAGTGCTCGAAAATAGATTCCCGCCTCATTATAAGTTTCCACGTCCAGATAAAAAATGGGAATGGAGTCATCTGTTACAATTATCCGGAATCGGTTCAGTGGTTTTATGTCTCATATTATTCTTGTTTTATGAAACAGCTGATTGATTTATAATAAGCTGGTGGAATGGAATGCTGCAAAAATCTAGGCGGATATTTGAATGACAGCAGTGAGAGTAAATAGTTAGAAATATTAAGATTATGTTGTGACATCTTAATATTGTTAACAACTTCCTCCATCAACGTCTCACATTTACGAGTGTGATATGAATAAACAGAATATAAAATTACACATAAACACCACCTGGATTCGTACCGATAACAATTTCTATAAAATAAGTATCTAACGAAAATATACAGAACCGTTCTCCATTGTGATAATCACGCGGAGATAATCCACAAATGCGGAAAGCTCGCCCTTACGTGCAACAAACCAACAAGACATAGGTACAATATAACGAACGTGCCTATTCAGACGCCCGCGCCGACAAAACCGATCGGATACCGGCGCCCGCGCACGCTTTGCCGCCGCCCGCCCTAGCGCGCGAAAATCACCGAAATCGAAAGGAAAAGCTGCGGGGTAAACCGCGTCATTCAAAATTCGAACTTTTGTGCACCGTGTAGAGTTTACGGCGCGCGAAAACCATAGAGTATCGAAACGCTCGCTGACAAAACGCGGAATTCGAATTACGAATTTTAGTACAACGTTTACAACGATTGATGCACATTTAGCGCGCAAAAACCATCGTAAGGAAAAGCTGGCCGAAAAACTTTGGAATTCGGAATTGGAAATTCGAATTTTGGCGCGACGTTTACAACGATTGACGTTCAGTGTTGTGACACTTCATAATCCTCTGAGTCGTATCTGTGGTGTAATTTTGTGTAAGTGCGATCGGCTACCGAGAGCAAATGTTTGATATTTGACAAGTCAAGAAACGAAGCTACTTAAAAAAAACAAGTAAGGTAAGTTTTTTTTATGTCGTGCGATGTTTAAGTTACACTAGTAGGTAAGTACTTAACGAGAACTAAGTAATTGCCTGGACTGTAATGAAACTTAAATGAGGTATTTGATAAAGAAAGTCATGAATAATGAATTTCTCGTTTACCTGTAATAAAAGTCTTAATAGAAGCCTAATAGTTGTAGATATCGATCAGTCATTTCCTGCATTAGGTATACTTACTTAAATAATTTTGTGTATTAGTTGGTGTTAGTCACTTAGAAAATTAGATTAAACCAACCAAGTACCTACTATGTACATTTAGTTTTCAGGAATGGGAATGATCACACTGAACTCTACGTGAATTTTTCGATTCTTCACTAGAGGTGGGCAGCTCGATCAACCTAACTTATCTACACACAGAAAGAATGATTTGTCTTTTATTTTTATGCACACCTACCTAAACTATTACTACTTTGCTGTGTGGTGCCGGCTTAGAATGGCAACACCCAGTATCTTTCCCGTGGGTGCCGTAAGAAGCGATTAAGGGATTTGAGAGTTGATGAGTATTGCAATTTTAGGCGACAGGCTGTTATTATCGTGATTCACAGTCTTTTGAACATAACTTCGGCGGCAATTTATCCCTTTCTTTATTGAACCAGGCTAGTTCTAGGGCTAGATAGTGTTATCCTAAGCTTTGTCCTGCATTTATTCTCTACAACCTTTTTACGATAGCACATTTTTATAAATCACTATCGGCCCTCTGTTGGCGGTTTTACCCGCTGCAACTCATTTTGCTGCGGGAAGCGTTTTCCCGACATGCGCTACACATACAAACTTCTACTTGAAACACTATCTATTACAAAAATCCTCATCAAAATCTGTTGCGTGGTTGAGGAGGAGTTAGCGAATTCAACGATAGACAGACAGAGAAACGCAAAAAACGACTTCATATATGTAGTACCTATGGAAGCGCAATGTAGGTACTTCGTAATCCATATTGCAACACAAATAAAAAAACAAAACTGGCATGCTCTTCAAATTACCATCCTCTAACAAGAGAAAAGAATGTCCGGTAGCATTATCTTTTTAAGTCAATTTCTCACTTCCAATTTTCCTAGAAGGCCAGTAATGAGACTCTTGGGTCTGGGGTTGCCAGGCTTTCTGCATATAAATTATCAGTAGATAAAGAAAAAATCGAACACATAGCTTTAAAAATACGGACAATATTTAATTATAAAATGCTATGCAGAAAGCCAGACATTGATGAATACTTATTCAATTAAGATATAAGTTAGTAACTAGTCGACCGAGTCTCCTCAACGAGGTTTTGCAACAGATGGCGTTATTAGTTTACTAAAAAGGAGTGTAGCAAAGGTCGAAGGTTTTTGCGCCCTCAACAAAAAATGCTTTTCAATGTCCGTACTGACTGGAGAACTCAAAAAATCGACCATGTTTGCCAAAAGCCCTACTGCTGGCAATTCTTCTCGGGTCCCCAAAACACACACCTTTTTGTTCCATGCCATAGATTTCTTATGTGAAAAAATACCAAAACACTAACTTTTTAGTCGCACAAGACCATAAAAAGCCGTCAAATTCTACCAAAAGCTGTGTTGGCAATTTTGCTCGGGTCTCGCTCAGCAAACATCTTTGAGTACCGAGAACAGTAGCAGTCAGTGTTTGCTGTCGACCTGGTAATTAATAACTCGAAGCTTATTGCGTCCTCACCCAAAAGCCTTTAAAAATCTGAACTGGCTGGATACCTACTGATCGCTTAGCCAGACACAAGACCAAGACCATAAAAAACCCACCACGCCCGCTTAAAATCTGTATGGTTGGCAACTTTTCTCAGTCTCGCTCAGCAAACACCTTTGTGTACCGAGTGCAGACCAGTAGCTAGCAGTGTTTGCTGTCGACCTTATAATTAATAAATTGAAGCTCATTGTGTCCTCACCCAACAGCCTTCAAAAATCTGAACTGGCTGGATACCTACTGATCGTTTGGCCAGACACAAGACCAAGACCATAAAAAATCGACGACATCCGCTTAAACCTGGACAGTTGGCAACTCTTCTCAAGTCTCGCTCAGCAAACACCTTTGTGTACCAAGTGCAGACCAGTAGCAAGCACTGTTTGCTGTCGACCTGATAATTAATAACACGAAGCTCATAGCGTCCTCACCCAAAAGCCTTTAAAATCTGTACTGGCTGGATATCTACTGATAGTTTGCCAAGATACAAGACCAAGACAATAAAAACAGACCATGTACGCTTAAACCAAGACAGATGGCAACTTTTCTCAGGTCTCGCTCAGCAAACACCTTTGTGTACCGAGTGCAGACCAGTAGCAGGCAGTGTTTGCTGTCGACCTGATAATTAATAACCCGAAGCTCGGTGTGTACTTTGCCTTATTACCGGTAAAATCTCACAAGTCACGAGCTTGGGCCGACATAGCTAAACCAGTTTTTAGTTGGACATAATTCCAGATTTGAATTGTTATGGGTTGTATTGTGGGTGATTTTTATTGTTTCATTAGTGCAGTACCTACTGAATATGTCATAACTTATTATTTTCTGCTTTCTATCGCCAAATCATAGCGAAACAAATCAAATGTATTTGCTATGAAGCGCGAAATTTAACTCGTGGCTGATCTTTATCAGCTGATTTGAGTCACTATGGGAGTTTAGTAACTACGAAGCCTAGATTTTATAAGTTGACAAAGATCGTTGAAACATTTGGTTATTGTCACACAATCTACTAAATAGGTAGTTGTAGTCTTTGATGAACATTATTTTATCCGCGGCTTCACTTACAGTTCTTCCAACGACGAATAGTTTGCAAAGTCAGCAACTATTAATTAAAGAACAATTTGTGACAGATTATAGCGTCAACCACGTAGTTGAAATGAAGAAAGTTAGATTGCTTATTCTAATGCGGCATAATTATGAGTCATTAATAAAAGCGCAATGCAGCTCAAAGCTACATTTAAATCCACACCTCGCACCTATTAGTCGTACTAATTTGAATACAAAATTCATGGCTACCATGGCCACGTTCAATACAATGTTATTTATCATTACCGTGGCCATTTAGCCTCACACCCGAGCTCTATAATTACACTAAGGGAAAAAATTCAACTCGAAGAAACGCGACGGAAGCTAATGGCCTGAAACTAAATTTTAATTAATGTCGCGTTTTATGAAATGAAAGTGATTATAGAAATAACGCGAGTGAACTTTTACGGCGGTGACCCGACCACCCCCTACCCACTCATGGTGGACAATTTACGACATAGTAATTATGTACGCCGGTATACGTGTTTAGGCGCCTTCACTCTATTTTTACTGCGCTGTAATTTTGGAAATTAAAAACGGTAAGCTTCAATCGGGCCGTAATATCTAAGTGATGGATTAACCTCGTGTTTTGATGTGGATCGATTTATTTGGCCGGCGGCCAGTAATTATTCTTTATCGTACGTGTGGTGAACACAATTAGTTATTGATCAGAAGGCAATTAAGCTCAATCGATTTTGTTTGTTGAAGTTGAAGAAAATTGTTTTAGTTCGACGTTTAATCGACGTCGTTTTGTGCTTCTAATGGATTCCGTATTGTTTTGAATTGACAGGGTTTCTTTATTGTTTTGATAACGATACTTTTATCCTAATTGATATAGATCAACATGTTTAGGTACTATACAGAGTGTTATCTACCAGTAAGCGGGCATTTATTCAAACTGGTGATTCTAGGCATCTATATGAACAGCTTTTACTATAGGGTCATCTGTGAAATCACGGAAAAAAAAAGCTGATAAAAAATCCTAATACCTAACTAACTAACTCCGCTGACTCAGCGACCCAAAGAGGATCTTGGCTTACCCAAGCAAAATGTATGGACGAGCAGTCTTATTTCGTGATTTCGCAGATGGGCCCATAGTAAAAGTTATTCGTTCGGATGCCTTGAATGACCAGTTTGAATAAATGCCCTCTTGCCGGTAACACCTTGTATATAAATGTTTACAGATAGGTAGTTCCCGCTTAGGCAAAGTCACAACTCTTTGGTTTTAAAAGCTTTCATGGAGGTTCATAATATTGATTGCCTCGCAATAAATTTGCTTATAATACCGCTAAGTATAATGATAGCGTATCTACGAGAGAAGTACCAGGCGACCAGAGATTACAGAAGACAAAGCGCCACTAAAAGTCAAGAGAGGCGTTGTTAAAGCCAAACAACTATGGCAGGGCACGGTCTGGGGAGTAATTGGCGCAGGCCCGCCCGAGGCGTCAGCAACACCTCTGTACGTATCATACCGTTTTAATAATGAGCTGGCTTGAGATCGTGAAACAATAAATTGCGAAGCTTGGAGGCTTCGTGCCCGAGACAGCTATCTGAGCCGAGCATTATGCATCTCGTGTTCCCGGGTTGAGATAGCCGGCTATCATCTGTGAGATTGATAGGAGAATAGCCCTACGGCTAGGCGGGATTTGGCGCTTTGTGAAAGGAACGCTCCTTATCCGGACGGCTGTGCGGCGTTTCATTAAAAATACGCGTGAACCCATGCTCTCTACGACCCCTGGCCCGTTTAGTGGATGTTTACATGTAAGTAGAGCGGTCTATATCCGTTTAGGAAATGGACAACGCCAATTTCTGAAATCAACTTTTCTGCAAACGCTAGGCACCTACTTAACTTTGAGATCAGAGTCAGTTCATTCCAAAAGACATCACAAGATTTCAAAAGATATTCACAGTTCTATAAATGTTGTTTGCACCTGAAACTTCACGAACTCATTAACGCAAAACATCAAAGTTGGTTATCGTTCGATCTCACCGAATTAGCCCCAAGTTTTTCCCTAATTAAGGAAGTATGATTAAGAAAGGGCAATCACGGAAACAAAAGTCTTATCATTGGCGGTGTGAGGGGAGAGTACATTGATCATGGCACAAACAAAAGCGACTAGGCAGACCGACTGCATGAAGCTGTAAATATTTTGTACTTGCAGTTCCTTGGCTAACAAAATATAAGGTGTCAAAAAATCAACTGCAAATATTTTAAGCGGTGAACCAGCCTATGAAGCTGAACAACAGATTTCCCCAAAGAACATAGGTCGAAATATAAAAAATAAAAGAACTCCCAATACCCATACAAATTTACTTGGCCGGCTGGTAAACTTAGTAAAAAAGTTGTGGACCTCTCTAAAACTTGGGGAAAGTTCTTCAGTTTCATGAGCTACTTCACCTATTAAAATATTTGCATTTGGTTTTTTACATTCTGTATAAATTTCTACCTTTGCCATTGACACGACAAGAAGAAGAAGAAAAACTGTGCGCACCGCAGTAGGAATAGATGCTCCTCAATTAAGTCATAACCAGCTGCTTGCTTTTGTACCTACCTGTATTTATAGCAACTTGTAGTAGATGCATTTTAAAGTGATGTAAGCACTTTATGAGATAGAAATTCTACTTACTGGCTTGTTTTTCAATAACTTCTAATTACTTGTTCGTTTTCATATAAGGTTGTGCTGTTGTCTGCTTTATCCCAAGTTCCAACCACTTCATCTTTGTCTATTACTGACCAGGCGTGCTAATAGACAAAGGCAAGCCTATAATATTAAGAAAAATAAAAAGATGTTAAGATAAAGCTTTGAGATCAAGACAAGACCACGGAAGTAGTTAATTCTACAAAATGTGCAAGAGAACAACGGAAATTATAGTTAGTAAGATTAGCGTTGCAGTTCATTTGCAGCTCGTCTGCAGTTTCTCAAGGAGGGAAATTAATAAATTATCACTGTTGGGGAGACGGGTAAGGATTCCTTCACACAAATACACACGTATGAGGAAGTAAGTAAGTACCAACAGCATGTTTGTTTTGACAGTTACATTATGAAGCTAAAGTGCAATGTTTGCCGAAGGCGTTCCTCGTACAACACATTCTCAGATACAGATTCTTTGATGAGTTTTTATTATTTAAAAAGGGTTATTTAAACTAATAAATAAGATACACAGAATAAAGCCGTGTCTCCTGCTCATGTGTTTTTCAAACAAAACAAAACATCGATGTAGTACATTACGGGGTGATCATTTACATTTCAATAATGACGCCGCAATGTAGGTATGTTTATCGATGTTCGGTTTTGTCTTTAGTTTGGCAAACACATGAGCAGGAGACACGGCATGTCAAAAACAACATGAAATATGAACATCTTGTCTGAGATTCTGAACTTGCCGTACACGGTTCTGTATAGTTTGTGTCTTGAGTACAAAATAAGCAAGTAAGTATAGCAGCTTCCCCTCGTAATGAGTGCTTTTATCTTAACAGGAAAATGACAGATAATAGATTGCATAGGTACCTGTTTTCTTATAGAGCAAATCAAGTCGGATGGAGAACAAGCAAGTACCTATTATAGTCCGCGTGCGATCTGATGGCATCAAAAAGCGAAGACAATATAATTATCGCATGACAATCATGGCTGCCTTCAGAATGCGCGCGGACAGTTAGGTCCTGCATCCTTACTTGTCAACTTTTTTATGAAAGTTAATTTTTATTATTATTTTAGGATACAAAAAAGTCTTATTAAAAGCACTTATTGAATAATCTTAATTAAATTGATCTGAAGGTAAGTAAGGCCTACTATAGGTACGTAGTACAGATACGCATGTCTAATTGTCTACGCCGTAGGCAGTGTAGCAATATTTTATTTGCTAGGTACGTGTTGCTGAGGAAATGAAGGGTCAATCGATAAATTAAGTTCGCGAGCTTTTCGGCGTATATTGTGAAAGGATCCGTGTAATGTTAGACAAATATGACATTGCTTGCGGTGCCTTCCACTCAGCGGATGACTTTGAGATTTCTGCGTGGAGTGCGGATTTAAACTGTTTTGAGAAGAAGTTTGACAAATACCTAGATCATAAGCAAGCACTATTCTGGTACCGTGTGGAATGGTAACTACTGACTCATTTCCAAAGAAAACGCTTAGAAAGCGTACAACAAAACCTCTACACAACAATACCTTAATATAGAACGAATAAAAGGTTAATACGACAATTCCATGATCAAAAGAAAACTTTCATCTGTAATTACGTCCATAGTGGCTAGTTATAATGACTCGTTCATAATCGAAAGTGGTCGCGTTCTAGTAGCTCATTAGGGGTCAAAACAGGTCGAAATTACTCTAAGTGTGACCAAATATAATAGAGATTTAGTTTAATTAATGCGCAGATTGTATTACAAGAAAATTTTACAGTAAAATTAACGTTGCAGCTTGTCTGTGTGATGTCAGATTAGGATGGCATAACCCTATTTCTTTCTAGCGGGTGTCGAAAAAAATTACGTTGCAGATTGTCTGTGTAATGTCAAATTTGAATAGCATCACCCTATTTTTTTCTTGCGGGTTTTGTAAGAGGACTAAAAGACTCGAGGGTTTCATTTGTCTTACAACTTAAGCGATGGGCTAACAATCTTTCACTACTTTGATACATAATTTTCTGAAATATTTGTTGGTCGTAACGATAACCGTCACGCTCTACCTACCTAGCAAGGGACAAAGGCATGATATTTGTAGTAAGTGTATGTAGTGTATGTTGTTCGTTCTTGCATAAACTCTCTGTTTTAAACAAGAATTTTAAAAAGAAAATCTCGTAGAACTGTTTTGTCTCTTCAGAATTTCTCTTGGAAAATTCAACTTCGACATTGACACATATTTTAATGACTCAGAGGAACGTGTTGGTCGTGTTCTTCAAGAGATTAACGAGTTTTGTGAAAAATCACGGGTTTTAATTCAAAACAAAACCCGACAAACAGTTATAAATTGGCTGCCGTGTTATTGAGCCGTTTAAGATTACAACATTTTAGTTTTTGTTCCTCTCATTTAGTGAAATAAAATATTTGTATGATGCAATTCACAGTAGGTATTTGTTTATTCTTAAACTGTTCTATTTTTCAGTTATTTTGATTGAGTAAGGGTACGTTCACACCAGGCATAATTTACCCGTTTTGTTTTGTGACTATCAGTTAACAATCTCATTTCTTGCTCCATGACTGACATGGACAGATAAACTACAAAAAAAGTGTGAGGTCACACAGAGTCGCAATAAAAATTCAAAGCAGCATTCATTTATTTTGAAAGGAAAACGCTATGAGGTATATTTTAAGGTCTATATATTATGCTCTAAATAGTGGCATATAATCGGACTATCACTGACCTTACGTACCTATCTCACCTTAGATGTTTAGTTTACACTTCATCATCTTCCTGCCCTTATCCCAATTACTTGGGGTCGGCGCAACACGTTTTGTTGAACACAAAATCGTGTTGCAAAAGGATTTGACTGAATTTTACGACCGGCCGCCTACCAGACGTCAACCTTCCTTAAGAATGCTTTTGTGGTGGATTAACCACCACCATACGGTTTACCCTGGCTGTTTGGGTCGGGTTTATCCCTCGGTCGCCTCTTAAGACCCTCACGGGAAGAGAGGGGGTGATGCTATTCTACTCTGCCGGCACCACACGGCAACTTACACTTCTATTTTCTATTTCTATTTCAGCCTATTGCAGTCCACTGCTGGACGTAGGCCTCCCCCAGGGAACGCCATAAGGCACGATCTCCCGTTTATTTCACACTTACCTCAATCAGAAAGAAGATAGAGTGGCGCCGTATTTCGTAGACTTAATGCAGGTGAATAAGTATATCTTACCATCACTTACGTACAGAAAAGACAGAATGGCCGTCAGTACTGTTGTGGTTACATGAGCACTTAATAATATCTACTTACTCATTACTCATTATCATTACAAGTTCATTAGCTTCAAAAAAAGTTCTCACAATCCGAATGACCACGTCCAGAACCGCGAGATATTTAATCTAATAATAGCCGACTTGATTGCTTTTCTTTAGTAATGTTTTCTTTTATATTTATAATTCATATTTAATGATCGACATTAATGACACTGCTTTAGGCCCGGTTTGGGAGGCCAGTGTAAATAGAGCTTTGGGTTTTTTTTTAATCTTTAAATGTATGGAAGGATTGTAAAGAAGATGCATTGAAGCTTGAATAGATTAGGACAAAAATACGAAACACACGTTACAGGTTGTTTTATCTGCATATCAAATTATCAGGTCTGAAAGTCTTCTTTTAATACAGAGGACTATTTGATGCAAAATGTGCAACTCATTGATCTCTCTGTGTCTTATAGTTATAAAGGACTAAACACGAAAATTGTAACAATCGCAAGACACTCGTAACACCTTTACCTTTAAGAATATCTTGAGCTGCTGCTGATAGTTGTAACCTTCTTCAAGAAATCGTTGTACTTATAGTTGATCGACTAATCGAGGAAGCCAAGGGTCATAAAACTTTGGTTTTCATACCACGTTAATTCCAAATTTAGGGGCTTTCGTGTTGGTGTTACGAAATACTCATTCTATTGTACGGAACCATAATAAAGTGTATAGTGATTGTGTAAATGAGCGCTGACTGGCGATTTACGATGAAACATTGTTTGGTTATATTTTGGAAATTTATGGACCCATTTCTATTGCACTCCTACGCTAAAATTAAGAATGAATATGTAGAGACGTAACATCTATCTAGGTGGTATCATAACATAACATTGAGTATAGGTGCACAAAATCATACCTACTTTCCAGTGGTCCCTATTTATACTTTGCAAACGTGTCTTTAAAATTGACTGAAGCTTGTCATAGTTGATCTTCTTGCAGGTATTTAGAAACAAGATTATCACGTTCAAACTAATAATACAAAGTAGGTATTGGCTATCTCTATTTTGTGCTAATAATTATGCGATTGTAATTTTTCTTTGACTATACCTATTACACAATCTAGCAAACACACAAATATAAATTGAGAAACTTTTCATTGGGAACAAAATGTTATTATTTTTAGCGAAAACATACGAAACTTTACGAACGCACGTCATAATCTTTAATTTATACCGCCTAATTTTTAATTCGCGCCCCAGAAAAGTACATCATAAACAATCTTAATTCTGTCATCGGTCAGTTTCCGAAATAAAAACAAATGTAAAGTTTTTTAGTGGCCGCCTGAAAAATAATCCACGGATCGCAATTAAAAACATAAAACACTCTTAAAATAAACCTGGAGCAAAATATCATACGGCAGAGCAGTAATAACATTAAAACATATACTGTGGGCAGATGCGCCGATATTCTATTATTACTGGGTTTTCAGCGCGAACAGAGAAACATTCCCGACTATTTCTACTTCCCTAAGGCTTTATACAGACTAATAGGGGGAAATGAGCGAATATGATGCTTCAGATTACGGCTACAGACTTCAGTGTCGCAACACACCCAATTATCAATCGCAAGAATAGACGAAACTGGCGAAAAACCGTTGATGTCCGTAATTATATTTATTGGAACTCTGTGATGTAATAATTATGTGCTCATATGACAAACATAACATAATTGAGTAAATAATGTAAGAGAGAACTCTTTTTTGGACGATGGTTGCAATGATGGGTGAATCAGACAACGGGAGGTATTCTATCATTTTTAGGTAAGTAATTACGTAGGCAGAATCATGTTTATCTCTTCACGTATCTTCTCTCAACATAATCATGTGACACAGGTATACGAGCAACAATTCGCTGCGAATGCTACCAATAACTAAGTTCGTTCGCGAGCACATGTTCTGTTTAAATCCAAGTGTGAAATGAATCATCCATTCAAATATTATAAGTGGTTAAATGTGTTTGTTTGTCCTTCAGTCTCGTCACAACAGAGCGATTGCATGTTTTGATTTTTTGAGTGTAGTTATTAACTCAGAGGCTGGAGTGAAGCTACTTAAGATAGTTATTAGATACAACAGAAAATCAGTCGCAGGCAAACGAGTGTCCTTTCCGTCAATACGAAACAAAGGCTACTACTTACATACATACGTATATCACGCCTCCATCCATTGCGGGGTAGGCAGAAAGTAAACGGCTGTATAATACGGCGATTTACACCACGTTTGACAAAAGTTTGAGAGTCGTTCAGAAGATTGTGTATCACCATACTGACAGGTTGTCATCCTGTCACCCAAAATTGCAGTACACATAAACTCTCAAATCCTTAGTCGCTTCTTACGATACCCGCGGGAAAGATACGGTGTGATGCTATACGAAGCCGGCATCGTACGGCACAAAGGCTACTTTTACCACGAAAAAGAGTCCCAGGGGAAATCGCGGGGCGGAAAACTAGTTCAATAATAAAATAATGTGAAGCATACTTAATGCGCAACAACACGCGCTTCTTCTATTCGCGTACGCGTATTAACGCACACATGCGCGCGCGCTAATCAGTTGCAGGCCGCGCTTTACTTCTCAATCGACTTATAACAAATACAGAGTGTACCTAATGAAAGGCAAATCGCAATGAAGTAAAGGAAATAATAATAAATAAGTACCTATCATTTATTAGCGGGACGACTCTAAAGAAATAATGGAGATTAAAAACATTGCTAAAATTATTGACTAATTAAACTAGCACGTCGTGTATCTGAACAACTTTCCAAAAAAAGCCATACGGTTAAAAATGAAAACCAATTCTGGGCATTATCTGACAAAAATTTGGCTAATTTAGTTTTATTTTATAAGCAAGGCAAATTAGGACCTTGCAGCCCTAATTTTGTTTTTGATATTTCGTCTTTTGGGGAGTGTGGTGTGAGTTTTTTAGCTGCATGAGAATATTAAACCCTATTCTATTCTGTGTCCTGAGAGTATGTAGGCAAGTCTCATGAATCTCGACTAAAATTAGGTCAATAACGCTAAAAACAAACTTCATCTGTTCTGTAAGCGTAAGTCAAATGAGACTTACTCATCAATACTGAAATCCCAATCACTGCTTTTAACATTATTTCTCAATCAAACACTACACTCACACAGTCAAACAGTCATAAATGAATCTGGACTAAATAGGTCTTGCACTCATGAATATAGTTCCTGCTTTAGCGTACATCGCTGGCTGTCTGTAATATATTGTAATGAAATGCGTAATGTACGCAGCAATGTACTCTACATTGGGATCAATATTCAGGGTGTTCTAAGACCAATACATCAATGGATGATCTAATTGTGAACGCATAAACACACGTCAATGTGTTTGTTTCGGTTGTAACAATGTGCGCGTGCGCCTATAGACGTAGAGTATAGATATTAATACAGGAGTCAGTATTGGATGGAATACAGCTGTTGATTTTCTAATGAATCAAAATGTTGAGATGAACTAATAGAGATGACAAAAACACATATGAACCACCATCAAATATTATGGATCACAAACTGAAAAATTACAAATTTTAAGACTTGTATGGATAGGCCCCTTACTACTTTATACCTAATGTATTTTTCATACATATTGACATGAACAAAATATAACCATTCATTGAGCCCGAATGCTACTAGCATGTGCCACAACACCGAAAAATTATTTTAAATAAGTAGGTATTAAAACATGACGATTTAGAATCACATGCATCCTCGTGTGTTTTTGATTTATTTAGTATGTTAGTGTTAAACCAGGAACCTGATAACCTACTTAATCGCGCTCTGAGCCAGCAGAGCTCTCTCCAGTACAGTATTTTTTCTCACTCATCTCTACAACTCCAGCTTATTAGGAGCACTTTAAACAAAAATACAATCCAATTAGAACACTGTTTGAATTTGAAATTGGAACGGTTACGATCTGACAGATGGCGGACTATAAATAAGGGAGCTCTAGTTATTTCGTTCGCTTTTCATTTCACCCTTAACACAAAATAAACAGGTTGTAAGTATATCTATCAAGAAAGGTGATCGTCTATAAAGGTATGTTTGTTGTATTTGAGTAGGTTTTTATCGTAGTCCCACATGAAGAGATGGTAGAAATATGAATTTTTAATGTCACAGAAGATCACACAATCGACTAAGTACTGATCATCAATTAAGTAAATATTTGTTATTTTGTTGTCTTATAATTTTCCACCCAATTTCTCTGCAAAATCTTTCATAATTTACTGACTTACAAGATACACCCTAATATCAGTCAACCAGCTACTCTGTTACGGCTAAGTAAGTGGCTATGATATTTTAACGTCCGGGCCTTATTAGCCACAAATGTCATACCGTTTGATGCGTCGGCTACAACTTTATTGCGGTTTGACTAAGCTGGAATGTTACGAGGAAATGCTTAGGCTGGTATTTATCGACAATTTATCGTGTCCACTTCGTCTCAGCTCTACGGGCCTATGAATGATGGGCTGTACAAATATGACAGCTATTTGAAATGAAGACATCTATCCGATGCTCTATCCTACCTAGTTTAACAGACTATTCGATATTCTTTAAGTAAGAAAATGTTGAAAAAGTCTATGATTATTTTGATGAATAAAAGAAGAGAAAATGATAAAAAAGCTCTATTCATGGTGGGGATTTGGCTTTAGTTTCTATGGCACAATTTTTGTCTATTTATAGAGATTTTGTCTTCTACAACAATGCCATTTCTCTCCGTTAGGTCTGCTGTAGGAATTTTTTTAGAGAAAAGAAGTGCCTGTTGTGTTCATTTTCTTTAGATATTTTATGTACTTTAATGTTTTTTGTGTACAATAAATGGTTGAATAAATAAAGGTGTAAATGAGTATTTGGCTTCTAGTAAAGATGGTTGACGAAAGAAGACAATGTTGCAACGGGTTTAGTATACTTTAAAGTATGGCCAACGAAACGAGATAATTAATGTAAACAACTTTTGTATGACTCGGTGACAGTTATTGCAATCTGTCTTTATCTGTCATATGGTATAATGTCAGGTGTCTCTTTCAGATTTGTTTACACTTTTTATCTCGTTTGGTTGGCCTTACTTTAGTGTTGCCTGTAGTCGACTATGATGGCATTATCTTAGTACGTATAGGTACATTCCTCTTCAGCATACATAGGTATTTAGTATTAGCATTCTATAATAAAGTGCTCTAGTTTGATAATCTTCGATCTGGATGTGCGCATGATTCATAATGCATTGCTATTGTTGGCTCCAGTGCATATTATGCAATCCCTACTTTATGTTATATTAGTTCGTACATTATTTGTGATATTTTGATGTTATTAGGGATTTTGCTTGGTGCTTTACGGGCTTGATTCCGTGAAAACATGCCTTGTTTTTCTTTTGATTATTAAAGTAAATTAATTCAATGTTTAACGTACCTCGCATAATAAAGTTATTTCTGGAAATTTCAAATCTATTGTAGATTATAGTTAGCTAATACGGATTCGATTTACGAAATATTACTTTGTCTGAAAACTTCGATATCATATTCAAAACAAAAGTACCGTTGCGTTGCGTTGCGATGTGTACAAATATGAAATCAAATATTGTTTGTTGTAAAAGTACAAATTGAATATAAAATAAAATATAGTTTGTTATAAAGTATAAATTAAATAAGTATTGGTTGACTTTTCTTGGCTGGGTATTTTGTATAGCTACTAAACAACAAGGCGAAGACAAAAGACAGGAAAACTGATGGTTACTTTACCGACAACGACAAGGAGCTCTTAAATATGATAAGTCTTTTAGTGTTGCCGCTCGACAGTGGACTATCGATTGTAAAACGATAGACAATCGATAGTTTTCACTATGGTTCAACTATCGATTGTTTTTCAATAGTATCTAAACTATCATAACTATCGATAGTATCGATACTATCGATTGTATAGGCCTTAATGAATGAAAACTATCGATAGTTCGGCAACACTACAGTATTTCTTTTAGATAGGTACTGTAATATCACCAGTAAATTACCTACTATTTCAAGCACCAGTTTTTCATAAAAAAATACTAAGAAAAACCAGTTAATAAATTAATAAGGTAGGTAAGGGCGGGTTTGCGTTGGCGATAATACCCTTTTTCGAAATTTATATTTACTAAAAATCTTCATATTTCTACATCATATACATTTAAATGTTGTAGGAACAGAATACATTTTAAAACCAATTTGTCTTACAATTAACAACAATAATCTTACAAAATTATGCACATGTATGCTGCAGTGATGTGAAAGGACTAGAGCTCAGTGTATGCTTTGAAACATTGCGAAGTAAAGAGATAGGAAGACCATCTTCTCAGCTCTTTCAATTTCATTTACCTCTACTGTAGGAGTAGATAATAAGACGCGTCTACCTCGGCACTAAAACATGTTCCACTTCCAGTCTAATACAAAACACTTAAAATTGTTTTCTGATCTCGCAACATCCCAGTGATCCACTTAGAGCTGCTATTTTAACACTACACATTATACAAGGTGTAAAACATAACAACAAATATTTAGAAGGCAGACCTGCCTCCGAAACCGAACGACTTGAACCATGGATATAATGAAAACTTTGATTCTCTAATACAAAAAGACTGTTTCGACTAATTAGTACTGTTTGAAAGACAGATCCGAAATTCACATATTTTCATGTTCCTATTGATGTTTTATGAGGACAGATGTTCAGTTCCATGGGCTGGTTCATCCCTTGGAGTAATTGCTGTAACTTTTTACATCCTGTATTTGATCGATCAGCGCCATATTTTTCCTGTTTACCAAATATTTAAGTAACGGCCATAAGTCAGACAGTAAAATAATTCAAATGTGAAATTTCATGAACGCTCATAATGAACTTGGCAGGCGACCAAAAAACGTCTTATTTTCGATGTTGGAATCTGAACCGAGTTTTATTGCAATGCTTTGAAAGTTGTATTGATGACCCCACAATGAAATCAAAATTTTCTACTACGTCATCGTCTCAATTTTTTATTTATTTACATCTTTAGAAAAATCCTGCTCTTAAAGACAAGCGTGGCTTCAAACTGCAAAAGCGACGGGACCTTTAACAATGTTCGCCAAAACTCTATTAAAATCACCTTTACTGCAGTCTTCAGGAAATTTAATACATCCATCCTTCTCAGATTCTGCTCATACTTTGTTTTACGTCTGGCCATTCAGTTGTAAATCACCCTTCGAACTATCTTCAGCACTAAAACTTTAGACGCTTGCATTAAATTTACTATTATTTCTTCATCGTCACTTTATTTATCGCGAATTCCTTATATTTTACTATCGTTTCATTACTCTTCTAAAATAAGGTCTTCAGTCATTCAATAGCACGTGGCATTTGGATTCTTTATTCGATCGCATTCTTCGCACAACAGCATTTCAATAAACGCGTGAATATCCTCACCTATACATTTTGAACACTCACAAGATTTATTTCGGGGACTTGAATCAGTTTTATGGCTCCTACGTTCATCTGTACTCATTTATAGCTGGCGTAGATATACTTTTACGATTCGAAGCGCTCTGTTTATTTTCGTTTTTAATTACTCGCAGCGTGGGCAGATAGAAATGACAGAAAAAGTGCCGGGAGTAAGATATCGCCAAGTTTATACGCATCCAATCGACGGTGATGGCGTTTCTTTGAATTGTGTTGCTCTCGGCCCACGGGGAGGTAGTAAAAGTGACAAATTGAGGAGTCATAACCAGTCTTGAGTCGGTAATTTCGTATTTACAACCAATTTATTGAAATTCGATGTAAATATAATAGTCCGTGGCAAATGATAGCCCGTTTGAATGCACAATTATCTTTTAACATCTTTGTTGGCGCTTTGCGTTGGGAATCATTGTCTCCCGTTTTTGCGATCGATGGACTCGTCGCATTTCTTGGCACGGAAAAAAGTTGTAAATCTAACCCGCATAGTTGACGCTCTAAGGAATGCACCTCCACCAGCCAGTGTCGTAATGAATGCATCTTCATCCAGCTCGATCCAATCAAATCGCAACTGACTCACGTGTCGGGATCGATGCGTTTGCGCATAACGACCGACGGATGCGCCGAAGTGTTCCAGAGAGATTGTAAATATTTCTCTGTTTCAGAACACGACCAAAATAGACTAGAACGCGTGTTTCTAAATCCCCTTTGAAGATTACACACGCCAGCATTAGCTCTGGCAAATTACACTCTAACAAAGATTGTATTAATTACGCGCTCTCGATAGCCGAATGTAAATACAAAATTTTAAATTTAGAATTCGGCGAGTGGTGAGCGTGCGCGCAGCTTTTCAACGCCTTATATCTGTCATTTTTCTTTGGAATCTATCTGGTTTTTGTTTTTGTTAATTCGCTTTTAATCGGTACAGACATCGAGCAAATGTTTTCTTTCATTATAAAAGATTGGATCGTTGATTTCGGCTTAGATCGTGCGATTTGTGAAGACAATGGAACAGTGTAACGTAAAAATTTGTAAGCTATAATTTTTTATGTCCGAAATTCACGGAGGTGGAAAATATTGCTCAAATTAGGCGATGTCGAACATATTTCGGAAATCGGGAAATGTAAATTGCATGTTATTAAGAGCGATCAACACGGGACGGTGGTTATAACGCGAAAGATAAACAGACCAAATTAAGGAGTCGTTCATTATTATGGTGTTTGGTTGATGGCGGCGCAGTGCCGGCACGGTTGGGTTATCAGTGGTAAGATCTGATGGCTCTGATGATTATATTTGGTTGGGTTGCAGGTAACCGAAGGATATTTTATGAGTCGCAGCGTGTCATCATGAGTTGTAGAATTAATTGAGATATGTACTAAAGAGATGATTTCGATCGCATATACGGGTCTGTAGAAAACGACTTCTAAGCACTATTATTTTGATTTACCTTGCAAAAGTTATACAAATTGTCGTATTATCAATAACTTATTAGTAGACCTATTTTCGGCTAGCAAAAAAAGTGTTACTTGCTTCTTAAAGTAAAAAGTAACATGTAGAATACGAACATACTAAGTATACCCTATTTTACACTTTTTTACGAATATTTTGTAAGGGTGTTAACAAACATTGAACTCATAATTGTAGATATTAGCGACTCAGCCTACGGAACGACTTCCTGTCCAGCTACAAAGACCGATAATTTCTCATTATTATGAAATAAACATACATATGTAAAGAAACCACCCTGTATAACGGTTGTCTACACACATGCCGTAGGACGTTGCGTTATTTGGTAGTTTATAATATGATTAAGGTGATTATAAATTCTGTGCAAATAGTAGAAACTTAACAAGTTTTCTTAGTGATATGTTTTGAAATATAAAAAATAATTTGGTTGTATGGGAGCTCCAACTTTTGTCTTTTTATATTTCGAAACAAAAAATCTAAAAGAAAATGGTCAGTGTCGCGAACATAACAAGCCCTAAATATTGCACTTAATTTAAAATGACCTTATAATAGCATACATACTTGAAAAATGACAGAGAGCCGGACGAGGGTACGGTGTCATGCATGCTTCTTCAACTGTTTCATACAACTCTTTCTCTGGGCCGGTGAAACACCGTGAAATCGTGCGGCGCATGTGTGAACCTTCTACTTCTCACTTCATATCTAGGATAAGATCACGTGGGCGTTCCATAATGACCGCTAATCAGCGTTTTTATTATTTCATTGGTGTAAAATAAAAATGAAATAAATGTAAAAACGTCTTAACCCTCTTTATTCCTAGATAAACATCAAAACCCGCTTCACACTTCCATCTGATAATCGAATTAATACTCTCTTACGATTTCACGCTTCTTTATAGCTTTTTGTGCGGCTAATATACAGGTTGAGGCTGTAATTTGGGGTTATCAATGCTGGACGATTGAGTAGATCTGGGTTTTGGTATGTAGTACTGTGGAGTTCCGTGCGGAAGTTTCGTAATTTATGCGAATGTTGGTTGTTGGTTTTGTAGGACAGAGCAAGAGCTGATTTTCAACCAACTTGAAAGAAGGAAACTTTCTAGGCAATCTCAAGTTTCATGTAGAAGGTGCTGAGCAAACTGATTTTCCTAATCTGAAATAATATTTTTTTATATTAAATGCCTGTACCACTTATTAAATTACTCTTTATTTTGTGTTTATTTTTTTTACAATGAAAGATAGTTTGATATAATAGCAAGCAAAACTTTATCTCGCAGCGAATCAAGCAAACAATAGATAGATACCTACATTATTAGTTACGAATACATCATAAAACGGACCTGGCAAAAGCATGGTTGGTAGATAATATTATAATTTACTTCAATTTAGCACTAGCACAAAACAGAAGGCTCACTCGACCCTATTCAGGGTTTTTGCGATTGTCACTTATTATATAACCTGGGTTCCTTCTGCAAAAATCTCAAGATAGGTATAAAAAAATCAAAACAGAAAATCTGATACAAGATCGTCATATAATTCAAAGCAAATTTTAATCAATGAAATATGACGTTCATAGCAACTTTATTCCCAGTGTGCATTTGAGACGTGTTCGTTTATTGTATGTTTGTCCCATACTCGTACTTATCTCTAGAATATATTTTTCAATGTTTATTTTATTGGTATAAATTAAAATCGTCTTTAAAACAAGATACAGGCTCATTACCACTTTCGATGTTGGTTAAATACATACTTAAAATACAAAATAAAACCTACATTTACTTAGTAGGTGAGCGAAAATTGTAAGTAGGCAAGTCTTGTTATAATTACAATCCAATACATTACTTTAAATATCAGAAAAGAGAATTTGTAGAACAGCTTGACAGCAATTCGCCAAGGGCCTTATTATTTACAAAGAAATTGTATAATTTAAGTATAGGAAATATAAAAGAAACGTCAATCCTATCAATTTAAAAACCGCAGTACAAAATACAATTAAAACCACAACTTATATCTACAGGTAAGTAGTTATATTGTTATTCTCTTGGAATATAATTGTAAAAGGATAATATTAAACCTTCCATCAAACATCTTATTCTACACATATGTACTTCCCTCTAAAATATTATTCTAAAACACTTAAATTATTTTGCCACAATTAAACTAATCCGTTATCAAAATGTGTTGCGTCAAACATTTTCCAAATTTGCACCAATACGTAACACATTTTTATTCTCACGCGCAGCAAATGTTCTATTATTACAGTAGGTATATTATTGTTGCCCAAAATATACTAATGTTACACATTTTTATCCGAATTGATACACAAAATATCTAATACTAATCTTAAAATCGTACCTATATTTTAAACAGTTCTGTGCAACGTTTATGTTACTTAAATAATTATTATTGAAGAACTAATAATGTCTTTCGTACTTTATTTTTTCTGAAAAAGCATTAATTATTATATATAATTACTTCTTAAACAATTCGCGCGCTTGTGGCGCGTTGCTCTCTTGCTTCCTCGCGACTTATTAGTGCAATAATAATAAAAAAACCGCCTAAGAGCTTGTCAGACACGCCCAAAAATAGGATTTTATAGTCATCGTTTAAAAATTATCAGGTTTTCTGAGTTATTTCGTGTTGAGAACTAACACTGTTTTAAAAAATTTTGTAACTAATACTTTAGAAGTCACAGTTGGAACAAATTATGGATCAAAAATATGGCCCCTATTACAAGCAAATATCTCGAGACAGAAACATTTTAGAGACTTTATTTCAAAAAAACCTCCCCTCAGTTTTAGAAGATCTATTTAACAATACCCTACTCAATATTAAAAGAAAAAAAAATATGTTTCGCTTACTTTTCACATATACCTATGGGAGGGGGTTCAAAAAATATTTAATTCAATTTTTTCAACACGATCTATCTTCACGCCAAATTTGATGTCAATCGGTCCAAAACTTAATTATGTGGGCGAAGCATATAGAATATAGATAGACAGACCGAAATAGTAAAGGTTTCTAGTACGAAATCCTAAAAAACTGAATTCATTATGTGTAATGACAAATAAAACATTGTAATAGTAAACACTTTTGTTATAATTTTGTTTTATTTTTTATTAATACTGATTAGTACAAAATAGCTTCTAAGATTAGCATTTCACTTTATTACGTAATAATTTGTAATAAATAAAACTACATTGTGATTTAATTGATGTTTGATTTAAATATACATTGTAGAACATTGTTTGAAGCTAAACTTAATTAAAAAACAATCCTTTGATAAATTAGGTGCATTATTTGTTTTAAATTTTACAACAGTCATTAAATGAAAGCTCATTAAAAAATAATTATTTGAGCATATTTTTGTGCACAATCAGTATTTTTGATAGAAAAATGGCAAAAATTGTTGGAAAAAACGAGAATAAATTGAGGTACAGTTAAATACCATCCATTGTAAAATACTGCAGGATTAATACTTTTGTCATTCTTGTTTATAATACCTATAGTATCTCATTTTCTCATTTTAATACTTAATTAAGGTTCATATTATATTTTGGTAAATTGGTGGTAAAATAATGTTACTTATACACTTAAAATTGTCTTTATGGAATAGGTTCAAGATTTATCAAAACGAACATTTTACTTTATCATTTGGTACTCTAAAAACGAAGGAAACGGTTCTCTATGGGTAAATAATTGTTCTCAAACTGCTATTTCCGTAAGGAAAATATAGATCTAACTACAGATATAGGTAATTAGGATTATTTGGTAGAGCTTCATTAATAGAAATCTGGTAGAACTGTTTTGAATGTCCAGTGTACAAAGTAAGTACACATGCATCTTTTTGCATAAACGCTACGATTGTTAAGTTTTTATAAAAAAAACAATTAATACTAAAATTAATCATCATCACGAGGTAGTGCAATCTCGTATAAATATAGAATTAATTGCATTGTGTTGATTGCGCCGCAGTCATTTGCACGGTGTTACCTTGCGGTCTCACACTCCGCTGCGGGCACGAACTTGCAACAATCCAGACTACCAGTATAAACAAAGATATAAAAGTATTAAAACATTACCAGATAAAACAAAAAAAATAACGCCTTAGGATTCAAAATTTGTGTCTTAAATTTTTACATGAGATGTATTTGAGCCCACGTCTCCGTAGTAGCTCTTGCAAAAAGTCTAGCCTCTAGCAACATTGTGTAAGTAACTAACGACCCAGCCAGAGATTTGGGTATAAATCTCACATTAAATACTTATCTGTAGAATTAATTGCATTGTGTTGATTGCGCCGCAGACATTTTGCACGGTTACCTTGCAGGCACGAACTTGCAACAATCCAGACAACCAGTATAAACAAAGATATAAAAGTTATATTACCGAATGAAAATAAAAATAAAACGTCTTAAAATAAAAATAAAATATACTCACTTATATTTTCACATGAGGTGGAGTGGATTTGAGCCCACGTCCCGGTAGTAGTTCTTGCAAAAAGTCCAGCCTCTAGGCACGTCAATATTGTGTAAGTAACTGAACGACCCAGCCAGATAGGTGGGTATAAATCTTACTCTGTAATTAATAATCAATCTTGTTATTGTATTATAATCAACTATGTTATTATCTGTACAATTAATTGCATTGTGTTGATTGCACTGGCAGTCATTTGCACGGTTACCTTGCGGTCTCACACTCCGCTGCAGGCACGAATTTGCAACAATCCAGGCAACCAGTATAAACAAAGATATTAAAATTTTGTAATATTACCCAATAAAAATAAAAATAAATGCCTTAGAATTCAAAATTTGTGTCTTAAATTTTTGCGTGTGGTGGATTTGAGCCCACGTTCCGGTAGTAGCCCTTGCAAAAAGTCCATCAATATAAATATTATAAAACATCAATATTGTGTAAGTAACTGAACGACCCAGCCAGATAGGTGGGTATAAATCTTACTCTGTAATTAATTATCAATCTTGTAATTATATTATAATCAACTATGTTATTATCTGTAGAATTAATTGCATAGTGTTGATTGCACTGGCAGTCATTTGCACGGTTACCTTGCGGTCTCACACTTCGCTGCGGGCACGAACTTGCAACAAGAGAAACAGTGTAACAAGGATGTAAAAATATTATAACTTATATTCTGCTTAAATGAACTATGTATATGAAATTTAAAAATACTCCCCTTAAGTACCTATAAAAGATCAAGGTAAACGAAATGTTTTACATAAATAGAATTTGTGATCTTACTTAGTACACGATGAACATACCTACCTACTAGTCTCTTTTGAAATGCCGTTGTATAACTAAGAGATGAAGGCTCAAATCCCATAAAATTTTAGGACAAATTAATTTTATTAAAAGCATTTTTGTTTTCAATCCTGAATCACATGATTTATTCATATGCTGCCTTCCTTCTAGCATAATCTTATATCTTTGACACGCCATACACTTACAATAAGCACTTGTAGGAACAATTAGCCGTTTTGTACTGAATGCAAAACCTCAATCAAACCCTCGGTCGGGCCAGGTTTAAATAAACTGCCTATTTTGCACTTAGCCCCTTTTGTGTGGCAGGCCTTGTCATTTATATTGCGGTTTTGTGATTCCTTTTGCAAAGTATGTGAATGTTCTTTAATTGTATTATATTTCCGAGATTGAAACCAGTCTGTTTATGTTTAAAAGAAGAATTGTAGGTCCAAATAATTGTTCTCTTTAAACATTTCAAATTTGTAGTTAGTGCAGTAACACGATTTTGTTTAAGAGGAGTAGGTGTAAATAATTATGGTCAACTTTACTAAGACTTTACTGATAATTCGAACGTTTTTAAAAATAAATTAAATTATAAAAAAAGCTTTTAAATCTGTTAGATTTGAATTTCAATCATAACGAGACGTAATATGAAGATGCATGGTATCAGCTAGTTAGTCCTCAGTTATTTTCTTTCTGTTTGGATGATTTTGATCTAAATATCGAGATATCACAAGCCGCTGAAATGAAATTTATTCACTCTTATTTTGAAATCCATATCAATCACCATCTTTTTCGTTATCGCTTTTTACTGCCTACTTTTAAACAATACTTGAAGTGGAACATTTATCACTCGTAATTGTTTTACCTTCAATTTAAACCTATTATACCGTAATAAAGTTCACTACGTTAATTCAGAATATTTAAAGTATTTACAAGAAAAGGCACGTGCTTGGGTACTACTTATCAGGACAGGTGGTAGATTTTTTATAGCAATAGGGGTCGGTATCTATCTCTCAAGGGCACGAACGCTACAACTATAGTAGCCGTAATACTAGGTGGATATATCAAGACATCTACTGGATCAACAGAAGAAAAAAAAGCATTAGAATTATGTGTAAAACAAACTTTGTAGTTGTATGACAAATGGAACCCTCAACTGCAGTGTAGCCAAAAATTCAGTGTAATGTTTACAAAGATTTAGCAAGAAAAATTTAAATAAATAAATAACATAACTCAACTCAACCTACCTGTCTACCTACTACAAATCGCTGAACCCTAAACACTCGAGAATACAAATAGCTCCAATTAGATACAATAAAATGCAAATCAGACAATAAAACAAACAAATTATAAATGCATTTACTATTCGTAGGATGCATTAAAATTCTATTGTAATTCATCAAGAAATACGCCTTCCCCTTTCCTCTACAAAACTTACAAACTTAACTTTGCAGCTGTAGCAAGACTTTTGTTCAAAAACTAGGGTTGAAAAGGATGTGTCTGTGGCAGCAAAATGTAAGATGGTAAACGTAATTGGCGTTAAATGTCTGTTAAGTTATAATGAAAGCTAAGTAGATAGTATCCTTCCATGTTTTTGTTATAATTCTTATAATACATGTTATACACAATTAGCACTTATTGTAAGATATCGAGATAGTAATTTTACAATTTTACAGTTGGCTCGCGTCGTAACTGATGTCTTTAATTATGTTAATGACGGAATTCTTGTAATTGTGGGTAATTGTTTGTTGGTTTATTTTGTTGTGTTTTTAAGTGTTTAAAATGTTGAGAATTGATAGTCAAGGAGGCTTTTAGTTACAGCGGTAGTTACTAATTATTATTTAAACTGTATTTAAACTGTTCATGCTGTGTAATGCATTTGGTATTCTTTGGTAGTGTCGACGTAGACTACCTTGTTCTCTCTCAACGATTAGCTATATTTACCTATTCTTTGGTATTCTTTTATTTATTCTTCGTGGGAGCCGTAAGAAATTTTATTATAATTTTCAGCGAAATCTTGCACACGACATTGAAAAGCTTGGTACCTATTATGTGAATTTACCTCTTGCCATGATTAAACATTATTCAGCACAAAATTAGATTTGTTATAGGCTCATGACCAAAGAAGACCAAGCAGGTCTTGATTAAATATTTTTTTTCGACAGTCCTGCTTGAAACTCGTTTATAGACTCAAATTAAGCAATGAGTGACTGTTTCAATAATTGTAATATGACTTCCTATAATTACTAGGTACACTGAACATACAGACTTTTATTCATTTGAGCGAGCTCTCAAATTACAGTCTCAAACCCTTTATATCAACACGTGTTTTGACCTTGATCTGCTTTGAGGTATTAACTACTATACCAAAGAGGCTCGGTTCAGCATACATTGCTGGCTGATGCCCGATGTGGTGCAGTAGTAGTGCGAGATTGACTGCCTCGCAATTGTATTGGATTCGATACTCGGTGGGGTACTCTCTAGATTGATATTTGACAAGTGTTGTATTTGAATCCGTGAATATTGCCGTGTGATGCCGGCTTAGAATAGCATCACCCCAATTTTACCCGTGGGTGTCGTAAAAAGCGACTAAGGGATACTTATCCAGGGAATGGGCAGCAGCGTTCCCTGTCAATGCAACATCATGCACTGCGCTCGCCAATCCGCCTGCCAAGCGTGGTGAGTATGGCAGTACCCCCCGATAGGGGGAGGCCCATGTCCAGCAGTGGACTGTTGTGGTTGTTATGGTGCTTATGGTATTTGAATCTAGTATGGTTGGGACACTGAATCATCTGATAGCTAAAAAAGAAGATGGTTTCGTGCTTGGAGGGCACGATAAGCGCGGTGCCGCTTACATGTTGTCTATGATAACTTAGCCGACGGTCATGATGAGACAACCATGTCAGAGGCTTGCTACTAAAAGCAGGTGATTTAAAAACTGATACCAGGGTTCATCGTATTGGACACTTGGTGTCGCACACAAAAAGAAGAAAATCAGCGATGTACGTCAAATCAGTCCAAAATTGGCAAGGTAGTGTAATGAGGGCTTGAGGACTTTAATTATCTTTTCTCCAATTTGCTCGGAAATGGCTTCATTACTTTAAAAAAAGAATACGTCAATGGGCTCATTTATGTTGTCAAGGCGCAGAGGACTGTAATAGAAATTGCCGGACTAGGCCGGTAATAAAAGGGTTCTTAAACTTCACACTTTCGTGATTAGGTGTTTTATGGAACACATTTTGTTTGAAGTTTGAAGGCTGAATGTGAATTTCCCGCGCATTCTTTATGAAACGGAACGTAAGCAAAACCAGCGCCAACGCTTTGCGAACTTTAAAAGTTACAAAGTGTCAATTTTATCACGATTTAAATATTTGTTTCCTTGCAAATTGGAGAAAAGCACTATACAAACCTCGGCCGAAATAACAATTTCTGGTCTCGTTTACTTTAGAAGGCCTCGACTTCGTCTCGGCCTTCCAATGCCACTCGACCAGAAATTGCTATAATACTCGGCCTGTGATGTAATGTACTATTGTCTTGCTGCGCGTGAGTCCACACGTGCTACACCAATTATGTTAAAGTATAATTGTGAACGAGTATGAATGAACTGACGAATGATTTCAAGGGAATTAATGTGACCTCGTCTGACGATGAAGTACCTCAGTGGCTCAGCGAGGTAAATATAACAAATCAAAGGGCCTCCATTAATAATTCTTTCCGATCTTACAAATTCAAAGATATTTTATAAGCGAGAAACACACGTATGCTTTAGGACAAATACGAACGATTTTCGACCTTATTCTAATAGAAATATGGTTTATGTAACACGATCTGACAGACGCATCCGTCTACACAGCGTTGTGTGATGAGCAGCGCTAGTGGATCCCTGTTTGACATAAACCGTACCTATCTGTATTAGCTCGAGAGCCCAGGGGGTAAGTGGCTATCTCATAAGGTACCACGATAGGCTAGGTTTGGATCGTTAACCAAGACTTAAACAAGTCGTATGACCCAGGTCTGCCAGAGCCAATCCTGCCGAAACATAAAAATAATCGATATTTTTCAGAGTCATTTTTTCGTAAAAAATATGTCATAAGGTACCACAATGAAAGTGCTGGCATCAGTTAACCATTGAAAAATTATGTAAAAAAAGCTTGGTCTGCCACTGCGCACCCTGCCGGAAGTGCTTGCCAGACCTCTCCAAAGATGCCCTTCCGACACCCCTAAACTATCTCATCGGGTACCACGACGCGACCACCACAACATAATAGCCAAGATCACTCTGACAATAGATCACAAGGTCTGCCAGGCCTAAACTTGCCGCATCCTAGTGTTTCAGACATTTGAAGTTGTAGGTCCAGTGTATGAAAAATGACCTATATCTTTCCCCCCCCGTGTTTGATTTTGATGGTGCCTTAATACGAAATGCTCTCCATAATAAGGAGCTTCGAGTCATATAGGACAGCTGGGTGGAGGGTTTCAGTATTGAACGTAATCCTGTCAAAAATTTTGAAATGGAGGTTTGGTCTATGAAAACTGGCCTATATCTTATTCCCCCCGGGTTTGATTTTGATGGCGCTTTAATATGAAATGCTCTCCATAACTAGGAGCTTTGAGGCATATAGGTCAGTGAGGAGGAGGGTCTCTGTATTGTACACAATCCTGTCAAAAAGTGTGAAATTGTAGGTAAAGTGTATGAAAATTGGCCTATATTTTTTCCCCCACTGGTTTGATTTTGATGGTGCCTTGGTATGAAATGCTCGTAATGATTAGGAGATTCGATTTGTATAGGTCAATTGGATAGAAGGTCTCTATTCTGTGCACAATCCTCCTAAATATGAAAATATTCGATAACTTCTGCAGATTTTATCAGTTAAAATTGTCATATCATAAGGAACTCGAATAAAAGTGCTTGCATCAGCTTACCATTGACAAATTATGTTAAAAAAACTTGGTCTGCCACTGCGCAGTCAGCCGGAAGTCCTTAGATGAGATAGGTTAGGGGTGTCGGAAGGGTATATTTGGAGGGGTCTCCCAAGGACTTCTGGCAGAGTGCGCAATGGCAGACCAAGTTTTCTTAACTCAATTTATAAATGGTAAGCTGATGCTGGCTCTGTCATTCGGGTACCTTATGAAATGACAATGTTAACGGAAAAAATCTCAATCCTGCTAAACATGAAAATATTGGATATGTTCTGCAGATTTTTGCCGTTAATATTGTCATATCATAAGGTACCCGAATAAAAGTGCCGGCATCAGCTTACCATTGATAAATTATGTTAAGAAAACTTGGTCTGCCATTGCGCACTCTACCAGAAGTCCTTGGGAGACCCCTCCAAATATACCCTTCCGACACCCCTAACCTATCTCATCTAAGGACTTCCGGCTGACTGCGCAGTGGCAGACCAAGTTTTTTTAACATAATTTGTCAATGGTAAGCTGATGCAAGCACTTTTATTCGAGTTCCTTATGATATGACAATTTTAACTGATAAAATCTGCAGAAGTTATCGAATATTTTCATATTTAGGAGGATTGTGCACAGAATAGAGACCTTCTATCCAATTGACCTATACAAATCGAATCTCCTAATCATTACGAGCATTTCATACCAAGGCACCATCAAAATCAAACCAGTGGGGGAAAAAATATAGGCCAATTTTCATACACTTTACCTACAATTTCACACTTTTTGACAGGATTGTGTACAATACAGAGACCCTCCTCCTCACTGACCTATATGCCTCAAAGCTCCTAGTTATGGAGAGCATTTCATATTAAAGCGCCATCAAAATCAAACCCGGGGGGAATAAGATATAGGCCAGTTTTCATAGACCAAACCTCCATTTCAAAATTTTTGACAGGATTGCGTTCAATACTGAAACCCTCCACCCAGCTGTCCTATATGACTCGAAGCTCCTTATTATGGAGAGCATTTCGTATTAAGGCACCATCAAAATCAAACACGGGGGGGAAAAGATATAGGTCATTTTTCATACACTGGACCTACAACTTCAAATGTCTGAAACACTAGGATGCGGCAAGTTTAGGCCTGGCAGACCTTGTGATCTATTGTCAGAGTGATCTTGGCTATTATGTTGTGGTGGTCGCGTCGTGGTACCCGATGAGATAGTTTAGGGGTGTCGGAAGGGCATCTTTGGAGAGGTCTGGCAAGCACTTCCGGCAGGGTGCGCAGTGGCAGACCAAGCTTTTTTTACATAATTTTTCAATGGTTAACTGATGCCAGCACTTTCATTGTGGTACCTTATGACATATTTTTTACGAAAAAATTACTCTGAAAAATATCGATTATTTTTATGTTTCGGCAGGATTGGCTCTGGCAGACCTGGGTCATACGACTTGTTTAAGTCTTGGTTAACGATCCAAACCTAGCCTATCGTGGTACCTTATGAGATAGCCACTTACCCCCTGGGCTCCCGAACTATATGTAAGTAAGTTGGAAAATCGAATTTCTCTAACGCATGCGATAGCGCTGCGCAAAAATATCGCACAGACGGACGTTTCTTGTGTTTCTCGTCTTTCTAAAATAAAAGCTTATTCTAAAAAATCTACTTATTAGTCGTATTCAGCAAAATAACAAGGCACCGATCTTGCGTTAATGTCTTCGAGATAAAGATATCTTAATCTACATCAGCCTTGCGCGAATATTATTATTTGTATATACTTCAAAATACTTTCTTTGGCTTCAATTGAGTTTAAAAGTACTAAGGTCTAACATACAACTAAACATATTGATGTACCTACATATGTATGTTTTCCAATACTAGAACGAAATGCACATACTTCTGGAACAGTGATTCATTCATAATATAATACTCAACTTCTCTCAATAGCTGCAACAAATAATACATTTTATGGCACTTACATCAAAGACATACAAATTAATGTGTTAGCTGCAATACTTCATTTTAGCATCGTAGTCATAATTTCCTTCATTAGCTTATAAAATAATTGTATGGGGTTATTTTGATCTTCATAATATATCCTGTTCAAAGACGTTTATGATTTGATCTGTAGCCAATAACTTTCTAACTTTATGTTTGGCTTAAGCAACATTGTTAAGGACGTAAATGTCATCTGTAATTAAACTTTTAATGAGCTATTAGGATACGTGGCACAAACAGTAAAATTGGCAATATATTTCGTAAAATTAATCAATTTGGGGTTATCTTTGGAATACGGATTTACAGGATATTATTTCAACGAAAGTTTTGTACATTACCATGTAGGCATATTGGGTCTTATGAGGATAAACAGTTTGTGCCGTGCATGGTTGGATCCGAATAATTTGATTTGATAGAAGAAGGCAGAATATGACAGATGTCTAAAATGGTACGAACCATCGCAAGCCAAGATTGTGAGACATGAAAATCTTGCTGAAGGATGTAGAAAGATCTACTTATGTGTAGAGTAGATACGAAGTTGAATATTGTAGATTATGCTCATCACTTCTGCTAACTAGATGACATACTTACTTACCTATCTGTCTGCCTTCCTCTCATCCTTGTACCTATACATACCTACAATATCCGTATGTATCTATGTATGTGTGCTTGTAATTATGGACGTACGTACACGGCATTTATTTAGAACGCAATTATTTATCATTTGTGGTCGGTAAGCAGACACAATAATGACTCCGATTTAATTGTGGCCACAATTTTGTTCGTAATAGAGGACCCATTGTGGATGAGTTGGACAAAAAGTCAAATTATTGTTTTTTTTTTTTTGGCGTTTCCGTTGATTTTTAATTTGTCTTAGGTAAGGGATATTATAAATTGCATATCAAATAAATAATCGCCTATCAATACATATTCATCATTTATATTTCTTTTTACATCAAATATCTTACTTCACTACAAATAAACTAAATGTTTAACAAAACATAAACTGCAGATAATTCGAAATTTTACATCAATATGACATAACTTTTTTCCTCATAATGCAATACAGATAAATTTATTTGTGTACAAAAATACTACATACATAGCATGAATACTGACTGCACAGCAAATTTTCCATATTTCATAGCAAAATAACTATCCCAGTCGCATATTAACCAGTAAACATACATAAGTAAACAAAAGTTTATAGGTCCGTTAGGTATAGCCTAACCGAACCTGGCGATTTAACAGGTATAATGTGCATTAAGATTATTAGCTGTGCATTGATGAAAAAGCTTTTGCTTTAGGAAAAATCGCTGTACGCTGCGAAAATAAATTGTAGTGTGTTTAGTGATATTTTGAGTTGAATATTTTGCTGTGCAATCAGTAATTTTGATGGGGATTTGGAACCTTATTGCATAGAAAAAGGATATTTTTTGATTTGCGTTTAAATACTACCCCTTAGGTAAAAGCCACATACTTGTTGTCAATTATCAAACATCTACTTCCTTCAAGAGTCTTGACGTCTGTCCATCCATCGTCAACTATATGCAGCAGCCCTCTCCAGACTATTGCATCTATCTTGTAGGAAACTTCCCTGACTCTACTATCAAAATCTGAAGTATTGCACTACTTCCTTCAGTCCAAACATCTCCACCACTTAGGTACTGAATTTTTCAGCTAGCAGAGCATCTCTCATGTATCACCAAACATTAATGAAAAATCTTTCAATCTAACGTTTATATTCAAATATAGTTTAGATTCTACCTATACAAACAATGTTTAAACATAGTTGACTATGTTTGATCATTGATGGCATAAGGTTCGATATAAGGGCTACTATACCGAGCTGGAAGTTCGTGAGCTGTCAGTTGATAAAAATATTTCTATCTCATTTATGCAACCCACCCGTTCCGCAGCCGTAAAAGAGACAGTTATAGCTCGCTACCGGAAAATTTGCGTTCTGGGTTTACCAGGTTCCCCGTTCGAAATCGCCACCAAATTTGTTGATAGTGGCATTATTTTGCTGCCAATAAAATATTCTATGCCCGTATCATTTGTTTAAACTCTGCCTATGCCGGTCCCAAGCCCGGATATAAAAAGAGGAGGGTTGAATGGAGGGTGACATTCTCCATCGTAAAATAGTCAACGCCGAGTATCGGGCGGCGGATGTGATAACCCGACCCCTGGTTCACCAGCAGGCTACAGTGGCCTTGAGGATTAAATTCCCTCTAAAAGACTAAGGCGAAAAGGAAGGGGATACTACCGCTCACACTTATCCCAAGAAAACTTCATGGGCAAGAACGTTAAAAGTAAGATTCTGTCGGGCGATCCGGCTGACCCCCGGCGCCAGCCTGCGTCCGGGACAGCTGGTGTTAAATATGCTACCGGCCTCAAGGCTGTGCGGCAGCAGGCTCCTTGTGGAAACTATGCGACTGCTGCATCTCTAACGCCTCCTAATAACACCAAGGGACAGACTCACAACCACCAAACTCTCACGATAGCCACTTGGAACGTCCGTGGCCTCTCAAAACCTGGAACATCTGAAGTGGTGGAAAAAGAAATGGATAGGTACAGGATTGATATTCTTGGCATCACAGAAACCCACATCAAAGAAACAGGTCACTACACTAGTGCTACAGGGAAAATGGTCATAGTATCAGGAGTACCGGAAAATAGCTTTAGTGGAGTGGCTGCGATGATTTCTAAGCCTCTAGCAGACAAAATGTTGGGATATGACTGTGTCAATGATAGAATACTGCAAGTCAAGTTTGAAGCAAAACCATACCCGTTCAACATAATAATTGTCTATGCACCAACATCAGGCTCTACTGACGATGAAATCTCTGCCTTCTACGACTTACTAGATAAGACCTTGAAAAATATTCCCAACAAAGAACCTGTATTAACTTTGGGTGACTTCAATGCAAAAATTGGAGCCACAAGCAATGATGACCACCTGAGGGATATTGTTGGCAAGTTCGGACTGGGCGAGAGAAACGAACGCGGTGAGATGCTTCTAGACTTTTGTGCCGAAAATAAACAGTCGGTCATGAACACTTGGTTCCAGCAACATCCGAGACGTTTATTCACCTGGACGTCACCAAACGGTCAACACAAAAACCAGATCGACTTCATACTGGTAAACCAAAGATGGAGGTCTGCTGTCTACTGTGCGAAAACAAAACCAGGAGCCGACTGCTGCAGCGACCATCAACTGTTAACAGCTAAGTTTAAAGTTCGGTTAAAAGCACCTCACAAACCGAGGAAGAACAAACCGAATGTCCTCAACGAAGCTGCTCTCGTGAGCTATAGAACGGAGATCCAAGAAAAACTCAAAATCTTTGAGCAGGACCCGTTTGAGTCATCCGAGGCATCTTGGTCAAACCTGAAGTCTACCATTACAGATACAGCTAAAAGAGCAGCTGCCATGAACAAAATCACCGTCCCTAAAGCCGATTGGATAAGTGTGGAGGCATGGAAATTGATCGAGGAGAGAAAAGCCCTTAAATTGCAAGGCTCATACTCTGACAAAAATAGCCGCTACGCGCATCTCCACCACGCAATCCAGAGGCAGTGTAGAACTGATAGGGAGGCCTACATTGACAATATATGCTTGGAGTTACAGAAGTGTTCGGATACTGCCCACACGCGCGACATGTTCCAGAAGGTGAAATTACTTGCACAAGAATTCAAGCCCAAACACTGGACGATCGAGAGCGAAACTGGTGCAACACTTTTGGACAGGGAAGCGATCCTTGATCGATGGCGGCAATATTGTCAGCAACTATATAGCCAAAACTACACAGGCGAAAACTTGACCGGTTGGACTACGGTGAAAAAGAACCCGATATTCTCCTTTGCGAAGTGGAATCTGCAGTCTCTAGATTAAAACCCAAAGCTTGCGGCAGTGATGGCATATCCGCCCAAATGCTCCGTAATATGGGGAAGGATGGCCTAAACATACTTCACAACATATGTGTAAAGATCTGGCGAACGGGACAGTGGCCTGAAGATTGGACCGACTCTGTCGTTGTTCCCTTACACAAAAAAGGCTCTACCCGGAAATGCGAAAACTATCGAACTCTGTCGCTCATCTCCCATGCCAGTAAAGTCCTGTTGCACATCTTAAACAAGAGACTGGAGCCATACATAAGTTGCCAGATACCCCAAGAACAAGCTGGATTTGTAAGAGGCAAAGGTACTAGAGAGCAAATTATGGACATTCGCCAGCTAATCGAGAAATGCAGGGAACATAACATCAACGCTGCACTATGTTTCATAGACTACGCTAAAGCATTCGACTGTATTGATTGGAGTAAAATGTTCAGAGTAATGCGCGAAATGGGAGTACCACAACATCTAGTCTTCTTAGTTCAGAATTTATACATGAATAGCAAATCCAGGGTAAGAATAGAGGAAGCCGTATCACAGCCCTTTCAGGCAGAGCGTGGAGTACGCCAAGGCTGCATTCTTTCACCGCAACTGTTCAATCTAATCGGTGAACATATTATGCGAAGGGTCTTGGACAACTGGGAAGGCGGAATCCGAGTGGGTGGTCACTTGATTAATAACTTGCGGTTTGCGGATGACACCACCATCATTGGTGCTTCTGAGTCAGAACTAGCTGTATTACTGGAACGTATTGCCACTATCAGCAAGGAATATGGGCTCCACATTAACAGAAGTAAAACGAAGTTGATGTTTATCGATAGGCAAGGAACATCGCGACGCACCAATGAACTGAGTGACCTTAACACCGTTAGGAAATTCGTCTACCTGGGTTCGCAAATCAGCGACGATGGTGACTGTGGGCAAGAAGTCGTCAGGAGGGGCCAAATGGCTAAGTCAGCTGTGAAGAGGCTAGAGAAGATATGGCGCAACCGGGGAATAAATCGCAAAACGAAAGTTAAATTAATGAGGACCCTTATCTTTTCTATTTTTCTGTATGCCTCTGAAACCTGGACGTTAAAAGCCTGCGTCCGAAAGAAGATCGATTCGTTCGAGATGTGGTGCTGGCGCAAGATGCTCCGAATATCCTGGACGGAACGCCGCACCAACGAGTCTATCCTTGAAAAACTGAACATAAAGACCAGGCTTTCCACCATCTGTACCCAACGCGTCCTTAAATTCTTTGGGCACACAGTCAGACGAGCCCCAGATAGTCTGGAGAGGCTTCTCATAACCGGCCGTGTCGAAGGCACAAGAAGCAGAGGACGGGCGCCATCTCGTTGGAGTGACTCCGTACAAGAGGCCACACACACCACCTTACAAGCGGCCATACACATCGCTCAAGACCGAGAAGTTTGGAGAAAGCTGGTGACGAATATAGCCCAGTGAAGTCACGTCTCTCAGTCATGAGGATACGACAAAGAAGAAGAAGAATCATTTGTTTTGCTGAAATTATTGTCATATTTAGAAGATACCAAGGCGTAAACTTGGTGATAATTTTAGAGCATTTTGCCACGGCCATATCTTTTTTAAATGCATTATTACAACCAGAAAAAGAATATGGAGCATAGATCTAGTCCAGAAGAGTTACCGTGCCAAAAATTGAGTCGATCGGTTGCGAATTGGCAGAGGGATACGTTGAAAGCGTTTGTATGAAAAATAATGACTATAGATCCCTCTTAAGAGCTTAAGAAAGATGATCAAATCCTTTCTTTTGATTCAAATAGAAATCGTTGATGAACGAAACCTTTAATTATATTATTATGACGCAACTCCATTCAAGTTCACATTTCTATAGTCCACGACACACATGATTTGAGCTTAGTGCGGGAGCCAGAAGCATCATTACCTGTTTTGTTAATACCGCACAGCTCTTTTGTTATTTTGACACAGGAAGTTATTAAAGCAATTAACTGGGGCACGGCTCCTGGGCTATTATCATCTCCACGAGTGACGTGTTAATGCCGGACCACAATAGTGATGTGCCAGAATCTATCGATAAAGTTTGATAATCGATAGGGAGATTCATACTGGATTCAAATTGGGATGTTCTTACTTGGCATTTGTAAATTATATGGACCATTCTTCAAGCGGTTATTTCTAAACATTTCTGGGCAAATAGGCATTAGCTTGCCCTTAGAATGACTAGTCCAGGGCGGCGAAACAAACTAACTCAGGTGGTTTGAGGTGATACAGGTGATATGGGGACGGCTGGTTTGCAACAACTTTTTGCTTTATTGAAGTCCAATGTCAGTTTGAAGATTATTTTATCGTACTTTATTGTTTGGATTTTTTGTTTTATCTGCTGAATCAGTTTTAACTGACCTTGAGACAAAAAACAAAAAACAACTATACAACTATACCTATATGATTTTATTTCGATGGTTTAAGTTATTTTTTTTTCGTAGCTTGTCACGTATTTTTTAACCCGCACTTACAAATATAATCAAATCAGCCTATAGAAGTTTGAAGTGAAGGACAAAGGAAGTAATGTTATACTTAATTTACTTGTAAATTTAATGTTTCCTTGTTATTTTATTACCTTTTTATATTAAGCTAGTATCTGAAATTTTATCGACCTACGCACATCACTCAGCGTAACAAATTATATCGGTTCTTTAATTTTCAATCGCGGCAGTGACATGAATGCTGGCTCTATCATAATGCTCTCTCTGCTCTATGGACATAATTGATAGTCATACAGGCTTAACAATTGTGAAATCATCAACAATAATTACGGCGAAATGCACTTTAAATCAAGGCACACAAAGTAGTTTTTTGTATAAGTGTTGTATGGTAATTCCTTAGATATAATATACAAGCAAGCTATGGAGTGCGCGTATCGCCCCGCGCTGCACTGTCAAGCGTAAGCATAGTTCCATAGATACCCAGGTCAAATAGAAGTACAAAGGTTCAATAGTGTTGTCACTGTCGCTTTGCTTCTGATAGACAAAGAGGTGTTGTGTTCGTACTAGTGCCACCCGTTCATACCCAGTAAGGCGCACTCTATAGTTTCCTTATATATCCTCCAAGGGTGATTCAAAATCAAAATAATCAAGCCTAAGTTGCGTGGCTCCCGCACTTACTCAGGCTTGTTTCTTTTCTTAGAAGGCAACATTATTGTTTCTTTCTCATGATTATAATTTCTTTTTTGCTTCAGGTACAATACAGTCCGAGGTGTTCCGTTAATTGTAAGTGGGTGGATGTTAGGTTAGGTTGCCGTGTTCTGCCGGTTTGGCATCACCCCATTTCTACCCGTGGGTACCGTAAAAAGCGGCTAAAAGATGGATCCAGGGAACGGGCAGCAGCGTTCCCAGTGAATATCTACCTACAACTCCTAGCACTAGGCTCGCCAATCCGTTTGCCAAGCGTGGTGAGTATGGCAATGCCCCCCAATTGGGAGTAGCCCATGTCTAGCCGGACTGTTGTGACTGTATTGGAAGATTTTAGGTAGAGAATCGTGAAAATTAGATTAGGTTTTATGCATAATTTACTTTTGATATTTAATATACAAAGGAAAAACAAAATAAAAGGAACCACCTACCTAATTAAGACGCAAACCTTGCAAAATTAAATTGACAGAATGTCACTTTTACAAAATAGTGTCCTATATCATTAAAATATGAATTACATATCTACGTAGACACCATTATTAGTGGTGCAATAATTAATAAACGAGCCTGTCAAATCTAACACTATAATGAAAACCTTTCCAACACCTCAAGGGCGAAATATGACAATGCAGATAGTAGGTACACAAGCGATAGTTTATGTTATGGTTATCTTGGATAAAACAAAGGTGCAACAGTAGCATACACTGAAGTTTTTCCCAAACAATGTATTTTTCGTGTATAGAAAAGACATCGATGTAAGGCGAGTTCGAGCTTTTCGCCAAAGAGTAAGAACGTACAGAGCGGACATGCGTGTGAATCCAACATGTGTTAGGCGCGAACAAAGAAAGTAACTTGTCAATTAAATTGTATTTGCTCGTTTTTTCCTCCGTAACGAAGCGTAATGCAATTATTCGTAATAACAGGATGAGACGGCGAGCGACGACGCCCCGAGTAATAACCCGACACAATTAAAATGTCATTAGCCCACCGGGTTTTACACCTAACTGAGGTTACTTTAATTATGTCGGATTGTACAAAAAGGAAGAATGCGAAACAAATTGATGCTCGCGACAAGGTTGCGTAATGTCTACTAAGCTTAGAATATGAATTTACCTGGGTTTACTGATTTGTATTTTACTTAAGGGTGCCCATCAGCGTATTTATTTTGGTTATTTTATTTTTATATTTCGGGACCTATCTTCTTCTTCTTCGGGTGGGACACCAAGTTTTCCAACGAACCAATGAACCCTGGTATTACCTACATTATTCTTTGAGAAAGTATCGATCACTAATAACATTTTATCAATTCTTTTTAGCAAAAAGACCTTTTTTTTCTAATATTTGACCCTAATAATTGTCAAAGATCTATCAAAAATCAAAAATGATGGGCAAAGCAACAATTTTCTGTATGGAAATAAGGCAACGGATCTGTGACATAATTTAGTTAAAATAACAGGTTTCACGTGTAGGTAATTGGCGACCAAGTGTCACCCCTTTGATGACATCTGTGGCCATTGTGATAATGATATCTTGTGGTGAGAAGTGGCCGTTGTCATAGAATAAAGAGTTTACAGAAGGTTCACTCGACCCTGTTTAGGATTTTTGCGACTGTCACTTGTTAAATAGCCAGGGTTACCTGTCAAAATGAATATCAAATTCAAAATAGCAGAATCTGATACAAGAACGTCAAATGATTTAGAGCCAATTTAAATCAAAATTTATGACATTCGTCGCAACCATCTTCTTAGTTATCTTAAGTTCCACTGAAATTCCAATCATTTGTAGTAAAATTTATGAGCGCCAAAATCGTCGCTAGTACAGAGTGAACCATCTGTATACCTAAGTGCCTTGCGCGCTGTCTCCCTAATTTGTGCCATCGTTGAGGCATAGTCATAATTTCTAAGTATTTTAAAGAATCATCCATAACATAATTTTGGCCGAGCAAGTGTTTATATTTTGTGATAGCAGGCTTAACTTTTATTTCACAACTCAGGTTATTTTATTCATTCTGAAGGTTATAATGGACGGAGTACCAGAACTTTTGCAGTTCTAATAAGTACATTACCTAAACTGAAGAACTTTCCTTATGTCAGGCAATAAAAAAAAATAAGTACGGAAAGTCAGTCAGCTGATCGCGCATTTTGTATGGGGAGTTAAACATTCCATTCCACAACATCTTTGAATAACTTTATGTTCTAATCGTGTACGGATTTTTTTGGTACAGCAACCTCTATTCTGTATTGATAATGATATCTGTCACACAAAATAAAATAGATTTAATCTGCACTCAATCCTATAACCTCATTGACCTCAAAACACGTCATCGCAAAATGACGTCACGATGTGTGCTACTAATAAGCTACGAGAGTCAATTATAAATAGCACGCGTACAAGTTATAGCGCTACGCCGTAGCTGTGTAGCACGTAGGTAAATAGGGTAACCGCAAACTGGACTAATTCGTAGCTGCCACGGACCTATGAAGAGTATGATCTGACCGTAGAGGATTATCCTTTTTTTTTATGAGAAAGTGGTCTTATATTGGTTGGTCTTGAAATAGTGATAAACATATAAGAACGATAGTGACAAAAAAATGTGTAAGTTGGAGTAACCTACACGTAGAAGGAAGTAAGTTCGAGTGTATTTTTGTAGGAAAATAAAAATAATGTTTACTTAATTAAGAATCGTCAAATGATTCTCTGTAATTAAAGAAAATCTATGACCTGCTCATCTTTCTAACATGCTATTGCTATAAATAGCAGAAAATACCATTATATACATACCTACTTACGCCAAATGTGGACTCAGATATGGTAAGGTAATTTGTTTTCAACTGTACTAAGTGCCTATAAAAAATAATATCGGTTCGGTTCATCCTCGATTTGTTACTTCCTAGGTACCTATAGATGTATAGATAGTAGATATACCATGTTATCTGTTACGACATCTACTAATTACTTATGTAAACGCCGACATTTTGTCGCTCGGCTGATCCCACTGATTTGAGGACAACCACGTTGATTTATGATCGTGATTCTATTTTTAAATACACTTGGCCTTGCATTGTTAGATCATTCATTATCTTATGTTACGTCTATGGAACCAAAATACTTAAAAAAAATAGAAGAGTAGTTTTTTTATTTATTTTTATTTCATACAGCGTACCTACCATACTTACGCAAGACCTTTACAGCTGACTTTTTTTTAACTTGATATACCCTAAGATCTTTAATAAGTTTTTATTAGTAAAAATAATTAAGTTTTTGACTTTTATACCTCATAACAAAGCTAAATCATAGACTAAAATATGTGGCATAGGTAATGTAAGGTTTCGTGCAGATAATGTAGCTTAATTAAAGCAAATTAAACAATGGAAGTCCTAGCAATTTAAATATTTTGAAAACAAACAGTTACAAAGTAGAAAACTAGGTAACATGTTGTTAGGTCCTTAATAACGAGTAAATACTTGTGTAATTAGTGCGATTACTCCAATTGTTAGTTTAGCCTAACGATGTTTTGACGAAACACTTATTAGCTTAACACGAACTTATAAAACATGTAGGCCAGTTTGTAATTAACTGACACGTAAAGGGTTATTTACATAGGGAACTGCAACGATTAAAAATAAAACTTAATATACGCAGCAATTTTACTCAAGGTTTTGTCTGATACTGGAAATCCAGGGCTGGCTAGTAATATAAAAAACTCTTTATACTCAATTGTCGATCAGCTGATGCGAGTTGCTTTGTTTTTTTATAAAGTTAACTTTAACCTTTACTTTAATTTCACTTCATTCGTATTTCTCAAACACTTGATAAACAAAAGTTTATTAGCCAAGTACTTATTACGAAAGCTAATTACTTTGTTTAGTTTTCGTATAAAATGGGCGCGCGGTGCTGGCAACACTGCTCTGTCATCTTGTCACGTCCTCTGCCGTCGCCCGCATCGTGGATGCGAAGTTTAATTATAAATAAGTAATTTAGTGTGCTTTCGGTTTTCTCGTGTGGTTTTCCCTGTTCGGTGGGGAAGTGAACCAAGTGATTTTTGGTTCCGGCTTTTTGATTGAGGCCAACGTGGTCGCCGGTAACATAACCTCACTTTGAGTCGTCGCTCGCGTCGCGGCTGCCGATAGCCATATATTTTTTGATCGTTTTCTTGATTGGGGGCCAACGGGGCCGATTCCTCATTCGGAGAGGAATCTTTAGTTGTTTTTGTGTTGAAAACATTGTTGATGTCGAACTGTGAACTGGTGAATGGTGGAGTGATGAACTGAGGTGAAGCCAAACCTGTAGGAGGGACGGAGTGCCACACGAGCTGGTGCCCGGGTGCAGTAAGTCTAGTACCTAAGTCCCAATCCAAAAGTCTTCCTCAAACCTGATACCTATTTTTCCTGTCAAAAACTAGACTTACAAGGAAACGACGGCGTCATCGTTCGCTCGGTAAGCAATTGTTGCTGGGCCCTGTTTAAGTAGATTTTGGACACAAGAATTTCTCGGCCGGAAACTTTCCGGAACAAAATTCTCTCATTAAATTTATTTTATTTAGCTATAGTAAAGAGCACTACGAATCGTAGTCAAATGTTGTTCCGAGGCTGATCGACCATTTAGTTTTAGATTTTAAGATAACTTTAATTTGCTTCCACTGCGCTAAGATCAGCTTCGGAATCAAACATTTTTTGGTAGCAGAGCGTGGTTGCTTTATTGCAACATAGTTAGCCGTAATTTAGTATTAAGCGTGTTTTTTATATTACCCACATATTTTATTAATTTTGGAAAATATTGTTTCGGTTTTTTTTGTGACTGTATTGTTTGCCTAGTGAACGGTACCTTATCGGTAAGGTCTAGGCCAGTCAACTAACATTTATTTTGTGGTATTTGTTTATTGGTTTTTCGTTTTATTAAGTCGAGTGTGTAAAAGTTGGTACCATGGCTCCTCGATCGCCAGGTATAAGGCTGCTATAAAGACAGAATTAAGGTGGTTTACTACCACAGCGGCAATGATCGGCCGCGAGGACCGGGAGGACGCGCTCTTGAAAAGTGCACTACAGGCAGATGAACGGGTTCGGGTTGTGTCGGAACACCTCACAGAGTGCCTCATGCTCCTTGAGGAAGCTCCTAACCCTGAAGATAAGGAGCTGGTTGAGGGCGATGTAAGCCAGTGCTTGGAGCTGGCACAGGACATTGCGCAGGCAGCTGCGGACATATCTAGGCGACGTGACGGAAAGGAAAAGCCATTCCGTGGTAAAGTGGGACAAGGATTACAGGTGCCTCTTCCGCCTGTTACGGTTCCAGTCTTTGCAGGCGATTACGCCGACTGGCCGGCGTTTGAGGACCTGTATAGCAGTGTGGTCCACACACGGACGGACATAACGCCGGCGTACAAGATGGCTCAGCTGATGTCCAGGCTACATGGAGAGCCTCATGAATTGCTGACGCATTTGGCTGTCTCGGATAGCAATTATGAGGTGGCGTGGAAGATCCTTACCGACCGGTATCGAAACAAGCGCCTGATTGTAGACAGGCTGTTAGACCAGTGGCTGTCAATACCAACCATAACGCGAGGTACGGACCTCCGCGAGAAAATCTTCCACCCAGTCAGTGTCGCGGTCAGCGCACTAGAGCGACAGGGTTTGCCAGTGGCGGGCTACGGTTATATCTTGGTCCACACAGTGCTTCGCCGCCTGCCGAGCGAAATGGTCGCTCGATTCGAGCAGCTACATGGGGGCAAGTCCTCGGACCACCTCCCGACCTACGAGGATCTGAAGTCGTTCCTCGAGGCCGAAAGCAGGCGAGTGGACGTCCAGGCTGGTGAAGCCCCTCGCAAGGAGACCTCTGCCCCTCGCCACCCGGAACGGCCGGGTGCACCGGCGCGAGGAGGCAACAGTGGGCAACCCAGGCGGTACAACACCGCATTGGAATCAGGGTGTGCCTACTGCAGGGAGACAGGCCACGGGGTGGCAGCGTGTCAGGAGTTTGCTGCGCAGCGGGTCCAGAGGAGACGGGGTGTGGCACAGCAGAGGCGTTGGTGTTTTCGGTGCCTGGGGCCGCATCAGGTGCGAGAGTGCCCTTCAAACACCAACTGTGGGTACTGCCAGGGTGCACACCATCCGCTGCTCTGCATGAATCGCTCCGGAGACGCCGGGGGCAGCGCTGGATCGGGCCAGCGAAGGGAGCCTGCCCACCAAGGAAGGGAGCAACGCTCCCCACCCCCTCCAAGGAGGAGCCCACCTCCGCATCGGTCACAGGGACAGGCAGGGGGACGTCAACAGACGGAGCCCACTTACCCAAGGACGTGGGGACGATCCCCACCACGGCAGCAGGTGCCGGATTGGGGAAGAACGGCACAGGAACATGGCCAAGGACACCCATCCCAGGTACGGGATCAAACGGGCGGGTGTCAGGGGAGCACTAGGCAGCCACCAGGGTACATGCAGTATTCTGCGGGCTTGAGCCACCTGGTTGGGTCTCAAGACCCACGCATGCCTCCGCCTATGCCTGAGTACCCGCGGCTACAGGCACAACCTCGGTACGGACGTTTGCCGTCGGGGTGCTATAGAACTCCAGCCATGGCCTTTATGGGCAGACCTCCCTACCAGCAGGAGTGGGACCCATACACAGGTTTGGGTAGCGAGGATACCCCGCGGGACGCGGCCTCACCGCGTTTAGATTCCTGCTAGGTAATCGCCGCCTACTCATCAGCATCGGCTCCCCGTCCAATCACGGTACTTTTGCCAACGGCTAAGATTTGGGTATGGGGATACGGTGGCCGGACCATTCAAGTAAGAGCCCTACTGGATACAGGGGCTCAGGGATGTATTGTATCGAGTAAGCTGGTGAGTAGGCTAGGCCTAAATGTACGGCCAAGTGAGGATGAAGCTGTAGGCATCGGGGCCTAAATGTGCCTGACATTCGGGGTCAGACGAACTTTGAGTTCGCATTAGGTAGCACATGTACAGGGTCAGCTATCAAGTCTCAGCCGTGGTGCTAGATGAAGTGGTTGGGAAACTCCTCAGGTTAGGTTACCACCAACGGTAAGAGGGTTAAACACAGGGTTGTAGTTAGCTGATCCTGAGTTAGGATACTGCTGGTACGGTTGACGTACTTCTCGGGTCAGTCGTCCTCGGGAGATTATGGTGCGTAAGGAAGAAGGTACTACAGGAAAATGGTTTGGTGGCCGTAGATACCACAGGGGTATGTTGTTTTCGGCCCAGTTTGGAGACCTCAGGACCTACCAGAAGGGATCCGGTCCTCTATGGTAGTGTGCTGTCAGAGGTGCTGCAGAGGTTTTGGGAGTCTGAAGAGCCGCCCACGGCGGACAGACGGAAGCCAGAGGATGACGAGTGCGAGTTGTTCTATCAATACAACACTGCGAGATGCCCGTCAGGCAGATTCGCGACCAGGCTACCTTTTCTCCCAAACCGCCCCGCTTTAGGTAGTTCGCGACAGCTCGCGGAACGGAGACTACTCGGAATGGAGCGGAAGATGAGGCGAGACCCAGCACTTCGGCAGAAGTATATAGAATTCATGCGGGAATATATTCAATTGGGCCACATGTCGGTGTCCAGCCTGGATTGGAGGTGTGTCGAGCATTATTACATTCCACACCTGGCTGTCTTGAAGTCACCTGAGGCGAAAATACGGGTGGTGTTTGACGGTTCTGCTCCTACCTCGAATGGTGTGTCTGTGAACCAATGTTTGCACGCGGGTCCTAAATTGAACCGGGACATTGTGGACATTCTCACAGACTTTCGGTTACACCAGGTAGCGTTCGTCGCAGACGTCAAAATGATGTTTCGCCAAACCATGATACATCCGGATGACCGTCGGTATCAGCTGATTTTGTGGCGTGAGAGCCCAGATGAGCCGATGGTCACATACGAACTTAACACGGTGACGTATGGACTTAAGCCAAGTCCGTATTTGGCAGTACGTACGCTGCGAGAGTTGGCCGCACAGGAAAGGGTAAGATATCCTCGAGCCGCAGCAGTACTGGATCGCGACGTCTACGTGGACGATATCTGCACGGGTGCTGATAGCGTGGAGCAGGCGCTAATTCTACGAGACGAGTTGATCGCGATCATGGGTTCAGGAGGTTACGAGTTGCGGAAATGGTTGTCCAGTTGCCCAGAGCTCCTGGCCGGTTTGCCAGGCGAGTTCCATCAGGACCCGCACCTCTTTGAGAACCCGGACAATCCAAACACGTTGGGCATCCTCGGGGTGCAATATAGGCCAACGCATGACGTATTCACGTACAAGATTGAGCCCGACCTTTTGGAGAAAACTTGGACTAAGCGGTCGGTACTGTCGACAATCGCTAGAACGTTCGATCCTAACGGATGGATCGCCCCGGTTACGTTCATGGCGAAGTGCTTTTACAAAGGTTGTGGCTAGCCAACTTAGGATGGGACGACCAACTCTCCGGAGAGTTGTTGAAGGATTGGCTCAAGTTTGTGACCACCTTGCCAGGGATTGTGCACATCGCGATACCCCGCAAGTTAGTCCCATCGGTGGGATGTAAGGCTACCCTACATGGGTTTTGTGACGCCTCGGAGCGAGGGTACGCGGCAGCTGTATACCTTCGGACAGCAAGTTCAACGGGAACTGTGCACGTGCGTCTGGTTATGGCCAAAAGTAAGGTGGCACCAGTCAGAACTAGATGGACCATCCCCAAATTGGAATTGGCAGGGCAGCTCTTCTAGCGCGCTTGCTAAATCATGTAACCTGCAATCTGCGTGGTACCATCAACTTGGATGAAACGGTGTACGCGTGGACTGACAGTCGGATAGTTCTGTGCTGGTTGCAGACGTCGGTACATACACTTGAGGTTTTCGTGGCAAATCGGGTGTCACAGATTACGGGGTCGGAAACTCCGTTAGTGTGGAGGCACGTACCGGGAGAATGGAACCCAGCGGACTGCGCTTCGCGCGGGTGCAGGGCATTGATTTGGTGAGTCACCCACTGTGGTGGGGACCTCAATGGCTGACTGAGTCGCCGCAGGAATGGCCATTCAACGAGTGCAGGGCGCCGCTTGGGCCACCTGATCGAGGTTTGCGAGTGAACGTGGGGCAACTCGTACCGAAGCCTAACCCAGCTTTCTTGCTGGAACGGTATAGCTCCCTCGACAAACTTCTTGGGGTGACAGGTTGGATCAAGCGGTTCGTGAACAACTGCAGGAAGCCTCAAGCAGAACGGAACTTTACACCTGTCCTCTCGCCTGCGGAGCGGAATGCGGTTCTATGCTCATTGGTTAGAGTCGTCCAGGCGGAACATTTTGAAGAGGAGGTCAGGCTGCTCAGGGATGGACGTGGAAAGCTGAAGGGAGGAATTGTGCGCCTCAACCCATTCCTGGATGAGCAAGGTATGCTCAGGGTTGGAGGCAGACTTCGGAACGCTAGCCTGCCCTTTTCGGCTCGGCATCCACTGTTACTTCCAAAAGGGGACCCTTAGTTGAGCTCTTAGTCAGGGATCGTCATGAGAAAAACTCGCACGCGGGCTGTAATGCGCTATTGGCCATCCTACAGCGCGAGTTCTGGATCTTATCGGGACGACGAATGGTACGTAGCGTTGTGTTTAGGTGCTTGCCTTGTTACCGCTTGAAGGCAGCCACAATGCAGCCACAGATGGGAGATCTCCCACCGGACCGGGTGACGGAGGCCTGGACGTTTGCAGGTGTGGGAACGGATTTCGCAGGCCCTTTCATGGTAAAGGCATCACGCCTGCGGAACGCAAAGTCTATAAAGGCGTACTTGTGCGTGTTCGTGTGCCTGGCCACCAAGGCCGTCCACTTGGAGCTCGTGGCCGACCTTTCTACGGAGGCCTTTTTGGCAGCGCTGGAGAGATTTACGTCGCGACGAGGGCGACCAGCGCTGATCAGGTCGGATTGTGGTACCAACTTTAAGGGTGCTGATCGGTGTATGAAGGAAATTGTAACGTTCTTAAGGGAGAACGAAGAAGCCATCAGCACGGGCCTCTCCCGTCAGGGCATTACCTGGGTGTTCGATCCACCAGCGTGCCCTCACTGGGGTGGTATTTTTGAAGCGGTTGTAAAGTCCGCTAAGACGCATTTGTTGCGTGTTGTAGGGTTAACAATTTTGACTTTCGAGGAGCTGGCGACCGTGTTTTGTAAAATTGAGGCTGTACTCAATTCGCGTCCTTTGTGTCCGCTCAGCTCAGACCCAAATGATTTAGAGGCCCTGACGCCAGGGCATTTCTTAATTGGCCGCCCACTTAACGCCTTGCCGGAATATCCCTATACGGAGGTGAATAGCAATCGTTTGTCGCGTTATCAGTTGTTGCAGCAAATGACTCAAAACTTTTGGAAGCGTTGGTCGCTTGAGTACTTGCACATTCTGCAGCAACGCCTTAAGTGGACGGACAGGACTGAACCCCCCTGCATTGGGGATCTCGTTCTGGTTAAGGATGCCAACCTACCGCCACTGCGTTGGCGCCGGGGGCGCATTCTCAACCTGTTTCCGGGTAGTGATGGCACTCCTCGAGTTGCAGAAGTTCAGGGGGGGGATTCAGTCCTTAAGCGAGCAGTAGCTACATTATCACGCCTGCCATGCATAGAGCGGACCGATGGGTCGGTCCGGGGCGGGTGAATGTTTAGTTTTCGTATAAAATGGGCGCGCGGTGCTGGCAACACTGCTCTGTCATCTTGTCACGTCCTCTGCCGTCGCCCGCATCGTGGATGCGAAGTTTAATTATAAATAAGTAATTTAGTGTGCTTTCGGTTTTCTCGTGTGGTTTTCCTGTTCGGTGGGGAAGTGAACCAAGTGATTTTTGGTTCCGGCTTTTTGATTGAGGCCAACGTGGTCGCCGGTAACATAACCTCACTTTGAGTCGTCGCTCGCGTCGCGGCAGCCGATAGCCATATATTTTTTGATCGTTTTCTTGATTGGGGGCCAACGGGGCCGATTCCTCATTCGGAGAGGAATCTTTAGTTGTTTTTGTGTTGAAAACATTGTTGATGTCGAACTGTGAACTGGTGAATGGTGGAGTGATGAACTGAGGTGAAGCCAAACCTGTAGGAGGGACGGAGTGCCACACGAGCTGGTGCCCGGGTGCAGTAAGTCTAGTACCTAAGTCCCAATCCAAAAGTCTTCCTCAAACCTGATACCTATTTTTCCTGTCAAAAACTAGACTTACAAGGAAACGACGGCGTCATCGTTCGCTCGGTAAGCAATTGTTGCTGGGCCCTGTTTAAGTAGATTTTGGACACAAGAATTTCTCGGCCGGAAACTTTCCGGAACAAAATTCTCTCATTAAATTTATTTTATTTAGCTATAGTAAAGAGCACTACGAATCGTAGTCAAATGTTGTTCCGAGGCTGATCGACCATTTAGTTTTAGATTTTAAGATAACTTTAATTTGCTTCCACTGCGCTAAGATCAGCTTCGGAATCAAACATACTTACTTCAAAACTTTCTTTACTAAGTACTTTAGAAGTCTTACAATCTTTGACTTGTATAATTTAGAACTCTTACAAGTTGAGCACAGTTTCACTCCCATAAATCGAACGAACAAACAAATCGAGCCAAATGAGACACAATAAGCCAACAACAACAAATTATATCCAACAAGACTTATTTGCCAACTTTTTTTATATATTTTCCTCGGTGGCGTCTCGGCTATTAATATGGACTTGTGTTTAATATCTGACATCTGTTACAAAAACTTTTATTATAACACTAATCCATTGCACACGGAGTGGACGCACACATGCACAGGTTTAACCCACACATGCGTGCGTGCTTAGAACACACACATAAGTGTCGGCACTTAGTTTAGCAGCCTCCTGAAGAGCGGCGTGGTAGGTAGCTGGGATAACTTGCGGAAGGTACGGTACGGAAAAAAAAATTCAAAAATCCTTGAAAATTAGGGAAAAGCAAAAATAATGGGGATTGTCATTCGCCCTATTCTTAGATTTTTCAATACTTATACCTAAGAGCCACAACATCAGTCGTAACTAGACGCTCGGTCATATCTTTGAAAGGTTTCGTATTTACACCTGTAATGAAACGAAAAAGTGGCGACACAATCTTCGATAGATTAGATTGAGATGTTCTTTTGGGAAACCAGAAATTTTAACTTATTTTTGGAAAACATGCAGAATTTTCCCAACCAGCGACCATTGGCATCAGTACAGATGCAGGTTTTTTACAAATTATATAGGTAGGTACCTAACTCAGGACGTGTTTTAAAATTTGGTAGGTATTCAATATTAACGAACACAAAAACAAAATCAAAACCCAGAAGTTGCCTTGCCTTAGTATCAAGTGCGCAACGTAAGTCTTAACTTTCATACTCCTAACTGCACTCACAGACGACCCCTACTTACCTCCCCGCTTCCCCACCGCCCGCCGGCGCCCACTCTCATCTGCTAGTTCTTAATTAAGTTAGCTTATATAACGAAAGATGGTCTCATTTAGATAACGCCGTAACTTAGAACACAAGCTCAAGTTGGGTACTTAGCGCGTCGTGCCTGCCTTCGCAACTTGGCCGGGTAGCTTCCAAGTTAATTAGTTAAGTTGGCTCCGTGATCAGATGGTGATTGTTGAGATGTTGCCTTGTAGAGGCTAAGATACAGAAGAGTTTTTACAGTATGATAATTTATCATGTTTTTTAAAATCACATTAAGTTTAGCGGTAGAGGTGAAAATCAATTTCAATTGTCATTTATCTGCAGAACTTTCAGGTTTAAAGTTTCAAACTACCTACTCTAAACTTTCGTAGTAACTAAACGCAAATGCAGATTACTTTGTATTGTCCCCACAAAAACACTATTATCGCACTATCAGACCTGTTCTTGGAGAAAAGTTCGCCTTTGTTTACCCTGTTTATCATCTCTTGTAGTTTTGTGCAATACCTTTTGGAAGATTTTTAATTTACCTATGTCAAGGTTTCCTAAAATGTTATATTTGATCAAACTGACGATTTATCATTGCATCTACTTTGTATCAGAAGCCATTTAATCCCTTCCTCTTTCTGAGATTCTTTCACAAGATACCACAGACTAATCAGCCAACCTGGGCTTGCCAAGATTGATACGAATTATAATCGAGTTTTCTCTTATTAAGTGCTACGGTTACTGAGCCCTCTTCATTATAGTCCTAGTACAATAATAATACGAGTAATATAGTAATATCGCGGTATAGTTAATCAATTCCTTTGTTGGAGGTTCGACCCCCGCAGCCCTGGGTGGGGTTGATTAAGAAGAATATTGCTTGATTACGCACTTGAAGTATAGCCTACATGGATAGCTAGGTATGCTGGATGTGTCATCGTAGAACACGTCTTGAGGCGTTTCAAGGTAAGCCTACAAGGATATTAGGCGTGCTAGATGTGACTTGTGATGTCACGGAAAACAACTTTGTAAGGGAGTTTTCTTCTTTAACAGACGATCAGAAGAATATTGCTTGCGAACTTAAAGTATAACTTAAGCCAAGGATAGCGAAGTGTGCAAAATGTGTAATGTCATGGAAAATAAGTTGAGGCTGTTTTCTATTTATTTAAATCCAACTGTTTATTCTTCAATTTTTTCTATTTATTTACATAAGTATACCGTTATGGCGTAGTATAAGGTATGTCTCCTCATGAACTTGAAAACTTTTCATAATAAGTATGTTTGTTTTTGCCGCATAACCTAGATACTTTATTTGGTGGGATTTTCCTTGGTAGGCTCTTAAATCCAACAGTGTTTTAGCAAAGTCACTTAAATTCAAAATACGATACTCTGATACGAGCTAAATAAATTTAAATAAAATATTTGTATCATTGGTAAGTATTCTATACGCTATAATGTTTCGTGATCCACTAAAACATCTTACCTACCATTTTTATGTTTATACTCTTTTCTGTCACTAACATAATAATATCAAGGTTATCTTTTTGTCTTTTCCACCGACTCTTACATCCTGAACAAACTTATTCATACAGATAATATTTAGCGCTAGTGAGGGTAATACCGCCAGTGTGTGCTCTCCTAATGAACAGTGCGATAGTCCAAGAGCCGATGTTAGTCTAAGAGCCGATGTCGCTTGTCTCAACAACGCCAGAACTAATATTGGCGATTTGGACACAATTACCAATCGAGATATCCGATTACATGGTCTTGTATTGATAGGTTCAATAGGCCTGGAGTCGGTATTTAATTTCTGTCTTTAGTCTTTGTCAATGTAATGTAAGCTATAGGTTGAACTGGAGTTCCAGTTCTTATGTTAAAAGACTTTTTATGACTCTTAATGATGCCATTCAGAACCGAAAATAATGTAAAGGTGGAATAACGTGCTTTTAAAAATGTAAAAAATTAATCACAGTCATATTATGTTATGTCTTTATTGTCAGTCATCTTCAAACGTTTTTTTACCCAACTGCCTCAGAAGGAGGGTTATGTTTTTCGAGAGTATGTATGTCTGTATGTGGACACGGAAATTCTTTTTCACGGGCTACAGCCCAAACGGATAGTTGTATTTTGACATACCTATGAGGTGTCATTAGATTTGTCTCAGCAGCGCGAGTGACACTGGTTATATTAAAAATTCATAAATTCAAGATGGCGGATTTTTATCGCAAAATACAACTTTGTAAATACCGCAGTTGGCTTTTGTTTTTTATACATCAGATTCTTCATACAAACTACTAACCGGTAGGATACATCACAGACATAGGTACAGTACCACATATCCATAACAGCCGGTCCACCAAAATCAATGCCCCCTAAGAACCCATAAGTCCGTGTCATCAAATTATTACAATGCCACCCCAGCATTAGGGCCGATTTACACGGGCCTTTTGACCGCCCGATTCCCTGTCCGATTGGCATTGTCTAACTGGAGTTTCAATTCGTCGGGCCATTGTGTCGTCTCGGGATGAGTGGACGTCGTTAGCAAGATTTCTCACTCGCCAGATAAGGGCTTAACAAAAGGTTGGTGTAATCTCGACTTGTGCACATTTTGGTGCCGTGACCAGGACTTTTAGTGACAGTTTATTGTTCTTTTCAGCATCTATCAGCGAGTATTTTTCAGTTTAATTTTGTATAGTTAATTCGTTGGGCCATTGTGTCGTCTTGGGATGAGTGGACGTCGTTAACGGGATTTCTCACTCGGCAGAAAAATTTATCCCCTTTATTTATTTATTGCCCTTACGGTCTTAATAAAAGGTTGGTGTAATCTGGAATCGTGCTCATTTTAGTGCCGTGACCAGGACTTTTAGTGACACTTTAATGTTCTTTTCAAAATCTTTCAGCGAGTATTTTTCAGTTTAATTTTGTTCAGTTTGAATTCTTAGGGCCATTGTGTTGCCTTGGGATGAGTGGACGTCATTAGCGAGATTTCTCACTCGGCAGATAAGGGCTTGACAAAAGGTTGCTGTAATCGCGGCTTGTGCACATTTTGGTGCAGTGACCAGGACTTTTAGTGGCAATTTTTGTTCTTTTCAATATGTTTCAGCGAGTATTTTTCAGTTTAATTTTGTTCAGTTTGGGTTTGTTGAGCCGTTGTGTCGTCTTGGGATGAGTGGACGTCGTTAGCGAGATTTCTCACTCGCCAGATAAGGGCTTAGCAAAAGCTTGGTGTAATCTTGACTTGTGCACATTTTGGTGGCGTGACCAGGACGTTATGTGACACTTTATTTGTTCTTTTCAATATCTATGACCGAATATTTTTTTGTTTAATTTTGTTCAGTTTCAATTTGACGGGCCATGGTGCTGCTCTAGGATGAGTGGACGTCGTCAGTGAGATTTCTGGTTCGACAGATTATGTTGGTTTAAGTGCAAATTTTGGTGCCGCGACCAGGATTTTTTTCGTGACACCCTTTTTTAATATGTGCCAACCTGGTTAATTTGCGAGATTCATCTAAAGTTTCCATTGTTTAATTTCATATAATTTGACTTGACACATCCTAAAGGTTTCTCGCGGGTGATATGTGTCTTGCTACAGTGTACAATGTACATGCCAGGCAGCTAGTAGCTTTCAATTAAAAAAAAAACACATTTAATAATAAGCCCAGTATACAGATTTTTATCTTTAAACTTTATTTTTTTCATGCTTATCAACACCACGCAACACTCCGAACTCAATAATTACCTGACCGAATCTGAGTAACCTCGAATTGTAGGAAGAAATATTGTAATTAAAGTGTTGTTAGCGAAATTAAAATAATCGCCTGCCTGTATATTTTTATATCGAGGGTGATATTGTTATGCTATCCAAAAAAAAACATAATCTTCGTCTTTGTTTTACCGGGAGTAACGGAAAGGGTATAACAAGCCGAAAGGAGGTCAATGTACTCATGAAACTGAACAACTTTCCCCATTGCACATGGGTCGAAATATGAAAAAGAAATTTGGACCTCCCATAGTAAATCAATCAGCTGATCTGCGATTTTGTATGGGAGGTCCAAATTTTTTTTAATATTTCGGCCAATGTTCCATGGGGAAAGTTGTTCAGTTTCATGAGTACCTTGACCTCCTTTCGGCTTGTTGAATCCTTTCTGTTACTTCCTATATAGAATCTGCATCATTGCTATCAGTACATGCATCGCCTCAAACTAATAGCAAATTGCAAACTACGTGCATTATTGATTCCGACTTCGTGTATTTTTTTTTTTGTTGTATCTCGTCTGATATATTTTGACCAGATATTTGTCGTGAGACCCTGTATGGAGGGTTAATGGGAAATAAATTGTCCACAGAGTAATTAGTACGAGCGTGCTTATTTAAAATAAGCGTGACGTTGATTCTTATTTTTTTATTTAAGGCACAGTTCATTGTTTGTGAAAAATAAAACAGTTTTTAAAAAAAGGAGTCTTACCTACCTCTTTTCATATTGATGTTTTATTAAATCAAAATATTTGTGTTGTAGCTCGGTAATTCAAATTTTAGGAAATAATTGATCACTTCAGGAACTTTGGCAGCCCTGTTTTATTAAACTGCTGCTGCTGTTAACTTTCCAGATAGTAATCATAATCACTATAAGTCCTTTTATTTGATACTAAAACTAAACGAAAATCAAAATAGGTAAAGCAATGACAACACTACAAAAACGATGTATCAAAAACAGTAGATCTTCTGAATTTAAATCCACAAAACAAGAAAAGTAGCACAGCATACGTCTGCAAAACAAAAAACAGAACTTGTCATTATTCCATTTTTAAATATGTTTAAATACAAGTGGCAGATGGAAGCAAAGCTCAAACGACGTTAGTTATTAAAATGTTTAATTACAGGAACGGTAAGCGGACGTAATCGCCGGTGCGGTTGTTCCACTGCGCTCTTATCTGTGGGTAAAAAATGACAGCTGTAAAAATCTGACATCAGGGTTTATAGAAACTCATGTCCCACACGATGGAAGAAGTAGAAAAGCGTAACTTTTCTATCCTGCGGGCCCCAGGAATTGTACGCTTGGCGAACTCTTCTTAAAACACTGAAAATGAAGTGAACAAAAAGTCTGAGTGGAAGAGTTCTAACAGCAAAGCAAATGAAACAATTAAAAAAGGAAGCATAGATCCACTAATCCTCTCAAATATAATGTGTGCATTGTTGCACTTACATAAAGACAAGTTAGAGAATCAAGAAAAAATCGTGAAAATTTGCGTTTATGTACGTCTATGGAATGGACATAAAACAAGCATATGGGGTTTTATAAAACAACTGTCTTTCAGACTGATATTAAATTTCTAAAACTAACCAATAACAAAAAAAAATTATTGTCTCTTAACAGATTTCATGTTAACTACTTAGTAGAATATGGTGTAACATTACTTCATTATTTGATCATCAAGCATTTATTTCCAGCTGTCAGGTGAATACATTTTTTCTTTTGTCCTATTCAGGCCAATTTAGATTATTAAAATCGCGTCTTGCTGTCAAAATGAAATAAACGATTGGAAAGACTTCATACCTACAATTGTCTTTTTTTTAAGTTTGTAGTAAAAAGTTTGCTCAGTGGAACATAATAAATTAAAGCTTGGGGGAACAACCCAGGTGCAATACGGCTTGATCTAAACATTGTAATTACGGAACAAAATTACATGCGGAATTACAGCTGTAATTAGCAGGTGAAAAAATGAATCATGAATGTAATCATTTTGTTTGTAGACGATGTTGGAAATGAATGGCTTTAAAATAAATGATCATTTTAAACTGGTGAGGTTACTCGTCGCTTTTTCGTTTCTCTGTCTGTTTGTCTGCCTGTCATGGAATTCTCTAAGTCCTTCTAAGCCACGCAACGGATTCTGATGCGGATTTTTGTAATAGATAGAGTGTTTTAAAAGGAATGTTTATTGTTTAACAAATTACGAGGAAATGCCTTTTTCCCGAGGGAAAACGAGTTGTAGCCGGTGAAACCGCTTACGCGCTGCTATCAACCCATTATAAAGTAGGTTTTAGTGTCATATTTTTGTGGCATAAGTTTTACTAGAGAGCAAAATTTTTCTGTACCCTTAACTTTAGTGTACCTGGACTCAACCAAGACACGCGGTAGTATGTCACGCCAAGTTCAAGTAAAGAACTGACGTGCAGCACCGTCTCTTATATTTAGTGATACAAGCTTCTTCTGATTCTATTACAAAGAAAATGTGACAATTGATCAAAAACATTCGGCGCGTTCCATTTGTCAGTGGCAGTAATTTCAGGCAACTCCAACTACATTAATTTATTCACATTCTATAAGCCTTGAAAAGATTTTACTGAAAGAATTAGCAGTCTATCTGATTATTTAAACTATGACAATGTTGCACAAAAGCTACCTAGAGCCAATGATTTTCTCTATCACAAAAGAAGTGACAATTCATCGGTGCGTTCCATTTGGTGCTATTAGTTGCAATAATTTCAGTCACGGCTACAACTGCAATAATTATTCACATTGTAAATGAAACTTTTAAAAGATTAAAACGTCTTTTAATAGATTTTACATATTAGCAATCTGCCTGATTTATTCAAAATATGAATATGTAGCACAAAAGGTAGAGCCAATCATTTTCACAATTACAAAAGAAGTGACAATTCATCGGTGCGTTCCATTTGTCGCTATTAGCTGCAATAATTTCAGTCACGGCTACAACTGCAATAATTATTCACATTGTATATGAAACTGTTGCAGTATAATTACAGCCGGTCTGATTCAATGTATTGTTCAAATATCAAAACCGTGATGGCAATGAAAAGTGAAATAATTGTAGTGAAATTTCTGTCAGTGGAGTATTTTTAATCGTTTTACAGTTACCTAATTTTCACTTGGCTTTTTCATTGTAGAATGAATTTCTTCGTACTGGGTGCGACTAATCTACTTTGAGTCATCGGTCCATCTGGCCGTGTCCGAAGCTACGCTTGCCAAGCTGTGACTTCCACACCACAGCTGCAGCTCTAGTTCTCATTAATTCTTCTTCTTAATATGTAATACCTACTTATTCCTTTGATGTTTCATCATAAAACAACCCTACGTAAATTCAAAACATCTATCCACCACACATACTGAATTCCTTATTATTCAATGCAAAACAACCAAAACGCCGATGCATCTACACAGTAAGTCACGGTAGAGAAAACGTTATCAGTTATCACCAGCTGTTCATTGCCAGATAAGATTCTCTACGTCCATATTTCAGGCAGATGTCATCGACACGGCGCCGTGAAATATCGACCACTGTGTAGGTGCAAACATCTCTAGGCACGCCTACAGACAGACAATCGACTAAAAAGTGGGAAATCGAGTGGTGAAATGTACCCGACTGCGAGTTTAAAAGTTTTAGAGGTTGAGGAACGTGGTTTGATTGTAGCTCTCATCCTTAACATTGCCAATGGTTGTTTTAAAAACGATTGATTACTGTTGAATGGGTTTTGAAATCAACGAATGCCCCCAGTATGTAATCTGGTCGCAGAATTTTGTGCTCAGGTGATACTTTTAATGACGAATACTCTGTACTGTATAATACAAAAAATACTGTTCTTTGAAGTGAGTACTCTACCAGAAAACAAAGGCTGGCTGGGCGCGCAAAAGAGCTAATATATTTCGTTGTTGATTTAGGCTAGAATATGAAACGATCAATTCTTAGTTCCTCTTTTCAACTTGGGGTAGTCGGTTAAAAAACGAAACACCCGGCCAACATACTCTCAAGGCGATATAGCACAATTTTTATCTCAGATTTATCCGCGCACACTACGTCACTGCATCCAAATGCAGAATGCAGTGTGTGAGTGCAGGCCGTAGGCAGTGACTATCCTACCAGCCGTGCCTGGTACCACATACATTGCTGGGTATCTTTAGTCTGTTGTATTGAAAAGCATAGAGCAACCAGTAATGTATACCAAAGCGAGCTCTGTTGGTAGAGTAGTGTGATAGCTGCTTGAGTGCAGGCTGTGGATGCGAGCGCGAAAGTTTTGCATATGTGTAATGTTTCGAGATATACAGGTGACAGAGGCGATACTCGATGGGCGTGGCCAAAGGAGGGGTGAGACCTATTGGAAAGAGATGGCGGAACTCACTATGATAATGATGTTATTGCTTTCTTGATGTGCGCTCTCCTTTAGTTTTTATTATTGCTCGATCTACTTATAAGGCGATATAAACGCGAAGTGTGAGTGTATAAAATATGTTTATTGTGTCGTTATGGGCTTCGTGGCTGGAGGGAATGCAAAAAGTGAGGTTTACTGATTTAAGATGGTAGTGTACAGGACAAGTAGTTATTCTGACGTTGGCATCGATAAAAGTTAATCAGGCGTTGATTAATGTCTAGTTGTCTAGAGCCGCCATGTTGTAGAGACGTTTGTGATCAGATCATGTAATTGTAAGTAGTCAGAAAACTCAGCTGGTCATGAACCTCCTCTTAATGGGGGTTTATGCCTCATTCATTAAGCGTAGCAGGTTGATAAGCAAGCGCATTACGAGATGTAGCTTTCTCCACAAAGGATGCTGCTGCCCAATTTATTAGTCTCTCTATTTGATTCTTAGTCGACTTCTTAGTCAACCAGCGGTAGAGTTAGGTACTATTCTATATTGAATTAGGTATTTACGCACTAAAATACTACCTATGGCAAGTGATTAGTATACCTATAGCGAGAACCCTCAATAGTACAAAAGAGGCTACTTATTTCAAGTTTCTATCACAGGTATCAACAAGAATGTAGATAGTGTAGGTACATAGGTACCCAAGCAGCAACTGGACGTGCTATAATGGTCGAGAGCACGTTCCTTATTTCCCTTTAAGTTCTATAAAAGTGCTAAAAACAGTCGAGTAAAAGCGCTGTAAACGTTTACTCGACGCGAAAAAGGCGCAAATTATTCAGACTAAAGTCCTATAAAAGAAGAATAAGCGCTGAGTAAGCAGCAAAAAGGTGCTGTAAGAGTTGAGTAAACGTGGTAAAAAACACTAAGAGTGCTATAAGAGCAACCAAAATGCGTATATGGGATATTTAGTTCTATAAACGCAATCGATTTGCCTTTATACAGATTAAATGTGCTATAATAGCAGCTGAATTGCTTTTATTCGCCTTTTTAGTGCTATGATAGCAAACAGAATACTTTTACTCGACTAATAAGTGCAGTAAAAGATCTTAGGGAGGCTTTTTTACAACAAGTTACTGATCATTCTCATCTCTTCAATGATCGAGGCTGCGGTGTATAAAAATATTTGTAAAGCAAACTAAATAAGTTTCAAAGGTCATTTTATTAAGTTATTCAGCAGTACATGTGTCGATTTTTAATATTCGTGTAGTTACTCCAAAACATCATGCGCAAAAAGCTTTATTGACAAACCTAAAGGCATTTTTACATAAACATTCATGCGCCGCCTGTTTTCTTAAATTTGACGACGAATTTATTAAATTAAATATATATTAAATAATAATTGTATAAGCTAATGTCCATATTGGTAGTCTAGTTCCAGTTACAGCTCACTTATTCAGTTAAAAGTCGAATAAGAGTGCTTTGTCACCACATTTATAGCACAAGGTGTCGCCATGATAATATTTAGGGTTCCTTTGGTACAAGACCAAAAAACAATTTAAATTTATTTTTTATTTTCAAGGAACATTTTATTTCATAAAACAATGCCAGACTTCTTGGATGTTGATACCTTTCTTAACAAAGATGATTTAAAACAACTTGGCCAATTGCGCTGGCCTTGGAAGGAAACGCATGCTGTTCACGATCTCAATTTCACTGCTTGCGTCTACGGAACCACTTAAAACTGGCGGACTCGCGCTTGGATGTGCACTAGCATTGCTAGCAGAAATTAAATTGGGCTGCATTGGTTTTGCAGAATATTTCATCTGCTCTAACGTTTTTTTAACTTTCTTTCGAAAATGGCCGCTTCTTTTCAACTTTTTCCATTTGTTTTTATCCATTTTGATAGTAAAATTGGACTTGTGCTATTAATGTTTCCCAAAACTCTACAATTCTACTTTAAGCTGAGTGAATATCGTATAAAAGCTCTTAAAATGACTACAGATCCTATAAAAACGTTTTGATTTCTATTATACGAGTTACTCTATAAGCGTGCAATAACAGCAGCCATGTTGCTATAAGCAATTCGATTGCATTTATAGAGCTTTTATAGATACATAAAAGAATGCTGAATAACGGCTGTATAAAAGCGCCCTATTCAGAGAATCAGCTATTCTACTGCTATTACACGACTGTTATAGATCAATCGGTCGAATAACGAGTATTATAGCCACTTTAATTCAGCATCTGATAAAAGGTGGAGTAAAAGTGCTATAACATAGTGTTATAAACGTTTATTCGACGTCCTTATAGCACACATTAGCAAATATTGCCAAATAGTCGAGATAACTGCTATTATACGATACATGGGTGTTTTGAGAACGGTTACTCGGCTTTTATACGATTGAAAGCTGAGTAAACCAATTCTTATTCGACTTTTTTGCTGCTTGGGTACTTTAATACAAAAAATACAAATAGGATTTGCATAACATTGAATACCAACAAACCCACTGACCCATAATACAAGAAGGTACTTACTTACTCACACAACTTACAGTAAAGACCACCCTTAAAATGCGGGTAGATGGTCGTAGGTGTTTTAATAAGTACTTGTTTCATACAATGTTGCCATCATTGTCCTACTTGGTGGTCCAGAGAAAACAATTACGGTCGAACACACTAGAAACCTAACATTGGACTCTATTTTAGACTTTATTTAAATCTCATTAAGAACTAGGATTACAGTGTAGTGCTTTTGAGTGTAGGTACAAGATGTTTACATGCAATAAGATTCCGAGTTCAGTAGCAATGAAAAACATTTACTTACATGGCTTTTGAGATTGGAGAGAAAACTGTTGATTATTCAAGGTGACATTTAAATATTCTGCCGTGATATGAAAGAAGGCCGCTAAGCCACAAAAGTAAATTCTGAGAAAAATTGAAAAAACCCGCAAAATCAGTTTTCTTGAATTCTGTTGCAGATAAAAATTTATTATTTATGTCAAAATAATGAGAAATATATCAAGCATCATTTGCCATTGCTATTTTTTAAATATGTTGCACAGTAGTTTAGAAAAACGGTAAAATGTACTTAACGTATTTACTACGGGAAATATTTATAAATTCATCAGAGGCAAAAAGGCAGTTAAGTATACTTTAGCCGCTTTTTAGTTTAGTTTTTTGACTTAGCTGCCTTATTGTTTAGTTTTTTAATTTAAAAACGCGTTCGATTTGGATCAAACTAGCCTTAAAGGTCGTTTAGTTGCTAACTTCCATAGTTAGCCGCTTTTTTGCTTAGTATCGTTTTGTTGCAAAAAAATAGATTTTAGAAGAAATTATAAAAATTAAGCATAAAAACAATAATATAAACATAAAAAACACTTTGATGAAGTATAGTATTTGAAAGACGTACATTAAACTGCACGTGCAAATATTAAAACACGTACCTAATATGTATATTAACAATATTGTAATTCCTTATCATATCTAAATATACCTTTTATTAATGTTTTATTTGTAAAACTTGTAACTTTAAAAACATAAATATTATAGAAGGGTTAGGTATTTAGAACCATTTAACTATTCAAACTTCTAAGAAACAGCTTATTTATTACCCGACTGCCTCAGAAGGAGGGTTATGTTTTTAGAGAGCATGTATGTATGTATACATGTAAGTATATGGACAAGAAAAATCTTTTCAACGGACTACAGCCTAAACGAATCGTTTCATTTTGACATATGAGGTGTCGTTAGATTCGTTTCAGCAGCGCGAGTGACACAGACTATGTTAAAAATTTATAGATTCAAGATGACGGATTTTTACTGCTAAATACTACTTTAAAATTACCGCAGTCGGGTTTTTGTTTTTAACACATCTACTTGTTTTATACCAGTTGTTTTATTTCTAGATTTATTTTACTTCGTGTTTCGATAAACTTGTGTATCGATAAAATTTACTTACTCGTTACTTTAATAATTTTCCGCTTTGAAGCTTAAACCATACCTAGAAGAATTTAGCTGCGCTTTGCGGAAGATCTAGGCTAGAGTTTTTTATGTTAGCCACTCTAGAATCTTGATTAGATATTGAGGGTCTGGAATGTCTGGATGTATGTTTGTTACAAAAGCGGCTTACCGTAGTGATAAAATTTTCCTTCGGAATCGCTTTGGTATTTCTTTTGGTTTAGATAGACGCTCTTGGTGGTGTACATCCTGTACTCCATATCCATACTCATCCTGTACAACATAAATATCAGCAAGTTGCTGAATGCTGCAGCATCATGCTGAATTTTTTTACTATCGATAGAACCATTTCAACATTTTTTATTAGCTGAGCTCGAGGTGTTACACGTTCAGTTTTGGTACTCCAGACCAGCAAGTGTGTGTGATTGATTGTAATGTTTGATTTCGTAGCCAGCCTAGTGAATGAGATATTTTACCTTCTTAAAACGTCACTTATGTTTCCCGGAGATGTTGTGTCTTTTAATTGTACTTTTATTTAATTAATCCCGTAGATACGCATTCAAAGACTCGCAAAAACAATAACAGAAAAGAAAACAAATCTGTGCTTTCTCCAATATTAAAACAGATATAGTTACGAAATATGGTTGACGGGGTCGATGAAGCTCATTTAAAAGTGACCAACTTCACATCGATTTTTCATCAGTTAGCCGCCTTCTTATGTAGTACGGAGACTTAGCCGCTAATAACCTTAGTATGACAGTCAAGTTTACCAATATTTGTAATATGCTAGAAAACGGTCAAACTCACATAGCTGCTTTTTGGTTTCTGTTAACAAAGGTAGCGTCTTTATAGTGTATTAACGACTACTGCTAACGAAAAAGGGGGCTAAGTACGTATGTTACTGTCTTTTAGGTTATTTAGTGCACTTAACGGCCATATTTCTTATCATACGACAAAAAAGAAAAATCATTGTACTAGGTAAAAAAAACGTTAAAATGCCTTAACCACTTTAAAGTCTAGCTTAACTACTTAACCGCCTTTTAGTTTATACTCGGGCTTAAAAATGTCACTTAGCTGCCTTTTAGCTAAACCGTATCTCATAAAGTAAATGTCGTAAAAATAAGTGGGTAAGATAGGTCGATGCGGAATTTTCTGCTTATTACAATAATGCAAAAATATAAAAAGGCGGCTAAAGTCACTTAGCGGCCTTTTCCCTTATCGGGGCAGTATTGCCAATATTTGCTCTATCAAACACACTTATTTGACCTCCTAGAACACAATTTCTAGACTTCTAGCAATTGGTTTTCCACACTAAGTTGCTTGACACAATAGACATAAGTACGCATTAGTAAAGTTTGAAAATTAGAATCATAGATTTAGTAAGTAAAGTAAGTAAGTATCTATATCGTGAAAAGTCAAATTGGAGGACCTTATTTTTAGTGCACCGCAAATTTAAAATTTATCATTGCACCAATCATAAGGGTCAATATGGCTGCATCCCGCATTTAGCGTGTTTACTTGCAGTGATTGCAGCTAAAAGTTTACAGAGACAATAAATACGTATATAATTGTTGCATACACTGGTCGTGTGATTTGCAATCTAAAATAACGCGACCACACAATACCAAGTGATAAAACCGTACAGACCTACAACAATAATAAAATTAATTACAAAATATGGAAACGTGCATGCTGCTTTGTGGCATTATAATAATTTTGCTCTACTACCCTATGTTTCGCTTTTTCTTTACATTGCGTGTAAACTATGAAGATATAGCTACACCGCGTTTCCATGGAAATGCTTGGGCATGTTTTTTAGGGCATCGTACTGAACAATATTCACTGTGTAACAAATGATTGAAAACGGAAAAAATAATTTGACGACCTATACACGGAATACGGTGTACCCTAAGAGTAGGTATGTACTATGAGTTGGCAATGTTTTATGATCGGCCGACTGCCTGGCGTCAACCCTGTTTGAGAATGCTATTATAGGTGGTATCATGGTGGTATCAACGCCACCGTGCGGTTGACCATAGTTGACAGATATTCAGCCGAGGTCAAAATCTCTACGTCGCCTGTTACAAAACACCCTGAGTGGACTTAGGGGTGGCAGTACCTATCTATTCTTAGCCGCTACCACATGGTTGGATGTCAACAAAAATGTTGCCAATTCGGGTCCATTCTAGCTAAGATGTTGCAAAGAAATATGAGGGGGATGATAGTAGACCAGCAATGGAACGTAAATTTTCTGAATTTACGAACAGTTCGTATTGGTGTGTTTATGACTACGTTAGCTAACCACAGACTAAATGAATCGCGAAAATTGGCTTTTGTGTTGTGTGCCCTCATTAATTTATGTGCATACTGATGATGAGTGTCGAATGTAGATTCTATGGATGGAAAATATTTGAAATCGAAGAAGATCATGTTTCAAGTTAAATTCAGAACCTTAAGTGCTTCTACCTAAACCAACTCAATTTGAAACATCAGTATGGTCAGTAGACCTTTCATTTTAGCCCACTGCTAGAAGTAGACCTTCCCTTAGGTGCTCTACAAGGCACGATCTCTCTTTTTCACTATCCAGACAGTTAGCCCAAAATAGAGAATTAGCCAATACTTACTTTGTGCATTTAGGCACTTATCTATCACACAAGCGGTTTGGGAGCGGAGGCGGATACGCAGCGAATACACCGCGGAGCGGACGCGCGACGGATGCCTGGCGGATGCGCAACGAATTCTCTGTAGAGGGGCGGCGAATTTACAAGGTTTTGGTACAAATATTTTCAGTACCCACTGCGAGTCCGCGGTAAACTCGCTGAGCATCCGCCTTTGCTACGCATCCGTTTCCAAACTGTTTGTGTGATAAGAGCCAGCGAAGATTAAATTCAACTAAATCTTGCTAAAATTCCAAGGATTCTCCTTTTTTATGTCAGAGTTACAAAATATCAAACAAGTAAAGTAGGAGATATAAACTATTTCACATTATTCTGAGAACAAATATTGCAACTTTGCAACTCGTCTTCTCTGATTACTGTCTCACTAGAACCGTCGTAAATGTGACAATTAATAGACCCTTAAACGAATACTGAACACTACAGCAAAATAAGGCCTAGTTCACACACGCTCTTATCTAACGACGGAATCGATTTTATTTAAAGAAAATTCTAGGTTAAAAACGAACCGTATCTATCTACTCCAAACACACATAAAGAATATTTTTTGTTACAGATAGTTAGATACCTACTAACAAAAAATAGCGAGGGGGTTATTTTATGAACCGCATGTTTTATCGGTATTTGTGTAGTCCAGTTTTATTCATGAAAAGAGTTATAGCATAACAAATAACATGACCATGTGGCTATCACCACCTCTCATTGCTTGCTGACTGACAAAAATCACCGTAAATCATGCAGCACATGTACTGGCTACCTACCTAATGAGGTCCTTCGAATGTCGATGTTAAGTAGGTACTAAGGCCTGTGTGCACCCAGCTTTATCAGCAGATCTCTATAATAGCGACAATTTCAGCGAGCCCACCCAACCTTCCATCATCGACTCGCCAGTTTTAAGTTTCGCGTACATTGTTGCTTTAGTAACTATGCTAAACTAGGCAAATAAACTTGTAACTTGACATACGCTATTTCGAAATGTGTATGTCGCAGCCAACTGGTTAAAAACGCTGTGTAACTAAACAACTAGTTCTTTAATAAAGCGTCGCCATCTAACCAAACAACTAAACATTCATCAGCTAAGTGGTTGAAGATTACGTTCTACACTACAGCTGTATGACGGTTAGCCAACTGGCTTACGTTCAATTTGCTAGGGTAGCCATGCGTGTTAGGGCATATTCACACATACGCAGGCTCCACGCGCGTTATTATAATGTCACACGCACAGTTTAGGCGTTGCGAGTCGCAAACGCAAAGGCAGCGCGTGGTTTACCCAACCAAACTGTCAACATGCGCAGAGCCTGCGTATGTCTGATTCTGTGATCTGAAAGTAAGCCTATTCAAAATATAGCGGAATCCGGGTGGGTACGTGAGTACCGGAAGTCCGGAATTCAATTACTTGATATTTGTACTAGTCAGAATACAGCGTACCCACGTAGAGAGCCAGTTCCGCTCCGGTTTGCATAGCTCATGCTCAGGGCTAGACGCACAGGAGTCCACTAGGGTGGCGGCCATACAAATGACACTTTTTCAAAAATTTCTTAGTTAGGGTGGTTTCACTGGTTGAGTTGTATGAAAGGGGGCTGCCTGTAAAAAGAAAAAAATTGACCGGCCCCTTTTCCCCTCCACAATAGGCCCCCTTGGGGTCATATTGACCCCCCTTTTTTATAATGGGAACGTACAGGGTTGCTTATCAGCAACAATATTTACCTAGAACACTTTTAACTGGAGGCCCAAAATCGGTCAGAGGCCCCCAGGGCTCCGTTAAAGGATCCCATGGACCCCTCGATTTTTTGACGGAAATGGATAGAGTGGCTCATATACAACAACTTTAATCCACAAAGTTTTCATCTGAGAGGCCTAGATTAGCCTGTAGGGCCGTACAGCCTTACTAGCCTTAGTACTTAAAAAATAATTCGACCTGTGGGTCGCCATGATGACCTACAATTTTTTGACCGGGAATGGAAAAGGTTGCTCTTAAGAAACTACGTTTGCCTTGAACACTTTTTTCTGCGGCCTAAAATTAGCCGGAGGTCCCCAGGGGGGCCTTAAAGGGTCATAATAGACCCCTAGATTTTTTGACAGAAATGGATTGAGTGGCTCATAAACAACTACTTTTTTCTACATTTTTTCATCTGGAGGGGCCTAGATTAGCTTAATCTAGGCCTTTAATGGCCCTAGTGACTACTGTCTGTTTTTGAGGCCGCAGAAAAAAACCGTCTACGCAAACGTTGTTACTGATGAGCAACCTTTTCCATTCCCGGTCAAAAAATTGTAGGTCATCATGGCGTATTAAGACTGTAGGGCCCACATGCTAATCTAGGCATTCCAGATGAAAACTTTGTCGATAAAAGTTGTTGTATATGAACCACTCTAATCATTTTCGTCAAAAAATAGAGGTGTCCATGGGATCCTTTAACGGGGCCCTGGGGGCCTCTGACCGATTTTGGGCCTCCAGAGAAAAGTGTTCTAGGTAAACATTGTTGCTGATGAGCAACCCTGTACCTCTACATTCCCATCAAAAAACAGGGGGGTCAATATGACCCCAAGGGAGCTTGTTGTGGAGGGGAAAAGGGGACGGTAAATTTTTTTCTTTTTACAGGCAGCCCCCTTTCATACACCTCAACCAGTGAAACCACCCTAACTAAGAAAATTTTGAAAAAGTGTCATTTGTATGGCCGCCCCCCTAGTGCAAGCAACCCCAGTCTCCCCTACAGTCTAGCCCCGAGCATGAGCTATGCAAACCGGAGCGAAACCACCTCTGTACGTGGGTACGCGGTATTGTGACTGGTACATATTGTCAAGGGGTTAAGTTCCACTACGCTACACAAGTACCCATACGAATCCCGCTGCAGTTTGTATAGGGCTTTATACTTTGTAAGTACCTACGTTCATATCACTCTGTTTTCATCGAAAATTAGTAGATACTGCAAATTGAATGATTACGTAACGAGTTGCCCATTTTTTATTAGGTTTGCGACAGTTTAATAAACATTTAATGGCTCAATATTCGTGTAATAACAACAAAATTACCTTGATGTTGGATTTCATAATTTCGCAGAGTTTCTTCAAACAACTGTTTGAATTCTTGTTCACACGTTTCCCCCGTAGGCGCCTACATCACTTATAACCATGAAACAGCACTGATTACGCTAATTACTGATTATTTAACATAAAATAACAAAATACGGTCTTGATTTTTGTGCCGCTGACGCCATCTTGTAAACAAACCGACTCTAGCGCCGCAGTGGCGTAAAAACGTACTTATTCAATTAAACAGCGGGTTTCCGGTCCGCCGCTGTGTTGAACGTTTGGAATGCTTCAAAATTCAGCCAGTGAACTAGTTGCTTGGTTAGATGGCGGCGTTTGATTAAAGAACTAGTTGTTTAATTACACAGCGTTTTTAACCAGTTGGCTGCGACATGTATAGTAGAAGAGTCCTCTTAGAGTCCACGTAGTCATAGAGACTATCGTTAGTGTCGATACTATCGATAGTTATTGGACTATCGATTGGGCAAAACTATCGATAGTTCGGCAACACTAGTCCAGCTCTTTTAATGTCCAAATAGAATCCACGTAGACCGCTTTTAGAGTCCATATAGGTAGAGCCCACGTAGAAACCACATAGAACCTAAGTAAGTAGAACTCGCGCAGTGCTAACACAGGGTCTGCGTACAATCCGCGTAAAGGCTGCGTATAACCTAATCCACCCTCAGAGTGCAAGATACAATGTTTCACGTACGAGCGGTGTTAATTTCGATCGCTTTTCCTGGAATCATAGTGCTGGATTATTTAACGCTCCTCGGTAACATAATCACTTCTGCTTTTACTCTGTTAAGATATGAGTTAACTGACATTGTGATTTATACTAACAAGCACACACACGTGTAAAGCCTGCATGGAGCCCCCCTTTTAGAGGCAAGTAGAGCCTGTATAGAACCCTCGAAGGAGTGCGCTGACACTCACCAGTCAAATACGCGATTCGTCAAATAGAGCCAGCGTAGAGCCCGCGTAGAGGCTGCGTACAACCAAATCTGCCCTCAGATTGCAAGTTACAATGTTTCACGTACGAGCGGTATTATTTTCTATCGCAGGCTCTCGTAGAGTCCTCATAGAACCCGCGTACAATCCGCGTAGAGGCTGCGTACAACCAAATCTGCCCTCAGATTGCAAGTTACAATGTTTCACGTACGAGCGGTATTATTTTCTATCGCAGGCTCTCGTAGAGCCCTCATAGAACCCGCGTACAATCCGCGTAGAGGCTGCGTACAACTGAATCCGCCCTCAGATTGCAAGTTACAATGTTTCACGTACGAGCGGTGTTAATTTCGATCGCTTCTCCTGGATTCATAGTGCTGGATTGTTTAACGCATGGTATAATAAGATACTCCGCCTGGTATTCCATTCCGAGACTCGTGAACCACAAGCCTACCAAGGGTTACCAAAATTACCCACTCATATGATTATTTTTGTAAATCATATATAAGATACTGTTAACTAATAAATACAAGTTTAGTGTTGTTGTAAAGTTCAAGTTAATACACACGTAAATCTAAATTATAAAATTATTCAGAAATATTTTTCTGAGATTGAATTTACCCCATAACGTATTTTATTGAAATAAAGTGACGCAATACTAGTGACGTAGGCTTGTGTTTCTCTGGGAATGTAAGACCAATGGTTTAACGCTCCTCGGTAACATAATCACTTCTGCTTTTACTTTGTTATGTTATGACTAACATTTGTGATGATCGAGTTATAGTTTTATAAGTTTACTGCGCCTTGTATGATCCTATTTCTAGCCGTGGGTGTCGTAAGAAGCGACTGAAAGATGACAGCATGTCTTTTTTACAATGACTAGGTAATCCATTTTTGTGTAATGACTATCAAATAAGTGATATTTTTATATCCTATTTTGATTTGATTTTGATTTTATTTATAAACGCGACCAAGCAATGAACAGAAACGTTCCTTATGTGAATGCAACACTTACTAATCCACCTACCTGTAAGTTTTGATTCCATTTTTACGATGATAAATTTGGATTACATTTTAAGAGTGTGTACTACTGTTTACACATACAAGCGTAGTCCGTCTGAAACCCTATTCAGTAAGAATATTTTTAACATACCTACTGGGTACCATTAAGTATTTCAAAGAACTTTTAAATTATAAATACATTATTGTACCTTGACGTTCGAAAAAAGCTTCTGTACGTTAAAAAAAATTTGATGAGTAAACGAAGGTGTCAAGACGGAATACATTGTATCTTAAAGTATCTACTGTACACACCTCAAGTCATACATCTTTGAACAATAGCCAGCAGTTCCCAACAACCGTCGAATGTCGCTTTGTTTCTTTAAAAAATATCTTTTAAATGCATTCGAAAAAAGAACTAAGTTTTTAAGAGTAAAAGGCCACCCCAGTGGCCAGCGCATCCCAACATTTCGACACTAAAACTTTGATTTACGACTTTCGCTCGCCGATTGCGTACTAAAACACCGCTTACGTCACTTTCAATTTTAACCGGGGGCTGAGTTCACACCGAAATGTAACCAAAGTCGTAAAGTTTATGTTGTTCGTAATTGTAATGGAAAATTCTTGCGAAATTTAAAAGCGTCAGGAATGTAGAGTGGTTATTCAGAAATAAAACTAGATGATACTCTATTATTACGAGAACTATTTATCTGCTACCAATTTTTATTTTTAAAAGACTGCACTTACAAAGGAAAATGTTTATTTTTTGCTCCCGATATTGGTTTTTAAATACACTATCGGAGACATACAACAAGATTTCTATACTAACATACAAGATATTATGTATATTAGAAGGCAGTATAAAATCCCTGACATCTGATTAGGTATACTATATAGACTAAGTATCACCACACAAAAAAGGAATAATATTACGTATATAAAAAAAAATTGATTACAAATTTAAAGGATCTGTGATTTTAATTTTCCTTCCCAAGTTTCAAATACCTATCTGCAGAAGTCTTCTAAGTTACACGTCCGTGTAACTCAGTCCCACAATAACGCGAAGCTTTTTAACCGCCCCTGTTGTAAAACTCCCCGCGACGCGAATGTCCGTATTACGCAGTAAAACTCACCATTCTTACTTCTCGCCCGGTGCAATCATAAGTATAATTTATCTAAATATGACTTTATAGTTCACCCATCACGACACTAACACCTGAACGATTGATCGATAAAGTCGTTAAATTAATCTCAGCTCTACTTAAGCCAAGTAAAGTTGTTTTAAATCATGCGATATTCCAAAATGAAATGAGTCATGGCTGCGCAACAGTAAATTATGCGAGCAATCACCAACACAAACTTGTTTAAAAATTTAATTATCAGCTCGACACACCGTGACATAAACGTTCAAACGACGAAAGAATCGAACGAACTTTTGAAAACGGAATGCTGCACACATAAATTCTGCTTCGTGTGGGTGTCTGTTTGGACGCGTAAAATGAATTCGAATTTCAAAATCCGCGAATAAACGAACCCTCCGGATGAGACGTCAGGCGTTGTATCTCATTGTCTTCTTTGTAAGTGGTCAGTTGAAAGAAATGAGAACGTTTCATTATAATATTAAAGGGCTGACAGACGATACGCACTTCCGTTCGGACGCCGCCATATGCCGGTGATTCTATTTAATTTTTGTAAGTATTAACATAATGACGAGTAGGGCGTAATGTTGAAAATGTAACTGGTTTCGAAATTATATGACAAACGTCAGCAATACAAAGCAGGATACTTGAAAGTGTTCATTTTGACCACCTTGATAATTGGGTGAATCAACTTTTCTTTGTCAAAACGTGTCCTCAAAAAAATTCTATGTAAAAATTACATTTGTGTTCGGAAAAATTCTATTTCACACTTTATTCTGAAGTTATAGAATCCTCAGGAATATTTACATTAGACCGGAGGGTAATTTGCGTAAACTTATAATAATATAAAAAACATGTAACCCAGGGGACCAAATTCCGCTTTCATACATAAAAGACCTGTCCCATTGATGCATCTGTCAACTTTATTATCAATTTCTGAAAAAAATCTCCTAGAAGAGCTTTAATTTAAAAGAATCATCTCATACTAGGAGATAATATCCTTCATAAAACTATATGTTAAGCGAAAAAAAGTATTTTTTTATATTTTTCATTTATCTTAATACATCTGTCCCACAAACTACAATATAACGGACGTCCACTGGGTCACGCAATTCAAAATATTTAAAGAGTGATAGAGACAGACTGTGAAATGGCGCGCAGCAAATAGAAATTGTCCTACGTATCACCTGATCATCTTCAAGCGATTTCAAAAGCTCTGACTGCTCGGCCATTTCGTCCGCGGCTCTCGGCAAGGTAGCGTGGGTTTATTGATGTTCTGCTGGCTGACGACGATTTTTTCAGTAAACACTGTTTTATTTATAGCAATTGTTTTGTTTTTATATTGTGATAGAGTCTAAAATGCTTTGGCTGTAGGCAAATTTACGGACTTTTTAATATTTTAATAGTAAATAATTTAACCGTTAATTGTCTCCTGGGTCACAGTTCCGCTGAGTCACAATTATCGTGACCCAAGAGACAATTTTCGTGAGCCAGGAGACTTTTTTATAGTTGTCAAATTAAATTAAAAGGAAATTTGGCATGGTTTGCAAATACTTACTTAGAAGAGATAAGAAATAACAATCAGGCATTTTTTCTTTACGCTGAAATGGCTACTGATGGTTTAATTTATGAAGAAAACTGGGCTTAGGTACTGTACTAACATGATTTTGTTTCCCTTCACAATGCTGATGCTTTTGTGTTTGTGTGCTTCAACAGATATCATGCCTTTAACTGCCGCAAATATGCAGAAGCGATACAAAGAAAAAATTAAACAAAACTCCGAAAAATATTAGATTTGTCTCTTGAGTCACAAAAACTGTCTCTTGGCTCACAGGTTTGTCCCCAAAGTTTATGGACAATTTTATTGTTTAGATGTGGTTACAGCTATTTTTTTAATATATATTTGTAAACAAGTGTTTATTATATGTTTGGAGAAGTTAGTGAAAACTATTAGTTTTGATTTTTGTTGGACAGAACCTTAAATATGAAGAAAAAATGCTGTGTAACTTATCACTCGTGACCCAAGAGACACAATAAGATTAAAAAAAATGTTAATGTTACGCTTTCTAGCTTTTTAAAAATGCATATATGATTCGTTACGATTTTTGCTTTAAATATACATATTGATTTTTTCTATAACTTGATATTCTCTTAACTTTTTATCCAAATATAAAACGTTACCCAGGGGACACATACTTACCTGAGTTTTCTTATAAGTATGTAAAATATACTGAAAAATTTAAAATTTTTTGGTGCCGATACTGCTATAGCAAAATTTTATATATGTTTTATTAATACCTTTAAAAAACTTTATAAAATAATATTATGTTATTTTCTAAAAAAAACAAAACTCAGAGTACAAAGAATAGTTGATTCACCCAATTGTGAAACGAATAAAACTTTGGATATTATTATGCGCAAACTCTTAGAAACACTTACCTTCACGAACGACTCTTATCTACCTACCGGAAACTGGTTGACTAAAAGGATTAGTATGTCAGATTTTAGTTACCTTTCATCATCTTACCATCTAAAAATCAGGCTACTGTTAGCCACCTCCAGGGTAGACCACAACACTGGGCACGATCTACTGTTTTGATCATCCAATGACCACCAGCCCTCTTTTAATCATCGGCTCGTTTAGTTATCTGTCTTAGCTGAAACGGTAACAACAGACTACAGTATCGGCGTTCAAAGAAGCCATATTTAACAGCTGTCAAAATCAACAAATTGCCTTTGTTCACATGTGTTCTAGTTAACTTATTCGAGCGCAATTCCTTACTACTTTTCAAAATTGGTTAGGTACCAGCCATCATCAATGAAACAAATCACTGAATGATCTCCCTTTTTTTCTCTTTTTACAACCTCTATAGACGTTAAACGGCGAATCTGGAATAATTGCTTCCTCTCCCGAACGACGGAATGGCTCAATCAGAATCACATTCATTGCCCGCTTTCATAGTACTATAAACAAAGCTCTTTATCCGTAATACGTAAAGGATAAATGGTTCCCAGTACGAAAGAGTGATAATTAAATGAGCATCAGAAATAATATACCTATGTCATCAAATAAAGGAAAGAAAAAATTGAGGTAGGTAAGTAAATCTGTCACAAGTCTGTAGAGACTTCGAGTCAGCAGAGAATCGAAATATTTATTTATTTTAGCAATAATAATAATATTAATAATAATAGTACAAGCTCTTTTTCTGTAATACGTAAAGAAAAAACGGTTCACAGTACCGCAGCAGGGTGATAATTAAAACACTGTCAGAGAAAATGCTATGTATCAATTAGACTTTTTTTATCTGTGGCATAAATACCTAAACATCAACCTTTCGCCATCCTAATTTATAAACAACAAAAAAATGCCTTATTTTATTAACTGAGTAATGGATCTTATTCACATTAGAATACAACGTTTTTTGCAAATGTATCTAGATTCTTCTCTATTTACTCTCTCATAGCCCAAATCTATCCTTATATTCTATGCTTCTATCGTCTATATTATCTGCCGTCTAGCTCAAAACTCGATTAAACTAAGCCTCAACCTCAAATTTTATTCGACCAATGTTATAAAATTTTGGTGGTGAATTAAATTCTCGCCATACTTAAGCAACTGAATGCTGGGCGGGGATATATGACGTAAGTACAAAATGTAAGTGGTAATTAAATGAGGAAACTTATAATTAGTGCCAGCCATATTGAGTTGAGAACCGCTTTAATACCATGATTCAAGAGGTATCCCTCACCAGTATAATAAAATCCCTCCTGTCATAGAATTTTGTATGTTTGTTAAGGTCAATCCTTTATGGTCAAACAAGGTTGGTTCAAAAAATTGGAATGCAAAAAGGGAGTAATTAGTAATATTTGGTTTTAATGAATTTATTGTATTTTTGTCGGTCGATTGAATGAGTTTTATTGTGGTAAACAAAAGATATTTTAAATAGAAATTCAACTATTTACAAACTGACTTTATTCATAGGTCTACAAAGATCAATATGATGATCATATATACCGCGAGTAACAGAAAGGGTATAACAAGCCGAAAAGAGGTCAAGGTGTTAATCCCTAATCCCGGTATAAAAAAAAACATCCCGCTATAAAAAGTGCAATACAGATGTTTTTGAGTGCGTCACTTGTGCGAATTACAAAGCCTATCTAATTTTAAATAAAGAAAAATAAAGATTAGAAAATTTAAATTCACTAATAAAAATAAAATTTGGAGTATAGGTAAATACCTAGTAGTTTCATGGTTGATCTATTGCTCAGATTAAACACAACACAATTTCTACCAACTTATAGAAAACGAAGTCGTGTACTTGTTTACTTGATATCTGTAGTATCGGGCGAGATGAGGCGAACGCAGATTTATGACTCAAGAAAAATCTCCTAAAGAAATTTCAATGCAAAAAGGGGAGTAATTAGTAATTGTTGGTTGTAATGAATTTATTGTATTTTTGTCGGTCAATTGATTGAGTTTTATTGAGGGAAACAAAAAATATTTTAAATGGTTGAATTTAATAAAATCTTACAGAATATAAAGGTAAAGTTAGTAAAAATATTTCATATGGCAACGATCAAATATGATCAAATAAAAAAAGAACATTTTTACTATAAAAAGTGCAATACGGTTGTTTTTGAATGCGTCACTTGTGCGTAGACTTACAAAGCCTATCTAATTTTAAATAAAGAAAAACAAAGCTTAGAAAATTTAAACCCACTAATAAAAATTAAATTTGGAGTATAGGTAAATACCAAGTAGTTTTATGGTTGATCTATTGCTCAGATTAAACACAGCACAATTTCTATACCTATACTTATAGAAGTCGTGTACTTGTTTACTTCATATCTGTACTGTAGTATCGGGAGAGATGAGGCGAACGCAGATTTATGACTCAAGAAAAATCTCTTAATGGACCATCCTGCGCATGGCCCGTGATAAATGTGCAATTTTAACTTTCAGAATGCAAGCACCAAGTTTTGACTGCGCATGATGTATGTATATTTATGTTGTTTTGCGAAAAAGACGTGTTTATTGTAATAATTTTTGTTCTTATTTTTCGGCGACGTCGTCGGTTGGGAGAATTGGAGTGTGACATTGTCAAAATGTGTAGACGTATTTTAAATGCGAGTATCTTTACAGAACAATATATTTTGTGGTCAAACATTTGCTGTAATTTTTTTACATTTTGTTTAAATTAATAATAGGTTTTTCGAATACGTTCCGGCGTTATTTTTTTAATTAACTCTCAGTTAACGGTTACTTTGACAAGTGCTTATTTACATAAATAGGTACATATTGTTTTGTTTCGTTAAAATATTGAACGTTTTTTTTATTAATTTCTATAAATCAATAGATAAGAGTACCTATACTATACAGAAAATAAACTTAAACGGGCTCATCGTAAATTATCGTTCAATTAAAAACTGGGTATGACGTTAAATATCTCGTAAATCACCACAACATAGATTAACGGCCATAGCTGAAGGGAAAAATGTCCAGCCAAGAGGATTTTAATTACACTACTCTCTAAGAAATATTGTCTCTCGAGACAAAGCCAGGGACATTAACGGCCTCTGCAAATTGGGCTCCTAAGTGCCACTACGGAACATAAACAATCCACACCACAGTTTCAGGCAAAACACTCGCTATAATTTTTCCACATTCATACAATAAGGGCCGCAGTCAATGAGTCTAGTCTGATACTTGCACAAGTAAAGTTTGTCACGCACACACGCGCCGGCCCTACTCGTCGAGATCGCGTGCAGAAAGCTCCACACACGCACACCACGCCACATGGCCGGCGCCCTAAGCTGTGGTCAGTACTAACGCAAACTGTGTGACGGACACACGAAAAACGAGCTGAAAACGGAACGCAACTCTTCCAGAATCAAAACAATATCATCCACAAACTGTAAACTTTGCGAGACGTTGCGTTCGCGAGACAGCGTCGGCCGGAACGCGTATGTAAATGTTGCTGCGTCTGTGTTAGTTTCTTTATGATCATCTGTCAAAACTCGGATACATGTGACGTTTCGCGTCTGAAATGTAAACAAAAGTTCACCGGTTAGTTTTGAATCGCTTTTGAATTTATTTGGACGATGTTTTACGACATGATTTCTAAGTTATGAACTTGAGCGTGTAGAATTAATTGCCTGGCTAAGTGTTGCAAGGAAGTCTGTTTGGATTATTTTCGTATGAGTAAGTAGTCTTTCTTTGGCCTTTGTACGTATACCTAAGTACTTGTACGTAAAATATGTTTGAAACATGTAAAACATTAAGTTAGTGTGTTTTATGACTGGTCGGGTGCACTGTAAAAAGTTTATGGCGCTGCGGCGCTCATTAACATAAGTAAGACTTACGAACTCATTTTTTTTCTTCATAAAGTTATCACCTTTAATCTCTACTTTACGACCTATCTCTTTACTTTATTCAGCATACTTTAACAACAAATAAACATATTAAAAAAACTATTTATATTAAAAAAGTTTGAGAAAAATATCACACTGTTAATTAAGGGTAGTACACACGTAAGGAAAGTTGATACAAGTATTGCAATCAGTAATTCTTCATTTGCCGATGTGGTAATCTCATGGCCGCGCCACTAATCCTTAGGGGTGACGTCCGGTTACATGGATGGTTTGAGTAGGGTTGCCAGATTCGTGAAAATGTTAATTAACGTTAAATAGTTTTATAGCTTTAAAATTGAACTTTTTTTGTATTATGTAGAGTGCAGACTTTTTAATAGAAGCATGTCCCAACCTTCTCTTCATCTACGTCGTCCCTTATCAAAAGGGGAGATAACATAATGGAAAATAAAAGATACTTACTACATACCTGCTACCACAATACCATAATTTTGATTTTACTCTTTTCCCTGAAGCTTGAATCTGATTAGTTCGATGATACTCACTGTATAAGAAGGTATTTAGTGTATTACGCATAAGAAATAAACAAGTACATATAAATTATCAGAAACAGGTACCTATGTGACCATTACAACCATATTATGTTTCAGTATCTAACAACACAATTGTATTAAAAATGTACTGTAGCAGACAATAAGTACGAATCCCGAAAATTGCCAGCCCTGACGCGTAGTGTGCACACAGCAAAGTGTGCGTAGACAATGTGTGCCTCCCCTATTAGAGTCGTCGCGAGTGTGACACCCCGCTTATAATTGCATTCCTCTAAAATATGACTGTTCAGTTCATCTAGGACATACAGCCACTAATAATGGAAGGGTCAGGTCTGTCTGACTTGTGTGTAATCAGCCTAATAACTGTTGACGATGAAAACTTTGGAGTGATACTGGCAGCTTCAGTTTATCTACGTATAGAAAGTATTATACCTAAGTATAAAGTAGTAACTCAGACTGGTAACAAAATGAAGGTAATTTTTGTATGAGAGAGGCACTAGTTTTGTTGTAGAAAATTCTCACTAAATACTTCACTGACTTTTCATACATTATTTAAGGCGTAAAAAATCAACTGCAAATATTTTAAGGGGTGAACCAGCCCATGAAACTGAACAACTTTCTCCAAGGAAAACCAGTTAGCCATATGTTACGTCCTGGTAAGATCGTCAGCCATAACCAGGAAGTAACATCTTTTGAGAAACACTCGTAGAGTTTTCACATTTTCATTTTATAGAATTTTGATGATTAATATCTTTGGTGGTTTTTATTTACTAAGAAGGTACCTAAGTACAGTTTTTATATATCTTAATTGCGTTTAATCTTTTGTTTAATAACTTGGTAATCTTCATCAACCCCAAAAATAACAATTAACCCCGGTTGTATACACAACGGGTTATTACACTCATTAAGAAACCTTAAGGGTTTATTAGAAGAAAAAACCATACAGAAGACAATACACTTAGAAGGGGCTCTTAAGTGGCGGCACTGAGTATACAGGGTGTCCCGAAGTGGAGGAGTAGACTAAAGAAAGAAACAATCGATTTTCACTCTTGCTCTTGTTATTTACTTATGTGTCTAATATTTTCCATTTACTGTGTTTGACCATAGGTAGAAGAAAAAATAACATTCTTATTTTTAAGTAAATCTAGAATGAGGAGACGTTTACGATGGGATTGTTTTTAAATGCGATGGGATTGTTTTATAACTTCAGTCAAAGAGTCAATGAATTCAGGTAAGATGCTCTTTGTCCAAATATTAGACTGAAATAGAGTTTCAAATGACATACCTTTCTGTATGTCCGTTGTATGGCCGTAGTGGCTGTAGATTACATTCTGATGAGTATTCAAAATTTAATTTTGCTTGCAACTGCAGATCAGAAATCATAAGTAAGAGATGAAGTCACGAAATTATGTCTCGCATGTCATATTTTATTTTATTTTTACCTAGTTTTATTTTTAATGGAGGTACAATAAGGTACCTATTTGCTATTTAACAGTTCTTTCCAACGGCATGGTGTTTAGTTGAAGTTTTGACTATTTTTGTGACTAAACTACTTAGATAAACTACATTTCCTTGAGAAGATTTTTTTTTTTCAGTTTAGCTCAGCGCCATTTATGGACAATTCAAGATAGAGAAGAAAATTTCCCATCGTAAACACAGTATATCCGCGACATTTCAAACATCCTGTATATGTAACATAATGGGTAGGCAGAAAAATTTAAAAATATTTAAAAAATGCATTCCCGACGTTACGTGCCTACTATTAAGTTATAGGTAGGTAGGTAGAAACCCATATTTGAGAAAACTTCTTAAATACTTCTTAAATACTAATCTTCTTTACTTATTAACATCTATCTTTATTTTTACTATTAACAAAAGTTGTAAGCTATTACTTTCTAATTGTAGTGTAGGTACACTTGGTATTCTAGCGACTTTTCCAAACACCTTGTATAACATAACGGGCGGGCAGACAGCGGCATTTTCTTAATTTCTTAACCACCACACTCGCACGCAGCGGGATGAAATTAAGAAAACATTCACCACATTAAGTGCCTACTATTTATGGATATATTTGTGTTTGTTAGGGTTGGTCCTCCTTTCTTTTTCGTGGATGTAGTAAATAGGGTATATTTCAAAAAAGTTTTCATGCTTAATTTATAAATATGGCATTATACTGCTTCTGAGAAAAGATGTAATTTTGTCTAAATAATTAAAAACTTGACCACAATGTATAGGTACTTATACGCAAAAAGTTTTGATTTTCTTAAATAATTAGGTTATTAGCCAGTTTAATAAAAATAAATAATAATTAGACACACTTATTATGTAAAAAGTATTAGACAATACGTCTTAACAATATAGTTTATATTGTATCGATGGCTTTTTTGTGTAAAAAGTTAACATTTTCTTTTATATATTTACAAAAATATTAATTTCACAAATTGTGTGGCAGTAGAGGAACCTGTCTGCATACTAGTTATTTTTCCTAAAACTTCCGAGTTTTTCATTTCAATCATAATTAATTACACAGTATCAGCCCTGAAAAGGACGCCATCCGGCCACATAAGACAGTTCCACACATTCAGACTAAGGTGAGCATTACTTGCTATATTGTCTGTCTGCAATCATTGTTATTGTCATGTTTTTCATGAGCGTTTTCAGGTGTGTTATGTGTAGTAGTTAATTAGACAGTGCCAACCCTGAAAAGGACGCCATGCGGCCACATAAGACAGTTCCACACATTCAGACTAAGGTGAGCATTACTTGCTATGTATAATATTGTCTGTCTGTATAAACAAACAGTTTCTCTACCTATTCAAATCCATTGTTATTGTCGCGTTTTTCATGAGCGTTTTCAGGTGTGTTTTGTGTAAAATTAAAAAAGATTTCTGAAATAAGTAAGTATATTTTTCCTTTAGGCACTATTAAATTTTACAACTAAGAGGATGAAATTTTCATTTTCAAACTATATCTAGGTACAGCCGTCTTGCAAAGAGCATCTATCCAGAAGTCTCAACTACATTCCAGTCAAAAGTAAAAAGTTCTGTTTGTTTACCTTAAATAAACAAATTGAACTTGCAATATGTAGGTATACAGGGTGTTAAATTTAAATGGGTGCCTGCCTGTGCTAAGGGTAGATTCATTTATCGATAAAGGAACTCGTAATAAATATTTAAGAAATCCTATACCTATTTTTTTTGTCATTGTTGATACTGAACCTGCCCCTAAGCTATGGCCGCAGGCTATGGCACGCATTTATATTAACACACTGTTTAGAAATTTTAGCTCAACTAATACAAGTAAAAACAAATATTTTCTATCTGCAAGTCCTAACTTATCATAACACGAGTTGGTCTAAACCAAGTATCTCCCATACCCTCATTCTGTAGGAAAACTCCGTCTTCCCTCGAAAGCAATAAAGAGCGCAACCTCCACGTTCATTAATTAACCTCAATACACCCATCCCCCTCGCTCTTAAGCAAACTATTTGTAAATGATCTGCCATCCCTTTCCCGCCAGCTTTGCGCAAAAATTAACTACTAGCGTCTTCACACATGAGAACTAATATAATTAAGTTGTCTGTTTGGACGTGTACTTGGTTAATGTTGTGCATATAGATTCAGTTTTGACTACCTATGTATGCAAAAGTTTTCAAACTATGGCAAAACTGTTTTGAGTGAAACTATATTTTTTATGGGTATCTAAACTTTGACTGCATAAAAATAAGATCAAAGAACTTATAGGGCCTGTCAGCAACAGCACGCCACCGTAAACTGAATCTTTTTAAAGATATTTCTGCCTACTAAATTCTTGATAGGTGAGGATGAGGTAACCAAAATTAATATTTTCATAGCGAACAAGCCCACAAGAAAAACGTATAAAAATTTCAAAGTTCGACATCAAATTATGTACATACCTACCTACTCACACGTGAAAACGCCTGAAAACATTCTACTTTTTAAGGAAAATGTGTTTAAATACTTACTCAATAAAATTTACTTTTGTTCGTCTTGTATGCTTGCTTGTGCATGTCTTAAGATGGACCACCTTTTAGGAAAATGCGATATCGTTTTATCTGGTATTTGTGGTTACATGCACATGTCTGAAAATGGACCACCTTTTTAGGAAAATTGTAACAAATTACTAACTAAATATTTTGTTTATTTTCAAGTGCTTGCTTGTTCATGTCTCAAGACGGTCCACATCTTAGGGAAAAATCTATAAATTACTAACTTAATAAAAGGTATTTTGTTTGTGTACCTGGTTTCCTATTCTGCTGCTATAAATCTCGTAGTTCCTCTTAATTACAATGTTGTCGATATGTAATATGTAAATTGTAACGTGTATTTGATAATGTACATATACTTTTCACAAATCATTTCATATTTTTGTTTTTTAAAATTTAATAAATAATTATTTTTTTCAGTAACTAGTCTAAGACAAATAAATCCACGAGCTGAAAGTATGAACATTTCTACTGCATATGCACATACTCACTCACGCGTGAAATGCCTGAAAACAGTCCACCTTTTAGGGAAAACGTAACTAACCGTCAAATTAATAAAGCTCAATTTTGTGTGTTTTCAGCACCATGACCTATGCATGCCTCAAGCTGGTCCACCTTTTAGGGAAAATGCTATTAATTGCTTAGTTAATAAAGCGTATTTTTGTTTGTCTTGAGCACAGGTCACGTGTGTCTGGTATCCTATTCTGGTGCTATAAATCTCGTAGTTCTCTCTTAATTACAATGTTGTCTGTTGTGTGTTTTCATTAAGCCGTATGCAGTGTGTGGGCGGGGAAACTTTGGAAAATTAAACTCTAAAAAATTACACTCTTATGCTGTTTACTGGCCATAACTTTTGTAAAGCATTCGGTGTTGAACATATCTGTTTATGTAATGAAATATAAGAAAAAAAGGAAAGGATCACCTTTTCCATACCAATACTCATACCCATTCGTGAGATCAACTGTTCATTCTTAGAAACAGTATGAAGTATCCTATTTAGGTACGTTGGCAAATTGAGGTGCTGATAATCACTTAATATGTACTTCAATGTATACCTAACACTTTTAAATAATATTTTTTAATAGTAGAAAAAATATAAGGCAAAAAGAAAAAGAACAATGTTAGGTACCTACTTAAATATTATTTTTAAGGCAAGAAAAAATATTAATTTTGGTAATATGCATGATCTATTTCTACAAGTGTAAGCTAAATACGAGTAGATATCGCAAGCCACCTGTTCCTATTATCATAGTTTCTAAGAACGCAGCAATGAAACCAGCGCATCTTTGAAATTCAGTGTTTTCTCCGAACGACAAACGCTGACACATCAAAAGCGCGGATTTTTGTAACATAAACACAACTATACAGAGTGTTAGCAAAAGTTACAACTGATTTCAGGGTATGAATTAAAACTTTCCGGAAATAAGTACGTAGACCGAAAATTTTAAAAAAATATGGACTTTTATTACATAAAATGACTCTACAAATTGTCAACGATACGTTTGCAAATCAAAAAGCAAGATACAATATGTATAATACAATACAATATGCTTTTATTGTACACCAAAAGCACTTAAATATAATACAGAACACTTAAAACGAAATACATTAGTGTACAGTTAGGCGGCCTTATTGCCTTCAGGCAATCTCTTCCTGGCAACCTAGGTACAGGAAAAGTTTTTAGGAGTCGCGGGGCTATTGTATTAGGTAAGTTGACTAAAACATTTTACTTGAATAAATACCTACCTACTGAACTAAATAATTATATATATAGGTAGGTACATAAATATACTACACACTATAAAACACTATATCAAAAAATAAGATAATGTATTATTAGTATTACTATACATAAACTACATTCCGCATATTTAACCGAAAACTACAGCCTAAGCAAGATGAAATCGACATTAGGAAATTTATTCGTATTTACTTACTTATAATAACACGACCTTTCCATCGCAGCCTTCCCATAAACTGATATTTTTTCTGGACTGGACAAATGGACTTTAGTTGAATTGCACCTTAGAGAAGTCTAATTCTTTATCATACTTATTTCAACCTACGCTCCTTAGGAAAAGCTTTGCAGTTTTACGGACAGGTTCATTCATTTACATAAATTTAAAATCATTTTGCTTTTCCTAGCACCCTGACAAAAATACATAATTTTAAAAGTCACATAGGTATGTGGGCATTTCTACAGAGACAGTATTTTTTTTGTCTGGCTTCATAAAACGCCTTTCAAGACTAGATAAAAATTCCAAAAAAAATACACATACTCCCTTAAGTATACACTTGTTGGAGAACATACTATTTTTTCAGTAGTTATATTCGTTTTTACAAAAATAATTTTTATAGTCAAGAAATTGGTGAAATTTTGTTAGTTTACCCCTGTCCCGTTGCCGAAATTGACTGAATTTTGTTTTGTAAAATAATAAATCGCACAGTTTTCTGTAATGTTTTACTGTTCACGTATGGAGAGAAATATAGTGAAGAGGTGTAGCTCATGAAAATTTAATTAAATGTATATTTGAATATCCTTTCAGATATTCAAAAATTTGTCCCACGCGTTAGCTTTTTTCAATGTTTCTAATATTACTTTGAATATTTCACGAAATATTTACAATTTGCATGTTGTCAATAGATTCACGTAAACAAGGCATTGTTCCCTTGAGGTCTAATTGAGTAAAACTGCGTAATTTTACAGATTTTTACGATTTTCAATAGGTTGAATATGGTGCTGATTTTTGGTGCAGGGTGTTTTCTCAACTCCGGATCGTCAATATTTTCTCAACTATTTATGTTTATGAGTTTATTCTTTGCCTAAATATATTTCGCCTGAATATAAGTACAGAAGTCTTAATAAGTTTGTCTCAAGTTAAAAAGAAAAATGATATTTTCCTGATAGTACAACATTTTCTCAACTCCGTAACCTCAACTCCGTGTACATTTTGTATTCGGAGTTGAGAAGATTGCACACGGAGTTGAGACTTTACAACTTAATTAAAGTTTTTTTCAGCACTTGATATTCAAATAACGGTTTTTATAGTATAATAATGCACTGGAATATAAATTTGCCGTTTTCTGATAATTAACTTCACGATTTTACATATTCTACTTAAAATTAACAAAACAGCAAAAACAAATAAGTAAATGTATGCAAATGTGCTATTTGTAACCTGGCTTGATTTTTTGGTTCCTTTTCTTTACTTTCAATATTTTTTTTACTTGATATTTCTCTGAAAACCCTGAAAAAATTAACTAATTTCGAAAATTCTCAACTCCGTGACCAATTTTCTCAACTCCGTGACCATAAAAATTCTAAATCTGATTCTCGTGAAGCAATTAGTGGCAAATTAGCACCATTTCATCAAACACATTTTTTGGTAATTTTTCATTCTTGTTTACACCAAAAAAGGTGATAAAAAAAATTGTTCACGGAGTTGAGAAAATTTCACCATAGCTGTAGAAGTGCCCATGTACATATACTAGAATCAATCACACATCCTCGTTAAAGCTTACGCTTCTCATTCATGCTCTCTCAAGAATAAAATCGTCTCCGACATCTAAACGCAGACGGCGATAAATTTGGTTTCATCCTTTTCCATGCGTCGCGCAACCCTTTCTGGCTGGTTTATGACGCCGTTTTGCGTTTTTAAGAAGAAATACAATGTTCTAATTTCAAATTTTGAAGGAAAATTAAGAAATTGGTGGGAGTTGGGAAGTTTTGAATTTAGAATTTGAGAGAAATATTAAGTGTCATATCTTTAAGGGTTGACTCTGTCCCTGTCTCGCGGTTGGGGCGGCGGCGCGCGCCTGGGCGGGCGGTATGCAAATGTTGAAGTGGCAGTGGTGAGGCCTGTACATGTGTGTGTGCTCTGTACCATTGGCCGCGCTAGAACGGCCAACTTCGCCACCAGTTACGGTTGTTTTTCGTTCCGCTTCTAATTAACTTCCGTATATTCTTAAAGTAACTTTTCTCATCTCGTTCCCTTTAGTTTTTTCGCTCCGCTAACGAAGCGGGTTATTACGTGAAATACAATAGCGGGTGCTACGTGGAAATGCATTTCGTACGCGACTGTGTGATTGTTTTGCTTTCGTGAATCAACGTGTCAGCTGATCATACGATGATCATCAATTTGAATCTTCTCAACGCTTACTAACTAAGAAGTGTCACGATAATATCCAGTGAATTTTAAAACATAAAATTTGTACTCGGTGTGTCGTGTAAATCGGCTAAAATGTTACTTTTACGGCTTAAAGAGTGAGATTTTACGAGCTTATAAAATAAATTACCGACCGAACGGCTCGCTTGCAGTTTTTGAACGTTTTGGCGCATATTTCATTCGCAATTAGTGTACAAGGTTTGATAAATATCTCAGATAACTTTATTAGTTTTCTCCAACGACTAAGCCAGTGCACTTAAGGGCCAATTTTCCTTGAAGTATCGTAAGTAAGAAATAAAAACTTAAGTATTAAAGTTAATTAAGAAACTCGCATTCGTGCGACTTTTCCGGCCAACAACGTCGATTATTAAACCATTAAAAAAAGTTGTAAAAGCAACCTGAAATCGTAGCAGTCTCATAAATCACACACCTATTATAGTTATAAAAATAGTAGAAAATTTGCTTGTGGTTAAAATTGTATTTTCCGGAGCCATTATAGTTCTAATAATATTCCATATTTCTTGCTTAATTATTAATGGTTAATGCTTAAAATAGTTACAGGGCAGTAAAAAAAATAATGTAGCACCAGAACTTTATTTTCGTTCAAAATAAGAGGGTCGGTCGATTTAATCTCTTTTTTATGGCAACACTGGTTTTAATTGCTCCTTTGACAGACATTTAACGCCATATGCTGAGCTTTCGGGTGTGGTCAGTGCAAAATTTTACATTGACAGCAATATATTTTTATAGTTTCTCGCGCCTTGGTTTTATTTTTATTGGTGGCCAGTGTCTTGCCCGTTTTTCCATCGTTGGCCCATCAATGTTCGGCGTATTCAGCCAACTTATTCGCAAGTTGCCAGACTGCAAATTAGAATGTTTATGTGCGAATAACCGACGATATCGTAAATTATATTCGCGGGTTTGCGACTCGAGATCTTCAAAGGGCGTTTTTAATTAGAGCCCGGGTGATTTACAAGCCATCAAAATAACTGAAACACCACTGATGACCTGCCGAAACAAAATGAAGTGAGACAAATAAATCTCAAAGTTATGATGAGCCGCAATTTTTTTTCGTTTTCCATCAAATAAGATATCGATTTTTAAGTGTGTAATTTTGTGCACTGGCTAGTAACGCTCCGAAATTATTCTACGCATTCTTAATGTTCTTATTTCAAAATAGTTTATCGTACTGATCTTACGTTCATAGACATAATCCAACATCATGCTGGCTGGATATCGCATCTCTTTAATGGATAAAAAATAAAATAGAAAAAATAAACGTTGAACGCAGGCGACGAAAAGTATTCGCGTCGGAATGCATTTCTGCATGCACAATGCGCTTTTGTTTAGAGAAAGTATTTCACATTATAACCTTTGAGTGATTTATTTTTATAATATTATGATTTATAAGGCGACCGCGGGCCGCCGCTGTCGTGCCTACATCGGATTCCAAAATGTTTTCTTCGCTTTTTGATAAGGAAATCCTTTTGTTTGAGTGTTTTGCTCTCTGATTCGAGCTTTTTCGTTCTACTGTTGATTATTTTTGTCCTCCATCAGCTTTTATTTGGTTTCGGGTTTATTTTCTTTTTTGAGATGGTATCCTTCGTAGGCACGATTGTTATTTTTTTCTTGTTGTACCTACAGCAAAAGTTTTTATTTTAATGTTATGTTGACGATTGTCGGACTGGAGTGTATAGTGGATCTATGACTACGAGAAGCACGCACGCATGGCGGAAGTAACATGCAACGCTGCATTTCTAGAGGTAAGTGTTTCCTTATCTTATTTATTTTCAATGTTACATTAATATAGATAGTTACTACGTAATCTTCATACTTGTATTCATTCATGTTATGTCATTTCTTATCACATAACCTCTACTCCGACACGCACCTCATACCTATTGTAAATATATACCTACCGATGTATATTTTATTGGTAAACCCTAAAAATTAAATAAATAAAATGTAAGTGTGTACTTCAATATCTTTCTAACTTTATCCACACACACACGTATGGGTACACGCTATCTAAACTACATTCATTAGACAAACCCTAGGTTTATCTTAAAAATGTTTACCATACACACCTATCTAACGTTCCTGCATTGGCTGAATAAATAAGAAGTTTACTGCCAGCGAAGAAAAAAGACTCACCAAATCGAGCCAACAATAGGATATTCGTCCTGGCAGTTTGCAGTTAATTCCAATTTCAAATAATTATAAATAAAAGTTTGGGCTCACTCAGACTATTGGGTTCCGGTTCCGAACACGCGATGTCAGCTACGTTCCGTTTCAAATGTCTTGCCTGATTAAGGAGGTTGGTATTTTTTAAACTGTTTGGTCTAGAAAGTTTTCGAGATATCTGTTGTAGGATTAAATATTCAGAAGGTAGTTGAGGGAATGAACAATAAAATAAGTTCGATTAAAAGTTTTGTGACGTAGGTACTAAGTCTGAGTCAAGTCGTTTTATTAGTCTCAAAGATTTGTTCAAACTAAGAGGCCATTATTATGTATAGGCACCGGACAGACTCAAATAAAAATCCTTTAGCAATTCAAAAGTCGATCATAATTTAAAGATTATCCAAACAACGGAATGCGACAACAATTATAAATAATTCGAAAATCGAACACAATAACCGCGCGCCATCTTGCCAGCGGCAGTGGCCAAATGTTTCCGCTTTAATTTCTCTGGTAATTTGAAGTTTCCGGCCAATCCGTCCCGTCAGCCCGTAATTATATTATTTCGGCAATAAATTATCGAATTTTGAATACAAAAGGTGGTTAAAATGATGGCCTCTTTAATTTTTGGTAGACAGTCTTGGGAGAACATGTGGGGATGTTGGTTAATTTTGACGTAAGTACCTACCTACTTACTTACTTAGTAACATAACTTACTTAGTAATAATTCTGTTGTAATACGTATAATGAGAATTGTGTATAGAAAATTGAAAGGGTTTATTTGAATAAGGTTGGATTAGTTTTTTGAGTAGGTAGATGTAAAACTAAGATAGTATTTTATTTAATTGTTCTTGAATCTAGCCTAGGTCATTGAATGGCAGAGTAATTTGATGGAGCGAAAGCGTCCACTTGCGAGCTGATTTTTAAACCTTAAAAGGTAAACATACTTCATATTCATTTTCGAATAACACCTTGTCCGTACAATGATATTAAAGATGATATCCAACGTAAAAATAAAAAATAAAAATGCAAAAAAATACAAACGAAGTGTGCTTAACTAAGAAGCCCCACAAAGGCCGATCACAAAATAAAAACTAAAGCGCAACTTTCAATCGCGCGAATCGATATCGATTGGCTTGATTCGATTAATTACTGTGGAAATTAACGCCATGGGTAAGCAACTACCCGCACGGACGCGGTTGCCATGGCAACGCGCCCCATACTCACAACGCACTAATTATGCCACACTGATTGCTTTTCACTTTTTTTTTCTAGTTAAGTCCAGTTCGGCTCAGGCCCGTTTCGTCACTGGCCCGTTAGGTCACACAAAATAAGTTTCGCATCGTCATAGATATATTAAGCAAAAGATCTATCAATATGAATAATTCTTCGCAATCTACCAAAAATATATTCAATTTGTTTTCAATTCCATTCGTTTATTTGCATAAGAAAATGGTAACTAAGATTTGCAGATGTATGGCATCGTAATTAAGAACAAACATTTACAGTCACATTATTGTAACATGCAAAAATAATAAATATTTAACATACCTCCTACAGTTAGTCATTATTTAAATGAACTAAGCAACTACCCGCACCGACGCGGTCGCCATGGCAACGCGCCCCATACTCACAACGCACTAATTATGCCACACTGATTGTTTTTCACTTTTTTTTCTAGTTAAGTCCGGTTCGGCTCAGGCCCGGTTTGTTACACAAAAGTAGTTCCACGTCGTAATAGACATATTGAGGAAGATATATATCAATTTGAATGATTCGTTGCAATCTACATAAAGTATTTAACTTGCAACAAGACAAATTATTAAAACGTACTTAGCAACTACCCGCACCGACGCGGTCGCTATGGCAATGCGCCCCATATTCAAAACGCACTAATTATGCAACATCATTGCTTTTCACTTTTTCGAACTAAACCCGAATTGCCGAAGTATTGGTTCGCCACACGTGGTCCGATGGTCGCCAGAGGACTATTTACCTAATAAAACAAATGTAGCCTTGAAAGTACATTTTAACAAATCATTTACACGTACTAAGCAAGAACCAAAGCTATGTCGAACTACCATGGCGACGCGCCCCATACTCACAACGCACTACATTACTGAATCAAAAGGTTTATTTTTTCTCAGTAGGAATTTACAAGATTCTCTTTAAGAAAGTCACATTCTAATTCTAACTTAAAAAAGAGAAAATTTGTAGTGCAAAATTTTCTCTTTTTTATAACAATTTGTGTTCCTATTCTGTCAATAGGTGTTTTAAAAAGGTGTTACATATGTATATACGTAGTTAGCCGGACCCCCTGGACAGGAAAACCCCCCAAATGCTCAGACGAACCGGGACTTCTTGTATGAGTTGTGACGAAGTGGGTCTGTGGCAAATAGGAACTAAGTATTTTTTCTGCCCCACGAGAAGTTGCCACCCTATCCTCGGCTAGGGTTTGGCAGCCGCCGAAGCTTTTTATCGATTCTACGTTTATCGACTATTTGGGGTTTCGCCGGTGAAAGTTATGCATATGGTAGACGGAAAAAACTACTTGCCTATTAGCTTTGCTTATGAGTCCTTTAATTTATTTTAATCGCTCGTCTGTGGTTAAAAATATGTACTTATTTAGGTATTAAGAAATGTCTGCAACTCATTTTACAAATGAGTAAGTATGCACCTTTACGACATTTGTATAACATTTTATGGGAAATTGAATTAAGTTTGAATGCTTGTTAATGTGCTAACTAATAATATCATAAAATTACATAATAAGTTCTGACTAGAATTATCCTTTAAAAAAGTATAATTAATCTAGGTAGGTAGGTTTTCGAGTTTTCCTCTACCCAAAGGTTGTCTGGAAGAGATCGCTCATAGCGATAAGACCGCCTTTGCACACTTTTAGAATAAGTTTTCCTTTGTTCTGTTATGTGTTTGTGTGTAATAAAGAGTTTTTACTTACTTAAAAAAAAATCTAGGTAGGTATATTTTACTTATCTATACTGTATCTAACTAGATAGAAGTTTAGATCTAAGTAAGTACCAATAAGATACGTATGTTTATCACCTATTCCAGACGTAAAATTAAATGCTCTTATCGCCATTTCAATATTAGAAAATAACAATATTGTAAAAAGCTCTTATAAGTCTCTATCTTACATATCGATAAAATTGGAAAGCTTACGGTGACTTTGCATTTGAATTTCGAATTTCGATGACGTCACGCGGATCGATCGAGGAAACGGGTCATTACACTGTTTTTATTCGTCACACTGATTAATCAAGTGATTAATTATACAGTTTCTATTAGGACTCGGCGGGTTGCCGGTTTTTTGTGTTTTATAGGTTTTTTGTTGATTCGTGGCTGTTTATTTTTCGTATCGATTTTTGGTGCGTGCCTAAGCTTTGTTACCTACTACAAAATGTTGTTTCATGAATACCATTAATGTTACATCATTTAAGATCATCAGTCTTGCGATGTTGTCATTGCAATTTCACATAGCACCTCAAGTCAGTGTAGTGATCATTTAGGTAATAGGTAAAGGCCACAGTTCAAAATGTGACAATCACTAACCATTACCTTAGACATTGTTTACTTTACACGAATAAAATACACACTGGCAGTTATTTTATTTTTTTCAACAATTTTAGTGTTCCAATTTCAACTTGTTCACAAATTAGCCACAGCACACACATAAGGCTTTGTAGACCACCAACTGCCACTACTTCAATGTTTTCCATCAAACATAATGGCTGCAGTCCTATCATTTTATCTCGCTAAATGAAAATGCGTTGTTCGAATATCAAACAATCCTCAAATTAGCCGTAGCACACACTGGTTGAATCAGGTTGACCGTTGATCAGATAGAGCAACCCTGACCTTGCACAAAAGCCCACCACTCACATCTTCATCATCTTATTCGTATCTAGTAGGATATTGAATCGACAAACGACCCGATGAACCTTACTCTTCTCAGGCTTTGAAGACCACCACTACTTCCATGTTTTCCATCGAAGAAAATGATTGCCTATCTTTTTTCCTCGCTAAACGAAAATGCGTTGTTCGAATTTCAAACAGTCCTCAAATTAGCCGTAGCGCACACCGGTTGCACCGCATCGATTCGCCGGCTCGCGAATCAGGCTGACCGTTGATCAGATAGAGCAACCCTGACCTTGCACAAACATACTCGCCACTCACACACTCGCCGCACGCACGCGACCGACCGACTCATGTAGTGTGGACGCGGGCTTAGGATGTAGAAGATATTGTTTTAGCGGGTTCGAATTTCAATTTTGTGTGGAACGGTGACTGAAAAATTGGAATGTTTTTAGATGGGTTTGCTCTTGATCATGATTATAGTCTAAGAGATAGATGACAAGAAAGGTTCGAAGAGAGAGCGAGCTCACCCAAAAGATGCCTGTACACGCTCACTTTTAAGTAAATCTGTGTATATGCAAGTATTTATATGGGAAACTTACTTCAATAAAGTCATCAACATAAATCGAAAACCAAAAGATCAATAGACACCTAAAGAAAGTACCGAACTAAATAATACAGCGGAACAATTAAACCCAACAACACCTAACAAACTAAAATACCGAAAATTTAATTTCAATAAAACTTGTAACCGTCCAAAAGTTCGTGTTCAAATGAATAATTATGGACAATTATAACCGTCCCCATACCCATTAGTGTGTCGGGCGAGGTGTTACGGCCAGTTCGTTTCGACTTGGCCCCTATAATTAAAGGGCTACAGTATCGATTGTTTAATCAATACACGCCTGATCTATAGAAAAGAACACAAAAGCTTGAGTAGATAAGTATCCACCCCCCACCCGCTGCCACCTCATTAATATTATCGACCATTTTCACTAATTACGTGTGTTGCGCCTTGCGAGTTGCGAATGCAAGCGCTGCCCGGTTGGAAGAAAATCGAAGTGGGCAGTTCGTATTATTGTGTGGTGTATTCGTTTGTTCTTGAATGTAATGATAGCTTTTGAAGAAGAATAAAGGATAAGGAAATTTGAGTAGGTAGATCCTTAAAGGTCAATATCTATTTTACCTAGTTTTAAAGACGTACATTTAAGCTTCTGGCGACCTGCTGACAATCGTGACAAATTGCACAGTGATAAACGATTCTTCTGAAACAGACCTCAAATATTTGGCAGACGTGGCGTTAACAACCGTATTTTTGCGGCCTTTGATGCTCTGCCTATCCCGTAAGAGATAAAAGCGTAATGTTTGTATGTTTGTGAAAATGTACCTACGTAAGTGCGTGGTATCCCACATGACGGAAGAAGAAAAAGATTGCAAGCTGCTAGTAGCTACTGAAAGTTTTGTCCGACCACAAAACTTGTACTGAAGTAAAATTTAAGGGCAAAATAATGTGACGATGATTCCTTATCAGACTCCTTAGATGTCAATGAATACTTAGTAGATAGAAGAAACCTGTAATAGTATTGGTAGAGTCCAATAGAACAGATAATAGAGTTTTGTTTGTTTCGTGAAACCATCGCGTGTCGGCCGACTGTTGTGATAGAAATGTTAATAGATGTTGGGGCTTCGGAGATTTTATTGAGAATCAAATTTCTTTCGAATTTCGCCAACGATTTGTGTGGTTTCCGGTTCCAATTGAATCCAATAATAATGAAGTATCGAGTAGTGCTGGTCTCCATATTTTTGCGGTAAGGCATTGTAAATTGGAATATTACGAAAATCAAGATTATTTCTTGAAAGATTATTCGGTGCTTGGTGCAAAAAGTGATCAGCTTAAAATCTTGTACTTAAAACATTCAAAACAAGTCAAACTCAGCTGAATTACACAGCTCCGAAAAAACGCTATTCGCGACATCTCTTATACTATAAGGTATAAAAACGACTCAACTGAACTTAATTGTACTTACTAGTCCATATCTGGGTACAAGATCACAGATCAGACATGTTATACACCTGCCTGTACAAAAAAACAGCCAAAAATGCAAGGAATTTCTAATTAGAAGCAACGCTTTACTATCAAACAGACATGTGAAGAGACGCCCGGTACTTCACTGATTAATAAGATGGGGTTGCGCCAAGCAAGGGGTACCACACCACCCCACGCACCCTCGCGCCTTACCCACGAAACAAAAAAAATGTGACTCATCAACCCACACAAACACAAACACCCACACACTACAAAACAACACAAATTCAAATTATCAACCTTATTTTATCGGTAAAAGGTCCTAATCAGAATCGTGCAGCAGCACCATAGAGCTGTACGCAACTAGAACTAGGTCTCTTATAATCGTTCATTATCGCACACAAGCGAAGGTCATTCACGTATTGTCCACACGCATACAACTCTGCGTTAATTATATCGGAAAGTAGTGGGTTGGGGTTAGTTGATTTGATTAATTCCAGCTAGAGTAGCCGACGGCCTTGTTGGATATGCCATAAACATTGGAATATTCCGCCCCAGCAATCTCAACTAGTTAGCAACTAATTGGTCATTTCTCATAAGAAAATCATGACATTCACGTCCTAAGACTTGCAATGTTTCCAAACAAAGTCATTGAAGCATTATCAAGACCTAGAGAAGAATTAGAATACTAAAAAAATGTAAACAGTGAACGAAAAACGACAACAAAAATAGTAAAGCTTGTTCTCCGCCCATACAGGAAGAATTCAAAATGAAGTAATCAAAAGAGCAATTTCCCCAAATAAGGAAAGTATTTGAGGAATCGGCCATCGGAAGTCGCGAGCGAACTCCTCGCAAATGGCTCTGAACGGCGCACGCTGCCAATTCTTACTCTAATACGTTTTCATAGCTCTATGCGCTTTGATGAATGACTCTATTTTGTATGCACACGCGGGATTTAATAAAATCTAGGAAGAAAAGGAAATCTACGCTTGGAAAGGTTTCTGAGATAGTAATGGAAGCTGAAGTCAAAATGTACCATTTTACTGAACATAAATCTCGTAAGTAGAAAGTACGAGAACGAATAACTCTCTGATCAGTTGCAGTCTTTGGAAAAGTAGATCATACTCAAAACAGATTAATAGCAAATACAAATTAACTTAAAATAGTTTGTTAAACAGGCAATTAATATCAGTTTTTCAACATTGTTTTACTGTCGCAGGAAAATAATGAAAATGTATACCGTCTTCCTAAGCCCACGAAGCTTCGCGTGTTTAATATTACCCGAAAACGAGAAAAAACGTTGAAATTTTTTATTATTGACTGAGCCTGGCCCGATATGGAACACTGACAAATCGCTACCGTTTTAACATTTTTTGCTCCTTTTTGCCTAAAATATTGCACGATTGGCGCAGTGGAAATAAAATACCTATGTATATATTTTTAATTGCATGTTTTCATCCATCGTTTGTGATGTTTGTGCTGACGTATAAGGCAATACGATGAAAGTTACTTTGTGGTATCACGAAAATTTGGCAATTTCCAAACTTCTTTTAGTAAATTAACGTACTCAAATTAGCCATTTTCATGAATAATTTACAAGTTACCAGTAAATTTTTGGTTGTTATTTATTTCATTGTAACTGTTCGAAATACGGTTTTGCTGCTTATTAGCATAAAGTGTTATTTCAATAAACAAATCAACGAAACTCCTGACTTGTATTTTACTCATCCGTGGCCCTCCCCTGTCCAATACATTAATGCAGCCACTTTCGGAGAAGTGTTATCTCCTTTATGCAAAAATGTCAGCTCGTGCCGGACTTTATGCAAATACGATCTCCTTACTTAACACGTGGGTAAGGCATTATAATTCCTTGGCCCGTGCTTGTGAATCTAATATATAATCTAATATATAAAATGGTAATAGAGGTATAGACAGGAATAGATTTGGTCCGGGCATATGTAAATTCGCGCGTGGACTCTTCTTATGCAAAGTGTGTAATGGCTCGCGACGTCTTTGTATGCTTTCTCATGCAGATCACTAGCTACTGAACTGAATATTTAGAATTTGGAAGAATATATTTTGTGAACTGTCATACGTTTCGTAACTGAAATACTTGCGCCTTTTCCCTTCGCCTTTGCCTCTCATTTGAAATTAAGTTATCTATATTGTAATACGAATCTTTTAGCGTCTCCGTCTTCTCTCTAAAGAGATTAATATTCTAGAGAATTCTGACGTCTTCACAGCCCAATGCCAACGAAATATAAATTCACATGCCATAGATGAGAAAACCGTTACTTTTACAGTGCTCTGCATACAGAACAACAATTGCATTAGGAACGTTACTATTCTGCTCACCTGTCTTCGATCGAGGATCGGTAATGCCGCGCTCGAATTTCATATATGTATCTCTAATTTCAATAACACCCTTCGCTACCTGTGCCATCTCATCTACATATCAATGTTCGCGCCGTCTCTGAAATTTCTTTTCTCTTGCTAAAGTATGCGACGCCCGTGCCCCATATCATTATAGGCAAGGTGTGAGTAGATAAGCCGGAGGTAAAATAGGAGTAGGTTTTCATACATTTACTGAAAGCTCACAAATTTTTTGCATAAGTAGGTCATCCATAAAATTTCGTTAAAATTTTGAAGGTACCTGAATCTGTTTGAAAGTTCCTTTATTCAGTACCTTGGTTATATTGAATTAAGCAATAGTAGGTCATCCATGTAAAATCTTAAATATATCATGAGTAATACTTACATATTTATGAATGTGTTCTTGGGATTCAATCGGTCCTCGAGAAATTCGGCAAAATTGGATCGCCCTGTCCTACCCTTTAGTAATAGTAACGGTTTCTTTTCATAACGAACTTTTTGTAATGCGATATTCGCGTTGTTTCCACTAAGGGTGGGATTTGTTACCGACGTTTGATTGGCGTCGTGTCGCTTTGACGGTAAAGTTACTGTAAGTCCTTGAAGATAACAAGTTGAATACGATATTAAAACCCACTTTTTGCAAACGACTTCGGAGAACCAACACTTTGATTTTCGAAACCTAAGCATGATCAGCCAAAAGCTTACCTCCCAGATGTAATTCGTAACAATTATCTGATAAGTATCATCAAGTTAACCCTTCTTCCCACACATGGTACCTCGTTCAATACCCATCTCGATACATCTCCAGCATTGTCAGCTTCCTTACCCTTCGTAAGTTTGTATCTACAAAGAGACGCCTCAAATTTATGCATGTAGTCAACAATAGTAGCATCGGCTGCATAATTTGATTACGGAACTTTTGTACCCGCAAGGGCAGGTATCGGATCGTGAAATTAAATTTGGACCTATCATTGGTTAATTTTGGGATTCTCCCGACCGAGGCTCTCGAAGGGGCCTATCTACGTATCATTCGCAACAATAGCGTTCAATTTATTATTTTCTGGTGCACCTTTGATGAAATTTCGAATTGTTCCGATAACGGTCGCCTTATTGTCGCACGCATAATGTCTCGAATTTGCATATATCAGTTATTGATTGAAAAAATATTCAAATACATTCTCTGTTTAGAATAACTCGATCGATCCGTTACGGTTCTTGTAATTTGGTGCGACAATAGAAGTGTTCAATTTAAATAAATGATTTTTGATATCACGTAGCTACATTTGCATAATGATGCTGAGAGTAACTTTATTATTATTTGCAAAGTTTATGCCGTTGGCGTGCCAAAGTTTTCAGTGCTTTCTGCGGTAGACAATTGCGTCATTGTAAGTACATGTGAGTCCAGTACAAACTATACCCTCTCTGGCAAACAGAAAACATTGCTTCAACGCATGTCACAGTTTCCTGCCCGCTCGCATATTTCTGAATGGCTTTTGTTCTTAGTTGTACAATGATGAGATACAAATACAGAGAGACGGAATGTAGAGTAAATTATTATTCTCAATAGTTGTAATACCTACATCTGAAATAATATTAGACGTTGAATATAACTATTAAATGTTAATTTAAGCCACATATTTGCAAGTTTAGATGTCCAACAACAATATTTGCGTTGACTACATCTAGGAACGTGACAAGTCTTCATAAAAACTCCGAGGAAAGGTGGTTAAAGAAAAATAAATTCATATTTATAATAGTCGGCGCGTGCGTCGTGTGCGAGGCCTGTTCCACCGCGTGTGCCTAGCTCACTTCCCACATACATTAACATACGAATCAGACAATTTCATATTTCTTTTGCACCATTATCTCCTCCAGGTACTAAGTGCTTTGCATACATTTAAATACCTCAAAAAAGACTCGTGCTAACTTCCTTCTTTGCATACTTTAGACCATCTTAAATAATGTGTGAAGAGACCTTTATCTTAATAAAATAAGATCTGGTTTGCATACTGCGGTAAGGCTCGTGCTACAAAGTTGGTAAAGTTGGTAAGATCATAACTCACAGGTAAGCTCTGATTTTACGAGTATTATCCTATGTTATACTGCATAAAATTTAGAGCGTTTTGCATATGAGTAGACTTCAACCCTTGGCAGTATATTAAGATAATCATTTGCATGGCCAAAAAAGTCGGTATGCAGAATATGCTAATCTACATGGATGACGTATGGCACGTGAAGATGTGGCGTAACATTGGATCGTGGCTATTGGCTAAGAAATGTATGCAAAACAGATAAATTGGTACATGGAGACTATTTGGTCGCATGCTCATTGTATGTCACGAACTGTATTGGATACTTTCTTGTCAAGGATTAGCATAATGAGGCATGTGTCTACGAATAATTTAATTCATATTATGCGCCACTAATCGGAATGGGTTAGTTTCGGCCATGTCAAGAAGGGTATGAAAATATGAAATGATTCTAAAATTTTCCTGACACGAAACGATTTCCCTGGAGGGACAATCAAAATTAACAAGCCCAACTCAGCAAATGTATTCATTCATTTGTTTCTATGCAAATTACCGATTTCGTGCTCCGTCACCTTTGAATTTATATTTGCGGGTTCCTAATTATTCAAGTTTACGAAAATATTCGGCACAAGAAATTTCAAACTTTTTAAATGCAGTTTTTGGCAATGCATTGTGACTTAAAACCGTACAATAGGAGTTATTTCCCTCATTTAGCCCGAATTGATTTATACCAGGTCTTAAATACGGCAAACGAAATTAAGGCTAACTGTTATGACCAAAAAACTTTTCATTCCATTGCAGTGCTTTTTCACAGAAGTTAATTAAATACTGGTAGAAAATTTCGTGCAAAATGCAAAGAACGAATTAACTGCAACTGTTAGGGTTATCAGAGTTGGGCGTCTTTTGCGTTTTACAGCTTATTCGTGTAATTGCCATGACATTAAAGAGATTTCATTGATTAAAAGAAATTGCAATAACAGTTTAGCGAGTTGTTAAACAAATGAAAACTGCTGGAAGTCATGAAGTTGTTAGTTTTTTTCTTATTTCGAACGAAAGCTAAATGTTTAGTGACAGTCTATGAAGATGCTATAGATAGGTAATGGACGGAGTTTACGAATAAGAAAGTACAGTAGAGAACAGTAGTTGATATTGAAAAAAATGTGATGTAACCGTACAGAACACCTGAGTTAAAACGAACTAAGCAAGAATTGCTTAAATAACGTCAATCTGCCACACGTTCCACAAAAAACTTAATCTATCGTCCACCCAGGCAGGTGCCCACGGCCATCTAGTGCAAAAAAAACGGAATCATAATCACGAACATATCTTCCAGGTACGACTATTAAAACATCATCCAGGTACACGACAATGCATAAACACGGTACAGAACTGCAGCCGCTATGCAAGTGTGAATGAGGGAGGTCGGAAACCCTACGCCTGCACTATGCACTATGCACTCTAAGGCTTCCAAATTAACCAGCGCGGTAATTAAATAGCAGTAATTACTTAATGCAATCAGACGGTATTGTCACCGTCTCGCCATGGCTTAGACTTATAGGTTTTTAGCTGACGTTGAAAAAGGAGGACAGAAAACCCTTATATAAAATTCTCAGAACCTATACTTACGTTGGACTCTGAATTGAGGTTTTAAAGCAAGTATGCATTTTAGAAGTGTATGGTTGATACTCACGTATTTCAAATGTAGTCAAAGCTATTTCGATGTCAAATTTTCGGTTTAGAAAGCTGTTTTGTGTTTTTGGCTGTGCTATGTTCGGTTGTTGACAAAAATGCCAGTTACAAAATGGTTGCCCCAGGAATCTGTGTTTGGACCTTTACTATTTCTTATTTTCCGAAATGATTTTCCATAATTTATCCATTTATGATACTTAATTAATATGTACCTACCTACAGTCTGTGAATAGTACGCAGTCGGTTTGTATTTTGCTAATCGACAGCTTGTTTTTAGTCGCAATTCTATTAGTTTTTCCTCAGTAAGTCTTGGATTTAATGTGTTATTGGGGCTGTATGAAGGTGGGTTCAATGAAGGTAGCGACACGTATAGTGCAAAAATTATGATATTTGCTACATCAGACAATATTGTATAGATCGTATTGTAGACAACATAATTATTGTAAACCTTCAAAATGTAAGTCTCTCTTCCTAAACTTGCAACGCGTAAAAATGCTATGGTTGTAGACATCATAGTCCATTGCTCTTCCTATAATCAATCTACTCTTTTTACACGCGTTCTGTCAGCCGATGTGGTGCAGTGGTAGTGCGACTGCCTGCGACGCAGAAAGTTCCGGGTTCGATTCCCGGTGGGTCACTCACTAAGTTGATAATTAAAACTTTGTGAATTTGTTCCCAGTCTGGTTAGGACTTAGCAGGTTGTCTGAAAACAAGATAGTTTCGTGCTTCGGAGGGCAAGTTAAGTCGTCGGTCCCAGTTGCTGTCTATGATTACTTTGACGGCCGTTGCTACACAACCATGTCAGAGGCCCGCTCCTCGTAATAGGCTGTTGAGAAACTCTGACACCAGTGTTCATCAGGTCGTTGGACGATTCGGTGTCCCGCTCGAAAAGAAGACAAGCTTTGTATAAAGATCGTTTGCCTGTCTACTAAATACTACAAGTCATTGGTATCTCGTGTCTCTCGTGTCTTTGACGGACGTGGGTCGTGTCCGGCGGAACCGGACAGCGGTTGAAAACTCTGACACCAGGGTCCATCAGGTCGTTGGACGACTCGATGTCCCACTAGAAAAGAAGACAAGCATTGTATAAAGATCGTTTGCCAGTCTACTAAATACAAGTCATTGGTATCAGATGTCTCTCGTGTCTTTGACGGACGTGGGTCGCGTCCGGCGGAACCGGACAGTCCGCCGACGCCGGACCCGCTTCTGAAATACGATCAATATTATATTTTGGGTTATAATTAGTCGTAATATATGAATATCTAAGTATACATAGCTGCAACTCAGGCCTTTGATACAAAGTTGGTACGTAAGTAAATATGTGTTTTACGTCTAATATCAATGCATTCATGCATTTAAAGCTTGATTTAAAGAGATCCTAACTGTACGCGCATTTTAATTTTACGTGATTCACTCTCTACTGTGAGATACTTGGAGGAACGCTGTACTGCTATCGTTGGACGGAAGAAGAATTATTGCTCGATGGTTAGATACGCGCAAGTAAAAAGTATTCTTTACACCTAATCTTCTCTGGTTTCCGGTATGGAACTTTATAACCTTATTACAAAAACATCTCAAGATTTGAGATGACAGCAAACTCAGAAAAGTTTTAAAATTGGATGAGATTTTCTTCGGGCTATTATCCTTCAAAGCTCAGTATCGTACCAACTCTACCTAGACCAGCAACAATGTCTAGGCATTAAGTTCAATTTGCGTGCGATTTGTTAGGCCAGGTCAAGAGTACCCTAAACCGACGAGCGTGCATGAAAAGATTGATGAATGTTGAAGAAGCGAAAGAGGTATGTCAGGATCGTAGCAAGTGGAAGGACGTAGTCTCTGCCTACCCCTCCGGGAAAGAGGCGTGATATGTATGTATGTATTGTATGTGTGCGATACCTTCAATACGTTTTGACAAGGGTCACCGCAGAGTATTGTCTGTTGTGGTTCGGCGCCGGACGGACGTATTCCGGAAACTGGGCCCACTGTCTCTACCTTCGATATTGATTGCAAGAAATCAGTACCTATCTCTGATAAATGTTATTTCAAATTCAAATTAAAAATACTTCATACTTACTAACATCAAACCTACCTAGGTCTACGTCTAGGTATTTCGTGATACCTTCAATCCTATTTGACAAGGGTCACCGCAGAGTATTGTCTGTTGCGGTTCGGCGCCGGACGGACGTATTCCGGAAACTGGGCCCACTGTCTCTACCTTCGATATTGATTGTAAGAGATATGTGATATGCTTGAGGGACATGAATATAGTACGCCTGCTTGACGTCAACCCTCTTTGGGAATGCTATCGTAGTTGGTATTACCGTCACCATATGGTTGACGCCAAGTTGTAGCCAAGGTCATAATCTCTACGTAGCCTTTTACGAAACACCCTGAGTAGAATAGGGGCGGCAGAATTCTTAGCCGCTACCACTCAGCTAGTCAGTTTCTTTTAACCATAACTAGTACGTTTTTGTGAGGTTTTAAAACAATCCTCAACTTAGATGCAAATTATTGAGCGCAGTGTATCTAGTAGGTATGTTAAAGTTATAGCGCACGCTGCTATCAGGATTTATCTTTTGCAGAAGATGTGTAACACCTTTGGTTAAAAATACTAAGAACGGTTGAAATGAATCTAGGTTTACTACAAGTATACGTACTTAGACTTACTTTACCTATGAAAATGTAAACAAACAAAAGAAACAACAAATTACGTCCACTCCACCGCACTCACACAATCACACCCCTACACCTACAAACCCACTTTACAAAGACAGGTGGGGTGCAGTGCACTTATCTCGGTCGATCTAGTGACCACTCGACACGTCTTTTGACACTTGACCACTGTTTCGGCCCTCCAGAATAGTGATATTTTCCACTGATATTCACGGATAAAAAATTAAACACGTGTTTTAGTGGTAAACAGCCGTTTCGGCCGTCTTTATGATTGATACTGTTTTACATAATTGTGATGGATCGAGTATGGTATGATAATTACAAGTAGCTCATGCTAATGAATAAGCGTGTGGCTAGGAGGTACGACAGAAAAATGTATTATCAAAATATTACAACCATAATACCGAACCACTGTGGGAGTAGCCACTTCTCTTAGGTCTTCAAAACTTAAGATTCCTTCTTCTTCTATCGAGTCGATGGCATAGCCATACCTACCTCGAAACTTTTTTTGCCTTTGTATTTTTTTAATTTATAAGTGCATTTTTTGTGACATCGAAATTGAATAAACAACCGTATCATAAACCATAATAAACAATTAAAATGTCTTATGATCTGCAAATGTCTTGTACTTTTTATAAGATCTCCAAAACTCATTCAGGTCTCACTAGGTTAACATTAACCCTGTATCATAAAGTACACTTTACAATGGTATGTAAACAATTAAAATAAAGTGGCTCATACGAGCTGGTAATGTCTTATTTATGGGGTTTGGGTGTGTTACACGCAATTTTCACATGCTTATCCCAACTACCTGGCTTGGCTAACGGATCCTTATGGTTTATAGAAAGTATAGAGCTAAAAAATTATAGAGTTGCCTACTTCTCAATTATAATTTTTGTTCGTTACTATCTAGCACAGTTTTATGATTATGATGACGTTCGAAATAATTATTCCTTTTTAGTAAAATCTCAGTTGAAAAATTAGGGACCTAAATCTTGAGGTCACGAGTAAATACTTACGAAAATACACGGACTTAAATACTGCTTTTTAATAAAACTGTTCTAAGACCAAGTAAGTAGGTATTTGCAACATAAATCTCTATGAGCGTTGAAAGTATGAAGCGCTTTAAAATACTCAACAAAGAAAAGGAAAATGTATTTTATACTTTCGTTGTAATAAATCTGCAGCTGACGCCGCGTGGCGTCTGGTGGAGGTAGTCAAGGTTTCAAGCTACTTACTTAAATAAGTACTGAACAAAACCAGTGTGTAGGATTACACAGCATTAAAAAAAGGTTGGCTAAAACACGTTACACAGTTCCTTTGAAAATTTAAAAACCTTAAATGTGAGGTAGATACATAAATGAAATCATCGTTCTACAGTAGGTGCGTAATAAATTAGTACAAAATTGCCTTGATTCCATCTCGTTTATCTTATTCTCTGTTGCTATCACGATGTGACTCGTGGATGATGTATCATTAGGCATTTCTAGCAGGTGACAGGGGTCAATGCACTTTTCTCCAAACTTATTTTGCACCAACCATATCCCTAAGTACCATTGAAGATCACTCAAAAAAACTATCTAAAACCTTATTAGGTCTATGACCGCAGGTGATTTTATACGGTTTCCAGTAGAGTAGTTTGTATCGGTGCGATTTTAATACACGTTTAGATCGCCATTTAACCCGTACATCAAACTATGGCGGATGTACCTTTTTTACGGGGCCGTATAACATGTTAGGAATGGTTATTTTATGGTGCGATCTCGGTAAGGGAGCGTACGGATTCATGTCATAACATTTTGAATTCTCGATACGTCATCTGACGCGTAGAAAATGATAAGCGAGTGTAATAGTAGCTCTATATCAGGCCGTAAACCGAGGATTTTATGTTTTTGGCTGTTTTTAATAGTGTGCGGATTTTGTAGGCGTAGTTTCGAGTAGCTGAGCGAACTTTTTACGTTCCTTTAACATAATGTCAGTGCTTAAATAGTTATAAAGTGCGAAACAATTGGATTGGGTACATTACGTTTTACATATAAGTGTTACACTTATTCCAATGCTCCCAATGTTCGTTGCGAAGACTTCTTGTCCTTCAGAGACTGGCGGATTTAACATACTTTTAAAGTATTTTCAGCATTTTTTTTACACATTTCTTAGACCTGAACCACTGATGTGTAATCTAAACTTTATAAACCTAAAATTGTTATACGAAAAGATTGATTGCATTTATTTGTCAATACACAAAAGTACAAATTGAACATCATTAAATACATCTATAGAAATATCGACTCGATTTCATAAGAAGTTAACCAAAAAGTAATTTTTCAAACACCACAAACTTTATTTACTTTCCAAAGTTCCTTACATAAAAAGACCCTTAAATAAATAGAGGATTAAAACTTGCATTGTTCGGTGGCAAGCAGGGGGTTAAAAAAATAATACAAATATATCGATTTACAATATGAAAGTAAAGTTTGTACCTCTTTGTGGTACCAATCAATGGTAACACAGTTGCTTTTGTTGGTAAGTGGTTCTCAAAATATATTTCGTTCGTATTTAGAACCATACCTAATCATTGACTCATAGGGTAGTGAATAGTTTGCACCAAATTATGCAACGGTAAAATTTTAACATGGATAAAATAGAAATTGTTTTTAACGATGAAAAAGGTTGCTTATTCACTTTTCTCTAAAAATTTCAATGAACTTATTAACATGTTTCAATTTTCGTTTAAGCGCAATGAGACGCGTAGTATGGTCAAGGTGTAGGTAATACTTACGTTATTTTCAGCGCCACAGATCTTATTTATCCATCTAACCCAATTATCCAATAATATAGACTTCGCAAGTTCATTTTTAGGAACTAAATCATAATTCATCGGTACTTGCAAAAATAAATGATCCCCTTGGTCTACAGGAAAGTTTGAGATGCCAATAGCTGAAAACAATCTTCGGCTTATTAAAGCAAGCCGTATACATATGAAATGAAACACCTTTTTCGTTACGAAGGCACTATTTTTTGGATTTGTGTTTAGTCAGTCAAGATGGAACTTGTCGATGGTTAAACTAAGTGACCCCCCATTTTTCTGTGTTGCAAGTTTGAGAACCTCACGCATCAAGCTGCCACTGACTAATCCTTGCAAAAGCTTCACGCTCAGTGCTCACGGCTCAAAACAATCTTCGGCTTATTAAAGCAAGCCGACTCCAGGTAGGTACCGTGTCATGTCATATCAAACACCGTATTCGTTAGGGATATAGGGAAGTTTGGGAAGTAACTTCCTTTTCGACTGGATTACGTACGGCGTTAGATTTTTAATGCAGTTCTAAATAAATTGATAAATATGCAATAGTTTGATAAACGTTCCTTAAAATGAAGAAATCGCAACGTTTTGGCGAAATCGATTTATTTCTTAGTCTAGTAACTAACGTCAATAGCTGGTTATAACTATTCGGATTGACCCATGAAGCTGAAAATCGACATGTAGGTACTTCTTGACCTCCTGATCAAAATTAGACATGGAGCACAGCGGGCACCACCCCACTTTTCGGGATTTTGGGCCCCGTGGGGGGCCTAAAGGGTAACTTTGAAGAAACAATAAGCTTTAAGTGAGATTTTACGCACGATACGAAATAAAAACTACCCTCCAAGTCAATTACTTCAAGAGTTACACCTTGTAAAGGAGGGGGGGTGGTCAAAGGTTAAGGGGGGATGGAGCCCGCTGGGCTCCATGTCTAATTTTGATCAGGAGGTCAAGAAGTACCTACATACCGATTTTCAGCTTCATGGGTCAATCCGAATAGCTGTGACGTTAGTTACTAGACTATCTAGATCATCTTGAAGGCCAACAAAACTGTATTTCTTTTAAAAAGGTTATGAAAACTGGTGAAGTGAAGACTCAAAAATTACCGTAAGCAATATAGAACGAAATTATGTAAAATAAATTTGACATGCCACACTAATTGGTTTGAACCTTACCTTTACAAAAATATGTCATTTTTGTGTGCTCTGATACTAAAATGTGCAATTTTAAAATGCATTGTGGTCTTGCGAGTGAAATCTCATTCTTAAACCAAACAAAACCTTTAAATTAAACAGTGTGAAAGTATTGAGAAAGTTCAAAATAATTGTTAGGGTGCTACACACTAGTCGATAATTAAGGCGTATTCAGACTGATCGGAAACTGTGGCGTAAAAAATACCCAATAATAATAGAAATCCTGATCAAACCGGATCTCCTTTGTATGAAATTATTATAAGTTTCTTGAGAATCGAACCCTTTCCAATAGCTCGGGTCGGTTTAATAACATGGTTGGAAGTTTTCACCTCTGTGCCACTCAGGTGTATTTTATATGCTATTTCAACTATGTATTTACTAGAAATTTGTCACTTCCGTTTAATAACCTTAAATTTTAACATTTCTTGATATCATTATCCTTTAGGCAGCCACTTGGAGTAAATGCAACAATTTCATGTAATACTTACCACTGTAAGCCAGTACAGGTAATAAGATTTTCCGAGCGTCCATTACAAATCCCTTTTGTGTCCTGTAGAATAAAATATCTAATTATGGTATTATTTTTTTAAGTATATAAAAAATATCATGGCCCTTCCTCTTTTTGAACTAGGCATGTCCAAATTGTAATTTACAAAAAAGTTAAGCTTACTTCCTATTTAAAGCTCCTAAGATTTACTCCAATTTCTAAAACTGCTGCTCATTCCAACGGTACCCAGGATTAAAAGTTTCTTAACTTATTCGCACAATATAAAAAATAATCGACCTTAAAATCTTGCAACAAAAAACTGTTACAATTAAATAGTTTTTGTTCCTCGAACTTTGGAATGAAGTTTAAAAAAAATCTTTCAAGTGACAAAAACAAGAAATACAATGACATGTCAGGTTGGGGTTGATGGATTTTTTATTTTTGCTTTTTATTAGTCTCCCTTCGGAAGTGTTGGGTGACACTTTGATCGCAATTTTTTGACAGCTCCTTTGTATATTTTTTGTGTTATTAAAGAACCGTAGGATCGTCTTGCATAAATTAACGGAAAGGTATTAGAGCATCACATGCAATGAATATTCACATGCGAATATTTTAAAAAAATAGTGTCCTACAAAACATTTTCTTTAAAAAATAATAATTTTACCTTTGTCAAAAAATTTAAAACAATACTACCTTCACTTAACTTCGGTATTTAAGTTATTGTAAAGCTAAGGTTGTGTTGTGTGAAAACTGATAAAAAAACAACAAACAAAATATTACACAAAAAGGTAAAAACTTATACCTATCTAATATCTACGGTCTTTTAGTAATAGTAGTATGGTTTAAAAAGCTCTTACACCAGGGTTCCACCACGTCAAGAAAAATAAGAAGATGCAAATCTAACTAAGTACAACCTACCGGAAATATTTGTCCCCTAAGGTCCCCAAAATTTATCGCCCCTATGTCTAAGTCCAAGTGGACAAATTTACGACACTCATTACCTATAAATCATTTATCCACTGACGTTTTAAATACATTTTTATAAGCGAGCCCAAAGTCGCGTTCAGAAGCAAAATTTATAAGTAATTTGCGAATAAATCTCTCTCTAAGAAGGGGACGTTTTTTTTTCCTATCTCTCTTGTACAATGTAAGAAGACTATTAACGTCGTGTACCGATAATTGTCACACATATTTTAGATTTTTTCCTTCAATAGACATTATCCTTCAAAGAATACTCGAATGATCGAAATAGAGTATTATTTTTGCGCAACACAATGCGGTGTGCGGAGATTTTTTGGTGAAATTTGGTATTTTTGAATGAGTTTCTTGTATCATGGGAATATTTGTAATAAACCCAATGTTTCTTTGTTGCAGAAGGTGAGTGGAGCTGATACAATAGATGTTAATCAGCAGATGAAGAGAAACACCATTTATACCCGTGAGTTACATAAGTATTTTAGTTCCGTAGTTTAAGTAGGATAGAATTGCTTCCTTTACTTACTTGTATTAAAAGAAACCTGTTTTTCGAAACCTAGATGACCAAGTTTTTACCTTCACGTACCTAACAGTTTGCAGATCTACTTATGAAAATCATACCTAACTACCTACTGAGAAATGTTCAATCCATGTCATTTTGCTATTTGCTACGAGACGTAGGTACGTAGGTACTTATTGGGCGTAGCAAGCCTACCGTTAAACGAGCGTGTAACAGTTTTTTTTGCTGTGGCTCCAGGCCTTTTACACCCAGGTTTTTCTAAAAGTGAGTGCACCTATTATGAGAAATAGATCTGCGTATACCAATCTCTTCATCTATGATCATCATAGGTACAGTGTCTTACCTTACGTCGTTTACTTGTGTAGGCTGGCTTTGGAATCTAGTACCAGAACCCTGGCAATAATTTTCCTGGTAGAATTCTGCCGGTCTGTTAAATTTAGTCTAAAGGGACTCAATTTTTACCTACTTTTCACTTTGATTCTGCGAATGGACATGCATCAAAGGTAGTGCCTTTCACGTGCAGTTACAAACAAAACCGGATCCGGCTCGCTATTTCCTGATCACACTGTAGCGTAATTTGTTTGATAATATTTCTACACTGATTAAACACGTCAAACGCTTTACAAATTATACAATACAGAATGTGACAGGAAGCAGAATTGTTTTACGCGATCAGGCAAATGACGAGTGTGCGATACAGGACGTCATTTATCTAGTATCACATATTACTCTATAGAATGTAGTAACTTAAAAGTAAATGATCCCTTACTAAATATTTGTATTTTAATGATAAGGTGTGTAGTAAAAACTTTTGCTAGGTACAATTTCTCACGCTAACTCATGAACAATTCAATTTTTAAAGTTCCGATTTTCTTTTGATTGATAGCGACTTGCCGGACAAAAACCTATGTTGTACGATTGAATAAAATGTTGCTGCATCAAAAAAGTAAAAGTAACAATTATTGCCGTAAAATATTACAGCCTAAAAAATTAAATCCTTACATTTTGGATTGTTCACGAGTGAACGGAAAAGACTGAACCTGATGGTAAGTCACCTTAAAATTATGAAAATGTTATACAGAATCATAACTTTATGTGCCTATTGAAACTGACGTGTCATATCAAATCCTGGGACACTTTAGTAAGTTACTATGAAAATTCCTTTATTAAAACTAGTACCTACGAAAAAAGCACCCTGTACTTCTTAGGCCGGTACACAACCGCGATCGACCGTGGCGATTGCATCCGCGCTTTTGTCGCACCTAAAACAATGTGTAGCGGGCCTTATTGTGTACTCGACTAGTGCTATCTACGCATTTAAGGGACCATTTTATACTAGTTTCTCGCATAGTTACTAGAAGAAACCAGTATAGGTTGACCTCTCGGAGTAACTCAAAGTGTTTGGCGGTTGTACGTAGTGGACACAAACGTATTGTGTTTAGTTTAGACGGTTCAATGGTCGACGATGACGTTTCGGTTGCGGTGGCACGGTTAATAGACCGTGGGCATGTGGAATTGTGGAATTTCACCTGTTTGCTACTATTCTAAATGGACGTATCTACCACAAGGTAAGTATATCTACCTAGTAGGTACTTACTTACTCCTACTATGGTAAAGTCTAAATTGGTCTGGGATCGAAAGGCCACATGGCCGAAAATAAGATTAAAGTAAGATATATAGGTAACAAAATGCACGGAAAAGTTTAATATCTTATCCAACGGTCTGAAAAGAGACTATACGGAGCAACGTATTTAGATTTAGACCCTAAACCTAAAGGTGCAACTTCGTTATGTGAGGCCGATCGCAGCCGCATGGCGCACGGACGTATGCGTCTGTCGCACCCCTCAAACTTGGTACCATACACTTTCATGCTATCTATGATTATAGGCACTATAGCCGCATCGGCCGCATATGACGAACTTGCAATTTAACGGTTTAGGCTTATGGTTTAGGTGTTGCTTCGCAGAAAAGATAATAATACCTACTTAATGGTTCCTATAAATTATTCACTGTGCACTTTTAGTACCTACATACTACATAATAATATTAAAGACCTCCCAAGTGCAAATATTCCATTCTTTACCATTCGAAATGACAACTGTGTATTACGCAAAAGTTCACGCATCGAAGCAAGAGCTAACAAGTGTACAGAAACACCGTAATTTTATAATCACCGGCGATGCCACATTTCGCCAACATCGCTGCTGACAGCTTTTAAAAGATACTCAAAAGGATGCGAAGATACGAAACTTTAAATTAGACGTCACTCGAACAACGCCTATTTAGCGTAAGGCCGTGATTACATTAACAAGAGACGCGATACGCCAAGCGGAAAACTCCGACCCGCCCCGCCTCACTTCCCTTAGAAATCGTCTCTATTTACGCAATCACAATGCGTAATGACGATCGTTACACCGGTCTGTACACGGTAATTGACATTATTTTCCAATTTCTCCACAATTTTTTCCTTGGTAATGAAATCGCCAAGTCGTGTTCAGTCGCCTGTGCACCGATTACCTGCAGATTTTACGCAACAGCCAGTTAGGTTTCTCAGAAAATGGCACTAAGTAAATAATTTGCGTTCCGTTTGTTAGTGCAACTTGTTGGCGGGTGACGTAATCTTCGTAACCGTCCGAAGTAACCAAGTTATGAATTGTCAATGCGTTTGCTACTCTATTTGCAACTTTCGCGGTTACACTATCTCTTAGATATAAATAAGCTATAGAGTGCGCCTAAAAAATTAGATCCGTTGGCAGTAGTAAGCAATACTTCTTCGTCTATCAGTAGCAGAACGTCTGTGACAACACTATTGAACCTCTATAACTTCTCATACATTTTGACGTCGGTATCTATAGAGCAACTTAGAAGCAACTGCTTACGTTTTGACAGTTCGGCGCGGTGTGATACGCGCACTCTATAGCTTGCTTATACTCTAAGCACTCCCTACAATGAAAGGATGATTTTTGAATTTCTCGATTGCATAGAGTCATGTCCCCGAACCCATTTTACTGCAACTCGGTCAATATATAGGATAATTCAAAAATCTTCAATCGTGGTAAGAATTCCGCATAAAATAGAGATTATCTGTGGTACGAGAGCATTGAACATCAATCATCATGCGTTTGTCCAAATTTATATCGACTTCGTTGGTCCCTCCACTATTTCCCTCTATAGACAAAAGCGTTGCTATCTATCACTTCCTCGAGGAGAATTCGGCAGTTAGCTCTCTCTACATATAATTTAAAGCCATTAAAGACATCTGCAGGCTCGAGCAATGAGCTCCTCGTACTTGGGATGCGTAACGTCCCTTCGGTGCTCTTTTTTGTGTTCCTACGTGTGGGGGTGACTTTTTCCAGCAAGGGGTGAACGCGTGGGGTGGTGTTTAGGGATGGCAAGTACAACATTTAAAGTGAAAATTTAAGGAGTCAACCTGTGCACAAAAATATTTCAATTCTTGGAAACTATCGATGACGGTATAAAGAAAGATGATAATGCTATGGCTACAAAAATTTAAAGAATAGCTGAGTAAAAATAGCAATCTCAAAAACGCAACTATTATTTTGAATTTCGAGGTACCTAGCAGTGGCGAAGGGTTCATACATGCCGAATCCCACCGGCTTTCCTTTCAGAAATTTACATATCCACACTCTTACATCAATCTACTTTCATTTTGTACATTTTTCTGCTCTAGCTTATCTTAGCTAAAATGTCACCCTTCGCCATTGGTACCTAGTCAATTCGTCTAGTTTCATCAAATCCACAAACGATCACTTCGCAAAATGCTGTCTCTTTTGAGTATTTTCCATCCATAGCCACCCCTAACAACTCATGTTTATGACTCCAATGTTCTTGACTCATATACCTCGTTTTATGAAAAACTCTGGCTCGAATTGTCGTTTCGGAGTCATTATCGTGTGTAAGTAAAGGAGAGATATGTGCGTGGAAGGGAGGCATTAAAGGATATGTGCATTCTTGATGGCAATTCAAATTAGCATTTACATATTTCATGATATTTGGTAGACATCAGATGTTTTGGAAAGTGAAGTAACTTAAGATGTAAGAAAAGATGATCACTGAAGGTTCAGCGTAGTACAAAAAATGAAATTGATCTTTTCGCAAGCAATATAGAATACCAAATCAACTAGCGTGAAGAACATAAAAAACATTAACTTTAATCACCCAACGTCCCTGATTAAGGCGACCCCAGCCATAAAAACATTATCGTTCGTCCCTGCACATAAAAAACATAAAGAACAAATACAATGGCATGGACCGATGCATCGATATTGGCAGTTAGCGCCATGCGTCTTGCGATTACATCTGATGGAGATAGTGTCTCATCTAGGAGCTTAGCTAGGGCTAGGTAAAGAAAACTCTGTATAGCAAAAAAGGTGCATATTGAGCAGAAAACTCATGACAAAAAAGTATGAAAGTTTTTCCGCTGCAAGTAAGAAAATTATTAGGTAAAGAGATTTTTGAACATAAAGAACAAATACAATGGCACGGACCGATGCATCGATATTGGCAGTTAGCGCCATGCGTCTTGCGATTACATCTGATGGAGATAGTGTCTCATCTAAGAGCTTAGCTAGGGGTAGGTATACCTAGACAAGTTTGTGTAGATACTACATACGGAGCAAAAAATTCAGCCGCAAGTACGAAAATTTTATAACACGATTCGGTAACGAGATTTTTGGATATGAAGTACATAAAGAACAAACTAGAATAGCACTGACCGATGCATCGATATTGGCAGTTAGCGCCATGCGTCTTGCGATTACATCTGATGGAGATAGTGTCTCATCTAAGAGCTTAGGTAGGGATAACTAGCTATAGACAATTTTGTATAGATCGTACAGTCGCGGAAGCAATCTCGTGAAAAATAAGTTTGTAGGTTGGTCAGTGACTAGTATAAAATTTAAATGGCACGATTCGATATAGACGTTTTTCCATATAAAATACATAAAGAATAAATATTGGCAATTAGAGCCAAGCCTCTTACGAGTACATCTGATAGTCTCATCTAAGAGCTAAGCTAGGGGCAACATAGCTTGTGTAAAGAGTAAGTACATAGGTACGGAGCAAAAATCCAGATAAAAAGGTTTGTCAGCCGCAAGTGTGAAAATTAGATTGCATGATTCGTTAACGAAATTTTTAGACGTAAAATACATAAAGAAAAAACTAGAATGGCACTGACCGATGCGTCCTGCGGTTACATCTTTTAGTGTCTCATCTAGGAGTTGAGCTATAGGTGGTGAGAATCAATAGACAAACTAGTATGGAGGACATTTATAACAAAATACGTTCTAGACATACCTAAAACCACTGAACCTTCAATCTTCTTCGCTCTCAATCAACTGTTTATACATTGGTGGTCATATCGTCTTCCTAGTCGATCTGCAATATCTGAATTAGTTTGTCTCTATCAGGCAAAAGGTTAGACAAATAAATTGCACATCAGTATCTAACGAGTTTACAATTGATAATGCCCATAACGCCAACACGAATGGCCAACGCTGACCGATCTAATCGAGGCAACATTGTCGTAGGTTGTCATTATATATTTGTTGCTGTTCGTTTATCACGGCCAACTTATGTGTTTCGGACCAAATGTTTATTAACCGCATCTGTGATATGGTTTCGCTTATTGCTTTGTCGCTAAAAGAACATTTAGAGAGCTAAAGAACTCAGGGAGGCTATTTTGTTTTTGATTTGTGTTTTGCCTACATTTATGTGAAAGAGGATATGACCACAAACGTATGAAATAATTTGTTTAGACTAAATATTTTGAAAGTTGGAAACTGATACATTTCACGTCTACAACACGCCAAGAACGTTTTGGAAACAAATCGACATTTAGAATGAATAAGCATTCAGGTGATGCGATTTTCACACATAAATACTTAACTGTTAGCCAGAAACAGATTTTGCAGCAAATAAAGTATTTCGTTAAATTTAAATTCATATGGCACAGAAAGCGATACGAAAAAAATGAAGCTGAAAAAGAAAATTCGTAACAACATTTAAGAAATTGAATAAAGATAAACAAAATGGCAGGTAAATAATACACAGCACCCGATTTTCCGCTTCCAATTTCTTAGCTGGCCAAAACAAAAATAGCCCTGAGGGTGGAATCTGAAAGCATTGAGAAAAACAGTCGACGAGTTCTGGCGATATGCTTAATGCACCCCCACACAAATTATCGATTAGAAGCTTTTTTATGCAAGAGGGAATGCTGAGGGGAGACACCCGTGGGGCGAGTGGTTGAAACAAAAAACGCGAGTGAAGAGTGAAATAAAAAGTTTAAACAAGTAGGATTGCAACGGCCCTCAAGACGGAGAAAATCAATAGTCGAAGCGGCCGATGCAAATCTTCCTGCATCCCGATTTGAATTTCAATGCGCCGTCGAATTTGAGTTACTGTTTTATTTTTCTTAATTTCGACGTGGCTGGGGTTTTAATGATTTCTTTTATTTTGTTTTAGTATTCTGATACACACAATCTTTCCTTCGTCATCTTCTTCTATTCAATTCATAATTAACTCAATCTTATTTTCTTTAGCCTTAGTTTTTATGACTTAGGTAAGCAATATTTTACGACCACTGGCTCATATTGTTACAACGAAGTCTGAAGCATAGCTAAAATTACAGCGAAATTAAGGCCAAACTGGTGATTATGTAGCCAGAATTTGATAAAATCACACTTGCAACAAAATTGGCGGTAGAACTAAGGAGAATTATGAGAGCTAATTAACAAAAATTGTGCAAGACCTATGCGGTACAGACGCCAACAATGTTTAGAGCGTTTTATGATTTTACTACAAAGAAAATAGCGTGTTTTGCAAGAAATTTAGCAACTGTGTTGAGCTTCGTACACACTCGGCCCAATTAGAGCCCCCTCAGGGCTCAGATGTGCACTCTTCTTGATCGTTCGAGCATCATCTTTAAATTTCCGTCGTTAAGATTTAATTTTTATCAAGGCCCCCCTCGTGCGGGGCGAGGGGGGCAACCTGTCGCGCCAAATATTTTCCTCCGTAGTTTTTTCCCTCCTTCGATGGCACTTATTCGCCTCCCCTCTGCACGCATTTTTTTATCATTAAAACTCAGAGTGGGGTCGCCGAACTCGACGTTGCCAACTCGCGCTGTCATAACAAAACAAAATCATACGGCACCATTGCTTGGGTAGAATTTGCAACATCGCATTTTTACGTCATAAAATTTTCACAGCGCACCTTCGAACATGCATTATTTAAACCTTCAAAGAACATGTAAAATAAGCGTTAAGTATTGATTAGGTGCTACGTCTATTCAACTTAGCTGCTGGCTACAGTATAACTGAAGTTTTTTACAGATTATTTTCGTATAAGAGATATAACGCGTCCACGCTGACAGCTGAATTGCTTTTTTAGTTTTTACAATAAAATTTTTGGTGCCATGACCAGGATTGTCTTTACAATTCCTGTTTTACAGAATAAATTCCAAATGCTTTACTCTAACATTCAAAAGTCTCCCTTCTAATCAAAAACCCGATCAACCCTACAGTCGTGTCATTACAAGTAGCAACAGATGACACATTTCTCGCCCTCAATGCTGGTAATTAAGCCACGTTAATTACACGACTCAGTGCCATTTTGCCACAATTCCGCTTTGCCATTGTTTTTTTTTATTACACAGAACATTACAAATAACAATACAAGGACTCCGCTAAACCCATTTCTTTTGCCACATCAAAGTTTTCATATCTAAGGACCTAGGTTTATTAAAATTATTTCTTTGAATATAGATACTTCAGAAGTTTATCAGCCCGTCTAACCGTGGTAAAGCTTGTGTACCAGTGATTTTGAACCTTACTCCTACATATAGAGTTCATATAAAGTTCAAAACTATTAACCTGTTTCCGTAAGGTCTGTTGAAAAATTTTTTTTTTAGAGATAAGCCGTGCCTTTGGTGTCAATTTTATTTATGTTTTATTCTGTAATATTTCTTGTGTACCTACAATTTACTAAATGGTTAGATAAATATATATGATATGAATGATAGCAATCTTCTTTTACGAGTGGAAAACCAAGTCGTCCAACGACCCGATGAATCTTGGTGAGTAACTGGTGTATTAATTTATTTTTTATTCCGTGTCTATAGGCATTGGCATTAAATTCAATTAGACCAGTACTCTACCAGACGTTAAGCGTTGTAAAGATCCTTTAGCGTGCATTATGCCATCTCTCTTCGTGCCTTGGGGTAAAGATTATTTAAAAGAGTGGGACATTTTATGTGACAAACCAGTACAGTGGCAAAAAGGGTCTAACTCAATAATTACACCACGCTGACACACCCGACGCCGATTAATTCACTTCGACTTGTTAGTCTTAGCACCTCTTTGTTTTTCTTTTACCTTACTTTGTCGGTTAATTAGACGTAAGAATGTTTCTTGGTCGGCTAATGAAAAAGTGGATTGGTGTCTAAAGGTAGATATCCCACTGTGTTACATTTGAAATTAAAAGTGGGCAAGAATGCATCTGGATAGTTTTTCATAACAAAGACCTTATATTGATCATTGTGACAAACACACCGCCACTTAAAAATTTACTATTTTATCAATTTACACGGAAATTGCGGAGTACTTTGGCAATTTCGAACGACTTACTATGTTTCACGTAAATCCTTACAATGTCTCGTTGTTTCGATAAGTTTGCAAGCTTGTCTTCAAGAAATATCATTCAACTGCTATACTTAAGCATCCTGGCATTTCCTTCTATAAATCAATACTTTTAAAATCTTTTATAAATAGAAAGTATCTATAAGTTTTAATGGAAACTGACCGCAAGCCTCGATCTCTTATGCTGAGTATCCGGCGTTTTAAAGCAAAATGAGTCATTACTTCTAAGATCATTCATAGAAAGAAAATATCAATACGTTTTAATGGAAACTGACCGCAAGCTTCGATCTCTTATGCTGAGTATCCGGCGGTAAAACGCAGAAACAAACAGAATTAAGGTAAGTACAGCTGAGAAGTTGATGAAACGAAACTCTAACAAGATTATATTGTTAGACCACAGACGCAGCGGTTAATCCTCCTCCCATCAGCTAATTAATCCCACAAAGTTTATTTCTTAACGGTGTTGCCAGTAATATGAATAGAAAAGACGTCAAAATAGACGGCGAAGTAAATCGTCTAAGTAAGAAAGACTGCAGCTTTGAGACCATACTGTTCTGATTTTGATGATTGAAATTTAAAATTAGATTCCACAACGTATCAACAACATAATACGGGAAACCTCTGCTCATAAAACTTTTTGGTGTTTTACGAAAAATCGGACAAGATGCGGTCAATGCAGACTTCAACTGACTTGAAAGTCTCTGTTCCGAAAAATAATTTTAAATACTAGCAAAAGAAAATAAAATTTCTCTGTTCAACCTAGCATGTTTCCGCACCGTCCACTTGCTCAAAAATGGCAACACAGTTTTCTCAAAAAGTTTCAACTGGCTCGGAAGTAATTTCACGCCCGAACATTAGCGGGGGAAGAACTTCACACTTAGCTCTCTCGGTAAACACTCATGACGTTTCCTAATTAACGGACGCAATTAGTGGTCGAGCTCGATGGACTAGGGGGGGTTGGGGGGGTTGGAAAGGGGAGGGGGGGTGATAAGTATTCCGAAGCGGAAAAAGTTGGGAGAAAATTCGAGGGCTTAACACAAGAACGTGAGGAGAAGCGTTCACCCTTGGAGTTGCTCCGTCTGAGAATGAGACAAGTGGTCGGTGACCTTGATTGAATACGAGTTTACAAACTGAAAGTATAGTTGTACGGTTTGTTTTTCAACTTGTTGAAATTTTTGTTTTCCCATTCACGATTGACGAATGTCGAACTCCAGCAGATAATAATATTATTTCTTTAGACACAGTTTTATGTTACCCAGTCTTACAGAAAATCTTTGACTAAAACAATTTCTTCGTAGAACGTGAAAGTTCAACTTCCGTAGTAGTACGGCTCCTTAGCTGGAAGTATGGTCCCATCTGGCAGAAATCATGAAACTTGGCATGTGTGTAGCTTACATGTGTAAGCTTCAGGAAAAGAAGGGAAGCAAGTTGGACCCCCCCTGCTTCCCTTTACCCCCTTTTACGTCCCAAATTTCAGTTATCTTTATTTTTCTCGGAAACGATTAAAGATAGGAGAAATTTGTCAAGGTAAGAAATATTCCTTATAAAATTGTCTACATAATTGTTTTTGGGTCGATGTTGATAGGACTTATACTTTTCGAGTTATGCTTCTGGGAAACCCATCATTTTTTTGAAGGTGACTTCCAGCTCTGAATTAGTCATAACTACCATGTGATAGAATATTTTTTCAAACTTGCTATTGGCTGTTGTTAGTTAGGTAGTCCAAGGAAATCCGCAGACAACAAACTTGTGGGGTGGGGAGGCAAAGTTTATTTTTCCGAGCTGAACTTGAGACCTCTGACTCTTAAGTAAATGTGACACGAGAAATTGAGTATCATTTTCGAATATATCAAAGACGGGAGTATTCATTTTTGGAACGCTCTTTGGTACTTTTCATACAAAAATATAAAAATATTAAGTGAAATAAGAAAAAAATATGTTTCGTTCTCATTCAAACGCTGTTTTCTTCATGACCTTGAGACATATTTACTAGATAATAACACATACTCAAAGACATACTCACCCGAATTATAAATTTTATTTTCGAAAATATTAGAAAATACCTAGCCCACAGAAGCCTAAATATTTTTACAAAGTTATGTTTGTAGCTGGAAAAATTTCAAATTCATAGATTTTGTATGCAAAAATAAGATTACCAACCGCAAACTTATATTTCTCAATTGTCGCTAAACCATTCCAGATAGAGAAATACCCTCATAGGAAATGTTGTTTATACTGAAAAGTTGTTTATGCTGATATATAGAAATTGAAGATCTGGAGTACTTGATGTGGAACATCAACAGCCCAGCTAAACTATTCGAGATACTGTAATGTCTTCTTAAACATCAAGTACTCCAGATCCTCAATTTCTTTATTCCAACAAAAACTTCCCTTCAGTATAAACAACATTCCCTATGAGGGCATTTCTCTATCTGGAATGGTTTAGCGACAATTGAGAAATATAAGTTTGCGGTTGGTAATCTTATTTTTGCATACAAAATCTATGAACTTGATATTTTTCCAGCTACAAACATAACTTTGTAAAAATATTTAGGCTTCCGTAGGCTAGGTATTTTCTAATATTTTCGAAAATAAAATATGGTTTAATAATAAGGGTGAGTATGTCTTTGAGTATGTGTTATTATCTAATAAATATGTCTCAAGTTTCAGAAGAAAACAGAGTTTGAATGAGAAAGAAACATATTTTTTTTTCAATTTCACTTAATATATTCATATTTTTGTATGAAATGTACCAAAAGCGTCCCAGAAATGAATATCTGTCCTTGGTTTATTCGAAAATGATACTCAATTTCGTGTCACATTTACTTAAGGAGTCAGAAGTCCTCAAGTTCAGCTCGAAAAATAAACTTTGCCTCCTCCCCACCTCCACAGGCGTGATTGAAGTGTTGTCTCTGCGGATTTCTTTGAAGACTACCTAACTAACAACAGCCAATAGCAAGTTTGAAAAATATTCTATCACATGGTAGTTATGGCTAATTCAGAGCTGGAAGTCACCTTCAAAAAATGATGGGTTTCCAGAAGCATAACTCGAAAAGTATAAGTCCTATCAACATCTACCCAAGAACAATTATGTAGACAATTTTATAAGGAATATTTCTACCTTGACAAATTTCTTCTATCTTTAATCGTTTCGAGAAAATAAAGATAACTGAAATTTGGGACATAAAAGGGTAAAGGGGGAAGCAGGGGTCCAACGTGCTTCCCTTCTTTTCCTGAAGCTTACACATGTAAGCTACACACATGCCAAGTTTCATGATTTCTGCCAGATGGGACCATACCTCCATACAAACTGCCAATTAAGAACTCGGACTATAGGCCGAAACTTCCGAAGACGTATTGAGACATTTACATGTTAATTACGAATTCATCGATGTCCGAGGGAAGGACAAATGAAAAATAGCTCTCACCATAGTCTCGTCTTATTAACATTCCGCCCCCGTGCGTTTTCGATGAGTAATTGCTTTCTTAATTCGCGTCATCCATCCTCAAAATAGGGCAATTTTTCAATTCGCCTCACCGGCCTTGTATGTCTTAATGGCAATAAAAAATGCGCATTTGTACAGAGTCGTACAATAGAAGCACAGGTTGCTGAGTTAGGAATAATGTGGCATGGAGGAATGGAGATGAAGGTTTATACAGATTTGGTAACGAGCCGAACTAAGGTGGATGCAATAAAGGTACCTATCATCCATACTCAATATCTCATCAATATTAATGGTAGCAAGAAATTCATCTTTTTGAAATACTAAGTTACTTATTACAACTTTTTTATCTGGCTGGCCCTAATGTTCTGAAATTTAATTAGGAAAAGAAGAAAAATTTTAACAGTCCATAATACAACGAAAGTCTGGTTAACAACACGAAATCGTTAGCAGTTCTCGGGCGCTTTCTTCCCTTCCTAGGCATTAATTTATTCCCAAAAAAAAGTATAAAAGGATTCCGGCAGCCGTCGTCGTTAGCAATATTGTAATTTCATTATTTGTGTTTTTTACGAATACTTTTAATCACTGGGTTTCAGCTCGCTGGTTAGAAGGGGAGGAAATCAGATTTCAATTTCAATTAGTGAAGGATCTCCGTGGAAAAATCCGAATCGAGTGAATGAGTATTGATGAGTTCGGTCGTTAATATAAATGAGTCATTTGAGCAGGAGTGCTCAATCAGGCTTTTTATTTATTCCTTTATTTCGTCTGATCAACATTTTTGTGTTTCATTATCATTATTTCAAGACGGTTCTCGATTCAGTTTGATATCATATACGTTAACGATACGCAATTGAGTACTTAGCGGGAATCGATTGTTCCATGAGGGGGTTATTATGAAAATCTAAAGCGGTGCCACGTCATAACACAACACGGTTGTATAATTAGAGCCGGTTGCCGATTGGCGCACGCGAGCCACAAATAATTCATTAACGGAGCCGCACGGCTCGCCGCATACAATCACTTAGACTGTCATGCACGACGTTTAAACTTAGCAAGTGGAGTAATTACTGCACTGAAGCGGCCCACGCTGAAAGGTTAGAAATAATTGGATAATAGACCCCTGTTATGCACAGTAATGACACGTAGTTGTGCATGTCGCATTCGATGGCAGCAACAATCGCTTCTGAAAACTGTCCGCTGTAAACTCTTAAACTTTTCAGCGGAATACGATATCTCCAATTAAAGAAAAACAAACTAGGTACGTAAAAGTCTGAGGCGTTTCAACGGAAAAATTCAATTTGTCCAAGTTATTCGCCGACACGAACCAATTAGAAAACCGGACGTCAAGGAAACCGCAATTAAAAGGAATCCTCGAATATCTTCCGACTTAATGACTTCTTTGCTTGTTAATTCCTTGTCGCGGAGGAAAAAAACGGAGTCGGATTAATTCCAAGTGCGAGTCGATTGTTTGCATAAGCCTCGGCTCTGGGGAAACATCACCTCGCCGCCACCGGCTTAAAAAAATAATTAAAATTCGTAATCACTCTTGACTCGACCCCTCAGGGGGAATGCAAGTTTGTCTTGGTCTCGAGGAGTTGCTTTGTGGGACAAACGACGGTTTGCAGACGAGCCGAGCGCTTTACAATTCGTTTATGAGACATTTTCAGCAAATCGTTTCACTGCATTACCTACATGACTTTCGTATGAGCTTTCATTTCACAACGATGTTCAAATAGTAGCATAAAATGTTGGAATTTTTATGGCAGTCTTAAAAAATCACGCGACATACCCACCAGTTTAAAAGTTGGAGGCACTTCTTTCAGGGTACCCGCAAAATATGAAAGCTTAGTTCATCCCTCGCATGTTTAGTGGTAGTTTTCTGCCTTCTTAACAACATGTTTCGACATTTTTCGATTACCATAAAGCGTTTAGTGTGATGTATGTACGTGTGTAGCTATGTACATTATTTGCGTTTCATTATAGTACCCGTACGAGCGAGCAATCAACCGTAGCTTCATAATCTTTGCAGGAAAATTCCGAGAAAAGTTTTTCGGTTGGACGCAATGGGATGTAAAATGTCTAACAATAGCTAGACGTTTCCTTCCAACATTCAAAAGAATTCGAGCTTATCACGGTCTTAAATTAATAAGCATTCAAGTCGAGCCAAGTAAAAATGAATAAAGCTCGTAACAGCGGACAATGGCGTAATAAGGACGGTGCATTTTGTCTCAGAGAGTTCGCTTGCAAAACAACAATAATTCTTCCCGTGAAAAGATTTTCAGCGTTATTCCACTTGAAATTATTATTTTTTCTTGTCCTCGTCTTGCCATTGTCTCGGACGGAGGTAAGTAATGAAGGAAATTGGGGGTTCTTGTAGGGAAGTAAGGTGGTCCTCACACAAACCTTATGAGTTTGCGGTGATTTCCAGGTACCCCCATTAAAGGCTGCCATTTGCTTGTAGGCAGTCAAAAACTGAAATATTGTGAGGCACCTTAGCGCCCTTCAGATGATTCGCACACTCGATTTGCAGAATTTTCCGTGATGAAGTTATAAAGTTGTATTAACAGCAAATCAGCGCCGAAGCCGCATAGCTCTATCTACGGGCGTCTTTCGCTAACTTTCAAAAACTGCCATATTGTGCTACGCGTGTGCAATCTTCTAAGATTTGCCTGGCCGCTCGCCGACCGCCGCGTCTAAAGCCAAATAATGAAAAGACTCAACACCGGCTGTCATTTCCATGCAGACGATCAAAAGCAGGAACATCTCACGGTGTGTATGCAATCCTTCCAAGATTTGCCTGGCCGCCCGCCGACCGCCGCGTCTAAAGCCAAATAATGAAAAGACTCAACACCGGCTGTCATTTCCATGCAGACGATCAAAAGCCGGAACATCTCACGGTGTGTATGCAATCCTTCCAAGATTTGCCTGGCCGCCCGCCGACCGCCGCGTCTAATGCCAAATAATGAAAAGACTCAACACCGGCTGCAATTTGCTTGCAGATGATCAAAAACCGCAACATCCTACGGCGTGTATGCAATCCCTCCAAGATTTGCCTGGCCGCCCGCCGACCGCCGCTTCTAATGCCAAATAATGAAACGGCTTTGAGATATTCTGCGCTCAGCGGTTGGGATTTATTAGATTCTGCCAAACGAAATTAGGCACTTACGCGAATATCGTTCTGTACCTACATACAGGCACTTTGTTGTAGCCAAATTAGTACTAAGTGACTTTAAATACCTACTGTATTCCTGACCAATAAGTTTTATTTCGTTTACAATATTTTTCTCATTACTTTCTAATTATTCATTTCGTCATATCCTTCGGGAAACCGAGCACCTTTAAGTGTCTACTGCTAAGGTAAGACGGTAGATTGGTGAGCGCAATCGAAGACGATGCTTTCCATGGTGTCACAAATTTTAACAAATGACAACTTCTGTCCATCCTCCCCCGAAAATCGAACTAAGGACCTCCGGAACTCAGACCACTACACAACGGAGGTAGTTTGTTTTATTACTAACTATGAAATAAGAGGAAGTTTTTCTTTCGAATGTTTGTTACGAGAGCTCTATTTTAATGACCTCACCCTTTCCTTCGGAGCCACTCGTGCGGCTATCATCAAGGGCTGTCTACATCTAGGGGCCCCGATCTTAGCTCTTCGTTTTCGCAACTCTAAGAATTCTTCAAGCATTCTTCTTTTACTCTCAAGCACATCGTCAAGATAGTTTGTCTAATTGCCAATTTGAATGTAGGAGGCGCCTTATTTATTTTAACTTATGCATGACTTGGGATTGTTACTGAATATCAGTCGTCGTTACATGTCTTGTGCGTCACCCAAATTTACATACTAGGCGATCGGTTGCCATGCCACCGAAATATGACTCATCAATATCGAACGGGATCAAATCAGTTTTTAAATTGGATCCACTCCGGGCGCAATAATCCCGCGACCACTCACTCACGCGTCCCAAGTCAAACATTACTTTTGTAGTTCCCTATTTACATATCCCCAAAGCGGCTTTCTTGGTAAACTCCAATATTTCTTGGCTCATACTCGACCCGGCTCACGACGGTCCGCCATCCAGCATTTTTAATCTCGTTGCCCGGATCTGAGGGGTTCCACAGGGTTCTTGTACATGTGTTCCACTGCGTTTCAATATTTAATTGTCAATTTTTATACTTTGTATTGCGAGTGCCTTTTTTCTAACGCGGTTCAAAAGAGTACATTTTTGTACTGTGGGAAACAAGGCGCTTTCGACGCGATTCTTCACGATCTCTTTAATTTATCGTCTACCTTTCTGACTGTAAGTCCGACTCGATGCTCAATTAACAAAACTTTGAACTCGGTACTTGTACTTAGTACGAAAGCGACCATTTTGTTAATAACATTTTAGGCGATATCTTCACAGATTAGACGTGCGACGATGACATCTGCTAGACAAGTGATCATCAGTCGTCATCGATGCGCCGCGCGTCTCACGTGTACATTTATATGGAAAAGGTTTCAAGCGTCACGATCTTGCACGTCTTACGTCTCTGTCTCATGTCTAACGTATTGCCCGTGAAGTAAGCACCTAAATGTCCTACTTTGCTAAATTTAAAGAATATATAGGAAATGTTTCCCTTTTTTGTTAGTAGACAGGAATAGATTTCGCGAGTCCAGTTTTGGCGCGCTGTAGCGTTTTAGCGTTTTAGTACTTTGCTAAATTTTCAAAATTTAGATAATATTTTCCTCTTTTGTTAGCAGACAGGAAAAGATTTCGCGAGTCCAGTTTTAGCGCGCTGTAGAACTCTCTTGGGGAGCACGTGGGACCCACCCTCTGTGTTTACCTTCCGAAATAGTTTAACGGTAACAATTTGCATCTGCTTATGCGAGGTCCGTCCTCGGTTGTTAACTATGTCTTTTTGCGGCTGCCTTTTTCTAGAATAAAGGTTTTGTGTTTTACTAAGTATTTGGGTATTCGGCGATTTAGAAAGGCTTAGGTCATCTAGAAATACGAGGATTTCGAAATCAGCTGGTTACTGATTACATACATCGACGACTTATTGTAAACAGTCATAGGTATATTTCTGCATGCTCTGTCTGTACATTATGATTGAGTTTTCATTGAACATTTCGATTAAATCCTTGACATGGTTATTTTATGTGGTCTTACTGCAATACCTACCGTCCTTGAGTTAGAAGCTTTTAATCACTTCTGTAACACTGTGTGTGTTAAGCACAATGCTTATGGTACATTTTCTCCTCAAGCATAACATCAGTCCTCCCGCCAAAGTCAACAAAAACGAAGCTTGATTAAATTCATACAGCCGACCTCGTAAAAAACGATAGTTCGCCGAAAAGTAGTCCTATGTACACACGGGTGTACTGTAAAGATATGAGCAGGTTAGACGAGGGCCTAATCGATATCCTTATAATGATTGCCTGAGGAGCTCGCATACGAAATAAGGAGGGGTAAGGTGTCCGGGAGGAGGCAGGGGGAGGGGAGATATGAGACGATTTAGATTTTTTCCCTCTTCTATTCTTTCGTTTTTTTTGGGGGAGCCCCCTCGTAAAGGGTGAGGAATTTAAGACGGCGATCGATTTTTCGCGCATGCATTGGTATTCTCGTAATGTCTTACTCGAGATTAGAGTTATGCTTTTTATGTTCGCGGATGAAGTAGTATTTTGTTGGCGAAATTCGAATTTTATTTTGCACTTGTTCGTTTCTCCATCATTTTTTCTTTCGATATGTGCTATACTTCTACCTACATTGAGTGAACGCACGACCTACTCCAACTATTTCAAAAACATATAATTTCTATTCTACGTTACGTTTACGTACGAAAGCATAGTAAGTAATCACTGGTTTTAATAAACCGAATGAGGTTGTCTATAAGCAAAATTGTTATGCTACCTTTACCTTCAGCCATTGTTCCTTTACACAAAACAACATTATTACTGGCAAGAAATATGATTATTACGAAGGTTTGAAAAAAGAACAATATTTTCCTTCATTAATAGATTACTGGCCGCACACAAAAGGCGTACCGAAGGGGCTAAAAGCCTTTTGGTCCACAAAAAAGGAAAAAAGTCTCAATTAAAAACCTGACGGAAGCTTTTAGAAGGTAATCCTTCAAATTGTTTCCTACGCCCCCTCATTAGCACCGAAAGTGTTAAAAAATAAAACTTTTTAATCTTTATTACTCAGCGCTAAACGAGTTAAATTATTATAAGGCTTGCGTCTCTTCTTTAGGGATCAGCGTCATAAAATTGCACACTTAGGTACATTTTTTATCTCGTTTGTGATAAACCTGGTAGGAATACTTTTTTGTTTAAAGTATATAGTTGGGACTTGAGACGACCACTCGCTGAAATCGCCGCCGTATGAATAACAATTGTAAACTGAAATGAGCAAGGGAGCTGCATATAACTATCATACGGTGGCGAATGCAGCGAGTGGCCGTCTGTTCTATACTAAAATATTACGTATGCGTACCTATTTAAAATTATTAAAGCTAAAAAACTGCCCCTCTTTTTAAATTCTAGAGACAACTTTTGATACCTACCTAATAAAGCGACTCTACCTAACTGTTTTTGTCACAATAAAAATACGACGAATTATGTAGAACAATTTAGGTATGCGATTTTAGTTAAGAAAAAAGTTTTTGGTAAGAAATTAAAATAAACAAAATCATTTAGGTAAATAGCTTAATTCAAACTCAATGAATAATATTTAATACGACGCTGAATTACTTATGTACCTGAATACTGAAATTTTTCCTTATTTCCTAGTTACCCATATCGTACAGAACCCTTTAATTTCAAAGCTGTACTCCTTTTAACCATTTTTTTTCTTTTCTTAACCTTTCTTAGGCTAGAGTCGGTTTGAGGATTTTGGCTTGTGTTTAATTTAGACGGCTTCTAATTGAGGGAGGTGTTTGGCGAGATTTATCATTTACTTAACACTTTTACCGGGCGACTTTTGTCTTTGGTTTTATAGACATTGGGAGCCCCTATTAGACAAAAAAGGTAAAATACACATTAATTTAATGTTACCGTTAGGTACATTGAACAAAAATAGCATTTTTTCAGTTTTAAGAATCATAGATTTTAAAAAAGCATAACAGTCTAGGTATGGGATCATCTACACTAATATAATAAAGAGGAAACCTTTGTTTGTTTTTTTGTTTGTTTGTACCTGATGAAGACCACCAGCATCCCATCTAAACTATAAGAGATACGGTTATGGCTTCATAGAAAAAGTTGTTCACCATGACGGGCTGCTTCTGCTGGCACATGGTCATCGAGGATCTGGAGTACCTGATGAAGACCACCAGCATCCCATCAAAACTATAAGAGATAAGGTTATGGCTTCATAGGAAAAGTTGTTCACCATGACGGGTCGCTTCTTTTGGCACATGGTTATCGAGGATCTGGAGTAGGTACCTGATGAAGATCACTAGCATCCCATCTAAACTATAACAGATACGGTTATGGCTTCATACAAAAAGTTGTTCACCATGACGGGCCGCTTCTGCTGGCACATGGTCATCGAGGATCTGGAGTACCTGATGAAGACCACCAGCATCCCATCTAAACTATGAGAGATACGGTCATGGCTTCATACAAAAAGTTGTTCATCATGACGGGCCGCTTCTGCTGGTACATGGTCATCGAGGATCTGGAGTACCTGATGAAGACCACGAGCATCCCATCTCAACTATAAGAGATACGGTTATGGCTTCATAGAAAAAGTTGTTCACCATGACGGGTCGCTTCTGTTGGCACATGGTTATCGAGGATCTGGAGTACCTGATGAAGATCACTAGCATCCCATCTAAACTATAACAGATACGGTTATAGCTTCATACAAAAAGTTGTTCACCATGACGGGCCGCTTCTGCTGGCACATAGTCATCGAAGATCTGGAGTACCTGATGAAGGAAGACCACTAGCATCCCATCTTAACTATGAGAGATACGGTCATGGCTTCATACAAAAAGTTGTTCACCATGACGGGCCGCTTCTGCTGGCACATGGTCATCGAGGATCTGGAGTACCTGATGTAGACCACCAGCATCTCATCTTAACTATAATAGATTCGGTAATGGCTTCAAAGTTAAAGTTTTGCTGGCACATGGTCATGATGAGTCACTTCTACTAGAATAGATTAACTAATTTTTACTACGGCCAAAGAACCACTCTTTCTACGGGAAAACAGGTAAGTAGCAGCGAGTGAAACCGCTGGGCGGGCCGCTAGTACATAGTATAAAGTAAAGTCCCTTCCCGTGTCTGTATGTATGTTTCCTTATATCTTTAAAACCCATCAACGGATTTTGATGCGGTTTTTCTTAGTATATAGAGTAAGTTAAGGGGCAGGTTTCTAAGTATTCCTTACCTCAAATTTTAAACCCCAAGATCAAAAAGCTAAAAAAAGGAAATACTTTTTTCAGGGATTTTCGATTTTTAACCCCTAAAGGGGTAAAAGATGGGTTGCAGCGGGTGAAACCGCTGACGGGCAGCTAGTTCATACAATAAAACTGAAAAACTTTTACCAAGTAACATAGATCGTAATGCACATACCTACCTAAACACTGATGTACAAATATCAGGTAACTTCACAAACAAAGCTTTTAAAAAGCGTGTCGAAGTAAGTAATAAACAACATAAATTAAAATTCCCAACAAGCAAAAGCGTTGTGATTAACCATTAAGACAAATGAGCTCGTTCTTTTACATTGCAAACTCAATTTGTCAACCGAAATGTAACCAAACAAGTGACTACACAAACAACGACCGCCGTAATTCATTCCCAACAATTTGCATTCCAAAAAAACAAAATTAAATAATCCAAACCCGAACAAACTTCACTAATTACACGAATAAATCCGAACTGGCCGAAAACTCGCTAACTGAATGAATTCAAAAAGTGTAAAAAAAGAAAAATAACAGATTGAGAGCAACGAAAAAACGAAACAAAAACGCCGTTTTCCTTCATTTCCTTGACAAGTTTTATTTAGCATAAACATTGTTAGGAGGGGCGGTCGAAAAGTTCGCCGTCATTAAAACCATTAATTAATTCAAATGAAACCGCGACAAAACATTTACATTCCCCGCTTCCCTTTTGTCTCGGCGAATAAAAGAAAATCCCAGTCATTGAACATTTTCCTTGTGAAAAAAATTTGGCCACTAAATGGAAATTAAGCGTTTAATAAACCCGATGGCGCCGAGAATTAATTAATACTGAGCCTTGTCTTGCAACGGGACTTTTTGCCCCTTCATTAGGGGTTGGTTGTAAACTACCTAGCTTATGAGTCAGACAGTGGTGTTGCTTTGATTTTGTTACTTTTTGGTTCCCAATTTTCTTGCTTAGAATAGCGATCAAAAACATTTACACAAGTGAGTGGAGTTCCAAAATGTGCATAGCGAAAATACAACTACGAATTATTTAGCGTTATATGTATCCTTTTAAATAGACTCAGTCCATGTACAAAAATTTGAAGAAAATAATCTTAATGTCATGTAGGTATCATCGACCGACAGTCACAGCAGTCTACTACTACTGCTGGTACTGTTAAATACCTATCCTGTTGGAAGGATAGATGTGTTGTTATGTAGGTGTCACCGTGAAATTGCAAACAACACTACATTATAATTTATCTCGACAAATTACAATCTGTCGAAATATTGTCATACGTACACGCGTATCACAGTTTAACGTGTTAATTTTCAGGAGATTACAATATTACTAAGTAAACCCGTAAAACCGTGATACGATACGCAGCTCGCGTTCTGATTGGTCAAGTCAAGCATCATTTCGCCAGCGACGCCATGATTGTTTCACAGCTGATTGCCAGTCGTAGGTTCTCGAACGCAAACAAACAGTTTTTGTTTCCTTTTTTATAATTTCGTGTTGAATTTGCTCATATAAACTTACGATGTAAGAAAATTTTCTCTTAAGCATTGTGTGATAACGTTCGATACCCATCAAAATGGCGATCAGCTGTCAAATAAACATGGCGGCGCGATAAACATGACACTCGACCAATTAGAACGCGAGTTGACAATTTTACTGTTTTACTTCCTAATATTGTAATATTTTGAAAATTGATACGTTAAATTGTAATCCGAGTGTATGTCTTACAAAATTTCGACAAATTGTAATCAAGCGAGAAATATTATGATCTAGCGGTGTTTGTAATTTAACGGTGACATAGGCTTTACAACACACGCGGCCATGTTAGATATTTGATTTTATTCTAAGCAGGAAATACACAGCAAAGCTATATCTATAAGCATCTATCAATGAATTTCACCAATTCACGTAATTTAGATCTCACCCTCTTGAAACCAGCCAGTATCATGATTGAAGTGTCGTCCGAGGGCGCACTTCATAATGGTGCAATAATTAAGACAAAGTCCCTTGTTTCCGAGATCACTCCGCTAATTATTCATTTCTAGTGTCGACTTGTCTTTTTGTTGTCCTGTTTTTATATTTCGATCAATGTCTTTATGGGAAAGATGTTCAGTTTCATGAGTTGATTCAACCTCTAAAATGTAATTTTGACATGCTGTTTACTAAAAACTTCACAAATACACGTAATTTTGATCTCGCCCTCTTGAAACCAGCCAGTATCATGGTTCAAGTGTCATTCGAGGGCGCATTTTATAATGTTGCAATGCAATAATTAAGACAAAGTCCCTTGTTTCTGAGATTACTCCGCTAATTATTCATTTCTCGCGTCGACACGACATCGACTTGTTTTTCTGTTGTCCTGTTTTTATATTTCGATCCATGTCTCTATGGGAAAGTTGTCCAGTTTCATCGGTTGATTCAAACTCAATTTTTTTTTTACATACCTGTTACTAAAACCTTCACAAATACACGTATTTTTGTTCTCGCCCTCTTGAAACCAGCCAGTATCTTCATGATTCAAGGGTCGTTCGAGGGCGCACTTTATAATGGTGCAATAATTAAGACAAAGTCCCTTGTTTCTGAGATTACTCCGCTAATTATTCAATTCTCGCGTCGACACGACATCGACTTGTTTTCTGTTGTCCTGTTTTTATATTCAATCCATGTCTCTACGGAAAAGTTGTTCAGTTTCATGGGTTGATTCAACCTCTAAAATGTAATTTTTTGACATGATGTTTACTAAAAACTTCACAAACACACGTATTTTTGATCTCGCCCTCTTGAAACCAGCCAGTATCATGGTTCAAGGGACGTTCGAGGGCGCACTTTATAATGGCGCAATAATTAAGACAAAGTCCCTTGTTTCCGAGATTACTCTGCTAATTATTCATTTCTAGTGTCGACACGACTTCGACTTGTCTTTCTGTTGTCCTGTTTTTATACTTCGATCCATGTCTCTATGGGAAAGTTGTTCAGTTTCATGGGTCGATTCAACCTCTAAAATGTAATTTTGAGATGATGTTTACTAAAAACTTCAAAAATACACTTATTTTTGATACTGCCCTTTTCCAAGCAACCAGTATCATGATTCAAATGTCGTTCGAGGGCGTTTTTTATAATGGTGCAATAATTAAGACAAAGTCCCTTGTTTCCGAGATTACTTCGCTAATTATTCATTTCTCGTGTCGCCACCACTCCGGTTCATGGGGCGAAGACTTGTAATGCTTTTGAGAAAATGTATTTTTTGTCGTCCATTTTTTATTGCGTTGATATTGAGACTTATGTCGTCAATATAGAGGCGATAAAGTTGTCTGAGGACAAAAAAATTGTGATGAAATAAATAATTATCATTTTAGAATAATTTTGATTTGAACAGTTGTATAGGTACTTACCTACTTACTCCTATGGCTTGACAACCCAAAGTGGGTCTCGACCTCCGACGCGATACACACCCACCTATTTTATCTTGTGCTATGTACTTGCTTCGACTTTAGTCCATTTTCAACAGAAAGATTCATTAGCTAAACAAATTGTAACCATCTATTTGACATAAACAGTTTCTTCCATCTTCTTAACTTTTGACACCATGCCGACAAATTTCAAAAAGCCGGTAGCCAGACCTAATATTTTTCAAAGAGAGATGTCAACAAAGTATACCTTGACTTGCTTGTAACTCTTTATTTGTAGACCAAATAGAAGTCGACCTCGCGCGAACGAAGTGACTTAAGTCTACACAGAGTGACTGCAACAGAGGAATAACTTGCAGTTCAGTTGATGCAGTCAGCAACATAACTGCACAAGGCTGATCAGCTGTTAGTATGATGTGCGGCTAATGAACGAAAAATCTATGATTCTAAATATATAAGACATACTTAACTTAGACCCATACATCTATTATGATATCAGAAAATCAGACATACCTAGACCCATACATCTATGATAGATAACACAAAATTAAAGTACCTACTTTTTTACTGTAAACTTAAGTTAATAAGAATACTACCTGGTTTACAAGCATAGGTTTAATACAGTATTTCAGCTGCATTAGGACTATTTATTTATCCAAGAAATGAAGAAGAAGTATATTACGCCCTGCAACGCCAGGAGATGATGACAATGCTAATAATGAATTCCTACATACCAATGCAGTCAGACTGTCTTCACTCAATTGGTTTACCGCTCCTATAAGGAATTTCAAAGCTATTTGCCGTTGTGTAGTCTGTTAATTAGTAACCGAACAGTTTCGTTTTGACGTCCAGATTAGCCTCTTCCTGCCAGTTAAAGTAATTTGGCTTTAAAACGGCCTTTATGACGTTTCATTGTTTTATGGTCAGCTTTTACGAAGAATGTTGCTTGATGGAAGGAAACTATACTGCCTACTGAAAACCAGACACCTAGGTGTCGAGTATTTTTCTCTTTGTACTCGATGTCGCTCAAGTAATTTTGTAGTGGAATTCCCATTGACATTACCTCGAGATTCTTTTCAGTCATCATCGACGTCATCCACTTCAAGTTTGTTTGGATCAAAACCGTTCCATTTACAAAAAGGTACTTCGTTTTTTGACCGTGTTAGCGCCTACGCCTGCATTCGGACAGCTTGTCCCGTGCCCACACCTCGCGAGACCGTGGAGAAAGAATTAAAAAATTCCGTACACAAAATTATCTCCGCATAAACGCCATGTACGAGCCCCGATCTGATAATGTGAGCCATTAATTTGAACAAAGTTCGCGTCGACACCGCCGTTCGCCTTATAAAGGTGAGGCGACAAAATTTATAAGTTCGATTACTTTAATCTCGGCTAACTTATGCGAGTACAATTTCAAAGCTGACAAAAGAAATGCACGCAATAAATCCCACTCTCTTATCTGGTAAATATACCTGTATTGTTGTAAGGGGGTGTCGCGCTGCAATCTAGAACTAACATGGGGTAATTAATTTAATGAAGCACCGCCATAAAGCACGCGAACTTTTCGGTCGCGTGTTCCGTTCCGGGTTCGAGTGACCGTCTGCAACGATTTTGGACTGTAAATTTTAGCATTTAAGTGTACAGAGTTATTTACATCATAAGTGTACTGGAAACCAATTACAACATAATGTGCAATTGATTTGTGTCAAGAATTCTGACGGCTTAACGAGTATCTCAATCTACGGACAGCATCTGTTTAGTGCCGGGCAGCCGGCAGATTTAGAGGACACATACAAATATCTCTGTCATTACTCCGCGCATCTCTAAACTAAAATCCTTCGCTTATATTACGCCACTAAAGTTCTGTAGTTCATAAATCTGCTGAGCTGAAAAGCTTTCGAAGTGAGCTTACGCTAATCAATTTAGACGCACTAATGAGGCCGATATAAATTGAGGTTCTTAATCCCTGGCCGGGTGCAATAAATAAAGGCATAAGAGCACGCGCCATATTTCTCGATTAAGTGCGAAAGTGAAGCGAGGTGTGCGTACGCGTCGGTGGTAGGCGCGTCATTACACCTCGGATTGGTCACGGGAATCCGATGCGCGCTGTCCGCACAATTATAATCAAGTACGGTACGCAGCTCGTAATTCTAAAGCAATCAAAGGTTGGACCATCTGTTTGTAAATATATGACGAGATGCGATGCAATTCCCGAAGGTATGCCGCGGCGTCATTTGCGGAGCTGCAGCTGAATAGTAGTGACTCGAGTAATCTCGAGTTATATCAAACTTATATTAAAGTGCATCTCGGAGATATTTGTGAGATACTTACAGGTAATACCAAAATCTATGGTAGATTTTCAGAACTGTTACTAATTTTGGTTAAAACTTTAAAATTGAGGAGTGTTCTCATCATTAATAATCCTATCAGAAAAGTACCATTCTTTATCATTTAAACTCAACAACAACGAATCCTTCATTAATCTAAGCCGATGCCCAACAATCTTGATGATCACAAGGGAAAAATTATTAGCATTGTTGACACTCTATCTCCGTAATCCTTAGGAAAGCTTCTTACCATAAATAATACATGTAGTCCGCTGGGCATAATAGCTGGATGCGTAGGCGCTGCTACGGATCGACAGGCCGATCCTGATTGTAAATCAGTACTCGGTTCTACTCCGAATCGATAGAAAGGGAAGCACTCGGGATTATTATTGTTATGGTATGTTTAACATAGATTAATGGAAATCACCAACCTACCATATCATAACAGTTTTACCTCCAAAGAAAATATTAAGATAAATTTTTTCTTACTCCTCACATCATCGGTCTGCTAAGAAAACCATTTTTCTATTTGCAATTTGACGTCAATTTGAAAAGCATGAAATTCTTTGATTATATATGCAACCTCACAAGTCCATAACTGCAAAGGTAATATTTGCTTTATATGACGAATGTTTCGACACACCCCATTATACATTTGAATAAACACCTCCCGGTACATTTATCATTTGTTGTTTCTTGAATTGTTGATCCTATAGACTAAACTGTACCGTGGTGATGGCCAAAACTTGATTTCATTTGAATCAAACATTAAAAAATATTATGAGACCAAAAGCAGGTCCCTGTTGTACATTTTTATTTATATAGCACATTAAAATTTATTTTAAAAGTTAAGGGTTTGTTTTGTCACTTAGCTATCAAATTATCAATACTTGCATGATTAGACCATGTGTTGATATGCTCAAAAACGAGTTATTATGAGACAATACAAAAATTCTTCGTCTACCTATCGTATCAAAGACCTTTCTCGTTTCCTCAAAAACATGTCACCACAATTATCACCTAGCTTTTTCTTCCTATCTCCGCCAGCCGGCCAGCGTCTCGTAGGCGTCTTAATAGAGAAATTACTTAGTATAAATAAACATAAAGGTGTGTGTAGTTGTAAATTGATAGGGAAAGGCGAGTCCCCACGTGCGAACATGTCCGCCGTGTTGATTGTAATTTGTAGTGCGCGAGCGCTTGTCCGGCCGAACGGGGCTATTCTGCGATCGTTTTGTTGTACCATTATTTTTTATGGTGTGTTTACGTCTACTTTGTTGTCGTGTTGCTAGTTATTTTGCGGTTGGTCTATTACAAATAATAGATTCTAGGCGAACCTGATATCCCAGCAAATTTTCTTCTTCATTTATAGTGTTTGTAAGTTGAGTCCTATCTTCTTCTAACTTAAATGTTTGCTCATCAAATCATATCGAATTTTCTCTACTTCCAATATCCAAGCATTCGACAACATCAGAGGCTTTCTCTTCTTCTTCTTTTTGTGTGAGACACCGAGTCGTCTACCAACTCGATGAACCCTAGTCTCAGAATTTGTAAACCGCTTTCAATTCAACCGTTGAACGACTCGGTGTCCCACACGAAAAGAAGAAGAATTCAACGCTACAGAATCAAGCCATTCTACTCAATGCCATCTACTTCCATTCTCCAAGTATTTGACAACATCAAAGGCTATCTCTTCTTCTTTTTTCTTATTTGTGTGTGAGGCACCGAATCATCCATCAATCCGATGAACCCTAGAGTCAAAATACAATCCACCTTCACCTTTACTCCATCCAACGCTACAGAATCCCCCACAAGGCTTTGTCTCCTTGCGGAGCGATCGCGTAATTTATACCGCGCCGTCGGCGTGTACCGGCGAGGATTAGTCCATCACACCGGGCCCGGTCGGCGCAAGCGCAGCGCACTGCGAATTATTGTGCCGCCTTTAATTGGGAGAGCCATCCAACGACCCGATGAACTCTAGCCTCAGAATACAATCTACCTTCACCTTTACTTCAATGCTACAGAATCCCCCACGAGGCTTTGTCTCCTTGCGGAGCGATCGCGTAATTTATACCGCGCCGTCGGCGTGTACCGGCGAGGATTAGTCCATCACACCGGGCCCGGTCGGCGCAAGCGCAGCGCACTGCGAATTATTGTGCCGCCTTTAATTGGGACACGGATTTGCGGGCATTCGTTTATTAGAGTGCTTTTTTTCTTAGCGCGTCGTAGGAGATACTATTTACTGTTGCAAACCAGTATACCCCTTAGGACCGGTATGTTACTAGTCCCGCTACTGTTAAATTGACAGAATACGATGACTTCTAAGTCATCGACCGTTGCGGATAATTAGATCAAGTTGATAACGCGTGATAGGTGATTAGTCTCTGGAACTCCATTATTTATTGAATTTGTATCCTACCTTGTGAGAAACTCAACTTAGCCACGTTTTAATGCATAAAGAGACAAACTATAGAAATGTTAGTCTTGTATAAAATCGTAACTTCCTCAAGCGAATACCTCAACCGCTTTAACAAATGAAGATGCACATAACGACGAAAACAAGAAGACATCACTGGCCTTGTTCACAATACATCACACAGGAACGCTCACCTTTTATGACGGATTAAAAAACACTGTCCGTTTAAAAGTATAGTAAAACCAGCGTTGAAACGGAACTATAAGTTACAATGTAGAAGTACTTACTGCTCATTTTAAAATAAGGCGATTTTGTTTGTCGAAAGTGTGGAAAAGCATCGAGAAACAGAGTGTTTATCCAATATCTCCTTAACTTATCTACCTACAATACAACTGTTTAATTATTACTTATTTCTAATAGTTATGTGGGCTATCGATTTACCTAAGATACGGGAAGGAATTCTCATTCTTAGTTGAAGAAAATTGTCAAGCCTCATATATACTTTATGTACCTTTTACCTACTAATTAAGTTCAATTACTAGAGTCTATCTAGCTCTTACATAGGCTTAGACAGAACAAGAAACTATAAGATAACTGATTTATTCTCGAAGGTTCCGCACCTATATGAAAGTGTTTGCCATTTGATTAGAACACACCTATGAAACTTTCTCCTACACTGACGACTTCATTGCAGTCTCTAGTTACATGGCGTGCCTCTAGGACATTAGGTTCTAAGTTTGTTATACCTCTGTAAACTATACATTGTTTAACTTTGTTGTATAATTGGAAGTTTAAATCAGAATAAATGTAGACTTATTTGACTTAGACTTTGATATTATACCTTAAAAGGTCTGTTAATTGTCTTTTCTTTTCAATTCTTTGGTCTTTTATTTTTTTTTTGTTGAACAATGTTATAAAGTATCTATAGTATACATACTATTACGATGTTATGTCTAATCATAATTTAAATATTTGGAATATCTTACAAGTTAACATCTTTATTATTATAGAGACCACATAAAAATTTGGAACATGCGTTATAAATTCCAATAAACTTGTTCAACAATGCTAGAAACATAACTATTGTTTTAATTACCATTTCAATGTCATATTTAAGGCCTAAAAGGAATTTGTATTTTTACTCATACCGGGTGTATGGGACGGTGTACTTACCGAAAACTTTCCAGGTAAGATCAGACCATAAAACTGAACAACTTTTTCGATGTAGCCTTTAAGAAATACCTAAGTATTAGGAAACTTTTTTTTTCGTGATCTCATAGATAGAAGTAACGTGCCCATCCGAAGCACGGAACCATCTTACTTGCGGACAATCAGGTGGTTCAGCCTGCAATATCCTAACCAGACTGGGAACAAATTCACAAAGTGATAAATATCAACTTTGTGAGTGACCCCACCGGGAATTGAACCCGGAACCTTTGCGTGGCAGGCAGGCATACGAACCACTGCGCCACATGGCCGTCGGTCCCGGTTGCTGTCTATGATGGCGGTCGTTACACAACCACGTCAGAGGCCTACTACTTGCAGTAGGCGGTTGAAAAACTCTGACACCAGGGTTCATCGGGTCGGTGTCCCACACGAAAAGAAGAAGAAGAAAAAGAAGATAGATAGAAGTAAAGGGAGACATGGAAGAAGAAGAGGCAGGACTTTGCCCTGCCTTTGTCATACCTATGGGACACGACAGGCTCTTAATATAACAATATAGGTAGAAAGTCAGTTCGCTGATCGGTAATTTTGTATGGGAAGCCAAAAAAAGTTTTTTTCAACATAGCTACCATAAAAAAACTAGTTTCACAGTCTGAGTGCGTCTGCAAAGTGTTCGGTACATCTTCCCTTACACCGTGTATTTCAGGCGCGGTCACAGCCCTCAGTTTCAGGGGGGGTCATGGCGGCTGAAATACCTTAGAACCATTTTTTTTAGATTTAAGCAAATTTCCTACTGCGTGCATAGGCACAATATCATAATGACGTCTCACAACTCGTCACACGCTGAACACTGGTTGATGCAGATTTATGAATTTCTCATTTAGATTAGATTTTAAACTACTGAATTATTTGAATGAAATTTTAATAAACTCTGTTTGTTGTTTAAAGAATCCTCATAAAATATCATAAAATTTTGCGGATTACCATTTCTCTCCAAATTGTGCACATGCTAAGGATATTTATCTTATCTGGGTAGGCTGAAGTTTTCAGGTAAAAATAACGCACAAAGACGTGGACGTATCGCTATACGTCCACGTCTTTGTGCCTTATTTTTAAGCGAGCTCGACTTTTTCGCTACAAACGAGCATGTGAGCTTAAAAACTGGCCGCCAGTGAAAAACAGACTAAAAGGTACATGTACAGCGAGCGAAGCGAGCTCGACTTTTCGCGTTATAAGAAAGTGAGAGGCCTCAACACTAGCAGTAGATGTAAAATAGGTAGGAAGGTGTACCTACGTGTTGCGAGCGAAGCGAGCCCGACTTTTCACGCTATAAAAAAGCAAAGATTTATACGGTATACACGGTAGTTTTTTCTTCTTGGATTTCAGGGGGGGTCATGACCCCTATGACCCCCCCCCTGTGACCGCGCCTGGTGTATTTAAGCCTATTAGAAATCTTTATCATATTTCTAGCTGTATGGAAGATGTATAGGAGCAATAAAGTGTTGCTACCACACATAATTCTATCGATAATGGGTCCGCACGCCCACGTACGAATTAATTAACATTGTGACGTTACATGCTCGATAGAACAAGTTTTTTATTGATGCTGCGATCGACTTTTAGATATATTATACTAGGTGTTATAGGAAATAGCATTAAACGCTCTTGTAACCCTTGTTGTTCCACGGGATTTCAAAAATGTCTTAAAGTAATGGCAAATAATATAAGGTGTAAAAAAATCAACTGCAAATATTTTAAGGGGTGAATCAGCCCGTGAAACTGAACAACTTTCCCCAAGGAACATAGGTCGAAATATGAAAAAAATTTGGAGCTCCCATACAAAGATGTACCAGCCGGCCGAGTCAATTTGTATGGGAGGTCCAAAATTTTTTTTCATATGTCGACCTATGTTCCTTGGGGAAAGTTGTTCAATTTCATGGGCTGATTCACCCCTTAAAATATTTGCAGTTGATTTTTTTACATCCTGTATAAATACAGTATACTAACTAAACTTTTAAACGCCAAAATTAAACGTATATTTTTCTTATTGTTGACAAGTCTAAACACTGATGAGCGGTTATATTGAAAAAGAAACAGTTCAAATGAAATTCTAGATTTTTTTCGAAGCAAACGTTGCTCCGCTTTTCTTAGAAAGAAAATGTAGCCAACACATAGTCATTTTTATAGCACTGTATTAGAGTCAAATGACTCATTTTATTTTATCTCATGTAAAAGGGTTTTTTAGGTGCGGTACCAATCGTAAACTAAAGAACTTAACTTAACTTAGTCGTCCTGTTTGTTCTCAATATGTGGTAAACTTTTTTTAATGTCTTGGTAATTAAGAGGTAGAACAATCTTCAGGAGAGACCAAAATAGATAAGAAGTAATTAATATACAGATTGACTTAGGCTGAACTTTTGCTCAACATTATCATAAATTCATCACACTAACTTTTATTGACAAAGAAAAGGTGATCGCCCACCACTTGAATCAAAATAACTAGATCTACCAGTTCTAAAATTCCGGTGTTATTCGAAAATCGAACGAATAGGATCTAAATCAAACGCATCACTGGCTATTTTGTGACCGTTGTAAAGCCACTATTCCTTATGAATGAACCGAGGTGACCGGCTGCGGTAGTGTGCCACTATACAACCCGTGTATGTACGGTACCGTGTCCATGTGTGCGTGATAGTTTTTTGTGAATGGCCAGCGATATCCGGTCCTATACACACAGAATCGGCTGGACATCAGGTTTTGTTATCATCTCTCGGATACTGTCTAAACACAAGATATAAAAATGGTGGTTTATTGCTTTTTACAGCTCTCCCGATCCATGAATATCGATGAGCCGTGTTGAATAATAGAGGACGTTTGAAAATTTTGAACTTTCTATAATGTAGGTGTCAGAGTGTCCCGTTTCCTAACCAGCAATTTAAGGACGTAGAGTTTAAAATGTATAAACTTTACATAACAAAAAAGTCTGAATTCAGAGAGAGGATTCGGGATATGTTAATTCTTTATTCTCCGGCTAACGTATTCTCGCCGCGTGGACCGTTCGGTGGACAAAAACCGAATAACCGAATATTTGGGATTGTGTCGAGGCGCTTTTACTGGTGTAAACAGAATTAACACACGCGCCCCGCTCGATGGAGACAAATATATCACTCGGTTTTGCGATACGATACGACACGAATTTCTGCGCAAATGCCCAATTTGATGTTTTGACAGAATCGCTGGAGGCAGAAAGGTGGTCTAACGGGGAATGAATTTGCAACTTAGAAACACAAATTCAATGTACCTATTGGTAGTGAAGTCAAGTTTGTGAGACTTTTAACTGGCTTTATGGTTCTGAGTCAGTTGGTGAGGAAAAATTGATTTTATCTAAGTTTAGACCTCGAAGATCTTTTCCAATTGAATTATTTTCTATCAATTAAATGCGTAGGTATCTACTTTGCAACAAATATATAAATATATCTACTTTGCAAAATTGTTGATAGTTTTTGTAAATAATTAGTGTCAATTTAAAATTAATAAGGGCACCTAATGAACTTACTCATGAGTAACTACGTGAGTAGCATCTTATCATACTTCGTTTTATCTAATCAAGTGCTGCCTCGCGCTCTTATGAAACTTTTTACAGAATAAATGATACCTATTTTGAATTAATTAATAATTTGGAAAGCAAAAACGTACAGACATAAAATGAAAATAAAAAGGCAAAAGCAGTCACCCTCTCACCAGACCAAGACGGAATTAGACGCACAAAACAGGGCCTTGCCTTATCAAAATTTAAATTTGGAAAAAAGCGGGGGCCTCGTCTCATTTCAATAACCGTTATTCGATCCCTCTGCGCCCCCTCGCCCCACCCCCCGTCCCCGCTTCAAGTATAGGTGATTGATGGAGGCAAAGAAACAATAGCCAGTGGAAGTCGCCGAACCACACTGCGAATCCTAATAAACGCTTTATTTTATTTTTGCCAGAATAACGAGACTCGATAAATGTTGAGATCGGCTTAGAATCGAGATAATCAACGCAGCTGCCGCGAATTTTAAGTACGACTCGAATAAGGAGGCTTCATGAGTGAAAAAGTTTTTTATTTACTTTGTTTTACTGATGTGACGTGTCGCGAGCGTTTGTCGAAAATTGAAGCACTTTTCTTCTTTTTTCACTTTATATGGCTTTGCAGACTATCAATTCAGCCAGTGTCACACAAAGTCGCTGCATAGACTCTTTTTTCTCGAATTGCAGGTTATTGTCGCACATATTGCATCGTTCTTCCCTCTCCTTCCGATAGCAGCCAACAAATTGTGTACGAAAGCATGTCATCAGCTTTCAAAAGGCATGTAAATTATTGTAAATGCATTTACGAGTTGCAATTACACGTATTTTCTTGTTCGCCTGCCATTAGCTGTGGTGTAAAAAATGGTAACATGACGTTTCTTGCGTGTAATATTGTATCGTCTATTACTAAACTGTGTCATTACGTTCTGTCGCTTTTACTTGTTACGTCCGAGCATAATGTTGTGGGTAAAGTGCCTAATCTTTCTTGTATAAATTATGAAAATAATCATAAATGTTTAGTATTTTCTGATAAGTGATTTTTTTCAGCCCTTGAAAATGTTTCTAACGACCAACAAATATTTGAGATTTTGTGTTCTGCCAGCGTTTTTAATTTTGTATAACGAATAGATATATTTCTTGTGTCAACTTTTGTTATAAGTACCTAGGTATCTAATTCTTTGCTCCTTTTTCCCAGACGAACTAGGCTAAGAAACTATTGTCAAAGAGTTACTATAATTCGTTTCATTACATACTTAGTTCATCTGGCGTTATGTTGGTAGCATTGTAAATATTATACTTCGGCCATAATATTACATGCGGCTTTCCAATGCTACCATAATGAAATGACGCCAGAGTAAATTTTTGATGAAACACACTTTACCTGCCTGCAATGAAAATTCTTGTGTCCTTGGCTCTATATTTCAATTTTGATCACTTTCTTTTTCATTTTCCCGCTCAGTAGAAACAACTTGTACCACACAAAAGCTGCAAAGTTCGTACTGAACAATTATTTTGTTCATTACATTGCATATAGTTTGTGAGTCAATCCTAGCGTATACATTATTTAATAACCTAGTAATTTTTCCGGCTGAGCGCGTTTAGACCGGCCATGTCACCAACAATCTTAGAACAAATTACAGAAATTAAAACCAGCTATTAAAACTTAGTATGTAGTCATGTAACGCAATCGTATTTTGCTATTGTCGACTGTTTGCAAAACTGCATTATGTCATATTACCTATATAACTAGGTACTTACTTAGGTACTAGGATTCCGAAAGTTTAAATAACGAAAGATGGCCATCTAGTGGATATTATTAAAATATTTTATTGATTTTATACTAAGTAGGTACTTGCTTATCTGACTATATCTATGACGTTTTATAAATATAACAAAATACGTCAAAGTAGGATCAAAGAAATGTGAACCTTTGTATGTAGGTAATCTAATTTATTGTTTTTTTTAGAAAATGGCTTCTGTACTTAGGCCAACTCTAACCATTCTACCAGTGGCAAGGTATGAGTTGCTGCTGAAAGCATCACACCAAATATCAAAGAGTTCACTGCAGCCTCTCAACAAAAAATTAGGACCTCGTATAATTGCGAAACAGACAATGAGCCTCGTTTGTCAAGTCGGGTACCTACCTACTCTCGCTGAGGCAGTGTAAATCTAGATGTAGGTAGACATAGGTAAAGAGTAGCTTTACATAGCGTTTGAGACATTGAGTAGACGAGTGATCCGATAGACCCTGGTGTGTTCTCTAGATGACCCTATACAGTTTTAGCAAAAGTGGTGCAACTGGACCGGAACTTGGCTGTAATTTGTAATTGCGCGCTACATCGCGTTCTAAATGAAGGCCGAATGCAAAACAATACAATACTATGCTTTTATTGTACTTACACCAAAAGGACATAGATATGATATAGCGACACTTATAATTAAATACATTATCTAGTGTACAGTTAGGCGGCCTTATTGCCGTCAGGCAACCTCTTCCAGGCAACCTAGGTCAAACAATATTGTAAAAAAATATTTTGATTCCAAAATGAAACGATTATCAAACATGCTTTATTATAATCATAGAACGCGTAGTTTACAAGACCGTAGCACTTTCCCTAACACCCTGTATAATTGCGAAACAGACAGTGTGAAGCTAGATGTAGACATAAATCTTTCCGTAACTTTGCATAGCGAGTTTGGTCTACGCCTCCGGTACCTTAAATCTTATGTTTGAATTAGAATTTGAGTTTAAATGTCTATTTGTTACTCGGTTATGAATCACTGCGACAAAATATTGCCGGGCGTTCACCTCGTTGAATAAGCTCGTACTGTTAAGTACCTGAGTAATATTAATATTACTAAGATAAAGTCTCAGAAGCGACCTAGAGGAAGGCCACATATGAGATGGAAAGACGACATCAAAAAGGTGGCGGGTAGCAACTGGACTCTTACTGCCCAAAACAGAAGGAAGTGGAGAAGTTTGAAGGAGGCCTACACCAAATCTTTGGTTGATGATTGCTAGAAAGAAGAGAAGAAAAGAAGAAGAATGAGTGTTTTTCAAAAGATTTGGATGTTTAATAAAAAAAAAATAGTCATCTTTTTACGGTGCTACTAGGGTTTTAACGGTGCCGAAAGTGTTTCAAAATGCTTCGAATTTTTAGACTATACTGCAGTTATCCGCTGCGTGCAGACTCGCTGGGTAAAAATATATGAATCCTCGGCCTATAAAAAGTCTAATATTGATAACTCTTATCGTCAGCAATAGTCTGGGTTGCGAACTATTGCTATCCAAAAATCTTATCGATATTGGATTTTTTATAGGCCGGGGATTTATACTTTTTTACCGACCGAGTCTGCACGCAGCGGATAACTGCAGTATAGGTATGTCGTGGTGCTTAAAAGATTGGGATGGCAACTGTAGAGTAGGTACGTTGGTTTGTACACAAAATAGAGAGAGAGTCTACAGAAGTTCACTCGACCCTATTTCAGACTTTCGCGGCACTTGTTACATAGTCAGGGTTGCTACTGTCAAAAATCTCAAATTATAAAAATATCAAAACAGCAGAATATGTTAAAGAACGTCATACTTATGATTCCAAGTAAATTTTAAATCCAAGAAATATGACGTTCGTGTCAAACAAATTCTTAGCTACCTTGACTTTCCCTGAGATTGCAGTTTTTTCCAGTTAAAATCGGTAAGGGTCAAAATTGTCGCTATTACTGAGTGAGCCATCTGTAGAGGCGCCCCGCGCGGCGTTTCCCTAATTTTTGGTTTGTACATCATTAACATGGAGGGTATGTAGATATGTACCTATATAGATACGGCAAAATGCGTTATAGCTTGCCTTAAAATTAGGATCAAAGAAACCACTTAGTGCTGCGTTGGTTTTTGATTATATGAATGCTTACTACAGTAAGAAACCAGAAATACATGTTTGAAAACAGTTAAAATCTTAATTTAGGATCATTAGAATATGCTATTATCATCCGCAAACCTTTAAAATTGCCTATAAAATTTATATCTAAGTTCTTATCTTACATTTTTCATCAGATTGAACATAAAAACACAATCAACATATAACAATATCTAGTTGACGTCCGTATTGTATTAATGAGGACTATAGACAGCAATTAAAATATTTATGTTAATGACGAGCCGAAATGTTCAACGCGCAGTGTGATACCGGTCGGACACGACTTTTAGGGTTTCGTTGTCTACCAGAAGCCCTTATCATTTCGACAAGTCTTGCTGTCTGTATGCCGCGCCCTCATAACTTCGTCAGTTTTGGAGCTATCGACATCAAATTTGGTGTGAAGGTAGATCGTGTTGACCGAAATTTAGAAATGTCGAGAAACTATTATATCAATCTAAAGTTACCATGAAAACTATAACGGATACTGTACCACTAAATTTTAAAGAGAAATAAAAGTTTCTCAAATTGCGGTTGGTGTCCATACAGCTGCAAACAAACCAGCAACAAAATTAACTTTGTAACGCTATACAACCTGATATTTAAACATTGACTACGAAACCCTATTTGTGGGCGTGTCTGACACGCTCTTGGCCGGATTTTAAAAATATATCGATAATTAATTAATCAAAACAATATAAATGGTTGGTGATGACTTTCATTTCATAAGGAGAGGACAGGTTGATTAATTTAAAAGCCATATTTTTGAGAGTTTTTACTTTGTAAGAATGCTGAATATTTTGTGTGCTGTGATGATTATTCATTGGTTTATTAACGATCAAACGACAAGGAAGAAAAACATACTCGTACATACCTAATGAATATAGGTATTTCAGATAATTGATCAACTTAAATATAAATTAAAATAATCTGCCTTCGATTTTTCATACTTAAAGATAAAAAGGGTCATAGGTAGTATTTTGTGGTTGGGTTACTTCTATAGCTTCTTAGGCATTAGGCATAAAATGAAAATTTCCCTAATCATAATCAAATCTAAGTATTTTGTACTACCAACAGTATTGGGTCTTTCTCCGACTTAGTCCTACTCTACCTATGAACAAACTAGCAATTATTTCAATCAAATTTGTAAAAAGAGGTATAACACAAATTAGAGCACTCAAACAAACAATTTGTACCAAAGCAATTTACGACAGAACGCCCAAAAAATCATAATTTAATAACAACAAAAGTGTTCTAATTTCTCGAGTACACGAAATGGCTGATAATCAACGTTAATCATTGCTAGGTGGATCACAAATTGTGCCCTTCTTCGGGTTATTAAAGTAATGACTCGGGCGGAACAAACAAACAAACAAAAATTATTCTGTGCAGGTAATTAAAGAAAGGGGTTCCATTTGATAATGGCCCGATAATTCTTTTCCGCCGTTCTTCCAGCAATTTTCTAGAATTATATCCGTAAGTGGAGTGTTTGATTACGTTTAGATATAAGCCGATTTCTATGATGAATTGCCCCAACGATTCCTTTTTTTAATAAACAAAAACGAAACGAATTAAAAAAGAATCACGTTCGAATTACGAGCTGGCAACACAACGAAAAAATAAATAAAATTAATTCATTACTGGCGCTGAACAATTAGAGTGGTCAAAGCGAACAAAGGCAATAGGGGCGATACTGAAAATTTAATTTGGACCCAATTAGATGTTCGAAAATTGAATTTTGTGGCAATTATACCGGCTGTATCCGGATACGGGACGGTTTCCGCAGCCTCTGCGAGACAGAGAGGGTTTATTGCGGAAAATTTGGTGACAGAAAGGGATGGGTTTATGCAACAGGTAGCTCTTAGGAGCAATTAAAAGCTGGTTTTAATTAGTAGGGGAGGGCGATTATTAGCAAATCTCTCAACGCTTTGGGCTTTTCAGTGGAATGCAAACCACTTTGGCGCGAGGGGTGAACTTGGCTGTTGATTTTCACGACCCATTTTGTGGGCTATGAAAACGATATTGTTTTCATAAAATAGAGATCAAGGAACCAATATTTAGGGTATGGAATTTTAGTAAATTATTGCTTTGATTTATTTCTTACTGAATCTAAATCACCAAAATACAATAAGTCGAAACTTTCCCAATAGATATTATATGTAATATTAAGTATAGACCTAACACGTCGTAATTATCTGACTTTAATATTCTTAAAGAGCTGTGTTTATAAAAGGTTGGATTTTAGGACGGTACATGAGCAATTTCACGACGTAGCTTAAAATAAGGAAAGAATATTTTTTTTAGAGTAGATATCTCTAAGACAATATGGAGCTAAATGTGCACCGGCTCTTATAAAAATAAAATAGGGAGAGTAAATAGTTTTTTTTTTCGATATTTATTTCCGATATTTTTTACGGCAGTCTGCTGATTATCATAGTACTTTACCTTAGTACTTATTTATTTCCATCACTACAATGCCATACAACATTCGCATCCACCCACTTTGTCTGGACAAAGCCTTCAATACTTAGCTTTTCTTCAAATGTCTGCATTTCCTTATCAAAAGACTCCCGGTGGAGGCTCTTTTTAAAGGGAGGGTGGGAGGGAGGCGGCGTGCATGTGTGCGTGTGTGTCGGGACATGTGTGACGACTCATCTATATGTGTTAATGCGTTTTCTTTTTACCAATTTTTTTAGGGTGACCTCTTCTTATGTAAATGAGGCGATTAAAATGTAAAATATTAAAATGTTTACTATTGTTTTAATTAAAAACCAATTTAATACGACTAGACTATTTTAATCTATATAAAAATTAAATAAATACAAAAGCACTTGTTGTATGGTAGGTAGAGCGTCCTTGTGGTAAACCGAACTACGCGTGGTCTTAGCAAAAAGTGGTCAAATCAGGAAATGATCAAATCTAGGATTATGCATTCTTGCATTGCCAACGTACAATGACCACCATATGAAATTCAGCATACCTAATAAAAAAACTTAATGTATCTTAGTGAGCAAAATAAAGAAAAAAGAAAACATGACTTGTAGAGTGGATTTAGTTATCGAAATGAAACTATAGTTTATCAAAGATAATTTCAAAAAGAAGGTATTACACTTATTTACCAAGAATATCAATTACAATACAATAAAACAGTAGAAATAATAGCATTGCAACAAAACTCCCATTATTCCAAAATTCTGGTCACCCTACAGAACGTCTTCGCTTCACACTCGCCCGGCTTGCATATTATTTGGGCACACACACACATGCACAGACCGGCGTGTATGTGTGCCACATCGCTATTCACGATTTTCGCAACGATGGTGTTCGTATTGATTTCGTATTGTCGTTAGCTTGCGACATGTAAAAAGAAAGGGGTGCTAAGCAATGTGCACACTTGACTTAGTTGGGCAAAGTGGGATTTCCAAATTATTATGACTTGTAAGTGAGAAACACGTTATTTTTGCGCAGCGCTATCGCATAAGAAGATGCGATTTCCACCTTATTTTCATACACATACGGTTTATGTCAAACGGTTTGACAGACGCATCAGTGCAATGGGGAGCGCTGCGTGCTGCGTCTGATGAAACAGTTTGACATAAAACGTATTTGTACGGTAATTAGGTCGAAATTCGTATTGTCTTACTTTACTGACAGCCGATGTGGCGCAGTGGTTAGTATGCCTGCCTGCCACGCAAAGGTTCCGGGTTCAATTCCCGGTGGGGTCATTCGCAAAGTTGAAATTGATCACTTTGTGAATTTGTTGCCAGTCTGGTTAGGACATTGCAGGCTGAACCAAATGATTGTCCGCAAGCAAGATGGTTCCGTGCTTCGGATGGGCACGTTAAGCCGTCGGTCCCGGTTGCTGTCTATGATGGCGGTCGTTACACAACCATGTCAGAGGCCTGCTACTTGCAGTAGGCGGTTGAAAAACTCTGACACCAGGGTTCATCAGGTCGTTGAACGACAACGACTCAGTGTCCCACACGAAAAGAGACTTACCTAACGCAAGAGTTATGTATTATGCAAAATTAATGCATAAACGGATTTGACGTGTGTTTCTCGCCTTAAAAACAACCAGTTACGACTCAGCTAAATACAACGACGTGACGGTATTATTGCCGTCGTTATCGTAGTAAAAACCAGAAAAAATCATGCATTCCTTTACTTTTCCTTTTTTTTAGCTCGACCTAATTACAGGTACCTAATTTAATTAGAAATGTTGAGTTTGTCTATGTTCATAGAATTGCATACTTAGTAAAATAAGGAATCTTTTAAAAATAATAGAGCGTATCAATGTAAACACTCCCTAAACTAGAAAAGGGTCTCAAACACGGGTCGCCATTAGAAAAATGTCGTGATAAGATGTTCAATCATTTCGTTCCAATAAGGGGCGGTATCGATTTTATGCGAAAATGTCAAATGGGTGGGGTAGAAACTAAGGGTTACGCGCTTTTTTTGTGAAAACTTGTGTAGTGGAGCTTGCATTTTAATATGGAAAATGCTTACAACTTAAACTAGGTAAGAATTGAAAACTAGGTATAAAATGTCAATTTGTCAAATAGGTGGGATAGAAACTAAGAGTTACGCACTTTTTTATGAAAACTTGTGTAGTGGAGCTTGCATTTTAATACGGAAAAATACTTACAACTTAAACTAGGAAAACTTAAACAAGGTAAAAAAAATTAAACTAGGCATAAAATGTCAAATGGGTGGGGTAGAAATTAAGGGTTACGAGCTTTTTTATCAAAACTTGTGTAGTTCGATGCTTGCATTTTAATTCGGAAAATGCTTACAACTTAAACTGTAAAATGGTAATAATTGTAAACTATGTATAAAATGTCAAATGGGTGGGGTAGAAACTAAGGGTTACGCGCTTTTTTATCAAAACTTGTGTATACCTAGTTCGGTGCTTGCATTTTAATACGGAAAAATAATTAAAAATTGTTAACTAGGTACTATACAATGTCAAATGGGTGGGGTAGAAACTAAGGGTTACGCACTTTTTTATGAAAACTTGTGTAGTGAGAAGCTTGCATTTTAATACGAAAAATTCTTACAACTTAAAGTAGGTAAACTTAAAAACGAAGGTAAAATTTGTAAACTAGATATAAAATGTCAAATGGGTGGGGTAGAAATTAAGGGTTACGAGCTTTTTTATCAAAACTTGTGTAGTTCGATGCATTTTAATTCGGAAAAATGCTTACAACTTAAACTGAAAATGGTAAAAATTGTAAACTATGTATAAAATGTCAAATGGGTGGGATAGAAACTAAGGGTTACGCGCTTTTTTATCAAAACTTGTGTATACCTAATTCGGTGCTTGCATTTTAATACGGAAAAATAATTAAAAATTGTTAACTAGGTACTATACAATGTCAAATGGGTGGGGTAGAAACTAAGGGTTACGCGCTTTTTATGAAAACTTGTGTAGTGAAGCTTGCATTTTAATACGGAAAAATGCTTACAACTTAAAAATTATAAAGAAGGTATAAAAAATGTCAAAAAGGAGGCAGAAACTAGGTAACTTCTTTTTTCATGGGGAAAGTTGTTCAGTTTCATGAGAACCTTGACCTCCTTTCGGCTTTATTTGTCATTCGGTAACACCCACTATTTATTAATCATTTTATCATTAAACGTGTTCTTCGAAATTGGTCTGGTTTCCTACCTTAGGGACTACCTACTTATAAGTAGATTCCGAAAACTTTGTCGTAGGTAGGTAGAGTGAATGTTTAACTTGCGTATCTAGGTACCTACTTAGGTAGGTAATGCGTTAATCAGTATTAAACTACTAGTAGCACTTATTTCACATATTGAGTTAATACTGTTCAGTTAAGTAGTACAGTTAAGTAGTTACTTTAGTAGGTAGGTACTTTAAGTAAGTAGGTAATCAACATTTTAATGCTGTTAAGTAACTATTGCCTATCTACATACTTTAACATTAAGTTAGAAAGTTAAGTAGTCTACCTATATAGGTATAAGTACCTACTTACTTACTCAACTATGCTATTCTATTTCAGCCTATTGCAGTCCACTGCTGGACGTAGGCCTCCCCCAGGGAACGCCATAAGGCACGATCTCCCGTTTTTGCCATCCAGTCGCTACCAGCCGCCTTTTTCAAGTCATCGGTCCATCTGGCCGGAGGGCGTCCAACGCTACGCTTGCCGAGGCGTGGCCTCCACTCGAGAACCCGCTTACTCCACCGTCCGTCGGTTCTACGACAGATGTGGCCAGCCCACTGCCACTTCAGCTTGCTACACTTCCAGACTATGTCCGTCACTTTGGTCTTTTTTCGGATGGCCTCATTCCGGACTTTATCCATTATAGAGATACCAAGCATAGACCTTTCCATAGCTCTCTGAGTGACATGTAGCCGGTGGGCCAGTTTTACTGTCAAGTTCCACGTCTCGGCTCCGTAGGTCATGACTGGTAGGACGCATTGATCGAACACCTTGGTCTTAAGGCATTGTGGCAAAGATGATTCGAGGATGTGACGCAGCTTTCCAAATGCTACCCAACCAAGCTGCACTCTTCTGGTGATTTCAGCCTCAAAGTTGTCTCTTCCCATCTGCAAAGTTTGCCCAAGGTACACGTATTTCTGGACAACTTCAAGGACTACACCTTCGACGGAGACCGGCTCGGGGATTATGTGTTGATTGAACATGACCTTCGTCTTATCAAAGTTCATCCCAAGTCCAACACGTCTCGAGGCAGAGTTAAGACTAGATAGCATTTTTTGCAGGTCCTGCAGCGATTCGGCCATTATGACTATGTCGTCGGCAAAGCGGAGATGCGTGAGACTTTCGCCGTTGACGTTGATGCCCAGTCCATCCCACTGTAGAGTTTTGAAGACATCCTCCAATGCGTTGGTGAAGAGTTTCGGGATATAACGTCACCCTGTCTTACACCACGGAGCAGTTGGATGGGTCTTGTATTATGGTTTTGTACTTGAACGGACATCGTAGCCATTTGATAAAGGCTTCTCAGCACCTCCACATACCGCCAGTCGACTTGGCACCGCTGCAAGGACTCCAAAACAGCCCAGGTTTCGATAGAGTCGAAGGCTTTTTCGTAGTCCACAAAAGCCATACACAGTGGTTGGTTATACTCCTCTGTCTTCTGTATAACCTGCCTTACAGTATGGATGTGGTCCACGGTACTGAAGCCCTTACGAAACCCGGCCTGTTCCGGTGGCTGAAAGGCGTCAAATCTTGATGCCAGACGATTCGTGACGACTCTCGAGAACAGCTTATAGACGTGGCTCAGAAGTGTGATCGGCCTATAGTTTTTGAGAAGCGTTTTGTCTCCTTTTTTGAAAAACACAATGCCACTACACCTCTGCTCCACGCCTTCGGGGTTGTCCCATTGGCTATTACAGAGTTGAAAAGCCTTTTCAGCTCCTCGAGGACAGGTTTTCCACCGGCCTTAAGTAGCTCAGAGGCCACTCCGTCTTCCCCGGGAGCCTTCCCATTCTTAAGCTGTCTGAGAGCCGCCGCGATTTCGTCTATATCTACGTCCGGGAGATCTTCTGTAAAGTGGCGGGAGAGAGGAGCTCTTGGGTCTGGGGTCGCATCAGGTGGAGGCTTTTTCGCATGTGAGGCATACAGATTTCCATAGAAGTCCTCAATTTCAGCGAGAATCTCTGGAACCGATGTGACAGTTACACCATTCGAGGTAGTTAGCTTTGCCAGATGACTCCTTCCCAGTGTCTTGGTAAAAACTTTCGACCCTCGGTTTTCTCAATCGCCTCCTTTACGAGTCGAGTGTTATAGCTTCGGAGGTCGCGTCTTACCATACTTCGGATCTTTTGTTAAGTGACTGGGGATCTGGCAATGCATCCTCTGGTGTTTCCGTCTAATTCGCATCAGTTCCAGGGCCTCGCTTGAAAGTTTGGACTTCTTGTCTGTTCGCCTTTACGAAAATGCTTCGTCCCCACTTCGCGAATAGCCCCGACTATGCTCTCTAGGTCCTCGTCAACGTTTGCCGGGGTCTCCAGGGCAGCGAATCGATTTTTCAGTTCAAGTTGGAACTCCTCATGTCCGGCTTGGGGCAGATTGGGACGGAGAACTTGCATCACCATGCGGTTTCTTTCTAGCTTGAAGTTGATATTTAGGGTGCCTCTTACTAGTCGGTGATCACTTCCGGTATTGAACCTACTGATCACTGAGACATCCCTAAATATATGCCGTTTATCCGTCATGATGAAGTCGATCTCGTTCTTCGTCCTGCCGTCAGGGCTCTTCCAGGTCCACTTCCGTTGGGGCTTTTTCTGATAAAAGGTGTTCATACAGAACAGCCCCTGCCTGCTAAGAAAGTTGACTAGCATTTGGCCCTCTGGTTTCTGCTCCGTAGCCATGTGGTCCCAAGCTTGATTCGCCGTGCTCCTGTCCCACTTTAGCGTTGAAGTCCCCATGACAACAGTGAAGTGGGTCTTAGTGGTTTGGTGTATGGCTTTCGACACGTCGTCGTATAGGGCCTCCACCTCTTCATCTGAGCTGCTCGAAGTCGGCGCATATACCTGTACGACCTTAAGAGAGTACCTCTCGGTCAACTTCAGTACGAGGTACGCTACCCTGTTCGAGACGCTGCTGATCTCCTCCACGTTGTCACAGAGAGCTTTATTGACAAGGAACCCTACGCCACCCTGGGATTGTGCGCTCCCTTCCCTGAAGTAGAATAGGTGACCTGATTCTAGGGTTATCGTGTCCTCCCCCTCTCTTCGGATTTCTGACAATCCCAGAACATGCCACCGTATCTTATCTAATTCCACCTCAAGGATTTGGAGACTTTCGTCCAGCCGCAGACTGCGTCCGTTATACGTCGCCAGGGTCAGTCTATGGCAGCCGTAGTCCGTAGCCCGGGGATTCTTCGCACCCCCTGCCCTACCATTACCCGGGCCGCTACCGTAGCCCGGGGTAGTAAGGCGGCCGGGAACTAGGGGCCGGTTTTTTCTCGTCCTGTCCATGGGGGGTTTTGCCCATAGTCACCACGCTGGGCAGGCGGGTTGGTGACCGCAGTTTGCGTTTGTGGACTATGTTGTCAACACGGGAGGCGCTGCTGCCCACCTCCCGGAAGCCCTTTATCGCCTCTTACGATACCCACGGGCAGATTTGGGGTGGTGAGATTCTACTCTGCCGACACCACACGGCAAACTATGCAATGTATAGTAAATAGAGCGATCGAACTAAACCGCCGCATTTTATTTACAGGTACGCATCACAACGAGAAATTACCAAAACATAAAGGTAAACAACCCGGTTACCGGCCACTTATCTCGCAAACCGCTCTAGACGCGTCTCGTAGCGGCGTTCCGAGGCGATAAAAATACTACTAAAGTTGCTTCCCCTATCCGCCGAGAGATGGCGCTAGGTGTCGGGCGCTCAGCACCACACATGGTGGAAATCGGAAACACGTGTGGAGCAAGGGGGAGTTTTCTTAAGTTTTCCTCGACGTGGGAAAAAGGGCGTTTCTTTGCACGTGATAGTTTCGCAGTTTTCGTGTAGGGGGCGGTAAGAGGCCCGGTTTCAAAATGTGCGACACTTACCGGGAGACAATCCGGAGAAATAGATACCTACAGAAATTAAGATGTGATTTTCTTAAAAATTTTCTATTATATATCTTATATATATCTTATTTCCTAAACTGTGTAATGCCAAGACCTGGTTCTAAAATATAATTAAAGTAGGGCCCGCCACAGTTAGTTATAATCTTTTTTCTGAAAAATTACGGGTCTTAGGGATAGGTAAGTCTGCGTTTTCAGCAGAAAAGTTAGGACAATTTTCTATGATATATCCAATATTCCTAAAATTAACGATTGTAAATTAGATATAAAAACAGGTCTACAGTTCAATTTAGCCTAACAAGTACTAACAACGTATCTAGTTATCTACCTGGCTACAAGGCTCTACAAATACCAAAACTTCAATAAAAATATTGAAAATCTACTAAGTACTATAATGTAATATTATACAGGTATAAATGCTCTATTAAGCCTAAACCTATGGGAAAAGAACCTAACTTACCAAAGATTACCATGCACTGTACCTACAAAGAGTTCAAGTTTTTCAAATTCTAAACGTTTCTAAAACTCATAGGTTAATTATGTAAACGTAACGTAATGAATGAAATAAGCTAAATTATGTGAGAATTTATTGTTGTTATTCATTTCAAATAAATATTTCACAAATATTCAATCATGGATAAAAATAATGAAGACTCTACCATAATCATTTTTTGGTTTACTTAGGTACCTAACCTTGATTTTACTGTTACCAAAGTTAAACTTTCTTATCATTTTGATAATTTATCTATTACCACATAGGACTCTATAATTTTTAAATAAGTATAGCAGTGACCTACCTTCATTTTCCTACGCAAAAAGTTAAGCAAATAAAACACTACAAACTTACATAGGTACAGTGTGGTGTGTTATCGGCAAGCGGTAAAACTGGTGTTTCAAAGCATCTATATGAACAACTTACAATGCGACCATCTGCTAAATCATGAAATAAAGTCTAAATTTTGCCTGAGGATTTTCCTCTTTAGCTTCTCTATATCTACCTCTACATTTTGCTAGAGTAGGTATTAGGATTTTCTTCTTTAGCTCCTACATATTATCTACCTCTATATTTTGCTTGAGTAGGTATATCTAAGGTTTTCCTCTTTAGCTCCTCCATACCTACCTCTACATTTTGCTTTAGCTCCTCCATATCTACCTCTACATTTTGCTTGATTAGGTATTAGGATTTTCTATGATAGATACAGCTGTTTTTTTTGTGACACGATAACCTCATAACAAAAGGTGTTCGTTCATACCTATAGATGCCCAAAATCACCAATTTCGACAAAATAATGTCTGCTTGCCGGTAGGTAACACACTGTAAACTTACTCAATTTTGTATGTACTACGACACATCTCAACCTACACGTACGTAAAAAATACGGGCATTGGAAAAGTCAGTGTTACATCAGTTCGGTTGACGATAGGAACTAGGCATCTATACCTACCTATAAACAACTTTTACAATACAGCCTTCTGCGAAATCACGAAATAAAACAGCTGCTTCATATAATTTGCTTGAGTACCTAGGTATTCTTATTTTGTATGGCATAGCTTTTATTTTCGTGACAGATGACCAGACGCTCAGATCCAATAAATGCCTGCTTGCGAGTAAGGTAGGTAACACACCGTACACGTACTCAATTTTGTATGTACTACGACACATCTCTACCAGTCTCTACCTACACGTACGTAAAAAATACGGGCATTGGAAAAGTCAGTGTTACATCAGTTCAGTTTACGATACTACGCCAAGGTCAGGGGTTGGCCGCCGGGGTCAACGGCCCCGCGATTCAATAGCCTCCACTCGCTCTATACCTACTGCGAAATTCCACCATTCGAAATTTCAACACGTGCGTTCGAAATTTGAGTTGATATTTTTAGATTTTTTCGAGGAATAGACGTGCCTGACGTGGATTTCTTGGGGACGCTAGTCTGTCTGAGAATTTCTATAGGTACCTACTTATTTCTTCAGTGATATGAAATTCTGAAAATATGTACCTATGTCTGAAATTGTTCAGTGATTTAGGTAAAATTTTATAAATGCTTCGAGATAGGGTCATTGCGCCCGTTGGCGACCGATTAGTTGGCTTCCCAACTTTGCACCATGATATTAATATGAAGGTTTCATATTTGGAGGTTGATTGTTTTTGTGAGCATAGCAGATATAATCAAGATATTGTTATCGAGAAGTTTTTGCGAAATACTGTAACAGTTTATTTTTAAAATAATTTTAAATCGAAAAGTACCTAAAATGCCAGATAGCGACCGCTTTTTTCAGGTAGCGACCACGTATGCGTCAGATAGCGACCGCCCGTTTTACTACCGTTATTACGGACATATTAACCATAATTTAATAAAAAAAATGACTTTTTCACATTTCTCATACATCTTGAACGATCCTATAAAAATCTACACCTAAGGTTGTGACCTAGTACTTATCTAGACATGATTAAAAATATAACAATATTTCATAGTGCCAAACAGTTGTCACAGCAATGACTACTGCTGACTTTGCTGCCTCACAACCCTTGCCGATGCTGTTTATTACGTTTTGTTGTCTCCGAAGCCTCAGCGTGAACCGAAGAGGCTTCAAGACCTCGCTGGTCTTCAGCGCGCATATGTACGGCACCGATCCTAGCTAGGTTAATGCGCATTTTCTGATACTAGGGAGGATCAACCATTTCTACTTCATTGATGCAACCGCCGAGGACCCAGCCCAGATCTAGCTCTCAAGGTCACACCGCACCAGAACTGTCCATGCCCCATACCTTGGTGCACATAAACACTACCCTTGCCTGTGCTAATCACGCCAGCGCGCAATGTTAGGCCTGTTCAGCTCCATCCACAAACTCGACCAGCAGGATCTGTTTTACGCAGCAACTGGGCATGAAATTCCACCCTCGATTGAGGTGGGCTTTAGTGGACAAACATCGAAGGGAGCTCAGGAGACAGGCCTTTAGATACGCGCGGACGCTAGAGCACATAAATCGACGGGCTTCGAGTACCTATCAAAGCGAGTATGAATTCCGAGTGTGGCTACTTCACGGTGCTACAAAGTATCGGTCTTGGAACTTCCTGATTCTCTTACACAGTACGACCCACGTTGCACCAAGAGCGACCCATAAATATTGCACAAAGACTCTTGTCGGCCAACAGAACACAGCAGAATTAGATAAGAACGTAGCTCTCTATCCTTGGCAATTATTTTTTTCATCTTATGTTGGGTCCTTTCTGGTCTCCTGTTTACACTTCGCTCTGTTGGAGGTATCTTCGTCAGTCACGTCGCAGGAACTTATCAAGCCTCTAGCCTTCTTCCTTTTTTCCAGAACCCTTGGGTGTTTAAATTATATCATTTAAATAGGGTGTTTGTATTGCCTTTATAGTCTGCAGGTCTACATTTCACCCACCTTTTTTAAATGGGTATCTATGACGTCATGCTACTGCTAAACCCAACACGAAATTTGAAGGATGTGAGAGCAGCACAACCTAATGCAACCTCTGCCAGCAATTATGTATGACACAACTCGAGAATCTGCCAACGCAAGCTACCCTGAAGAATTATAGGCCCAGTTATACGCTAGCGTGGACACATGGGTGTGTGGCGCAGAAGTCATGGTTCTGGGCTTTAAGGAAGGCATGGAAAATCTGATGCAATGTAAATTTGCTCGTCGTAATCAGGTGGGTTCACGGCGGCAGCCAGAGTGAAATAAAATTCCCGTTTCCAAAACATTGCTTTACATGTCAGCACCCTTCTAACTTAAGGCAAGGCCTGTGTGGAGGTCAGTGAGAAGTGAGAACTTCCTGCTTCTTCGTTGTCTCCAAAGCCTCAAAGTGAGTAAAAAAGCAGCGAGAGCTTGCTGCCCTATTGTGGTGAACTACTTTACAAGACCCAACTCCTGAGAGAGTCCAACGAGGATTCTATATATAATTATACCCTATAAGCATTCTCTCTGCCAACACTTTGCGGCACAACAAAAACTGAGCTGAATTCTCTGGACAATCAAGGAATTTGAATGCATCAGCTCAAACTGCACAGAAGTCACCCAGGCCCCGAGCCTAGGACGTGTATCTTCTCCACGCAGCTGACGCGCACGTTCTGGAACCTCACCCCAGGCATCTATGACATTACGAAATAGCTCTGATTTTACGGTGTGAAGATTAAGAGATGGCGTGTATAGACCAGGACAGCCCAAAGAAACTCTGGCTGTACTTCTGGCACAGCTCGAGGAAGGCAAGTGGGTACGGCTGGTGCTCTTTACATATGTCCAATTGTCCATTGTGCACGATCCAACAGCAGCGAAGAAGAAGTTGAAACAGGTCCACTACTTCAGAACGCGGAAACTCCATTAAAAGCCAACAGGGTCCATGAGATGCTGTTGGCGGGGCGCGGCGCTCGGCGTCCCGCACTGTTTTATTTGTTAAAGGGAGATTCCAGAGTTATAGCGTATTCCGAAACAAAGAGCCTAAGAGCAGCAGTATAATAAAAGACTAGTGAAAGACATTTGTAACAAAAACCTATCAAAGGGCCAACAATACAGTGTAAGAGCAAAAGTGGTGGTCGCTAAGTAAAGTAAAAAATTTTTAGAGTCTGATTGCGACCGCCTATTTTTCATACATTTTTGAGGCGGTCGCTAACTAAACATGGATTTTTAGCATGTACCAGTTAGCGACCACTGAACTAAATAACTGTTAAAAAACCGGTCAAATATTCATAATTTGACGGTCGCAAACTAACTGTGGTATAAAAAACGTCTGTTAGAATTAATTAATGCTGTAAGAATCAAAACTTTGTTAAAAATATAACCTGGAAAAGAAATAACATTTTTCAAGCATCGTGTTAGATAGCGACCGGGCGGTCGCTATCCAGCATTTTTCTAAAAATTGGGTGCCCTTTCGCGACCATCTAATAAATCATAAATTTACTTAAAAATAACACGAAATTATCGTTAAATCAGATACTTCACTACAGTACACCATAAAACCGTTATAGTTGTAAAAACGAGACGAAATTCTGAAAATTTCACTTTTGAAGTGGCACGTGCTCGCTATTTTTTGGATAGATTTTCGGTGTTTTTTCGAGGCTAGAGCGACTGGCAAAATGGATGATTTATTTGCGGTACATTGGTGAGGTTTAATAAACAGATTTGAATAGGCGTAGATTCAGCAGTTATCCTTGTTTTGTTTAAGCCACACTTTTTTACAAAGAGTGAAATATAACTCTTATTATTGCAATATTACTGAGGTCAGTCCTGAAAATGGTCGCGAACTGACGCATGGTCGCGAACCGGCACAATGACCCTATAGATGACAGTCGTCGTAGGAAAAAGTCATACACTTGCCAGGCAGACAAAAAAGCACGATGTTTACCCTAGTTAAAAAGCCTTAATGAGAAATAAGTTGAAAAAAAGGAACGACGTAGGTTTCGATTCCACTTGTGTGTGGTTTCTTTTTCAATTACTTCGGTAGATACCGTAATTTTATTTTTACTTTTTCCGTACCTATCGATTCAGCGATTTTTTAATTTGGCGATTAATTAATAGGAGTTGAAGTTAAATATTTCTATATGCCTGTTCTTTATAATAAGTAAGAAATGTCGCTTATTTTTTATCATTCTATAGGTTTCTTTTAAAATATTAATAAAACATGTCCAAAAACCTAGTTTTTTCTATTACATACACAATAACTGGCTAAAAATCTCTGGCTCTACATTAGTTAGTAGATAACTAGCAAAATTTACTCAATAAAAGCAACTGCAAATATTTTAAGGGGTGAGGCAGCCTATGAAACTGAACATCTTTCCCCAAGGAACATAAGTCGAAACATGAAAAAAAAATTGGACCTCCCATACAAATTGACTCGGTCGACTGGTACATTTTGTATGGGAGGTCAAATTTTTTTGTTTATATTATTCCTTGCGAGGAAAAAACTACCATTTACACCACGTCTGACAAAAGTTTGAGAGTTATTCTGAAAACTGTGTATCACCATAGTGACGGCATGTCAGCCTGTTGCCGAAAATTGCAATACACATCGATTTTCAAATCCCTTAGTCGTTTCTTAAGACATCCACTAGAAAGATATGGGGTGATTCAATGAACCTCAATCCTACTTACAAAATTGACATCGTTTGATTATAAATAGATAGATACATAATAAGTACAGTCGGGGTCAAAAGAGCATACCTAGGACCACCTCAAAGGGTTCAAAATACCTCTTGAGCTGCATTATACTTTGGTAAATTATTTCTTTTGTTGTATGTACAGCTATTCACAACAAAAAGTAAAAAATATATTTTAAGAACTATCTATCTATACAACCTAAAGTGAGCTGCACATTTTACAATTAAACTGAATTTTGCAGTTTTTCTAACTGCAATAAAACAGTTTCACCTATTTGCTTGTTTCCCGGAACTTGTGAATAAAATTAATAGTATTTTACCCTACTCGAGACAGTAGGGTTATGTTTTTCGAGAGTATGTATGTGGAAAATTAAATTCTTTTTCACGGACTACAGCCTAAACGGCTTGATGGATGTTGACATAATGAGGTGTCGTTAGATTCGTCTCGGCAGCGCGAGTGACACTGGCTATATTAAAAAATTATAGATGCAAGATGGTGGATTTTTAGAGCAAAATACTACTTTAAAATTACCGCAGTCGGGTATTTTTGTTTTTTAACACATCTACTTGTACCCTACTGTCTCAAAAGGGTTATGTTTTTCGAGAGTATGTAGGTATGTGGACATTTAAATTCTTTTTTACGGAATACAGCCTAAACGGCTTGACGGATGTTGACATAATGAGGTGTCTATAGATTCGTCTCAGCAGCGCGAGTCACACTGGTTATGGCAGATTTTAAACAGAAAATAATATAATTTTTGAAATTATCGCAAACGGGTTTTTGTATTTTAATAATAATGCTTGTAAGGTAAATTTAACTAGAAAGGCGTTTTAATGTTAATTGGCTACCTACCTCTATATTTATTGCAGTCAATCGGTTTCTTCCACTCAATTAAATCTAGATAATTTAATTTCCCTAGAGGGAAACGGCTCTTAATTTACCATAAATTAATCGCATTTTATGTGTCAGGTAGGTACTTGCAAACGTAATTAATTAGGTGTATGTAGGTAGATACTGTAGTTAACTTATTTAGAATTACTTTCACAAATACGTAAATAGTGATGTGATGTGCTTTATTGTTAAATATTCAATGCACAAATCAGGGAGACGGCGCCTTGACAGATGGCTCACTCAGTACTAGCGACGATTTTGACAATGACTGACTTTTACTGAAATAAACTGGAATCGCAGAGGCACTCAAGGTAACTTAGAAAATTGTTGCCACGAACGTCATATTTCTTGCATTAAAATTAGCTCAGAATCATATTACGTTCTTGTATTAGACCTTGTTCTTCTTCTTTCAGATTTTTCTTAATTCAACCCTGGCTCTGTAAAAAGTGTTAAAAATCCTAAATAGGGTCTAGTCAGTGGTCTTTCTGAGATAAACTCTCTATTTTGTAGTCAAAATTTGACGCTGAAAGAAAACTAAATACAGATTTGATTTTGTTTAGATAAAACTTTGGTCGGTGTAGATTTTTTTAATGACATACCTATCTACTGAGGTACCTAGATCAGTTTTGAACAATTTTGAACTCTAGATATTGTAATCTAATCATAATTCCGCGATTAAAATTGTTGGAAATGAAGACCCCATTTTAGAGGTCAACATTTGTCATTTAATTTTAACCGAAATTATACTTTGTGTGCGTATGCGCACCATACCTGATACCTAACTAGGCATAGGCATAGATACCACTTTTAAAGGCAAAGGTACCTAGATTTTCAATAATATTTGAATATTTGAAGGCTGTTGGGTTGGCAAGCGTGGTGAGTATGGCAATACCTTCCGATAGGGGAAGGCCCATGTCCAGCAGTGGACTGTCGTGGCTGTAAAGGTAGGTAGGGTTGGCAGAAAACAAGGATAGTAAATATATAATTGTATTTATTAACATAGGTATCCTTATATTCGCTGTTTTATTTGTTATTAGGTTGGCTTAAATTATTCACCACACCAAATATCCATTTTTCTTAATAACTTAATAGACAATGTCTAAGAATGTCTGACATTCTTATTCAAATTCACATGTAAACATGTAAATCCCGGGTATGCAAATATTTAGACAGGGCACTACAGGTAGCGAACGAGCGCAATTTTTTGCGTTGCTAGGGTAAGTCTCGGATAGATGCCACAGTAGCATAGATGCTTCAATTTCGATACTACTAGATAAGTAGCACCTAATGGAGCTAAAACTTTACTCCATATATTTGCAACTCTTATTTTGCAAAGATTCTTCCCCTAATGGTTGTCTTAAGCAAAATTTTCCTGAGGTGACCAATTTCAATGACTATGATTTGGCTTGACTTAGATCTGCTTTTAATCACGATTAACAAAAACCCTTCATATATATTTCGTATTTAACTCGATACACAGTTGGTTTAACTATAAGTGTAACGTTGTGGTAATAATCAACTATTAAATTATTATTTTGTTATTTAGGTAAATTTACGTATTTTCTATTAAATCCGTGTCTTCTATAGAGAAATAATTAAATGCCAAAAATTTTCTAAAGATATAGGTACTTAATTATCCCCGAAAGCAGACAATATTGGTGATGTCAGGTGTGCAACACCAGACGGAAGGTAGATAACTATCATAGAAACATACCTACAACATAAAATTTTAAAATTTTGGTTCTTTTTTTTAATGTTAAGTAGGTATATATTTAAATTTAACGCCATCAGGTATTATTTTGTTTAGTGAATTCTCTAAAAACATCAAAACAACCTATCCACCAAATTGTTGCTTATAATAACTATTTCACGTCTTTGATTTTTATTTCACATTTTATGAAACTGATTTCAAAAAGTGTGGCATTTATCCGAGACCTACCCTACGCTCTGTGGGTGGCCGTAGACCACAATCTGTAGCCAATTCTTGGGACATTTTATTTATTTATGGCTACCGTCATTTTTGCTTGTACGGTTCTACTGTAGTTTTTTTTTTTCACACTTCGCGATGTGTTGAAGGTCCAGTAAAACAGCGAGCTTGAAGTGGTGGTCAATTTTATGGCCAAAGTTACTTGTGTGGCGGTTTTGCCCTGGGATCAACAAAAAATATCCTGGTCCCTACAGTTTCTGACCTAACCTAACCTAACAAATGATTGACGAATGTAGCAAAAACTTTCTGTTTTTCTGTGCCCTACCTTTCCAAAATGGATAGGTACATTTAAAATAAATTACCTACATACAAATTGCAAGAATCAGCGTCTAAGTCAACGTCAAAAAAATTGCAAGAATCAAAGTTCTTCTTACCTAATTTTTTGTTGAAAAATATCTCCTTGCCATGGATAAATAGGAACCGATATTGACATACCTAACGTCAACATTTTATTTCATGTGCCTTACCTGAAACCCGTGAAAAGTTATGTGTTCTTGAAAATTATCTCTGTAATAAATTAAACGTGAAAACTGGAAAGCATAGTGAAAGCTGTTGATTTCCTGTCTCTTAACTTTTATTAATCTAAACAAAAGAAAAGTTTAATCTAAGATGTAGGTATTTACCTACCATAACGAACCTGACCTAGGTACCTAATATCGGATATCGGTTATCCAAAAATGCATGCCTACTCCAAAAATGACAACTAATTTCTAAAATCTCTAAAAGAAAGTGGGTATGAATACTATGGTGTAGGTATACTACCTAGTTAGGAACTAAATTGGTAGGTGAATCACCTTAACATTCATAGGTGTAAAGTAAGGAACTAAAGATTACAATAGAAAAATCTTCACAAAAGATTAGCTACGAATGGTTTATTCCCGTTTGAACTATTCAGAATTTGAAATTAATTGCATGAAAATATTAGACGCAGGTAGAAATTAGTCTTCTTCATCGTGTCAACGGATCAATAAGTATTTATATTTTGGATTTTGGAAATTAGTTAATAAGTGAATAAGATATTGTATTGAATTTCAATTAAGAAAATGTACGATAGGTATTGTCTGTATCTGTAACGCTTAATTAATTGTATTAAGTTAACTTAGGTACCTACGAGTAAGTAGGTATCTGTTTTATTGCGGGTTTCTTAGAAATCGATTCATAATAAGTAGGTAATTTGACATTATGACAAACAAAAAATAACGGTTATTGTAATTTATTACAATAAACAATAACTTTAATAATGCTAGAAACAGTTTCATTACCTATAAGAAAACAAATTAAAATGAAATCCGTAAATGAACATTAAACAGAATCACATCCGCATAAAAACAATTCCGTGCAGAGCAAAACCATGAACAATTAAACGTTTGTGTAATTAAATCTAGGCGTGGCCAGGCGTTAATGAGGGGCGCACATAGGCGGCGGCGGACGTAATCAACATTAAAGATTGGCGGGAGATGCATCCCCCCGCCCGCGCACCCCTCATTACTTATACAAAATACTTAAGACGCGCGTCGTCCCGCTCTCCGCGTGCTAATAGCTCGCGCCCACTCGCTATCGCCGTCCCGCTTCGCCCGCTGAGCGTAATTAAGCCTTCGCCTCGCCTCGACTCGCTCGGCTGGCCCCGCCCCCTGAGACGCGCGGGGGGACGCGGCGGCAGCGGGGGGGCTGCAGCCGACCGGCCGCGCAGTGTGCCGGCGACCGTTGATAGCGTAACGTCGCGCGCGCCGCGCCGACAACAATCCGAACGATTTTACAAGCACCAACAACACAACTTTAGTTCCTCATTAACAGTTATTGTGGGTGTTTTTGGTGTTATTACAAAGTTTAGTGTGTTTTGACTGATCACACTTGAAGTGTTGTTTGAGTTTACACTAGTTTTGGATATTGGACAAGTGCTAAAAGTGACTGTGCGTGCTATGCAGCAATTAAGAGTTTAGCAGCGTTCTGCGGGCGATGCTCAGAGGTTAATATTTACTTTTAAGTTTTCCCATAAGACCCCTATTGGAAACTCATTTGTTCACTCTGGTAAGACAATTTCAATTTAAAAAAAACGCCTTGGATATTTGGACATTAAAGAAGTTCACCGTACATCAAAAACAAAACTAAAACAACCAAAATTACAAGAAACAAAGCATTAAAAAAATCATTAAGCTGCAGTTCATTCTGACATCCGAAAAATGATTGAAAATTTAGTACAAAATAAAAACAGTTCAAAATCTAAAATCTATTTAAAAAGATACCTATTTCATCCTAATCTTTCTGTTTTGTCAACTTTTGACGATTCTTATTTGAAATCAGAATGTGTCCTAATCTCGCAAGTTAAAATATCATGGACATGACATAAATATCAAGATGCAAATTCGTGAACATATTTACCTAATCAAACAAGATGAATGTAGGTAATAATGAGTTGTGCGTCATGTCATAGGTCAAAAAAATGATTTATAACGCATCACAATAAGCGACAAAAGTTAATTTATTGAAATTAAAACTTAAGAAATAAATTAAATTTAACACTACTTGATGACTAAAGAAAAATATAGAACAAAGTTATAAATGAAAATGTTATTTACATGTATAAAATTTTGTGAAAATACGTCTAAGTACCTAACTATCTGCGTTTTTACTATTTTCTTACTTGATTTAGGTATGGGTATTTAATTTTCATGAATGACTGGTGGGTCAATCGATACACCTTACATAAAAGAAAATTATCTATTGATACCTACCTGAAGAGTTTATTAACTTTATAGAAAAATAATGAACCAGATAGGAGATATTAATTAAAATAGGTACGGAGCAATAAGGTACCTGTACATACGTATAAGAAAACAGAATATTAACGAGAATATACAAACAAGTGCGTTTACTTTAGATACTTCCTACTACAAATTAAAAACAAATTAAGATAATAGGTGATGTTGTTATAATTATAATTTTAAAATATTTGTTAAAATATACATAGATAAGGCCTAGCTCAGGTTTAATGATTTTAGTAAAGTCACCCCTTAGGGTCAAAATATACCAAATAATGGTTGGCCAACGGCTTGCTCAATCAGATATTTAAATCAAAGAAAAGTTATGTTATCAAGACGCGGCAGCGTGTCCAGCAAAGAACTGGCGGACCGGGCCGTGTGTATATTTACACGAACCATTTAGAGCCACTATTTACCCCCTCATAACTCTAAATCTATTTAAGATAGGCACACCAAATTTAGTAAGCTTAAAACTTTAGTAACTATTAGTTAATTAATACGAATAATTTGTAAAAAACGGGTTGTTTCTATTAAATAAAATAAAACAAAAAATATAATATTTAAAAATATGGAGAACCAGAACAATGCCGGCGCCCGCGAGCGAGCACCTTTCGCGCGTTTGTTCTTACACGGCAGCCATCTTGCCTCCGAGACCATTTTCCCGCTCTGGTATCGGCCAGGACAGATCACACCATTAATCAAAACGAACTCAGATCCGTATCGGTGATCGCAAACAGTATTTAATTTATTACAGTCCAGGGCCTGATAATTGATTTCTGTGCGTAGGCGCAGGCCAGCGCGAATATCATAACAATGGCGCCACCGACAACGCTATGGAAATTGATTTAGTTTGCATAAACATTTTTCTATTATCTATCGCGTTCCATATTTTAACGGCTGAATAGAAAGTTTTGTACAGGTTTGAGTTTATAACTTTGTTTAGACTAACAAAATAATAATTATTTAGCAAAAACCTGCGGCATTTTTTATAAGTTTAATTATTTTATCGTGTAATTCACAGGTAAAATTTAATTACAAAATTATATTTTACTGATAGATATTTTAAGTCTGAAATATATAAAACTCCGGTATTTACTGTAATACCTACCTACATATTGGAGTTGCACTTTTATTGAATCTAAATCAAAAGGGACTCAAGAAAAAGATAAATCTATGACAATTATATTACGCAATTGGTTCACTTGAATATTTGACAGGCGTGTTTCCTTATTTACTTCCGGCAAATTTTCTATGGTAAACGACTAAGGAATTGTTTTATGGTAGATAGGTATCTACTTATTTTCAGTTTTGTGCCGATAATTTATTTACAAGGCACTTATTGTACTTAGGTATACAAAATTGTCGTACCAAAACCATAAATAAAGGCGTGAAAATAACCTCAAATACAACATTAAATCTTACCTGAAAATTCATTCAATATATCACTTATTATAATCATAAGGTCCTGGCACAAAATAACTGTGAAATTGTTATAAATTTTATGCATTGGGGAAATAAAATACAACACAATTCTAAAATTTAACAATAATAGTGACATCGAGGTGAAGCGGGAAGAAACCTTAAAAAGTTGAAGGTAAAAATTTTCTGATTTTTTTCGTTATTGATTAGTACCTACCTGCCTATTGCATTATGGTTTCAGATTCTTATAAAATCAGATAATTTAAGTAGGTACCTATTAAAATTTTAAATGGAGATTGAATAAATATGAAATGTTTGATAATAATATGCACACTAAGGACCCCCGAACAAAATACCTCATAAATCAAAATAAAGACAAATCCGTAGTTTAAGGGCCAATTTCGAAATGTCTCAAATTGGTACAGACACGGCGGCGGGTAGTGCAGTGCGCACCCCGAATTTTCTATTTAACGCGACACGTAGCGCCATCTATTGCCGGATAGTGGAACTATCGCGCATGGGAAAGCGATGCGCCCACTCCACAGATAAGAGCCATCGTGACGACTTGAGATGGTCGAGATAGGAAGATAACACAGTATCTGAAGAGGCCTACGTTTGAACACCACTTCAAGTTTAATTCGGCCGAACTGAAATATTTAACTCTTGATGGATATCCAAGCCAATGTTATCTTCGGTTCATGGAATCGACAATGCAGGTAAACTTTTATACTAGTGTCTTAACAGAATCTTTATTTTACTGGTTGGACCCCCATTTATTTAACAACCAGGATAAAAATTAAAAACTTGTCACAAGAAACAAATTAAACGTTTATGGATTAAACCTGAGCTGATGATACTTTGAGATCAGTGCCCGGATTTAACCTGAAGAAGGCTATTACACATTCTTCTTTTGGAAAAATTATACATTACAATAGAATTAGCAATCGTAAAAGAATACCTATTATCCATACCCAACATAACATAGAGTCAGTGACCTGAAGATATCATCTAAATACATTGCATTATGCCATAGGCTATAACCTATTCTAAAATAGTGATGTCGTTCGGTATTTTATTTGTCGATATCGATGAATCATGTCCTGATTACCGAAATTATGCGTCCTGATGGAATTACACACATCTGTAAATATATAGGATGCAATTTTATTAGTGGCGGATCCATTAAGGGTGTGTTCTGCCCATGAAACTGAACAAATTTCCCTAAGGAACATAGGTCGAAGGATGAAAAAAAATGTTGGTCTTCCCATATGGGAGGCCCAATTTTTTTTCACATTTCGACCTATGTTCTTTAGGAAAAGTTGTTTAGTTTCATTGACAGAACACACCCTTAACGGATCCGCCACTAATAAAATTGCACCCTATATACGGTTGTTTAGGTTTGGTAAGCAAAATAAAATATGTTTTACTTGTAATGTTTTCGAACCTAAGTAAAATGTTGCTAATATACCTATTTTAAAATTCGTTTCTTTTAATTATCTTTGAATTCTCAATTTGTTAAATCCATTGATGATAGATATTAAGGTAGATGTGAATGTCATTATGGAATATAAATATAGCAAAATTGAACCGGTAGCAAACATCTCTAAGTGTTATTATTTCAGCAGGTCCCACTACCTGTTTTGATTTCGGAAAATAGGTTGAATTTTCAGCACATACAAATTGATGGAACATTAGTCACATGACACAATTGACCGTTACAATTTTACACGTGTTGGCCATTCACGATCGACCCGCATTTGGCCATTTACAATTGACCAATATTCTTCCGTTATGTCGTTTGTTTTTCGAATTTCAAATTCGATTTAGCTACGTTTCCGCTCCAAATCTGCACGACGCGAAAACGTCACCTTGTCAACAAACTTCGGTGCCAACTCTTGAATGGAATACTTATTCAGAGGAGAAACTATAACAATGAGAATAGTATTGCTGTAAATGGAAAAGAAATCCAGATATTATGTTTGTGAACCGTTAGAGCGGACGGACGTGAACAAAAAGATTTGTACCGCATCAAAATTCCTCCGGCTCTTTTGACGAGATGCCCGCTTCATTATTGTACGACAGTTGTGTATTCAACAGATTACAGTGTCCACTTTCCGGCTTCATTTTCTCGTTTAGCGCAATTTATCAGCCGTTGAGTGACATCAATAACTTTTTCGTCGATTTCGTACGTGCTTATATGGGTATGATAATTTGTTTCCGGTACTATGCGACGCGTGCGAGGGCCACGACAAACTATTACATTCATAGCGTTAGCACGATTTGCATTTGAAATATTTCGTTTGGCTCGCGCCTGTGGAGGCACAATGCCTTCGGGAGACGGTAATTTCAATAAAAGATGGCCGTATGTGCAATATCAAATTTCGTGGTACATTTTTCAGAGGCTCGTGCTGGAGATTCTTTTGAAAGCGGTAATGTGGCCCGCGCCGTGGCGCACGTGCGTAGAGAATCGAGTTCATAATAGACAGCTTTGACTGTGAGCTATTTGCTCAAGATATCAATAACCTCTAATCTTTTTCAAGGCTTTTAAGCTTTAACGGCTGTTACTTTAGTAATTTCCTCATAATAAAGTTTGGAAATTGAAACATTGTAAATTCTTTGTTTACTGCGAACAAGCGTTTTACCACCTTTGATTCCGCTATCGTTCAGAATTCTGTAATCACGCGAAATTCGCTAATTAGCCGAGATTAATTTGGCCGGAGAGTGCATTTCCCGCGGTGTGGCGTAAGCTTTGCTTTTGTTTTATTGAATAATTGCCGAGAGGTGTTTCGGACGAGACGGGCCGGTTCTCCAAGGCCAGCCGTCGAACTTGCTCGCCGGCCGTATTCCGATCGATGCGCGATTCCAACTCGACGCAGCCTCGCCGGTCGCCGGTCGCCGCCGAGCCGAGCCACTCCGACTCCTTGTAAACATTCGCACAAGTGCTCGTGACGGGTTTCAGTCCCTCGCGGATTTAAAAAACATCTGAGGCCATGAACGCCTCAACCGTGTTCGGGAAAAGGTTCACTTTGTAAAGACACCGACCTTAAGCGGGATTTCGGTAACTTATGGATTGAAATAACTTACCAATTTCGGGATATTTTATAAAATTTCGAGCAATTTAATCCTCGCGACCGATTAAAGTAAGATAAGCAAATTAATACACGGGTATTATTTCATAAATTACCCTTTGCGCTATTATCCCAATTTCGTGAGAAAAATTGGCGGTCAAGTAAATCCGAAAACCAGAATCGTACGCCTTCAGCGGGTGCTTAATAATAATTGTTTGGCGTTATTGAAAAACGCCCGAGGTGAGAAGTGGAGCCGTGCGCCGCGCGCCATTTCCAGTTGACATCGCGCATTTTTGACGCTTCGAACGATTAACCTTTTTACGAAATCGGAAATCGTAAATTGACTACGTCGATTAATTTAGCGCTGTCCTCGCTGAATAACACTGTATATTAAAATTAATAAATTAATGATGAATAAATTATTTTATTATTAAAAATGGTTCAGTAGGATTATTAAAGCATTAACTGAGCATACAAATTAAAACTCTGAGTAAGAGATAAGGCGCAGTAATCCTCGTATATTGCCTCCTTATCTGCTGATAGGAACATAAAAGTTTAATTGCCATTTTCCGACACTGTAAATTAAAAATTGATCGTTGTGCGCTGAAAACTGGCAAACAGTTGATTTATTAATTAGTTTTTCAATTAAATCGTAATTGCAAAAATAATTGAATCACGAAAATTTTTCTTTACAGAAGAGGATATATTAGGTAAGTTTAAGATCCTACATTAATATTAAAGAAAATCAACAATAATAAAACACTAAATAAATATCCACTACTTTGTTTATAGATTACTTTGTTTGTAGAGAACCTACCTACCTTTAGATAGGTACCTAGATAATCATTGTTGTACCACTCGACTTACACTAATACAGCAGGTTATCTGCTAATAATTAGGGATAATCGATATCGATAACTTTCAAAATGTTATCTTCACTGTTTGCTATTAAATAATCGATATGCACTCTATCTATAAACGGTCAATGCTACGGTTGAAACATAACTCAGTGACAAATGAATTCAAAGACACTAAAAAAATGGGTCCAAATAAAAATCGGCTAAAATATTTTTCATATTGAATGTTAAAGAACTCTCTTGAATGCATTTTGTAACATAAAAAGTAAAAATTATGTTACTAACAAAATAAATTATTTGGTGCTATCAAAAAGATTAGATGAAACTCTATACCTGCAGTACGACTGTCATCTTATCATCATCACATCATTCCCTTCTTCTACTCGCAGATACAAGTATTTACATCTTCTACTAGATATCTAACAACAAGAATAAAAACGATATTTTTATTTATTTTTTGCATAAAGTGAGTATGTAACTATATACACATTCAGTCTCTTACGACCACCGAGTGGCCCATGGACCGCCATCTTGAAATGTGCGTGTGTGAATGAGATCTCATTGAATTTTCTCTCACGCGGACACGCAACATCGTACACAGTCTTATCAGAGTGTAAGTACAGTCTATAGTAAATCATTGACATCACTAAATTATCAGCTATTGGTACTATTGTGAAAATGCTTTTCCCAAACCATTTAGAAATACAAAGATTTAACTTAAAATTAAGTTGACATCCCAAAACATTTCAGATTTTTATGGCAACAACGGCTGAATCGCTTGATTTCAAAAATCATAAAATATACACCAAGGAAGACAATATATGTATTTTAAGCAAGTTTATCGATTAACCACAGTTTTAATCTAAATACCACTAATAATAATATAAATAATCCACTCCAAATATCTGTTAAGCATAAAATAATTAATTTTTCACAGCGCTTTCTTTTTTATGCGTTACCATACAATTTAGAAACATCCTACTCTATAGGAATCTTCACATCTGCGGTTTGCTGTACATGAATCATTTCATTATGCATGCGAAGTGTCACTTTAATTAAGTTTTGTGTGTAGCAATTGCTGGACATCTGTAAGGCTTGTTATGAATGGTTCAATGTTCCCTCATTGTTTGGCTCGGAATAACTATGATGCAGCAGAATCAAACAGGCTCTCAGGAATCTCGGTCTGTCAACTTGTTCTTAAGGCTCAGTATGGCTACATCACCATCCATGATCTGACTCATGCCAGTGGGGAGGAAAACTCAAAGCTGATTGCAGATGGCACCAGGCGCAACTGTGCCTATGACGTAACGACAACCAATAAGAAGTAACTGAGCTTTGACATATTTTCGACCAATCACAGAAAAAAGGCATAGTCGACAGTCAATCACAGAAAAGAGGCACGTAGTGGCGCCAATAGTTCTCCAGTTTGCTAACCTTGTTTAAAATTTTCCTGAGAATAATATTGAGCTTTCATAATCAATATTATTCTCAGCAATTTAATTCATTAGTAAATAAGTTTTGTCAAATAAAAACCTAAAGAACAAAATTCATAAATCATAGTCATAACATGGTACCTAGACCTACCATACCTTGGCACACGCAACTTTCGAAATAATTTGGTAGGTACTAGGTGTGCCAATTCCTTATAGAAATTACTTGAGGTGACTAATATTTTATGTTAGAAACGTTAATAGGTATTTGACCACAGGAAGTTAGACAAATATCACGACGCGTAGGCGTTAAGTCAAACGAATAAAAAACTAATAAAAATTTACTACTGCCGGTTTTTATTGTAATTTAATCATTAATTGTCACAGGATAAAACTCATAAAATCATTCGATGGAAAAATTCCATTTCGATAGATAATTAAAATTGCTGGCAATTAAGCTAAGACTAGTAATTACGACTAATTGTAAATCATGGATTAGCGTGTTCGCGGCTTTTTTGTTTCATGTTTTTTTTTATATTTTTATCTTATTTTATGGTTTAATTACTTGTTAATATTGAACCTCGTTATACGTTGTGACGCGTAAAATTCAATAACGCATATCTCGAGCAATAAAAATAGGTATTGGCCATGAAGTAGTTATTTATTAATTTAATTATCTTTAGCACGCCATGCCGGACCAATTATGATTGAGAAACTTTGGAATGTCAACGTCTTTATTAACGTGCCTTTGGAAGCTTTGGATTGGAGTAGCATCGCACCATATCGATATCGATAAATTTTCCAAAGATCTCTTTTGTATCACTTCACTATCTTTTCTATCATCATATGTGAGTTTACTCTTAGATGCCATGTCGTCCATGTACATAGCTTTGTAATTATTTCCCAAATGATAGCTTAATTAGGTAGTTTTAATAATACTTTATACAGGGTTTTAGGGACAGATCTTCGAATATTGATAGGTTGCAGTCAGATTAAATGAAATTAAAGAACTTTTCATAAAAAAAAATATGTTTCAGGAAAACAAAAAAATATTACTTGCAATTAAGTTAATCGGCTGATTGTGATTTTGTATCGGGTCAAAAATTGTTTTTTCATCTCCTGAGATATTTTCTTACGGGACATTGTTCAGTTTCATGTTCAGAATGTGCCCTATCATTACTCGGAGAGCTGTCCCTTAGTACACCCCGTATTTTAACCCGCTTCATTTATCTTGTACGAAAAACATGCAGTTATTAAAAAAGAAATTGATTTCACAAAACCGACTTAATTGTTCGTTGTCGTATAAAATGCAGATGTCCTGTAAGCTAAGGTTGCTGCGTCGGACGCGCAGAATTACCCTCCTGGCTCTCCATTGTTCAGGGTTGCCAAAAGCAATAAAAATTTGCTTAAAACAATAGCACCCCGCGGCTGCGACTGCCGCGAAAGATATGCACGATAATTATTTTAGAAAATATTCCCGCCTTAAACGCTCCTTGTCTGAAACAGGTGTGGTTTCTTATTTTAATAGGCCGGACATAAAAAAGTCAAGTCAGTCGGTGGCTTTTTTTACCTTCGGCGAAAGTCTTTGTCCTGTTTTATCGGCCCCTGATGTTAGAAGCGAATAATGAACGAGATTTTAGGATAAAGTTTGGTTTTTGAAAGCAGGTATCAAAACATCTCCTTACATATCTACATAGGTACCGATAGGCTACAAATTATCATTCTCAAGTCTAGTACTTAAATTGTAGAGTCATCAAATTATTCTAAAGAACGTGTTCCTTCACACAGAAACGAATAATGAGGATGCGACAAGACATTAAGGTATAATATTTTTAATTTCCTAAAATTATTCCGTTTGTCCCCGTGAGCTGATGCTTAAGCGTATTTTAATAACGTTTCGGATGCGGTGGTACGGGTACGTAATTATAGTATATCATCAACACTCCCAAAAGTACAATTAAGTTACTTTTTTGGGAACGCGACAATCACGATTTGATTGCGGTCGTAAAAGTGTGGACGTGCCCGGTTTTGTACTACGAGTACGTCTATGCGTTGTCGATAGAGTCTCCGTCACGACATGACAGGCAGACACGTAGACTCGCAGGGAAATAACTACATGGCACTACTAGGATTGTAAAAAAGGCAGTAAATTTCGAATTCATCACGCGTTGCCAAAAAGGGCCACGAATGAATGCATGACACTAAAACGATACGCCTCGAGTCGAATTTTCTGGAAATCCCTGAAACTAACAGTGCCGATGAAAACCTCAAACAAACACACTTAATCGTTTTTGATTGATGGGTTTGTAAATCAATTCACCGGGCACACACGCAGCGAGGTGTCAACAAATGTCGTGTCCATTCCATGTTAAGCCGACACAAGCTGACAATTTGGTCCGTGTTTACTAATGATCGTTTGTACGACGATTCTGTTTTCAGCCACATTTAGGCGTTATGTAATTTGGTGTTGAAAAAATATAATTTTCGTCGCTTCGGTGTGAAACGTGGGAAATTGGAGATGTGTCATTTACCTAATACGCAATGCTCAACATTTTATAAGAGTGGGTAAATGGAATAACAGAATTGACAAAACTTAACTATAAGAGGTTAACGCAGGATCTCGTCTTTTAAATTTTAAGAATTAAACAATGTGTACATCGTATACTAAATTATAAGAAAAGTGACTTTAATACAACACCTCAGCACGATGATTCAAATCGTACAAATAGAACCGATTATACATATACATACAGTGTTATTCAATGGCTTCATTGAGCAAAAATCTAACCCAAAAACAAAAAAAAAACTATTAAATATCAATGGTATTTAAAAAATCATGAAGATAAAACAACACTTCAGCGCGATGATCTAAATCGTACAAACAGAAGCGATTACACATCTACAGTGTTTAATCTATGCCCTCACGGAAGGCTCGCCTGCCTACTGCCTACCCGCCTGATCATATCGCGTAAACGTTTAATTGCGTATGACCATGGCCATTGTGCTGTGGTGACATTTAATTTTGATGATTCTCACGAACGGTGAGTAGGTAGAACACTTAGAGCAAGCGAGCTATAGAGTGAGCACATCGGCCCGCGCCGTACTGACAAAACGTAAGCAGTTGCTCCATAAATACAGACGTCAGTGTATCAGCAATTTTGTATGGGAGGTTAAATTTTTTTTCATATTTCAACCCATGTTCCATGGGAAAAGTTGTTCAGTTTCATGAGTACCTTGACCTCCTTTTGGTTTGTTATACCCTTTCCGTTACTCCCTGTAGAGGTTCAATAGTGTTGTCACTGGCGTTTTGCTACTGATAGACAGAGAGGTTGTGTGCTGACTACTGCCAACCGTTCTAACTTTTTAGGCGCACTCTACAGCTTGCTTTTATACACTCTAAGGTAGAGTACTATACTACCAGTGGACAAATGAGTTGCCAAGGTTTTGTGTGGTTGTTCGTTTTTATGTAAGAATTGAAGTAACGGTGCTTTGGATTAATGATATGAGGAAAATTTCACATGCGGGAAAATAAGACTGATCCAACTAAAATGGGAATTTGAATTGGACGACTAAATCGCTCTGCTATTTAATCCAATCCAACGTCACTTTAATTTAGAATTAGAACCTATTTAATATTACTTTTCAGGGATGGAAAATCTAATATCAACTATGAGACGACGATTTGATATTTATTGTTGTTTTTAGTCCGGTGGTAGATTTTTGATTAATATGATGTACGATAAAGTAAGGTAAAAAGTCTTTGATGTCATATTGAAATCATCCAAAATACCAGAACAAGACAATCTGCAACAGTGCTCTGAACATTACTCATTGATGATGAAGACAAACTCAAATCATTCACAGAAAACGTCATAAATCCTCATTGAAACATTCAAGGCATTTCCATAATAAAAAGCAAGACCCAATAAAATAGACCTCACACCAACTGGACGTCAGAGGATGTTGGTCCTTAACAAGAAAACTAATCCTTACCAGTTTTAAATTAGAATCGAATTCCAAAGTCTTATAAAAAGGTATGCTCTTAATTAATGGAACCCACCGCCTTAAGATTAATTAGTGCTGTCCCGGCGACACTTCGTCGCATTAATCGAGAAACAAAAAAAAACGGATAATGCAAGGTACAAATTGAATTTATAAAACCTGTCTTCCCAAAATAATGGGTCTGGGTACAACACGGGGTGTTCGATTTTTAGTAGGTATCAATGTCAGAGAGGCGTTAAAATTTTATATCGTTACGGTATTTAGAGGCTGTTGAAATTGTAGCAGGACATTATTTGCAGAGAGAATGGTTGTGAAATACAGCTATTAAGTACTTATTTTAATTTTATTTCGTATTCAAAATGTTAAGGAAGATATTTTTTTTGCAAAGAAATTATTTTGTGCAAGGATAGAACAGGATAGTAACTCGGCGTAAACTCGTAATTATTTTGATTTTATAGATGACCATACCGAGGTGTTGGTACTAGCGCTGGATAAGACCATAAAACAACCATAGATTACCATTTAAGGATCACTAAACTCGCAGTTGTACCAATAGCGTCTAGTTGAACGCGCTTTGCTGGTAATGTGGATAATAATCGGAATTATTTATACATATTCATATTTTATCGACATATTTTATCGATACTTATTAAAGACCGGCTACCACAAGTCGTGAGGTGAGAACGATGGTGCCCCCTGCTGGGCCGCTCCGGTGCATAGGAAACATACCAAACGGAATTCAAAATGAAGTTATGGCTTTACCTTACTTTTTCTCCTTTTTTGAACGTTATCATTTTATTTTAAGTACATGCCCAGGGCGAGTTTTACCTGTTTATTACAGCTTATGCACACACGTCTCACACCTTGTTTCTATCAATGCTGAGATGTAAAGTAATGATTTCGCTTTTTATGAAAACACTTGACGCGTATTAAGTGAAGATGAGATTTGACTCAGTGTCAATACACTTCGTAAATAACCTCCTTCTTACGAGTATTTCATTACAGTGTTAAAAAAAATCACAAAGCTATGTCAAAATGTCTTCTTCGCCATGTTATTTCACCTCTTTAATTACAGTAGCAGTCGTGTGAATCTGAGACGACAAATAAAGATGGTGGACGAGTCACACCATTAGCTCGCCACCTCGACAAATACCCACTCGGTGTTTACACGGGGACGGTAAATATCGACAACACAGTTTGCGTTACGCATCACTAGCGCTTATTTGCCAAAGCTCGGAAAGAACACCAACTTTTATTTGCCGCTAAGATTCAACGCTACCGGTACTGCGTGTATGAAGTTTCCAGTTTGGTAGCAGCAAGTGTAAGTTGGTAGCCCGCGGGTGTAAGCGCGTAAAGGGTTGCCCACTTGACGTCCGCATGTCGATAAATATCCTCGTTTACCTAGTTACCTTCACAAATATTGTCAAGTGGAAGTTCATTTAGCTATTCTTAGCTTTTTACCTTAAAATTGGTATTTACTTGATTACCCAACTCTAGCACAGTAGTTAATTCTATTTAGTCTGTGTTATTTATTCGTATTGCCTAACTTTAAATTGCAGGTCGACCTTTGTGCCACAATTAAACTATTGTTATTAGTTTAACATAAATTCCTAATAAGTTTCCATTAGATTTTAACGGTCATGCATAATTTATGAGCCGCCCATATTGTTTCCAAAACTGCGGCTTAGACTGTATGCCAGATTAAAATTGTATTAAAGTATAATGTCACTTGGTTTAATAGATTTAATATTCAAATACGAATCGTGGCTGGCTTAATGTGTTTAATCAATCATAAAGTAACGATTAATTACTTAGATACGCGCGGCTGTGATTGCGCCCAGTGTTTGTACAAGTAACGTCCTCAGGTGAAGAAAATGGTTCAGAGAGACTACTCGAACAGTTCAGAGAAGCCATGAGAAACTCGTCGCAATTAAACTTGCCACGTGCAAAAACATAACTGAATACGCATCGCTATATTTAATTTATTTTTTATTTAGTTAGAAACAAGCAGTCATACATACTTACACTATTGTAATTTGTAAAACATATTCATCAACCAACATCATATTTGATCAAAGAACAATTTTATTAAAGGAACTTCAAAGGCAAGTTCATTCTTCTGTAAAGAGATTGAATAAGCAACTTAGACTTAGACTTTATTTCAGAATAATGTGGTGTTTCTTAAATTTCGTTCTATTTTAACGTGTATTCATTGCCATGATATTACGAAGTTAAATATGCTTCATTCAGCTGGCTCGAAGGGTTCCCTTTGACTCATTCTCTTACTCTGAAATAAGGTTAGACTAGTTGCACCCCGCGGCTACCTCCTTAAATGTCAGACCACTGTTTTTGTGTCACATCATTATGACAATGTCAGATAATACACCTGCATGAAGTTTAATTCAATTATGATTGTGTATTGTACAAAGGATGGTACAAAGACGTAAAAACAAATTATTCTGTAGATCGGCATGTCAAAGATGGTACGGATAATAATTTAGCATAAAATAAAGTGCCCAATTACCAATAGTATCTTGAAAACTAATGAACTGTTTTGATTAAACTAATTGCAACTCAAAATTAGACGGTGCCTAACCCACTGAATAAAAATTACTTAATTGATTTTAAGCAAGTATTTTATGAGCCATTCGAAGAGAAATATACAAATATACCTGCCTATAAATCATGTAGGTACGTATAAGTACTAACAACTCATCAATCGTAATTAGCTACGAATGGATAATCTTATAATCCTCAAAAGACAAACACAAAAACAGACAAAGCATTGTATTAGTACGTTTGTATAACTAAATATAAACAGTTTAAAATATACAGGGTGTAAGGGACAGCTCTCCAAAAACTAAAATTAGGATGCATTCAGGCCATGAAACTGAACGACTTTTCCTGAGAAAATATTTCATACAACGTGCATATTTTTACTTCCAAAAGTAAATTTAGTTAGCTGTTCGTCATTTTGTATGGGAGGTCAACAATTTATTTACGTATTCTAAAAAAAGCTTACGGAAAGTTGTTCAGTTTCATGGTCTGACTGCAACCTATCAGTATTCGGAGATCTGTTTCTTACACCCGGTATTATTTTAAGCTCTATTGTCCTGTTCTTAGCAATCAAAAGTTCAAGGTTTCAAATGAGATGTTTATTAATTAGCTTGTTGGAAATACCGGCTAGTTATATTCGCTCGAAATCATTCACCATTGTAAAGATAACAAAGACGTGAGTATAGTATTAATCTGAGGTATTAACAATTTAGTCATTTAATTCTATGACACTTAGTATCTATCTTATACCTATATCTATGCTCGAGATGACATTATGACATCTTTGATGATTTTACTCCATAATTTTTACAGTAATTGAGAACTTTCATTTGAGTTATATTGTATCTTAAACATTTAAAATATGATAAAGGAGGCAATTTTATTGATATCTTGTAAAATAATACCTCAAAACTTACTACAATTAAAATTGAGAAAAAATATACTCAGCAAATATGTTTGTACAGTTTTATTAAGTAACAGCTTTACATTCAATGCTTGAAGGCTTTGTTTAAATGATCTTGCTACTGCACCACTAATTAATATTGGTTTAATTTTAATTATCAACTGGACTAGTTATTTCCTAGTCGACCATGAGGCTAAAACTTTCGTTTCATTTACTACATTACTGCACACCGAACTAATAATCAACGATAATAAATAATACAGCCACCGTAATCAAGTAGAAAATTAATTAAAAACCCATTCGATTGAATTCAGTGTTGCCACATCGTTAAGGGGACATATATAAGTTACGGATTTTAATTAAGTAGGCATATGAATACCAAATATTTTTGTGCCACTATTTATTGAGAAACGTAAAATATCTGAATACTTAGTTTTTTTTATTCCTACATTTAGAGAATCCCTTTAGCCAATAGGAATGATTTTTTTAAATAAAACTGTCCTGACCTACCTATTCTGACGGTAAACACCGGAACCCCACAAAAGAAATAATATAAAATATTGATAAGGGTGGTGCTATTAAATATTCAATTGCACGTTTAGTGGTAAAGTAGATCATTGCATCACAGATGAGACGAAATAAAAACATGTCTATTTTTACTGACCGGAAAATCCATGCACGAGCAATAGAACAAAAATTTGTTGAACCGAATACACTAGCAACCTTACATTAGAACGACAGCGTGATACACAGAAGCCCCCTAGATAAGGGAGAATGTGCCGCGTAACGGTGTGAGATGGTCCCTCCTACCGGTTTTACACCAACCACTCATTATCGCTCCGTCAAACTCATTTGTCCGAACTCACGCGCAAGATTTATAAGTTCGATATTTGAATCCAGTGTAAAGCTATTCAGGCACCGATAAAGAAGCAATTTGTGATGAGGAGTTATGCAGTTTCATGTAATTAAAAATTTAATTAGAGACGACATCAAAAGATATGGAAAATATTCCTTCCTATGCAGCTTTCTTATGACTCTCATGGCTGTACTTGCCTTAGAAGCTGACTCCACAGGCTAGGCGTAGATAAGACATGAAACGAAGATGTGAGATGTGTGAGTCTGACGCTTGAAACCGTTTCCATATAAAATGTGTATAACAGTAGAAACGCCGTCTACACACCTGAGACGCGCTTCGCATCGATGACGGCTGACGATCACTTGTCTGGCAGATGTCATCTTACTTCTCGCATCGCACGTCTCATCTGAGACAATAGCCCCTTAAATACAGTCGCAAAATTTAAAATTGTCTAATATGACATCAAAGATTTTCTGCTACAGTTTTCTTACTTTCTCTACTATGTATTCTAAAATTCCGCAACTAAACTATTCACAAATTGAATTTGCCCTAAGTCTTGACCTATACTTTTAACAAATGCCAATTCTGCGAACATTTAGGTATTACGTAAAAGTTTTGCACTAAATTTCATTTAGACAAATTTTGACCTTTTGAAATAGGCGTGTATGATTGAAAGGGATGCAAATTCATTTCTCGTGATCTGACATTTAGAGAGATCCAGATTTATTTCTCAGAAAGGAATATAGTTTCTCAATAACATTAATCTTAATTTTGTTATTGACAGAATCAATAAGCCAAATATCAAGTTGGTGATTCAGTGAAGTAATTTGTTTGCAGATACTCTTAAAAAAACCTTGGTACCTACTTGCGTATGTATGGGCAGGTAGTAGGTAGATAGAGACCTGAACTTCTTTAGTGGTTCATGCTACCGGTTTTACACCCAAAGCCCATTATGTCTGGTTCAAGATTTGATGTCAAAACATCTTTTATAGCATGGCAAAAAGTTGTAGATGGTATCTCATAGTGTAGAAAAGTCAATGTTTCTAGAATAGTACAAAAATTATTGTTGTACACAATGATACCTTTTAGTTTATTGTGATCTATTCATTGTAACTCACAGTTCATATTAAATTTCCAAAAAAGAACCTACCGATACCAAGCAATCCATTTCATTCTCTATTAGTTCTTCTAAACGACAGCAAATGTTTGTTATACTTCAAACACCTACGTCAAACACTCAACGGATCTTATAACGAAGACCACCATGGTAGAGAAAAAAAAACTTGTTAATCCCAAATGTGATTCACTTTGGAAATCTTTGATGTCTCATCAAAAACTAACACGTAGAGATTTGACCGTAAAGTTTCACAATCAGCGATTGAATTGTCATTGTCATTCGATACTAGAAACACAAGAAGGAGTAGAAATATAGCGACAGGGAGATTTGTGATTGTGACTCGAGTTGTATATTAGAGCTGATCAATAAAGACAGCATACCAGTCGTTAACCTATTAAACAAAAAGGTATACGTTTATAGACTGGCCGTGCACGGCCATAAACCATGTCCACGTGTGCTCGGAATAATTACGGTTGTGATGGAGCATAAGTAGATACCCGGTATTACATTACCTTATCAAGGTCTAATTCGGAATACATGGCTGGTTATCTTGAGTTTGTTGTAATGTCGCGCGTGAAATAACCAGCAATGTATGCCGTAGGGTGTTGGCAGGCCAGCAGTGTGAAAAGCACCTCCAGCGCTTGCGCCGGCCGCTGAATCAGCCGGCGCTGACGCAACGTAACCGCCACCGCCACCGACTGCGGCAAAAACCGTCTCACTCTAATACCACCGGGCGCACCTTTACACCACTAATATCATAATTTATTGCAATATCTCATACACTTAACCAGCCTTGCAAATTATAAACTTAAACCCGGGGGGGCATTAAAACCAAGCCATTAAGCTTCAATCCGGACTGTTATTTTAAACCCAATTAATTAAAAAACATACGAATATGTATAATTCTAATAAATATTCTTTTGGTATCGTGATTTAATGCAAACTAAGTAATATAAGTCATATTTAATCAAAATAACTTCTGTCTGGTATCTTATTACAAAAACATATACATATCTGCCGTTATCATGTTGGCGCAGATTAAAATCCAGTAGCGATTCGAGTCGGCGCTCATCCATCTAAACATTTAAAATCGTCTGACGGAAATATCACGCGGCGATATATTATTTACGACCTTAGAAACACTTAAAAATACCAAACTCCATTTCCATTCATAAGTCGAACCGAAACGGACTCTTTCCGAAGCACGAGCGGCCATCATAAAACCTGTTTAGATTTTGATAATTTTATTAACGATCGAATGCATGGAACGCCGGTGCGAGGAACTCCTAAAGTCTCATATATTACGGCTTTAACACAAATTATACTAGTTTAGAGCCACAACAGGGTGCGTGGGCGTCTTTAATGTTAAAATGTGTCATCTGTAATTATACGATCCAGAGAATTTTAATGTCTTCGAAATATCGTCTTCTTTATTACAATAGGAGCCACACTAAACTGGATCTATCGAACCTATTGTGTCACAACATTATTTTATTTAACGTTTCTGGTATAAGTCGATATTTTATTCGCGGTAGGAATGCGGTTGGTGTCTTTGTTGAAGACGACGCAGGTGGAAACGAAAGAGGAAACATTGAGAAACACAATGTCGTATTACTCGGTGCCTTCAAGTTTGACAATTAGCGTTGTGACGATACGCACCAAAGAATCCCCGCTGCACACTGTAATTACTGCTGTCCATTCACTTTACATCATTACCGAGATTTCTACATCTTCTTTTATGTCTCACATTTGTATCAACGTCGAGTGTGGCGTAAATAATTTCCCCAACATTTTCATTAGGGACACTTTGTCTATCTTGAACAGATTTTAATGGCGTTACCTTCGAAATTTTATTACGACAATTTGGTGCAATTACGGCAATATAAATTAGACTCACATGAAAGGATTCAATTTGTCTCGAGTTAATAGTCTGGAGTAATTTACTTTTGATGTCAAATTCATCAAGTCTGTTTTTCTTGATCGCATTTATTTTATTACATTAATTTTCCAGAAAACTGATTTGACTCAAATCTTTGTCATTTTTGCGATCTCATCGCTGACGTCCATTATTGTGTACTGTTTGATTTCCATTAAATTTGTCCTTGGTAGTAAAGAAGTGTTAAACAGTACATCACAATTACTAAAGCAGCATAGCATTAGTATCTACTTACGCAACAATATCTACAAGTGCTCTAATCATCTGCTGCTTTGATCTTTAGAAACGTTAACTCCTCAAATTCTTAGCACAAATAGAAGACTGTGCCTGTACATTGGTACACAGTGAATCAATTGTACAAACTGCTTTTGGACACTAATACACAGAAAACGATCCATCGCTTGCGTCAGTCAGATTAATTAAACTTCTTACGACCAAGTACACACTTCCATTTAAGTCTCGGCGAAGTAAAGTACTTTAATTAGTAGTTTTCCATTTGTCGGACACCTGGTAAAAGCTATTTGACTTATTATCCAACTGTCGTCTGACGACCTAGTTTGATAGAGCAATTTAATCCTTACCGTTGGTGAACAAAGTTGGAATTAGTTGGTTGGTTCGTAATCTCGGTGAGGTTTTATGGAGATGGGTGAGGTTTTCAGGCTGATTCTATTGGCCTCCAAGTGTTAACGCTGCAGTCACGAGCAGTACATTTTCAACTAGTCCAAGTCATAATTTGAAAGTCTTTACGTCGTTTCTGACATGTGAATATGCATGAATTATTTGTCTTTGCGTCTCCACGCTAAATATTTTTTTAGGTTTTAACAGTTCCATCATGTTGTTTAAATATCACGAATTTAGTTGTCTAGTTCAAATTTTCCTTCGTGATCGCTAATGCGGTGAGATAACATTGGATATATTACATGACCCATTTAAACATAGTCGATCTAAAAATGGATGTTCACATTAAATCAAATGTGTTGTTCTCGAATAGCTCGTCTGCCATTGAATAGTGGGAATACGAGTGGGACAAATGTAGGACCATCGTTCATATTTGACGTCGCATCGCTTGGACATAATATCATCCATTTAGCGACCCCCGTACCCATTATTGTCAACTTTGGTTCGAACGAGTCATTAATGTAAAGTCTAATCAATTACAGCGCTTTGAATGCTGTCTCTTGCCATTTTAACAGGTACCTATCAATCATCGCTTCGGACAATTATCGACTTTCTACAAATTGAATTTGGAATTGGAGTTTCTCCGTAAACAGTTCTCTTAACATCGTCTTTGAAGTCGTGGCCATCTGGTTTTGGTCAACCGTTTTTGGTGTCATCACTAACACTGATAATTAAATTTCGAGAAAGAGGTGCGCGCACTTAATAAGTATTACACGAAATGTCGCGACACCGCGAACAATTAGCAGTCAACATGTTAATGAAATTTGTGTTTTTGGAAACATGTTTTTTACAAATATGGCGTTCATTATCCAAGCAATATACTTTTTGACCAGGTAACAGTATCTTAGCCTGAAAATAAGCATCAAAGCAACCTAAACCGATGACAATTCCATATCCATATATATCCAACCTAAATATGTCTTCATCCTATTCAGAAAATGTTTTAAATCGTACCTAGTTTTCAATTGATCAATCTACTAGATTGTATGGAAGTAGGTACAGAAAATTCGTTACCAATTTTTTTTAAGCTTCTATATTAAGAATTTTCGAAGAAAATAAACAAACGAATTGTCACGCTTTTCTGTTGTTACCACTAACCAATGCCACCTCGGCTGCCACCCATGGAAAATGTAAAGTATCAAATAACGGTAAACCTAATTATAGTTTCGGTAACGAATCGGGGTACTCACGACATAGCTACTATGTTACTCGATGGAAACAAGCAAAAAATGAGTCGTGAGCCGAACACATTAAAAACCGAACCAAAATGAATGCAACGAAATAAGATAATAGGCTGAAGTGACAAACAGATAGTAGTGAAGTTTTTCATCTGAAATCAAATGAGATATTTAGTAAATGTCTTTTGAGGAAAAGAGTAGTACCTGGATGGTAGTGGTTAGTACCTATAATCCGCGTGTGATCTGATGCCTTTCGAAAGCGAAGACTATATTGGTATGAGACGAACATAGGTATTCAAATTGTCAACAAGAAGGTAGGTTTATGAGAAAAGAATAAAAACATTCCTTTTCCCGATCCAAACCTTTGTTTACATCATCGCCATAAATTTCGATCTCCTTTCTAAGACTTATTTCCTCATTCTTCAAATCTAGTAGATTTATTGCTACTTTCCTATTAACTACCAACAATGTAGGGCGGGTGATTTAATTTTAGTCTTGCCAAGTACAACGTGACCGCATATAGCTCCTTACAATCAACTGATTGAAACTGATATCGGCTCTAATGTATCGACATAAAGTGCACCACGGCCCTTAAACTTACTATCACCAGCCCATTTAAGGGTTCAATCTTATAATGGTTCTCCATACAGTTATTAACAAAAACCAGTATAACTTGGTCCCTTAAATGAGTAGGTTGTTGTAACAACAGACTGTCGTACTTTTACGACAAAAACTGTGATCTCATTTACTCCCACCGGTATCAACAAATCGTGAAAGGCAATTTCATAGTGCATTTTCATTTTAACACGCCTTACCAAGCACTTTGCCCTTTCCACTTTTATTGTTTTTTACTGTAGATTATACAGTTAGAGCCATCTTTAAGTTTTAATCATCATCATTTTGTTTGGGATTTTTAAAGTTCCTAGCACAATTTGAGGTTATTTCTTTTGATGTGCATCAAAAGTGGCAGATGTTGCGTCCAATAATCGCAAACGTTATGAAATATCCCAATTAGTTCCAAACGCATAACATCTCTTCACACATGTGACATCATCAGTATTTTGTCTTATTGTTAACAGCAAATATGGAACCACACAATTTGGGGAATTTGCTATAATCCGCGCCGAGTCCATTGTTACCTCAGATGATGTGGGGGCAAATCTGAAGGGGAGAGAGACCAGTGAATACAATAATTTACGTATTTCCAAAAACATTGATTGATCTTAAATCATATTTGCAAATCGCAAACATCGGGGAGTCGGTACGGAATGGTAGGGACGGTGGTATGGAGGCTGGAACACGTGTGGAATGCATGCGCATCAATGCGGTCATTAAAATGCACCGTGAATAAATTAAGGCGCGGTCATACAGTACAGGTGGAGCGGACGCTTCAGGCAGTGGGATGGGAGTCGCCCCGTCGCCCGTGTGCCCTCGCCGCGCAGCGCAGCCGCGGTCGACGGCGGCGCGGGCGCAGCACGGAGCGACCAAGTTATTAATAATCCGCATTCAGCGGCCGCACGAGCGCAGAGAGCGGCCGCGAGACGACGACATTCCAACGCATTGTGCCGGCCCGCTCCGCCCGCGACACTTTTGTCTATTCACACCGATAAATCACCTGCATCGACTCAATGCGAGCATTATTTACCTCTAACGACGACCTCGTCGCGCTACATCGATTAATTAGTATAACACTACAGATAAGATAGCGGGGAAAGCGATCGCTTTCAATTTCCTCTCGAGGGGCACTCGGCGTAAAGTGTGCGTTAAGTGCGGACAATCGGAGATAAAACGTGCGAGACGCGACTCACCCTTAATCCGGTGATCGAAGATTGCGAGAAAACGTTTTGTCGTAGGGTGGTACGGTCGAGCTGTTCCATTGTCTGCTGCTCTAATTTGATTGCCCACACGTCCCCGTCGACGGACGTCACGTGGGCGAGCGGGCCGGCCGTGGATCCCTAATTAAACCTATGAGATGCTAATGGGACTCATTCATCGAGGTCAGATTGCTTCTTTATCATTGTAGCGTTGTAACGACCCAGCTTCATTTCTGATCTACATAAACATGCATTCTCCGAACGAGAACCCTGCTTTACATAGTTGGCGTTAAATTGAGTTGATTGAGAGTCATCAATAACAAACTTGGAGTGTAGTTGATGCGTATGTATTATTGAATTAACCAGCTTGTGGCCGGCGCGCCACACGCGAGCCCTGCCAGACGCAATGTCTGTACTCGACCCGTATGCGAGCGTCTTAAATTGAATCTAATGCGAATGTGATCTGAACAACTGTGATTCCAGTCAGAAACATCGTCTTCATTAGTTGTACGTTCACATGGTCATTCCTCCCTGACCTCGGAATGAGACAATCTCTGTGCACAAGTTTCTCAGAAACCGTGCAGAGTATTATAAAGGTACATATTGCCGCGGGGCTAGTACTATCTATGGCATCGGCCTGGTTAATACGCTTATTAAGTTATGGCAAAAAGCGAGTCGGCTCGTTCGTTTAGCTTTAGGGAGTAATTAGCAGAATGAGCCTTATCGCTGGATCTAATCACTGCCTATAATTATTGGTTTGGACCACACTCGCATGAGCCCTTCGTGAACGCGCGTGCACCGCCTTTTGCATACAGAAAATAAACTCAATCAGATTAATCAAAGCAAGAAACATTAACTTGAAGAACCGAATGATTTTAATAGAAAACCTGACGCTATTGTAATTTATTATTTTCCTTATTCACCTTTTGAACGTTCACGTCAAATCACGAACTACTAATTTTCTTTTGTATATAGCCAACAAAAGTGTTGAAAACTAGGCGAGTTCATGCTTGTTAACTCAATGCGATCGATATCGTCACTGTTGAATGGTAATTGGTATTAGGGTCAAATCTTATTGATTAGCGAACAAAAATTGAACAACCAGAGCATGGGACCGGCGCTGCCCCGCCCGGTCCGCCCGCATCTGTAACGACCAGCTTTGCATATCAATACCCATTTTAATATCGACATGCATCATTTCCTTTGATCACATTTCCTGAATGCCATTATTCCACATTTCGTCCATTTAAATATGTACATAGAACTGCTAAATATTTATAATTTTAATCAGCGAACATGTTGCACGTCAATTAGTGTTGCGACGGTAAATAATTGACGTGAAAACGTTTTCAATTATTCAATTAAATAATGGTGGTGGTTCACCATATATGCATCGGGCAGGTTCAAACAGAGGCGAGGTGATGACCAAAAGTAGAAATGGTTTTTTCTCGATCGTCACCTGAAACTGGTTTCGACCGGCAATTTGTTGCTGCATTGATATCATAATAAAATATCACAGCAGCAAAGCGATACATGCAGCCGTATGGAAATGCTGGCAAAAAGTAGTGGCCTGGTTTCCACGCGTCCCTCGTGTAATTAATCCCACCCAAAACATAAATGTGAAAGGCTGCCAAGTTCGACAATATTGGAATGCTTCGCCTATAAAAGAAGTGAGATCTAAATAAGTACCAAGTTCCATACACAGACCTCAGTTAAAAATAGTTACAGGAATGCACACTTGATTTTCCGCAGTTTGGAAAGTAGATTCTGAATAAATATCATATTAATACCTAAAATTCTAATACTTACAAAAACGCAAGCCTGTTTTTTCAGCAGTTTCCTTTCCTACTTTTTAATGATATAACTTGGCAAGTTTTCACACACTTTGTTATTTATAAACCTACAAAACGCAATGAGTCAAGTATATAATTTTCTATTAAAACTTGCCAAGTTATATCATTAAAAAGTAGGAAAGGAAACTGCTGAAAAACAGGTTTGCGTTTTTGTAAGTATTAGAATTTTAGGTATTAATATGATATTTATTCAGAATCTACTTTCCAAACTGCGGAAAATCAAGTGTGCATTCCTGTAACTATTTTTAACTGAGGTCTGTGTATGGAACTTGGTACTTATTTAGATCTCACTTCTTTATAGGCGAAGCATTCCAATATTGTCGAACTTGGCAGCCTTTCACATTTATGTTTTGGGTGGGATTTCATTTATTTTTGTAAGGTTTTCGGTCGGTTGCAATTTTAGGTCGGTACGACCATTGGAAGATATAGATAATTTTTTTGTATTAGTTCCTTAGGGGTATGAATTTACACCTTCATTATTTTTAAACCGACTCACACTTGGCCATTTTCAGATTTTTTCCTTTACCTTGACCTAAAGACCTACCCCTATGCCAAATTTCAAGTCAATACGACCACTGGAAGTGGTCTAGGTTTTTGATGAGTGAGTGAGTCAGTCAGTCAGTGAGTGTATAGTAAAAATAGCGATTTTCTGACGTCAATATCTCAAGACCTACAATAGGTACATTAATGAAATTTTGTATTTTAGATGAGTAAGTAGATCTCAACAGATACTAGAAATTTCATATGCGTAGATAAAATAGATTTTGAGTTATAGGTGGGTCGAACTTGGCCCGAAATGGTTCGTGTAATATAACCCACGGCCGGTGTGTCGCTCGAACTTGGCGGACACACTGCCGTGTGTCTAGATAGTGTCGGTGGTATGACCAAACACGGAATTGTATGGACCGGGCCAGAATCTGTGTCCTAACATGGAACTGCACCTAGCTGGACCGATGTAGATTGACAGAGTCGATATCTCTTTCGAATCCATACTCCTTCCACTTCTGGAGTTAACAGCGTTAATATCCATGCTAAACCTAAAAGGAACGATTAGATATCGAATACAAAAAGTTGCTCCTTTGCACATTTTGTCCCCTCAAAAGGAACCACCAACGGTCGCAGGAATCTGTTCAAAAGTGTTAAATCGGTTAATATAATGATGATGGATGCCGTCCCGACCAAACAGCCCGCAGCGGGGGTGTTTTACCCCACTATACAAATAAAATATTTTTATTATTAACCAGTATTCCGTTCTTTTCACACCCACACCTATATCCAATCAAGCTGTTCTCCTCACACAATTTAATCGAAATCATATTTCTGTTTTGTCATTATAGTATCACGTTTAGAGAGTTCCTCTCTTTTGTCCCGGATTTCGGATCGATGGTTTCTCGTTACAAAAGCAGCTTTTAGTTTTGTTCTTTTTTAATCAGTCACCAGAGTATTGAAATATGAGTCCTTTGGAGGTAGACCGTTTAACCTTTTAAATTTTTGTTACAATTGGCAGTTCTCAGCCGCCTGTCTCAAAAACACCGGCTGCCTTCCAGCCTTCTACTTTGAAGTAGCGGAATTTATATTATTAACGATATTTTTTGTTCTTGTTTACCGTAGCTGCTTCCTATGAATGAGTCTGCCGACTCTATAAAAAGGTGCAACCGTGTCAAAATCCGACAATATTGTTTAAAATCTAAGACAGACACATATGAGTTCCTTTCATCGTCGCGAGCTTACCTGTGGGGGCGCACAAAAAACACCGCAGGTAGCCCATTTGTTTGTTATTAATTCTCGCGTCGAATCTCGTTTTTTTACACCATCGACTACGTTAATTCTCTGGGAATATTAATTATAATTATAAACGGGGCTCGTCGCGTTCGTTAAGGTGCACTGGGTCCTTAAGTTTTGGTCTTCCAAATTTAAATCCTGATAATTTATCATGTGACATTGTCGGCTTTATCTCGATTCTCTTTTTAATTTATCATTTTGGGCCACTGCACTTAAATCAGGAGTGTTCATCATGAGTTACAACTTTAGTCCTTTGTTATGAACACCTCTCTCAAAATATGAGTTAAAATTCTCGATATCGCGTTACAGAATCTCTGTATCTTGACTTCATTGAAATCGAATATCCGTACGTATAAGGAAGGAGATTCTGGGCAAATGAATGTGCAAACCTTTTACCTCGCAATGCCTCGCATTTACTCTCAGCTCTTACGAAATGCTTGCCTACAGGAACCTAGGTATTTCTTGTGTTTTGGAGCGCTTAGCTTAATATATTCTAAACAGTAGATATGTTACAGTCAAAACCCTTAACCAGTCAATAACGTTAATGACTGGCAAAACCAGTCAATAACGTTATTGCCTAAGGTACTCAGTCAAAACCCTTATTGACTGATTTTGTCTAATAAAATCAGTCAATAACGTTATTGACTGACGTGCCTAGTCAAAACCCTTAATAGGTATGTCCTGGTTGGTCTTAGATCACCATCAGGACCGTTAGATGGTCGCTGCCAGAGTGGAAGTCTACTGTCTCGCTCGCCGGTTGTTATTCCATAAGGACATGCCCAAGTCGTAGACGGCTCTTCACTTATGTTGACGGCAACAAATACGTGGCCTCCCCTCCCAGGAGTCATAGACCTCCCGGTAGTTACTCGAGGACTCGGGCTCAGTGCCACCGGCGAGCGAAACAGTAGACTTTCACTCTGACTGCCTCTATCTTCTATCTTCTATAAGATGCATTTCAGTGAGCGTGCACAATCGCCGCACGACCTGATTATCCCCATTCCACCTCCGGGGATCGCGTCGCTGACTAGGATTACTCCTTTTATCAGCTGGTGAGATAGCAGACAAATGCGAGTCTATATTATTAAAAATATATATCGATCCTGACGGTTACTATGCAGTAACCACTTCTACCCGCCGCATCGAACCGTGGCTCTCCGCACCGTACTGCTACCCGCCGCATCGCATCTAAACTAACCGCACTGCACTGCTACCCAACGCATCGCTCATAATCTCACCGCAAATCAGTGCTACTAGCCGCATCGCACACCGAAACCCTCCGCACCGCACTGCTTTTCGCCGCATAGCACATAAACTCACCGCAACGCCGTGCTACCCGCCGCATTGCTCATAATCTCACCGCAAGTCAGTGCTACCTCACCGCATCGCACTGCTACTCGGCGCATCGCTCATAATCTCACCGCAAATCAGTGCTACTCGCCGCATCGCACACCGAAACTCTCCGCACCGCACTGTTTTCCGCCGCAAAGCACATAAACTCACCGCAATTCAGCGCTACCCACCGCATCACACAACAAAACTTGCCGCACCGCACTGCTTTCCACCGCAAAGCACATAAACACACCGCAATTCAGCGCTACCCGCCGCAACACGCAACAATACTTCCCGCACCGCACTGCTTTCCGCCGCAAAGCACATAAACTCACCGCAATTCAGCGCTACCCGCCGCAACATACAACAAAACTTCCCGCACCCGAAACGCAATGGTTACTGCATAGTAACCGTCAGGACCGTTACATTTTTTTTTCAAAACCCTTAATAGGTACGTCCGACCTGGTGGTAGCAACCTAGACTGCCTGGCTGGTCTGAGATCACCATCAGGACCGTTAGATGGTCGCAGCTAGAAGAAAGCCTACAGCCTCGCTCGCCGATTGAACTAGACTGGAGCCTAACAACCACCGTCGTGAAGTCTATGTCATCTAGGAGGTGAAGCCACGTATACGCTAATGTCAGCATTAGATAGTGAAGAGCCGTCTGCGACTTGGGCATGTCCTCAGGAATAACAACCGGCGATCGAGACAGTCAGCCAGCCAGTCTAGGTTGCTGCTACAGGGGCAGAAGTACCTATTAAGGGTTTTGACTGGGCACGTCAGGCAATATCGTTATTGACTGCTTTTAATAGATAAAACCAGTCAATAAGGGTTTTGACTGAGGCCCTTAGGCAATATCGTAATTGACTGGATTTTCCAGTCAATAACGTTATTGACTGGTTAAGGGTTTTGCCTGTAACAGATACATTTGCAGTCGAAAAAGACTCAATTGTGAGTGTAACGACTAACGACGCCATATTGTAAAGTCGCCACTGCTGGCAAATTATCAGGAACCGCCTGCGCACGCTTTCTGAACACAGTAACTGGCGGATAAAATTATACTTGAGACGGTAGTACGTACATGATCTCAGTTTTGTGCTATTGTGTTGTTGCTAAGTAGAAGTGAAAATATGAAATAATTTATATTCAAAATCTACGTTTTAGGCATGAATTCCCATAGCAAAAAACCAAGCCCAAGATGATTTAGACCTCAAACCATTAATAACTGAAGCTTTTTAGGGTTTCGTAGTCTACTAGAAACCCTTATAGTTTCGTCATGTCTGTCTGTCTGTCTGTCTGTCTGTCTGTCTGTATGCCGCGCCCTCATATCTTCGTCAGTTTTAGAGCTATCGACATGAAATTTGGTGAGAAGATAGATCGTGTTGACCCAAATATAGAAATGTTAAGAAAAAATTATTTTAAATGTTTTTTGGACCCCCTCCCATACAAGTGAAAGTGGGGCAAAAAATTTTTTTTTCTTCTGTAATATCGAGTAGGATATCGTTGAATAGGTCTTTTAAAACTAATATGAGGTTTCTTTGAAACAAAGTCAATAAAATGTTTCTGTCACGAGATATTTACTTTTAAAAAGGGCGTTTTTGACCCATAATTTGTTCCAGCTGTAACTTCTAAAGTATAAAAGCTAAAAATTTGAAATAAATATGGAATATAGCTTACAATCTGAAGTTCCAATGAAAACTATAATGGATATTGTACCCTTAAAGGTTTCAGAAAAAAATGAGTTTTCTATTTGAGGTTGGTCATCATACTGCTGCTAACAAACTAGCAACAAATTAAGTTTGTAATGCTGAAAAACCTGATATTTAAACGTTGACTACGAAACCCTATTTGTGGGCGTGTCTGACACGCTCTTGGCCGGTTTTTAACATTCTTCGAGAACCAACCCCATATGGGTAGATATAAATTCCCAAACTTTAGTAGGCCATAATATGCCACTTTTAGCTGCTTGTATTGTAATACTAATACCTACAAAGCCTTGTATTATTTATCCAGGTCACAGTTGGCCAAGTTTTGCCGGCGCCACGCGAAGCGGTGCATGGTGGTGCATCGATAGAGCCCACATGAACCCCGTTTTTTATGTCACCATCGTTTTTATTCTTTTCCAAACCGGATACAATAAACTCTCATTTATATACTATCGGAATATCTAACCAGTCTAGACCTACATTATTTACCTTGACTGCCTGCTGAATATATTTTTGATCTTTATGAATTTCAAGATTTCTTCTTTATCAAGATCGTGACGAAACGATATTGAAGGAACTTTAGTTGTTGTCATCCTTGACTTATGATTTATGCTCCATTTTAGACAATACGTATTTATAGAGTTTAGAAAGCATGGTTCGAGTGTGGCATTATGGTGTGTGGTACGTCAAGGTGTGGTAAGGCAAGAGGTCACCATTAGCTGCTGGGCTAATATATCACGATCTGAACATTAGCCGTCTATCGCCCCCCGTTTAGCCGCGAATTGTCTGTGGAAAGCACCTATTGTGACCGGTGAAATTTATTTTCCTCGCGCCGTGGGAATGAAGCAATTATCTTCGGTCGTTAAATTGAGATATCGGCTCGAATTTGGTGGTCTTTGAAGAGGAATTCGGAAAAGAATTCCCTCGATCTTAAAGTCCTCTTAGAGCTTGTGATTTAACGTCTAGATTACGATCTCGTATGATAAGAATCCTATGAAGTCTTGAAAGTCGAGAAAATAAATAAAAGATGGCGGGTGAGCTCGCGATACTTTTCAAATTGAATATTAGATTGAAATTACGCGCTCGGGCGGCTCTCTCCTCCGCCTTTTGTTACGCGAATGATACATAAAGCGCGCGCGCATACAAACACGGCAATAAGAATTTTAAATTAGCATTCTTTTTGTGTTCCACGCCACCCCACCCTACCCGCGCACCCCATCGTCTTAATAATATGGAGAAATTGAGTTGTTATACACCCTTTTTCGGAGGAGGCGCGGGTGCAGTGGCACACCTCTCCGAGAAGCCTTTTTGTAATTGAATTTAGATATTCTTTCTCCGATATAACGGCGGGGAGGTGGCACGCTAGTTCCGCGCACGGAATACCTACATGTAAATATACTGATATGAAATTCCCGACTCGTGGCTGTGACGATGTCGTATGTTATTATTGCTGACGTTATTTCATTTTTTCCTCAACCCGTTTTCTGGTATAACACAATTTTCATTTCATAAACGGTAGTAAATGCGAAGCGTCGAGATATGGCCTCGTAAATTTTATTACGGTTTCATTCACTATGAGCTCGGCAGCCGAGGAAACTGTTCAGATAAGGGTAGAGGTTGGCTGGTGAAATTAATTGTTTAATCAAAGTGCGATATTTTTGATTGACTTTGGTTGAGATTTGATTCGCATTGCGCCGAAATAGGTTCTATTAATTCGATCAACCTTCCGAGAAGCAGCGATGGCATGATGCTGGTATGTAATTACAGAACGCCATTAACATCGGCCGTGTACAAACATGGCGGCTGATTGTAGGTTTCGTTTTAATTGCGCACACGCAGACGATGCGAGTTAGAGCTCTCACACTGATTTGAGCCTCAAGTATCGTGGAAATCGTGAGAACTTTAATTACTTATTGATTTTTCGGGGTAGTGGTAATTTCGGTAATTAGGCCGAACAAGCAGATCGTCCACGTAAGTCGACAAAAATGTCGCTGGTTATTTCAGTAACGATTCTGAACTCAATGTAGCCATATCTGACACAGTAGGTGTCATGTCTTTATGTAGGTGTCATATACATATAGTTGAGCAAAAATAAAAAGCTCAATTTGACAGCTGATATGGCACAATGTTTATTTCTCTTGTTGGCACTTCTTCTGATAAGCTCTCTCAAATCACGATACTTCAGGCTCGAATTGTCTCCCTCACTGTAAATACAGATAATGCAACACTTTATTACAATACGACATGAGATTATTTTTTACCTACTACGATTTCCAGAATTATTTGCATGGCTTAAAATCACAGCCATAAACAATGTGACACGTGAACAACGACCGCACCACAACCTAAGCCAACCATTGAAGGTACCAACAAACAATCTATTCAAACTATTTTGGTCAACGACGTTGTTAAAGTTCCCACAATTGAGACTCTCACCCCATTCCCATCCTAAAATGACATTAAATAATAGTTAAAGTAAGCTAATTTTACAGTCGCCAGTGAACATAAAGTGACCTCCCGTCTCCTCATTCAGGTAGAACTCGAAACGACCATTAAGGCGTCAACACATTACGCGACAAGACTGAAACTTTTTTAATGCCCTCCAGGTAATTGTTCCGACATTACGATTCGTCGTCACCAGTAATTATCGGGCGACAGCGAAGCCTCGATGAGAACGAGAAAGTTCGTGGTTTTGTAGACGTAAATGTAGACAATTAAGTCGCAGACGGTTTTACTTTAGACAAAGAGTAAAGGGTGGACCGAGAGGACGTTGACGCCGCTTTTAGTCGAATTATAAACTCGAAAATATAAAAATCATTCAAATTAACGTTAATGACAGATTTGAGTGAACGTTAAGTCGGCGTCACGCTCATCGCTGAGAAATAAGATTAAAACTAATTCGAGGTCTCCCAAATTATAGACGTAACAGCGGCGGATGTCGCCGCAGCGGCAGCGGCGCCGGCGCAGCGAAACCGCACGTCATTGTTTTTTGTGGTGCGCCCGCGGCCTCAGGCGCCTTCCGATCCGATCCGACCCCGGCCACTAATTAATTATTTCACATGTATCGATCATTAATTACGGCTCCGATACCAGCCACCCGTTATCTTCATAATGACGGCCAGCAATTTGTCGATCGTAATTATCTCGGGAATCAAATGCACAAAAACGAATAATGATTTAGGAAATTTTAACACGATCGAGGCATTATCCCGAGTATACATTTAATAGTAATAGCAGAAGGCATCGAGATCGAATCAATCTTAATCTCGTACAGAAACGTAATCCAGATTTATTTATGAGTGAGGAGAGCGCGTGTGCTATTATGCTCGTCTGCGGCAATTTGCCTCGGAAATTGTCTTAATCGGCCGCTCAAGGGACTATTTATGTATAATTATTTCCAAATTCGACGCTCCGTTTGATGCCTTTCCGCTCTCTTTGAGGTGGTTCGACAAAAAAGTCATCTGGTGCAACAATTAAGCTGAGAAAAAATAGAAATAAGTATCGAAGGGTCTGCAATAATTACAGGCGAAAATTGACGGTTCCTGAGTGGAGCTTGGTCCGAGTGGCGCCTTAGGAGTACCTGCAGTCCACGCGAGGTCCGTCCTCAAACAGACCTTGGACCATCAGAACAAAGGATTTCATTCTAACACTGTATTTAGTCCATGTCACTTCCTGATTTGTCTATTGTTGCTACCGTCAATGCAGCTGGGATGATCATCAGTACAAACTTTATGTAGTTCAATCGATCCTAAATCCTATTTTGAATACATAGTTCGCGTTTGAGAGCATCAACATAATTCAATCTTATAATTCGTTTACTATAAATCGTTTTACAATACAACGCCAGCAGATGGGCAACCAATCAAACAAAATTGGCTTGCAAGCCAAATAAATTATGAAATCATCTATACAGACTAATCTCAATCTATAAATTAGGACAACATGTTTCAAAACCCATGTAGTAATTTAAAATTTGGGACTTCGTGCTAATTCCAAGACTTTTTGAAACACATGGAAAGGTTAATTAAAATGGGGAATTAATGAGAAGGTGAAATGTGAACGTTAACGAAGCAAAAGTCTTACATTTCATACCTCAAGAAAGGCTTGTAATTACTAACATACTTGTGTGGTTCGCGAATTCACACTGTCACTAATTATCGCCTCAAATGAAAACCGTTTTAATTGTAGCTTTCTCTGACTGACTGTTGCTACACGAAAAGGCTACAATTTTGTAAGAGTCAAATTACAGGCGTAATGAAGACAAAAAACAGGCAAAGCTTCTGACTAAACAAATTCTAAAAACAATTTCTCTAAACCACAACTATGTAGACTTATCCCGGGAAGCATCAAAATAAAACAACTCTCATAGATTCCTACACCTCCAGCTTTATCAAAATGGTAGAGTTTGCCGGGCTCGTGTTCAACACGGCTATTACCGTAACGCGTCTTCAACCTGCGCAGGAGCAGCAAAAAGAGCCATTCCCAGCGTCCGAGTTCAGCACCATTACCATTAATGAAGGCTTAAACTTAAACCCTAACGGTGGACATTGTCGGACGCGATCCTTACCATGTAGTAGCCCGGTCCGCCTCCACGTTCCCACGTCTAACGAGACCCCCTCCATTACGTACAACATTTTACATACATTCCCTCCACTTATTATCAATGTATTAAGTAAATCGTTCTCTCAGACTTCGCTCAATTTTATTTCCATTAATCGCTTTTCGACATTTTCGGCTCAGAGGCTGACAACGCCGGCTTAATACCTTATTTATTGTAATTCCTCTCGCCGACTTAGTAGATGTTGTTTAATGCGCTTTTACGATGTTTTCGTGAAGAAAGCTGGCTGGGGGTAATTATTTAGCAGTGTTCTGCGGTTTCGTGGGGCGAAGCGGCCGGAGAGTTAATGAGGGCCTCAGTAATAACCACCGATTATTAATATGGACGTAGTTTACCGCCGCTCTCGTTACCATCTCGTCTCGTCTCTACCTTGGAATCTGCTGTTTGTTTTGCCTCACCCCGGCTCTGCACTTTCCAGACCAATTGACGTTCTCTTTATTAAGGTCACCGAGATTCCTTACGTTCGACAGAAGCCAAATCATAATTAGAGAGATTGATAAGCTCATTACGCCCAATCAAAGGAACCATTCTCAACTTGACATTTCGTTTCCTCCATTTCTATGAAACGAATGAAACCAATTCAATTTTCTATCAATTACCGCTCACAGTCTCTGCTAAGTGGTTTGCCCTGTGGATGTCACAGTTTCTAACCAGTAAAATTTCTTATTGGAAAGTGATCCATGTCTCACGAACTCCCATTTCGCGTACGGTAATGAGTATACTGATTGACTTTGCATGCTGTAGCTGTTGATAATTATAGGATTTCTCGCTTAAGAAATTGTTTTGAGTTGTACTTCACCGTTTTTAATTTCACTTCTATTGAAATTATCGATGACGGAGACACTTTTGAGGCATCATTTTTGCTGATTGACTTTCTCCTTAAAAATAAACAAGTCGGATTAGCCGGTGATCATGCAGATTACCGATCATAAATTGGACACTGACAAAAACGCTATTGAATCTGATCAATAACATTGTGGGAGCCTCATTAATGGATTGAAAAGCGCGCATCTTCATTATGATGGACTTGGTAACTATTGTAGAGGAGTGCTGTGATGCGGGTGCTTTCAATGTGTGTTTGATAGCCACATGCATGTGTATGTAATCGCAGTATGCGCACACGCAAATCGCCTCAGTGTGCGGCTCGCACACACGTCAATTATTTCCGCCGTAGTTTTCTCACGCTCACACACCCATGTGTAGTAATTTGCACTCGTACGTAACTACGCATTAATGTTTGTTTGTGTGCGAGTTTATCGGAAATTAGTTCTGCAGCAGGCATCGGGGTATTGGTGGAAATTGACAACACTGATTGTAACGATGAGAATCCGCACACGTGCGCCCACATTAAACATTTACCACGTCGAGTGCCACTTTGAAACACTTTGCAAAACAGAAATTACGGTTTTGTTGCATCAGCTAGTGCCTTATGATTTTCCATTTGCTTAGTTTTAAGGACATGCTCAAGCGTTTAAGACTCCACCACTCGCACTCGCAATTTACAAAAAATCTTGTTTAAATTTTTGACATACCTAGACATACTTACAGATCATTTCAAATTCTTCAACTCAATAGATTCTTCTGCTTCTGTTACTTCATTACGCACCGTGTTTGCATAGACTATCTCCAAGACCATTACTATCATCAAAAGAGCAGATTACTGTACAAAATCTGTTACCTTATTATGTGAGGAATAAAAATAAAGCTATGCAAATTGTGGCATTACAGACCGTTCACCTCGAGTCTAATTACAAGCTCTTTGCATAATATCCATACACATTAGCACTGCGAAATGATCTACAAATTGCTCTGCCGAGAAAAACCACAATAATTACACCAGATGTAATTAATGTTTTTCTACTGTGTCACTCTAGGTATGTACTTGTTTACGAGTGACATTTTTACGTTGCCTCATAATAAATCTAATAATTTAAAAGAAAATGAACTCCTCGGCGCTCCTTTTTGATTTTTTACTAGATCACATCACAACTACTTATTTGCAATATCAATAAAGATTTTTATTGAAGTGCCCAATAATACGTTACACCTCAGAAGATGTAATTGTAGAAAATATTAAATTTGGTGTAGACAACCTAAATCTATGAAAGAAAAAATAAAGACAATCTGATAAGCCAGTTAAATAATCTTGTATTGTACCTACCTAGAGTAAAATCTGCTGAGTATGTTTGTAAAGTCAATATCTATAACGAAGGTATTAGTTTATAAGTATTTGTATTAGACATATTACTCTTTATTTTTTTGAGAAAATTGCGCTAACTTCAGCTTTAAAAGACTACTTAACATACCCACCCATTATAATTTGGATATGTGTGAAGTCCGTTATTTTTTTCTAAATTCTAGACCAAACTAACATGACTCATCATTGATAAAGATAAGTATGTGTTTTTATCGATATTTTTCAGTTAATAGTCAGATGTTTGATGGAACAAGGAAATCGTTCATATAAAATAACTGTTGTCTGGATAAACATTTACATTTTATCGTGTGATATAATTTATCAAATAATAAAATTGAAGAGCCGTACTCGCCCGTTAATAGTGTAAACAAGGTATTCGACTTAACAAGAATTATAGAAGAAGTCAAGGTCTTTAACTGAAAAAAGATTTGGTTTATTTTGTGTTAGCTTATCGCAAATCCACGTCCGGTTAGTTTAGGTATGCCGATTTATTAATAATTTTAAAATTTATCGCATCCACATCCTCTGCCATTGTTAATCATTCATTAGTCAGAATGGTTAATTGCTGTTTTTAAATTACTCATGTGATATACCGATATGACTATAAGGAAAACTGATTCATATTGATGAATTTTATCATGTTTCTCCTATGGGAATTCCTATACACGTAGATACTTAATAGGTAGGCCTACTGTGTACAAGTATTAGTTTTCATTCTCTCATCTGTCTTTTTCATCAGTTTTGTATTTATTATCTTGACTTTGTAGAAAAACACATTACTCAAGTCATACCTTTTTGTAGGACACATATTTCTGATAACTGATAAGGCTTTAGATAACAGAGATGACAGCTTAATCTCGATTTTTAACAAATTTTTCTTCATCTCACATTATCCATTTACGTTATCAATATAAACTGTAACGACTTCAAATGTATTAGCGTTTATAACTCGTTGTGTGTGAGAATAAGGCGCAAAATCGAATGGATTTTTCACATGTTTTGAAGTAAAATGTTTATTTATTGTGTTCCAAGTTTTCTGGTTGCTTAATTGTAAAAGTGTCGGTATTGACAGCGTCGACAAGCTGTCATGCGGATAAATTGATCACGAATGTTTGCGCAAACGTCTCTTAGATAAGCAATCATTACTGTATATATTTTAATTTGTTAGCATTAGGTACTTTCGATATCGATTTCTTACCTATGGGAACTTGATTCTTATCGGAACTTTAAACTCGACCAAATACTCAAATAAGATTTATCTAACTAGAACGCCGTAGGTACAATGTCGTTTCGTATTATTTTAAGTACCTATCTCGAAGTAAGTTTAATTCTATGTTTTTACATGGAAATCGAACGCGATTTTATTGCCTTTACAAATTGGTTTCCTATTCGACATTGGAAAACAAAAAGAGTGACACAAACTATCGCCCCACCTCTTCCGGTAGCGATGACGCTCGCTACAAATGTATTCAATAGTCACCTTCAGCAAACGGGGCAAAACGAGTCCGTGAGAAATATTGGACACGTTACGTCATTTGATGTTCGATTAGGGTTAGCTAAACTAGGAAGATATAAGTACTTAGTACCTGAGTTGACTCTACATGTATGTTATCTTTTTGTTTTAGGAGAGCATGTGATGCCGGCCCTTGACGCCCGGCGCCATGCCCACGCCGCTGCAGCCCGGCGGCCCCGCTAGCGGCCCGCCCCCGGAGCGCAAGCGGCGCCGCAAGCGCGACGACCCACAGAACTCGGCCGCACTCGAGCCCGACGACGACGACGACGGCGAGATGAGTCCCGAGGAGGAGCCGCGCAACGCTCCCGCGGCTCCAGCGGCGCCCACGCCCGCTCCGTCCTCCGCGCCCGCGCCCACCTCGCCTCCAGCAGCTCCCGACGCCGTCGACCTCACGTCGCGGCGTGACTCCCCTCCGCTATCCTCCGACGTGGAACGCTTCGATGGCAAGATCGTATACAACCCAGACGGGTCCGCGTACATCATTGAGGACCCTGAACTGTCAGAGGGCGAAACCAGCTTATCCGACTTGCCTAAGATCGAACCTGGCTGCATTGTAGACAGCCGGGAAAACAGCAACTCCGAGAGACAACTGGAGTTCCCTCAAATAGCAAGCGCCTTTTATGTATCAAGAAATCCATCATTGTACGGCGCATTGTATGGAAGGCTGGCAGCGGAAAGAGTAAGAGCGAGGCCTGATGCGCCCGTGATGCACAGCTATCGAGTGTTCAGCTTCCGAGGTGGAAAAGATATTCCAAGACCGCCGTCCCCGCCAGCTGAGTGCCCAGTCAGTGTTCCTGTTAAACCTATCCTTATGTGTTTTATATGCAAACTAAGTTTTGGCTATGCTAAATCATTTGTGGCACACGCCCAATCAGATCATAGTTTATCGTTACTTGATTCGGAAAAGGACGCTTTATCAAGGGAAAATGCCTCTGCGATCATACAGTGTGTTGGAAAAGATAAAGAATCCCTGGTTTCATTTTTAGAACCTGTGGGAACAGCTGCACCTCCTCGTGCTTCAGCATCAGGGAGTCCCACTAACATGTCAGAACTATCAAGTCCATCAGTGGATAAGCGAACAGATTCGTTGATGACACCTGATAGAGAAAGAGATAATGATTCGATGCTTCCTAATGGTTCGTGTGATGAACGGAGACCGAGCCCTCCAGCGTGGCGACCTCCCAGGTCGATGGCGGATTCAATGATGCCTCAACATTCCTTGATCTCTGTGGCGCATCCAAATGCTATAAATGCGTCCGTACAACAAAGGATTAGTCCAAATTCATCTCCTCCATTCCAAGCAACTCCACCAGCTTTTTTATCCGGAACAACGATAGGTGTATGTCCGGATCATCTTGGAGGACGACCGTCCGGTGCTGATTGCCCGAAATGCGAACTGATTTTAAATTCGGGTCGATTAGGCGGACCATTGGCTGGAATGCACAGTCGAAATTCCTGCAAAACCCTGAAATGTCCAAAGTGTAACTGGCACTACAAATATCAAGAGACTTTAGAAATACATATGAAAGAAAAACATCCCGAAGCTGAGACGAGTTGCATTTATTGTATAGCTGGTCAACCGCACCCACGACTGGCTCGCGGTGAAACTTATACTTGTGGCTACAAACCATATCGGTGTGAAGTGTGCAATTACTCTACTACTACAAAGGGTAACCTTAGTATACATATGCAATCAGATAAGCATTTAAACAACATGCAAGAACTGCAAAACGGTGGAAATCCTGGGGAAAACAGTCTACCTCCACCTCCTCAACTTACACCTCCAGGACCTCATAAACCACCGCTACCACATCATTCACCGTTAGGTCAAAAGCCAAAGCCTACTTTCCGATGCGATGTCTGTAATTATGAGACGAACGTTGCAAGAAACTTGAGGATACACATGACTTCTGAAAAGCACACACATAACATGCTTGTGCTTCAGCAAAATGTAAAGCATATGCAAACCTTGTCTGCTTTGCACCATCGACAACAAAGCCAACAGCAGTTGGAGAGTTTGTTACACTTTCATGGGGGCGACGCACCTCCACAAAACCCAGAGGCAGCCTTAGCCGATATGGCATACAACCAAGCTCTTATGATCCAGCTGATGACAGGAGGACCAGGACCATCTCCACCTGAACTAGGAGCTCACCTAGATGTCGGCTTGAATCCTGAAGCCATGGAGCCACCTCCAGAACCAGCTGATCCTGAACCTGAAAGAACCTACCACTGTTGCATATGCAATTGCTTCTCAACAGACTCTTTAGAAGCACTCGGCCATCACTTGGCACAAGATCGAACCAAAATTAGAGAGCAGGAGATCCTAGCGCTCGTTGCTGGTCATTACGTCTGCAAGTTGTGCACTTACAAAACAAGTCTGAAAGCAAACTTCCAACTGCATTGCAAAACTGACAAACATCTTCAGAGGCTACAACATGTTAACCACGTGAAAGAAGGTGGTCCACGAAACGAATGGAAGCTTAAGTTTTGTGCTGGTGTAGGCACTGGGGGTGCCGGTGTAGGTGGTGTACAAGTGCGTTGTTGTGCGTGTGACTACTATACCAACTCTGCGCACAAGTTGCAGCTGCACGCTGCTGGAGCTAGGCACGAGGCGGCTGCCCTTTTGTTGAGGCACCTGCGGGACTGCGCGTCGCGGATCCCCCGCGAGCGTCCGCGCGTGTACCGCTGCGCGCTGTGCGGCTTTGGAGCCCCCCACCGACTGCCCCTTCTACAGCACGTGCGCTCGGTGAAGCACTTGCAAATGGAGCAAATCCATCAACTCCAGCGACGTTCCGAGGGCAAGGACCCCACTCCTGATGTGGCTGAGCTATTCCAAGTCATCCCTCAGCCCCAAGAGATGCCCAGTCCGTTTGAACAACAAGAAGGTAAGATTTCATTCATTACTTTTGTTCAACAAAATCTTACAAAAGCTCTTCAACGAACTTCTCATCTTCATACATTAATTTCTTATAAGATCACGTTGCCGTTGTCATCTTGTTGGAAGTTTTTTTACTAACGACAATATTAAATGTTAGACGTAGTGGTAACTTAAGGAAATTGACTATTTGTCAAGTTGTCGGTTGCAATTATCCGTGACAGTGTTCTATTGTATTGTGCGCTAACTTCCTTAAGGTATTGTCTCCTCCGTCTACATTTTAATGATCTCACTAACGTCGCAAAAACATTCTGCATTGTTTATAAGTACATACAATATTAGCTTAGTAGATGAAGGTAACAAAACCTCAATGCGCAAGAGTTACAATTATTACAGGCAAGTGCGCCTGCGCACGCGCATACTAAAAGTGTAACTGCTCGCTACTCAACACTAGATGTCGCCACTTGCGTACGTTGTTATGGATTTATAATCAGAACCGGGAGTAAAATCTTATTATTATTTATAACTCCTACTGTACACATTTCGAAACATTTTATTCTATAAAGCGTAAAAATCCCATTAAAATTAATTCAACCAAAACCATTACCGCCGTTCGTATCGATAAAGTAATACCGAGTTGACTTATGAATGTGATTTCGAAACGTCACTATCGGTTTCCAATTTAAACCGATTCGTTCCTTAATCAATTTGGTTCTGCATTTTTTACATAGTGAACTTCTTTTTGTGGATCGTGCTAATAAACATACAATTTGTTTAGTGTTAATTTGGCTAAGTAAGTAACTCGTGTAGGTGTTCAGTTTTCGTCATCGGTGGCTCGATTATGCGCGTGACCGCCGCCGTCGTCGTGTACGCCGAGAGCCAATCTCCATTTCGAGCGATGAGCATTTAGCGGGGAATTTGTAATCACAATAATGAGATAATTACACACGGACAAAATTTAATTTAAAGCGCGCAACATTAGAACAGGTTTCTTTAATAACGTACGCCTTACACGGTGTCGCCACAAGCGGAGGCGGTCATTGGTTGGAGGCGACTCCGCCCCGCGCGCGAGGGAGACGGAAAGAAGATTTGAATTGAGAACGCGAATTTTCCATAAGTACCAGACGCGGGACAATGACTCGCATTACGTATGTGGCCGTCGCGCATTAAGGATGATTGCCCCCTTGTGATGAGGCTGCTACATCATCTTACAATGTCGCCGGGCCGGCCGCAGCGCGCAGCATGTTTACGACCACGGTGAAATACGATAAACTCCGAGAGAAACGTGGAGGCGAAAGAAATCCGGCTTACACCATTGTGCACCTCATGTTTATGCTTATTACTTATTTTCACCTTATTGAGCTCTCGCCTTAAACGATCGATTTTGATATAAGTTTTAGATTTCAAAATTGGCTCCGGTTGATTGTATCTCACGTTCACACTGTGAAAACTTTAATGACATGTAGCGATGTATCACTGCACAATGCAAATGCATATTACATGCTTTCTAACCGACTTAGCAATCTGTTGTTACATTAACTTTGATCACAAATATATAACTAAGTAGGAACCTATTATTCTTGGAAAGCTTTGCAAGACATTACCCCCAGTAACTCATTACTTTACACGCATTTTTTCTTTCAATTAGAACCAGATTACAAAACCGGTCTCCAGCTCATTCCACTCAAGCGCAGTAGCACCCTTTACACTTTACTTTTTAACCGACTCCTCACCTAAATCGTCTGAAAAGAAGACTCATCATCATTTACAAAATCACTAAGACCATTATTATCAGTATAAGATGCCTTGTTACTCACAAACAGACGTAATTCACAAAGTACTTTAGTCGTCTAGAAGTTGTCTATAGTCAACCTGTTTTAATCACATTCTTGACATTACTGTAAATGTTTATCATATTGCTTTATATGCCGTTGCCTGTTCACATGCTATACCTACGAAAGTTTAAGATCATAAAACTTATGTATGAGCAATTTAATTAACGGAGAAATATTAGTAACACTTTAATAAATTTAATCAAAACTGCTTTCAAAATACTTACTAATCAGGGGTAAACAAAATCTGAAAACTTTTGGTTGGAATATCCTGAAGCAACTTGACAGAAAAACATCAGACTCCCATTGTATCGTTGACGCCACATTGTAAAAATCCTGACCTAAATCTCGCAAAACAAAACTCACTGCACAATGCCTACTTTACGACGCTATAACGATGTGGTGTTTCCTTAGAAAAGGTCCTTTGTCCATTGACAAAAAGCGTCCGAGATCGCATTTATGCAGACAAGGAGACAAGGTCCCTTTACCTGGCCATTGTTCTATGCTTCTGCCAGACGGTGGGTCGGCGATTTAACATCATAAATAATTACATTCACTGCCCAGTCCAGCCTGGAATTAGGGTCACTTGCGCTATGATTATTATTACGGATTTGCTTCTCTCCCCTTCATTAGATGTAACGGTTTTAACTGCTTAAAACTATGGAACGGGTTCCACTCCACAACAGGGTAACGACTGGTTTCAAGTCAGTCAACTGTGAGATAATTTTCAGTTTTAATTAAACGCCAAACCAAACCCCCTTTACAAGGTTTTGCTGAAAAAATGGTCACCAAAATTCACAAACTAGAAGAAACTTTACCCTAGTAAACATTATTCTTGAAATCTCGACTATGATCTCGACAATACCATTCCATATTCCGAGGAAAATATCTTTTGTTTGGTGGATTTGTTCCGGATTATGGTGTGCCAATTTTTTTATTACATCTCGCATCGGAATCTGAAGGCGAATACAAAAGGCGGATGGACCGTCTGTTGCTCATCTAATAAAGTATAATTGTAGAGCCGCATTAACGAATCTGTTCCCCATATCGGCCGTTTCTTTCACCTTCCTTATTTGAGCGTAAACAATGAAGGCCAGCTTCTTTCACACGCTGCCGCGGACTTATCCCTTGGTCAAATAATAATTGCACTCTCACATATCCACATACAGTCGTCTCTCTCACACTTGCGGCCATATACGTCAACTCCGCCGAATACGTGCATTTGATCCGATGCGAAACGAAATATTCGAAACCTTTTGTAATAATGAACAATGATTGTTTGCTCGTCCTGTATCTTCTTTGTGTGCAAAATTACAATATACTTGTTACGTTAGCGTTAATACCTGTGAATGTGTGCGTACGGGATGGATAGAGCGATACCTTTGTCTTGCCGGGACGTCGCAAACAAAACGAGTCCTACCTTACCTACTAATAATATAAAAGAGAAGAATTTTATTTTTAACTTCAATTCAGAAAAGCAACAAACGTTCAAACCGAACAATAGTGAGCTTCATTTATAGAAATAATCTTTTTTGTAGATAAATCTCACGTAGACGTAGGTTGGCATTGTGGAGTTACGGCATATAGATCAGTATCCATCCATTCGTGTCGTGGACTCCGTAGTGAGAGGTTCGTTGATCGACTTTTAGTTTGGCATAATATAATAGGCAATATCGTATTGTACACAGTTTATTTTACGGGTTGTATTCTTTGTCAACAGATAACAAGGAGCTCATCGACCAGAAACCAGAGCTGACGCAAGAGCAGAAAATGATGCGCTTTTTGGAAGCTCATCAACAGCAACAACAACAACAACAGCAACAGCAGTCTGCACAACAACAAGGCTCCAGTGAGAAGGAAGAGGAGAGAGAAACCCCTGGACCACATGCGTGCCCCTACTGCAACTTCAGCTGTGGAAGCGAAGCGCGTCTACACGCTCACGTCAATACAACACACGCGGACACAGCGAGACATTTCATCTGCCCATTGTGTCAAGATGCATTTAAAGACAGACCGTCCCTTGAAAGGCACGTTATGCAAATTCATTCTGTCAACTCCGAGGGTCTGCAAAGATTATTGCTACTCGTCGATCAAAGTCACTGGCTGAACGGTGGACCACAAGCGCAAAGAGACGAATCGAGACAGGGAGACGAGGAGAGAGAAATATCGTCACCGCGTTCAGAAGGTAGCGCCGATGGTGAAACTGAAAGATGCAATGCTTGCAACCGGACTTTCCGCAATGTCGATGAACTTTGCCAACATCAGAATGAGTCTGGTCATTTGGAACTAAAACAAACACCGCAAGGTCCGGGCTATTTTTGCTGGAAGAAAGGATGCAACCGTTACTTTGACGCCGCCCATGCGCTACAAAATCATTTCAGAGAAGCACATGCGCGTAATTCTATAACAAACATGTCGGTATCTGAAAAGCATGTATACAAATACCGCTGTAATCAATGCAGCCTGGCATTCAAAACTGTTGAGAAACTGCAACTTCATACACAATACCACGTGATACGAGATGCCACGAAGTGCGTTTTATGCGGTCGAAGTTTCCGATCAATACTTGCCTTACAGAAACACATTGAAACCTCGCACCCTGAACTGTCGGAAGAAGAAATGGCGGCATTCAAACGTAATCTTGCATCGAACCCATTAATGCAAGTGAATCAAACCACAGCTCTAGATGCTACGACTGCTGAGCTATTACGCAAAGAGTCGCTTAGAACGCCTGAAGATGACCTCGCTGAACTCGAAGATAGAGATTCTAGCGCTAGAGACGCTGACGAGTCGGGTCATAATGATGCTGAAAACTCTGATGATTCAATAGTATACAAAGATCAACAATTCTTAGAAGACTATTTGAATTCACAAGCCATGGCTGAAGATTCTTACAATGATCCAAACAGAAAATACAAATGCCATCGATGCAAAGTGGCGTTCACTCGCCAATCTTATTTGACAGCTCACAACAAAACTTTACTGCACAGAAAGGGTGAAAAACTGACTTATCCGATGGAAAAATACCTTGACCCCAACCGACCATTCAAATGTGACGTTTGCAAAGAGTCGTTCACACAAAAGAACATCTTACTCGTTCATTACAACAGCGTGAGCCATTTGCACAAATTGAAGCGAGCCATGCAAGAACAACAGAATAATAACAACCCTCCCGTCTCGCCCGGGGCGGGCTCAGCTCCCTCTAATTTGACACTCACTCCCAAGAGCACGTCGAGTGAGGAAGACGATCGTAAACGCTACAAATGTAACATTTGCAAAGTCGCGTATACGCAAGGTAGCACGCTAGATATACACATGCGATCGGTGCTACATCAAACGCGAGCGGGTAAGTTACAAGAACTCGCCGCGGCTGGACACGTGGACTTGACACGGCCCCTAGTTGAGCAGCCGGACAGAGACCCCGCCAAAATATTACAAGACGTTTTGTCGCCGAAAAATACATCCCCTTCGTCTACAAGCAGTGGGGGTCCTCGTTCCTCACCCCCCGCCCGGCCAGGTAGCCCGCGCTCCCCGCGCGCAGGTAGCGCCGCGTGCGATCGCTGTCACGCGTCATTTCCTAACTCGGAGTTACTCGACGCACATCGTGCGACCTCATGTCCGTTCGGCGATGCGCGGGCGCACTCGCCGCTAGGTGACGCTGAAGCTGCGGCATTAGACGAGATGGTTGCCAAGGGAAACCCACCCAAAAGAAACTCACAAATGTACAAACAACTTTTAGAGACTTTCGGATTCGATCTCGTCATGCAGTACAATGAAAACCAACGGCGTAAAATGCAAGAAGAACGTGAACGTGAACGTGCGCCGAGTCCTCCGCCACCGCCACCAGAGGAGAAGCCTCCGGATGGTGAAACAAAATCGACGTGCCAACATTGCAATAAGGAGTTTTCTAGTGTGTTCGTGTTAAAGACTCATTGTGAAGAAGTGCATAAAGACAAAGTTCCGCTAGAGTTTTTAGAGCAATTCGCGGAACAGTTCAAATCGGAGTATGAAAGGAAATCTGGTGCCCCGAACTCTCCACGCGCTGCCTCACCGGCACCTCAAGGCGACCGGTCGCCATCGCCGCGCGGTGACAACTCCAATAACTTCAACGAGAACGGGAGTACTCAGGGCGATGCACAGCAAGCCGGTGCCCTGCTAGCCGCTCAAGTGCAAGAGATGCAAGCGGCATTGAACATGCTGCAACTACAGCAGCAGCTGGGCCAGCTCCACCCGATGGTAGCGCAGATGCTGTCACTGGGGCTGCCCCTGGGGCTGAACGTGGGCGCGCTGGCGGCCATGAACCTGCAGCCGCCCCTGGTGCCGCTGATGCTGCCGCCCCCGCCCTTCGACCAGATGCCCTTCTCCCACGATGCGCAGCTGAAGCAACAACAGATGATACAGCAACAACAGCAGGTCAGTCCAGTTCAATTTAATCCCAAAATCGTATTCGTAAACAATAATTCAACAATGCTAAAGTTCAGCAAGTTACGTAATTATTATTTCACAAAGTCAAAGTAATGTTAAACTTTTAATTTGATAGAAATATCTATTTTAACTTATTAGGTAACGAACTTGGTAAGTTTAACATTGTTTATTGATAAGATTACTAAACGTAAAGTTCAGCTTTGAATTATTTAAAGAACTTATCTTTCAAAGATAACTTCGTCGTTTTGAACTAATAGCTTAAATAGGTGTAGGTAATAAGTACATAACTAAATTGTCGAGTATCCTAACATGTTTTAAACGATTTAAATATCCAAGTGACGATATACACTTCCCATCAGAAAAATCGAGACGCTTTGCAACTTTTCATTTTGTGCGGATCACAATATCTGAGAAAAATGTTTATTTTGGAATGAATGTCTAATGTCGTTAAATAGTGAATATAACGAGGTTTCTAAATCCTAATGTCAATAATCTAAATTTAATTTATAATTTCATACATTTTCATATTTTGTATCACTATGAAAACGAAAGTGTCTCGATTTTTTTGATGGGGAGTATAGTTGCGTTCGAGAATTTTATATTAAAATCATAACTATAACTTTAGTAATAACAATAAATGGAATTATTTTGTATCACGTGGCGAAATAGGTAGGTAATTACTTTCAGTTATTCCATAAGCCATTTTGTTCCACGTTTGCTGATAACATTATCGTTGTATTTTATTTCTATAACATTTACTTATATAAAAATTAATTCAAAGTAAAAACGTCGTAATTGAGTTCGTACATAATTTTTTTAACAACTCTACATTGCCATCCAAGATATTTCATCATATTTATTTTTCTTATGGCACGCACGACACATGAAAAAGAGACCTAAGTATAGTTCTTCCTTGTCTGTAGCAAACTGTAGAGATATCTACATCATGCTTATGGATACAAATACATCTATACAGCCTGTATCAAACTTGTACCTACCTACTCTAATATTGACTGAACGATCACGAGTCCTCAATGTGATTATATTTGTCAGCAGCGTTACTTAGTAAACCCGCTCGAGGGCCCGAAGGATACCACAAGGTATTGAAAGATAAGCGAGCCGATTGAACGTTAGCTATCTGTTTGCACAAAGCAACAGAGAGCCTTTTGTTGTTCAGCTAGGGTCGAAGTATTATTGTTAGCAGCCATTCCTGTTATTATTCAAAGTTACCTGCACTCGCTGAGTGGCAATATGGACTTGGACATGTGAACCTTTTCATTTAGGGCTGGTTTGTTTAGAGTTTTAAGAAACAACGTGACTTGTTGTTTTTGACGAGATACCAAAAATAAAATATACTCTGCTGAAAATGTTATTAAAACTGTTTGGAAAGTTGTTAATTCAGAGACTGGTCGAACTAAACCTATTGAAAAATCTCATTCGTTAAAGACTGCTCAGGGAATTGTTACTGCAGACGCTGATGTAGCTAATGAGTTTGAAAGTTTTTTCAGTAACATCCCATTTAAAACTACTGAGTCACTTAACTCTTCGCCTATCATCGCGTCAAATCTTCTTAAAACGAATGTTCAGACTTGTAATAATGTATTTGAGTTTAGGTACATTAATGCAAATGTAATATTAAAAACTTTTAAAGAAATAAAAATAAAAACTACAGAGGATTTATGGGGCATGTCAGTAAGACTATGTAGTTCCTTAATAGATACATTAGCACCATACTTAGCCTGTATATTTAATGCTTGCATTGATCATGGCGTATTTCCTGATCTCATGAAGCACAGTAAAATTATACCTCTTTTTAAAGCTGGCGATAAAACCGATCCCAGTAACTTTAGGCCAGTATCTGTACTACCAGTTTTGAGCAAAGTTTTGAGAAAATTATACTTAATCAAATGCTCCTACATTTCAATCTCAATAAATTACTACATGATCAACAATTCGGTTTTACGAAAGGGCGCTCGACAACCGACGCTGCTGTTAAGCTCCTGCAACATATTTATGGTGCTTGGGAGGAGTCGCAGGATGTCATAGGGTGTTCTGCGATTTGTCCAAGGCGTTTGATTGCGTTGATCATGAGACACTGTTGTTGAAACTGGACCATTACGGTATAAGAGGAAAAGCACTTGATTTGGTTCAATCTTATCTCGGAGGTAGGACGCAGAGAGTGCAGATAAATGGTGTGAAGTCACTGGGTTCTACTGTCAAAATTGGTGTACCGCAAGGATCAATTTTAGGACCGTTCCTATTTTTAGTGTACATAAACGACTTGCCCTTCATGGTACAGAATCAAGCCAAGATAGTGCTTTTGCTGATGATACTTCTTTAATATTTAAAGTGGATAGAAAGGCTGTAAATATTGACGAAGTAAACGGCGCACTAGATCAGGTTAATAAATGGTTTACGTCAAACAATTTAGTACTGAATTCTAAAAAAACTAAATGTATTAAATTCTCTTTGCCTAATGTAAAAGTATTAAACACGATGTTGTTCTTAAGAATGAAAAGCTTGATTATGTTACTGAAACAGTTTTCTTGGGGATTACACTCGACGCAACAGTTCAATGGGATCCACATATACTAGCACTGGCTAGTAAACTTAGCTCTGCGGCTTACGCTGTTCGAAAAATTCGACAATTGACCGATGTTGCTACGGCCAGGCTTGTATATTTTAGTTACTTTCACAGCATAATGTCCTACGGACTTTTGTTATGGGGTCAAGCCGCTAACATAGAAACTATCTTTGTGTTACAGAAAAGGGCAATAAGAGCAATATATAAACTGCGAAGTCATGAATCCCTAAGAGAATTGTTTAAAGAAATTGGCATTCTTACGCTTCCTCGCAGTACATATTTGATAATATAATGTATGTGCGCAAGAATTCCAGTTCATATTTAAGAAACTCAGATATTCATTGTCGTAATACGAGAAATAAAAATAAAATTGTACCGCCACAAACCAGATTAAGTAAGATCAGTAAATCATATATGGGTAACTGTATACGCTACTATAATAAAATTCCAGAGGAAATTCTAAAGTTAAATGAGAGGCAATTTAAACTTAAAATAAAGAATACTTTATGTTTGAAAGCGTATTATAAGACAGAACATTATTTGAAAGATAAAGATGTCTGGTCAGTAGCAACAGTTGCTCCAACGCAATGCAAGAGATAGGCATTATTTAAGAATAAACATGACATATATTTTAGTGGATATACCTTTACTTTTATGATATGTAAATTGACATGTATAGTGGTTAAAGACATTTTCATATTATTCTTTAATTTTATTATTTTTTTTGACATGTATTTTTTACATTTACTGTAAATCTACTATTTTATCTTTTTTTTGCTATGTTATTTAATTGCTCAAATTTTTAAAGTATATTTTAAAGACAAAACAGTTAGAATAATCTACTGTAGTTTTTATTTTTATTTTGTGAGCCGTTTTTGGCTATTCTATTAATTTATTTTCTAAGTTAGCTAGGGTAGCTTAGGCCTATGAATATTGTAGATTTTAGAATAGGTGCACTTCTGGGCAGGTTTTTGGGCGGTTTTCCTGTCCAGGGGGTCCGGCTAACCATACAAATGTAACTCCTTTTTAAAATTTTGACAGAATGTTACTCCATTTAATTGTCATTCATTGAGGCATAAAGTTGCATGCTGTGTGGTTAGCCTGGCCAGCCCCGAGGCAGTGCCTTTATTTTTATTTTTTTATCCCGCCTGAGCCGCGTTTAGAGTAGGAACTCAAATTGTTATAAAAAAGAGAAAATTTTGCATTAGAAATTTTCTCTTTTTTAAGATTGTATTAGAATATGACTTTCTTTAAGAGAATCTTGTACATTCCTACAAAGAAATAAATAATTGAATTTTAATTTTAATTTTAGATATATTTTAGGGATGTTAGTATGGGAACTATAGAAGGCATAACATCGTTTTTATTTTATTATTACCTGGTATTATATCATCCAAGTAAATAGGTAAGTCCTTCTAAATTTGCATCAGCTTTTTCAACACCTATTTCTTTTTCTGCAGGCAAACGCTGCTGGACAAAAACGAGCTCGCACGCGCATCACTGATGACCAGCTGAAGATCCTTCGGGCGCACTTCGACATCAACAACTCTCCAAGTGATGAAGCCATTGCCAAGATGGCAAAACAATCCGGTCTTGCCACAAAGGTAATCAAACACTGGTTCCGGAACACGCTTTTCAAGGAAAGACAGCGCAACAAAGACTCGCCATACAACTTCAACAACCCACCTTCAACGACACTCAACCTTGAGGAGTATGAGAAAACGGGTGAGGCCAAAGTTACACCATTAGACTCCTCTGCTAGTTCTGATGAAGGCAAGCCACCGCCAGAAAAGAAAGCAAAGATTGAAGAAACTAACCAGCAAGAGGTCAAATCTGAGCCAAATGATGAGCCAAGCATGGAAGAGAAGTATGTGTCTTACGATGACAGGCATCAAGAGGATAAAAGTTTCGTATTTCCTGGAGCACCATCACAGAGTCCAGCTCCTCATCAGATGGATCACCCACAAAATATGTCACGACCACAAACACCAACTCACATCTCGTTGAATTCGTTGATACAATCGCAACTTGACTCAATTCCGGCTACGAGTATACCTCAGCCGCCGCATCCGTCAATGTTACCACCAAAAATCAATCCGAACTTCACGTCCCCAAACTCCGCGCCCCCGAACGTCCTACCTTTGACCCCAAATCGCAGCCTCAGCCCTGGCAGGGTGCCGGCGGATTTCGGACTTTCCGGGGGCAACTCGAACGGATCCAACAGCTCAACGGGGTCTTCTGGCAAACGCGCCAACAGAACTAGATTCACTGATTATCAAATCAAAGTTCTGCAAGAGTTCTTTGAAAATAACGCATATCCTAAAGATGATGACTTAGAATACCTATCTAAACTATTAGGACTGAGCCCTAGAGTCATTGTAGTCTGGTTTCAAAACGCTCGACAGAAGGCAAGGAAGGTTTATGAAAACCAACCAGCTGCAGAGCCAGCAGCTGGGCCCACAGATGATGCCAATCGATTTCAGCGTACACCGGGCCTAAACTATCAATGCAAAAAGTGCCAATTAGTGTTCCAACGATATTATGAACTAATAAGGCATCAAAAGACCCATTGTTTCAAAGAAGAAGATGCGAAGCGATCAGCTCAGGCACAGGCAGCTGCAGCCCAAGTGGCAGCTACATTAAGTAGTGAAGATTCAAACTCTAGCATAGTTGAACATCATACACCTCATGTGCCAGTCTCGCCTGCTCCACCCCGCACTCCCACCCCTGCGGCCCCCAGCTACCCGGTGTCTCCAGCACCACAAGCTCCTCACACACCGGTTACACCTCTCACGCATCAGCCACATAATGATAAGGATGGAAATTTTCAATGTGATAAATGCAACCTAGTCTTCCCTCGGTTTGATCTTTGGAGAGAACACCAACTGGTTCACATTATGAACCCAAATTTATTTCCCACTTATCCACCGGATTCCCCTTTTGGGATATTGCAGCAGCATGCACAACTGCAACAGTTAAACGCCCAGCTTGGAAGCGATGAGGCGCGCCACCCATTAGTTGCTGCATTAAATCAACAAGTGGCAAAAAGAAAATTTGATGAGTTTGAAGAGACTGATACCGGGGAGCAACCAAAAGACAAAAGATTGAGAACGACAATTCTGCCTGAACAACTTGATTACTTGTACCAGAAATACCAGATTGAATCAAATCCATCACGAAAGATGCTTGAAAATATTGCTAGAGAGGTTGGACTAAAGAAAAGAGTAGTACAAGTGTGGTTTCAAAACACACGAGCACGTGAGAGGAAAGGGCAGTTTCGTGCGCATGCGCAGGTAATAAACAAACGCTGTCCCTTTTGTCCTGCCTTATTCAAAGTGAAGAGTGCACTAGAGAGTCATTTAAGTACAAAACATGCAGACCAATGTGCACGTGGCGAAATTAATGTTGATGCGTTACCTGATGAAGAATTAAGTACAGAGTCTACTCCCAGTTTTGGATCCCAACAAAGTGACCGGCAGCAAAATTTTTCGCAAGCGGGGGCTCCCATGTTGCCCCCTATCTTTCCGCCCTTTCACTCAGACATGGAGAAATTTATCAAGCAGTACAGTGAGGAGTCAATGAAACGATATGTGAGCGAGTTGCAAGCTCACGCCGCAGCACAACAAAATGGCGGCAATAATGAATCAAATGAGAGACAACCGCAGACTGGCAAGCAAGAAATAGCGCTGGATCTGAGCAAACCTGTTGATCTTTCGCGACCGGGTTCAGATGCGGACGAGCGTTCAGACACCGCGTCCGAGACGATGGACTACTACGAAGAAGATGACCCGACATCTCCCGCGCCTGGCCAACAACAACAAAACCCGAGACCGCCAGGCAAACGCTTCCGCACTCAAATGTCATCATTACAAGTGAAAATAATGAAATCATTGTTCAACGATTACAAAACACCAACTATGGCCGAGTGCGAAGCGCTAGGGCGAGAGATTGGCCTACCGAAACGCGTAGTGCAAGTGTGGTTCCAAAACGCGCGTGCAAAAGAAAAGAAAGCGCGTTTAGCAGCTGGTCTATCGGAGGTTTCGGACGCGCCACCACCGGAGGAATGTCGCGTGTGTGACTTCAAATACAGTCACAAGTACTCGGTGCAAGACCACGTGTTCACCCGCGGGCACATCGCGGCGGTGCGCGCGCGGCTCGAGGGCGGCGCGGGCGGCGGCGACAGCACGCTCGCGCTGATGCAGATGGCGGCGCGGCTGGAGAGCGGCATGGGCGCCGAGCTTCACAACGCCTTCCTGCGGCCGCAGCTCGCCGGCAACGGTGAGTGCACCACTTGACCGCGGTCCGTGTCGCCTAGCGCTCACGAGCCCTACGCGACTTTGGACCCGTTTGTGTAGATCCGTAGAACCTCGCAGCGGCGAGTTTCGCTCGATTACGACTTACATGCCTGAGTGATGTAATGTGATAACAGTTGAGAAGCGAATCGAGCGACGCTCATGTAGTGCCGTGACGGTCGTTGCCCTTTTCCTATTAGTGAGTCCTTTTGTAAATAACGTTTAGGTCTACGTGAAATGTCTTTGTGTTATCCCTATGTAGTGTTGGTATTTCAAAGCTGAATAAATCATTGAACCCATTGAATACATTGAGGAGTAGATTACGAAATAGATATGTATCATCCGATAAATATGCGCCATCTCGGTTGCTCTCATGCTAAAGGTAATAGCGGCACGTACGCAGCCGATTCAATCTTGAAAATTATTTCGTAATTCAAATAATTACTAAGTATCGCTGGAAGCGTGGCAGCATGACCGAAATAGTAAAAAACCATTTCTCAATCTGGTAATGATAATATGAGTTTAAATTCGGTGTGAAATGGATTGTTTTTTCTTGAATCGGGCGTTTGGTTTTCTCGGGCTTTTGTTGAATGGTATTGGTTTCATTGAGGTAGTGGTGGTTCAGTTCGAAGGTGGCCATGTGGAGACGGTTGTCATCGCCGGCTAGAGGCGTGCCGGCGGTGGGCGGCCGCTCTAAGCCGCCACTATTCAAATGCAAACGAAACACAACAATGGTAGGAGTTAGGACGCGTGAAGGACGTCGTATATCTAATGGGACCGATCTGGCGCACATGCATTTCGCTCGGAAGTGTCTATATAGCGGGGCGCCCCGCTCAATAGTCATTTAGGCTATTCACCGGGGCGCCCTGCTGAATAGCGCTTTGTCTATGTATAGGCTATTGAGCGGGGCGCCCTGCTAAATAGCGCTTTGTCTGTGGTTTGGTTATAGACCGGGGCGCCGCTCCGCCGTTATTTCGACTCGTATGTAGGTATCATGGTAGGTATAAGTACGGAGCAGTGATGAGGTTGGCTGATGATGTGATGAAGATGGGTGAGGATGTGATGATTAAGTGATGGGGATGGGTGATGTGATGAAGATGGGTGAGGATGTGATGATTAAGTGATGGGGATGGGTGAGAAAGGATTAGTGTGGACTACTGGCGTCTGTTTTTTCTAGTTAGACAATACCTACTGTCGACAGTAGGTATTGGCGAGGTCAAACAAACATAGATTTACTAAATCAAATCAATGTGGGTTCACTTGCCCTGTACTTATACCTACCTTCTTGTTCTTCTTTTCGTGTGGGACACCGAGTCGTTCAACGACCCGATGAACCTTGGTGTCAGAGTTTTTCAACCGCCTACTGCAAATAGCAGGCCTCTGACATGGTTGTGTAACGACCGCCATCATAGCATCACAGCAACTGGGACCGACGGCTTAACGTGCCCATCCGAAGCACGGAACCATCTTACTCGCGGACAATCAGGTGGTTCAGCCTGCAATGTCCTTACCAGACTGGGAACAAATTCACAAAATGATAAATATCAACTTTGTGAGTGACCCCACCGGGAATTGAACCCGAAACCTTTGCGTGGCAGGCAGGCATACTAACCACTGCGCCACATCGGCTGTCATGATACTTACATACGAGTCGAAATAACGGCGGAGCGGCGCCCCGGTCAATAGCCAAACTACTGACAAAGCGCTATTTAGCAGGGCGCCCCGCTCAATAGCCTATCCATAGACAAAGCGCTATTCCGCAGGGCGCCCCGGTGAATAGCCTAAATGACTATCGAGCGGGGCGCCCCGCTATATAGACACTTCCATTTCGCTCCACATGAATAATCAATTATTCAAATAACGCCAATCAAAAATACTTTCTCGGAAATTCTACAAGCCCATTGTTTCTTCTTTATTGATTTATTCGTCGCATTGAAAACCAACACCACGTAGCGATATAGACTAGTAATCTGTTGCATAATATTATTCTTCCTAGTTGTTCATATTTAAAACTCCTATTAGGTGTAGCGACTTGTCGATTGTTGTAGGATGTAATGAAAACCAAATTATATATTTTAGAGAATTTAAAACGTTTTAGTTATTATTGTAAAGTCATAGCGAAGCCTGAAGTCTATATTACTATTTAAATAAGGTGCCTTGTAGGATCCCGTGTGCTTTGTAAATTATTCTCTCAGCTCCACTGTAAATAGTTAAACGTGTAAAAGTATACTATTAGCTATAATGATAGTGTCTGTAAAGTTGTCTCCGAACGCTGTTCGTAATGTGTATTACGATATAAGTATCTATATATAGGTAGACATAAATATATTGTTTGTTTCGTAGAGGCATCTTAAAAACTTGTGATATAATGTATCTTTTAGTTTACTTCGCATAAGCGTCTTAGGGCGCGAGGCTCGAAGTACAAAAATACATACAGACATAACATTAGAAGTTTGTCGAATTTTTACATAATAATGAGGAGAAACGTGTGGGGTCGCCGGCTGCAGTTTTTACTATTCTTCGTCGAATTTACATAAGAGTGGTTTAAATTTGGGGAGTTAGGCGATATGCAAATATTTTCTTCAAATTTAAATGCTTTTATAGAGTAGGAGCGCTCGTGCGGCGTCGCTGCGCGCGCGCCGCACCGGTGACGCACGCGCCGCGGGGCTTCCTTTATGTGCTTCTAGTATTATGTGAAAAGTTTCAGCTCCCGGTCTACTACACCGTCTTGATACGCGTTTCATCTTTCAAATGCAAATTTCATACTCTATGACCGCGAATATAGTATGACTCTATTTATATACCCGCACCGAATATGATTCGCATTAGTTTGGTTCACGCATGTTTTATTTGCATATCGTTTGTTGTTTTTATTTTTATTTTTGCAAATTATGTTATGTTTGTATTTATTTTTGTTCTTTCGTTTTATTATTACTTTTTTCTTTTTGTGTGTTCGCCCTCATGGGTGTATGCAATGATATCGTTTGCCTCCAATACGACTTCCAATAATTTTATTTTACTTTGTATAATTTAATTTTAACCTAATTATATGCGATCTGCATTTACTGTTATACAGATATTGTTTTAAAAAGTTATTTGAAACAAAGCCCAGTGCCAGCCAGTGAAAGAATTTCTTTTGGTATTATATTTTGACGATGTCAATCGTCTAGCTCTAGCTGTAGAAGATTGAAAGTCTTGTAAACTGAATAGTATTATTATAATTATTATCTACAGTTATTATATTTGCAGAATTCGTTGAAATAAATGCAATATTTATATTATTGATTTATGTTTTTTGTTTCTTATGATTTCCTTTTGTTCCTTTTATCCTAAGTTTTTATTTAGTTTTTTGTGCAAGAACACTTCGAGCAGAAAATAATGTCGGTAACAAAGAGTTCGTTCAAACAAAGCTAGTTAACAATTTCGGGTTTATTTTTGGAAAGTCTCCTGCTAAGCTGGTGAGATATTAACGAATTACTTTAGAGCAGGTGAAGCATTGTAGAGTTTGAAACACTACCTTTGGACAATGGTGTTATAAACCAACAAATACCTGAGGAAGGTAAAACAAAGATTGCTTTTGTCTTTATTCATTTGCGAAGTTGGCGTCTGCGAGACGAGAAAGAAAACATTTTTTTAGATAGAATAATTTTGTTTCGTTTCCGCTTCGTGGGAGGCGGTGCATTTTTAAAAGCCAAGGTTATATAAATGCAGTATGCACAGGTAAAACCTGAGAGAACAGATTGCTAGTTTATATTGTGTATTTTTGGCATTTCTTCAAGAAACAGAGGTATTTTTTTAAATATTATGCAATTCCGCATGACGATCGCAACGGCAAGCTGCTGCTGTAGTATTTGAAAGTAGAAAGTAGTTAGTTATGTTAATTAAGGATCTAAACTTACCTATTACAAAAGCCAACTTCAACTTATTATAGTAACTATTCAACTGATTAAGTATTTAATTTAGGCAAGTAATTATGAGTAATATTTTTGTAAGAAATCTAAATTTCTTAAAAATTATTACCTGAGGCTGTGGGACTTATCTACTATTTCAAATTTTGCATTCGAAACACCTACCTTCACCTTTCAGACAAAAAAGGCAAACTTTCTAATTACGCCTGAACTCCAAGCATTGACTATCAAATTTCCTTGATTTACACAATACGTAAATTTTTTCACCACCCACTCACCTCAAGAACCAATTACAGAAAAAATATTAAATTACACAACTACAAAGGAATAAGGCTGAAGTTTACAAAAACTCCCGTTACTGAACCAGCTAATTATTTGATTGTATTTCATACAATGGTAGGTTTAGGACGTGCTTTGGAGAAACAACTGCCTTTTTGTTGGAGAATAAAGGAGATTTTTTTGCTGGAGTCTGAGTATCATGCGCAGGTATCATGGTAAGTGAGCAGATCGATTAAAGGGCATACTGATCAATCAAAAATCGGAGCAATGAAGTACCCACTATGTAGTGTAATAGAGATAACTATTGTCCTGTACGATTTGGGATCAACAGACGCAAAGATCAAAGAGAAAACCTTTACTTGCAAAATATGAAATGGTGATGCAGAATCTGTCTTGATATTGATCTCTTATTACGAGCTCAATGCATTATTTTAGTGGTGGAACTAAATCCCTCATATTAGAAATTATAAACCATATTCTAACCAATTTTTAAGGACCGCCATCTACCTAAGAGTAGGTAGCAATGGCTTTCCTTCCGAACCACAAAACCATCTCTACAACTGACTTGACAACCTTGACAGGTGGACCAGCTTGAAATGTCTGAATCAAATCGAAATCAATTTTATACCCACAATCTTATACTACCTTATAGGTATTATACCTACCTTGATAACAATTTGCGTGTTAGGTAGGGTAAAGGTTGACGTCAGACCGGTCATAAAACATAGCCAAATCCTTCTTCTGCATGATTTTTCCTTCTGCTATATAATTTTGTCTACATATTTTTTTATTCAGTGGCCAATATCTACTTACTTTGTGATTTTGTGTTCTAACATAACATATTGCGCCGACCCCAACTGTTCTGGGATAAGAGCAGGAAGGTGATGATAAAGTATCAATTGTATGTCTTCTAGAATCAAATCATGGGAGATCACAGTCCTAGCCATCACAGTTTACATCACTAGATCATGGAGGCAACTCATACATATATATCACGCCTATAGCCCTTGCGAGGTGGGCAGAGCGTAAACAGCTGTAAAACGGAAATTTACACCACGACTGACAAAAGGTTGAGAGTCATTCAGAAGACTGTGTATCACCATAGTGACAGGTTCTCAACCTGTCGCTTAAAATTTAAATAATACACATCAACTCTCTAATCCTATAGTTGCTTCTTACGACACCCAAGGAAAAGATATGGAGTGATGCTATTCTAAACCGGCACCACACCGCAAATGGCCACGGATGCAATAGTACATAATTTACGATATACCTACCTACCACACATCATATTATTATACCTATTACCTAACTTACCGCTGTCGACAATTTGCGTAAGACTAGTTTCTATTGTCATATCCTAAAGCCTGCTTAGCTTAGACTTACTAATATTGTTGCAACATGATTAAGCTTTGTTAGTTACGAAAATATCATCGGACTGTCTACCTACATATTATGTACCTAGGTATATAACATATTTTTTTGAAATCACTGTATACGAGAATACGTATCCGTCGCCAAACATTGGTCCAAAATTATATGAAGCTGTTAATTGATTAGACGAAGATAAGAAGCACCTTCATGCCCTTATACCAAATCAGTTGGGGTCGACGCAATTTTTTTTGTAAGGACGCAAAATCATGTAGGAAAAGAATCTGGCAATGTTTTATGACCGGCGCCTGTCTGACGTCAACCGTCTTAGGGAATGCTATTTTAGGTAGTATCAACGCCACCACGTGGTTGACCATAGTCGACAGATATTCAGTCGAGGTCAAAAACTCTACGTCGCTTTTTACGAAACAACCTTAGTGGTCTAGAGATGGCAGTATTCTTAGCCGCTACCATAGGATAAAGAAGAAGAAGAATACCAGGAGCTTATATATCTAGAAAACGACGCAGGTCAGTTACCTACCCGAAATTTTCTGAAAAAATGCTAGAAATGTTCACCTCCACTTTTAAAGTCGGTTGATAAGAATGAATTAAACTTTTAACAAGGTACATGACAAAAGCTTCAGATTCTCACGAATTAACCTCCCTGTTTTTTACTGTTGACCACAAGGTAGGTCATTTAAGCTGCTATAGCCCTTTTTTCATAGGTTTAAAATTGGTCACGTAGGGTGTCAATATCATTTAAGTTCCAGTCAGTTTATTAAATAAGTATTTGTTCGTGGAAATAACCTTTACTTGGACACGTAGGTAAAACATTATTTTTTTTAGGAAAAAACTGTAACCAGGTTACCATGAAATCCTTTATTTACCACTCAGCTTTAAATTACTCAGACAGGGACGAAACGTTTCCGCATGTACGATTTTACAAAGAGGAGTTTGATTTGGATTTCAATTTAAAATACTTATTTGACAGTTTAGATATTATTACAAGTTAAGCTTTTGTCTGATAGACTGTCTTAAAACTCAAACTAATTAATTTAGGTGTCAGCGTTGGTCTCAAAACTACGAGGTCCATTGTTGGATTGAAATAACGCTCAAAGTTCTAGCTCAAATGCCTAACTATTTGTCAAATTTTTATACCATTACTACCTATTTTGTCATGTAAGAGACCTGATTAAAATATCTTTAGAAAGGTTAGTTATAATATAATAATTACGAAAAAATAAAAATCTTCTAATTTTATAAGAGTTTGCAACACGCATATTCATCTTGTTTCAATATTTAATAAAGGGTAGACCCTAAATTGTACAATAGATACTCGTGTGAAATTCAGTGAAAGCTTTGCGTGGTTGTTAATTTCTACTGGAGGTGTAGGTACTAGATACTTATCTACCACTAAACTCTGCATCAAAACCCAGTACGGTTCGCTACTTGACTATCCATTTTTGTGCTCAAACCATCCACAAAACAAAATGGCTGCCATCGCAAATTACCATATTTTTAGTAAAATTGACACTTGCCCATTACTTACCCTAAGATCCAAGAATAAGAGACGGAGATCCCTGAATTAACAACTGAAGCCATCTAAGCCTATTCACATACAATTTTCAAAATGCTGTCACAAGTGTAAATCAGTTGACAGGCACATGAATGAAAACGAGTATTCTTCAACCAATGAGTTATATATTTTCTGATGTCATATATTTTTAAAATATGTTTCTGTAGCCGGATATTCAAATAGCAGCCCTTGTTAATGTTAATAAGAAAATGCATTGTATAATTTTGCTGTTTGTAGATAGATAAGGAGGTATTTTGCGATGCCTTTTTTGGCTTCATTTGGTTTTTCACTGTGCTCTATCTTCCCTGTAGATCTGTCTGTGTGTACCTGAAGGCATCGCTCTCGTGAACCATCCGGATCTAATTACGCACTGTCATTAACATCGGAGACGGCACGTCCGTCTAGGAAATGGAATCGAATCATTAGTAGGTTGATTACAAAAAAGGCTTAATAGAAATATAATAACGCCGGGCCGGAGAAGAAATTGTAAAAAGATTGTGGAGCGATCCAATAATTGGCGGTTATTTGTCGATACGGTTTGGAGCAAGTAATGGGTTGGGACGCTTCGACGTGACTCCGTCCTGCCCCGCTCTCCCCGCCCTGAGATTACAATTTAGCGGAATTTGCAGCTCTATCACAAAGTAAGTATTGGTAGGCGACCAATACAGAGAGAAGGCTGCAAGGAAACGCCACAATACTCACACATACATCTACACGCCGTTGTTTACGTGCAAAACCAAACCGTCTTAAACCGGCTAGTAGTTGGGTGTCAACAGCATTCAATGCGGGCGGATGACAAAATTTCGACTCGCACGCAACGCAAGTGCATATATTTTTGTATAATATTTATCATACTTTTAGTGTTATATAATGTAAGTAATGTACCTAAATAGTGATTGTTTAACTTTTATTAAAAATCAGAAAAAACATAAGCATCCCCTAGGGTGTAGGTATAAATGATCGGAATAAGGGGCGATCTGTTCTCTATTTTGGCTCTATATTCATGCTCTCCTAATACTTATCTGCATTACATTATTTATTGCAGTGAGCCGTATGCATTTTCTATTATAAAGTTTCAACAATTTATTACTGCTCTACATGCATAGCAGTGTTTTTCTATCAGGTCTCCAAGTCTGCTCTTTTTTAGTCTTTTTAATGCGACACTCAGCTGTTATTCTATCGCCACTCTGTGATTTTCTGTACTAAAACCTGTTAGCAGAATACGAAACTACCAAAATTATCCAACTGAAATGCCATCGAACAACAACTAAAACGATTTTCATTTAGCAGACTTCGGCTCCAGGACACACTCACAAAAATATATGCCATACAAAGTTCTCACGAGTATTGTACAATTTAGGGTATCTAACCGTACCCATTATAAAATACTGAAACAAGATGAATGTGCGAAGAGAATAATGCCTAGCACGTTTACCTAGATATAGTGCGAAAGTACCGAGTTGCAGTCGGTGTTGCATACTGCAAGCAAAAACTATATTTTGCTTTCATGCCGTGTGGTGCCAGCTTAGAATAGTATCACCCCATATCTTTCCCGTGCGTAAGAAGCGACAAAGGGATTTGAGATTTGGTGTATTGTTAATTTTAGGCGACAGACTGACAAACTTTTACTATGGTGATAAACAGTCTACTGATTAACTCTCAAGTTTTTGTTTGTTATGTTTATGGCATTTTTACACCCCTTTTGCGCTCTGCCTACCCCTCAAGGGATATCGGCGTGATATATGTATGTGTCTATGTCATTTGCTCTTTAAAAACGAAATGTAAGTAATCAAAGGAATTAAATATAAAGTTCATCAGGGTTTGCCCTATGTTCCCCTGTAGCAAAAAAAAAAACACATTTAATTTGAGTTTAATAAAGCATTTGATAAACATTCTTTTTAATCAATTCAGATATTTCAGTAATTTGTATCTCATCTAATAGGTAGTGCGCCATAAGCCACGGAACTTCAAAATGAAAAGATTTATATTTCGATTACAGTCAGGGCTGGCAACACCAGCTAACAACTAAACAACGGCCCTACGGCTAGACACCTATTTATTACTATAAGTACTTTAAGGAAGAGAACGTCTTATTACTCGGTATTAGCGTCGTGATTATTATTTTAATCGTTTCGCTAACAAAGGAACGAAGCTAGATTAGCAGTAATTACTGTGTTAGGCTGGGTTTGTCGTGACAGTCAACTGTTTCTAGTTATTAGGCAGACATTGATAGTGTTAACTTTCAAACTTTGTTGAGTAAGTAAATAAATATGAATTCAGTAGGTTTTCCAACAAATGTAATTTCTCTCTTGATGACACCTCCCTGTAATTTCTTTTACGAACTTTGTGTATTCTCTTATTGAATATATTCTGACATGACAGCTGATGTGTTACAGTGGTAGTGCGACTGCCTGCGACGCAAAAGATTCCAGGTTCAATTCCTTGTGGGTCAGTCACAAAGGTGATATTTGAACTTTGTGAATTAGTTTCCAGTCAGCTTATGACATTGCGGGCTGAAACACCTGATTGTCAAAAAAGCAAGATGTGTCCGTGCTACTAAGGGTACGTTAAGCCGTCGGTCCTAGTGGTTGTCTATGGCAGTCATTACAGAACTATTTCAGAGGCCTGCTAATTGTAGTAGGCGGTTGAACAACTCTGACAGCAGGGATCATCGGGTCGTATGAATAGAAAAAACAAATTGGGTAAAAAATATATCACGAACCAATTACAAAAATTCAGTCGAAAGTAATGTCGAAAAACACTGTTTACAGTTTGGTTGCAGAATTTTCGATTGCTTGAATTTTTCTTTTTCTGCGCGTGTTTCCTCATTCATTACCTACCTATCTATCCAAAATTCTACGAGTGAACTATTCACAGGAATATTGCAGTCCTCATAGACGTACGTATACATTTTAGGTATGTGATCCATGGGAAAATACATCTTTATAATTCGTAAATTATTTAATGCATTGATATCAATAGAAATCATAAGTTTATAAAAATTGCAGTTGGTAATGACTCTATCACAATAATTAGTAATCAATACTCGCAACTATGTTATTCAACTTATAAATAATGCTTTTAGAATCTAGACTGTATCTTTTAGTATCAAGTATCAAGTTTTATTAATAGAAGAAAACTGGTATTAAAGTATCAAGTTGGCGCATTCCTTATGGCTTAAGAGGGTATTTAGTGGTTTGAGCTCGTGTCATTCCGAGTTTCATTACCGCGATAAGTATACAGGAATAGGCTTAGAAATCTATGGTAATTATATTTTCTTTTGCATAGTTTTTATTTTGTTGTTAAGTTTTTTCTAAAGAATTGCACGCAAGGCTTGAACGCAAGAAATAGCGTTTTTCGGCTGAATTTGTTGATTTCTCGTGGTTTTTACATAGGTAGGTAAATAAATGAAGTAAGTTGAACTAAAGCTGAAAAAAAAAACAAGCACGGAATTAAAACTATGCTAAAGAAGGTACCTAAGTGATTAAAATTCAGTTTATGAATGAAAAAAGTAGGTAGATTCTGTAACCGAGTTAACCTATAAAACAAACGAAACTCAATAATTTGGTTATTTTTACGTTTTCTATTAAGGTTTCCTTTAATTGCACATATTTTGATCAAAACAATTCTGTGCACATTTCGAACACTACAAACCTTATGTTTTTTGTCTAGAATACAGTAGGTACTTTAGATTTTCAGTACCTAGCTTATAAACGAAGAACTTAGTGCATTCCTTGCCTTAAGTATCTAATTTGTGGTTAAACCTCGTGCAATGCGGATATCTTCATTATCGCCTTAATTTCATGGTCGCTCACTCACTATTTACTGATTACCTATATTAAATGTCTACTTATGATCACTACAGTTAGGGACCAGTAGAAATTAATTATTACTACAGTCTATTTCATCAGCAAAATTGTAGTAGAAATCTTTATGAATTCTCGATAGGATAAATATTTTGAATATCTACTTTGCTTGGTACCTATGGGTTAACTCTTTTCATGACTCTGTACTAACGTAAGGACATACAGTGTAGTGTTTAGAAGTCAGTGTCGAATCAATACAGTTTTGCAATAGCCAATGTATCAAGTGAATACATTTTTGAAAGTAAGAAATCAGTGTAAAGTCAATACATTTTTGCGATAGCCCATTCTTGTCACAGCCATCGACGGACTGATGATTATTCTGTTTCAGTAAGAAGAAGAAAAAAAGCTTTATCTTAGAGGTGCTCATTATTAATGTATTGAGCCACCAGCAAGTTTGTAAATTCCACATAATACAAGACTTTTATCTAGAAGCAATCTCGTGGTGTCGATGCATAGGGAACGATGTCAAGTCATTTTGACATATGCTAATGAGTGGTAAATGTACGACAATAACACTTGCTGATGGTAATTTTATAGATAACGCAAAGTTACGTGCATATAAATGAACGTATTCAGCCCTCCATATATTTCAGCCTGTAAATGAATACAAGGGAATCTGTAACAAAACATGAAATACGGTACTAAATATAGGTACCTATCGCGGTATTTAATTTTTTTACGTATTTTGATTCTCACAAGTGAAAATAAGAAATAGCAAAAATGTTATGCATCGACCGGGGATCGAACCCGGCTCTGCCACTGAGTCTTCGATGTACCGGTCGATGGAAACTAAATTTTCTATCTCTTGTTGCTCGTCTCCAAGCGACGATCCTTATATGGAAAAGTATTTTGATTTCTTAAATATATAGAATTGAAAAACAATAGGCTGTTATACGATCAACTCCTATTTTCTGCTGGATTTTTGAATAAAATAAAGTAACTATTTATTCAATAATTTTCATTTAAAAAGAAGTTATGAAAATTCATTACTCCAATTCGATGGATCAATTTCGGGTCACTAAGTAAATTATACACAATATATAATTTACCTATTGGTATATTTTAATGAAAATAAGGGAACAAGTGGTATACCTAACATACTTATAGAGAGAACAAAATGGCCGTCACGGTTTGATAGTCAGATTTGCAGCTGCCTCATAATCGATGCCCCGCTTTATATTCCTTGCATATTAAATGAGTAACAAAATCATCACAAATTACCTTAAAGATTTGACTGTGAGATTTTATTGTTCCAGCACAATTCGTACATTAGGTACCTACATTGGGAGCGGAAAGTTTCTGTATGTTCCTTAGAGTATACGCAAGCTACAGAGTGCGCGTATTGCTCCAGGCTATTGTCCCAAGTGTAAGCAAAATGTATAGATACTTATGTCACAAATTAGGCCCCTATACAGATGGCTCACTCAGTACTAGCGTCGATTTTGACGCTTACTGGCTTTAACTGGAATCTCTGAGGAAGTCAAGGTAACTAAGAAGTTGGTTGCCATGAACGTAATATTTCTTGGATTAAAATTGGCTCAGAATCAATGACGTTCTTGTATCAGCTTTTGCTGTTTTGGTATTCTTATACCTACTTTAAGTTTTATGACAGTAGCAACCCTAGCTATGTAAGCAAGTGTTAATCGCAAAAATCCTGAACAGGGTCGAGTGAATCTTCTGTAAACTCTCTATTTTGTGCTTACGTCAAATGTAGAGATGTTTTTTGACTGCCGTTTAGTTGCTGATGGACAGAGAGGTTGTGTTCATATCCGTGCCAACCGTTGATACCCGCTTAGCTCACTCTATTGCTTGGTTTATACCTACTCTTAAGACATGTTCTAGTTCATGTAAATTCAGGAGGTAATCTATGATAAATGGGTCTAAAAATACGGGCTCTTACGCAAGCAAAGAGGAAATTACAATAGGTAACCTACCTATGTTTGTTCCCCATTTGACTATTGAACGCGAGTCATTTGACAATATTTTTGTACAAGTGTGATGTAACTCCTCGCCCTCTTTGATTGTTACTTGCTACGTCGTAGAATATCTGATTAACCATCGTATTCAAACTTTACCGTAAATACTCTGTTAGCTGAAGTAGGTTATGGTTGGTTGGGGGTTATGATAAATAAAAAAAAAACGTTTATTTGCCATACGTAAAACTACTCTTTTCATTGGCAAATATCGCTCTACTCTAGTGCCAAATCAGGACATCAGGACAGAAATTGGTCGAGTCTTGATTTTTTTAGCCTATAACATCCCATTGCTGGGTAAAGGCCTCCCTCTTCTCTTCCCATTCAGTTCTATATTGGGCTTCCGCACGCCAATCGCTCAAAACCGGTGTTTTATATAAAACATGCCAAACGTTCCAAAACTTGGTGTGTCATAAAAACCTACGTATGTTCGTTTCTAAAAGTTACCCATCATAGTATTTAGAATTTTTTTTTTCTAATTTCAGTAGGCATTATTATTTATTCTCATATTTTGAAAGTTAAGTGTGTTTGTATATTAACACTTCAGAATCTGTAGACAAATAAATCAGTATGAGCTTTAACGGTTGGTTTAATGCTGTGGAAACTGTCCCTACTAATCAGAGAGGGAATCACTGCTCTCCACTTAAGCCACTAAAATGTTCTTCCTATGGTACTAGGAATTCAATTCTCCGAGCACGAAATCGTAATTTTTCAATTAAATGATCTAACGTATATTACTATCATGGGTAGGTATTTTTAATTCAGTTAGTGACATTTTAAAAGACCTAAATTTTTACTAAATTCCGCTTGTCCTGAAAGTTGAATGACTCTCCAAACTTAACCATAGGTAAAGTATCTCCCTTTAGAAACGCAATTTTTTTGTTACATTTTGTTGCGATTGATGGATTACCTATTTTCGTAAAAATCTCTAAGTTACAAACAAACAATAAACATTTCGAAAAGGATCATAAGAATCTTAGAACTATTGAAATATCTTTAAAATATTATAAACCACAGCCACTGTCACATTTTAGCTGCCTCAGAAGTGACAGTTTAGGAAGGGGCCCGCATGTACACTTCCTAATTGAGCCCAATGCGCGCTAAATACTAAATAGTACGGCCGTTGGGGTGATGGGTGATCCGATCGGGAAGTCCATGTCTAGCGACGAGCAGAGGATATTGGACATTACACGATTTGTTACACTGATAGATAAGATTGAGGAAATCTATTTGTAATCTGGTTTGTATTTACATCTGAGTGTGCGCACTGCATCTGGACACACTAAAAACTAGTCAAGTCATACTTTAGGGTGCTCTAGATTTAAAGTTGTTTGGTTTATATTAAAAAATGTTATAAATAAATAAATTTCAGGACTGTCCACTGAACTTGGCGCCTTTTTTGTCGGATGAACATTAAACTTAGCTAAAAAAACACATTTATGTTTTGGTGGAATTGTTTTTACAAAGTTCGATATGTGAAAATAGCTTTGGTTTTATTACAGCTGTGCCTTCTTAAGCTTTTTTCTATTTTTCACACCGCAATAATCCTATAATACACAAAGTCGTATGATGTTATGAATTGAAATTATAACATGGCGGTAATTATTTTTATTTAATTCACTTTAAAAGCTCACTGATCTGTAAGAAGCTTTAACTTTGCTCCCATTCGAGCATATTGAGTCGCAATATCAGGGCGATTCCAAGGGCCCTTCGCACAATATGCTGGCCTCATTATAAGGGTCTTTTGTCCTAAGAACCAGTTCCTTTATTTAGACCTTTTATTTGGCAAGCAACGGGACTTACAATAAGTGTATCAAATCAAAGTGCCCCCTTGTCATTTCGCTATTCATGGCCTCTTCGGACCCCTAGGGGACTTAACTTTAGTTTTAATTAAACAGGATTGTCTTCTATACTTTTTTTGTCTGAAACTCAAGAGTTCAAAGTATGAATCCGTTGGTCATTGCATTGTAGAAAGTTTTTTGCTCCAAGCAAGTTCATTTATCTTTGCATCTTTAGATGTTTCTCACGGGGTTGGCCATTCGAATCAAATTAAGACTGGCTGAAAAAATGTGTTGCCAATCAAAAGCACGAAGTTTCAAACAAGTTCTATGGAAATATGAGTACAATCAGAAAATGTTCTTTCTAACTTAATGTTTCATTTATTAAAATCCAATTACGAAAAGTTGTGTAATTGAACTTTGACTTTTATTAATAAAATAATAAAGTTTATGGCTCTATTAATGTCTGGAATGTTGAAACAGGCGAACAATGCTCTCGTAAATAAGCGACTAGACACGATCTTTGGTGTACCTTTTAGCACGGTATAACAGCACTAGCCGGCTATCTATGTGGGTCAAAGATGTCTCCAGGTTTAAAATAGCTAGGTGTGGAACAAACTTTAGGCATATTTTTATCCCAAACCAATAAAATTTTGCAGATCTTTGCGATCTACGTGATCCAACACGTGATATGTATCCTTGTATGTAGTTCATCTGAGTGTGATCCTAGAAATTTGACCTCTTTTCATAGGTGTTTTAAATTGTGTTTTAGGATTTCTTGACTATGTCGTAGTTATACAATAATTAGTCGAGGACATTTAAGTAACTCATTAGATATTGTGTCTATTTTGCAATAATTATAGATAGGTATAGATCGTATTTTTTTGTATTTATTAGTTTGTTTAAATGCAATTCAAATTTAGAAATTTTAGTGAAACGTAAACTAAATGCTGTGGAATGATTGTAGGTACAGAAACTAAACTTAAGTAACAATCACAGACTAAATAAACCGCGAGTTCTTTATTACAGCACTTAGCACGCTTATGATATTTTAAACAACTCACATTTTGCACAGAATTGCAAATTCAAACGTCTCAATAATTACCAAGGGAACGGTTTATAAAGACAGTCATAGGCAGTTGGCATTGTTTAGGCGAGTGTAAATCGCGATAGTCGCTCTTAGGATGTTTAGCAAAGAATAAGCTTGGCTAAACGCAATTTAGCAAGCTAGTTCTGCTTTACATGGGCCGACGAGCTTTAATAGGCGAAACAAATTAATGAAAGTACCTAGCTAGATACTGATTATGAGTTCTTTCAAATTTATTGTCTGTTTGTATGGTCAGAATATTATAATCTAATTTATGAGAGGGAGTTAGAAAATAAAACTTTGTTTTCGTGGGCTGACTCGGCAGGCAAGTTTTTTGTACAACAGAATAGACAAGAATCTACTAATGTTTCAACAACTATTTATGATACAAAATTCTCTGACTGCTCTTTTTTTTAATTTTTTATTCACAATTTTTTAAGTTAAATTTTACAAATTAAATATTTCCCCCAAGGCGGCGCACCGAGGTAAGGTGCCCAAAAGACTGGCAGCATTGCCTCTTTGAATGGACAGACTTATTCTTTGGTCCAAAAAGCTGCCAGCCTTCACGAAATAATTACTTTACAATTTTTTTCATTTATTGATACTACTTGGGCAGCATGAAAGAAGTGTCTCACAGTCTATTAGATAACGATCTGGCCATCCCCCGATACCCGCGCCACGAGACGACCACTATCAACATATTAATGTCTGTATCCACTAGGTAATACAAGACACTTACTTAGCGGGGTAACTAGTCTGGCATGCGCGTGAGCACCCACTTGTGGTAGTTCCACTATGCTCTAGGAACATAATTTTAATACATTGCTTAGGTACCTTAGCTACACGTAACTATCTCTAGATTATTGTAGAAGACTCATGGAAATCTGTGATTTTACTATATTTCTGTATTAAATAGGCACAATACAAAGAATTTGCGAGAAGTTAATAAACACATGCCCTTAGTTAGAGAGAAGAAAAAAGAAAGAAAAATGTTTATTTGTTAGATGTTAGAATGAGCTTAACATAATCTAAGTCAAACTTTCGAGATAGAAACAAAAGATAGAAAGCTCAGGAAGGATTCGGATTATAAAAAGATTTGACTCGAGTGATCGCCCTCAAGAGCTGATTACTAATACGAACCCTAGAACTCGGTGGAAAGACCCTGCTTGTGCCAGAATAGGCCGTAAAAAGGTATTTGACAGAACTGATTTGACTCGAGTGATCGCTCTCAAGAGCTGATTAATACTTCAAACCTAGAACTCGGTGGAGCGACCCTGCTTGTACCAGAATAGGCCGTAAAAAGGTATTTGACAGAACTGATTCAGCTCGAATGATCGCCCTGAAGAGCTGATTACTAATACGATCCTTAGAACTCGGTGGAGCGACCCAACTTGTACCAAAATTGGCCGTAAAAAGGTATTTGACAAAATTGATTTGGCTCGAGTGATCGCTCTCAAGTTTTGATTACTACTCCGAACCTAGAACTCGGTAGAACAACCCTGCTTGTACCAGAATAGGCCGTAAAAGGTATTTGCCAAAATTGATTTGGCTCGAGTGATCGCCTTCAAGAGCTGATTACCAATACGATCCCTAGAACTCGGTGGAGCGACCCAGCTTGTACCAGAATAGGCCGTTAATTACCGGCCGGTCTGCGCCCGCGCACGACCGCGGCCCACGACGCTGAGTTACTGCGAGCAATATTTGTTAGCACCGAGAGAGCTAGGCGAAAGAGGGATCTTAAATACCTGAGGAGATTGATTCGTATCAGGCGCATTCTAAAGGCCGAAACCACTTTCTTTCTAACGCAGAATTTTTATTTTTAAATAGATGAGTATGACCTCGCAGTATGGTAACGGCTAAGAATACTGCCACCCCTAGATCACTCAGGGTGTTTTGTAAAAGGCAACGTAAAGTTTTTGACCACGGCGGAATATCTGTTGACTATGGTCAACTGTATGGTGGCGGTGATACCACGTACAATAGCATTCCCAAACAAGATTGACATCAGGCCGATCGCCGATCATAAAACAAATCAAATCCTTTTGCTACATGATTTTGTGCTCTAGCAAAACATATTGCAGAGACCCCAACTGAGTTAGAATAAGGGCAGGCAAGCGATAAGAAGTATATGACCTCGCGTTCTATCTTTTTTCAGACCTCTCATTCAGGGATAGGTACCTATTTTCCTGTAGGTATGAATGATTTTCACAAATGTCCAATTGTTCACTTTTTTCAAGCGATTTTTTTGCAATATTTACTTAGGTGATATGTATGTATGTTTGTATGTATCATTTATTCATTTTAACACAATCAGTTTACAAAAATCTATTTCCGCCAAACTGCGTAGCAGTTTATTGGCAGATCACAAAAATATTTTCTTAGGTCTATTTACATTTTTATTATATCGTAATGGCTGATGAAAATCTTGCCAAACTGAAGTATCATCAGCACTTTTAGATGCATTACATTGACGATGAAATCGAAATTTAATAAACCACAAGTGCCGAGTTCAAATTACACAGAATTACAAAGACATTACCTACAATAAATTATAGACAAAACGTTGATAGTCACTTACATAATTGCAACGACACATAATATCCGGTGTACTAAAACCCACAGGTCATGCTCAATGATATACACTAATTAAATAAAAAACAACGACACAATACATTTCAACGGCTATTAGGGAGTAGTATAATTACTGACATAATAACAGAAGTAAAGCCACAAGAGAAATTATCGTGAAATTAGAAAAACAACGTTACTAATTGCAGAAATCCGGGGCGGAACAAAGGCGCAATAAAAATTACACGTTACTTACTTTGCAACAACGTTGTTGGCTAAAAAGAAAGTGAACTCAGTAAAAGAATACGTAACCTGCTTTGGTAATTAAACTAAAATTTTATCAACAGTTGTAAAACATAGTAACTATGATAAAACCAGGTAATAACAGTTTGTCAGTTTTTACAGTCGGATCACCCCCATACCTAGATTACGGAAGGAAGGTTCTTAAAGGCAACGCAAAGTTTTTGATCTCGGCTGAATATCTGTTAACCGCATGGTGTCGACGATTCCACCTACAAATAGCATTATCAAAGAAGGACGTCATAAAACATTACCAAATCCTGCTACATGATTTTGTGCTCTTACAAATCTATTTGGGATAAGGGCAGGCAGATGATGATAATGATCTAGACAACCTATAGGTAGGTATAGTGATGCAAGCACGTGATATGTTTGAAGTCACTATGCCTCTATGCCTCTATGCCTCGTGTCTCGATTGTTTACACAGTATTATTCAGTTAATGAGCCCTCTAATAGAGCTGCGTGACACTGTAATTAATGCTTGCGGACCTCTGCTCTATGGTTATTAGGCGGAGGACAGGCATTTGTAAACGGATGTTACGTAAAAACAAAACACCTAGTAGTGTAAATGCCTTTATAAAACAAAATATTACCCAATCTTTCTTCTTTACTTCAATATTAGTAATGATTCTAATAGATAGACTTAAAATACTTGAATTTTTCAGCTAGTACCTACACCAGAAACTAAGACTGGCGAAAGCAGCCCCTTAGGTAAAGTCGATGGTTGCAGACTGTATGATACTGCAATCTATGGAGGCGCCTAAGAAAGCCGCAATGTCCTATGTTCAGCAATGGACGTACATTGTCTTTTATTGATAATTAGACCAAAGACTTCTCATCATCAGTCTGCACTAATCTTAAGAACCACAACACAATACCGCTGTTTTATATTGCAATCAATGGGCACGCCTAAAGAAGACCTATGTCCCGCAATGGACGTACATCGTTTTTCGTTGGTGATAAGTCCAAAGACTTTTCTCATTAACAGTCTGCACTAATCTTAAGAACCACAACACAATACCACTGTTTGACATTGCAATCGATGGACGCGCCTAAGGAAGACCTATGTCCAGCAATGGACGTACATTGTCTTTTAGTGGTGATAAGTCCAAGGACTTTTCTCATCATAAGTCTGCACTAATCTTAAGAACCACAACACAATACCACTGTTTGATACTGCAATTGATGGACGCGCCTAAGGAAGACCTATGTCCCGCAATGGACGTACATTGTCTTTTGTTGGTGATAAGTCCAAGGACTTTTCTCATCATCAGTCTGCACTAATGTTAAGAACCACAACACAATACCACTGTTTGATATTGCAATCGATGGACGCGTCTAAGGAAGACCTATGTCCCGCAATGGACTTACATCGTCTTTTGTGGATGATAAGTCCAAAGACTTTTCTCATCAACATCATCATCTGCCTGCCCTTATCCCTATTTATTTGGGGTCGGCGCAACATGTCTTTCTCTTCCATTCATCTCTATCAGCCGTCAAATCTTCGCTTACCCCTTTTTGATTCATATCATCTTTTACACAATCCATCCAAACTTTTTTAGGCTTTCCTCTCCTTCTGCGTCCATCCACATTCATATTCATTACCGTCTGCACTAATCTTAAGAACCACAACACAATACCGACGGTAACAATTAGCAGGACATCATGGCGGACAATTATATTGCATCCAAACGCCTCCCAGCTAATAACCGTTGCGTCAAACGCTTAATTGCATTTATTTTTTACTCTGTGGTACTTTAATTGTGGTGTCTTTAGCACAATTACACGCGTCCATGCTTCTAGGGCGAACAAAATGTACAACTGATTTCTCTTCTGACCTAAGCGACTGTGTTGCCAGATAATTACATAATGCCCATTTTATTTGTGCAGTATAATATCTGTGGTTCTTAGGCACCCCTATTCTTACTCAGAGTGTTTCGCAATAGGCGACGTAGAGTTTTTGACCTTGGCTTCAATATCCGCCGTCCATGGTCAACCGAATGGTGGAGGTAATGCCAGCTACGATAGCATTCCCAAAGAGGGTTGACGTTGGGCCAAATCTTTTTGCAACATGATTTGTGTTGAAACAAAACATTGGGATAGTGGCAGGAAGTTAATGATGAGCTGAGAGGTAGTTTATGCAATTGCCTTATAATAAGAGGCTTTAGGATGTGAGTGTCTGTTTATCACACGAGGCGCAGCCGAGTGTGATAATAGTTTGACACGAGCATTCTTAAGCCTAATTATATTGCAATTGCATACACTATTTTATCTACACTTTACAAGAAAAACTATGAAAAATAATTCATACCTCCGCACTTCACTATGGCGATTGCAAGCATATCTACTGAACCAACAACTGAACGACTTTTATACATAAGTAACTTTTTAACTAAACGTTAAAATGGTAGCTCATAAAAACGGAACAACTTTTAAAATTAAAAAGCATTAATCGGTAAATTTTAATTCGGAAAATGATTTGAAGCAAAGATTTAATAATAAATAAGTCCTCATAATTTCAAGTGTCGTCCCATTCTTTGATTGTGTCGTGACATTAGTTTTTTTTTATTATCTTACTGCTAAATGTCGATATCATAAAGTCAGAAAAAAGTACTTTATGACATCGACATTTTACTTTATGATATCGACATTTTTTTTTAAAGGCTGAATGGCTGTAAAGCAGTTGCTTATACATTTGCTTTCGAATTTGTAATAGGAACATTATGTATGAAGTGTAGATAAAAACATTTTGATGAATTACCTACCTATTTTATTTCATGTTTTTTTCAGTAAGAATATGGGTGTTTAAGGTAATGTCCAACCCTAGCGTTGCAATTTTCTTGTCCCTTGTCAAGATGACGCCAAAATAGTTTAAATTTTCACAAAAAAATCTAATCCAATCTTGAAACTATATTGAAGTTATTTTTTGTGTAAAATTTTGTCCTTGTTAACAAATAACAGTAGAACATGGAAACGGTACCTACATAAAAAAATGCTTTGACCTAGACTAATAAATAAACCTATGACAATATTTTCTTAGATAGTCTGGCAACACTGTAAAGTAAATTACACGATACTTAATTGAAACTTGGTAACATTATGTCTTTTGTCTACGAGCCTCGACCTGCTAAACGTAGTCTTTTGTCTCTTGATCTGTGGTTCTGTTAGATTGTCATTTAGATTGATACTGATTAAAGAGAGAAATCACTTAGGTATAGTTTATTTTAGTTTGTTCATAATTATCGACCAAGATCCAGTTTCCAAATCAATTTCATGGACTTTATAAATTTTTAAATTTATTGTTATAAAAATCATTTGTTTTTCAACATGTAGTTTAAAGTTTTTTACTACAGGAAATTTTTTAATCCACGGAAAAACTGGTAGCGATGGAATGAAAAATACAGCATGGATTGCTAATTTCTAGTGTCATTTATTTTTATTTTTACGTATAGGTAGGGACATAGAAATCTTAACACGGTGTTCTCAAAATAAAATAAATTACTAAGAATATATTACCTAGCTACCTACTGTGTTTAATACAGTATACAGCCATGAAGATAATAGTAGGACTATGAAATGCAACTGTCCTATTTTAGGTCTACAGGTGTAGCAAGAAGTGGCCTCATACCTTTACCGAACAATGAACAAAATCGATATTTTTTGCATAATCACAGGTAATACCAACAAAACGTCTCTTTGGCACGTCCACATTATTTATTTTACAAACGAGAAGGCCTCGAAAAATTCCGGTATCGTAACTTTTTTCTCGGCAACAATGCTCGCGAATTTGTCATTATTTTGTACGTGACTGTACCCTAAACATTGGGAATCAATTTATAAATGTATTGGTGCAATAATTTCATATTTACTTAATTTTCTGATTTCGCTAATACCTAAATAACAAATTGACCAACTGATTTTCTATTTTTTACACGATGACCGTAAATTGCTGTAATTTTTATAGGAATTGTAAAGTATTGAGTACCTACTTGACGTAAATGACTCGTTGGTATCATGCAAATCTTTGACTCTCAAACATTCTGAAATTATGAGACTGATCTATCACGCAGGTGTGTATACTATCAATCAACAATAACACAATTAGAATCAAAGTCTTGAAAGGTGATTTTATCAATTGAGTAGTCTTTTTTATAAATTGACAAGGTGTAGTCTTTTTCTTATTCGAGTAAGACACCAAGTCATCCAACGACCTGATGAACCCTGGTTATTAAGTATGTCGCGGCCACAATCATATTTTACTTACATCCCAAGTTACGGGGCCCATACATGTGTATATTTCAATTCGATTTTTCCTTAGGTAAATAATAAAACGACTAACAGATTCACTTCCTCCAACGTATGATTTTCACGCGCTGATCCATGTTTTTTCGCCTGATAAATAATAATCAGGCTAGAGGAAGCAGGTAAATAAAATTATTTAAATACGAATTACCATAAGACCTTGTAAAGAAAAAAACACGCTGAAAGTTAAATAGCTGATCCACGTGTACGTTTAATGAGAAAACTTCGGTTAAGTTGAAGGCTTTAGACTTTTAAGCTTTTTATCGAATTTGTTTTAGGTAAATAATTATAGTCGTTTCTTCTTTCAAACAATGTTTAACCTAGAGGTTGAATTAAATATTCAGTATTAACTGCATTGTACGCCATTCTGATACAAATACCTACAATTACGTTTTTATCCCTTGTTTGAATTTCACGACTGCAAAAGTAGTCGTTCTCGTCACCTCTGAAATTCGTCTAGATAATATTGCAATCTCGAATCTCTTATCTATTGATTCCGCTAGATAGAAATAGTTTGATGCTATTCTTAAATGACCTCACTCGACTCTCCTCGAACTATTGACAGTTGTTAAGTCAGTGTTAACCATAATTTAAATGCGTGCCATAGCTTGTGAGTAGGTTAAGAATCGATTAAGGATGCCGTAAAAAAGATTGAAAAAAATCCCAGTCAAAAGATACATTTATTTTCGGATTTAGTCAAAACTTTTTATTTTGTAAAATCAAGTGTTCATCTAAACAACATTGAGATTGAACGAATTTCGGCTGAGATATAGGCATTTGAATCAAATGTCAGCCAAGTGAAAAAAAATTGTTACTGGGATTATTTTCAATATTTATTACCGCATCCTTTATCGACACTTAACCTACCCTGAAGCTGTGGCACGCATTTAAATTAACACCCTGTGTAGAACGCCCCGCTCAGGAGAACATAAATAGCAAATTAGCTTGAAATTAGCTAATAGGTACTGTGTACACATACTTTAGTTTCTTTTCTTTGTTTCATGTACTCGCGATGTCACCAAACAGTATAAGTAGGTATCTTTTACAATACGAATTACTGTTAAAAAATACCCCTTCGGGTGTTTCCTGTAACATAGAAATAGAACCATTTGCTGCCATAGAAATGAAAAAAGAGCTGTGTTAGTTGCTCCGAAATAAAATTTTGTTCAACCAAAGTCATTATAGATATTCTAGACTTCTAATGTAGGTACCAATTGGAAGGTATAATATGAATGAGCCAAGGTTAAGTAGTTTTAAAAGAATGAGAGTGATAAAAGCACATAAAATGTAGATCTGCTTGTCTACAATAGGTAATTAGCTTTCCATAAAGGTATAGTAATTTGTGACGGTCCTAAACATGGCTACTCTGATGTGATTGATGTAGAGCTCTCTTTATGGGATTGATTAGAATAGCCTGGAATAATTTTCAATGTGCATTACGATTTCAACGATCATTACTCAGAAACTGATCGTATCTATCTTTTGAATGCGCAACTTGTGAAAATAAATGCATAATAAAAGATAACATTAAAATGTATCTCGATTAAGTTTTATTCTAGAGCGAGTCTTAAAGACATACAGGACGAAGATTTTTACATTTGTTTTAATACACCCAAAATTCTTTGTAGAAAACGATATTTTAATTCGTGTAGGAAACAATTCTAGGTACTTATGTATTCAATTAGTGAAAAGAAATAAGAATAAGAGACCTACTGTACACTAAAACTACAATCGTTGCAAAACTTGATAAGACAAGGTGCCTACTTAGTCAAGCAATTTATAAGAATGCCTTTCACGCAAATACAGTGAAGGTCCTGGAAACATAGTTACGCTGAAAAATAACGCGATTAATTAAATCAAGAACCTAGACATCATTCTGTAAAAGACATTTGATATTCTTCCGATTAAATAAAAAAGTTTGCACGCATAATCAGACCAAGAAGCTGCTCAACTTCGACTATGGGCGGTTCCAATGTTTCATAGACAGTCATGATTTAGATCATCATTCAGATCGGGTATTTTGTGGGAGTTCTAAATTTTTTCTCGTTTACCAATCCTTCGATAAGGTCCGTTACACTCTGTATAGGTAAGTACATACTTATAAAAAAACTCATGTTGTTTTGCCCAGTCCCACAGTCTCGGCAGTCGATCCACCTGTTTGACTGACTGACACTTTTCCTAGAATCACAGGACAATTTGATTTTACATGCTTAATACACCTCGCCGCACCAACTTTGATGTCATTTAGCGAAAACAATGGAAAGATCCAGGCTGCCTCTCGCATGCTAAAACAAACATTTTATTTAAATGAACTTATTCGTATTGTGGACGTGTCATGTCCAACTGCTGTTAAAATTTATACGCTATTTTTACGTCTAAATGAGTCATGTCTCATGTGAAATGCTTGAATGGGTTCTTTAAACTTGTCACGTCAGTTTATGAGATAAAAATTGAGTTTTTGGGAGAACAACATAGGTAGGTAAATTCTACTTATTAAATTTTATTGATTTTACGATCGTATAAATTTTCGTAGATTATTGACAGAATGACATCTTACCTTATTAATAAAATTTACTAGAGCGAGGCAATTTGGAGTCTTATAAATACACAGATGTTATGTTGTTTAATTATTTGCATACTTCACGAATATCGAACGTTTCATAAGACGTTTTATTTTTCTTTGAGTTCCATTTCAGGCTTCTAGGACTTGAACTATTGAGTAATTTACCTATGTGTCTACCACATGAAGACCGTTCTCCTGGTGATCAAAATGTCTTTATTTCTCTCATAATCTTCTTCCTATTCCTGCATAAAAACGTGTTACCTTTGAACTGCTATGTGATGCGTAATGGTCCGTCCACGGTTGTTGGTCGATTTCCATACCGTTACCAAGATGCGCTGCTGCATAGGTCACCTATGAAAGGCTATGTTCACAATCTAGCTTCAATATTCGATCTACTTGTTTTGTTATAAATTCGCCCATTACTAAAAATAAGTAACTAGTTTTAAAAACCTTTGAACCAATCATGATTTCAGTGAAGATTCTAGCTATTCTGTGGTATTTTTCCCTCTTCAGGTGTTATGAACCCACAACTAATCGTGATGACCTGTAAAAAGAATAGACAAAGTTCCTGAGATCTAAACTTTGTATTATTTCGTCTTCACATTTGGATCACCGCTATGTTGCATGCGTGTTATGATAGCAAGAAAAAAAATCTTGTTATACTTCCGAGTTTGTTCTATACCCATTCATTCTTAGCATATTTTTTTTTTTTTTTTTTTTTATTGGACTCTATGTTTTCCGGTCCCGGGACCGATAAAACTACACCTGACTATTTGGTGGGGAGCGAGGGCTCACCCGGATGTATTTGGGTGGTTGTTCAAACAACCAGCCCAATCACGCCCTTGGGGCGAGACTGGGCTTACGAGTTGTTCTGGGAAGAACGAATCGGACTATGTCTACCGGGTATATGCCGGTAGTTGCCAAAGAAGGGCACAAATGAGGGACCTCCGCGTCCCCGCCGGCGGGGACGGCGGTTGTTTGAAGAGCTTGTGGAGTGTATGAGTCTACTCGCGTTGGCTGCAGCGGCTGCTACTGTGATGGGATCGTCATCATCAGAAAGGACATGCCTGGGGCGGCGTTTGAATCTCGAAGTTGGATGGGGGAAGTAATTGGATGCTTTAACTATGAGGGGATTCTTATGATGGGCAGCATTGTCGAAGAATCGACGGGACGCTTCTTTCATAAAGTCTTTTATGGTGGGGAGACCTAAGTCGATATGGAGGTTGGCGTTGCGCATGTACAGGGGAGCTCCAGTAGCCCTGCGCATGAACCGGTTTTGGATGACCTGCAGCATATTCAGATGCGAATGGAAGGTGTGAGCAAATGCTACGCTAGCGTACGTCATGATTGGCCTGACGCAGGTGGTGTAGATTCTCACCTTATTTCTAAGGGAGAGTTTACTCTTGTGATTCAGCATCGAATGTAATCTGCCCAAAACGAACGCCGCGCGGTTGCGTACTTTCACAATGTGGCTACGGAAACTTAGTCTGGAGTCGAGTGTGACTCCCAGGTATTTGGTCTCATTTACCCACGGGATGGGTTGGCCGAAAAGCTTTACAGCTGGGAGTGACCGGTTTGGTCCCCTATGAAAGTGCACTGCTGCACTTTTTTCGGGGTTGACCTCGATTCTCCATTTGCGGAACCAACTCCCTAGGGAGTCCATTGCGCTTTGGAGAAACTTGACTAGTTTGCCGTCGTCCTTGTGAGAAGCATAGATAGCTGTATCATCGGCGAACATGGCAAGATGACAGAGCGAGGAGGTTGGTTTGGGGATGTCGCTAGTGTATAGCGTGAAAAGTAGCGGAGATAGGACGGAGCCCTGGGGGACTCCTGCCCGTATGGAGTGAGGGGACGACAGAGTGCCTTCTACTCTGTAGCGAAAACTGCGATCCGACAGAAAGTTTCGTACTATAAGCACGAGACGATCTGGCACACCGAGCTGATACAACTTGTATATCAGTCCGTTGTGCCAGACCTTGTCGAAGGCTTTCGCTACATCGAGGAAGATTGCTCCGGTGGGGGTCGGTTTAGTCGAGTCATTTAGCTTTGAAGATATGTGTTCGACAATGCGGTGCACTTGTTGGACACAAGAGTGCCGGTGCCGAAAGCCAAATTGCTCGTCGGGGATGAGTCTGTTGGTCTCCGCATGATCTTGCAGTCGGGCGAAGATCATGCGTTCGTAAAGTTTGGCAATGGGGTTGAGAAGGCTGATCGGGCGGTAGGAAGTGGGCTCGTTGGCCGGTTTTCCCGGTTTGTGAATGCCGATGACCGTTGCCTCTTTCCAGCTAGCTGGGAAGGTGCAATTTGCCATGGCGGCATTCAGTATCATGGTGATAAGGTTGATCAGGTGGTCGGGGAGAATTTTAAGGACCCGGTTGGTGATGCCATCCGGGCCTGGGGCCTTTTTCGGTTTGAGTGCCTTAAGGGCGTTTCGCACCTCCATATCAGAGATAGCTCTGAGCGGGGGGCTAGTCGGGGGAAGGGAAGTGAGACGCGCGACTTCGGAGTCGACGGTCGAAACAAACGTCTGGTCGCATGGGAGCGTGCTGGGGGTGCACTGGTTTTCGAATTCTTAGCATATTTTTATTTGCCCCTATAGATACTTATACTCTTTTTAAACCATTCGATCTCTACTTCCTATTTCGTCTCCACTTGCATCTGCACGCACCTTACTCACCGTATTATATTAGTATAGCACCTTCCGTTACCCCACCAGCCTTAATCCGCGCGTTTTGCGTGTCGAGCATTACCACGCCATCTACCGCCGCTTTCCACAGTTTCTACCATCATAAAGTGATCAAATAACTTGCAAATCAGTCGGCGCTTTCTCTCTTCTGGTCTTTATCGTTCGTCACGGCCTCTCCGTACTTAGGTTTTTGTGGCCCTGCTAATATGTTGGAAGTGTGAGTTCCTGGTAGCGATTTGTGTAGGGTATAGTGGCAGGGGTAGTAGGATCTCTATCATTTATTCAGAAAAAAATTAAAAGTTTCAATCAATCTCCAGTAGGTTCTCTATCGCTTCGATAGAAAAAATCAAAATCTTCCATGAAACTCTACCTTGCTGCAGCTTTATCTAAAACATATTTAAACAAAGCTCCATAAACTATAATTAACTAAATTACACAGATTTTTTAATACTTCGTAAAGTTGTACAATAGGTTTTACCACTTTAAATGTTCAGTCACTTAAAATGTCATTTTGCGGTAGCTACAGTCATCTTGGCACGAGTTGCCTTAACCATAACTTCTTTAAATATTACATTTTATCAAAGTACTGCGTCTCGTAGAAGTAATAAAATCAACTTTTACAAAGAAATTTGACAAGTTTCCAAACATCGTAAAAAGTTTTCAACAATGCTTTTGAGGGGGAAATCTCCGCTATGCCTATCGGCCATCATAAAGTTATCAAAGCCGTTGTAAATCAGTGGCTGCTTTCCCTCGTCTGTCCTCATCTGTCTTTGCTATTCGTCATGCTGCACTGTGGGTGCTTAAGGAGTGTTTTGTGGCATTATAATACTCTAGAATGTCTGCTTTTATTAAAGCGTAAGAAAATGTATTGAAATAAGTTTCCTCAATAGTTCGACCAATAAGTACAACCCTCCTATATTTTTAATTTATACTTGACACAAATATTTGAATACATGTATGAATTAGTGGCTGTTTTCCCTCGCCTATCCGCATCTGTCTTTGCTATTCGTCATGCTGCACGGTGGGTGCTTAAGGAGTGTTTTGTAGCATTATAATACTCTAGAATGTCTACTTTTATTAAAGCGTAAGAAAATGTCTTGAAATAAGTTTCCTCAATAGTCTGGCCAATAAGTACCTACACAAATATTTGAATACATGTATGAATACATGTATGAATCTGTCTTAGTCATACCTGACACAAATATTTGAATACATGTATGAATCTGTAGCTGCGTTTTCTTGTCTATCTTCATTTGTCTTTGCTATTCGTCATGCTGCTCGGTGGGTGCTTACTGCTTAGGAGTGTTTTGTAGCACTATATTTTATTATAGAATGTCTACATGTCTAGGTCTAGTTTGCTTGACGGTGACAGAATATTTCTAATTCGTCGAACTCTTCTAACCATAATTTATAATTTTCAGTATATATTCTTTATTGAATAAACTTACTTGTAGATGAACCTACTACAAATGCGTATAAATCTCTCGAGTAGGCTGTTGCTTGCTATTCAGTTGATTACGTTTATTCATAATTCTCAAAACAAGAAGTAGTTCTTTTCAAGGGCTAAGTAAGCACACGAAAGATCTTGCTACAAAACCTGGAATAATTAATTTATTACCCTTTTACAAATCATCTGCAAAAACTGGCAATATAGTCTAGTTACTAACGTCAATAGCTGGTTATAACTATTCGGATTGACCCATGAAGCTGAAAATCGGCATGTAGGTACTTCTTGACCTCCTGATCAAAATGAGACATGGAGCCCAGCGGGCACCACCCCCCTTAATCTTTTACCGCCTCCCCTCCTTTACAAGGCGCAACTTTTGAAGTAATTGACTTGGAGGGTAGTTTTTATTTCATATCGTGTGTGACATCTCACTTGAAGCTTATTGTGCCCTCAAAATCTGGTTACAACAGCAATGGGAAAAGCTTACGAATATGTCCCCAGAGATCATTGGTATGCGAGAGCCGAGCAAACGAACAAAAGACATTATAACATCCTGTCCCCGCGACACCAACTCTTATTATTATCCTAATGACAAAAATTTATAGCTCCTTAAATTCGCCGTGCTGCAAATATTAAACTTCTTTTTTTTTACTCGAGATCCTCGGGCGTATGTGTGCGTACCTACTGGTTATCTTGGTGAACATGCAGCCTTTTATTAATTAAGTTATTTTTATTTATTTATTTTTATTAATAAAGTTTGTTTTAATCTTCGCGTACTTGGACATTAAGTTGCGTAAGTTTAACACTTACTAACTTCTTCATTTACAAAAGCATAACTGTAACCAAAGTAGCGTTTGATTAATTTAAATACGTAATATTGCGTTTCTAACAAATAATAAAACAAACCCAAGCAAAAACAGAACATTTTCAGTATCCAGAACCCTATATATAAAAAAAACGATTGGCATTGTTTGAAGACCTAAAAACATTTTAAGAGAAATGTAGAGTCCGTATGACAGTGACCGAGATATTTGATTGGAAGTACCTATAGTCCTTGTGATAAGACATTTTTATGCCTAAGCGCAGATTTGTAGGACATTATAGCAGATATTCAAAGTAGGTACAGATAGAAAAGACGCTCTTTAATAAAGAAATATACACAAACACGTCTCAGAGTTATAAAGTATAGATAGAAAATGCTAAATTATATCAGAGTTCCTTCAATAGCTGCTTTAAAATTTACTGGACACGCATAAAAACAGAAAATTTCTTTCAAACTTTACTTAATGCATGTTAATATCTTAGCCGTAGACATTAATTGAAATTCACGACGTTCACTATAAAATGTTGTGTTTTTTTTCCACAGGTAAGTCAACACCTTTAATTCTGTAATTCTGCCTGAGCCAATGTAAGTACGTGCTTAAGTAATTTCGAAAATTATTTCCGACATAAATTTCTCCAATCGGTCCAGGTGAACTTCGAGATGACATTTCTATAGCCACTTTAGCTGTTTCGAATTTTTTTTTGTCTCAAAGCAGGCGAGACGTAATTTTGAGTAAAAGTGACCATACCTATATTGTTGAATTTATAAGGTCGAAATTTTGCTTTTGAAATTTGATGAGGTTGATTTGGTTGAGTAGTTGCGAAGTTTAATGAAACCAAACCAGCTCTTAAATCAACTTTTCGCTAGTAAAAAAAGTAAGTCAATTGTCCTACCTCCCGCATTAGCATTTTTACCGTCTCTACTCTACGCATTATACATTTTATTTATCTCATATCTCCCCAATCTGCATTTAAGGCGAGTGCGTCCAGTCCTCAATCCACCTGAGATGCAAATCCCATACAATACAGATGGAATGTCCATCACTCCGCTCGTTTTAGACTTTTACCTTCAATCTGAATCGCTAATGTGCTCCTTTAGACCCTTCAGTAGATTATGCAGTTGGAATTAACAAGTAGGAGAGCCAACAAGCTACATTCTTTCCCAAAAAGGACATTGAACAAAATAAGTACCTACTTTGCAATATACAGGCAACCTTAATTAATTTTATGAACTGACATTTATTGCACATCATTATGCTATGGAAACACGTTTTTCCGTATTTTATATGAAAATAAAAAAACGTATTGCTGGTAAATTAGGTAGGTATAGCAGGTGCGAAAGCTCTAGCCAAAAAAGGCAATTTGGCATTTTGCCACGTTCGACCCAAAAAACCATTTACAAATTTCAATTAGGTAAGTAAATAAGAATGTTTATTATCGGAATGGTATCGGAGTCCGCATAAAGCTCCCGTTCCGCTCACATCTGGCGTTATTGAAAGAGCCGTTTTCTACCAAATTCCCGTTGTATAATCAACGCTTTTCTCGCGTATTTTTATTGATTCTCCCCCACACCCCCCCGCAAGGAAGCTGGGTGCTGCCTCCTACCGCGCATTCATAATCGTATCGACATACGACATACACAGCCCCAGAATGCTACCTTAATTTCACCCACACACGGTCCATTTTCGGATGGTAACATCCCGTGAAAGAATGGAGCAGAATCGTGCGTTACCAGCCACGAGACATTAAGCGTCATATAAATTACATTAGCATATAAATAAAGTATTTTTGTAGCGTAGGTCCGTACGAGGCTGGCTCTTTTACGACGTATGCCCGGCCGGGGTTAGCCTGTGACATTTTTGTTTCTCCTTTTTAGATAAATCCAAGCTCTTAACGACCGTAAGCAAATACATGTTATTGGTATACGTTTATTGCTTATTCGAACTCGTAAATAATTCCAATGGAAACATGAAATTAATTTCGTTATGAAAATGAAACGTAAACATGAGATAAAGGAGATTGGAAACTTGTTTTGAGTTAACAAGTTGATTCCAATTAACTTGGCTCTGCTGAGATTTGCTTTGGCTCGAGCTAAGTAGCTTATTTGGTATTCTAAGAATATGCGAGCTCATGGATAGGTACTTTGCTGTAACTGAAATATTACTGGTCAGATCCTATCCTAACATAATATTATGAAAATGCGTAAAAACATACCTATGCTTAACTGCCTACCGAAAATTAATCTAGTTTCAAAAATGTATCGTTGCCTCATCTTACTTTTTATCAGGATACATTCTAATTCGATCTGACGCTGCTATCTAATTACAATATAATTTTAGACAGCAAAAACTAAAGGATCTTTACGTAATTACAGGATCATTATCTGTCTCGACTGTAACGAACCTCGATCTATATGTTGGTAGATATAAAGATGGCTACAACGTCGGTTCGAACATTTCGAAGGAAAATGGAACAAACGAAGATAGGAAACGACCGACAAGAGATAAAGGGGACAGTTTGTAAAGCGTAATTATTTCAGAGCAGGAAAAAAACTCGCTAAGAAACTGCGCATTGTCCTTTAGACTTTCGTCTATTCAACCTTTTCTTTCTAATCTCACAGTCGTCGAGTACTTAGCAATGGAAAGTTATAACATTGAACAATATAACCTCTTGAAATAATAACGACGAAACTGAGGATTCGCTAGGAGACACGTGTAAGCCCACCCCACGAAAATTTATTCCCAGAGGTATGACATTCAATCATTGACTTTTTCATTTCCCTCCGACGAATTTTCCTCACATTCCTATATGTACAGTGACGTATAAAACGCATTAGCCTTGTAAGGCGGGCGCACTGTGTTTCGAATACTGAGTGGGCAAAGAAAAATTACAACCCAGATACATATCTTGGCGGATTGGGATCGAAACATCTTCTGGGGCGACTGGGGCATAATTCGGCCGAGGCGACACGAGATAGATGAAGGCAGGGTCCGCACAGCGCCGGCCACCCCCTTGATTGAAGGCTTGGGAAATGTGTCACACTGTTTTAAGGTCACGCTGGGTCCTGATTTATGAAAAGATTGGCCCAACGTTTGCGCTTATTATGTGATCTATCTAAATGTTTTATCATTACGCTTCCTACACGGGAGGAAAAGATTTATGAAAATATACTGAGAGGAAATTGCGAAAAGTTGTTTGATTAGATATTTTCTGAGAAAATATAGTCTCTCGTCATATCCCAATCACAACTCACCTCATCATTATGTACCCAAAAACAGAATAGACGAAAAAATTGCCTAGTCAAGAACAAATCAAAAATATATGCACCCTTCCTGCGTACGTGACGGGAATTTGAAGAGTAGATTTACATGAACACAGCCACCTCGTCGCGTGCTACAATTTTTTATTTAAATGCTGCTATTTAGATATGTCACTAGATTCGGGTCTGTTTTCCTATGGAATCGGGGTATTAAAATACGTCGCGTTATACAACTTTTGGCACGGGCCGTGAATAGTAAAGTGCGCATAATCAATTTCTTTTTGGTCTTTGTCCACATGTGAATTGGGAGCTCTCTGTGCTGCTATCACATGTTTATTTATAGATATGTACATTGAAAATAGTGCGTTCTGAAAAATCACAATAAAATTCCACAAGCATGATATAAGTACAAAAGAATTTTACTCAAATCCCTTTGACTACAATCGCAGAACATAGAACCATGAAATTATTTCAACTAATAACGTAAACATGAACCAGGAAATCCTTGCAAACATTCCCCATAAACCTCAATATTAAATACCTGTCAAATACCCCATCGCTTACGTGAAATCGACTAGTAACGTCGTACCCCTATTTATATTAGGAAGCTCACTAATGCCGCCTCACCCCCCCGTTCACCCCATACTCCCCCCTGCCTCGCCTTATTTCCTTCATAAAGCCTCCTTATCTGCGATTTCAAGCCCATTTCATTTGAATGTTCGCGAGATATGTTAGTTTTTTTACCCCTTATTGCTGTACTTTATTGCTCAAGTAAATCATACGTGGCTTGACGCTGATTTTCTGGAGACAAAGGAAGGAAAATGATTGGATTAGGACTGAAGGGGTTATTCTTTGGCTCGACAAGCTTGTGTAGGCAAGTAATTTAAGATTTAGTAAAGTCATAAATTGAAAAATGGGGGCCAAGATCCTTCATACTTAAGCAAAATCTAAAAGTTTTCCCTAAATACCTAGTAGTACAGCTAAGTACCTAAGTTCTTATAACCATATTGAACCATCATAAAGTTCGGTCTAACCTTTCTGATGCCTGAAATCTCATTTCCCAAAGTTTCAGTTACTAAGATAATGAAATTTCTTAATTATATTGTGTTTTTCTCTTAATTACCACCGTATTATGTACCAGGCGAGCAGAACAACACAAGAGCAACAGCTAGCTATAGTTTCAGGGGCGTCCCTTCGAGATCACGTCCTACCCTCTATGTACTCTCGCCCTAATGAAGGCAGGCGTCGATGAGCCCTTGTAATTAAACAGCAAAGCGCATGCGCCGACCACGCCCAGCCGCACAGCCTCCCACCCCGACCACCCCCTTTAATTACCTCCAAGACATTACCCCTTAATGCCCTATATAAAACCTTATTTTGTACGTAATTAGTTTTGTTTATGTGAAGCTTGGAGAGACCCAAAGAATGGCTGGCTCGGGTAATTGGATTGGGAATGTAATTTGAGTTATTTGTTAAAAGATAAAAAGCAATGTTTGGGAAAACAATTACAGTAGAGTTGTGTACAATCTTTGAACTCTCTCTTTTGTGTGGCTCAAAGAGTTTGATTCTGAAGTCGACGCGTTCAGCCTTTATTTTCATCAATAGGGCTCGTATCTACATCTATTACCTACTTATTGAAATAAAGATGCCTTTAAAGACCTATTAAATCATACACTTTTATATTAAAATACGTCTAGACAATCTACATCGATCCCAGCACCACATAAATTCGTGATTTTCTTATCAGCTGTAAAAACTGCTAAAATATTCCTATAATCCTACTTAAGATTTCTTGAATTTTCAATTAGGATTATTCACTGAAGTTTCTGAAATTATAATTTGGAGCAGTTTTCGTGTGACCAATTTTCCACCCTTTTAACGCCTATATGTACCAGGAGCACATAAGATGTAAGGAGGCAAATGTGCTCATTTGTTAGGGGGGTGTTCTGAAAGCGGCGCACGTCCGTACCTCTCTCATTTTTCACTACATTGGTTTTACGTGTGAATTATTGTTGGCTGCCAGCTTCCTTGCGTTTATGTAACCCTGGTATCTGCTTTTGTTTGTTTTACGGTGTTTCTTTAATGGGATGTTACGGGGTGGTTGTAAATTTTGTTGCCATTACGTAAATATAAAATAATAAGTACAAAAATCTCTATTTCCGATTTACGTAGATACCTAATTTAAAGTAGCCAAAGCCCTCACATTAATTCTGAAATTCCACATCACACCTCCAAAAAAAGTTTAAGCCTTTTACCATACTGAAATTGGGAAAATCGGTTTGCATAGGCTTGTATTAAAAGTTGGGTCCCGCTCTGAATTGAAAACCGCAGACGGGGTCTTAAGTTCACGCATAAACTGGTGATGTCCTCTGGTTTATATGGATCTGTTTGTATGTTCTGAAGGAAGTTCCCATCGTGCTAATTTGGTACAGATTTTATGTTTAGTAGCCGTTTTCAAATGCCTTATATTGAATCTTCGCTACGAGGTTACATTATGATGTATGATGTGAAGTTGAGAAACCATATTGATAGATATTGAATGCTCGGTCAAAATAAGTCACAAAAAGTAACCGATACCGTTAGGTATAAAACCAACCTAATATCGGTATCAATATGAAACCGCAATTTGAAAGAATTAGCATTATTGTGGTTTTTCTAATAGAATTATTCACCCGGCGACAAAAAGCATTCAAATATTTACACTACCTTCTCACTAGACACGTTCCAGCTAAAAAACTCCCAGGGCTAGGTCATAGCAAGGTTGCACAAACGAGCAAGATAAGCAGGGACGCTCACAAAGAGGCCAAACTGTCCAAACTCAATCTAAATTTCATTTTACGCCTCGAATATCACGTACAAGCATATAGAATGGGGTCTATCGTCCTTTTAGCGACTCTGAGAACGTCCGCTGTCAAATTTTAATTTCTCCCTCAAATATTTACCGAAGGAAAAAGGATTCCCGAGCGGGCCGCGCTCTAATAAGTTTTCCATAAGAGGCTGCCCCCCTCTCCCCTGAAGGGTGAGTGGGGTAAGAAGGCTCTTATTGTGTTTGCCGAAGCCAGCGCATCCGGGCGCATAGCTAACAAGATGAATATGTACTCAGCCACCCCTTTCGGACCGCCTCTTATGTACGCCGAGAGACTGCACAAATTGCATTTTGGAATACTAATTCTGGACTCTTGATAACTGGACTATGTTTTCAGGAGTGATTTACAGTCAACTAGCTGAATTAGGAGTGAACTAAATCATTGCTAGGTTTTATAACATAAGTTTGATGTACGTAATAATTATTACATTACGTCAAATACGTACCAGAAACAGTATAGGTAAGTTTTAATAAAGACGTCAATATAGAGCAGTGTAGAAATCAATGCCAACTTAACGGGTAAATCTTTGATGTACTCAAAATTCAAACAATACAAGTAAATAGTAGTTAGTATACAGATTGGACCATATTTATAGTGTCGTCAAAAGACAGCGATATCTAAACCACCATACAGTGTAGTCTAAACCATCCTGTATAATACGGACGCCAAGTAGAGCAATAATAGCTTGAACGATTCTAAAGAAAATGCGGATCCCAATTTGTCCCAGGTCAGAGTCCACTACCGTTTCCACAGTACGAAAACAACTGTAGGTAGATACTTATGTATTTAGGTGGGTGTGATCTCGTATGCGCCCCGGGCGCGCGCGAGAATTGAAATTCACTAGTTATGAGTTAGACCGGCTAGAAATAGGATGGAAATGGATTTTGGTTGGCACTGCCGCCTGCCTATGTGCGCCTGGTAGGTTGAGCGAAAATTTTGTTTAAAGTTTGCTGTTTTGCAGGTTTTGTTCAGGTATTAAAGCGTGTATATTGACAACCTGTCACTAAGGTGATACACACTCTTTTGAATTACTCTCCAACTTTTGTCAGACATGGTTTAAATGGCTTTATTTTACAGCCATTTACGCTCTGCCTACCCCGAAAGGATAAAGACTTGTTATATGTATTAAAGTAGGTATGTAGGTATTGTAGGTATCACATTATTTCCGAACACAGTTGTAAAACAAAAAATATGGCTGATGATAATCATAAAATAGGAAAAGATGTAGAGATGATAATCATTCAGGGGCAGAAAAACATTCTACTGAAACCTGGACTGCCTTTTTAAGCGTTCTGTCAGAAGCTCAATAATACCACAAGAGGAAAGTACACCCAAACAATTATTGTTGTGCCAGTAATAAAAAACGTCTCGAATTTATTTTCGATATTCGACTAGCGCGAAGTAAATACCGATACAAATATAAAAGGCCATTTCAGCGGCATAAGGCGGCGCTCACGTCCGCAGCGCTTGTCGCCACCAAATCGGTCCGATATCGCGGGAAAAAGCGGCCGATTATTTCAACCAGCCTTTAATGTTTTTATTTAACGCGTGAGTATTGAGCGGTGTCGGCTTTCGGCATCCAGCCTAATTTATTGCAGGTCGCCGCGCGTGTTTTTGACGCGGTAAAAACGCGGCGGTCGGCCGCGCGGTTCAATCGCGCGTTCTTGCGCGCGCGTCACTTTAATTACGCCTTATAGGAACGCGGGGATTCGAATTTTGGCGCGGCTCTCGTGTTAATCTTAGTTGGTTAAGTAATTATGTCAATTAATGGTCGGACAAGAAAGTTTAGTGTCTGTGAGCGGAATATAAACTAGCGTTTGTTATTTATTATTAGGCGTTTGTTTTTACGTCACTATGTGTTTGTGAATGTAGACGAAAAATCTTTTTATCGTTTTTCTGTTCTTAAATCCTCATCTGACAACAGTTACACTGCTTACCTCGGATGTATAGGCAAGCAAAGAAGAAAGGAACTTTCTATGGGTATTATAAATCCAAAATTAATGATATAATAAATAACTTTGCAGTATAAAAACATTCATGTACCTAAATTTAAAAGCCTCCTTCATTCTTGAAGTCGGTTAAATAATCTGAAATTATCCGACCGTAGCCTCCCTATAGCGGGAAGAAACAACATACATTTTTAACGCCACACGCGGCGCGGCGCGCCCGCTACTCGGCGCGGATGTGCGGAGGGGGAAACGGGGGAAAATTACAAAAGAAAACAACCTTAATTTCCAATGTCATCCCCGCATCCCCGCTCCACCTAATCCTCTTATCGTTTTTTATATTTCGACCTCTGAATTTTCATTATTTTCGTTTGTTTAAGGAAAAGTCTCAGGAGCCATTGTTTATTGATTCTTAAGATTATATGAGACGTACATAACTTTGGACTAAGCTTATTAAACGATACTTTGGTCAGAGCGGAATTAATGTTACGACCGAGAACGTTCTGTCCATTATTTGGACGATATTTCGTTGGGTTATTACGGTCGAAGCCATTAAATACACACACAATTAAATTCTGTGCGATTGAAATAAGATATTTTATAAGTAGTTAACTCGGACCTAGGTATGTGTAAATTAATCTATAATTTAAGAACCGACACAAAACATAAAATAAAATGTAACAAAATACGAAGGCCAGCAGTTTAGTAAAGCCAATACACAATGTAAAACGAAAATGTCTCTACCTGCAATCTGAAAAGCTTTATTTAGTAACATCAATATTGGAACTAGATAAGTACCAACATAACTTCTATCGGCTGAACACCTCAGGACAGGACACGAAAGAAATACCTATTCAATACAAACAGCACAATTTTAAAACCACTTAACCTCGACAAAATGCTGGCTGATACTTACACAATTCTCCTCTTCTCGATTCTCGATACGTCAAAGTTAGAACTTTTGCCACGCCACTATAAACTACCTAGAGTTTTCCATATCTAACACGGCAGAAATATCCAATACAAACAGCAGAGTTCTATAACCACTTAGCAAATAAACCTCGACAAAATGCTGATACTAACACAATTCTCTTCTTCTCGATTCTCGATACGTCAAAGTTAGAACTAGTGCCAAGCCACTATAAACTAGGAGCTTTCCATATCTAACACGGCAGAAGTACTTATCCAATACAAACAGCAGAGTTCTATAACCACTTAGCAAATAAACCTCGACAAAATGCTGGCTGATACTTACAGAATTCTCTTCTTCTCGATACGTCAAAGTTAGAACTAGTGCCAAGCCACTATAAACTACCTAGAGCTTTCCATATCTAATACAAATAGCAGAGTTCTTTAACCACTTAGCAAATAAACCTCGACAAATGCTGATACTTACACACTCGTCTTCTTATTGCCATGCAGATTCGTCTGGTTCAGCCTCTTTGGACAATAGTCCGTCAGTGGCCGGACCGCATTAATCACCTGTGCTTGGACCATATTTCAATCAATATACGCAGGTATAAGTATGTTTGTAGGGGTAGCAGAGTCAGGTTTTATATTGGTGGAGTGACCGATGTTTGGGATGTACGAATATTTTGTGAGTTCAAGACGCAACCTTCTTCATCGCGTTTATATTATGTAGGATGCTGAAAAATGGACGAATCGCTGGATCATGATGTCTACGTTGATTGGTCTACAATAGTCTTGTACGAAATGTAACAAATTTGTTTGCTTTCAAACATTGTGTGCTGAACTCCTGTCTACAACATTTAACTGACTTCAAGAGCGTGCTAAAACTTAAAAAAAAAACTTTATTTTGGTAGTAGTTTTTGAGTTTTGTCATCATCATCATCTTTCAGCCCTTATCCCAATGACTTGGGATCGGCGCAACATGTATAATCTTTTTATAGAATCATAATATTTCATAGCTTCACATTTCGTTTATAAAACTACCACATCCACAATCGAGTCGAGTCTCATCCTTACCGGCAGCGAGACGAGTCTTTCATATTTTACATAGAATGCGCGCGCTGTCAATGCAATCCGGAGCGGGGACTCAATCACTCAGCGTTGCAGCCAGCGCTTGCAAATTAAACATCTACGATAACATCTCGAGGATACAGCCAATTTAGACTAGCCAGTGTCTAAGTTAGACTATGTAGAGTTTAATTTTGACTATTCATTTGAAGACATTTTGCTAAATTCTTGTCATATTTTACATAGAATGAGCGCGCTGTCAATGCAATCCAGAGCGGGGACTCAATCACTCAGCGTAGCAGCCAGCGCTTGCAAATTAAACATCTACGATAACATCTCGAGGATGAGGCCAATTTAGACTAGGCAGTGTCTGGTTTTGACTATGTAGAGTTTAATTTTCACTTGTTATTTGAAGACATTATACTAAATTCTTGTCGTAATTTAAATAGAATGCGCGCGCTGTCAATGCAATCCAGAGCGGGGACTCAATCACTCAGCGTTGCAGCCAGCGCTTGCAAATTAAACATCTACGGTAACATCTGGAGGATGAGGCCAATTTAGACTACGCAGTTTCTAACTAAGACTAGGTAGAGCCTAATTTTGATTAGTCATTTAAAGATGTTTTGCTAAATCTTGTCATATTTTATATAGAATGCGCGCGCTGTCAATGCAATCCAGAGCGGGGACTCAATCACTCAGCGTTGCAGCCAGCGCTTGCAAATTAAACATCTACGATAACATCTCGAGGATACAGCCAATTTAGACTAGCTAGTGTCTAAGTGAGAAAAGGTAGAGTCTAATTTGGTATAGTAATTTGAAGACATTTTGCCTTTTCATGTCATATTTTACATAGAATGCGCGCGCTGTCAATGCAATCCAGAGCGGGGACTCAATCACTCAGCGTTGCAGCCAGCGCTTGCAAATTAAACATCTACGGTAACATCTCGAGGATACAGCCAATTTAGACTAGGCAGTGTCTTATTTAGAGTAGGTAGAGTCTAATTTTTACTAGTAATTTTGTAGATATTTTACTAAATCTTGTAACATTTTACATAGAATGCGCGCGCTGTCAATGCAATCCAGAGCGGGGACTCAATCACTCAGCGTTGCAGCCAGCGCTTGCAAATTAAACATCTACGATAACATCTCGAGGATATAGCCAATTTAGACTAGGCAGTGTCTAATTTTGACTATGTAGAGTTTAATTTTGACTAGTCATTTGAATACATTTTGCCAGTTCTTGTACATTTTACATAGAATGCGCGCGCTGTCAATGCAATCCAGAGCGGGGACTCAATCACTCAGCGTTGCAGCCAGCGCTTGCAAATTAAACATCTACGATACCATCTCGAGGATACAGCCAATATAGTTACGCAGTGTCTAGTTTTGACTATGTTGTATCTAATTAATTAGGTATAGTAATTTGAAGACATTTTGCCAATTATTGTCATATTTTACATAGAATGCGCGCGCTGTCAATGCAATCCGGAGCGGGGACTCAATCACTCAGCGTTGCAGCCAGCGCTTGCAAATTAAACATTTACGATTACATCTCGAGGATGAGGCCAATTTATAGTAGGCAGTGTCTAATTTATGCTAGGTAAACTCTAATTTGGTATAGGTAGTAATTTGAAGAAATTTTGCCAATTCTTGTCATATTTTACATAGAATGCGCGCGCTGTCAATGCAATCCAGAGCGGGGACTCAATCACTCAGCGTTGCAGCCAGCGCTTGCAAATTAAACATCTACGATACCATCTCGAGGATACAGCCAATTTAGACTAAGCAGTGTCTAAGTTAGACTAGGTAGAGTCTGATTTTGACTAGTCGTTTGAATACATTTTGCCAGTTCTTGTCATATTTTACATAGAATGCGCGCGCTGTCAATGCGATTCAACGCGGGGACTCAATCACTCAGCGTTGCAGCCAGCGCTTGCAAATTAAACATCTACGATAACATCTCGAAGCCAATTTAGAGTAGGCAGTGTCTAGTTTTGACTATGTAAAGTCTAATTTGGACTAGTCATTTAAAGATGTTTTGCTAATTCTTGTCATATTTTACATAGAATGCGCGCGCTGTCAATGCAATCCAGAGCGGGGACTCAATCACTCAGCGTTGCAGCCAGCGCTTGCAAATTAAACATCTACGATAACATCAAATGACCAATTCAGTCTAGACTAGTATTTAGACAAAGAAGAGTCTAATTTGGACTACTCATTTAAAGACATTTTGCCAATTCTTGTCAAAAGACATTTTTCCAAGTCTTGAGACTTTTTCAAGAGTCTGGATAAAAGAAGCTGGTTAAAAAGAAAATCAAAATGTTTAATTGTTTTTTAAATCTGTTATGGATACTAAAACATTATTGTATAGCTACGACATAAATTACATATCGTGACGTAATATAATAAAATTCCAAATGAAAAAGGGTAAATTAGTAATTTATGGAAGCTGGGCCGTTCCAAGAACAACATAAGACGCCATTAATTGGGCTAAACCAATAAAGACGACATCCAGGGACACGTGTAGACCGAACAACCTTTTTGAAAGTAAAAGGACATGGACGAAAATATAAGTTTAAGGGAATCCAGTCCGTTTAAGTAATTTTCATGTTGCTTTTATTATTGGACCAGTAGTTTCTTCTTCTCGGATAAAATCTTATCTGCATTTTCTTTTGGTGTCTATTGAAATGCGCTAATAGGTAATTCGTAATATCATTTCGGCGCATGATGTCCATTCAAAACACGTACCTACGCCCTGCGCAAAACGTACCTTTTGCAAAATGTAAGTAAACGTACGTGACCTAAACGCAGAGATAAAATATTTTCAAAAAAATATGCATGCGCGTATTGGAAGTCTTTGGCTTCACATTCATATCACTTACCAAAATTCTGAAAACGAAGGATAAAAAGTGAAACGTCGCTCCTACAAATTTTAGCTTCTTATAAAAACCCGTTGGCTCAGGTTATTCTAAATATTTCTTTGGGCAGCCGAGGCTCATTTTAATTGTTGTTTTTGTTCGGATTCCGTTTTTTGTGATTGATTCAGCGTCACTATGCAGTTGTCATTGTGTTCCAGCCCTTGAGGGTGATTCTACTAATCTGTTAGTAGGTAATCAAGTTTCTGGTGATAGACGAAATGGTTTCTGATTACAGAAATCTGCTCTATTTCTCACTTCTACTTCAAACGAAAACTGGTAGTATTAAAAGTAAATACAAAAGAACTATACAAATAATAGTAGAATTTTCTCTAGGACTACTAAGAGGAAAATATTCAAAACTCGAATACCTATCCAGTTTCAGTCGCCATTTTTGTTCACCACAAAGCAGCATTTTGAAAAACAGTCTTCCGGATTCATTTCATTACTAAAACACGTGTCATTCCTGCATTATTAGAATAGAACCTTGATCGGTTTTTTGCTTTATTTCAATTGTTTGTATGTTTTAAGAGTTTTTTAGCTGTTTTGATCTCCTCCTCGATCGAGTAGTTTAATCAATCTGTTGAATTTCAAATGAACGGTATCTTATTAAAAAGTTTATTATTCTGCATCGACATCTTTAATATGGAACTCATCATCTGCCTTTCTGAAAACATGAACAATATTTATAAAAATACAAAAACTTAAATAATATTCTGACCTTTACCAACGATTATGATTGATACCTACAACTTTTTCTCAATCAATACCAGTAGAAAACCACGAATGTTTTCTTTAATGTCATGCCAATCGGGAATCGAACCCGGTACATATCGCGAGTCATCCTCGAGGCATTTATCACATCGACGTGGCTGCACCCCTACATTAATATGTGCCTTTCATAATGTTTCATTAAGTGGTAATGCGTTTATGATACCCTATCAAAGGAAGTTAGGCGATATTTATAGATAAATGGTTTTAGAAAAGTTAGTTTTGGGATTTAGAGAAAATTTTGTACCCTCCTTCAGAGGAAGTAGGAATAAGTAAGGTTGGTTTCGACATAAACTCATAACATAATTAATTATGTCTGCAAAATAAAAACCGAAGATTGTACTTGTTAGTAGAACAGAAATCAGTGACGAATATTTTTGGATGTGCTCATTTCATTTGCAAAAGTTACAAAGTCTAGAGCTTGAGGTAGCACGGGAGCTCTTAGTTTAACCACGTCAATAAATCCCAAATTGGCAATTTAGAATTGGCATGCAAATGCAGCAGATCTCATTACTAATTTTCACGGGCCAGATCTGGGCCAATTCGAAAGAGTAATCGATCCGAACGTCAGAACAAAACATAAAGCGGTTTACGACCGCCTCTGCTGATTTATTCCTCATTCATAATTTGATGTTTCGGAACATCAGAGGATTTAATAACACCAGATAGCGATCGCTTAAGCCAATGTAAAACTGCTCGCTTCTTGTGTAACAATCGTAAAATACACATTAAGACGCATTAAGAGACCAACGTTATGGCTCCGGCTAGCTCAAGTCTTTTGCTCCTTAATCTAGAGTTATTTTAAAACGCAAAGAGATTCGGGAAGTTTATTGGCGAACGTCATAACAGATTTTATTGCTATAAATCGTTATTACGCTAATGTTATTTTATTACGGCTATTTCAGTGCTGCTGCTTAGCCCAGATACCTCGAGACGAGATATAACTATCTTATCAATCGCTCAGATGAGATTCCGAGCAGACAGATATTTTTTCATCAACATGTCATCGAGTCTCGATATCGGCTGATTGGTGATGTGTCCACTTACATTTTTTATTACAAAAAATATGATGTCAACGTTCTTTTTGTAAACGTGGACAGTGAAAGCACGGTAGCGTGGAGTGTGAGCGACGTATTCTCAAACAAAAAAAAAACGCGCCGGCGCCCGTCGACGAGTGTCAACAATCTCTCGTACCACACTCGAGCTTGTAACGTAAACACTTAATTAACATCATAAAGCACCAAGACGGTGCAATCTCCCAACACTTATCAAACGTCCATAATAATTTGAGACGCGTTGTTATGGCGAGGTGCAAAAGTGGCTGACCTGACATCACGCTTGTGACCCTCGGCTACGCGCCTCTCCGTCTCGCAGCATCGCCGCTCTCGCTCGCTCATCACGCCCCCACTTTTCCTAATCATCTTCTGAAAGTCACATGTTTTAGTCATGTCTTGAAATTAATGAACCCTAAACCGGTGGTGGTAAATTCGAATTTGGATCGCGGCTTCGCGGCTGACTGAATGCTTGCTCGGTCCATCACCGTCATCTATTGTCATGTCGTCTTCTCTGGCTTTATAAACAATCTCTTTTATTTTCACCTAAGAGTTTAATCGGCGCGCGCTTGTGGCATTCCTGTCTATTCTTATCGGGTGGTCGTCCGGAGGTAACAAGAGTACAAAGGTTGTTGTGAGGTGCCACGTCGTGTCCGCGGCGTGCTAACGGAATCAACCTCTCGTGACATGATTGTTTCTTTTCTTTCGCTGTTATAATCAGCATCTTTTGATACAGTTTCATTCGTGCTCAACTCTTCTTTATATTGACTTCGCCTTGTAGGGGTTCTTCACAATGTTGGATGAAAATCATTATCGTCAGTTTAACAGCAATTTGGTCATTATGAACCAGTTGGGTGATTATTTTTCCTAGCACGACCGGTTGGAAGTGTTTATTTCAGAGCGAGTTTCTCCCATTAACACCACCGGGAGCGCCACTAGCACCCTGGAATCCTGCGACTTATTAAAGTGACTTTTTATCGGGTGCAATTTGTCATTTATTACGCGCGAGTTTTTGCTTATATTATCTGATATTAATTGCGTCCCCTTGGCTTCTTCAGCCGTTTCCTAGCAGTCGGTTGCTAATAGGGTTTGAAATAGGAATGCGGCCATAATTTGTAATGAGCAAGGATCGTGAGATATTTCTCTACGCTTCGCCTCTTTAATAGGTTTGGCTCGTTACAAGGTTCCCATGCTTTCTGTGCTCGGATTGTAGGGAGTGTTTTTAAATTGGGTGTGATTTAAGGTTTCATCGCTACTATGTTGATGAGCGCTGTGATGGGCCCTCGTTTGCTGCCAATCGCCGTTTATTCCCACACGTGGACATAGTTATCTTCCCTTTAGCGTAATTTGCATGTACAGCTTCCAAAGGGTTAATTTGTGGAGCCAGGCAACAGATGGTTTATGAGCTTGCCCATCTAAGGTTTAGTATCTGCATGACTCACTGAGGCGCTGTTGATGTGTTTACCGACTGGGGTGGTCAGGTCATACATCTTTTGGTGGAATTTATAAAACCTTTCTACTATTTCATGTAGCATTGAATAAATATTTGCAGTTCCGAAACATTACCGCGTATTTCCATAGCCCTTCAATTGCTCGGCCGACATTCCTACCGTAGGAAAGAAACTGTCGGAATCCGAAGTGGATCCATCAATCTTAGCGGAGACTACGGATGCGAATCGGTTTCCGACAAAGTGCGCGATTTGTAGTTAGAGCGCATTGCGATTAGCGACCAATCAGCATCTGCTGCGCTCGCGCATACCGACCGATCGTTTGGAGTGCAACAATCAAGAAACAAATTGAATGTTCTTGAAGAATAGACCTAGACAGTTTTGTGTGTTGCTTTTAGTGGTAGTTTTCGATTTCCTTAGCTTGGGTAGGTAAAGCTGCTAGTTTATTCATAATAGCTCCTCACGGAACTTACTATCGCTCTGTTGGAATCGATTAGCAGGATTTTGCATGTAGGTAATCCTTTGGCACTGTTGCCATACCACCCCAAAACATTCCCGAGCATAGTTTCAAACCAGCAGACCTATCTCCTCGTCGCAATTTTAAACGGCGCAGACGCAGGGCGTATTTAAACAGGCACGAAGCGAGAATTAAGTGCAATTAGAGCCGGGAGACGGTGCGCTGGAATGTGGTGAAAAAACGGCGGAATGCGGGGCAGACGCCTCTAGTGTCGATCGGTATGAAAATCGCACACTTTGTGTTGAGAGGGATTTATTAGTAAATTGAGCAGGTGTCTACGTACCTTCCCTGTATAGTATCAAAGGAGTATTGTATTGGTTTTTTACGAGTATATTAGCTTTTTTGATCTGGTGAAAAAGTGGAGGAACGCAGCGCAAACGCCTCTAGTGTCGATCGGTATGAAAATCGCACACTTTGTGTTGGGAGGGATTTATTAGTAAATTGAGCAATAGTATGAAAGGAGTATTGTATTGGTTCCTTATATTAGCTTTTTTGATCTGGTGAAAAAACGGCGGAATGCGGTACAGACGCCTCTAGTGTCGATCGGTATGAAAATCGCACACTTTGTGTTGAAAAGGTGACACTGCGATTTATTAGTAAATTGAGCAGGTGCCTACGTAGGTACCTACTTCCATAGTACTCTATAGTGTCGAAGGAGTATTGTAATGGTCCCTTATATTAGTTTTTTGATCTGGTGAAGAAGCGGCGGAATGCAGTGAAGACGCCTCTAGTGGCGATCGGTATGAAAATCGGACACTTTGTGTTGGGAGGGTGACACTGCGATTTATTGGTAAATTGAGTAGGTGTCTACGTAGTACGTAGATATACCTTACCTTTATAGTATCAAAGGAGTATTGTATTGGTTCCTTATATTAGCTTTTTTGATCTGGTAAAAAAGCGGTGAAATGCAGTACAGATGCCTCTAGTGTCGATCGGTATGAAAATCGCACACTTTGTGTTGGGAGGGTGACACTGCGATTTATTGGTAAATTGAGCAGGTGTCTACGTACGTAGATATAGTATCAAAGGAGTATTGTATTGGTTCCTTATAGCTTTTTTGATCTGGTGAAAAAGCGGCGGAATGCGGTGTAGACGCCTCTAGTGTCGATCGGTATGAAAATCGCACACTTTGTATTAGGCGGGTAACACTGCGATTTACCTATCAGTAAATTGAGCAGGTGCCTAGGTACCTACTTCTAAAGTATCAAACGGGTATTGTATTGGTTCCTTAAAGTAGCTTTTTTTGATCTGGTGAAAAAGCGGCGGAATGCTACGCAGACGCCTAGGTATAGGTACTACATAGTAACGATCGGTGTGCGGTGACTTTGAAAATCGCGCACTTTGTGTATTCTATCTACTAGTAGGTAAATTGATCAGGTGCCCACTACTATAGTATTGAAGGAGTATTGAACTGGTTTCTTTGATCTGGTGAAAAAGCGGAGGAATGCGGCGCCGACGCCTCTAGCGTCGATCGGTATGCGGTGACTTTGAAAATCGCGCACTTTGTGTTTTGAGGGATTTATTAGGAAATTGAGCAGGTGCCTACTACGTATAAGTTCATAATACTGTAGTGTTGGAGGAGTATTGCAATGGTTTCTTACATTAAATTTCTTGATCTCGTAATTAAGCGGCGGAATTCGATCAGAATGCGGCGACTTTGAAAATCATGCACTTTGTGTTGGGTGGCACTGGGATTTTTTGGTGAGCAGGTGAAAACGTACCTACCGATACTATTGTAGAAGTTTTAAATTGGTTTCTTACATTTTCCTTTATGATCTAGAAGAAAATGCGGTGGATAGTGGCATACACGCCTTTAGTGTCGATCGATAAACGGCAGTTTTGAAAAACACTCACTTTTTTGTTGGGGACACTGCGATTTATAAGTATGCGAATTGAGTTCTACATTATTTTCTTTTTGATTAAGAGAAAAGCGGTTGAATGGCCCAAAGACGAATTTGCTATAGTGTTATAGCATACAAAAAGCTGCACAGCAATTTTGCAGACTAACATAATTTTGTGTTAGTTGCTTACATTGGCTCTTTAAAGGTATTTTATTTGTTAACTCTATGATCATAATTTGTTGTGTATTCGTATTACTAATTTGAGTGTGTTTGTTGTTTCAGGTTAGTATCAATATTCCTACTCTAGCACATATGTAAGTACTTACGTAAGTAAAAAGTTAATGTGTTGCACTTTCCCATAGTTCCCATGATGTTGTTGATGATCTAACTACAATATTTGAGCCTGTATTGCTTTTTTGTTCCCCCAAACCAACCTACTTGATCAGATCATATTTTGAATCAAAGATTTTTTACGATAGATCACATACGATAAGTGTCAGTCGATTTGGCGATGATGTGTCGAATTCTACCACGGCACATGAGTTAAACTGGCTTTTTCGTACATTTGTTTTTCTACAGTTTAAGATGATACCTTAAATGGAGAGCTTGAGGTGCTGTTAATAGGATATAATACTACTTTGTATACCTTAAATAGCTGGCAACATAATTGAGAGTTCAATGAGTATACTCCTTAGGTGTCGAACGCTTGCATTGTCTGAGCTGCAAGTTATTGCCCATAGCTTTTCTACAACTGATAATTATTATGTAGGAACAACAACATTCAGACACAAAATAGAGAATTTACAGAAGGACAGGTCGCCCCTCTTACCGACCATTTATAGGTACCTCCACCTTAGAGTGTTCACTTTATATTTCTGTATTTTTGAAATGAGGTACCTAGTTTAAGCATAGTGATGTACTTACATTATACCACACTTACACTACAAAAATATTTGCACTTGCGAGTCGTTATTTTGACGACATTTTCCGTCATCCATCACCGAACGTTGATGAAACTTGCTGCTAGCCGGTTTGAAAAGGTTTGGTTTCGCGCGTAAACTTTAGCGTGTAGATGTCTGTGTGGGTGTAGTGACGTTTCCTTGTAGTCGTCTTTTTGTATTCGAAGCCCCTTAATACTTCTTTGTGTCTAAGACGTATGCTTTACAGTTTACACATTAATTTATTTGCTTCAACAACTCTGTTCATACTCATCATAACAGATAGAGAAATGAGTGTAACATTTCTTTAATTAGATTTGAATACTTTGTTTAAAGAAATATAAACATTATTAATGGCCTCTCCAACCGTCACAAAGAAAGAAATATTGTCCTTAATTTGTAGCACAAATAACGTCTTATAATTCGATCAACATCCATCTTAATTTTAATTTGTAATGACGCTCTAGCATTCTTCAAGTGGAGAGCTATGGTACTTTAAATACATACCAACTTAAGTGTACGCAGCTAAATCTACATTCCTTGCGCAATAATGTGACCTCCCAGGTTCACCAGACAGATAAACGACAGTACCTCATCCACAGCTACCAGGATAAGTCCACACAACCACAATTAAGTAGGCCTCTACAGAGGACATAAAACAAACCATCCGCCTGACCTAACAATGGACTCCGGACGGACCGCATAAAAACTCTTACGACATAAAATATTAATAGAAATGCACGTGCGTTCATTGTCAATAAATTACCAAAGTGACAGAGCAATAAAAAAGTGTATTTCTTGTGGAGTGAATGGGAGGCAGCGAGGAGGCTTCGACGCGAGGTAGCCAATAAAAGTGGCTGGAGCGCGGTCGTAAAGTACCGCGGTAGACTGCGTGGCGAGCCGGCCGGCCCTCCTGCCTCATACTCAAACAAGCCGGCCATAGAACCTGGCAACAACCAGACAGCTCTTTACAACACCTCATCATTCCTGCCCTTCTCCCAAAGCAGTTGGGGTCGGCGCAACATGTTTCGTTAGAACACAAGGTCATGTAGCAAACAGGTTTACCTTTGTTTTAAACCCGGCCAGCTGCCTGACGTCCACCTTCTTTGGAAATGCTATTGTAGATGGTGTTACCGCCACAATGCGATTAACCATAGTCGCAGATATTCAGCCGAGGTCAAAAACTCTACGTCGTCGCCTTTTACGAAACACCCTGAGTGGACTAGGGGTGGCAGTAGATATACTTAGGCGCTACCACACGCGAACAACACCTCTCATACCTAAAATTACAACGCCTCTTTACAACACCTCTTTTTCATATACAAATACCTCATCACTTGAAACCGCATCCAAATCCAGTAACAGAATCGCCTAGAAAATCTCGTGACATTTGTAATTCACGACGCAAAAGCATAACGCACCGGCTAACTGTTTAACGCGATCCCTACCGTAATACAATCCAAACATGAAACATGCATGAGTCACAAATGTACGCGGTTTCGTCGGGCTTTTTTCTAGAGCCTAGCCTAACAAAAGGTCATGAGGCTTAAATTAAATTAGATTGTATTAATAATTTATAGACTCGACATCGGATGGACGGTTTGACGTCGCGAGATAGCATCGGTGACCCGCTGGTAAGAGCACCTCTAATCTCCACGATTCCATCTCATAATACCTCGTCTTGTTTCGCTGTCGAACAAAAAACATGTAATGCTTTTAATTAGATTAAATTGATTTATTTTATATCGATCGCTATGGTCGATAATGTTCAATAGGAAAGGTAATTAAGCTGGGCAAATAATGACCATAACGAATTTCCGATAGCTCATAATTATTGTTGCAGGCGAATTCTTGAGATCGTCATGTAAGATAAAACTACTCTTGTTATCTTTAAATCTTGATGGTAATTTATAGGGATGGGCCGAATATTCGGGTTATGTTCGGTATTCGGCACTTTCGGCAGATTTACCAAATCGACTACGGAAATATGAATTAGCGTAAGGGACAAAATGCAATTTTTCAGGAGAGCCAAAAAACGATTGCAATTTTTTATTTTTTTTTATATCTTTTTGGTTTCTTGTCCGATCCAAATGACTTCTACGGCAAAATTCCTTAGAATTTTGAGTTCTTTATGCTTAATCTAACATCATCTGGAATATCCCTGTAGTTTAGGAATTGGCATGTCCCTTACGTTAATTTTTCCTGGAAAAACCTTCGAAAATTTTGAAAAAAATTAATGTAACGTACATTTCATCATCGAACACGAGGTAAATTTGCAGTGAAGGACACCGCGTCTATAGGTTTTCATGCTAAGTTTGCCACAAAACTTTATTATAACCAATTGTTTTCAAATGAAATACACTTAGAAATGCATCTCTGACACGATGTAGTATAACAAACAACATAAACATCTTCTAATGTGGTTCAATTTCATAATCAATACTTTATTGTGAGAAACATAAGAATAAAAAGCGTTAGAAAACTTTTAAAACGATAAAAAATAACGTTTTTAGCAAAAAAAAAACATGCAGGAACTTTTTGTTCAATCTTTGACAGTAAAATATATTTTCAAAATTTAAACTACGTTGAAATTTTTGTTAATCAAACAAAATTATAGTAAGTTAATAAAAACTATGGACGCACAAAACATGAAGGCGTAATTTTTTATGATAACGATTGGTGATTACTCTCGAGAACAGCTTATAGACGTGGTCCAGAAGTAAAATCGACCTTATAGTTTCTGGGGAACGTTTCTTACTGAGAAACGTTTCGTCTCTTTACGTGGAGTGGAGTAACCACGCCTTTGAGGTTTTGCCACTAGTTATTACCGAGTTGAACAGCCATTTCATGACACCAGCCTTAAGCAGCATAGGGCCCACTCTTCCCTGAAGCCTTTGTATTCTTAAGCTGTCTAAGAGTACGGTGGTGGAAGAGAACAATGGAGTCTCTCTCGTCAGATAGAGGTCTGGGTGCATGCGACGCATGAGACTTTCATAGAAATCCTCGACTACAGCAAGAATCTCTCGACCTGAGGTGACGGTTTTACCATTTGAAGAATTTAGATGACTCATTTTCAGTACCTTGCTATGATTCCCGATTTGCTCGATCGTGTCATAATATAATGAGTTGAGTATACTATTTCAGCTTCTCATCACGCCAATTTATGTATTAATTTTTAAAGTATTCTAATAATTTATAATGTTTATGTAAAAAAACAATTTTGACGAACAAAACGACAAATTCTAAAATAATCTAATCTATATCTTTGTGGTTTTGCGCAATATTGTATTGTTATTAACATACTTTTCATTTATAATCCTTAATATTTAAAAATATTAAAATCACAATATGAACATGTTTTTAGTCACCTAAAAATAGTGACACCGTATTCAACAAGCAATTTTGCAATGGTCATCGAACACTAATTCTGATACTACTCTAAATTTTAGCGGCTTGCCTGTAAGCGGCGTGAAGATTTGTGCGTTTTCTTCTGGCGGACAATATTTAATTTGTGTTCATTATAGTAACGGTCAGAAATTTTAAATTTTCATTGATTTTGAATGAATGCAATAAAAATGAGATAGCATGGTTTTTGTGTTACTAACCATTAATTTTGTTGTTTATGTTTATTTAATTGACATGACGCGTGTCTTTATCAATTTGCATTGAAAAAAATAAGTAAAATAAAGTACAAGTATATTTTAATGAGACTGACTGCGGGGCCACTTTGGAGCAGAGTAGCCACTGACAGAATAACATGGAAAGGGTTGGAGGAGGCCTTTGTCGAATGACAGCAATTACAAAGTGACAAAATGTGAAAAGTGAAAGTGTATCGAATTTAATTATAATTTATTTTAATTTATTTAATTATCAATTTTAATGTATAAGTAACTTTGTGTAAAATAAAGTGTTATAAAATTAAAAATAATTTAATAATTAATGACAAAAAAGTGTTCAAATTCCACTTGAGCTTGTAATTGCATGAAATAAAGGCTATTTTTATTTTTTATTTTATTTATATTTTAATAATTAATTAGCCTCAAAACTTTGAAAAAACTATGTCTTTTGCTGCAATTTTACCTCATTTTTTGTCAAGAAATGTACGTTACATTAACATTTTTCAAAACATTTGATAATGTCATGTACGTTACTTTAACTTCTTTCCAAAAAATTTGTTACTTTGTCCCTTACATTAATTTCTATTTTCTTGGTCGATTTAAATATCATTCAAAATAAGTGCTCACACAGATATTCTGAAGTATCATAAAAAAATTACGAGAGGAATTTGATTTGCGGGCAGTGTAAGATAATAGTGTAATGTTATTTTGGTTTCCTACCTCATTATTAAAGTTTGTTTGCCTGCGTAAGGGCCAATGTTTATTTTGGAAATTAATGTAAGATGCATTATCGGACATAAAAACTTGTATTTGTAATAGTGTAAGGGACATCAATTGGCCGATATGATGAAAAATTTAACGTATGGGACGTACACCATTTTTTATATCCTTAACAGTACTTTTTACTCCCGATTTTTAAACTTTTGCTCACTTTTTTTTTAAGGTAAGCGACATTTTTTTCAAGATATCAAAAAGTTATATATACCATTCGATAGAGCTCGAAATTCTGAATCCAATGATATATATAACTCAAAATCGCCAAAATGTCCCTTACGCTAATTCATATTTCCGTAGTCGAAATATACCATTTTGGCCGAATGTTCGGTAAATTCCGCCAAATATTCGTCAAATTCCCTGAATATGAGCTCGAATTAAAATCTATCCTTTTTTATATTACCTATTTAACTGTAAATTTTTATGTTAAGACAAGGTGTGATGCAGATTTTTCTTAGTTCGTTGGCAACGTTTCTAATGTGAAAAGTTATAGAGCTAGCGAGTAGAGTGTCCCGATGTATAACAGAGAGCTTTTCTTAAATAGTTTAGTAGGTTCCTTATAGTTTTATATGGAGATCAATATTCCTGCAGACTTATTCGGCCGAATATTCTTTTCGGCAAACTTTTTGTGAATACTCGGCCAAATATTCGTATTCGGTGAAACCTATGCTCATCCCATCTCTAGTAATTTACTTTCAATACTCATGCAACATTACAATTTTACACGAAAGAATGGATTTGTTCAGCAATTCTTTCTTTTAAAGCCTGGTTACATGCGCATTGTTGGGCACAAAGAAAAGATTAAATTTTGCGTGTTTGAAAGAATAATTAACAATGATTTGTTAAACAAACCATGACCAGCCGGTAGGCTTTGGCGGTGCCGACAAAGTGGATCGAATGGTCGATATTTACAACTTGTTACATTGTAACAAACTCATTTAATTACGATGCCAGACAATGTACTATGTATTTGTACAAGTAAACACTCATTGTCTTGAAGCTATTCAAATATTAGCTAAAAGTTTTTGAAAATGGGTGGAATCGAATGCAAGCTGTTCTTAGAATTCGATTAGCTTATTAGCAGAGCTTAGAATATAATTGATGATGAGGATATAAAAACAAAGATCAAAGTTGAAAGTCATGGTATTTTTTGAAATTAAAATCAGTGTAAAATATGCAAGTATGCCAAGTTTGAAAAAGTTTTCTTAGGTACTACAGAGGGGGTTTAAATTGTTAGTTTGTAGCAAAAAACTATTCACAAAATAAATTATTTAAAGGAAACAAGAGTCCTAGCGAAACCATTCACGCATACACATCCATCAGCGGTACAAAGCGGCCGATATTTAAACTGTACCTTAAATGAAAAAATATCGGCCAAGTGCGAGTCGGACTCGCGTATGGAAGGTTCCGTCCATACCATTTTGAATATGGAAAAAAGTCCTATAGCGAAACCATTCAAGCATGCACATCCATCAGCGGTACAAAGCGGCCGATATTTAAACCGTACCTTAAATGAAAAAATATCGGCCAAGTGCGAGTCGGACTCGCGTATGGAAGGTTCCGTCCATACCATTTTGAATATGGAAAAAAGTCCTATAGCGAAACCATTCAAGCATGCACATCCATCAGCGGTACAAAGCGGCCGATATTTAAACTGTACCTTAAATGAAAAAATATCGGCCAAGTGCGAGTCGGACTCGCGTACGGAAGGTTCCGTACCATTTTGTATAGAAACAAGAGTCCTACGCATGCACATCCATCAGCGGTACAAAGCGGCCGATATTTAAACTATACCTTACCAAAAAATATCGGCCAAGAGCGAGTCGGACTCGCATACGGGGGGTTCCGTACGTACCATTTTTTATAGAAACAAGAGTCGTAGCGAAACCATTCACGCATACACATCCATCAGAGGTACAAAGCGGCGAATATTTAAACTGTACCTTAACTGAAAAAATATCGGCCAAGTGAGGGTCGAACTCGCGTACGAAAGATTCCGTACCATTTTATATAGAAAAAAGAGTCCTAGCGAAACTATTCATGCATGCACATCTATCAGCGGAACAAAGCAACCGATATTTAAACTGTACCTAAACTGAAAAAATATCGGCCAAGTGACGTAGAGTTTTGAACCATTATGTATTGTGTAACATCGCATAAAAATTATGAAATATAAAAACTTATATTATTCCGCTTTTAATATTTGTTGTTATAGCGGTAAAAGTAATACCTATATTTTTGTGAACATTTCAATGCAGTAAGTTTTACCGTTCATGGCCATGAGATACAGCCTCCGAACCGTTACAGATAAATTGTTCAATAAATAAATACATTAATTTTGGCGGAGAAGTTCCTATTTTTTTATATTTATCGTTATAGCGGCTCATTAGCTTTTACGTTACGATTTATGTGATACCTATGTGACAGATGGACAAACAGACAGACTAAGGTCTCGTTTTGACCCTTTTAGGTACGGGACCCTAAATATCGAACCACCCAGCTTTTATTGACAAAATTTCTCATGTATTTGACGAAACAATAAGACACGTCCGCCGAACCCTCGATCGTGATCCGTTCAGCGCGAACTTAGCTAATGAAAGATAAAAAAATAAGCACACCTGTGCAAAGATACATTTTGCAGATAAAATCGAGTCAACACTACCTTATTAAGTAAAGTTTAAGGGTGAGAATCAAAGAGTAGTTGTGGTAGAAGGTGCAAATGTGTTGTGGTTGTCATATCTACCTGCGTGCGCGCTTCACGTTCATTGTCTAGTTGGTGCTGAATGCAAACTGCGCAGCCGGCATTGCACGCCAATAGGGTTGGCAAATTGTAATTACAATCAGGCAAATTAGCTTTCTTTTTGCTGTTTTTAGATTATTGTTTGCGAGAAACCTTAGTTTGTCTGTGCGTACTCGAAAACCTTTATTGCAAAGTTATTTGTAGAAAATGCACACTCATGTTTGATAAATATTTAATAGCTTCTAATTTTTTTACCTATTGGAGAAGGAGCGTTTCTTACAACATGTGAGTTTACAATTTGTAGGTTTAAATTGATAGTACATTGCACCTTGCCATCAGTACGAAACGTATCCAATTCTTAATTTACCTTCTCCAAAAAACATTACACCGCACCCCTGTGCCCAGTCCGTACACCTCTAACAAAAGCTCTAATAATTATTATTTTTCATCTGCTACGTTTTTGTCACAGTTATCAATCAACGCAAGGGCCCGTCTTTCGTCCTCCTCGTTCTAATTGAAAACCTCATCTACCCGTCTCGTTTCATCACCATCCGATGTAATTATATGAACACCTGGGCGCAAAGAATGTCGCACAAAGAGACAAGTAATGACGATCCGAATCTTAGATCGGGAATATTTTGTTACCCAGAAAGCCTTTTGCTTCGTTAATTATGAAACACAATACTTCTTTTAAAATTTCTGTAAAATTATGTTCCTCGGAGACTGTCATATACTTTGATAAATCGTTTGGTTTGTTTGGCCTACTGTTTAGTTTTAAATACTGTACGTGTTCTTCGTTTGTAGTTGGAGGTGGTATGGTTGCTTCATTGTCTGGTTTCTTGGAAGTTTCTTCGATTAATACCTTGGAGACTATTTATGAAGAAAACTCACCAAGCACGGAATCGATTTGTCAGTTCATCAAGATACCACATGCCTTAGTGTGTGATTGATTCTGCTTGGTGGTCTATTACGATAAGGAATAATTTGTACATAAACAAGCCTATAGAATAGGCCAAACCGATATACTTTTACAACGATTTTCACGATGACATAGCAACTACTTAGGAATACTAGGTAGTATTCCTAAGTAGTTGCTTATGCCTAGGTAGGCATACCCCTTTCGGCAATTGAATATTTTAACAATCCCGGTATTCAGAAAAAAAACATTCAAAAACTTGCATTCCTTTAAAAACTATAACACCAGAGTACATAGAGACTTCTTTGATTTGATAACCCACTATAGTGAAGTGGATAATATTGTCCTCAAAATTGTAGACTGCACGATGATTTATAAATAGGTACCTGGTACCTACCTACTCATAATGCTGGTAAGTCGTTAATGAAGAAATATTACGCGTAGTGGTAAGTGGCGTGATAGTGGATTCACCAAGTTGTTCTTTGACTGGATAATCGACTATATCTACAACTTTCAACTGATAGTATTTTGGACCTTTTTACAGCCCTTTTTTTTAAGAGTGCCTATTAGCACGTTATAAATATGTAGGTACCTGGTACTCATAATGCTGGCAAGTCGTTAATGAAGAAATATTGCGCGTAGTGATAAGCCGCGTGATAGTGCGCGCCGCCGTGCGCCCGCGCCGCCCCGAGCGCGGTGCGCGCAGACAATATTAATTATTGTTATGCCAGGGGTAGCTAACATTTTATGAAGCCTTTCATGAAAATCTATCTAAAAGTATTTATATACATTAATTATCGATAAACCCAGAAATGAAAAATATGATAAAGTTTGCGTAACTTCTAATTGAAAAACGCTTGTTCTGGCGAACAGCCTGAACAACTGAGTTAGGACAGTTAGCAATGCGAGCGACGATTTGATTCGCATACTTTTTGAAATATGATCTCAGCCGATGTTTGCCTGGATGCGCGCAGAAGACCATATTAATTACAGTTATGCCAGGGGTAGCTAACAGTTTATGAATTCCATGAAATTTTCTTAAGGGATTCTAGTATTTCCTTGTAAGTTAAGTATAAGTAACTACTAGACTCGGGCCACCCCTACAGGTCACTTTTGACAGCTGTTAGTTTCATACTAAAGGTGATGTCAGCAAAGAAAATTGATCTTAGGTCAAAGCATTATCATTATTTTGACATCTGTCAAATACGGCCTACTGGAGTGACCATAGATTAAGCATTAGGATCTACAAGTTCTGTAGCTGTGTATTTTAAGCATACCTACTTGCGGGACAAAGTTGTAGTGTTGTTTTGTGGAATGCCCCATGGGTGTAGGTCAAAAGGGTAATATGTAGATATTTATTTTGAATGACAAAGAAATCAAAAATTGAAGTCAGTCTCAAATATAGAGAAAGTTCTACATGAAACAGAAATATCATACTTAAGTTCTATTAACTATGCTTCCGTGGTCCCCACGCAGATATCACAGATTTTCATAAACATTTAGGTAAATAAACATTTTATTTTCTAAAGATACCAACGTTACATCTTTGTACCAATGTTAATACATCTTTGTAACATTGGTATCTTTCTTTCTGTATTTTTTACTGTCTAAAAAAGATTAAACTTGATATAAATTAACTAAATATTAATTACAAAATGTTTACAACCTCTTTCATAAACTGTGCAAACTTTTATCTGATGATACTATTAGCTATTAATAATCCACAGAAAATTTAAGCAATTTTCCGAATTGGAATATCTCATACTCATTTCTTTTTTTTCACGGTCAAGATTTCTTCATAAACCGAAAAAATCATTTACAAACAGTATAAGATAGAGCTCCATCCAATATGGAAGAAAACGTTTTAAGTAATAGCAAATCTGCCAAGGAATTTTCAATCTTTGTAGCTGGTGATAAAAGGTGTTTTTGGTCGAGGGCGACGCGTGATGAAATTTCGGCGTATTAAATTGAAACTATATCGACGGTCAGCAAATCCTGAGCGTGTTGTGTTTGTTTAGGGCACCGACGAGCCCACCCTAAAATATTTATTTTATCTTGGTTTGCCGAAGTCGCGTCAATAGTTTGTTTCCATTTTTACTCTGCTTTAACAGATAGGATCGATATTCAGTTATAATTTATATTAGTCTGTGTTTGCACGTCCATTGGGAAGATATGTAAAACCAACATCTTCTGAACAATCGTTATCTTAACTAAACAGGGTGGAATTTGTTCGCGGAAATGGTCATCTTGAAGGTGATTATTGATCTTTGAATATTCATAAAACTTATCGTCTATACATCCTGTTTGTTTTGTCTGTTTTTAAATATAAGACGGACTTAGCACCCTGTCTTTTTGCTTTTCGTTTTTTATTAGTCTTAGGATAACGTATTTCTTTTGTTTACTTTAGACTATCATGTGTAACAAATGAAAATTCTCCTGATATGTCAAGGTGTAATTTTTTACGATTATCTCTAGAAATACATAAACTTTGCCGCGTCTTTTGTTACACACAACGGCAAAGTTACGCTGATTTTCGCCGAATCTCTTCAACTTACGATCTTTGCCACCGTTTTCCTTGAGAATGAACCGTGTTACAAGGGCAATAAGCTAACAAGTGTATTGAAATGCCCTATAAAGAACTCGAAAGTAAGTTTGTCGTTTGAAACAGTAGCTACCTGAACTGATGCGCATTGTAACTTCAAATTGTGGTTCTCTCCAAAATCTCTAGGGACGTAATCCTCTAACAAACGGCCAGCTTTTATTTTAAACTCGTGACGTAAAACCGCTTTTGTCTTTGGATTACATTATTTTTTGTTTGGAAATAAAAACACAGTGTCACCCAGACTTACCTGTGTATTTCTATGAAAATTTACTGCGCGCTGTAAATTATTTTAAGTGCAACAATAACTATATATACAATGTTGTGTCGAAACGCAATTATCTTTTGTTTAGGCACGTGGATAGTTTGGTTGTAACATGTATTTAGATCCGATCGATTTGAAAAATAGTTTTAATATAGGCAATACGTTTAATATAGGTACATTTTTGATACATAGATACTAACCTATTTCAAAGTTACATTATTCGTATTTTGTAATTCGCTAACTCTTTCCTCAAACAAAGTTTCCTATAAATTGTGTAGGTCATGAATCCTTGCATGCCCTTCTTCCAAGTTGCGATAGAAAAAAACCATAGTAAAGATCTGTCTTTCCGCCAAATCACCAACAAAGCGATCTTTTCTTGCGAAATATCAAGATTTGTCATCGATGGAATTAATTTATATCGCAGTCATCAGCCATCGTCTTTTGTCGCAACATAAATTTGCGCGCAGCTGTCGATGTTAACAAATGAAATTATAACTAGTGTTGTACCACAAATTTAAATCTGTGGTTACTACAATATCGATTATTTTGCACCCGATGAATCCCAAAGTAAATCTATTTTCTAACACCCTGTAAATTACCTATTCTTTCCTATAACATGACGAAATAAAGAAGTTAGAAAATTTATTAATAGTGACTCCTGAAAACTATTTAGACAAAAACACGCAGAAAATAAGGTAATCAACTCCTACAATATATACTTACATACCATTCTCTTTCTAATAAATCTATAAGTCAGCTCATCTCCATTAACACCATTGTTTATACTTTCACAAGCACATCATTAGTCTGATAATGTAGGAAAAATATCTCTTTCATGCGAAAAGATGTTTCAGAGCTCAAGGTCCCTGAACCAGCGCAGTCTGTTCATCGAGAAATCCACAATCATGCTTTACATAATTATATCGATATTTTAAACATTATCGATAGTCAATCAGCAGCACTAATGAATTGATAACCCTCTGTTAAAGTAGGCTCTTGTGTCTACGTGAGCGATTTTGCGATGGGTCTTTGTTTAGGACCGAGCTGGTTCGTGGAAGGTGGGTGCTGGAGTGTGGTAGGATTTAGTTTAGACGAGACAACATTGGTGTAAGCTGCGAAGGCATTGGCAAAGCTAAAATATATTTCTTTTTACGAATGCACAGTTTAGGTAAGTGTTGGTGGATATAGAAGGGTTAAGAGGGTATATTTTTCGAATTAAGGTGGTTATTGCTCGTGTGTTTAGGCCAACAAATGCTTAGTAAGATTAACGATTTTAACTCAAAGCTTTCTAAGAACGCGTGGACTTCGAGCCCTAGCTCTTGCTAGACATTATCGTCTTTTTTCCAACTACGATATTTCTTTCATTCTCGATTAGCTATTAAAAACAGCGAACTTCAAATGACGCTTGATTGATGTGCATTGGCCTTCAGCCTTAGCTTTAACCTACATAGTTTTTATCAATCTTACCTCAATCAAACTTTCTTACAAAAAGAAAGAAAGAAAGAAAGAAAAAATGTTTATTCAATCAGTTGTGGCACCTTACACACTAAAATACAATACAATACTCTAGGTACAAAAATAACATAAAGTAATACATAGTAGTAGAGTCACTATTATACTTCAGTCTGCAATGCAACACAACAATGAATAGGTCACGCCTCAGCATATGTCTATCACAGCAGAGATAGACGCTGTTTTTCAGTCGCGCCTGATTTCTCGTCGAACGGATCCCAAGAGGAGCATCAGTGCGGCGATTAAATAACTAACAAATAAACAAAAATAATAATTAATAGGTACAAACAAGACACTATCCAACACCACCTTTACTTATTTCAGCTACTGTCCGTCACGCCGTCACTTTAAACATAATTAACTAAAAACTTTCCCCATACCTAATGCTTTTTCTTGCAAAAAAATATTAATAAAAAAATCGTATCGTCCATTGATACAATCCATTGTACGGGCCCACCCCTCAGACCCACCTGTAGTGAATGGCCGTGGGTTACAATGAAAAGTATATTTTTTCTATATTTTTTGTGGGCTTTTGACGGTGGCAACTGGCAACACTATATTTCATGTGGAACAATTATCATTGTCTTTGGCACCTCTGTGCCTCGGTGGCTCAAATGGTGAATGCGTCGGTCTCTTTGTGTATAGAGGTGTGCTCTTTGTTTCTTCGAGAGGTTCGAGATATATTGGCAGATTTGTGGGGAAAGAGAAATTTTAGGGCCGTATTTAATAAGAAAGAATGTTAAGAGATTTGCTTATAATAGCCTGTTAATGCCCAATGTACATCGAATTGTACAGAATACTTAGCGTTAAAATAACTTGGGCGTTACGAGGATAGAGAAAACGCGTATAATTTAGGTAATTTCAAATATATGTCATGAGCTACCCGTCCAATTACCTACCCTTCGATAAATATATTTAGGCATTATGAACCTTTCTCAATAATTGTTTAGTAATATTAAAGGCTTACGTCAATATGCCAATATTCGCCGTACAAAATTGAATTAGTTTCCATTTACCAGATTGATTTATTGAAATTATTGGAAACATTAAAAAGATCATTAGAGAGGGAATGCAGGGATTCGAACTCGATTTAATTTAGAACGCAATTTACGAGCGCAATAAATAACGACTGAGCCATTGTCGCAGTTTTTTAAAACCATTAAAAATTCTATCGATGACTTCTGTCCCAGGGATGAAATCAGTCGCAATATGCTACAGATTTTTGACTCAGTCCCGTTTTGCCACAGTCCCAGTTCGACACAAATATACAGGGAGTAACAAAAAGGGTATTGCAAGCCGAAAGGAGGTCGAGGTACTCATGAAACTGAACAACTTTCCTCTTGGAATATGGGTCGTATATGAAAAAAATTTGGACCTCCCATAGTAAATTAATCAGCTGATCTGCAATTTTGTACGGGAGGCCCAATTGTTTTTCTTCATATTTCGATCCATGTTCCATGGAGAAAGTTGTTCAGTTTCATGAGCACCTTGGTATCCTTTCGGCTTGTAATACCCTTTCTGTTACTCCCGGTATATGCATTCAATAAGTCCCTGTTTGTCACACTTAATAATCATATCCTTCTTCTTTTTAGTGGGACACCACATGGCATCTAGTCAATACACAGTATGAAATAAATCCACTTTTTTCGTTGTTTTGTTTGTCATAAACACCGCTAACTCCCCCTAACCTACAAAACGAATTTTGATGCGATTTCTTCTTAGATAGAGCAATTGAAGTTTTTCTTTCTTTTATGTATTACACATACCAGCAAAACGCCTACTTTCCACAGGAAAATATTTTTCAGCGTGTTCATCCACTGGACTGGCCACTAGTAATTTATAATTTAATTTTGATATAGGTACCAGTTCGTCATAGGTTTTCTAATTGATTTGTTTGACTGTTTTAGAAGAAGATGCCAAACTAAGCCGTCTTTGCCACTTAATTTATTGTACAGACATTTACAAAATTCCATATAGACTTTACAGAGACATGCACATGAGCTTTAATTCTAAAGTCGTTTGAAGCCAAACTCCACTCACACATACAAAGAAGCGCGTAGTAAACCGATTATTGTAGCAAAAGAATAAGATGACTAATCAAGCACGTTCCATTTCATGACTAATAGTGAAATGGGTAACAAAATTTCGCACTCCGTGTTAAATGTTCGGATGGCGAATTGGTAAAGGCAGTGGCCTACCAATCAGGGATGTCATGGTTCGTATCCTCATGGGTCGATTCTTTTTTATTTGAACTTTTTTTCTTTAAGTATTTTTATCGTAATTAAACTAAAGACACGTGTTATGTGAAATTTTCCACCTTGACCTTTCACTATATAAAATAATGATTGACCTCTGAGGATTTTTAAGCTTTCTTTAAACATTTTAAGTATTTTTATTTTTTATTTTGAAATAATGTTACTTTCACGGCTTAAAATAGCATCACTCTATTTCTACCCGAGGGTATCCAAGGGCTGAATCCAGGGAATGGGCAGCATTGTGCAGCGTTCGGCGTCATTCTATGTCGTAGTTTTTGATAAAACTAGGTTTTCATCCAAAAAGCTAGGCGCTTGAGATAACAAAATTTTAACGTAAGTTTTGCCAAATTTTTTATCATAATCCTAAACCAAATCAAGTTCTTAATCAAAGACTACATTATATTAATGTTTTTGGCAATAACTTTACCATATTTAATCCTAAACTACTTCAGGTTCATGATCGGAAACCTATATTGTTAAAGATTTTCGATCAAAATCCTAAAACAAATTAATTTTTATGATAAAATTGAATTTTACCTTTGTTATCTACTGGTCTTTGGTTTTTTGTCAAAAACCTGGTTTGATTAACATCGCTGCGACATATAGCATTAACTTCACCGGTTAATGTAGCAATTGTTCTGTGGTTTTGAATTTAAAGCGGTTGTATTAAGAGTGAGTATCGAGGAGCGCGCATTGTTTTGCATGTGTGTGTATAAGATGTAAACACAACGTGTAAACGATTTTAAAAGTGCATAACTTCAGCGTGCCTATATCCACTTATTACTATCACTGTATCTATATGAAATTATCATTATATATGAAATATTTGTTTTTTGCTTTGTGACGAATCGGAACTCGTTATTAATGCGTGACAGGTCGAGACAGTGGCGAACCGGCCCTAGTTCAGATTTTTGTTCTGTCTCTAACACACATCAATAAAACTGTATGTGAATAATAGAGAGAGAATGAAGCTCCCGCATTGGCTGACTAAAATATATTAGCATGCGTTACAAATTTCAATAAATAGCCAAATAAATTGCTATTCGATAAGTACGTTATTGTTAAAATGCAATGTTGATTTATATGAATATTCATGTTCGGCATTTCATTTTAATATGCGGTGTTAGTTTTTTATTGAAATTTGTATTTTAAAATGTAATATATTGCATTCATTGGCAACGGTTAACTTTAACGGCCTACACACGTGCATTATATAAATTAAATTTATTATTTATTTATTACATTAAATGCCATAAAATTAAAATAACTTGCAGCGCTTATCAGAAAACATTATATAAAACAATGGTAGTCTATAAATCCGCCATATTTTATTTAATCTACATTAAATTACGTATATTTATAAGAATAAACCCACCACACATTAAGATCACAGATATAGATATAGGTAATAAGATTAAATTAGAAACATACGGTATGATTACAAAAAAGTTTGTCAAGCTACTTAAACCATGTCTAACTTTTTTGTAATAACACGGATAGAATTTACTAGCTTTGAAAATCTTATACGATTTTCAAAGCTAGTAAATTCTACCTAATATATAATTCTATTATTGTCTTTAGAAAGCTTTTATTTTCTTCTGAAAAGTAATACAATAGACAAACTTTTATAAAGTTTGCAGTCTATTTGTAAAGCGTTACTTCGAGTTTAAAACTCACTTTGTCGTCGATTGTTGGAAATTCATACTTAAGCTCCTACATACATACATCACGTCTTTATTCCTTCATTGTGGGGTAGGCAGAGCGTAAACAGTTGCAAAAACGTCTATTTTACACCAAGTCTGTCAAAAGTTTGAGAGTCATTCAGAAGACTGTGTATCACCATAGCGGCAGGTTATCAGCCTGTCGTTTAAAATTGCAATACACATCAACTCTCAACTCCCTTAGTCACTTCTTACGACACCCACAGAAAAATAGGGGGCGATGCTATTCTAAGCCGGCACAACACAGCGAAATTAGTGAAAATCATGTGAGTTTCATGGCAATTCATGTGATCTTTTAAGGAGTACTGAGTAATAGACAAACTTTTATACAGTTTCGGTCTATAGAGCGTTACTTCAAGTTTAGAACTCATTTTTCGTCTATCGTTGCAAATTCATGTGAGTTTTTAAAGAGTGCTTTTAAATGTTGCAACGGAGTCACGATCGCGGATGCATTTCATAAGTTGTGATGCGCTGCACCGTGTCATGTCTAGGCTCCATTCGTTGATAAACAAACAACCTTTTTAAATGCTACCTAACTTGTCTTTTTTATATCGCCATTTGAATATTTTCATCGTTTGAGCGAGGTTCATGACACGACGAGGCACGGGATCACGTGAAAGATATTTATAAAAGAAAAGCCTGGTATCGCCGATATAGCGTTATTTCCAATTTAATGATTTCCTCTGTGGTAGAATAACGCAGATGGAGCGCTGCGAATCAACAAAGTGAAGGAAAAAAACTGACTCTCCTCTGATCTGAGACACAATTTTTATAGGTATGTTTTTTTGACGCAAAATTATGCTCATCAACAACTTATTAGCTGTTTTAGAAAGTAGTCTTCTTGTACACGAGAGATACACAAAGCTGTTAGATACTTAGAAAGATACTTAGTGTAGGGATTATTAACAGACAGAGGTTAAAGGTGCGACCATAGAATATGAATGAACTGATATGATTTTTCAAGCTCAAGCTCTATCTTCTAGTTAGGACAATGCCTTTCCAGACCCTCCCTGAACAGTAGGCAGTAAGTATGTGCAGAATCATATTAAGTACTCCCGAATAATTTGTATTATTTTATGTGTACTTAAACAAAGTTGTACTCCATGTGTAAATCAAAGGCGACTAGGTACTGCTTGCTGATTCATTGTTGGCAGGGCTCCTTCTCCCTAGTCTCAAGTCTGAGTTCAATGATTTCTAATACGAATTCGGGGTTGTCGTCACGTCAGCCCCGCAGTCGTTTATTATCGGTTCCAATTGCCAAAACTTCGGCTGATAGGCAAATAAGTACATCGTTACCGGAATATAATTATACGGGCTTGTAATTTCCCGAGGTTGCTATTTACCGTAAGTAATGGGTTGTACGAAATTTAAAGTAGGTTCGTAGTAACGCTGCGGAAATTTGCAATTCTCATAAAATTATTTCATTGTAACAATAATACTATTGTGTCAAAAAGGTAATTAGCATACTAAATTCGATGAAAATCAACACTTTCAAACGGAACAAAACAATAAACCTCCCCTTAACCATAAACAAAACGGCACTGAAATGTTTGTCCACAATCGCGAAATAAAGCCGTATCACTCGCTATAAACGGTCTAGAAAAAAACTTGCGAAAAAAACGCCATCAACAAAAGTGATGAAAAAAGTCACCCCGCGATCACATGCAAATGTCGCCGCGACTGCGCTCATTACGCCGCCATAAAACCATAACAACAGTCATTACCAACACAATTAAAAAAAAAAACTTCGCCAGCACTTTGCAAGTGTGACGAAAACCGCTTACTGTGCGCCCACATAGTTTGTTTTCAACACACATAAAAAAGTTTTAAAAAGAGGGCGCCACCGTCTTATGCAAAAAAGTTCTTACGTATTCACCCCTCGCGAATTCTATTTTTAATGAATGCCCGTCGTTTTTTTCTTCACTATACTCGACGCAGTTGTTTTGACGGTTCGCAATCTAGCCACTAATTGCTTTTTCCTCCTCGGGGTGAAGTTACCTCGCGAAATTGCGTTTTATGAATTGAATAATATTAATGATACTTCCTACCGGCGATCAATCTTTAATGACGTTTTTATTCGACGCGAGTCTTGGCTGAGAGAGTGACGCGCGGCGCTTTCCTCCGACCACTCCGGTAGCTGTTTTTTAGAGACGCGATCGATGTTAATTACGTATCTAACGGCTCCCGTGATACACTTCCATTAATAATATGGCGGACGACATCGTCCCGCTCTCCCAAGATTTAATAACTACACATCGGACGAGATTAATAGTGCATCTGTGTCGGGCGGGCGTTATTATAAAAATATGCGCTCTCCCATAGACAACGCGCGTTCTAGGAAACCGAACACTTTAACCCCAAAATTATGTTATACATATTTTGAATAGAAATAGTTGATTATGAAAGCCGACAAGCGAAACAAAATGTCTCATTAAAATGCAGTACTTCATTTGAGCAAAATTAATCCGAAAATTCGCGACAGCTGCTGCGGGGAGCTCGAGAGCGAAATGTCAAAAAGTTTATCTACGCCTAGCTAAATAAACCTTAATTCCTGACGTAAAACGTGCTCATTGTTCTCCACCGTTATTATTTTTTATTTTATTATGATAACGATTTTTTTCGCGTAGGATCCGCACCGGAATAATTTCTTTTGTTCCGCGCGCTGATATTGTTTCTTTTTGTGTTGTTTTTTTATTGTGTCGCGGTGTTGCCAGCGTGTTGCGCGTGATTTATTCCCCCTTTTCTGGTAAAACAACACCCGTGCGAGTTACGATTAGTCGGGTAACGTAATATCTAATTACTATGTGCGGGCACGTACGATCATAACTCGGCGTTTCCTCCGCCCGATGTGGTTTATGGAATTGGATCCTCATAATTCGGCAGTCTCCGGGTGCTCATAGTTTTTGTCCGTGTCTTAGCCGTGCCACTTTCCCGCGTAATCTGATATCTTTATAACGGACCCAGCTTTCAAGAGTTCACGGAAAAAGTTTGCAATGTCCTTACACACACGCCTAAGCAAACACGTACCTCACATTTTTTATACAGCTTCTCCCAAGGGATAGTAGCTAATGCTAGTGATTCTAAATTCAATCATCTCAAACAAAAGAGACGCTGCTGAGCTAAATGGCGTTTTTTAATCGGATATTATAATTAATGTTCCTTTTGTCGCGTGCTGACGTACCCTCGCGCGAACAATAGGATTTCTAATAGAAAGAGATATAAATATTTTTTTCTTGGAAAACGGGAGGCTACCTGGCTGGTGACAGATACGGCCCGAATTAAATTAGAATACTAATCAAAGGAGTTCTTTGTTTGGATACCAATGAGACATAAAATGAAGAATTAGATAGCCAGTCGTCATTTCGTAACCAAATCACGACGAAATCGTTTTAACCGAACGTTTTTAATTTTACTTTATTTCTCTACAAGTCGTAAAGAATTCGTCTTGCATTCATTTCACCTACAAAAAAAGTAAAACAAACAACTAAAATGTTCCTATTTTAAACAGTCTCATCTGAGCGACTATCCTCGCAAACTTGAATCGGCGTAAATTTTTTATCAGCCGACTTACCCCATCCCAATCCGAACCCTTCTTTAACCCATACAGAAAAAACTCTGATAGTTAAAACGTATAATGTGCGTGTGTAGTTTTTTTTTACTTGTGGGTATAAGGAGCAGGCAATAAAAAAGTGCATTATATCACTGTACCCTCCGTTCATTATAAGCCGGGGGGTCGCCAAAAGTGTGCGTAGAGGTTTTTTTCTGTATAATATTTTGATAAAAATTACGTGTGGCCACGGCGTTTGAGCATATTGTGTAAGACAATAGCTTTACTAATTACAGTAGCTTTACTAATTACTAGTTACAATTTTAAAGGGTTGATTTTTAATTTGTAGTCTTTGTATAAAACACTTCAGGTACTTTTCTGTCAAATTATGACTATGGGGATGTGGGTAATAATAAGTTTAGAAAACTATGTTCCTCACGAAAATGCCCATGACTCAGAGCTACAAAAGATTATGGACGCGAAAAACACCGGAAATAGCGGATATCTACAAAATATGGCCAGCTTTACCAACACTCATAAACAAAAACAAGCGACACACGAGTCCCCTAGCGTATCGAATCCAGCACAAAATTAACAGGATACAGTATGGGTAATGCTGAGCTAAGACAAAAAATATTATCAGACCGACCGCTATCCAAAAAATGTACCAGTCAGCTACTTCGCATTTAATAGCTTCTTTTTGATTGAGCATGCGCTTGCTTACCGATGGGCAGATATCTCTTTAACAATTTACCATTTGGCATACGATTCTGTTTAAGATCACTAATTTTATCGGTTTATTTGCAGAGGATCCACTAAAAAATCGCGAATATTGCTGAGTCCTTTGAACTAGACTCAGATCTTTACATCTTTACTTACTTCACATCAAAACACATGATACTCATCAGAACACATTGAAAACACAGAAGTACACACACTTTTTTAAACGTTTTAGGAATAACTATTCATAGATATTTTTAATATTCAGCAGTCGAAGAATGTTTGGCTTCATTCTGATTGTTTGGGACGCTACGTCTACTCTTATTCCATGATCTGCATGTACAGTATTGGCGGTGGCGACAAACTTATTTTTTCCCAAATACAATCAAACCGTGCCAGCACAGACTTATAAATTACTCTTTGTGCCCCACACACTATCGATTCATGCTTTTTTTAGAAGCCATAAAAATAACGACTGTCTTTTGTTATAATCAAACATCGGACGGAGCCATTCGATCGAATTGATTAATTTCCAAATTTAGGTATTGTTAATTCTGCGATGGAGTATGAAAAATAGTACTATGTAATACAATTACAGAATTCTGTTTATTAATCCATACTACCTAACTACTGAGCATTATATTTCGTCTATATTAGATACCTTAGTGATTTTTTATCATGTTTGGTAGCTTGGTAAAATGCCTAGTGTAGACTAAAAGTTATCAAACTTGTGTGTGAGTAGATAAGTAATAATTTCAACTTTCCGACTGTCACTAGCTATTCTATCTATTAGCAATGTCAAAAAATTAAATTCCTTCCGAATTGCTCACAAATATACGATTTATAATAGGTACTTATTTGAAATCGGAACCAGCATACCTACCTAAGTGAATGGTAGCTCTCACCGACTTTCAAAACAAAGAATCACCTTCCAACAGTTTACACTATAAACTTCATATTTTTACGATATGAACCAATATTGTATTCTTTAGTAGCATTACAAGTAAATAACAAAAAAACTCCAAGCAAAAACGCAATTCAATAAGTATTTCCTTCGAAGCAATTCTATATTGTTTATACCCTTAAAAATTAAACAATCTTTTTATAGGCTATAAACAATATAATATTTAGTAAAACAAATAGACATTAAGTCGGTGCCCGTGGCAGCCATTCTGCGTCATAAAAAGCATAAAAATAATCAAATATATTCGTTCCATCTCATTTGGTAGCGTCTTAGGCGATAAACACACGTACCGTCCGTTTGTGTGTTACTGTAGCGCTGCGCAGCGCATGCGTTGGGACAATACGAGTTTCGACCTTATTCTCCTACAAACACGGTTTATGGCAAATGGTTTGACAGACGCATTCGTCAATGCAGCGTCGTGCAATGCGACGTCGATGGAAACGTCTGGGAAACCGTAGGCATTTGTGTGAAAATAAGATGGAAAAACGCATTTTTGCAACGCGTGCGATAGCGATTCGCAAAAAACGCACAAACGGAAGTTTCGTATGTTTCTTGGCTTAAACGATTTCTCTCGTCCGTCCTTTATTACCGAAAGCATAACTCCTCATTTCGTTTTTTATCCCCCACGCACTCGGGGCGACCGGAGACCTATGCGAGGGTAGTTGCATATTTTTATGTGTGTGTTTTCGGATTTTCCCGGGTAAAACGCAATTTCGTTTAGGCGCTTTGAAGTGTGCTTTCGAAAGATAATTTTGTTGCTGAAATTGACAAAGATAATTTTACGTAGATTTTAAGAAAATTTCGCGGAACATGTATGGGGAGAGCTGGTAATGTCAATCTATTTTTCTAGGTTATTATATTATTCTAGTAATTGCTTAAATTATCCTTTCGTACCTACATGCAAACAAGCCTAAGTACCTACGCGCAAAGTTGCCAAAAAATCATCTTCTCTTTCTTATAAGAAACTAATTTCTAACTAAACACAGACAGACCTGTATTTCCTTTACCATTATTTATGTTCCGGCGCGACTCGGCCGGAATACATAATAACACATTGTTTCATTTACGCGAAAAATGTACATAAAGTGTTTTATCAGTGGGTGTTTTATCAGCCCACATATTGCCGAGGGGAGAATTTTCTCTTTTTTCCCGCCTAATGCGGTTAATTTCCTTTTTCCTCTTTATTTATAGTAATCCCGTTATAAGGTGATTACGGAAATGTGTTTTTGTGGACGTAAAAGAGCGCGGTGGGGGCCCATGCGAGGTCTTTTATGGGGCTTTACGGGCCCCCGGCTTAAATACCACACTTTCTTGTTTTAAACATCTATCGCTTTTAATATCTGTAGTAATCTGTACTGTGTATAAATGGTATATTATGTGAATGGAACTACGCCCCTAAAATTTCGCTGTGAAATAATCAGCGCCATCTGGTATTGACTAGCAACAAAATTCAGAGTTCGAGTAGCAGAACCAAAAACACGCCAAAGCTAGAAACGTACTGTTAAAGAAGATAATTTTAAAAACATTAATTACAATTTAAAACTATACCCTTGGAATCACCACATTTTATCCAAATTGACGCGTACCTAAGTTTAAAAATAAACCGCGTTATTACAAAAATATTTAGACATGGTTTAAGTCACTTGACAACGACAAATCGTATGGGAAACTGTCTAAACGCGCGCTTAACTTTTTTGTAACCACGCTGAAAAATTGTTTACTGTAAAAAGTGGTTATTTGACCTCAGCAAATGAAACGTGTAGGTAGGTACGTTTGGACATAGCACGATCTCATAACTTGTCCTTGAGTTCACCCTCTTACTTATAGATGTGTGCGAATAAGGAAAAAACAAAGCGAGGAATTTCCTAAAACATACAAACACGCGTTTTAAATAAACAACTTTAAAAATCGATAGATTGGCATGTTCGGTATACTTTGTGTAAAGAGTAAAATTTTGTAGTGTCGTGCAGTAGTTTTGTGATTTGTGCGCAATAATTTGTCAGATTATTAGAATACCTATTTCTTGCTCTAGTATATTTGTAACAATATGCTAAAACTAAGCTTAGCAGTCATAAGGCAGCTTTCATAGCTCCTGTGATGTTCAATAAAAAAAGTTATGGTGTATTTATACGAGCAGGCTATGGTCTCAATGACGTAACAATATTATAGCCCACTTACGTAAAACTTTGTAAGTATTACGGCTATGGCGGCAATTTGAAGGTCAAAATACTGTAAGTTTGTCAAAAGTTTGTTAATATTTCCAGTTTGTAACGGATTGCTACGGTTGCTACGGCGTAGCTAAAATCAGCAGTGGACATGTTTTATTTTTTCTTTAATGTTTTAAATAACTATGACATGTAACCTTTTGTTTTTGTTAATAAATAAAAAATATCTAGTAATTATAATTATTTCCTATTTCTCATCGCTCCTGTTGAGCATAGTACAACCAGAAGAAAGTGGGATGTTTTATGTTTATCTGTGGGCTTTGGTTTTTATCACAGATCAATTATTACACTAACAACCTTGAGTATAATTAAGATTTATTCACTAGATTCTATTAAACACATTATCATCACTTTAAAAAATACGAATTCGGTCATCGTCCTAATTAGAATTTTAGAATTTAGTACTGTCTCAAGTTTCAATAACAGTTTTCAATTTCTTCGCGTAATCTTATAAGATAAGTAGACGGCCAGCTAGAAACCCGAGTCGAATTAGAAATACCTCATTACGAGAGTGCCTCGCCCGCAGCCCGCGACCCACCCTCTGCATATAATTGCATCTTCCTTAAAAAATACGCGCCCCAAGCCCTGATTTACGCATACAAGGTGTGCACTCATAACACTGCCTCAGAAAAATATTATTCAAACAACAAATCTACACCCAAACGAATACATTTCCAAACCAATGGAAATAAAACACGTTTTCGCGTGAAGAAAACGGCAATATTTATTTACTGAAATGTCGAGTAAGAAGCTTGGGGACTCTCACCCTCGGTTTTTTCGCGGCATCTTTTCCTGTGCCTCCTTAATTTATATAGAAATGTTCGGTTTTATCCGACGCCTCGGATAACAAGCCTCATAAACAGCGTAGTTAAAATATGGCAAGATTTGCGAATAAAAAGGCACACCCAAAAATTCGTATTAGAAGACTCCTGATCAATTCCAGAAATATTTTAAATGAAATTTCTAATGGGTTTAACTAGGTACCTAGTTCAAAAAGTGCTTATTCCAGTAAATAAGTAAATAGATACATACGTGAATAAAAGCTGAATTTTGTGAAGGCCGTGCGCTGCGTCAGTCAGACCGTACGCGCGTACCGGTCCGCATGCAAAGTTCAATTTACTCCAAGTGGTCCAGATGTAATGAGTGAACTTCGCACGAATTCTCGCATTGCGGATACGCGCGGACAATACGCGTCACGCAGCGGAGGACCGTCTCTTCATAAAATTGGGATTAAAAGAAAAACTTTCCGAAAAAAGCCTTCACACTTTGATTACACCGATCCTTTTCCTAGCCTAAAGAATTCCATCTCCTCGCGATGACTTTCTTCCGCCGAATCGTTATTAAAAATATATCCTCTGTTCCCCTCGCAAAGAAAGTTGACTCATAATAAAGGCTCGGCATAATTTTTCCTTTTAAAACTTTTTGATTAGATAAAATAATGGGGAGGCGAGGGTGGTAGGTACAAAGGGAGCTCGCGGCGATGCCGATACCGACCTTCTAATTGTTGTTCTCCAAAGATGTTTACTTTGAAAAAGCAAAAAATTGACCTCACGTAAATATTTAGGTACGAGAATGGAAAATCCGGTCTAATTAATCCCGTTTGAAGTTTGAAAATCAATACTCTACCCTCTTTGAGTTTACAATGGCGCCCTCTTTTTTATCGATTTAAATTGGTGTCGGCAGTGAGTTTGACATATCGAGCTTTGTGTCGTTCGCATCACCTATTCTATTGATTGGTGTGTTATTTACATTCGACAAATGTTTGGAATGTTTGCTCCAATGTAAATAATCAGACGGCGAAAGTGTTTGCGTTTTCTATTCGGATGCCAAATCATGTGTGTGATCAAAGGTACTAAAGTCGGCAAATAAATTTTGCATACGAAATTACGTGTCTTGTAAAAGTATGTTCGGTTGAGCCCTCTCGCAAAGCTGTTTTCTATTGAATTATAAACGAAGACAACGTCACAAAGAGCGCTATGGACGAGCCTTTTATGTAGGTTAATAACATCCGCGATCTTTGTACCAAATTTGTATCTATAGAGTAAAGTATAACCGAGTTCAATTGCTAAGTTTTTGTCGAAAACCGAGTATAATAACTCCCCAAAATATAAAATGTCACTTCGCCCCGGTTTTAGGGTTGTCCCCCGTTTTTTTTTCAATTTAAACCGTTTGACAAGCCGCGTCGTGTACAGCTATAGATGGCCTTTCGGATGCCATACAATGGCGAGTTTCAATAAGATTGGTTACAGTACACTAAGCAATGCAATCAATCAAAATTGCATCGGTCGATCGGCTCCGACGCACGCTCGCCCTCTGCCCACGATCATTTGCGCGGGAACTTTGTTATTTTAGCCATTTATTTAATCAGTTATGTTCACAGGAAACGCAGTAGGTAAGCATATTTTTCTCATTCTAAAGTCAGTTTTTAAACGATATTTGTGTGAAAGCCACAGTACCTCATTATTCTATGACCTCGTCATTAACAAAATCAACAATACCTATTAGGAAAAAATCGAAACGACTCTACCTAACATATTTTTATTAAAAATAAATTGAAGCTCATGTTCGCTTTATTTTATCTTTCCCGATAATCTAGCTCGCGTCCAGCGCGTGTTCTAGTAATTGCGCGGGAAAAATAAAAGCGTTCGCTTTTTAAAAATTAAAAAAAGAAAAGTGCTGGCTGGAAACGGCGCGTGAAATGCTCATAAAAGCGATAAAAACCGACAATAATAATTACACGATGTGCCTAGTGTAATGGATGTCTGCTATAATAACTGGGTGTTTAATGATAATTTTAATGACGTGTTGTGTTATCATTAAAACGTTAACACCTCTGCTGACAGGGCATAATTGTCCGTTTTAATAATCCGTGACGGCTGTTTGTTTTTCTTTCGTAAAAGGCGTCCATTTTTTAAAGGTGGAGGAATAGATGGTTATCGTCGTTATGTTGGTTGAGTAATTCTGCTACAAATTGTTGAATAAACAATTGATATCAACTTTTTTCAAAGAAAGGTTTTAAAGCTGCATACACCTAAACTTTTCTTTTACTTAATTGAGGAGCTCGAACATAAGTAGATTGTTAGACGTTTTATATTCCACTAAACATAGGATGACATAAATTATCCTTGAAATACTTTAACCACTCAAAAATCCCTACTATCCTACCTACCTACAGTGATTTTAAAAAGCGGTAGTCACAAAAGTCCTACAAATATTTAACTGACTCTACCAAAAAAAGTGTAAAAGAAACAGTGGGATGGTCTCATTAATACTAATATAATTGGAAGGCTGTAATTTTACCCGACTTCAAACAACAAATTTGTGAATTATAAATGCATGAGGCACGCCCACCGCGTGTTTCGGCTACATTTCTTCATTTGTCTTTCCAACTCCCGTCCTTTCCGTTTTATAACGTTTCATTCTTTTTAATTTTTTGACAGAAGCTCTATAATTATAGTTTCTACTTAGCCAGTATCAAACAAACCACTACTTTTAAAAGTTACAAGTTGACATTTCGTGTTTCTGGATATTTGAATTTTAAACAGCGTTCTAAAAAAGGATATTCGAATAAAAGGTTTGTAAAATGACTGTAATTATGAGCGCAATCAGAGGGAAAATGAAAACTGGCCGTTTTCACACCCTTCAATTCAAACTTCGAACAAAAATTAAAAGCGAAATGAAAAGCTGGCTGGAACTGACCTGACCCAACTTTCCCATGAGTTTTCCTCCCTCCTTGTTAATTGTTTCGCCCTAACGAAGCGCCGGTTAACCCCTTCACGCCGACATGCAAATTAACCCTTTCACTGCCTATTTGCAGCTAACACAGCTTTATTGAATTAACTTGCGCCTTAACAGGAAGGGTTGAAGGATGATACTTTGTTTTCTTAGAGGTTGGTAAGATTTTAATTAATGACTTCGTAACCCTTAGGGTGCGCATTAGCTGCTGAGGTTTGTTTAATTATGACAAAGGGATTAGGGATGCGGGTCAGGGTGTTAATTGAGTCAATAAAGGCTTTATCTTAATGTTTGAAAAGGGTTGAGAGGCATTTGTCATAATTATTGTTTTAATCGTTGCTTGAAAGGGCAACAGGTTAGTAGACTTTTAAATAAATCATGCGCCGTTGCACCTTCATAGCAAAACTTGTGAATTTTATAAAAGATATTGTGAGGAGGTACTTTAATCGCGTGTTTCTTTCTAAAATTAACAATGAACGAGTAAGATGTTGTAAGTACCTATTGTTGTAATGTCACTGGTACTTTAATGCAAAGTATCTACAAATGCTATCATGATTTTTTTACTGTGTTAATAACTCAGTAAAAAAATCATGATAGCATTTGTAGATACTTTGCATTAAAGTACCAGTGACACATCTCACGTAAGAGATGCCTTTAATGAAGTGACCTACAAACGCTTGCACACATTAAGAACATTAGATAATGAGCTACAATCAATACAATTACAAGTTCAAGACTCTACAGTTTTGTAGATACTTCGCATTGGAGTACCAGGAACATATGTCGCTTAAGAGATGTCTTTAATGAAGCCAAGTGACCTATAAACGCTTGCACACATTAAGAACATTAGATAATAAGCCACAATAGAAGTTCCAAACTCTACAGATTAGTAGATACTTCTCAAAAAAGTACCAGGAACACATCTCACGTAAGAGATGACTTTAATGAAATGACCTACAAACGCTTGCACACATTAAGAACATTAGATAATGAGCCACAATAGAAGTTCCGAACTCTACAGCTGTCAAAGTGTTCAGAAAATCATGATAGCATTTGTAGATACTCCTCATCAAAGTACCAGGAACACATCTCACGTAAGAGATGTCCTTAATGAAGTGACCTACAAACGCTTGCACACATTAAGAACATTAGATAATCAGCCACAATAGAATTTCTGGACTCTAGAGCTGCCATAGTGTTCAGAAAATCATGATAACATTTGTAGATACTTCCATCAAAGTACCAGGAACACATCTCACGTATAAGAGATGTCTTTAATGAAGTCAAGTGACCTACAAACGCTTGCACACATTAAGGACATTAGATAATGAGCCACAATAGAAGTTCCGGACTCTACAGCTGTCAAAGTGTTCAAAAAATCATGGTTACATTTGTAGATACTTCTCATCAAAGTACTAGGAACACATCTCACGTAAGAGATGTCTTTAATGAAGCCAAGTGACCTACAAACGCTTGCACACATTAAGGACATTAGATAATGACCCACAATAGAAGTTCCTGACTCTACAATTTGTAGATACTTCTCATCAAAGTACCAGGAACATATCTAACGTAAGAGATGTCTTTAATGAAGTGACCTACAAACGCTTGCACACATTAAGAACATTAGATAATGAGCCACAATAGAAGTTTTTGACTCTACAGTTTGTAGATACTTCGCATCAAAGTACCAGGAACACATCTCACGTAAGAGATGTCTTTAATGAAGCCAAGTGACCTACAAACGCTTGCACACATTAAGAACATTAGATAATGAGCCACAATAGAAGTTCCGGACTCTAAGTACTGCCGCTTCGCGTGTAGACAACAGGATCTTCTAATTAGAGGTTATTTTGTGAATTAGGTGGTCACTCAGGTACTGTTAGGTACTTATTTGTCTATGAATGTACTTAATACATTTTGTTTACGTTGAAGACGATCATTTTTTTTTTCCTAATTTATAGTACTAAAAAATCTTAACTTAACTTAACTTAACGTACATAAAAAAAATAGTACTTAAAACATGTAAAAAAAATCTTAGGAGGTACACCTATACAGTAAGAAGGTAGTAACTTTTGAAATGCTCTTTTTATCAGTTTATATCAGCGTCATGCAAATCATTCTCTTACCATACCTACGTTCTGCAAAACTATAGTATTCTAAAATACCATGCAGTAGAAATTCAATTCAATAGCTGCGAAAATTCAGAAATTGTTTCCTATCTGCCTTAATTACTCAACTACGATATAACAAACCATCCCTTCCTCATATTATTCATTTACCTTCAAAAGTGTATACCTCTTTTGGGAAACCTCGCCAAGCTTCTCTGATATTCCTATCATTCATATTTGCCATAAAATTACTCCAACGCCAAGAAACAATTAAAATAAAACAACTTCAAAATATCTCCTTCTGGCAGGAAACCTTAGCAACTTTGAATCACAGTCGACAGCCACAGAAAACCACCCCTTCAAAAACAAAATAATCCTGCCTGAGGAAGAACATTTTGCAAGTTTCGAAAAAAACACATCCCCTACCAATAATTATACATCTACCTCCAAAGCACCATCAAAGTGTCTCCCTCTGGTGGGAAACCTCGGGAAGTTTCCCCGTCGACAACCACAGAGGCACAGACTAGAAAAGCGGTGCCCGCCCATTCGCGTTAATTGCTTAATCGCTGGCGAACATTAATTGGCTTAGCTGGACTTGTTAAGGCGACGCTAAGAGATGAAAGAGGAAATATTTCAGTAAAATACTCAAGGATTTTGCAGGAAATGTTTTTTAATGCAGTTACTTACTTACAAATTGCTTGTGAACAATTTTATGTTCAAGTTACGTCTAATCATATTTCTGTGAATTGTTGTAAGTAGGTATTTCTGCTTTCAGCCTTGAATTTAAATCAATTCTTAGTTATTTTTTATAAGTTTCAAGTACCTATATTTTTACGTAACTAAACATTACACGTTTCATGTTAAAATCCCTCAACGAAAATGACATACTTCTATACGTAGCCTATGCATAGTGTAGAGCAGTACATATCTTAAGACCAGAAAGTAAATCCACTAACAACTCACAAGCAACTTAAACTCGTCTTCATTTGCGCTGTCATCCCCTTAATCAGGGCGGGCACTTAAGTCCGCCAACTCTACAACTTCCGGAGAGCCGACAACTTTAAGCCCCGTAATTACAAGGCGAGATGGCTAATTAAGCCGGCGCTCGGACCAGAATTAATTACTCGTTTCCAGTTTAAACAGGTTCTAACTGGCTGTTAGGGGAGGTTTGACCTTCGAGGGAAATCGTGGGAGAGTGCGAAAGTCTTTTGTTTATTTGATAGTCGTTTGGTCAATGATTTCAAGCGTTTAGCGGTTAGGTTACGGAAACAAATGTAAGTAAGTGTAAAGTATGAACTAATTACTGCTTTTTAAAAGCAGGTTTGACCTTCGAGGGAAATCGTGGGAGAGTGCGAAAGTCTTTTGTTTATTTGATAGCCGTTTGTTTAAGGTTTGGTCAGTGATTTCGAGCGTTTAGCGGTTTCGGAAACCAATGTACTAAGTAAAAAGTAGGAACTAATTACTGTTAATTAAAAGTAAAGGGGAGGTTAGACCCTGGAGGGAAATCGTGGGAGAGTGCGAAAGTCTTTTGTTTATTTGATAGCTGTTTCTTTGAGAGATTTGGTCAGTGATTTCAAGCGTTTAGCGGTTACGGAAACAAATGTAAGTATAAAGTATGAACTAATTACTGCTTCCTAAAAGCTGGGGAGGTTAGACCTTCGAGGGAAATCGTGGGAGAGTGCGAAAGTAAACAATTTTTGGAAAACTTCCAAAATTGTTTACCTAACACGAGAAGTGTTTTAAAATTTGGTATTCAGTGCGAAAGTATTTTGTTTATTTGATAGCCGTTTGTTTGAGGTTTGGTCAGTGATTTCAAGCGTGTAGCGGTTCCGGAAACAAATGTAAGTGTAAAGTATGAACTAATTACTGTTTCTTAAAAGTAGGGGAGGTTAGACCTTCGAGGGAAATCGTGGGAGAGTGTGAAAGTCTTTTGTTTATTTGATATCGTCTTTTGTTTATTTGATGGCCGTTTGTTTGAGAGGTTTGGTCAGCGATTTCAAGCGTTTAGCGGTTGCGGAATCGAATGTAAGTATAAAGTATGAACTAATAATTACTGCTTCCTAAAAGCAGGGGAGGTTAGACCTTGGAGGGAAATCGTAGAAGAGCGCGAAAGTCTTTTGTTTATTTGATAGCCGTTTGTTAAAGGTTTGGTCAGTGATTTCGTGTTTAGCGGTTTCAGAAACAAATGTAAGTGTAAAGTATGAACTAATTACTACTTCTTAAAAGCTGGGGAGGTTTGACCTTCGAGGGAAATCGTAGAAGAGCGCGAAAGTCTTTTGTTTATTTGATAGCCGTTTGTTAAAGGTTTGGTCAGTGATTTCGTGTTTAGCGGTTTCAGAAACAAATGTAAGTGTAAAGTATGAACTAATTACTACTTCTTAAAAGCTGGGGAGGTTTGACCTTCGAGGGAAATCGTGGGAGAGTGCGAGAGTCTTTTGTTTATTTGATAGTCGTATTTCTTTGAGAGATTTGGTCAGTGATAACAAGCGTCTAGCGGTTTCGGAAAAAATGTACCTAAGTGTAAAGTATGAACTAATTACTGCTTCTTAAAAGCTGGGGAGGCTAGACCTTGGAGTGAAATCGTGGAGAGTGCGAAAGTCTTTTGTTTATTTGATAGCCGTTGGTTTGAGGTTTGGTCAGTGATTTCAGGCGTTTAGCGGTTCCGGAAACAAAGTAAGTGTAAAGTATGAACTTAGTACTGTTAATTAAAAGTAAAGGGGAGGTTAGACCTTAGAGGGAAATCGTGGGAGAGTGCGAAAGTCTTTTGTTTATTTGATAGCCGTTTGTTTCAGAGGTTTGGTCAGTGAATTCAGGCGTTTAGCGGTTTTGGAAACGAATGTATGTATAAAGTGTGAACTAATTACCGTTAATTAAAAGTAAAGGGGAGGTTAGACCTTGGTGGGAAATCGTGGGAGTGTGCGAAAGTCTTTTGTTTATTTGATAGCCGTTTGTTAAAGGTTTGGTCAGTGATTTCGTGTTTAGCGGTTTCAGAAACAAATGTAGGTATAAAGTATGAACTAATTACTGTTAATTTAAAGTAGGGGAGGTTAGACCTTCGAAAGAAATCGTGGGAGAGTGCGAAAGTCTTTTGTTTATTTGATAGCCGTTTGTTTAAGGTTTGGTCAGTGAATTCAGGCGTTTAGAGGTTCCGGAAACAAATGTAAGTGTAAAGTATGAACTAATTACTGCTTCTTAAAAGCAGGGGTTAGACCTTCGAGACAAATCGTGGGAGAAAGCGAAAGTCTTTTGTTTATTTGATAGCAGTTTGTTTGAGAGGTTTGGTCAGTGATTTAGAGCGTTTAGCGGTTCCGGAAACAAATGTAAGTGTAAAGTATGAACTAATTACTGTTTCTTAATTATAAGCTGGGGAGGTTAGACCTTCGAAGGAAATCGTGGGAGAGTGCGAAAGTCTTTTGTTTATTTGATATCGTCTTTTGTTTATTTGATAGCCGTTTGTCTGGGGGTTGTGGTCAGCGATTTCAAACGTTTAGCGATTTTGGAAAGAAAAGTGTAGTATAATTATTAGCTGTTAATAACAGGGGAGATTTGACCGTAGAGGGAAATTGTGGGAGAGTCTTTTGATTAGGTGCTTGGTCATACTCTTTTGTTTATTTGATCGTCGTTTGTCTGCAGTACTCTGGGTGTTTTGGTCAGTGACTTCGTTGGTTTAACGGTTCTAGGAACAAAGTTGTACGAATGAAAATAAGAAATAGAAAAAATGTCAAGCGTCGACCGGGAATCGAACCCGGGGCCAGTAGGGTACCATCCTACTGCTCTGCCACTGAGCTATCGACGCACCGGTTGTAATTTTTTCAATTTCTTATATAATTCTAGGAACAAAGTGTTACGAATGAAAATAAGAAATAGAAAAAATGTCAAGCGTCGACCGGGAATCGAACCCGGGGCCAGTAGGGTACCATCCTACTGCTCTGCCACTGAGCTATTGACGCACCGGTTGTAATTTTTTCAATTTCTTATTTTCATTTATAGGAAACATATAGCATTGTGAGTGCGTTAAAAATCACAGTAAAGTGATATGATAATTATGAACTAGGCATGCCTCTTAAAAGAAGAAGGGATAAAAGACCATGTTTTCTTTTTGTTTAATGGATCCTTTTATGACTGCTGCAGTATTATAGTGTAGTGACCATGGTATCTCTACATTTTCGCAAAGTTCTCTAGGTAGGTATCTAGGATTACCTTAAAACCTCAGTAGCTGTATTTTATATTTTTATATCATTTTTAAAAGAGGTGATTTATAAATTTGTTCTTATACATGCGCCTACCTCCTCAGTTATTTCCCAAGTACCTACCAACAGATAGGTATGTCGATAGACGTTGCCAAGAAAGCAATCTCAGCATAATTGTGTTAGATCGTCCAAGATAAGTAATTTAATATCAATCAAGGAGCCGTCGGAAAATTAAACAGAAAACGAGGAAATTGAATTAAAAAGAAGTCGGAAGCTAACAGTCTCGGTTACAAATTAAACAAGCCGAGTGTCAGCGGCCTGATTTAAGACGAGGCAAATCTAATTACCACGAGACTCCCGCATCCGATCTTTAATTGAGAACTTTCAGCCGGACCCCCTCCCTCACCCCTCCCTTGTTTGCATTTCCCCTCTAATAGCATCCCGGCGTCGATTACATTTTTTTAACATTTTTTAATTTCGTTCGTCGTTTTAATTTTCTTCGCGCTCGCCTTTTCTTTTATGTCCGCGTTTTTTCCTTTCCTCGCGCCAGCGATATTTCTCACCGCCATTATACGGGCCGTAATGAGATTTTCTTTCATTATGTTTAATCTCCCGATTAATTCAAATGTTAATCTTCTCTTTTCACGTCGCCTTTTTTACGAGTGAGGCGCTACCGTGGCGAAACGGAATCGTCGCAATCAACTACGGACTTCGGGCGCGACATTTGAAAATAATTAACTCGGGGACGTGACTATCGCCCGGTTGGTTCTGCAGGCGGGTGGCGAGATCGGACGCCGATTAGGTCGTCAATAATTTAATTCGCAACAAATTCAAAACGCCGGCCCCCAGATAGGTGCGCGACGTGTCCGGAACGCCAATGGGAGCCGATGGCGAGTCTTGAAGTCGCCAAATTGAAAACACCTCCGGCGCGGCTGTAAACACGTCACGTGATTTAGGTTTTAATCAAGTAGGGACGCGCCGCCCCGTCGTAATTGTGACAAATCCTCTGTTTGTCCGAAGGAACTTTTAACTCGGCACCGGAACGGGCCTTAACGGCTCTTCGCACGTGCCCGTGAGAGGGAGACGTTTTTTTGTCGACACATGTGTGTTCCCTCCGCCCCTCTCCCGGGTTGCTCCCTCCCGTCCCCGTCTTGATTAATTTTTAATATTTTTTCTTCCAGTTCACGTACGCAATTTTCACTTTCCCGCTTACACGGCGCAGTTTTGTTTAGGTAAAGGTGGTGTGACATCAACATCACGTAGCTCAAGTCTACTTATTTATTGTCGTATCGTTTGTTTTGCTGAGGATCTACAAGTTACTTTCAACCATTTATCACCAAATAAGTTGGGTGTACCTGTAACTATTCGAAGGGATTTTAAGGCCATCATACGCAGCATATCGTCACCTCCATGTTAAAGTAACGAATCTGCAAAAATCACTTTTTTCAGGAGAGCTAAAAACGTCTTGTTTTTAAATTTTGAAATATGCGCCATTAACTTTTGCTAATATTAAATTACTTTAGGTTTATAAAATTACAAGCCCTGTCATACGATTTATGCGGAAATAATTTTAATCATTAAATATGAAAATAATGCATATTCGTTAGTTTTGACCACGTATAGAAACCAGAAAAATGTCTCGTTCTTGACCAAGCCAAAGTTACGAAAGTGGCATATTCGCTAGTTTGCATCAAACATTTTAAGTTTTTAGGCGTGCATTTTTACGAATCTTCATATAGATAAATATACATTTTTTATTAAAGTATATTTATACGTACAAAATAAAATCTTATTGTTAAAAAAAGATAATTTACTTGTTAACCCTTTGAATGCCACTGACGCTAAGGACTAGCAGCGTATTTTAAATATTAATAACGGATGCGTGCATAAGCATGAAAATGAGATTCTTCTTCTTCTTCTTGTCGAATCAATTGCGATCTCGTCAAATTTTGCGGGCTCAGAATTCAGCCACCCTAATCGCTTCTGTGGTAGCGGCCATCAGGTCTTCGCGTGTGCAGGTGCTGGGGCACGCGGTTCAGGAAATAAGGTGAGGAATGCATTGTCTGGGAGGAGGCAGCACACTCACACGTGTTGTTGGGGCTGTCAGTATAGCCCCACCTGACCAGACTGTCTTTGCAGCGACCGACCTGGGTCCTTAATGTGTTTAGTGACTTCCAGGTCAGCCATGGCAAGTCGTGCCCAGTGGGGAGACTTTCCTTCAGAGGTAGTAGTGGAGTGGGCGCCTCTTCTTTCCAAAGATCGAGTCTCGCCTAAGATGGGTTGTCTGTTGCCGGTGGATTCACGCTGTTCAAGAAGCTTCGGCGGCTTTGCGGTGCAGAGGAGCATTCGAACATTGGGTGTCAGGGATCTTGTTGTTTTTTACCCATTTCGACAGAACTTGCCACTTCTCTGCGGATTTCAGATGGGGCGATACCTACAAGTGGATAAAGCATACTTAACGGGGTCGACTTTAGGCAGCCCGTTATAATCCGACAGGTTTGATTGAGTGGTTTATCCACTTACTTGGCGTGAGCTGATCGGCTCCATACCAGGCAGGCATATTCGCCGTTTGAAAAGCACAGTGCCAGTCCAGTCGACCGTAGTACTGTTGGTGAGGCTCCCCATTTGGTGGACGTTAGTCGATGAAGATGAAGTCGATTACGGCTGGTGACTTTTTTCCTCACACCTTTACAATTTGCCTTGTGGTTTAGTGCCCTGTCAAGAATCACTCTTAGGTACCTCGGATGCGCACAGTAAGCGATTGGCCCTCCTTCCCACGATGCGTTGAGGGTGCGGTTGGCCTGATGATTCCGCAGGTGGAAGGCACAAGTCTGTGTCTTTGTAGGGTTAGGTTTCAGTGCATTATCAAAGTAGTACTGCTTCAGAACTGTGAGTGCAACCTGAAGGTGTCTTTCTACTTCTTCAAACGACTTAGCTTGCAAAGCCAGGGCCAGATCATCAGCGTAAATAAAACGGTTCGTGTAGATGGCTGATCGTTGGTATATGTGTTAAATAAGAGAGGGACGAAAACTCTTCCCTGAGGAAGACCGTTTTTCTGAGATCGCCATCTACTTTTGTCCCCTGGCAGGTGCACCTGAAACCGGTGGTTAAACTTTACATAATTTTGAACTTATACCATTTCGCCCACTTTACAGAGTAGTCTTTTCAAGTTCATGGTATCGTAGGCAGTAGAGAAGTCGACAAACACCCATTTACGATATGCTGCCTGAGATTTAGGGTTTGACTGCAGCATGACTTGCCTGCTTCTGTATAAGTTTGTATTATTATAGCATACGCTCAAACAGTTTGTGTAGATGGCAGAGCAAAGAGATGGGTCTATAGCTTTTCGAGTTCGTTACTCGGTTTGCCTGGTTTCAGTAACGCAATAATTTTGGACTTTCTCCATAGCCAGGGGATTTTAGCCAGAGCAAGGCAGCCGTTGAAAAGCTGTAGCAGCCATGAGACAGCAGCGGCCCAGATGTTGGATTTGCTCAACAGAGATAATTATTGTCATCGCCTAAGGCTTTACCAACTTTTGGGGGTTTGATAGCAATGACAATAACCCCAAGAACAAAAGGCTTGCTTATAGCGTCATTGTTTGACCTAGCGTGAGCGTGGGTCTGCGCCCTCGCAGGATCCCCTGATCCTGCTTGTCGCTTTAAGGGTTTACCGTTTAGTAGCAACTGGTGCGCTATTTGATTAGCCGAAACCAGGTCAGGAGTAGAGGCTTGTGGGGGTTCACTCGTAAGACTTCGTATGGTTGACCATGCTTCTTTGCTGTTGTTCGTCATGTTGATGCTGATAACGGTTCTGGTCCATTTTTCGCGGCTTGACTCGCTGATTTGTGACAGAAATTGTTCTCCTAGCTGCAGGGTTTCCTTTGAAAAACGATAATTGTTGAAAGCGGCGTCGTATAGCTTCAGTAAACCGACTGATTCACGTTGGAGATCTAGGATATAAGATGTATAACAACCCCTGGGGATGAATTTCCTGGACGTGGTGGTAACTATGTCGACAAACAGATTATAGTTTCTGGTCTAAATGCTACATGGTAGAAGATTTAGACATTTTTCATTTATCGCGTTGGCGTACTGTTCTTAGTTTGCCTTCGTGTAGTTAAAGCGGCGTCTAAAGGGTATAGTGACGGGACAAACAACCGGGCGGATGAGACAAAGTAGGGGCCTGTGTTGGATTTGAGCTGGCTACGTATTTCAATGCTTGAGTGCTGACAGACACCTGAGCTGGTAAATACGAGTCCCGGGTTGTAAAATATATTAAAGTTTATTAGGAAAAAGTCGCGACTGTGTATGGATTTTCTTAAAAAATCATTACGTACCATAGTAAATGTTCTAATCTGCCACATTCGGAAATTTGCTACAGCGAAATACTCATTGCGACAAGCATGAAGCTGTAGCAAATTTACGAATACGACAAATCCATTACTTTACCATGGTGAAAATAATTATTTTGGCTATATCAGATACCATAGCAAACATGCGAATATGACAGATTCGTTAGTTTGAAATGGTGGAAATGATAATTTTGCTTATATCAAATACCATAGCAAACATGCGAATATGACAGTTTCGTTAGTTTGCAATGGTGAAAACAATGATAACGCCCAAATTAAATACCATAGGAAAACAGCGAATATAGCATTCGTAAAATTACCATGGTCAATTTTTGAAAAAACCAGCAAATTCGCTAATTTACTACGTGGTAATTCCTGAACGAAAGCAGATAGCGATATGAAACTTTGCCAGGACGTGTAACTGATATTTGTGACTAGTGTCCCGTAAAAAACCGGATTTCTCAAAATTGGCAGATTCGTTACTTTAACATGGAGGTGACGATATGTGCGCCGAAGGAAGACTTACCTATCTCGGGCACGAGAAGACATCACGTATGGATTTTATCAAAACAAGTGGAGAATGTAGACATAGTGGTGTAAAGAAAATCTATGTTGCGTGGTCGCATGCTAACATTGAAACTCAGAACATGTATTTTGTTCACATTTCTGTGAGATAATTTTTGAAGAATTTGCCAACTGCCTCGTCATTTTCAAAGTCACACAAGTTTATTTCTCGTGAGCTAGAATTTCCGTGCACAGCAGTAATTTCAAATTATAACAATGAATGAAGGCTTGGTATACCTATGCATGTATGTATGTAATGAAGTATTACATCACAGATGGCTATAAACTTTTATCAGCGGACTAATGTGTGTCAGTCGCGTCTTAAGCCGTTAAGCGCTTATTTCGCCCGCGCTACTCCTACTCGCTCATTAGAGAATTAGCAGGGACACAATTGTAGCACTTAACTGCTGTAATAAAGGCAAAGAGCATGTGGCAGATGTGACATTTCGGTGTTCCAAATACCTAAAATAATTGTTTCTGAATCGAAGAGTGGTACTCAACCAACAATATCTGAAAGTAATCAGGTTCGCTATATGAAAATGGAACAAAATTTTCCTCTAATGATGAATGTAAAAACGAAGTTTTTAGCTCTAAGCCGCATTTTCGCAGTAAACAGTGTTTGAGAGATTTTCAATAAATTAGTTCAGCCATATCTTATCTAACTGCTTCACATACAAGATCAAAATCCTTCAGGTACCTACGTGCTGGATTGCCAACCTACCTATGTTATAGATGTTTACTATCATATCATCAACAGTCGTGAGACGTATACTGCTGACATACCTAGGTCCCAGGTTCATTCTTAGACCACATTTTGGTCGACTAATTCCAACGACTACAAGATCGGTCCACTTGTCGTCCAAGTGATGGCAATCTCATGCTGTGATTTGCAATGTCTCGCCGACATCATCCATCGAAGCTTCATCTTATAAGATCACCGTGAGACCCAGTATACCTAAGACCCGTTGTACGTTAGACCCGGTATAGGTACGTATGAATCTGTTGCAATTATCACGTGGCGTGTATCCCGATTAGCGTCGCGCCACCAATTAGGTTGGCGGACATGACTGTTTAGCTGTCAAATGAGGATACGACTAAACACCGCCACTTCTTGTTGCGCCAAATGGTTTTGTCAAGATGTAGGTATGTGGGACAAAGCCAGACGTAATTTTTTTTACTTCACATTTTCTTTTTGGACTGTCTTTGCCCTGCAGTGGGATGTAGGACAGGCTACGCATAAAGAAAAGTCTCGATTGTACATTAGTTCACAAGATTGAGAAAGTCTGCATTGGAGCAAAGTAACTTTAAAGATATTCGGTTAGTATGCTTTCGGAAACTCAGATGGAGATAATGATTTTCCCTCTTCCTTCTATCTACCTATGCCATAAAGATCAGAGGTTAAAATTATGAGATAGAACATTTTGTCTACTACCTCTACGTAGGATAATTCAAAGGTAGGTACTCAATTCTTATAATGTACGGGATACGAATCGTAATCTTGATAGTTGAACGCAGATCAAAGATTGAAAATTCCCTAGTCATACCCTAATTCTTATTAACAACCACCAAATAGAAAAAAGCTTCTAACAAAAATGAATGGTCAGCGCAGGAGCTAGTCCCGCAACTCCCCTATTTATAAATCACATCCGCACTCTTTGTAAATTCACCTCCGGCCCTCCCGGGTTCAAAGAGTACAGACGGGGCAATGTCCAAATTATAAATTCGCATTAGATCGGACGCGCACGGTTCGTTTACCATTTCATTTTGGTTCAATATCGCCACTCTACTTTGTTCCACACACTCCCCCGCCCCAGACGCCCCGCCACCGCCTTAAGACGCCGGGAAATATCTGCGTTTTAAGCTATATTTCTTTCATCCCTCATTTTTGCAGTTCGTAGCAATCTGAAATCCAACACGTCCCCCGCGGGGGCCCTCCCCCCGGGTGGCAACCCCCTATTCTTGTACCCGGATAAAAAAAGCGATATCTATTTATAAAATGTACGTACGCACGTATGTAGAGCGTGTGGACGCGAGATTAGCGCGTGTGTGGGTGTGTGTGCATGTGTGCGCCGCCCGCTCATTTGCAAACCGTCTCCTGAGATAACGTCCTCCAGTCGGTTATCCCGTTCTTATTGCCTCCTTCTTTCCTTGATTGCTGTGTGTGTGGAAAAGTTTGGAGCTCTTTCACTGATGGAAATTGATTTTGTCGTTGAAACGAAAAAGTTATAATACGACTTATTGCCGAAGTGTTGGGCCGTTGTTAAAACTCTCCGGGATCACATATTGTCGTAGCGCTTGCAAGGTGAATGATTTAGTGAGCTCGGCTTGTTTTAAATTCAATTTCTCGCATAACATTGTTTAAAAATTAAAAAGTAATCGTGAGTAAGAGGCGGGCGACGTGGACGGTGGAGGAAACTATTCTAAATATGTAATCGCGGCTGCTACGATGCAGGAGCCGGTGTAGCGCTGTGTGCTCGCTAGGTCGCTACGGTAAGCTCGGTGGGTACACTCCACGAGCTCACGTATGAACGTAATTATAAAAATTGGAGGCAACTTGGGCCGCTCCTTGGGTCTCTCCCTCGCTCCCGCGGCGTCGTGCATTTTTTCGTACATATTAAACTCCCCACCCCCCGCGCCACTTCACCCCGCGACTCCTCTTTTTAATCGATTTTTCCGACACAAGGGGTGAGTCCTCTGGGGTGAATGTAATTTTTTATGCGTTTTTTTCTGTCGGAGGAGACGGTCGCCGGAGGTGCCATTACGCCACGGCTTGTTGAGAATATTTTAATTATAAGGCATTAGCGCGTTTTATGATAGCACTCGGGCTGGGTTTATAAACGATCGAGAGCCGAAGTAATTAAATATTTGAATGTGGCGAGATTTCCGCGGGGAGTTTGGGGAGGTTTGGATGATGGATATAAAATTCGATGAAATTATTGGTTAATGGCCGTTAGAATTGCTTCTCGAGTGAAATGGGTTTCCTGCATTTTCTTATTAAAGTGGCTCAATCTTTACTTCTTTCGTAAGTTACACTGGAAGAAATAAAAAGGTTAGAAATACCTAACAGCAACTCACGGTCTATAAACGTCAGCAAAGCGGACCAAATGATTGTGGTGTATATAGATGATGTTTTGATAATGAATTATTTCAACAATAAGCAGTCTAGACTAAAATTTGGTCCTCAACATAACAATCAAGACTTTTGACAGTGCATACATTTATTATAAGACTTTCGCGCATTGTACACATTTTTAAATTTATCTTGAGTCGCACGGAACGATTGGTAGGTAAATATGTGGACATTTACATTTCTGTAACGTTTCGAGTGTTTCCTATATTCTCATACATTCTCTATTTTCTCCAAGAAATGGCTTCTTTGTTCATTTAGTTCTTTATTTTTCCTCTGCCTATATTTTCTTAGCTGCCCCTGATTGATGGAGGCTGTCTGCAAGTTAGTCCTGCTCTGACGATTATCGCCGGCGATTGCGAGACACTTCATTTGTTAAACTACCTACATTGGGGATGTTTGTTTCAATGAGAATTTTCGACAACTTTCCTTATTTCACTTAGAGCGTCGTTAGGCTTGAAGGGTGGCATTCTTTTTTGTTACGCTGAGAGAATTTTAATGGATTCTTACTGACTGCCTCTGAAAGAGGGTAATATTTTTTTGAGTATATGTATGTATGTAAGTATAAATATACCTATGTGGAGAAGAAATTCTTTTTCACGGGCTACAGCCCAAACGACTGAGCAGATCTTGACATTTGAGGTGTCGTTAGATTCGTCTCAGCAGCGCAAGTGACACTGGCAGTATAAAAATGTCATAACTTCAAAATAGCGTATTTAAAACGCAAAATATAACTTTGAAATACATATAACTTCGGATTTTTGTTTTTACCCAACTGCCTCAGAAGTAGGGATATATTTTTAATACATCTGCATGTTCTACTTTTCATGTCGCCACATTTCATTTTGCCACTTGAACCGTAATAGGCACATACCTGGGTCTAAATATAGCTCAAGACTAGGTGTTAATGTTTTACACGTGAGAACATACTTGGCTTCTACGATTTAATTTTTCTTTGGCACGCGAAAGAAATGTATTGACTAAGTTCCTTTAACATCAATTTCTCATTAAGGTTTAAAAAGAGAAGTCATAATAAGTAGGAGTGTGGCTTCTGATTAGGATATTGGGATTTGCGTAAGGTATAGAAGCTAGATGAAATAGTCTGTAGAATTTTTATTCACCTACCTTTACTAATACAGCATCCTAGTCGTGTTACATAAAAATACTGTATTGTGTGATTTTAATGCACTAACAGTTCAATTGTTATGTTGTTATCTTCTTCTTCTTCTTCGTGTGGGACACAAATGTTGTTATTTCTCATAAATAAGAAAAAGAAATTAAAAAATATCTGAAACCGTAAAACACAGCCCATAATGCTCTGCAAACTGAGCTAACGTTTTGAGACGAGCATCAAGAGGTTGAAAATTTCGTGAGGGTCGGCTGGACACCGGTAGCTCACTAAAACACGTCTAGAAACATCTATTTTTAGCATAGTAGCTGAACCATAATTGTAATGACTGTTTGCATAACCAGGCATACCGTTGTAAGCCTGCGAAACCCTAGGTGTCGTACTCATTTCTTACCCTCACCTGTAATAAGCGTTTGATCCGCTTTGTCACCGTTTACTTACGATGGTAATCTAATTATGGCGCTAGTACTTCACCCGGTTACTATGTAGGCGCTAGTGTCATTATGAAAGAGTACAGTTTGCTACCAAGGTAACTTATTACTATTTCTACTACAGCCAGAACAGTCCACTGTTGGACATGGGTCACCCAGTTGAAGGGTATTGCCATGCTCACCTTCTGTCAAGTGGAGGATCACCGCTTACAATTCCTTTAGTCGCTTTTTAAGACACCCTCGGGTTCAAAAAGGGGTAATGCTATTCTAAACCAGCATCACGCGACCTACAGGCAAGGGCTTCCTACTTTGTGCTTTTCAGTAAATATGGACCTGAGTGTTTCTAGTACGAAACAGGGACCAATGGACTATCCCTTAAGATTGAATGATCTTTAATACTCACTGTCTCACATCTATAACTTTATCTCTGTGTGCCAAAACATTAATAAAACAGTAATTTTAATTTCCATTAGGGCGTGCTACTACTATTGCAGTACCTTCTACGAAACCTAATTTCATATACGTAAACAGAATGGACATGGAATGCCAGTCATGCTAATGATCGCCTATTAAGGCTACATTGAAGTTTACAAGAACCTTTAAAAGTGACACACGACATTCGTAAAATTTCTGACTTTATAGAAATGGTATTAATGTGAAAAATTGGACAAACGTTTTCTACAAAATAAATTTGATTGGCGATAAAATATAACTGACTCATTATCACGAGCTCGACTACGTAATAAAATCAAAACAAAAGACATCAACGCGCGGCACTAAATCAAGTTAAAAACAAATTGATTTATTCCACTCTTCCGGTAACATAACACCTTCTGATAGGCTAGAAATCACGGCACTATTATAATTGCAAATCCTAAACTGAGCTATTTATCAGCAGCGGCTCACAAAGGCTGCACGCCACACAAGCCTTTGCCACAAGCAACGCTGTGACGTTAATTCGCAACCCTTTCTGCCAATTAGTTTCGAAATAGCCACACTATTGTGCCGCTAAGCCGACCACACACTGCACCAAGGCGGTGCACTCGCCCCGCTAAGTTTCAACCTTTACATACCTGACCTAAGGTGTGTTTTCGCTGTCTTGTGCTGTAAGTCAGTCCGGTGGCGAGGTTTAAGTCAAAAGGCTTCTTAATCCCGACTCGTTGGTCGTTACGCGTTATTATAACGCGGGCAGAGTCGGCTATTTCTCTGCTCATTTACATCTCATTAAGGATGCTATTATTGGACTAGAGGACGCATAATGCGGCCTTTCTTCGCAGTTCTTAACAAACTCAAGGCTTTTTGTTTTTATTGCCGAGGTTTTGGAGCGTTTTTGCCACATTATGGGGTTTCAAGATTGTGTTGAGCATAAATTGTTTTACGGTGCGACGTTGCAAGGTGAACAAAGTCCTCATTAATATTCATAAGCACGATCAGAAATATACTTTTACTACAAACATTTTAGCTATAGGTACTCTGTCCACAATAACGAGCTAGTAGAGCGCCATCTCAAACATGTTTTTGTATGTGAATAAGAGGGACAAATGACAATATGATACTAGCTCGTTATCATGAACAGAGTATAGTAGGTAGACTAGCTACATCACAGAATCGCTCTTCATTTGTCACGCCTCTATCTACCCAGCCAGTATCGGTTTCGAGTGACGTTTATTAGCCAGTGTCCGTATTCGGAGTGGCCGCGGGCTGTTCCCAGATGCTCCGATACGCGTACGGTCCGTCGTGGACCAGTCAGTGATGGATGGTAATTAAACCAGATTGAACCAGATCGCGGGCGGGAGCCTGACCTTGTCGTAACCTTAAGGGCTGAGTGATATGCGGAGATGTGCACGTCAGCAGCGTGAAGAGAATCAGATAGTTAATTATAAAGAAGTTTTGTCAGTTTAAACCTACTTAAATAATTTATAGCACAATAAACTGTACTAAATGTTGCAGCCTCAATAGCAAAAATTTCAATAAATGTAAGCTTGAAAAAATAACCTTTATTTCCTTGCCCAAGATTTTCAAATGGTCATTAAACGGAACTCTACCCAATCACACAAATCTGCGTATTAATTGGCAACTTCCCATGCGAGACACTATCAGGGCGCGTCCGCCGTGCACCGTCCGCCCGCGTCGCTGACATGTTTGTGACGGAGCGACGCGACTTATGGCACAAAAACTGTACTAAATAAAACGTATGGCACAAAAACTGTACTAAATGTTGCAGCCGAATTTCAAAATATTTAAGTATGATTAAAAATACTTTACTTAAAACAGAACTCCACACAGTACTCTACAAATCTGCGTATTAATTGGCAACTTCCCATACAAGACACTATCAGGGTGCGTCCAGTGCACCGTCCGCCCGCGTCGCTGACATGTTTGTGACGGGACCACGCGACTTACTGCATAAAAACTGTACTAAATAAAATGTATGGCACAAAAACTGTACTAAATGTTACAGCTAAATTTCAAAATATTTAAGTATGATTAAAAATATTTTACTTAGAACAGAACTCCACACAGTACTCTAAAAATCTGCGTATTAATTGGCAACTTCCCATGCGAGACACTATCAGGGTGCGTCCGTGCACCGTCCGCCCGCGTCGCTGACATGTTTGTGACAGAGCGACGCGACGTAGCGCTGCCACATCAATGTCGCAATTAGGATAACGGACATTCGTGCGTACGGATCGTAAACGGTAGATCAGAATAAGGATATACATGATATCTCCTGTTTTGGTTGCGGAATATGTTTCATTTTCAAATCAAATTGCTCATATGATGATCAAAGTGGAATTGATATTGTAGACAATTTTTAAATAATACGATAATGACAAAACATTCTTGTATATTCTTGTCAAAGATGCAAGTAGGTACTACAACATACCTAAATATTCGAGAAACAGTTGACCAAGTAGCTTCCAACTTTACCCATCATTGCAATACTGCCACTAAAAACCAACATTGTACTGACTACAAGAAACTTAACCACCACTACTGCAACTAACAATGTTTACATTGCAATGCATAATGAAATCCGAGCTGAGCTGCAATCTATTTCTGCAACTTCTTGTCATAGCGTCGTTATTTCAAGCACCTCGCCTACGCGGTCCGATTTAAAACTCGCTCGGGGACCATGTATTATGCATTCGTGAATATAATCCGCATAAACCAACGTTCGAATCAATTACTGCGCTTGCGCAGCGCTTGTTAGAAACGCATCACGCATGTACAAGCGCGCCGGCCGCTTATCGCGCGCTAAACTAGCCCGAGACAATGGGCCGAAATGGGAATAACCCGAGATTGAATCTGATTAGGACTTTTTGTCGCTCAACTTATTGCTAAAGTTCGTACTACTGTCGTTCGTATTCATGAATCAAGTCCGATATTATATAAAAGAGAGTTGGCGATTTACTATTGTCGGTGTAGAGGCATGTAAACAACGGAAAGGTCAGTTCACGGCTGCGGGCTGACCCTCGCTGTAAGTGGATTAACCCCTTTACAGACGGCGTCGAGTCGACACCTCGCGCGATACTCGTGTTTTTCTGTAGTTTTTCAACTTTACCAGCTATTTTTAGATTAGGGGAAAGTGCAATGCATCAATAACGACTTTACATTAGATAATACCATTAGAATAAAAGTTTGTTTTTGATAAAATCTAATGTATTTTTTTTTCATTGTTTCAGGTGGGACCCCTAACCAACTCCAACCCCAACCGCAAGGGTTGATAGTGGAGACCGGCAACGGAGCCAGCGTTCTTCAGTTGCCAGCCCAGACTCTCGAGCAGATCCGGCACATCGCGGCCGACCCGGGCGCGTCCACACTGCGCCTGCCGCCACAAGCCACCGAGCCGCCCGCCGGCGCGCGCGAGCTCGACTTCGACCTCTGCTACGTGTGCAAGCACTGCAAAGTAGCATTCCCGGCGCCGGCGCCGCTGCAGGCTCATCAAGCGCGATCCTGCTACGCCGGTCGCGAGGCGGCGCGCGGCGTCATCCGCGTCGTGCAGCCGGCTCTCGAGTGCCGCTCGTGCGCCGGCGAGCGCTTCCGCACCGCGGCCGACTTCCACCGCCACGCCGCGACCGAGGCGCACCTGCGGAACGCCGCGCCGCCGCCGCCCGCGCCCGCCAACCCCGAGCCTCTATCGCACGAGATGGAGGACGTCGTCAACCAGATCACGCTGCTGGCGGCGCGCGCGGCCCAGGAGTCCACCGCGCCGAAGGACCCGAACGCCAACTTCTGCGCGCCCGCGCCCGGCCCGCGCTTCCCGCCGCCCGGCGAACTCCCGCTCGCCAGCGCCGGACACTAATCCTACACGAAATGTATAGTTACTATACTAGAGCCCCACGCTCTCCCCGTTGTCCGACAACGCAGCAGTTCACTATTAGCTCTTAACGCTTCTTTTCGTTACTGAATGTCGCCGCGGAAGCGGCACTTTCCTAGTTATACATTTAAAGCTTGTAGTCATTAAGTTAGGTTAATCGGGAGCCGGTCGTTGTTGTCCCGTTTGTTCGAGTTCCTGCCGGCCGGCCCCGCCCCGCGCGCACTGGGACGCGCGGCGGCCGCGCGGCGCACGCGCCTCGCCCGCACTTCATATCATACGTTAGACAGGTTTTTATTATATACGTTTATCGCTGCGGTCGCGAGGCTGCGTCGCGCCCGCGCACACACCCCTACCATCAATTCCCAGGAAAGCAAGTTCCTATCTTTATGCATATAATATTATCGATATTGATAATTACGATTTAATTGTTTAAAGCTATGTAATACATACATATAATCGTTCTAATTTTAGGCATAGATACGTTCTCGTAAGAAGTTCCTGATGCATCGTAAATGTATGAAGATATATATAGTGATATACGTATATGATTTTTTAAACATGAGGCGAAGTTAGGTCGTATGTTAGGCAGTAGAGCGGTCGTCCTCTCCTAGCCGCACACCCGCGCGGTCGAGCGGTGCACGCCGCCGCGCGCCGCACCGCAGGCACAGGCTCGCTGCCGCAAGTACCTGCTCACTGACAGCATATACTCGGTATAGAGATCCGCTACAGAGACGCGTGTCTGTGCGTCTGCGCTGCGTGTCCGCAGGCGCGTCCGCGTCGCGCTACCGGCGGTACGCGACGCGCGACATGCGACATGCGACACGCGACACGAGCTCGTCGCCGGGAGACGCGACACCGCGTAGGCTTATTGGTAACAGTTAATTATAATGATTATTATCGTAGCAAACTTTTCCAAAACGAACGAACTCGAAACTCGGGCTGCGCGCCAGCGCTCAGCCTACCTCGCAAACAAGTGAGTTTATTTTGGAACTAAGTGTGATTCTTGAATTTTTATTGATATTGTAATGATTATTAGTAGTGGCGTAAGTGAGTCGAAAGGCATGGAGGTACATGCGGCGGCGGGGTGTCCCCTCGCGCATGTAATTTCATCACTTTACTGTGTGCGTGGAGTCCCTTATATTTTCGATGGCACAGAACACGTTATTTAAAAATATTTTACATATTTACATTTTATCTAGCGGAGTTTTACTACAATATTTTATCTACGAGTGAATCCTACTACAACATTGAGTTTGTTTTTTGGTAAAGTGCAATGTTTTATTCCACCGGTTGCCGGCGGTGTTTGTTATATAAGTATATACGTGCAGTGGGCGATGTTTGAGCGCGATGCGACGCGACGCTATCTCCGTATCGCCTCCCAGCTCCCAGCTCCCGAAGCGTCTGGGGTTACATCAACGTTTTATTGATCAAAATTTTATTCGACACGCGATATCGAGAAATATTTTAGCAGGATGCGTGGTAGCTCTCCAATAAAATGACATCGGCACTTGATGGATGGGAGATTGAAATACACTCGAGCTACATGCATCCGTAGTTTCGTGGGGGCACGTACAATTTGTACACTGTGGGTATTGGCAGAAGACTTTTACTGAAATGATGTGGTGTCTGTGAGTCGCATTGCGTTCAAGTATGGCCCGTACGCGAAGGTGCGCGTTTACAACATGATTATTTTGTTTTAGTGTGTTAGAGCCTAGTTTGTTGAGATTGTGTTCGTGCAGGCCGTCGCCGCTCGTCGCTGGCAGAGGATAGCACACGCTAGTGTATGCTAATAAACGGTGGTGTATGCTAACGAACGCTGGTGTATGCAAACGAACGTTGGTGTATGCTAACGAACGCTGGAGTATGCTAATAAACGGTGGTGTATGCTAACGAACGCTGGAGTATGCTAATAAACGGTGGTGTATGCTAACGAACGCTGGTGTATGCTAACGAACGCTGGTGTATGCTAACGAACGCTGGTGTAAGCTAACGAACGCTGGTGTAAGCTAACGAACGCTGGTGTATGCTAACGAACGCTGGTGTATGCTAACGAACACTGGTGTATGCTAACGAATGCTGGTGTAAGCTAACGAACGCTGGTGTATGCTAACGAACACTGGTGTATGCTAACGAATGCTGGTGTAAGCTAACGAACGCTGGTGTATGCTAACGAACGCTGGTGTATGCTAACGAATGCTGGTGTAAGCTAACGAACGCTGGTGTAAGCTAACGAACGCTGGTGTATGCTAACGAACGCTGGTGTATGCTAACGAACACTGGTGTATGCTAACGAATGCTGGTGTAAGCTAACGAACGCTGGTGTATGCTAACGAACACTGGTGTATGCTAACGAATGCTGGTGTAAGCTAACGAACGCTGGTGTATGCTAACGAACGCTGGTGTATGCTAACGAACGCTGGTGTAAGCTAACGAACGCTGGTGTATGCTAACGAACGCTGGTGTATGCTAACGAACGCTGGTGTATGCTAACGAACACTGGTGTATGCTAACGAATGCTGGTGTAAGCTAACGAACGCTGGTGTATGCTAACGAACGCTGGCGTATGCTAACGAACACTGGTGTATGCTAAAGAACGTTGGTTTATGCTGACGAACGCTGGTGTATGCTGACGATAGTTGGTATTTGCTGACGAACGTTAGTGCATACTGACGAAATTTGGTGTACGCTGATGGAAGTTTGTGTTTGCCAATGAGCGTTGCTATAATTCTAGCTGAAACTGGCAGACGCTGGTGGATGCTAGCGGAAGTTGATGTATGTCAACGAACGTTACTCTATGCTGACGAACGTCAGTCTATGCTGACGCACGTTAGTTTATGCTGACAAAAGTTAATGTATGCTAGCTGACGCTTGCATACGCTGACGTACGCTGTCTTATGCTGGCATATGCTGGCTAATACTGGCTTATGCTGGCTTATGCTGGCGTATGCTGGCTTATGCTGACTTATGCTGTCTGGCGAGCGGCACACGGCTCGTCTGTCTGTCTCGCTCGTATGTGTAAGTTTGAGTTAGCGTAGGTGGAAGTCGGTAGTGCGATGTCGTCTAACCCCGCGGTACCCACGAGTCCCGCGGAGTGAATCATGGTTCCTATGTATATTTCAATATTATCGCATCTAGAGTTTCACTATACTTTCCGAATACAAATTTTAATATTTAAGATTAATTCGGATTTGTCTGTTGTATCTGCTACTTAGAGGTGCCACCGGCATGTTGTTTGTTTATTTGTAAAGTTTCTTAGTTCTATCATTTGTAAGTCTCAGTGTACCTTTTATTATTATAATTTTATAGTCTTTGTATAATTTCGTTGTCTAGACTCTCATAATCCTATAGGTAATGTTACACAATAAGTTTATGGTCGTGTAAACGGTAGCACACTTGTCTATGATAGTTCCTAATACTGTGTAATACTATAAAATTATTTTAAAATTCTTTACTAGCGAAATGTACCGTTCCTACTATTTTAACTGTGACGATAACTTTGTTAGTTGCAAGAAAACTCAATACAATAGAGTCTGTTTTAGAGTCCTTGGTAAAAGTACCTACTAATTTGTATAACAATATTTTAAGTTAGATTTTAATTCTAGCTACATATTTATTTACGATAATTTCTGTAGAAATATATCATTTTGTCAATTCCTAATAAAAGAAAACCTATGTTATAAAAATCATTAGTTAGTTGTCCGCCATTTTTGTTTCGTAGCAATTACATGTCGTGTGCGTAGCGATCTCTACGCGCGTGCTACGCGCTACGAACACCGTAGCCACAACAGATTTCGAATGCATTGTCAAGTGTAAATGGTAAAAATAAACTCAAAGTTAGTTTATCAGACACTGGAGTTTCATTTTTAGTTAAAAACCTGTTACTATATATGAAATAAATATCACCTATCCACTTAAATAAAATCTTAATAAAAATCTTAATCAATTAAAGAATGTTCTTACGAACAAGTGCAAATCCTAAGAAAATATCAAATACAACAGATAGATACATAGACGTATTGCGCCTATATTCCATGTGGGGTAGGCAGAGCGTAAACGGCTGTAAAAAACGACCCTTTACACCATAGACCATAGACAATCGAAAACCAATTTATATAAATACTTATATGACGTTGCAACCAGCTTTTGCAGTGTTTTCATCCCTTCAGCAACACATTTTAAAATGAACTGCAGTATAGATTGTAAGTAGGCAGGTATTTTATTATTCCTTCGTAAAATCTTGATTAGAACGAGATTTTTGAAAGCAAAACACACAACACAATCACATTATCCTAATGAAATCACGCTGGAGTAAAGAAAATCAAGAAAATTCAATTCATTTTTACGAAAATGTGAACAAAATGAAAAACATGCAAGACGTTCACTCATTGCCAAAACTAACATTTACCAACGCTTATGCAGAAAAGGGAAAACGTCAAAGGGCGAAACACTTATTACTCACAAACTCACGAAATCTCACAAATGATGTTAGGGCCCAGCCGTCCGTGCAAAGACATCAACTTCAAACAACCTCACGTCTCTAATCAGTGTCTGTTTGAACAAAAAAAGTCGGCTAACTGCGAGTTGGACTCGCGCGAAGAGGGTTCGTCATAATGAACAGTTGCTAATGAAATAGTTCGCTATTCGTCAGCCCACGCTTATGCAAAAAAGGAAAGACGTCAAAGGGCGAAACACTTATTACTCACAAACTCACGAAATCTCACAAATGATGTTAGGGCCCACCCGGCCATGCAAAGACATCAACATCAAACAACCTCATGTCTCTAATCAGTGTCTGTTTGAACAAAAAAAACCGGCCAAGTACGAGTTGGACTCGCGCGTAGGGGGTTCATCATAATGCATGAAAATTGCTAATAATATTGTTCGCTGTAAGGCAGCCCCCTTAAATATTAACTTATTCTATATTTATTTATTTTTTGTTATAGCTGCAACATAATACATGTTTTGTAAAATTTTCGGCAGTCTAACAATAACCGTTTACGAGATACAGCCTTATGACTGTTACCTGAGGTACAGGTAAAATCTATCAAAAAATCACGTTTCTTGGGTAGGATCCACTTGATTTTTATATTATTCCAATGTTTAGTATTTGTTACTTGTATTATAGTGGCAACAATAATATCTACGACATCCATGAAAATTTTAACTCTATATCACGGGTTAGTTATGAAATACAGCCCGGTGACAGATGGACAGGCAGCGTTTTGACCCTTTGAGTACGGAACTCTAAAAACGTAAGTAGAATAAAAAATATAAAACAACCCTTAGCCCATTCGATTGGAGGAACTGTCACGCGGCCGGATGCAAAGGGGATCTTACTAAGTTATTGATTATATCGGAATAAGTCTAGGGTGGGCCACCCCTTCCACCCTAGGGAGGTAAGGATATATCGGCCGCATTATTTTACATATATGAGACATAGTTGCAGTGAAGAATTGTAGTGTGGGAGTATGCGGAATCAAACAGTGCTGCGTTTACATATTTAATGTTTTAAGCTAGGATACATTACATATATCAATGCATTGTTGCTGAACGACTCTATGAAGAAGATGAAGCTAATTTATAAATCAGGTAAATAAGCTCATTAAATAGACGTTATTTGCTTCATAGTTGTTACCACTCAATAAGACGAGATAGATGCCTAGGTACTTATGCATAAACAACATTTTATATGGGGCATATTATTAAAAAAATTGACACATTTTTAAACTCTAATTCGGTGTCTCACACGACAGATGAAAACGGGATATATTCTTGATTAATTTGTGCGGCAGACTCAACTCCATACCTTTACAGCTACTCCATAGGTCCCACCAATACGTCTTGAAGCAAATTTGTCCTTCTAGGCTGGGATATTATTGCGGGGACCGCCTTTAGTCCCCTATTGCCACAGAGTCAAAGTGTCATGTCCTATTTGGTGCTGACGCGAACTTTCTGAAAGTGTAACTGAGTTAGCACAGTACCCATTGATTTACTGAACCCTTGACAAACAAGGTCGGGCCCTGTGTTATGGGCTTCAATTGTAGATACATTTTGATGTTTTGGGTCCAAGCACGGAATGAGGTACTTTCGCCAGAAAATCTACCTTCCCTTAAGGAACCAACTTATACTGTATTTCTTAGTATTTGTATCAATTACTAAATAAAGTTGGTCCCTTAAATGGGTAGGTGGATTTGCTGACGATAATAAATACACAATCCTAAAAAGTAGTAGCCATTAGCCTTTTGAGTGAGTTGCATTAGTGGTAGTAAAGTAGAAATAGTTATTATGAATTTAGAAAATTATTATAAAGTTTTTGAAGAAATTATATGCTTACACTATTGCATGTGAGAGGTCTTCATGGTAAAGCTATAAAAATTCCAACGTATTATAACATGTAACATCGTACATCTAAAGGAAAACTGAAGGTATTGAGAGGTCCAGAATGTAGGATACGCTCCAAAGAAATAGTGAAAAAATAACAAAGTCCATTACCATAAACTGACAAGTAGATTTCGGCTTAATTCCTCCCCAGAAATCCATTATCCGGCAAAAAGCTGATGTCCGCTAATAAAACAAAAGGGCATCGAAATGTTATTAGAAGGCGTTGCTAACTTGGCTATTTATTAAGGGCGAATTGCTTCGGAGGCTCTAAATCGCGTCTCCATGAGGACATATGAGGGGGTGTTGGGGGGGTGAAGATGGGGGGTTGAGGGGGGCAACCCTTCACGCATTCACGCCAAATCCTTAACGCGCGATTTAAAAAAGAAAACTAACGGGTGCCGGGAGCGATTGAGATGGAAATGCCGATTGTGGAGATTAGGGTGGTGGAATAAGAATGACGCATAAGAATAACGTCATCTGCGTGGCTTTATTCGAACGTGGCGGCTGTGAAATTGGCAGGTTTCAGTAGTTTTATTCGTTGGATCCTATTCAGTTTATGTAAATTATGTGATCGATGAAAAGCTTGATTATACCAAGAGTAAAATCAAGTTTTAGCAGCGGAATTATACGTACTCGTATTTGATTGAGAGACAATTTTCATTATTAATTTATTATGAAATTAAAGAAACCGGATATAGGCAGGAAAGTAGATTTTCCCTATAGCCTTCTCGCCGTGTAGAGAAACTTGCCTTGCAAAAAGCAAAAAAAAGATTAATTTCTTAGTTTTCGGAAATATTATAGCGTTTCCTTCACGACCCACTACTGCGCTCGCCAACCCACCCTTAAAGCGTAGTAAATAGGTATGACTATTAACTCTAATAGGGACAGCACCGTGTCCAGAAATTAACTGTTGATGATGGAAAAATACGAAAATTGCCACCCAAAAATCCATCACGCTTTTATCACTCTTACTACTTTAGTTTCGATAAAAAAAGGGGTTGATTTCCGCATATTTATAGCTGGAACCCTGAAATAACAACGAAACCCAATAAAAACCCAACTTCTTATGCATAACAAAACCGACTCCGCCAACTTTTGCTCAGAAAAGAACTAAAGACCGATGCAGATCGAAGATTCAAATAACTCTTAGAAAGTTGGTCCCCTCGATCGGCGGATCGACCGATAGTCCCGCTTATAACGACCGGGAGAGAATTTTAATGCGCCTCCATTTTGGCGCAATGCTCAAATTTTACGACCAAGAAGTCATTATGAAGGGAATTATTGGCACTCTGATTGCTCTGGCCGTGATAAAAATTCCCTGGTCCGCAAGAAGGTGGAACTAATTCTGAGTTAGATTGAAATGGTCGCCTAATGGACGGAGTGGGTGCGATTCCAGCACTGCTTTGCTCCATTAGGAGTGGATTATGATTTTGGGGTTTCCGTGGCACAATTTAATTTGAGAGGAGTGGAGTTATGGGTTGGTCCTCTTTCTCGCGTCGTATTCCTCAATGCTAAAATGCTAAGGGTCGTGATTTCCTAGCAGCCGTGGCATCAACATTTGCTGGACGGTGTATTGCCACTTGTTCATGTCTTTATCAGAGTAAGAGTGTAGAGTAAGAGTTTATGGGTGGGTGCTGGATAGAAAGCTCGGATTCAAGAATTTAGAGGTGCGAAGAGAGGACTTTATCGGTACAACACAATCAGGTGATCTGAATTTCGTGGTAAATAAAGGTATTTTTATAGGTATGTTGTGGTTTATCCTCAACATAGCAAGTTTGGAGGCTAAGGTTCATTCATCGGTTCATCGATTTGGTCATAGGTACATAATTCAAGAGAAAGATTAATCAAGATAATAGGTATAAGAGATAAAGTAATATTACCAAATTATAACATGTTTCAAGTTAAAATCTTGAATAAATACTTCGATTAAAAATAGCGTCGTTTACATGAAATAAATCAAACTCACAAACTCCTGAGCCACACAATACCGGCACAGCCACAAGATATATTACTATTCAACTAACTTAAAACTCAGAACTCAAAGTCCATCAAAGTTCTCGGCTTAAAGGGAAACGTCACACTAGTGGCGCTCCCAAGCAGGAGAAGATTCGTAGCTGAAAATGACTGATTGATCCGGAAACCAAATTACGAGTATAAAACGGCGAGTATAATTTACAATAAAATCATTATTTGAAATGGATAAATTTAATAAGAGTGTGTAATGTAAGCCAGAATTGCTAAAAGTATCTTTTGCATTTTCGGCATTCGTAACTAAGGTGTACAATTATAACATGGTTGTAGTGATTTTAAACAGGCCATTAGGGATTAATAGCTATAAGTATAAAGATACCAAATCTTATTTTGAGATCCCTATGAGTTGCTCGCTCTATCTACCGAAAGCAGCTCACGTCTACCCACTATGAGTAGTGCCATTTCACGCCCATGTCAGAGGCCTGCTACTTACAGTAGGTGGTTGAAAAACTCTGACACCAGGGTTCATCGGGTCTTGTGCGACTTGTGTCCCACTCAAAGAAGAAGATGACGTCAACTCAGGACCAGTGTCTGTTCAGTTTTTTTTTACTTCACGGCGCTAGTTTCGCTTCTGTTGCACCTTAAAAGTTAAAAGAACGGTGGAAGAGCTCAGAAGTTGCGGTGATTAATGAGCTGGTTGCTTGATGCGCATGGCCAATGAGGATTAGTGTAAAAAGAGAACGCTACTGTGTTACGAAAGCAAGTATCTACCTACTTAATAAGAATATTAAGAAGTACAAGGTAAAAGAAGAATAAATACGAAAATATAGGATGAAATTTATCTTGTGACCGATAGCGAAAACTTTGAACCAGCTGGTGATGACGATCAACTTTTCCCAAGGAGCATACAAAATTTACGATTTGAGTTACTATGGTAGGTCCTATTTTCCTTGGGGAAAGTTGAGCCTTATCACTAGCCGGTTCTGAGTTTTCAGTATCGGTAGTATTTCACCCAGTATAAACGATTGTGGTGTACTTATAAAAAGAAAGTCAAACATACACAACGTTTTCTTTATTTCTTGAGGGAAAAAAGAACAAGATGGCTGAATAATGGCTGCTGTCGCCATGTCTTGTATAGATAGACTTAATGTTTCAGCTCCGTTCTTTTTATTATTCTTTATTAAGATTTTTCTACAAATTTTTTCCATACCCAAACAAATCGATTGTACTCAGAATCCGATAGTGCTGACACCCGCTATCTTTATATAATAGTAGATGTATTTAGTAGTTTTTTGAGATTTAACTCATCCCTTCTACATCCAAACAAATCGATTGGACTCAGAATCCGATAGTGGGCAGCAAGTCGTTAGGGCTGTCAACTCAACGCTAACCCTCTCGGACATACATACAATACTAAACATCACTTATCTTTATAACAGTATATTTAGTAGTTTTTTTGAGATTAAACTCATCTTTACACCCAAACAAATCGATTGGACTCAGAATCCGATAGTGGGCAGCAAGTCGTTAGGGCTGTCAACGCTATCCCTCTCGGACAGACACACAGTAGCAAACACCAGCTACTATCATGACAGTAGTGATATTGCCCCGTCAATATCGACATAAAAATAAATAAACATTGCAAACGCGCATGTAACTACGATTTTTTTATATGTTGTAAGGTCCCTTGAGAGTAGTTAATACCTAAGTTTGCAACACTGAAAACCTTGTGCTGCCTCCACGGTGCTCAATAAACTGCGAAATTTTGGCCCATATTTCAGTTTTTTGTAAAAATCTACCATAACGAAGATTTTTTCAAGTACGTTTCATAGAACTTTATTAAAGATAACTAAATTTGCTACAATTTCAGGGAAACCTGAGCACACTATGTCTTTTGGTTGCAAAGATACAGCAAGTCAAAGATGGGCAATTCTTCCGCAGTGCTAAGAAAGCTGTGAAATTACAGAATTTCCGATGTAACAGCTCTTGTTACATTTTTTTTTCAAAAAATCATATTATGTTGTCCGTCTTGCACTAAGCCAGTTTTTAGGGTTCCGTACCCAATAGAGTAAAAAACGGGACCCTATTACTAAGACTTCGCTGTCTGTTCGTCCATCCGTCTGTCACCAGGCTGTATCTCATGAATCGTGATAGCTACAGAGTTGAAATTTTCGCAGATTATGCATATCAAAATCCGTTCAGTAGTTTTTTCGCGTGTATCTCATGAACCGTGATAGCAAGAGAGTTGAAATTTTCACAGGTGATGTATTTCTGTTGCCGCTATTACAAAAAATACTAAAAACCAGAATACAATAAATAGTAAGGGATCCCATACAAGAAACGTGTTTTTTTGTTGGTTTTTGTAAATAGTGTTTCGGAGGCTGTTTCTCATGAACCGTGACAGTAAGTTCTTTTAAATTTTCACAGATGATGTATGTTTATTGCCGCTATAACAACAAATACAAAAAAACTGGCGAAGTGCGAGTCGTACTCGCGCACAAAGGATTCCGTACCATCATTTATAAAAATGACAGAAATATCATATCTGTTGCCCGACTCGCACTTGACTAGTTTTTGGTATTTGTTGTAATAGTGGTAATAGACATACATCATCTGTGAAAATTTCAACCATCTAACTATCAAGGTTCACGAGAAACAGCCTTCGAAACATTATCCACAAAAACGAGCAATAAAATCACGTTTCTTGTATGGGAGCCCCCCTTAATATTTATTGTATTCTGGTTTTTAGTATTTGTTGTTATAGCAGCAATAGACATACGTCACCTGTAAAAATTTCAACTCTCTAGCTATCACGGTTCATGAGATACAAGTGCAAAAACTTCTGAACAAATTTTGATTTGACGTTGACATTGGCAGCACAGGGTTTTCAGTGTTGCAAACTTGGGTGTTAACTACTCTCAAGGGACCTAACAATATATAACAAAATCGTAGTTACATGCGCGTTTGCAATGTTTGATGTCGATATTGACCGGGCTAATAGTAGTTTTTGTGATTAAACTCATCCCTTCTATAACTAAACAAATCGATTGGACTCAGAATCCGATAGTGGGCAGCAAGTCGTTAGGGCTGTCAACGCTATCCCTCTCGGACAGGACACACAGTAGCAAACACCAGCTACTTCCATAACAGTAGTGTTACTGATTAATCTTAAACTCATAAAGATTCATATAAAGAGTATACTATGAGAGGGCTAGGTGGGCAGAAAATTGTTTCTCTTCGACAGACTAATTCCGGTCGTACAAAATGAAAGACACGCTAATATAGTAACTATTTTGATACGAATATAGTATAAATGTAGGTAGGTACCTACGTGTATTCTGCGGCTGCGTATTAATGGATAGGATATTAAAAATCAGGGAAGAACCTGGCCAGTTTATTTTATTCGCAAAAGTAAATATTTATTAATGTAGCGAAAATGTTTGAATTGAATTTGTAGAATAGATAAAATAATGAGATGAGTCTACTTACATACTCTACCATCATACCACTTTAAGACTTGTGACATGTCACTTCGAGACTTGAAAGATGTGAACCCAATTGCTATCGAAATGGCAAAACACTGGTACAAGGTAATTAAAAAATTATAGTTTACTCCTTGATTAAGAAGGGGAAGCCGACTTTCACTTAAGTGCCCAAACTGTACTGTAGTTTCAGTACAGTCACTTTTCTCTAAATATTAATTTGGTTGCATTTTTATATGTGTAGGCTACAAATTGCGCACTCCATTGACAGTTAGACACCAGAATTATGACTCTATCTAAAGCTTGACTTTTATTCAAGTATCCAAACGGTATGAAAAGTACTCGGTCTGTTTTCTCTGCACAGAAGGGTTGCATGTCCATTTGTATGGTGGTACAAATTGCGCACCCCATGTTTATCCGATACAACCCCTTGCTCGTATTTACCGAGGACCCCTCGGGCGGCGACATTGAAGCGACTTTTCCACCTTTGTTCGTCTTCAAGTTCAAATGTCGGATGTTTCTATCGGAGTTTTATAAAATAAACTTTTTACGTAAAAATGTTTAACGAAATACCTATTTGTGGAACAGTTTCTTCGTGGTGCCGGATTAGCGCCACTACATTTCTACTCGTAGTAGGTGTCGCTTTAAAATACCTAATAAAGAGTTCAATTTGTCTAGGGAAAGGGCAACAGCGCTTCCTGTGAACCCAACATCTTGACTGCGGTCGCCAATCCGCCGTGGCGAGCTAGGACGAATGGTGGAGGTTGGGGCCCATTGAGGCTGTTGACTGATGTGTCTATTTAATTATGTTAATGATGATAGAACTGAAAAACATTGAGTAAGTAGGTAATATGCTTTGAAAAACTTCCATTTTGTGGTCAAGTTATTAAAAAGAAACTCTTCTATATTATTTATCATTATTACTAGCAACCTGTTAGCGGTTTCACCCGCTGTAAGTCATTTTCGCGTCAGAAAAGGCATTTTTCCGGCATGTGTTATACGTATAAACCTAGTTCTTCTTGAATCACTCTTATTTTGATGAAAAACAGCATATAAATTCGGTGCGTGGCTTAGGAAGAGTTAGCGAATTCCACGACAGACAGACAGACAGAGGAACGCAAAAAGCGACTTCATTTCATACTAGGTATTGGAGGAAAACTGTATAACTTTACCATTTAAATCAATCTGATAAAAACAAAGATCAAATCATCTTGAAATCAAATAAGTATTAAATCTAGATTTCATTCCATTGCATAGCATAGAATAATAATATAATATTTCTACGGTGAATGCACATTGATAGGTTATAATATAGATCTAAGTACTTACAAACATGAAATAAAAATACAAACACTTTATTTCATCATAACATTTTACCTAGAAAGAGAGCACCTATTGGCTATATAGGTGGGAAACAAGTTCAGACGAAGTGGACTACATTTTGGGGCTTTTAGTAGTCTACTAGATTTAAGGAGCCACTGTAGCAACAGAATGGAGTAGCGACAATAAGTATTCCCATCTTATTCTTCTTTTAGTGGGACACCAAGTCGCTCAATGACCCGATGAACCCTAGTTTCAGTGTTTTACAACCGTCTACTGCAAGTAGCAGGCCTCTGACATGGTTGTGTATCGTGTAACCGGGACCGACGGCTTATCATCGCCCCTTGATACTTATGCACGGAACCATCATGCTTTTCGGACAATCAGGTGGCTCAGCCTGCAATGTCCTGACCAGACTGGGTACATATTCACACAGTCATAAATATCAACTTTGTGAGTGACCCCACAGGGAAATCGTACCCGGATCCACTCGAACTAACCACTGCGCCACATCGGCTGTCAAAATTCCCATAACTATCACCTCAAAGGTCACCTCTGAGAGGTGTCAGGAGCATAACTGCATAATTTAGACGTTCATTGCGGCTAGCAGAGCCAAATGCCAGACATATACCTACTGCGATACTATTTACACTGAACTGAAGTAGGCATCAAGTTGGTAAGATTGTTTTCGTACGATGTGAAAACAATAAGACAGTCACTACAATTTGGATTAGATAACCCAATTTATAGAATGCAATAGCCACCTATTGGTGGCATGCTTGACTACTCATGGCCGAGTTTTGTGGCAAAGTTATATGGAAATATTGTGGCTCATACAGCCACAAGTTGCCCCGTTTGACAGCAACGCAGCGCTGTCACAAGTTCAACTGCATAATTTTGACGCTCATTTGCGACTAGCCATATGCCAGACAGTTTCTTACTACTCGCTATAGGAAATAAGAATATCAAAGCTTGGCAAACGGATTGGCGAGCGCAGAGCAAGGTGTTGTATTCACATAGTGTTCACGCTGCTGTCCATACCCTGCATTCATCGCTATTGACGATACTCAGGGGTAGAATGGGGTGATGGTATTCTAAGGCGGCACCAAACGAAAATCTACTGTATAGAATGCCATGGTTAGCTCTAATATTCCCATAACTTCACTTCAAAGATAAGGAGGTGTCAAGCAACGCTGCGCTGTCAGGAGCGTAACTGCATAGTTCACACGCTCATTTGCGACTAGCAGCGCCAAATATCAGACATTTCCTACTATGATTCTGTTTATACTGAGCTGTGGGTGTCGCAAAAAGCTTCAAAAGGATTAATTCATCCCAAAAGATAATGTCAACCTTTCACTGCGCTCGCCTATCACTTTGCAAAGATGAGAATATTCCCATAACTTCACCGCAAAGGTCGGCTATGAGAAGATGTCAAACAACGTAGTGCTGTCAGGAGCGTAACTGCATAGTTTACGCGCTCATTTGCGACTAGCAGCGCCAAATATCAGACATTTCCTACTATGATACTGTTTATACTGAGCTGTGGGTGTAGCGAAAAGCTACAAAAGGATTAATTCATCCCAAAAGATAATGTCAACCTTTTACTGTGCTCGCCAATCACTTTGCAAAGATGATAGTATTCCCATAACTTTACTTCAAAGGTCGGCTCTGAGGAGGTGTCAAGCAACTACATAGTTTACGCGCTCATTTGCGACTAGCAGCGCCAAATATCAGACATTTCCTACTATGATACTGTTTATACTGAGCTGTGGGTGTAGCGAAAAGCTACAAATGGATAAATTCATCCGGAAACTTAATGTAAACTTTTCACTGCGCTCGCCTATCACTTTGCAAAGATGACAATATTCCCTTAACTTCACAGCAAAGGTCTGCTTAAGAAGGTGTCAAGCAACGCGGTGCTGTCAGGAGCGTAACTGCATAGTTTACGCGCTCATTTGCGACTAGCAGAACCAAATGCCAGACATTGGCCTACCTACTACGATACTGTTTACACTGAGCTGATGTATCTGGTAAGATTTGTTTGTCGTAGTTGTGAATACACCACGTCCTCCAAGCCCTTCCGTAGAAAAATAATTATGATTTATAATATTTACCCGAAAGGATAATATCGACGTTATAAATTCTATTAATAACGCCAAAACGGGACAAGTTGTCTGATAATAGACCATTGGGCGCAGCATCGGGCAGTCGCAGAATCTAAACGGCCCTCTGCACGATTTATGGCTATAATTCCGTGTGCAAAAGAAAACGGCGAGGTGCTATCGAGGCCACATTGACACTTTAATGCTATTGTTTGATTTAGAGGGCTCATTACTGCCGCGGGAACCGAGCTCGTGAGCCGAGAACCGTTCAACCCGACCACCGACTCCTGCCACGGAGCCTGCCCCCACTTACCTACATTAAACATTCACACTTTGATCTAAGCTAGTACTTATAAAGGAACCTACGCTCTGAAATTGATATCGCTAAAAACAGGCTCCAAGACCGCTCATCAAACAATTAGATAAGATGCGAATCGCAACCGCAGCAACTGTTAACAGCGATCCCAAATTGCTGATTTGTCCGGCAATTCTAACCCTTTGAGATCTTGCGATAGGACCGAGCCCCGGCCGCATCTACCGCGCGTGCCTCGCCAGTAATAACAACAGAAAATTTTACGCTCCGGGACAATGCGATATAAAATTATCTGTTAGATCCAATAATCGCACGGAACAGTCGGGGCTTAATGCCGGCCAATCATTAGCTACGAGGGATAACGGAGCCGACGGCCAGCGTGGCCCATTAACGTCGGAAGAGAAGTGCGCTCGGCGGACGACGATGCCCCGTGACCAAACGTCAATGCAACCTCCGCAGCGTATGTTTCCTACAGCTATGCATTCCTCGCGCGCCCCCCGGCCACAGCTCATTCCCACTGACAAAGGAATGACTTCATCGCAACTTTGTCTGTGTCTTTCAAGAAATCGAGCCTTCGATGTTCACAGACTATATCCGTGATTAAAATTACACGTTGCCGCGTAATTTGTGCGCTCCAATCATGCTCTAATTATAATTGAGTTCCCAGAGATTTCACCGGGAAATATTAAGTACACACGCACGCTTTAATAACGTGTATCGGGGCGCGATTAAGTGCGAGCGCTTATAAATACTCGTAATTATTTTATCGGGACGGACTAAGGAGGAGTGCGGGCTGGCGGCTCGCGGGCCGCACTATCATTAGCGCGCGGAAAGCGATCAGTTATTTACGCGGGCGAGTGGTCGCGGCGCGCCGACGGTCGACGGTCGACGGTCGGTCGGCTCTCGACGCCGCACCGGCCGTGTTGGTTTACGGCGCAACCCCCGAAGGAGATGCATTCCACCATTCCACCGCTCACGAACTCACGACTGCACAACCATAATTACCCGTGGGTGTACGCCATTATACTTCGCGAGCGATTATTATCAATCGTTGTGCGGCTAGCGTACGGTCACCGCTTTAGAGCCCCGATGTAATGGGACGAAATTATCGTAATATCATAACGAGAGATGCAAAGCAGATTATGCGATAATTATACGTGATATATCAAAATCTCGCGATTGCAAGGTTTGCTGTCTTTGTCCGTCATCTGTGGCGGGACGTATGGTTGTCTTTGTCGCGGCGCCCGCGGCGGGTGCGGATTGTCGCTGAGTGCGCGGGCGCACGCCGGCATTGTTCGCGCGCCGCCGCCGGCCATCCATACCTCACCCCAACTCTTACCAGGATGTTGCTAATTTTCTATCATTGCTATCTCTCCGAACTTTATAGACCTTTAGATTTTGAAATTGAGGTGTCAAGGAACAATATTTATAGCCATCGCAACAAAACAGTGAATTCTGCAATATTCTAATCGTAGCCCTCGGACACGCCGTCCACATCTGTGATTGCTTTTGCGATTCAGGGAAATATGAGTATTCTAGTCCTAATAAGGACAATTAGGGTTCGCAGTCGCAAAATTAATGGCATAATTGTAGCGATTTGGAATCGGTGTGGTTCCGCCTCTTTAGAGAGTTGGCGATTATTATTACTCTGCGCTAGGGCCAACAAAATCAGTGCCTACCAAATGCCTTTAGGAGTTTGTAAATGGTCCGTTCGCGAGGTTCACGCTCCACTCATTACAGCCGCTGGTAATGTGTTCCGTCATCGAGATTAAACTCCTCTAATGGAGGCAGGCACGTTGCCAGGGGGTGCTTGCACTACCACTCACGGAAAAGCGCCTATTGCACTTACCCTGCCCAGCCTCCCGATTCGGTCTACACTGCTCTGGTTGTTTTGAGTTTGTTGTAATGTTGGCATTAATGCAACCAACAATGTATGCCAAATAGGGCCCTATCGACAGGGTAGTAGCCACTAAACTCACTTCCCTATCAATTCCGAGGAAAAATCTTAGTTTGTAAAGTTCATATTGCTGGAATGCAGTAACAATGTTAGACTCTCCAGAGATGCCTTTCTGAGATACACTTATGGTTTGGCTTCAAGTTTTCCGATTGTTTATGCAAATAAGGTCCTTCATTTTTAGAGATTGTCTTATATGGATGATATTTTTGTTGCCCTAATAGCAAGAGCCAATCGAACGTTGTCTGGATTAAATGTGGGTAAGTAGTTTCGTAAGTGCTAGACTAGAGTCACGCAGTAACGCAACGCCGCCGCGAGCGTTACATAGCGGATAAAGGCAATAAGTCCCCTGAGTACAACCCTGTCGTCTCTTATTTATTTCCTCGGCGTCACTATTACAATTGCACCTAATTGAGGTTTGTTCGCTTTTAGTAAAATGGGCAATTTCGTTCTTAATGCTGTTTGCTCTGTTATGCTGTTAAACGACATGAAATTGTCTCGTCTTGGTAGGTCGTGTTGCCCGTCTAATGCGCAGCTAACTTTCTTTTAAGTATTTTTTCTAAAAGTGAGCCCCATTAGAAACTAAAACGACAGTCAGCTTAATTTGTAACGTAAGTTTTATTTTCCGTAGCAACGCTTTTATGACCTTTTGTTTCGAAAAACAAATAAAACTCAACACTGTTGCTTCGAAGATGATGATACTGGAAAAAAGTTGCGCAGTAATAAAAATGTTAGTACAAATGTTTTTGCACCTCCAGCGGGCACTAATTATGCACGGAGCATAAAGTATTTCTCGAAGTCTTCACAATGTAAGCTTCGACAGTTCGTTGCTTCAAGAAAGCTCGATGATTAGCGCATAGCATTCTCGTATTTAAGTTAATTGGCGGTTACGAGTGATCGATCTATGGCGGCCGGGGGATCGAGGGGGAGGCGGGGGTGATTGGTCGAGGGGAGAGGGGGGGGGATAGAATGCTCAAGCGCAGCGACGCGGTGGAGCAGCGCAGCAGCCGTCCCGCACGGTCGTTTCGCTCCGGCTACCTGCTCGACCACTCCCGTGGCCGCGCCCCCCGTTGAGTCACCGCGCTCACCGTTACCTGCGTCGGGCTAGCCTCACTAGTCCCACGCAGTCTCCCGCCACCGTTTGTGCCTTTTTCAAGGCGCACTCCGTGTGCTTTGTCAAGTACGTCTTTTTTCTCCGAAAACCGCCGGTTTACGCGGTCCTTGCTCAGTGGATACCCACGGTGCCTACCTGGCACTCGCTACCGTCGCATAGTGAGTGCCGGCTTAACGAAGCTGAGCAGGGGGTGTTGACCCGATACATCAGCTTTGCCCCTTCAGGGCAACGCTCAAATCGGACGGGGACCAGAACCACCGGCCCTGGGGGTGAACCCAAGTCGACCCTGGTACCATCCTTTCCCCTGTCCGAGCAGAGTCTGTCTGGGAGAAGGGTTTCGGCCCCAACTTCCTCTTTGCTCGGGCCTGTTAGGAACCTCCCACCCAATAAGATTGGTGGAGGAGACACTCTTAGGGCTACATTAGTTAAGTTCACCCTCTCTGCCTATACCCGGCAGGGAGGATCACCGACGTTTCACCCGAGGGCTGTCCCCGCCCGAGGGCCGCGATTCTTTTCACCTTAGCTAGGACCGATTGCCGTGGGTTTCTTGCCGTTTCTTTACCACGGAACGGTTTCCGAAACGGCGGTAGTTCTAGCTAGGAAATGGCAGCTGAAACTGCAAACGCGCTCCTCACGGAGCTACTTCGCGTCCTCGGTGAGGACGAAGATATCCGATCTCGCCTGACCAAGGCCTCCCCGCTGTTCGGCAAATTGCTGTCCAGCGATCCCGCTACCGCGCCAGCGGTCCCCAACTCCGAGTCAACCGATGACTCATCCGACTCGTCCCGTGCTAACTCGGCACCAAGGACTCACGATGAGTCACCCCTGTCCCCCGACCCCCCCTCCCCCGCCGACGGAAATGGCCTCAACAGCGATGTTGAAGACATGGACGTCGCCGCCACCTCATCCGAAAGCGAGGTTGACCCCGAAATGGTCGCCGAGGGCTTCACCCCCGTGACCAAAAAGCGCAAGAAGCGCACTCTAAAATCGCCCCTCCCTGACCAAACGGCCAAGGCCGCCCGAGTGGGTGGTGCCGACTCCAGCCGCCGCAAGCCGGCTGCTCCGCCCGCCCCTAAAGCCGCTTCCGCTAAGGAACGCACCCCGCCCCCCATTATTCTCCGGGACAACGCCAAATGGTCGTCCCTTTCGAGTCAGATGACTCTAAAATCCATACCTTTTCTAAGGGCTACCCAGTCCAAAGATGGTATCCGTATACAAGTCCCGACGTCCACTGCCCACAGGCAGCTGACCAAGTTGATGGACTTCCTCCAATTCCCATATCATACATATGCTCTGGAAGAGGAGAAACTTCACCGCGTCGTCATACGCGGTATCCCAAAGGAACTATCCGAGCAGGAAGTTCATGATGACCTCGTCAGTCAGGGCATTGCCGTGACCAACGTTCATCGCATAAAGTCCCACAAAAACAAGCGGATTTTCGACATGGTTCATGTCACGCTCGAGAGGAGCGAGGCCGGCAAGGCCATATACGGTGTAAAAACCGTATGCAACCTCTCGGGCATTCGCTTGGAAGCCCCACGAAAGACCGGTATCCCTGGCCAGTGTCACAACTGCCAGGTTTACGGTCATTCCTCTCGCACTTGTCATGCCATCCCACGGTGTGTCAAGTGCGCAGATAACCACAGCACTGCCCAGTGCACCCGTCCTAAAAAGACGGACCCGCCCGCGGCAGACAGCTCCACCCCCGCTTTACCACCAGTCTGCGTCCTCTGTGGCGAGACTGGCCACCCAGCCAACTACCGTGGCTGTCCCCGTGCCCCTAAGGCCAACCCCAAAGTTCTGGCGCGACTTCTCGCGAAGGCCGCCCAAGCCAATAAATCGGCGGGTGCTCAGAAGCAACCTTCTGACACCACCGAAAACTGCAACTTCCCGCCCCCCAGGCCCGCCTGGGGCCCCAAAACGGGTCCGACGCCCCCAGCCCCCGTCCCGCCAAAGCCCTTGGCGCCCCCCAAAACCGCCCCTGCGAAGCAGGCGCCTCCGCCGCCTGCTCCGCCCAGGCCAACCCCTCCTCCTAAAGCGAACGCCCAAGGCGATCTTGCCGACGCGCTTTCAGTTGTCTCCTCCTTCACGAGTCTCTTCGACGTTGAAGAGATTATCGCGTACTCTGAGGAGATAAAAGCAAATGCCGGCAATGCTGCCGCACTTATGCAAGTCGCCGTCCGCTATAGCGGTCTGGTTCTCGCTTTTAAAAACTTCAAACCCCAATGATGGATAGGTCAATTAACTTAGGGAACCCCAGTAGTGGTAGGACCAAGCCTCGGTCGCTCAAAATAGGCTATTTTAATGCCGACGGCATTAGCCCAAAGAAGATGGAAGTTAGCCTCTTCCTGAAAGAGCACAATGTGGACGTCCTTCTTGTACAAGAAACGTTCCTCAAACCCCATATGCGACCTCCACGCATAGCGCACTACAACTTGGTACGCAATGACCGCGTAACGGGCGATAAGGGTGGCACCCTTATCTACTACAGGCGAGCACTCCACTGCTCGCCCCTGGAGACCCCGCCCCTCTCCTACATCGAGGCTTCCGCATGCCGCATAGGCATGACGGGGCACCAATCCATCACGTTGGTGTCGGTATACTTGTCTCCAAGTACGAGAAAGCCACTTCTTCAAAGTGAGCTCGTGTCGTTATTCAATCTCGGCGACTCAGTTATCATAGCAGGTGACTTGAATGCCAAGCACCAGTCATGGAACTGTGTCGCCAACAACACTAAAGGCAACCTCCTCTTCTCCTGGCAGGATGACATGACTTTCGACTTGGTCGCCCCGACCGAACCGACGCACTTCCCCCGCAAGGCAGGTCACCGTCCCGACGTCCTTGACATAGCACTTCTACAGAACATAAGGCTACGCCTGACTTCTATAGAAGTGATTCAAGAACTGACGAACTCTGACCACCGTCCTGTACTACTCCAACTAGACCCGCGAAACGACCTCCCCGGCCCCTCTGGCCTGTGTGGTCCGACCAAAACTATAATAGACTGGGCGAAACTAGGCGAACCCTTAAAGTTCCCAGCTCTATTCACCTCGACCAAATACCGACTAGTCTCACCACCGAGACCGACATAGAACTAGCCGTCTCCTCTGTTACGAATCACGTTAAAAGCGTCGTGGACAGCTGTTCAAGGACGGTTAAAATTACAGACGACAGTAAGTTTAACCCTCCGAGCGACCTTCGTGCTATGATAACAGAGAAGAACGCCGCGAGACGAGCGTACGAATCCTTCCCAACGCCTGAGAACAAATGGTTCTGGCGCGCTTTAGACAGAGACGTAAAGCGTCGCGCAACCGAATGGCGTAACAACGGGTGGGATCAGACCCTGGAGGAGCTGAAACCATCCCACCACGCGTTTTGGAAGCTTCAACGCACTCTAAAACAAGAGACCGTAACCGTACTACCTGTACTTAACCGCCCCGACCAGACTAAAGCCTTTGACGACGACGAAAAGTCCGAATGTCTGGCTGACAGTCTCGAAAACCAGTGCACCCCCAGCACGCTCCCATGCGACCAGACTTTTGTTTCGACCGTCGACTCCGAAGTCGCGCGTCTCACTTCCCTTCCCCCGACTAGCCCCCCGCTCAGAGCTATCTCTGATATGGAGGTGCGAAACGCCCTTAAGGCACTCAAACCGAGAAAGGCCCCAGGCCCGGATGGCATCACCAACCGGGTCCTTAAAATTCTTCCCGACCACCTGATCAACCTTATCACCATGATACTGAATGCCGCCATGGCAAATTGCACCTTCCCAGCTAGCTGGAAAGAGGCAACGGTCATCGGCATTCACAAACCGGAAAGCCGGCCAAGGAGCCCACTTCCTACCGCCCGATCAGCCTTCTCAACCCCATTGCCAAACTTTACGAACGCATGATCTTCGCCCGACTGCAAGATCATGCGGAGACCAACAGACTCATCCCCGACGAGCAATTTGGCTTTCGGCACCGGCACTCTTGTGTCCAACAAGTGCACCGCATTGTCGAACACATATCTTCAAAGCTAAATGACTCGACTAAACCGACCCCCACCGGAGCAATCTTCCTCGATGTAGCGAAAGCCTTCGACAAGGTCTGGCACAACGGACTGATATACAAGCTGTATCAGCTCGGTGTGCCAGATCGTCTTGTGCTTATAGTACGAAACTTTCTGTCGGATCGCAGTTTTCGCTACAGAGTAGAAGGTACTCTGTCATCCCCTCACTCCATACGGGCAGGAGTCCCCCAGGGCTCCGTCCTATCCCCGCTACTTTTCACGCTATACACTAGCGACATCCCCAAACCAACCTCCTCGCTCTGTCATCTTGCCATGTTCGCCGATGATACAGCTATCTATGCTTCTCACAAGAACGACGGCAAACTAGTCAAGATTCTCCAAAGCGCAATGGACTCCCTCGGGAGTTGGTTCCGCAAATGGAGAATCGAGGTCAACCCCGAAAAAAGTGCAGCAGTGCACTTTCATAGGGGACCAAACCGGTCACTCCCAGCTGTAAAGCTTTTCGGCCAACCCATCCCGTGGGTAAATGAGACCAAATACCTGGGAGTCACACTTGACTCCAGACTAAGTTTCCGTAGCCACATTATGAAAGTACGCAACCGCGCGGCGTTCGTTTTGGGCAGATTACATTCGATGCTGAATCACAAGAGCAAACTCTCCCTTAGAAACAAGGTGAGAATCTACACCACCTGCGTCAGGCCAATCATGACCTACGCTAGCGTAGCATTTGCTCACACCTTCCATTCGCATCTGAATATGCTGCAGGTCATCCAAAACCGGTTCATGCGCAGGGCTACTGGAGCTCCCTGTACATGCGCAACGCCAACCTCCATATCGACTTAGGTCTCCCCACCATAAAAGACTTTATGAAAGAAGCGTCCCGTCGATTTTTCGACAACGCTGCCCATCATAAGAATCCTCATAGTTAAAGCATCCAATTACTTCCCCATCCAACTTCGAGATTCAAACGCCGCCCCAGGCATGTCCTTTCTGATGATGACGATCCCATCACACTAGCAGCCGCTGCAGCCAACGCGAGTAGACTCATACACTCCACAAGCTCTTCAAGCAACCGCCGTCCCCGCCGGCGGGGACGCGGAGGTCCTCATTTGTGCCTTTCTTTGGCAACTACCGGCATATACCCGGTAGACATAGTCCGATTCGTTCTTCCCAGAACAACTCGTAAGCCCAGTCTCGCCCCAAGGGCGCGATTGGGCTGGTTGTTTGAACAACCACCCAAACACATCCGGGTGAGCCCTCGCTCCCCACCAAATAGTCAGGTGTAGTTTTAACGGCCCCGGGACCGGAAAACATAGAGTCCAGTAGCAAAAAAAAAAAAAAAACGCGGTGGAGCGCCGCGGGCGACGCACTGTCTCACCTGCGAAACGTAGGGCTGCTGAAACTGAAGTCTATTACAAAGCTCATAAATTGAAAACGCGAATATTGCAAAATTCACTTGTGACCTCGGACCGTGGGGTACCGTCCCACCGCTCTGAAAACTGAGGCGACCGTAGCTCAGTTCACATTTTCAATTTATGAGAATAATATACTGTGATTGCATCAAAAATCCCAATATATTACAAAGCTCTTTACTTAGTCAAGCAATCACTGGTACTTTAAAAGCTACCCTGGACAAGTTCAGCAAACAATCTGTGAACCAAAAAATACCTGAAACTGGGACACACACAAGAGGAAGAACCACTTCATGATAAATATAGTCTACAAAACGCTTGCTTGGCATGCCAAGCACGTTTTTGTAAATTGATATGAGGGTAAGTATGAGAATCAAATCAGGTACCTACCTACCGGTTTTAATTACTTTATTACATACTTTTCTGCCTTGGGAATAGTGGTCCAGTTTCATGAACTTTGCTTCAAACGTTGAAATTTTGTCGGTCACATCAAGAAGAGACCAAACTATTTTCAGCAATTCAAAGAAACCGGCGAGCAGTGAGGTTCTTCAAATCGTTTCAATAACTTTTCAATGGCTACTACGTATTGTTTACATACGATTTTTAAATGATTTGTTTATAATAAGGTGTCAGCCCTGGTGGTACCATAACAAAGCAAAAATTGCTGGCATAATGAAGCATAATGCAAAGCGTGATACAAAGTTCATATCCGCCCGCGGCCGGATTAACTTGTTAGTCCTCCCCCGCCAAGGAACTCGCTAGTGAAATATTGGTATGTTTAAAAACTCTGATACCAGGGTTCATCGGGTTTTGTGTAGACTTGGTGTTTCACACAGTTACCGTGGCTAAAGCTTTGAGTGAAATGTGAAATTCGGCAGTAAACAAGACACAACCGAGATGCGTTTAAATAGGCATTGGTTTAGTTCGGTCTGTTAAATAAAATGCTTCGTCAGTAGCATATTCTGCAGTGACAACAGTCCACTGCAGAATCTGGCCTTTCAGTTGGAGGGGTTGTCATACTAAGCTTGACAGGCGGATGAGGCGGATTGAAACGCTGAAGCGTAGTGTAAAACGGGATACAAAATCCATATCCGGCAGCGGCCGGATTAACTTGTTAGTCCTCCCCCGCCGATGGAACTCGCTAGTGAAATATTGGTCTGTTTAAAAACTCTGATACCAGGGTTCATCGTGTGTTTTGTGGACTAAGTGTTCCACTCATTCTAATACTTGAATAGGAAATAAAAAAATTCCGGAACTGCCTCAGTTCGAGCGCCATATTGAATTTTGAAAGGCAGAATTAGAAGAACCCAGTTCCGAATGATTGCAGAACCGAATAAATAACTCTTGACGGGGAAAAGTAGAGTTCAGTCAGATCTACAAAACGTTTTCTTTTTGATATTTCAAGGACATGAACTACGACTATATGACGAAACAGTATTTTCGTTTCAGGTCAAAAAAGCTATACCTTACTTACGGTTGGTCCACCACACATTCTGAAAAATCTGTCGCAGAGTTACCAAGACTGAATGATCCATATAGACAGAGGGAGTCCATCCAGGCTAAAAGCAAATGTACCTAAGTATTAAGAAACGGCTAAATCCATAACGCCCAAAGGTGTTTGTTTCATAAAACACACAACACAGATTTCTTTATTTTGACGTAGGTAGAGTATAAAAGGTGTAATTGCGAAAAGTGAGCACATTAAATACTTAATGGCAAAATAAACTCTGGTGCGTACACTCAACGTTTGATAAATGTCTTAAAAGCCACAAATTCGCAACGTTTAATGACAAAATTATTCATAAAACAAAGTTGTTGATAATAACCCTTTGTGTTAGCCCAGAGCAGTCCTTCACATCGTCTGATAAATTTTGATGAATCAAAAACAAAAATCGAGTCATCAAGGGGGATCAAATTACACAGCTAACTACGTCGCGTTCCTCTCGAGGAATGCATAAATATCTCTTAACGTGTTTAACCCCAAATCACTGTAAATTATTATTGGGAGTTTACATTATTAAAATAATGAAAATGATCGCTCGGGGCGCATGCGTGCCGGTCGCGAACATAAAAACCACTTGGGGCGATTAAAAATAAACAATAATTGGACCGGCGGTTCACGCATAGCCTCATTAAAACAATTAAATCTTGATTGAACAGAAATTATAGCTGTCGATTCTTAAACATAATGCGATGGTGCCTTCGCCGGAATCTGCTCCGAAAAAAGATTAACGTCCGTTTTAATAAGAAACAATTATGTTATGTAGGTATGTGTGTTTGCGCTGCCGGCTCTGGACCCGCCAGGGCCTCAGGTGCTCCAGAAATCGTCATGTTCCTGCCCTTATCCCAAATGTTTTGTTAGTACACAAAATCATGTAGCAAAAGGATTTGGCTATGTTCTATGACCAGCCGCCTGCCTGACGTAAACGCTTTTTGGTAATGCTAATGTAGGTAGTATGGTTGACCATAGTCGACAGAAATTCAGCACGTGCTCCAGAAAATTGACCCCCAATCTTCAAGGTCGAACGTATCTCAAACAAGTAGAGGAAAATCAACACAATATTTTGTGTTGTGTACGAAGAGTGAGGTTATTTTTGATAATTTCCGTATTTGTAGGTAGCTACATCATGTGAAACTTCTTTAGACTCGAAAATAAGTACAATATGTAATGTACCTACCTTCTTATTTTGTCAGATATTGGCTAGATGATTTGAAAGGATTATAATTGAAATTCATTGATGCACCTAAGAAAAATCACTGTGAATATTTATTTATGTCAAGTAACTGAAACTGCCCAAGCCCAAGAAACTGAACGTTTGCCGAGCGAACATTTTGTTCGAAGGTCCGTCCAAATTAGTCTTTTGACATATTTTGTTACCTATTTTCTACCTGGGTCTAACTCCGTCCCTGTAATCAAACATCCCACGCCCAAGTAGTCGTATCGGTTAATTTCAGAGCGGTTACTTATTCATAATTATCAAAAATTACTGATGGCGTTTTCGGGGATAATTTCTCATGTTTTTGTTACTTATGTCTACGTACGGTCAAACACACAGCGGTATGTTATTGAAAATGGAACCTGTTTACGTAATAATAAGGTTCACGATAGTAGATAATATATAATGTTTTATGTGGTTCATGGTACGTGAAATTAGGCAGTTCATTGACGGCTTAATGTTAGAAGTACCTAGTTAATTGTCCAAGATTTCTCAGTTTTTCAACAGATGGTGTTGTTAGTTTACAAAAACACGCAAAAAAAGACGTAAAGCAACGATTTTTGGAAAATTTAACATATCTAGATCGATTTATCGCCCCCGAAAACCCGACCTTCGATTTACGAAATTACTAATCACATGTGCATTCTTATGGCATTTTCTTTTAAAAAATACATTCATCGTGCCGTTATGCCTCACGGGATAGGTAAAAGTACGGTCGTCGTCATGTCTGATAATCAGTTTGAGGGCCGTTTCTGAAAATCACAACCTATCACTCATTACTACACTGAATACACACTCACTACTACACTACTATCACATGAAACTCACGAGCTACTAAGTCGCCTCTTTCTTACGGCACCTGCAGGAAAGCAATGGCATGATGCTATTCTAAATATTCTAATTCCGAATCATTCGGCAATTTTCTATTGGGTTACATTTTTCCAGCCATGGGAAAAAATACTCCATACTAAGTAGCTTGCAACCTAGTTATTCAACAAAGAAATTAAATGCAATATAATAATGCCGCAGTCTAGACAACATTCCGTTTAAAATAATTACTAACTACTTGCCCACTTAATTTCTTTAACTAGATTCATTATAATAACAAAATTATGAAATGACATTGTAGTGAAACATACCATCCAGTTATTAATTTCCACTTTGTATTCCTGAAACGTATTTTGTGTCTTCAAGAACATTGGACAATACCTGACTTGCAGAATAATTGGCAAGTAATAATGTAAGTACTGATATTGCTGAATTAGTGACTGTACAAAGAATCGATGCAGGCGATTATGGCAGAATTAAATTAATATCGAAGTAGGTACCTACTTAAGACTCTCTACATTTTGAAACTGCTTCCATACGGACTACTGGTGCGAATCTGCGAGGCATCGGTCTCATGAGTGCCTTACGTCCGTATGGACGCAGTTTCAAAATTCCAACTGTCGTAAGGTCACTTGTCACTTCCTTACCCGGAAAGAAGAACTGAAATCGAAACAGTTAGGTACCTACTTATTTTGCAAATATACTTTTCGTCTTTCGTTTTCTTTCACTATAGTGCCGTCACTCGAATAGGCCATATTTGACAGCTGGCAAAATCATGTTAATGCTATGACATAAGGTCTATTTTTCTTTGTTGATTTGTCTCCTAGTATGGGTTTGACAGCTGTCAAATATGGCCTATTCGAGTGACGGTACTATAGTTCAGCGTAAAAACAGAACTAAGCTACATAAACTCTCTACATCCGGTGTTAGATATACAATTTTTGTCAAAATTGCAAAATTTTCCACCGCAGGCTGGATTTGAAGATACACTTGCAAAATTTGCGGCTTTGGAGTGAGCCGCTGCAACCAAGGTGGTAGAGGCTTCGCGACTACAGATGGCAGGTTCAAATCCAGCCTACAATAGAAAATTTGCAAGTTTTCAAAAAAAAAAAGACTCTACATCCTATCCTACCTCGCTCTTCTTACCGTAGAAAGATATTGAGGTACCACATTATCGCATCACGCATGTCCAGCAAAGTAATGTCCGTACGATATGCTTAAGACCGCTATAAAGGAATTTCCGAAAATTGCCTTTATAAACATGAGAGTTTCTCGTAAACAGTTAAGTGAAAAGAAAATATTACTTATACATCTAGTCAGACATATCTTTATCTAAAAAATGATCAACAAAAATATTAACATTTCAGTGGCTAACATAGAATAAAGAAGGGAAATCTAAGACAACAAACTCAAAATTCTGAAAAAAGGGCTCAAATCAAGCGCGAGTTTTGAAGTTTTGGTATACTGTATCAAAATGTTGATTTTACAAACAAATAGAGAATATCTTTAAAAACAATATTACCAATGTACTTTTTTCAATTTCATTCATAAATTTAGCTTAACATTACGTTTTCGCTGCCGTATCTTGACTGAATATCTCGCATTTTTAATGGCTCCTGTATGAAAAACTATCCATAGTATAACTTCAGAAAAAAAACATATGTTGTGTGAAGATGTATTTAATCAAATGGTAAAGTAATAATTAATTATATTTATTTTGTAATTATTCTAAAAATATTCAAAAATCCCTATATAATTGGTGCAACGACAATCAGAGATTTAGTAGCGCTTGAGCGCTTGCCGAGGTCGGACCTATGTCACTCGAGCTTTTCCCGGCACGCGAAATAATGACAACAGCTGACGTGACGTTGACCCTGGGTATTTTATGAAATATAGGGAAATTCTTCAATCATTCTGTAATTTATGAGCGCTAAGAGTAGCACAAGACTGTGAGGAGTGTCGAAATAGAATGGTGGTATAGATACAGTGGGTGGATGTGGGCTGATGAAGATGACGATGATAATGATGATGTGGCTAGCTGTCCAATACTGCCTCAGTCGTTGAAATTTAAACTATTTGAAAACTCTGACCTCAAATCTAATCATTTTTTTTTGTGCTAAAACGGACTGTATTCAATCACTTCTCGGCGTCTGTCGAGGTACGAAAGAGAGACATTTAGCGCCTTATGTCCAACATACCGGTCGATTTGCACGTTGGCTCCCAGAGCTACATTCATAGCTAAGCAAGAGTCACCGGGACAGAAAAAGGAGTGATCAAAGTTTTGTCTACCTCTAGACCCTCACCTGGACATCACTCTACAAAAGAAAATCTATTGCAAAATTGCACATACGAGCAAGGAAACGCGGAGTTCTACTAATCTGGAGCTCTGTTATTAAATTTTCGCAGGTTTGCTAATGATTGTGCTTGTATCACACGTTTAACTATACTTACCCATTCACACATACCCTGCAATAAGCAAATTCGAGTAGTATACGTAATACGGGTGGTTATTATATGGTTTTAGAAATTGGATCTTGCTCCAGGACCTTTTACTGAGGGCTGGAACCATTTTGAAAACAACTAGGCGCTAGTTATTGTAAATATAGGATGAAATTTTACTAATGACCGATAGCGAAAACTCAGAACCGGCTAGTGATAAGGAACAACTTTCCCCAAGGAACATAGGTCGAAATACGAAAAAAATTTTTGGGCCTCCCATACAAACTTTCCGATCAGATGATTTCAGTTACTATGGGAGGGCCAAAATTTTTTTTCGTATTTTGACCTATGTTCCTTGGGGAAAGTTGTTCCTATATTTAAATTAAGTAGCGCCTAGTTGTTTTGAAAATGGTTCCAGCTAATTTAAACTCAATTAAACAGATATTTTTTTTTGGGCGAACAAATTATTATTTGAGTGACAATTAATTGCATGTTCATCATCTGCCTGCCGTTATCCCAATTCATTTAGGGTCGGCGAAACATGTCTTTTTCTTCCATTCATCTCTATCAGCAGTCAAATCGTCACTTACGCCTTTATTTTTCATATCGTCTTTTATACAACCTATCCAAACTTTTTTAGGCTTTCCTCTTCTTCTGCGTCCATCCATACATTCATGTTCATTACTATCTTTGTTACATGCTCTTCATCCCTCCTCATGACATGCCCATATTGGTCATGTTATACCTACTTAAAAACGGGCATATATTTTATTCGCACAAATATCGGGTTGCTTGATCGGGCTTGTAAGTTAGTTGGTCGGGTTGCTCTGGTTAGTCAGGTGGGTTTGATCGGGTTGGTCGGTTCGGGTTTGTCAGGTTGAGATGGTCGGGTTAATTCGGTGGGTGAAAGTGATAGAAATTTATTTAGCTTCTTCCGCACTAATTATGGCAGGTTATGCTGCTGAGTGAACCACACGAACAGGGACCGGACGAGCGGTTTAATTTTCAATACCCTTTGAAGGGGTTTCCCAATCGTTCGACTAGCGCAAAGTTTGGTGTCCGCGTTTAGATGTGTACTAAATGATTGGCTTTCCCTTTCAATTTGGGAAACCCTAGCATATCGAAGTGGTTAGCGCTTACTAAAGCCTTTCATAGGGTAACCCCGTACTTTTGGTATTTACACTTCGTCAAAGGGTTTTATTGCTCGCTACTACGTCCATTATATTTAATAATATATATATGTCGTATTGGCGCGTCGTGATCTCCAGCGGCACTATGCTAAAATAAATTATTTCTTATTAACTACGCATACGGCACTAACTCGCGTGGATTATCTCATGTAAAAGCGCTATCGAAGGGTTTCCTTTCGAATTGGCGTAGTCAATCAAAAGGCTTTTTTGTTCTGGCTTTGCAACAATTTAACTTACCCATTGGGAAAGCCTTTCATTAGGTTTCCGTTTATGGGGATAGTTTATAAAATATCCAGCAATATCATCGTGCGTTATAATCAAATTAAAATATTATTGAGCTTCAAAACCCGGTAAAAACCCTTAAAAGGAAAGCGCTTCCGGTCCCTGCACACGAACGAGTGCAACTTAATGCAAATGTACTAGCGATGCACTTTACTAATACTGCAATCACCGTTTTACACTCTGCACGTGTTTCGCAGACTCTGGGCACAGTTTAGCGGACATCCATTCCTATAAAGTTTTACATACTTGTAACAGGGCCGAAGACTGAACGTGTTGGAACAATTAGAAATAATACGACATGGGTGTACAGGAATCATCTTCAACGAGCAGGTGAATGTTTCCTCTTCACCGTTGCTATGAGTTTTTAAGAACAACGAAAGTAGTTAAGCGAAACACGTGTAGAGTGTGAAACGTTAGTTGCAGTGTTGTCGATGTTTCACTTATGACACTTGTCGTAATATAACAGGCTGCCTGAAACCGACACCGCTTAGCATGCTGTACTCTCTAGCGGTACCTACCTATTGGTCCACTGGACGTTCGGTGAGAATTAGCCTGTGCAGAAGAGATACACAAACAAAAAACTGATCCTCAGCACTCACTACACAGCTACTCAATGCCTCCTGAACGCCTGAAAAGCCGCAGAAGCTTTTTGAGGTGTACGGCTTCTACAGACAGTGTTCCGCAAGAGGCAAGGGAGCAGTTATGGAAAACACGTTGCCCAACTCCATCCGGGTTTATTTCACCGTTCGAGACTCTGCCGCGGGGGCATAAATTACCGTGGTAAACCTGGAAATCGCTCAATCGATTGCGTATTCGGGTTAGCCGGTGCAGAGAAAACATGGTGAAATTTGGCTTCGCCGACAGCAACTGTGGAGCCCTGTCTCAAACTTTGGCACATTTACTGGCTTGCTCTCTGTTACCGGTCACCTACAGTAAAGAAGATCTGAACTTGGCGACTGATAATGCCATTGCTGTCGCCAAGTACTGGCAGAACAAAGTCTAGTTAGTAGAAGTGCATCGCTAGTACATAGTACATTTGCATTAAGTTGCGGTCGTACGTGTGGTTCACTTAGCCATCGTAAGTGCGGAAGAAGCTTAACATATTTCTATCACTTTCTTCAAGATGGAGTTCCGCAAAGTAACGCCTGATACTATTAGTCACTTGATTCGGTGGGGTTGGTGAAGTTGGCCGGCTCTTTTGGGTCGGGTTGGTCGGGTGAGTCGCATCGGTCGGGTCCGGGCGGGTCGAGTCGGGTTGGTCGGGTCTGGTTAGTCAGGTCGTGGGTTCGTTAGATGTATTTTATTCACCCACTTCCTTTTTTATGCTCGTTTATTATCTTAGACGCTTACCTATTATTTTAGTCCTCCAGTAATTATTTATGTCACCCACCCAACATCCACTTATTTTTGTTGTCACCAGATTTGGATTTATGTCACCAGCAAATTTTCGGTTTTAAGTCACTCGTGGTTTTCGCCATTGTAATTTTAGCACCACTCGGTATAGTATTACAGTATCCCGAAAATTTATTCTATCTTTAAAAAAGTAAGCATTTATCAGACGGCGCTCGTTACAGAACTATGCTAAGGTTCATCGAATCGTTGAACAACTCGGTGTCCCACTCAAAAAGAAGATTACAGTTAATTACTAAGTAATAATTTGAAATATTTTTGATTGAGTTATATTTATAAAGCTACAGCTAAACTCATGATGATGCCTGGTTCGCCGGTCTCGCATAAAAACAACATCTAAATATGCATGTGCCAGTCTCCAATTCCACCTTCACTTATAGAGCGTGCGGAAAGTCATGCCGCTCCCGTATCGGCTTATACAGCCATGAAAAATCTTGCCTAAGACACTGAATAAATCGTCTGCCACAGACTTATGAGGCCAATGATGATGATGATGATGATGATGACAGCTAAAATAGTTTTATTGAGAGGCGCGTTTATTGTGGCTGAGTTAGAATCTTAGAGGTTAATAATGCTATTCAAGAGAAGCTCGTCTGCTGTAAGTTACAATGGATCTAATATGAACATCATTGCTCGCATCTTCGGGCGATGATGTTTGAAACCTTTCGCATTCAGTATAATTGTTAAAATTAAGCAATGAAAAAAAGACAAAAACGTGTTTTGTGAAAAAAGTGTCTTATTATAAATTAACATGAAAAGTCGCCAGTTCCCATCTGTTTGTCTTCAAGCAGCATGTTCAATCAGAAAACAAAGCAATTTTATATAATATCTAGGAAGAATTTGATTATAAACTTTAACTTTTATATAACTTTGACTTAAACTAGTGCCTGGTTTTGATTAAAAACCTAATTTTATCATGATTCTGCGACTTATTGATTCATAATAATATATTGAATTAAAATAATAAAAATCAATTCATTTAAGTGCCTATGTCTTTGAACTATTTACCTTAATATTGGTCTCACCATACAATTTAAATCACTATTCAACACTTGATTAGCTATTTGCTATAGGAAAGAGCAACTTATTCTATGATAATGTTACCTTACCTTACGTACACTGCGCTCGCAAATTTGTCTGCCCAGAAGAGTGGCGGGATTACACTTTCAGGGCCGGCCGTTTTTTTAATAGGCAATCCGCTCCGCGCCAGCCGTTTTTCGGTAATTTTAAACGGACATAAAAAAAGAAACAAAATAGATAGCTATCTACTTTTTTCTTTTACTTTATTTTTGATATTTATATTTTTTATTTCTAAAATAAAACAATATAATATTTATTTATTTATATTTATTTAGATCACACAAAAGAAGGTTTTACAAAAATAAAAAAGTCTAACACTCCCTGCCCGTATTTTAGTTGTATTTTATTTAGAATTCTGAAGCGAGCTTCAATCAAAACCATTTTCAAGCCGCTAAGGAAGATCAGCCAGTACATCAGATCAGTCAAATGCAACACCCCTCTCCAAGAGTATGCCCGTATGTCTGCCGCCGGCGCACTGGCGGCGCGTCACTGTTCCCGCTCTCACGCCTACACTTGACGCACCACGCACATAATTTTTTGCATGTGTGCTCCTAATGAACCGAGCTACAAGTACGATGAACGCCAATCGCGGTAGGTCGACGTGATTTTGCACTAAACAATATGAAAGTCAGATAACGTGACATCCTCGTGACTGGCGAGTGAGAGGAAAAATCTCTTCACGTGAATGGTGCGTGATTGGCCCTTAAAGTGTTAAAATTTACTCCCAATAATTATGTTATCTTGTGGCGAAGATAGTATTATTCAGATGCACTTTATTTGTGGCCATGTTAATAATTCGGTAGCTGTGCTATATTTTTAGAGGCAAAAATGTTAATAAAAGATGCTTGTTTAATTAGTACCCCTGAAATTAACTACCTATCTAATATTTAGTATCTTCTGCTCACTTACGATTATGAAGCGTGCAATAATCATACAATAGTTGTTCTATCTGTTGCTGTTTACCTTGCTATGTGGTGCCGGCTTAGAACAGCATCACCCCATTCCTAGCCGTGGGTATCGTATAATGCGACTAAGGGATATTCATCCAGGGAATGGGCAGTAGCGTTCACTGTAAATTGAACATCTTGCACTGCGCTAGCCAATCCGCTTGCAATACCCTCCAATTAGGGGAGGCCCATGTCCAGCAGTGGACTGTTGTGATTGTAGTAGTAGTAGTTGTTCTATTTAAAAAGATTATACAGATTGGGTACCATACTGCATCATAAACTTCATAGCATTAAAACCACAATAAACCACCAAGAAAGCGCGACGGCGGCGAGGCAGACGACAGCGGGTCAAGATAATTTGGTTCTGGTCGGACGGGTCGCGGGCTGTCATCAAGTCGGCGAATTCCAAAATTCAGCTGGGTAAAATGTCAAATGGGCTCTTAAACTATTATGAAAAATACCTGTTTATGAAAGTAGTTTATCAAATAGGCAAATCAACGAGCAAAAAGTGGTTTTGTAAGGATCCTAATTTTCAATATAGAAGATCGAAAACGTTTCGTGAGAAGAACTGTAACTTTAGTAGTGGTTTGAGGCATTTGCACCTTTGCAGTTGCACCCTATAAGCATTTAGCAATCTATTACCTAAATAAAGGCCATACCTAAGCCTTTTCATAATCCTTTAAAATTAATTTTACTAACCACTTTTTGCGAGCATTATACCACTAGGGCTGAAACCTTAGCATTAGGTATGGAAATGAGATCATTATTATAATTAGTATTAATCTCCTAAAGTGGACCCATCGACGTTCAACGTATCGACCCACATTAGTTATTTACGATAATTAAGTAGCTTCCTTAGAGTATACATAAGGAAGCTATAGAGTGCGCCTAAAAAGTTAGAACAGCTAGAAGTAGTAAGAACACAATCTCTCTGTCCATTAGCAGCAAAAGGCCAATGACAACACTATTGAACTTCTATTACTTCTCATGTATTTGACGTCGGTATCTGTGGAACAACCGCTTACGTTTGACAGTACGGCGCGGGCCGATACGCGCACTCTATATCTTACTTGTATATACTCTAAGGTAGCTTCTCATCATGTGTTATTTTAACAATGCCTTATTATAGGGGATCGAGTAGAACACGCTAATGCTTTGGGATTAAAATCAAGGTTAAGTATAAGTAGAACTTTAGGGTTATCTTTAATCGCCTTATTCGTAGGTAGCTTAAACTTATTCTGAACAAAGCAATCCGTGAACTTTTAGTTTCAGCTAGGCTGAAATACACAAAAAATAAGTAATAATGTCTTTTACATGCATATCTTTTCACGTTGTCGATGTTTCGACATTCCATTTCACCTTCGATGTTATAGGTAATCTGGACCCATCTTTTCAATGATTTCAAGGGTTTTTTGGGATTAGTAAGTAAATAGCAACTTCGATCTTACTTTTTATTTATCACAATTGATCATCAGAGTAATTCTTACTAGCACCTGCTGTCACGAATTTTCGGAAATGGAGTAGGTACAACAACGATTGTTTATAAGAAAATACCTCTAAAATACCTGTTGTGTATTGTTCAATATTATTGCATACAGTAAACGGCTAAATAAAAAATCTATCACTTTCGCTAAAGAAAAGTACCTACAGGAAGGTAACTTGGGTTATACGTACCTCAGAATAATTAACAATCGTCATTTGTCATTTGATCTAGTATGTATAAGTGGTAACCAAAATACAAATTGCATGAACTCTATGAAAACATCTTTGGGATGAACCAGTTGTAGATCTACCTATGAACGTGTTTATAACCTTTTGAATGTACAAGTTACACGTCGAATATTCTTTCCAAAATGCGAGCATGTTTATCCGCAACTCCGCCCAGCAGCAAGCAACATCATTACGAGCTCCATACATATTTACGTCTTATGATATTTTTAATTCAATTTCCCCGCGAAAGTTCGGAACCTACTCCGTTGAGTGTTGAAAGCTATCCAATTTGCGTAATACTGCCAAAATATCTCATTTCTACGCTGAATGCTACAACCCGATACAAAACGGCTTTAGTAACACATTCTTTTAACCAAAATACTACCCTTCGCAAAGGGAATACAGTACTTTTTAGAAGAATAGTGAAAACCACGTACGCATTTTTGGAGTAAACATAAAGGAGTTTTGGCAATTCCATAATGCGAAAGTGGTCTGTTCAAGCTTTTGACTCTATGAAAAAAAAATACGAAACTCAGAAAACGATAGAAAAAGTGAACATTTATATTTTCATAGTCGTTATTCACGGTCCGGTGGTTGTGTGTAAAGGCGATATTTAGAGCCAGCACTCTGCCGATTAACAGGGGCCAGTTTCAGAGAGTTTACCAGATTATAGAGTTGTTATAGACTGGGCAGACGTAAAAGATTATTATATAAAAGTTACACTCCAGATAAAGTGGCATCTTTCAACTCACGAAATGTAGAAATTAAGAGGTAGGTAGGTATAATTCTGTTTCTAATTAGAAATTCCGAAATTTTAAACATTTTGGTTATCACGTAAATAATTAAAATAGAGTCAAAATTATATTTATTTCCTATTTTTCTTTAAATTTAGGTACCGTAAACATAGGTTACTTTAACCCTAGGGGGTTACTATAGCCCAAATCAAAAAAAGATTTTGAATTCCCGCCTTTATTCTGGAGTGACAGATACCGAAGTAATTTGTACTACAATTCATAGATGGCGACAAGGCGAGAGACAACGCGCAAACTAGGGTAAAGTACGGATAGATGCGCACCTTTTGGAAAATGCTCTATAACTCAATAATTAAGAACTTATTCACAAAATTATCTTTACAGATTAGAGGATTGATCTTAAATTTTTCATTGAAGCCCTAATTCATGAATTAAATTTTTTATTGTTTTGTTGTAAATCCAGTTTTATTTGACCTCTTGAAAAAGGGATAGTCGCGCACCCGCACGGATAGTTGCGCAGCTCTAAAAAATCATGGGGGGATACTTTCGCTTTGAAGATTACCTTACCTAGGTGACTTCCTATGAAATTTGTACTTTATTTAAATCAAATCAATTTGAAATTAATTTGATTAAATACTTATTTTAAAAATCGAATAGCGCTCCGAACCTTAATATTATTACTATTTCTAAAGTTATTGAGTGCTAAGTCATTATTTCAGTAAAAAAATTGTATCAACGCGTAGGTAGCATAAAAATGTATGTTGAACAACGTCCATATCTAGACTGTAATTTAGAAGCATTTTATTCATCTGCAACATACTAAAATAAACTAAAATATCAATCTGCGCAACTATCCCCCAAAGCGCAACTATCCGTCCAAAAAACCTGGGCAAATATCCTTTTTGGTACGTATAGTTGCGCATGTAATTAAAAAAATAATGATTTGATATTTTGGGATAATTAATAAATGGGCACATACTTTATAAAGTAGTGCATATGAGGAAATAAAAATGTGAGCGATTCTACAATCGTGAGAAAAGATTCCCGAAAAACAAAATGTGCTAAAATAATTTCGACGCACGGTTTGACCACGCTACTGAAGATTTTTGCTTAAACTGGCGTAAATTGTGCAATCACTCCAATAATTAACGTGGTACTTGGGCTTTCAGGAGGAAGACTACTATGTTTTAATAAGCAATAGTGCTGAAATTCACTAGAACATAGTGTTTTCGAAACTTGCGCAACTATCCCAACGGCGCATCTATCCGTACTTTACCCTATACATATTTCGAATTTCTGGAATATTGTCGGTTGGCTACTGATATCGCTGCGGTTCCTAATTTTGCATAATAAACCCACATTGGCCGCCGGTCTAAGTCCGGCCAACCCTTTTAGCTTTGAGCTATCAAAATTATTTGAGAGAGAACCGTAGCATTGTGGGCGGAATTATACGCTCTGATTGCTCATGTAGAGCTCTATATTTCCATCCCAAACTCTCTACCTAGTAGCTGCTGATGTAGATGAATATGAAAACATGGTTATAATTCGATAATCTTAGCATAATTAATTTTAAGAGTAGCTAGGTATGTGTGTACATTCAAAGGCCGAGAGATTTCCATGTTATGTCTTTTGTTGAAAATTGGGAAACTTTTGTATTCTTGTAGTTACAAAGTGAAACTACAAATCAAAAAACTTATTCGTCATGTGGGACCAACCGGATTAACCCTGTAGTAGAGTTTTAAGAAGCATAGGTAATACCCGAAGCACACCAATTCACATGGATAGTTAGGTGAATTACAAATGAACTATCCCAGGAACCTCAATCACAACTCTTTTCAGAACCTCAAACCGACTCTTTTTCACTACTGTATTTCATCATCATCTTTCTGACCTTATCCCAAATCAGTTGGAGTCGGCGCAGCATATTTTGTTAGAACACTAAATCATGTAGCTAAAGGATTTATTGAGATAGCTATGTTTTATAACCAGCCGCCTGCCTGACGTCAACCCTCTTTGGGAGTGCTATTGTAGATGGTATCACCGCCACCATGCGGTTGACCATAGTCGACAGATATTCAGCCGAGGCAAAAACTCTTCGTCCCCGCTTTTTACAAAACATCCCAAGTGGACTATGGGTGGCAGTATTCTGAACCTCCACCATGCTTTTTCTCTACAGTATTTCTCACTTCATAAAGGGTTGAAATGGCACCAATAAATAAAAACAATAACCGACCACACACTATCCAACCCCCCAGGGTATTCCTATCACGCACGCCGCTAATAAAGCGATGGATACAGAGTATCGCTAATAAATACCACCAGGATTAACCCTAATACGGTTAAGGTGAAAATACGGAACGTTCTATTAATATTGGGCAAATATTATTAGGTTAAAAGATGGGAGAAAGGGGTGGTCAATATCCACTAGGTATGCTGTGCACCTACATTCAGAATTAGTGAACTGAGCAGTCCAAAACTAAATTAGTTATTAGTTTTGCAGGCTGAACCTCCTGATTGTCTGAAAAACTAGTAAGTTTCGTGCTACGAAGGGGACGTTAAGCCGCAGTTCCCGCGTTTGCTATCTATGATATCACTTAGACGGCGGTCGTTACGCAACCTTGTCAGAGGCCTGCTACTTGCATTAGATGGTTAAAAAACTCTGACAAAAGGTGTTCATCGGGTCGTTGGACCACTGGATGTCCCACTCGAAGAAGAAGAAGGTATTAGTGGCCATATATTCCGATCAATTACAAAAGGACCAAAACAGCTCCTAAGTCAGCTGTTTAATTAACTCAGTAAAATCTATTGGCTGCAGAAATAAAATATTTTGTTGAGTGTCTGTTTTTACACGAAACACCTACCACGACCAGATATTGATACGTCACTAAGGTAGGTATCTACTCATGCATGACACGTTATAACGCTTACCTCAGTTCCTTAGTAAAACAGTTCAGCCAGCTATGTTCATAATCATACGTAAACTAGGGCACAATTTGTTAGGTTGGGGTCAAGTAGGCTACATAATATCTACCAAGCAAGTGGTCGTGTAGTTCAGAAGTAGCATGGTAAGACATGCCTGATTCTGAGAACTATCTACCAAGAATATTGTTCCTTCTGGAATAAATAGCGCAAGTTTAATAGGCATTACACAAGTAGGCACGTACACTTACAATTTACCTACAAGCATCATACAAGTAAGTTTTTATGTAGAACTCAAATACTTATTATATTAGTCTTTATTTTCAACATTGGGTAAATGTCTTGAATTTGGAATAAAACCTGGATAGATTCTTCAAAACAAAATACGGAACAAAATTTTACGGGCACAATTTATTTTAATGACTAAGCGATCGAGTCCAAAACGTGAAAGCGTAGATCTTTAGTTAGTTACCTAAGGCGCTAACTCCACAGGTTCCGATACTAAGACATAAGACGGAGACGTTAGACGTGAAACCATTTCTATATAAAATGTATAAAACCGAAGAGTCGCCGTCTACACACGTAAGAAGCGCGTCGCATCGATGACGCCTAACGATCATTTTGTCCAACAGATGTCATCTTACGTCTCGCGTCTCATAATTTAAGACTGCGCCTAAGATCCGACCTAAGCGGCGCTCAAGAGTAAGTCGCAATCTGGCCAGTGTCCCCCCAGCACGGCACCGTATGTCCTCAGTTAATTCTGCCGCTGATACTCCTCTCGCTATGAACGATGACCCCTTTATTACTTATTAAGGACCCGCCGGCCACCATCCCCCGTACTACGTTATTTATGTCTCTAATAATAATTTGTATTAAATCACGGCCGCTTCCGACCACAAACAGGATTTGTTGGCTTTTGTTGTGCCTTGGCTGAATGGAAAAATATCCATTGCCTTTTTTTCCGAAGAAAGACTATTCCGCATTGTTCGGTGATAGAATTTTTATTGTGTTCGTGATTTAAATTTGCCACAGAATTCGTGTTTCATTAGGCCGCAGTCAGGGATTTGACAGTAAAGTGCACGAATGTACCTTTGGGCCTGGTCTAAAGGGTTTTTTGCGAAGGACCAAAATGCCTTTGAACCATATTGATACTTTCTTTCAAATGTTTAAAAGTAGGTAATATAAATTACTTGTAATTATTTCCAATCTGAAGATTTTCGCAGTTTACAAAATCATCCTTTTCAAAAACCTGTATTATTATGGTACTCAAGCAAATTAATACTTTTCCAGTAAATGTTCGGATATGCAAGTATCAAAGATGTTTAATCGTGAAATTCATTTAAACCTTCACACCTTCCAAATTCAAATTCAACTGTCACTGCGAAACACTGATTGTGGAGAAATAATAACAGTGCAAATGACGCGGTTCCCATCGTTTAGTTGGGGTTTAGTCCCCAATTTTGGGCTCAGAATCGATTTTAATTTGTTTCTGCGGTTATAATTTTTTCTGCTTTCGTATTACCTGCCAGTAAAGTGTCTGGTTTTCACTTGTTTTACAAAGGCCAGGTGCGTTTTTTCACCGAATGTTTTTCTTTGGGTAAAACCTCTTGTTTTGGTTATCATTTACGATGTTCCGACTACGGTCTTTCACGACTGTTAATTACTATTGAAAACTACCTGTTGTACGTTTTCCTGTGGTAATTCGTTATCATGCGTGGGTTTCATATCATAAATTCTAACTTATGGCTCAATATTGAACGAAAGAGCTACATAAACAAAGAACCTGGCACATACAAGTAGAAGAGACGTATCAGTATCACTGACCTATATGACTTATTTGCTGCATATTCGAATATTTGTTGACAGGTGGATACGGACCCCACATCACTCAGATCAAAAACCTTCCACACCACCTCAATGCATTACATATGCAAATACGTGTAAACTTTATTAATGTGAAACAAATTAACGGTCAGCCACGAACAGAGAATGAAAAAGGATAAAAAAGAATGAAAGAAAAAAGAATGAGAGGATAAAGTATGAAGGCCGTTGTCGGTCATCGTACGGTGCGGCCGACATGACACACCGAGGTGTAAATCTCTGCCCTTATCTGTTCCCGATTCACGTATATTAGGTGTACATTGAGCTGAGTCGCTTTATAGGAGTCTTCTTAATGAATTTTACTAATGCGAATCAAATTACGGGTCAGACACGAACAAAGAATGAAAGAAAAAAGAATGAAAGGATAAAGAATGTCTCACTTTCGTAGGTCGGCTGGAAGAAATTTCTACCTAGAAATAAGCTGTGCCTATTGTGTCATATATCTGTTGTTTTTGTCTTTTGTATAATGTTCTTGTGTGCAATAAATGGTAAAATAAATAAATAAATAAATAAAGGATGAAGGCCGTTGTCGGTCATCGTACGGTGCGGCCGACATGACACACCGAGGTGTAAATCTCTGCCCTTATCTGTTCCCGATTCACGTATATTAGGTGCACATTGAGCTGAGTCGCTTTATAGGAGTCCGCACTGCATACGTAAGTCTATCAATATGAAGCAAATAAATGCTCAGTTTTGACAAAGAATGAAAGAACAAAAAATAATGAGAAAGTATAAAGAATGATGGCCGCTGTTGGTCACGCCGAGGTGTAAATCTACCCTTATCAGTTCCCTCTTCCAATATCCCTCGCCACCTTTTTAAGCTGAAAGCCTAGGCTTTTTGTCATAAGCTTTTTTTTGGGTGTGTTTATGATCAGGCAGCCCTTAGGTGTACATATAATATTTGATATGTTTATTTTTTCCATATCTAAACTCTCTATAAAAATCTGGACATAGGTATAGCAAACATCTGCGAACATTCTTGTCAAGCACTATTGAAGCATTCAAAATTCAATAATTTATTTCTTAGTAGGAATTTACAAGATTCTCTTTAAGAAAGTCACATTTTAATTCAAACTTAAAAAAGAGAAAATTTCTAATGCAACAATTTTCTCTTTTTTATTACAATTTGTGTTCCTACTCTAAACGCGGCTCGGGCGGGATAAAAAAATAAAAATAAAGGCACTGCCTCGGGGCTGGCCAGGCTAACCACATTGGTAAGTAGTACCTACAAGATGCTATATTCGCAGAGTATGATAGATACTACCCTTTCCCTGGACTCATCCTTACGCATCCTTTTACGGGAACTACAGATAGAAATGGGGTGTTTGTTATTCTTTTTCTTCTTCTTCACCAATTCGTTCAACGACCCGATGAATCCTGGTGTCAGAGTTTTTCAACCGCCCACTGCAAGCAGCAGGCCTCTAACATGGTGTTATTCTAAACTTTCACCACACGGGCTTTTATGCTTTATTCTATACCAGTGTTTCTGCCTCTTCGCGTACATTACAGGTTGAAGATACTCCGGGCGACAGGATTTGCATTTTAAGCACCAACGGTAATTATAAGTGGCCCTTAATTATTTCCTCGGGCCCAACGGGTCAAAGGAAAAACAACTTAACCCTAACATACCAAATTCGAAACTTAGGGCAAAATTTGATTTACTTAGACGACCTTGACAAAAAAAATTGTTTGAAAACTTTACCTCGCACAAAAATGTGATAGAGGTTACCTACTGATTATGTAAAAAAAAAAACTCGGTTCTGAAAATGCGCTCTTTTCACCGATCCCGGCTGCCAATTAACTAGAAGATCACGCAGTCAGTATCATGTGGTATACACGCTTCTTTCCCTGCAGAATCCAAACAATCAAATGATTGAGCCTTCTTTCCCTGCTGTCAGAGTTTGACTTGAAGATCGCACATGGCAATAGCTACCTCCTTAGCAGTACACGCTCTATAACCTTCCCAAACCACTGACATAAAAATAAAAATCTTTTCGAAAAATTATTGTATTTCAGTTACACCTTTTTACTCCGGGAAGGTGAGGATTTGGCGATTTCACACCACGTGAGGTATATGTACGCAATTTGTTTGGTAATCTTAATGGCGACGAAAGAAATGTGAGACGAGATTTCGCCTCTTAACGGTCCATAAAGTATGCACCAGTTAATTACTTACTCGTACTTAAAGATTTAACAGAACGGACAGAATTATGCATTAATTATTTTTAAAATGTTAAGGTATTTATGGTTGCATGAATTGTAAATGGAATTATTTGCCTTATTTTTTAAAAGGGCATAGGTTAGATACCCGCTTAGTTCTGATCTTTTCATTGGTTACCTAGTTCTGAAAATAGCATTTAATAGTGTGACAATGACATCGACAGAGCTTCCAATAACGTTATTTTCATACTCTATCGTTGATGGACTCATTCGTTTGACATTAGTCACCTAGATATATGTACCTACTCTAATTATTTCAATACACCTACTAAGTAAAATGTAGGCTCTACATTGTAGAGTCAAAGGCAATCGTGCAAAACACTCACCAATTACATACTTAATCATAAATAAAGATTATCAGAAGGCTTTTAAGCGTGCAACTAAAAATAAACCAGAGATGGTGCGCGGGCGCATCGCTCAAACGCTCCTCTCGCAACTTTCAGCACATCGCCCGCGCAAAGCCAAGCGTCAATTTTATTTTTAATTATGGAACTGCCTAACGAACGCCTCCGTATATTAACCGCCTCATTTAAAAAGCATAAGAACCGGCCAGTAGCTTGAGCAAAATAGACGGTAACTGGCTGGCATAAAGGCCACATCTTTCGAAAGAGGATTGGAAGAAAGTTCTTCTTGAATTTTAAATTTCGAATCCAGAGCTCCCCAACCTGTCCGCAGCCGTTGAGCTTTGACTTAAGTAATGAGATATGACTTCAGCTCATTATTATTTTCCTTGTAATTTGTAAGGAGATATAAATAAATGCGTTGTAAATATATCACTGGGTGAGATTTACAGCAAACTTGTAGGACGGTTTTTACGCGGTTGACTTCATTATTCAAGCTTACTGCTTAAAACTAAGTTACGATGTCAGTACTCGGTATTCTACTTGCAATTTAATAGTAAACCTGTGCTGATATTAAAAAATATAAGGTCTCACAAGCAGGTATTTTTCACTTGCTACAGCAAAATTGATGGTGAATGCTTGTCCCTTAAACTGGATAAGAACAAATAGACATTTGATATACCTACCGTAAATATTTTACAAACCTCTCGATTCTGCTCACTACTACCATGAAGGATATTAAGTTAATTCCTACACTTGAGATTTTCTCGTTCTTTTATTCTAGGAAGGTATCTGACAAATAGTCTTCGCACGCGCAACAAAGCTCTACCTACATTCAATGAATAATCCAATAAAAACACTACTAATCTCTCTCGCGACGACTGTTCCTTCCCGCCATAAATGAAAACTCAAAGCATCACGTTCCAAATTGGAATCCTTCGTACCGGCCGGCCGCACAGTTTTGTACCCTTTGCTCTGTGATTCCGTTTCGATTATGCCTCGATTATTCGAATTATGTTTAATTTATTTCCATCTCGGGGATAATTTCGTCTATTTACGAGTACAACTGGCCAGTAGGCTACGCTAGGAACAATCGATGGTTTATCAGAATCGATGAGGTATCGGAATGAGAGAGCTACTTATTGGGAATTATTTCCTAGATTCAATCATGTGGCTGCATTGTTCGGAGGTCAGTAATGGAAACACTAAGCACTACCGTCTTGCTAGCATCCAAGGAATGTCATTACATTATTCCTATCCTACCTCAATAGTTACGAGAAAATTTGGCCGCAGTAAACGGAGATCTGACTACGGCACAAAGGTTTGATTCCTGGCAGGGGCAGATATCTTAATAATTTTCAGTTTAAAAATCCAACAATCTATAAGGTTAACCATAATCGACAGATATTCAGCCGAGGTCAAAAACTCTACGTCACCTTTCACGAAACCCTCTGAGTGGACAGGGGTGGTACGACAGTATTCTTAGTTGCCACCAAACGGATTTCACAAACTCTACATCTTCATAAACTACTTTTGAAAGCTGTATCCGCCGCCGAACCAAAATCGATATCAATTAGACTACAGACGTTTCTTCAGCTTTTCGTTTCAATTTCACGGTAATGGACATTCAAATACAAATTAACGTAAAGAAAGGCAGCCATTAACGGCAATAAATGTGGTTGCGCAACTGTTTGTGAGGATTTTTATTAGAAACGTGATGATACGGACATCGCACCGGACTCGGTAGAGCGACCACAGACAGTGAATAATTTTGACTATGCAAAAGGTAATAATACCTTTTGCACTAAGATACGAGTAAGGATATTTATTAGAAACGAATATCGCACCAAAATCGGTAGAGTTGTACACAAACCACTAAGGCCTGGTCTCATGACGCAACTGTTTGAATGAGGATTTATCACAAAAAGTTATCCGGACAGATCGAAATAAACGGCCCACGCCAATGATTTGCTCAGGCACAGAAATTCGTGTTGCGGCTATGCGTGTGTGAACTTTATCTATGCAGACTAAAAACTGTTTATGACAAAAAATAAACTACTAAGTATGTATGTACTATACTTACTATAGGTAAGTTACTTACACAAAGTTTAAAGTAAATTACCAATGCTGATGAATTCATTGTTTGGTTCTGAAGCGTGCTTGATTTAGTTTATCAACAAGTTCACATCACACCTCGGATCACACACAAACACAACACAACACAAAACTGAAAACACACTTTATGTGTGTACTACCTACTTATAACTATCAATTCACAATTCACTCTGGCACCAGGGTTCATCAGGTTGTTTGTAGACTCGGCAAAAACAACAACAACATCACAAAATTATAATACATCCGCGTATTTTATTTTTCGCACGTAGCGCGTAGCGGCCCGCCCGTAGCACTGACATGATGTCTTTTTGACAACAGATGCAGATGGCGTCTCATCATGAAGGTTTATTGAAGAAGTATTTTATGCATCTCAGTTAGGCTAGGCATATTCTGCACCAAGTGTCTAAACTGTAGCTTACTGTAGTCCGAAAATTTTGTGGTCTTTGGGTCCGCGATTGCGGGCGGGACGTGCTCCCGCGACACCTTCCGCTCGGTGTGAACGAATTATTATTTTTTGATAACTTAATGCCCATCTGCAACGCTGTAATTGCCTGTTTAGCGGTTTGTATTCCGACGAAAAGATAATTTCCCGCTCTCTTCCCACCCTTTGTGACGGCTAAACCGATTTCCTGCTGAGCTACGTGAAAATTTAAACCGACTTAATCCCCTATCGAGCTTTTAATGACATTTTCTTGGAACGCGAAACCACAAGAAAACAACCAACATGCCCTGCGTCGGTTAGCCGCAAATCATAGAAAGATTTTCTGCATTGATAAAAATAAACGACGGACAAGATTACGAAATCAATATGAAATTGCATTTCCTAATGTCAATTGTTAGTTACGAAGTGCAATAAAGTTCCAATAATCATGATATGGAATAATTTCTGAGCGATGTGCTCGCTGGACGTCGTCTATCCTTGTTGCTCTTGCTGTGGCTGTATGCGGCTGTCTCTGTCGTGGCCCCAGGATCGCACGAGGTATGATGAACTCGGTAATGATCCAATCAGAAGTGAAGTGCATCAACTCGGCCCGCTGTGAGAATGCGGTTGGGGGTGCAAAAACTACGAGCTCGGATTTAAATTAAACTGACCGCTTGGTTTTGTTTTAGAACACCTCGCTTTGGTAAATCGATGATTATCCTTTGCACACAAAAACAATTATTTTAATGCCCTTTCCTGAATTAGAGGTATTACAGATTTTATCGAATTTTAAACAACCGTTCCTGCTGCGTAAGATAATAATTATTTTCTTCCAAAAACTCGAGCCCGTTTTGCGGCTTCAGCACTAATATTATGCAGTGTAACATGATAATTCACGCAACAAAATTGCATTAAAACTGGTAATAGTCTCATTTATTGCCAGCAATGCACCGATGGGGGACTAAGTGTGTGCTCTTAAAATCATTTTTTGGAATTAAAAAATAAGTAATGGTCTCAAAACACTGGCTGTACGTTTCTCGGATGGCTTGTAATTATTTTAAATGTCCCGCGTGCGCCGGCGCAGATCGCGCTTCGGGCGATCCGCGCGTGATCGACAATACATATTGAACCGCCGAGCAAATTACACTGAAACCATATAGTTTTAATTGCGTGCAACCTTGAAACTGATCTATAAAAGGATCTTAATGATGTTTAACGAATAGTTGAGAGCGTTTTGGTTTCTCATTTTTCGATACGCGAGTCAACAACAAAACAAACATGAAAAATTGTAGAGTCAATGCGATTCATGTAGGTTCGAGTGTAACCTACCTATCAGTGTTGAAGGGTCCATATAGCCGATTCCCATCGGCTTCCTTTTCAGAAATTTACAAATTATTATACCTATACTCTCTCGTCAATCTAATTTCATTTAGTAGTTTTTTTTACATTATTTTTGTTTTTGTTTCATTAAAATATCACCATTCGCGACTGATACCTACCTATTAATTGAGCCTTATGTAAAAATATTTAATAGAACATGCTCTACATAAAACACTCATTGATATCGTCTTAGCTCTCTACCTAAGTATTCCAAAGTCTTTGTTAGAGATAAGAAAGATAAGATCAGCCGATTTCTTATCTTAAGATTATGCGTCTATTTTTATCTGTAACGAAACGGCGTTAATCAAATTAACGAATTTTTGTCACTTGAAGTTGGTTTTTAACGAAAATTATCAAGTCTAGGTATAGTCCGACATTTTCGTGCGCGACCTTCCTGCGGGGTACAGACGGTAGGGGGGCGAGGAAGCACGTCATTTTAATATGACGTGCGGCGCGAGCGAATGCGCGCGTCTCACTTCCCCGCTACACCACCCGCCACCCGCTGACAACTCCCCAACGTCTGTCACCCCTAGGGAAGGTCGCGCACGAACTTGACGGACTATAGCGCCAAAGAAACGTCCTTATCTGCGTTTTTGTGTATTTTACGAATGTTTACCTAGGGAATACCTACCCACCTCCTATCACATACTTATCGCTCACTTCAAACCGTAGCATCGATTCGCTACAGTTAGTATGTGATAACGCGTGTGGTGAAGTGTGTAGTGCTCTGTACAACTTAATTATTTGAAAAATGGCTTTAGATGAACATCTGCGGCAGTTGCAGAACCTGAAGATCCCTGAATTGGGAGAAAGAGTGAGTCCTTTATTTACACCATAATATTCGGCTCTACATTTAGATCTTGTTTCGATCTTTATGCCTAGTAAGTTTATGGCTGTTGCCAACCTCAAGTTATCCACTTACCTATAGAATGGTATCTTGAGGCACCATTGATAGTAAGTATTTCATAAATTTATGATCGCCTAAATATTTACTCTGTATATTGTTAGGTAGAGTCGCCCTTTCAGCGACGTACGCACATAACAACGAACTTTTTGCGACAGATTTAACTTTTTCTGTTCTCTTTTTAAATCCAAATCCATCGAAGTCGCTCAACCGGGACGAGACAGTGAACGGGCGGTCACGGACAAGGCCATACGAGATTCAGAACTTACTCATTAAATCAATAAATAGCCTCTCACTCAGACCCGAAGGCTTTAAAACCATATCCCTCATTTCTCGTGCCTTTATCTCGTTCGCTCAAAATACGGAGTCGTCGCGTAATAAACAGTTTACGTAAATAACTAGGTACTTTATTTGAAGTTACGGTTATTGTTAGTGAAAGCAAGATGATGAATTCTGTGCTGCGGGAGATAGTTGCCCCGGCCTCGGTCGAAGCTAAACAACGAACGGTTGGTATTATCTACGACTATTTGTAAATGGCATTTCTAAATACTTTCTTAGTTTAGATAGGGACTTACTTACTTATCCTAGCTTACTTACTGTGTTTAATAGTTTAAGGTGAAGTTCAGCAATTGAAATCAGAATGTAGAGTCACATTAGGTATTTAGCTTTTGGTGAATGAGAAGTAGGTAGCTGTGTCCCAAGGAAGTAGTTAAACACATATTATTGCTCAATCCACAACAGTTAAATCGAGGTGCAGAAAGTAGGTAAAGGGAAAAACATTTTCCAAAGTGCCTGGTAGAGCCCGAAAAATATAATTCTTTGCGTTTATAAAGATAAAATGGTTATAAAATATTTCATTCGATTTTCCAAGAAGAACTTCTCCGTTTGAGCACACTGGGATATCTTTAACACCTTTATTATAATTTTTTTCGCATATTGAAATAATATTTTCCTTCTTTTACTTTATTTTACTTTGTTTATTGAAATCTAAACTTGCCATTTTGTTTGAATAGCTATCTTTATAAACGTTCTTTACCGCAACACACACGCCCTCTGGTGTCTGTCATTGTAAATTATTTGACGTTTAGTATCAGAGAAATGTTTTGATTTTTTCATTATTTACTCTCAAAATCCACGTAATTGGTTAGTTTTCTAGTGTAATTTAATCAGATGTGTAAATCTCGAACGTTCATAGTGGATAAGTTATTCAAATTATAGAGTTAAATCTTTGAGGTTATGTGGGGGCAGTGAAAACATTATAGGTATTTTTTTCCTTGTTTTCAATGAGAATCGTTTGCAATGACTGTTGGAGACTCTTTCCTATAACTGACCTTCCTCCCCTGAAATGACTGTGTGACTATAGAATGTCGAAGCATTTGCTTAGCGGAAGATTTTCACAAAGAAATTATGGTTTTAATTGCAACAAATTTGAACTTTTTATACCCTTGAAATGAATATTATCTTCTTCGTATTATTCTACTCTGTCAGTCTTCAACAGTCTTTAGCTAATTCTGTCGATATTCATAAGAAAACTGACAAGTTATACTGTTACATTGCAAAGGATCAACAAGATGTATGCCTGAAGGATGAAAACAATAGTTATTTAAATTACTGGAAGGATTGTGCAATAAGCAAAGATAAAGAGGCTGTCAAAATGGCAAGCAGTTCGAGACTTCATGGTCTGTATCGGCCAAGAAGTGCCCTCGCTCGAGCGCTGTATGAGAAACAAATCAATGACAGATATCTTCAGGAGTTTGATCACAATGAGGTAAGAACTTTTTTTTTATAAAAAATAGGTAAGCATTTGTCTGCAATCTCACCTGATGTTAAGTGACGATGCAGACGATGATGGAAATTGCTGGCCCAGATAATGCCTATTCACTCTTGCCTTGAAAATGCCCAAGTTATAACGTTCCAGAAACAGATCCGCAGGCAAAGAGTTCCACTCTTTAGCAGTTTGCATTAGAAATGTAGAAGCGAAGCGCTTTGTGCTAATTTTTCTGGATATAAGGGTGGAATCCCTAACGGCAGTTATTTAGCTTTACAACAGATAAACTAATTAAGTATGATTTTTTTAATGCTGTGTAGTGCCAGCTTAGAATAGCATCGCCTCATATCTTTCCCATGGATGTTCTCATGGATTCAAACTTTTGTCAGACATGGTGTGACAGACTGCTTTTAAAGCCGTTTAGACTCTGTCTACCCCACAAGGGATAAAGGTGTGATATATGAATGACTGAATGAATGAATTTTTGAAATCCATGTTCTGTTTTTCAATTAATAAATGATTTGTAACTTAAAGAATACACACAGGTTGAGATCAAGAGCAAAACTGATTTATTATTTCACTACCCTCAGTGACCTACCTACATTCAATAATGTTCATACATAACATACCTTTCCCTCATAATGATTGGATACATTAAACCGTTAACAAAATCTTAATCGGAATACAAAACAATTTCAGCCTTAGAAAATCAAGGAAATACAAATCAAAATAATATTAATCATCAAACTAGAAACAATTTTAACTTTGGATAATCAAGTCAACTTAAGATCTAAATTAATCAATCACTCTGGCGGAATGCCTATAATGTCACGCCACAAATGAGACGGTGGTATTATAATCGGATGTTCAATATCTGAGTCTGCATCAGCTTGATCTGGTTCATTATTATCAGACTGGGGAGGGGAGGATCTTTGTGCCACTTGTCTGGCCTGTCTGGCCAGTATCTGGTCTGCATGGCGCCTATGCAACTCCCCATCTTCCGTCCTCACCCTGTAAGTCCCTGGTCCCTCCACAGCTTCTACCGTGCCTCTCTGCCACTTGTCTCCTGGCCCGTACATGCGTACAAGCACTGGCTGATCAACGGTGAAGCTTCTTGTGGGTGGGTGCTGAGCGGCTGCCTCAAGCTGTTGTGCACTGCGCGATGGCGTCGCATCGGGGTGTAGGCTAGAAACAGCTGTTCTGTATTTACGCCCATTGAGCATCTCAGCTGGGGTCTTGTTGTTGGAACTGTTGGGTACTGTTCTCATATAGTATAAAGTTTTGGACAGCATTTCTTGCCATGGCAAGTTCAAGTTCATGAACTTCTTTAATTTATTTTTGAAGGTTTGTATCGCCCTTTCAATCTGGCCATTGGTCTCAGGGTGGTAGGGCGGAGAGTACAAGTGCCGGATTCCATTTTTGCTCAAAAATGTATTGAACTCTTCTGATGTAAAGGCTTTGCCGTTATCAGACACCAGCAAATCGGGTAAGCCTTGAGAGGCGAAAATTTTTCTGCAAACAGTTATCACAGTACCACTGTTCATAGATGGTACAATCTCAGCCTCAAACCACTTGCTGTAACTGTCAATCATTACTAAAAAGGTCTTTCCCTCAAAGGGCCCTGCGAAGTCAATATGGACGCGACTCCATGCCTTTTCTGCCATTATCCAGGTCTGTGGGTCTTTTGGAGGATTGTTCCTTACCAGCTGGCACTGTTCACATCCTGAAACAATCTGTTCAATCTGGCGGTCCATATCTACCCACCAAACATAGCCTCTTGCGTACGCCTTCGTTTGGACAATGCCCGCATGTGGGGCGTGAAGCAATTTCAATACCTTCTCCTGAAGGGACGAAGGTATCACGACTCTGTTGCACCACAATAAACAATCTTTATTCTGTGAAAGAGCCTCTCTACGTATCCAATATGGCTGTAGGCTTGGGTCCGGGTTAGTGCGCGGCCAGCCATGTAGCACGTGAAACATGACTTTCTGCAATACGGGGTCGCTCTTTGTGTGTTCAGCAATCTTAGCGGCATCGAGCTCCCAACCACTCGGCTGTTCTTCTAACAGAAGCACTTCTGGCAGCCGTTCCTCGCGCACGGTCGACGTCTCAGGCGCTGTCCACCTGCTCAGCGCATCTGCATTGCCGATTTGCTTTCCAGGTCGATACCGTATGTTATAGTCGTAGCAAGCAAGTTTCAATGACCAGCGTAACATCCGTGGTGAAGTTTGTGCCGGTATCTGTTTAGTGGGATTAAACAGACCTATCAAGGGCTTATGATCTGTGACTATACAAAATTTACGCCCGGCCAAGAAGTCGTGAAACTTAGTCAATCCAAACATAATTGCTAGGGCTTCTTTATCGATTTGCCCGTAGCGTCTTTCGTGAGCCTGTAATGTTCGTGAAGCCATCATCACTGGTCGCTCCGAGCCATCATCCATTTTATGTGCTAAAACAGCACCAAGTCCATATTCAGAAGAATCACAAATAAGGAGTAGTTCTTTCTGTAGATCATATCCAATCAGAGTAAGATCCGACGACAGCAGTCGTTTCGCTTCAACAAATGCTGCATGCTCTTTTTCACCCCATTTCCACGGACGTTTGGTATCGAGGAGTCTGTATAAGGGTTCCAAAACAGTGCTTTTATCAGGTAGGAACTTTTCGTAAAAGTTATACAGGCCTAGGAAAGCACGCAAGGTCTCTCTGTTTGTTGGAGCAGGCTTCTCCTGTATCTCCTTGACTTTATCTGGAGAAGGGTGGATCCCCTCAGCATCTATCGTATGTCCCAAAAATGTGATTCTGTTCGCCGCGAAAATGCACTTCTTCACGTTAAGACGAAGTCCCATCTCTTGTAACTTATCAAGTACCTTCCGTAGTCTATGATTGTGTTCTTCAATTGTTGATCCGGAAACAGCGATATCATCCAGAAGACACGCAACACCCTCCATCCCTGCAAGCGCTGTTGTCATGACGCGCTGAAATATCGCAGGCGCAGCGCTCACACCGAAGGGTAGTCGGTTCACTTTCATCAAACCAATAGGCGTGTTGAGGGTCAGCAACCTGGCAGTCGTGTCGTCCACCTTCATTTGCGTGTATGCATGTTTCAGATCTAGTTTGCTGAAAACCCTGCCTCCACTCAACTGTACAAAGGCCTCCATTGATGTTGGTAACGGGAATACATCAGTGTCTATAGCAGCATTTACTGTGCTGCGATAATCGCCGCATATGCGCACGGATCCGTCCTCTTTAATCACCGGCGTCACAGGTGTTGCCCATTCCGAGTATCTAATCGGCTCCAGCACGCCCGTTGTCGCTAGCCTGTTCAACTCGTCCACCACTTTTTGTTTCATCGGAAACGGTACGGCCCGTGCTTTTATAAAACGTGGCGTGGCATTTGGCCGCAGATGTAACGATACTTTTGGCCCTGTGTACTCGCCCAATTCTTCTTTAAATAATTCGGGATAATCTTGTTTATATAGCTTAAACAAGTCTTCGGACCAGCACACCCCAGCGACTTCAATGCCTAGTGCCGGAAACCAATTTCTCCCTAGAAGGGTAGGTCCATTTCCTGACACCACAACCAGTTCTAATTGTGCTTCTCTGTCGCCTAATTTCACCCGAACGTTTGCTGCTCCTAACACTTTCAATGGATCACGAGTCCATGTCACCAGCTTCAAGTCAGTCGGACCTAGTGGTGGTGGGGTTGACCACAGTCTCTTGAACGTGTCTTTCGACATTATCGTACGCGAAGCTCCGGAATCCACGTCCATAGTAACATCAACGTCGTCAATAATGACATGGGCAGTTATGGGCGGAACAATGTTCGCACAGGCGTAGACTCCCATCATGGGCTCCGCAGCTGAAGTAGACTGCTGCACACATTCCTCCTCCACCTCGTGCACCCTGGCCGGTCTCCGGTCGCAGCCCGCGGCGATATGTCCAAACTTCTTACAATAGAAGCACCTCGCCTTAACGAAGGGGCAGCGCTCGCCCGGCTTGTGTTCACGTGCACAACGTCGACAGTTACTCAACTTCACACTACCGATTTCCATCGGCACAACGTCTTTGGTGACATAAGACGGAGTTTGCTTCGACTCGCTAGCCACACATTCAGGGTACAGATCAGGGAACGTCACTTGATAGTCCAAACACGTTTGTAACGCCACCTCATACGTCAAGTCTTTCTTTTTCAACAAATCGCGCCGCAAGCGATCGTCCCGCACCCCTAGTACTAGTCGGTCTCTCAACTGGCGTTTCAAGTCCACAAAATTACACTTTGCGCCAAGTAAACTTATTGCCGCCACAAAGTCCTGCACGCTTTCTTTGTCTAATTGTCGCCGACAGTGAAATTTTCCCGCTTGCAAAATCTCGTTTGTTTCGGGTTCGAAAAATTTGTCCAAAGTACTAATTATTTCCTCAAACGGCACTTCAGTGGGACGTTTTGGCACTAAAAGTGAAGCAATTAGCTTATAAGTCTCTTTGCCGCACTGTGAAAGAAACAATGAGCGTCCTTTTTCGAGGTTATCTCTGCCGACGCCCGCCGCGTCAAGCGCACACAGTAGTTGTTCCTTATAATCACACCACTTATCAGTCTTTGGGTCGAACTGTCCGGGAAACACAATATTCGAAATATTTACGGCCATTTTCACTGTATTTAGATTAATTTTCCGCAGTCGCCAATAAAGAATACACACAGGTTGAGATCAAGAGCAAAACTGATTTATTATTTCACTACCCTCAGTGACCTACCTACATTCAACCTAATTACATTCCCTCAATAGGTAGGTATTCACCCTGAGCTCTGAGTATTTTATCTACGGTCTCGTTCGTACCTTACGGGCGAATGCGAACACGGCTCTATATTTTGGCTAGATGCACTACTCTTCACGAAACATGACAAAGTAAGCTACTGGGCCGATTATGACGATTCTTTATATCGATTTGGGAACGGTGTGGCTGCTCTAACTTAAGAGTCGTTACGATTTTCTTCAATGTCGGTTTAGCAGTTGTCAAGATACTAGCTTCTAGGTGGGAATTCAGTTGAAATTTTCCTAATTTAGTCTTATTGTCCATCATGTATAGATCCTTTCTTGACCTCCGTTCTGAAAGTGTACGATTTATTGACGGTAGTGTTATGGAATCAAACCGTGGAAAAATAACGGCGTCACGTTTGTTGGGTGCGCTGGTTGAATGCTGGATCCAATTTTCCTTGCCGGGACAATTCCCTCAATAGGTAGGTATTCAACCTGAGCTCTGAGTATTTTATCTACGGTCTTGTTCGTACCTTACCGGCGAATGCGATCAGGGCTCAATATTTTTACTAGATGTACTACTCTTCAAGAAACTTGACTAAAGTAAACTACTGGGCCGATAATGACGATTCTTTTTTTCGGTTTAGGAATGGTCAGGCTAATAGTCCAATAGTCGAATTTCATCAATTTCGGTTCAGTACTTTTCAATATACTAACTTCAAGGTGGGAAATCAGTTAAAATTTTTAAAATTTCGTCTTATTGTCCATTATGTGTAGATTCTTTCGTGACCTCGGTACAGAAATGAAAAGGTAGGGACGCTTTCTTGTAGTGTTGTTACAAATGGTGGTGTGTACCTAGACTCAAAGCGTCTAACAATAACGGCGTCACGTTTGTTGGGTGCGCTGGTTGATTGCTGGATCCAATTTTCCTTGCCGGGACAATTCCCTCAATAGGTAGGTATTCACCCTGAGCTCTGAGTATTTTATCTATGGTCTCGTTCGTACTTTATGAACGAATGCGATTGGTGCGCAATACTTGGGTTCTTCAGGAAACTAAACAAAGTATAAACAGCAACTCTCAGAACAATCTTTCTTACGGACATCAAGTGGCAACCTGCATGCTAACCCAACCAAAACGGGAACCGCTTCACATAGTGATAAGATAAATTGACGAATAAGTATTAATTTGTTTATTCCCTCCTCGAAAAATGGAACTAGGGACTTCCAGACCTTGAGACTAACGCTCAGACCTCGGGGGCAATTACTAACGATTAATCAAAATTTGATTAAGGCCAACTTTAGTGCAATAGTGTAAATAAAAGACACTTTATCACAAGGCCAAGCACACCATATAAAATGATTAGCGATTCATTTCGTTCATAGGCGTTATTCGCAACACAATATTCGCATGCTCCCCATTAGTCTGTACTATCCCTAAGGCGCGCACGCAATCGCGGGCTCACGGCTCACGTGTGCCTCCGTAACGAGGATATATTTGCGTATGAAGAACACGAAATACCTCTGAATTGTGGAGGGAATAAGACATTCAACCCTCTCCCCACCCCGCCACCCACGCGCCCCCTCGCGACCCTTTTAACTTTCATCTCTGCCGAGTGCTCGGTCCACATACTTTTGTTCTATTTGATCAATGTTATTAAAATGTCGCGGGATCGCAGGATTACAAACATCTGACTATCGTATAAGCCTGTTCTTGGAAGTAGGCTTGAATTTCAGCCGCGTCTGGCGCGTGGTAGCTTGGCCAATAAAAATGCTTTGAGCTTTTCTCGGTTCAAAGCAGATATTTTATAGGAGCACACTCTTTTTGATGTAATACTTCCTTAGAGGTATTGCATTAGTGTATGATATTGGATTTAGCACCAAATATAGCTGCTAAATCAGATTCAGATTCAGGAAAATGCTTGAAATTTCTGCGAATTTATACTTCTTTCTTCCCTTCTCAATTTTCTCGATACCAGTCTCATGTGCCGTGGCTTCCTCAACCCGGTGCCCCACACCACAGAAAGCAAGCCTTAATCTTCATAAATGTCATATCAATTTTTACATTTACGAGAGAACGAAACTTAGTCAAGCTTTCGCCTAGACACTCACGAGACCAAAGCATCGCGAATCAGCACCAGAAGTCCATCTGGAGTCTGGACGCAATTCCAAACAGTCTGGTTGCTCCATACATGCGCATGCGACTCTACGAAACAAGCTTTCGCCAAGACACTCACGATATCAAAAGCCTCGCAAACCAGCACCAAAACGCCATCTGTACTCGGGACGCAATTCCAAACAGTCTGGTTGCTCCACACATGCGCATGCGACTCTACGCGTCACACGAGTCGCGTCGCATGTAATCACGGCTATCCATTCTGTTAAAACCACCCGGGGATAAATTAGTTAAGTAGACGCTTCCGTTAATCGTCGGTCGGCCGGCCCCGCTCGCTCGCTCTAAATGGATTAATTTATACTTATAACCAGTGTTGCCAACGCAGGCTATATGACCCTATAGGTTACTCGAAGGTGGCTGGTAGTGACTTCATGGCGTACTCTGGGGGAGGTTTACGTCCAGCCGTATCTGTAATAGGCTGATGTGATGTGAGGCTTGGAGATGTCAATCAGCGACGAGAAAATTGGAAGTGAATTCTTGACTAAATTACAGCATTTCCTTTCATATTTCACTTTTGATACCAGTACTTTACGCTGGGTGCCGATGTAAAATAATACCCCATTTCTACATTTTCTACCCCATTTGACTCGAAAGGCGATTAAGAGTTGAATCCAGGGAAAGCGGCCCCTGTGAATACAACTTGGTGAGGTGAGTATGGCAAATAACCAAAAGGGAGTGATCTATGTCCAGGCTACCTAAGTGTAGAAAATTGGGCGACTTTGCTTCTCATTGCTGGCAACACAGCTTATAAACGAGGACGTTTTCGGTGTCACGCGAGGATGGGGTGATTGTGTTGTGATTGCTTGCGCTTCCTATGAAGGCATCCTTTATTAAACGGTTCGACCTCGCTGTACTGTGCCCGACACTCTGTTATCATTATGAAGTCCTAGTACTTTTATCGCATCAAGCCGATTAGCTTTGAGGCTATCCTTGTTCGTAGGTCGCAGCTCAAAGGCCAGTTTTGAGCTCTGGATTAACGGTTTGCAATTCCGAGTTGATGTCCAATATTGTATCTTTGTGTAAAATATAGTGTACCTACAGTAGAAATGGTATAAAATGAGTTCCATATCAGCCACTCTGCACAAAGAGCTACCAGGAGCACATAAGCAGCTGGCGGTGCTTCGTCGAACTAGGCGCGATGTCCACACAGCGAGACACCTGAGTCGCGCTGGGCGCATCGCTCACTGCAATCTGTACATTATTTCTCCATTGTTCGCGTAACGAGCTCCGTCCCCCTGAAACCCCCTGCCCCCCACCTCCTAGTTCCCACACCCCGCCCGGGGCGGTGGGACCGAGCTCGCGCCTTTCTTTTATCATTCCTCTCTTTATTTCCGAATGCAAATAATCCTCCACACGTGTGAGAACCGAAACCATTGTTCTCGCCTGCCACCCCCGCCTCCCCACGGGGACCTTGGTGACGCAATCTTTTTCTTCAGCATTTAGGCAAATGTACCTAAGTACCTACTCGTTATTACGTAGGTAGTGACTTTCGTTGATGCTCGTTAGCAGACATCAGCGTCAATACTTTCTTATATTCAAAGGTATTCTTGTCGATTTACCATATTTTCTTTTCATTGCTACTATGCACATTTTTCTTCCCGCTTTTGACAGGTCATTTTCTTAGTTATGCCTCTCAGCCTGTCACTCTCTTGATTAAGCAGAAGAAAACACGATATTTTGCTATAAGAAATAAATGTCTGTGATGGATGAAAGAAAATTGTGACAAATGCCTGAAAACTACATCCTTTAAAATGTTCACTCTACACAGTGCATGCATATTGCCTGCACATACGATCAATACAGTTTGCAAGGAATATTGAGTTTATGTGCTGTGAAGAGACAAATCTTATTACCTACCTTACCGGACCAACTGCCTTGGTGTGCAGAGTTCTAAATCTGCAGGCAGATATAGACTATGTCTGATGAAATACCTACATATAGTCGAAACAAAGGTGTCTTTGTTGAAGAACTATAACCAGTGCCTGGCAAACAACAAATTAGGTACTACCTCCGGGTGAGTTTTAAGTCCCTACCACATCGTCAGGTGTAGGTTTTCAGGGTCTGGGATCTTAACCACATATCTAGCCCATTACTAAAACATCCTGTACCTACCTGGCAAACCAAGCAAGTTAATGGGGCACAAAAGTCAAAACCATTCAATATGAATAATTGGCGAAGTGTTTGCCGCTTCGGCACGCGTTGCCCTACTTGCGGCGATTTGTGAGTGGCGAGCAGAGGACAAACAGCTCGTTAAGCGCGGAAGGGTGGACCGACCATTCCCAAGAAAAACGCTAAGTGGGAAATCAATACGTATTAGGCGCGATATCGGACCGCCCGTCACACCATGATGGATGGCGCGCCCGAACCTTCCCGCTCTAATAATGACAATATACAAATTGACGCGCCTAAGCCTACCCCCTTCGCAAAAGAAAACTTCCAATCATGTGAGCCAAATAGATTTCTCTGTTATAGCGTTCCAGAATGATTTTGAATCTTATAAATATATATTCAAATGACGCGTTTTCCTAAATGGAAATTACCATTGGTCGGGATTTTCCACTCCGGGCGGCCTTTCTAACACGCTTTTGTCCGAACGTAATACAATAGCGCGCTGTCGCCACTCACATTATGTAAACAAACACGAAAAAACTGATCGGTCGCGTTCAATTTCAGTAATAGAAATCTCAATTACGGATATGTTTTTTGCTCATCTATCATGTGGATGGAGCTCCAGGGTTTCAGAGTCAATCGTCGCGTCGAATAATGGCGTCGGCGCGGCGTGTCACAAGGAGCCGATATTGGAGTGGATCGACAGGCGCGACTCGGTCTCTACATATTGAGAGCTATTCGGAATTTGCAAATAAATACATGCACGGGCGTCGCGCCCGCCGCGCCGCGCCGCGCCGCGCCACCAGCGACGAGGCTAAAATTGAAATCGGGTTTGGCGACTCCCCGATAGGTGCTTTTGATGTCTGATTGCAAAGTGTGACTCTTATTCCAAACTTGGAAGCCAGCCCAATCTCTATTTAATTATACCTCAGAGCAAAAACTTACAACAGAAATAGAATAGGTTTTCCAGAGCGAAAATGCTACGCTGCTGAACATTTCAGCCCATTCTCCGTAAAGCCTCTCATAAAAAGTATTCTCTTAGATGCCATCTTTTTGAATTTAGCTGTTTACTTAGACTAATGATATAGAGTCTTATAAATCTGTAGTAGGTCGGCGATAGTGCAACGCGGAAAGGTAACACACAAAAGCCATTTGCGACGCACCCACCTGGGAGTTTCGTACACCTACATTACACTATTACCAGCCAGATACATTACACATGTCTTCTACGTCACCTTGAGCCCCGGCCTCTTAGCTCGTGAATAAAATACCTATTTTTACATAATGCGTATATCCGATACATACTTAACTTATAACGATATTAAAACATGTACATATCACACAACATCCACGTGAGGCCACCGATCGTTATTTGAATTCACGTGTAGCGCTTTGAATTTGAAATTGAGGAACTGTAACTGTATTCAATACTTTTCTAGTAGCGCATAGATAATGCTTCCATATTTTATTTTTACAACAGTTTTTCTAACGAAGATTGGCGATAATAGGGTCCCCGATGTAGAGGCAATGTAGCAACCTGAAAGTGGCGATACCAGCTATAGTTTCAAAATGAATTTAACGCGAGTGCTCTAGACGTTTTAATGCGAACTACTTCCTCGTACAGTCTTACATGAGATTAAAGCGGGGGTGGTCGGGAGGGGGGTGAGGGGGTGTATTTATGTCACCTCGGGGACGCTCGCGCTCGCCCCTCCCCAATTATACCGCAGTAAAAGTCATAAAAAGACACCCGAAGTTTTTACACGAACCAAGAAGAGCCTCACGCGAAATTAAGAGGGGCGCCGAAATGTGAGATGAGCATGAATTTTTTATAAGCCCAGATGATGGTGCTCCGTTTATGATGTCTTATGGCGGATAATGTGCGCGGTGCACGCGCGCTTTGTTTGTCCGGCTGAATCATTGATGAGCGGTTTTATTACCGCTGCCAGCGATATCAAGTAATTAATTACTTGGCTCTACCGTCTAGCCCGCCAGCGCCACCGCTGTCGATCGAGGCCCGCAATCACTCCTGTCGGTTGTTTACAACACGCATTGACCTCCGCCGTTTTCAGTGCCATAAAATATTTATAATTAGGACATTAGTGCGGCTCTCGCGATGCTTTTGCCTTCTTTTTTGCGCGGACGTTTCGACCACAGGTTATATTGGACGTGATCGTAAAATACAGACAGCTCCATAACTCTTCTCACGTGTAAAAAGTGGTCGATGTGACCAATACTTTGTAAGGGATATCATGTTTTTAATAATTACAAGATTACTGAGAAAACCTTATTGAATGAAAAAATAATATTATTGTTTACTTTCTGTTTAAATAAAATGTGAAAATGGTTATTCAATCCTGTATCGTTTAATAGCATTTATAAAATCGCTTAGTTTATTGTGTCTTGTTTGTAACTTTTCAATCCTTTGTGACGAAAATAACGTATTGTTTATAAGGAGTCCCGAGTCCCAGTCCACTCCCATGTGAGTTATATGTATGAGTTCAGTTCAGACGTACTTTTTCAATATGGTCGCCATAAATAACACTTTTATTTAATGGGATTTATGTTCACGAAAGCAGGTCGAAAACGACCTGAGAGCTGGTTAACGCAAACAACGATTTTCGTTTTGTTCACGCTTGTATGAAACAATACATTCTCACGTTTAATTTCTTTTGGGCCTCAATCGATTCTTTTACGAGTGTGTTTATTGAGCTCACTCGAAATGCGAAAATGCAATTGTAATTTTCATTACCACGAGGTCCGTACGGGTCTCCGTGCGGTGTAGCGCCCAGTGCCCGAGGCAATGTTTATATTTCCGACTTTCCGACACCAAAAACGCTTGAAATATTTTTGGATCCCAAAATCCTCGGTATGTAAAGACGCTTCTAGATGAAAAGTAAACGAGTCATCGTATCTGAATCAATGATATTATATGTAGGTTCTAGGTTGTAGATACGCCACCTGAGCAAAAAGTTGTTCCTTCAAATTGGTCTCCGTGAGACCAATGTGACAGTCTTGTGTCAGTCAAGTTTTGGTCAGGCTATGAGCTGTTCAAGCGAATTTCACAGAACAACTTTTTTGTACAAGCAGTATGGAGATACCGTGTCTATAATAAAATGTCTTTGATCTGAATAATATCTAGCAGCAAATGACAGTCGAAGGTTCCCGGACACATTAGATGAAACGGCCAGCTTTACCGCACCGGTGATTTCAGTTTCAAGTCTTGCGGGCTGATTGCTGGAGAATGAAAACAGTAACAGCAGGATATTTTCATCGATTCCGTAAAGTTTTTCCAGGGCGCAATAAAATCTAAAACCAAAAACGCTTGAAATATATTTGAATCCCAAAATCCTTGAGATCGTGTCATGGTATCCAAATAGCATCTAGCAGCAAATGACAGTCGAAGCTTCCCGGACACATAAGATGAAACAGCCAGCTCTTTGGCTCTACAGCACCGGTGATTTCAGTTTCAAGTCTTGCAGGCTGATGCTAGAGAATGAAAACAGAAACAGCAGGATCTTTTCTTCGATTCGAAAACAAAGTTTCGTAACATTATGTCTCATAATTGCGTTATAAAGTTTTTCCAGGGCACAATAAAATCTAGCTCAGTCCATAGCATAATGTGTCCGATGCACCCGCTCCCGCGAGATAGCGCTGAGCAGTCCGATGTATAATTCATACTGTGAAAACACTTACATTAACGCGCTGCGTATCGCCACTATCGCTGCTCCATGTCTGTAATCGCTGTTTTATGTACCCGCAGATGGATTAAAAATTATAATGAGCGCAACCGCCGTAATGCTCATAAATGAGTCTGGTCGGACATGATTCAGTTGTAAGGATTTCTGCCATCTTCAGTGTCTATTTATTTTCGTTCAAGTCAGATAGAGGGCTACGTTTACAGGGTTATTGCGGGTATGTGTCGTGTCGTAAAGTTTGAACCGAGGTGTCACGCTCGGCACCGAGCCAGTAGTGTACCCTAGTAGGCCGGCAGTGGCTGTATGTTGTAAGTAGCCGCGTACGTAACCCGGCGTGGTGCGTGCGTGCGTGCTACCCGGCTGGCCTCTACTCCTCCGGTCGCAGCTAATATGATTATGACAGCGCTACGTGCCAACCCAGCTCCGGGAATCCTCGCACAAATATTCATTAATCTTTCACGGTCCGACGTCCGCCGCGATGGAGATTTAATCAGATTAAGGATCATCTTTTTTGCGGGAAAAGTCGTGCCCTTTTGTTGCTAGTCGGCCGTCGCCCGCACTTTTGTGTTGAATTTATGACGGGAGACGTTTGCTCTGAATGTAGATTTTCATATTGCGGTAGTCGTAATGTTTGCGTTGTTTTGTTGCGTGAAGAAGCTGTAGGAACAATTGAGTAGATACGTGCGTGCTGGTAACTGGTAGAGTAGAATGCGGCGCCGTAGCGACTGCTTGGCGACGGAGCCGGCGACCGGAGACCGGCGACCGGTAGAAGCCCCGATGCCCCGACCGAGACCTCGCCACGCAGTCTGCTCCGCGCGCACCTCCCCGCCTCGCACCACTTTATAGCCGACACTTCAGACCCGCACCGAGCCAGCTTTATTACTCACTCACTTTAAACAGGTTTACATATTCTTATCCAACTAAAGTAGCAACTTAAACCGACGACCATTTTCACCCCTCCTTCAGCTTGATGGACAATCAACTCACCTGTAAATAATTTACCAATTCCAGTCCATAAATAGCCGTTCGACGCAAAAATGTTAACACTTAAATAGCCGCGGCGAGCAGCCCGTTTGATTCGTAGATAGGGCGCGGAAGGCCGAATAAAAAGTAGAATTAAGCGCGGCGAAACGCGCGTAAAATTATTTTACCATTGTATGCAAATCAACGCCGCCGTGATTATTTTATTTCCTAAGAGCGGGGTATAAATCCCGATTAAAAAAATAAACCCGTCTGCAAAACGTCTTTGTTGATAAGTGTTTAAAACGGCTAGTTATTTACGCGTCGCATTAAAAAGTCAACTCTGGTCACTCGACTGAAGATTTTATCCCTTTTGATGGAACGTGTTAAAAGCTATAGGTAACTGATCGAAGATGCCCAGTAAGAGTAAGAAAGTTGACAAGTAAAGATGTTTACAGCCGATAAAAAGCAGAGGTCCTACGTGTTCCTCGAATGTGAAAATAATTCTGCACATTTTTGATGAATTCTGTATTGACAGGCAGTCGTGTTGAAATATTCTCGTGCCGGCCGAACCCCGTTAGGAATTTCAAAGTATCGTTTTATTTTGACGCTGCTCTCCAATCTCGAATTGAAATTTTTCGTCTCCCAATAGGTATCGCTTTCAAGTAAATTTACTCAGAGGAACAATTAAAGACTGGAATGTTTAAACGTGAACACGAAGAGCTACATGTAATCGCGTTCTTGACACCTCGAGCCGGATAATGCGGTCGGCCATCTTGGATATAAACGCATAACTCATTTATTAAAAGGAAACGCGTCGGTCCCCGCGGTGGCTGCGCGGTGCGCGGTGTCTAATGAAAGTTGGTGCAAAAACGTAGCCTCGTCGGGAATGTGTCGCCGGCGCGTTCTGGGACGTGGACAGGCTATAAAAATACCGGTGGACGACCGCCGGCACCCCCCGCACCCCGCACACGCCGCCCCATTTCTTTTTCAATCAATTCAATCAACGGCTACCATTCGATTGGCTTTTGACGCCCGAATTTTGTGAATCGTGATGGACCAAGTGTAATAGAGAGACGTAAGGACAGAGATGACGAAATTATTCCCCCTCCGTACGGCAAATTTTAAAATCTGGCCTTCCAGCAGATTTCAATTTTTCATCGAATATTAGATGGCAAATTATACGAGCACAGTCTGGAATATGAACTCCGTAAATCATTGAATAAGAAATTACTTATGAGAGGCCCCTAGGTGTCGAGTCGCTGCCAAGGCCGAATACAAAATGGCTGATAGTTTCAGCGCAAAAATAAATGTTTACCATACATCTGAAATTCCAGACCGAAATACAAATGATGTTAACTTGAAAATGTCATGTCAGATGAACGAGCCATAAATCAAGATCATAACAATTTCAAAGCACATTTTTACGGAGTAGTGTGTTGTTTCTTTGAAATAAAACCCAAGTAAAAGGCATCAAAGCAAACATGGTTTCATAAACGTATCGTTTTCCTTTGTTACTTACTTCCATTCACTTCGTAGGCAGAGTAGAGTAAACAAAAGATCAATCAAAATTATTGGGCTCATACATAATTATTTCTGCTTTTCGTGCGGCGCTGGCGCTGTAAACCGGTAGGGTTTTTGTTGCACCTGTTAATTTTGGTGGACAATGGCCGTCGATCGCATCCGAACAATCGCCGTGGCGTGAGCTCGCTTAATTGCCTCCATTGCCACTGAATAATTCCCATTCCAACACTGACCGTATATAACCATTCGCATACTTCATTTCGAACAGCTCTATCGATATCATTTACGATTTTCAGATTGAAATCTTCAATCCCAATAATGGGCAGCGATTGAATGAAAGTGGGATCAGTCCAGACCTGACCCATGGTTAACCTGGAGTTAATTTAACTGACGCCCGCCTGGGTGGTAACCGGTGACGATATTGTCTCGGGACATAACAGCTGGGTTTACGATCAAATCGGCGCAGTTGGTGCTTAATGTGAAACCAGTTTAAATATACTCGTAAATCTCTCGAGCGCGTGCCCACGCCTCGGATGACGGGACGACTCATACTCACCACGCATCTTCATTCTTTCATCCCTTCTTTCTTTCCGATGCCTTTTTTCTTTCACGTCTAGAAGAAAGTCAGGACTCTATTTACTAATAGGGATTTTCCGGGGGCTTGGAAATCGCTGAATTTGAAAATTGTTTTAAGCACTTTGGACCTTGCTTTGGACACATAAAAAATCATCGACTTGGGTCATTTTTCATGTTAGAGTTTTTTGAAGTAGGCATTGTCAGTTCCTTCATGTCCAAAATCTTGGAAAAGCTCTTTTGGCAGTTGGACTTGCTTCTAACTAATCGTTTTTTCTTCGGTTCTTTCCTGCCGCCTATTACCGAACGCAACCTCGTCCGTTATTAATTCAAATTGAAATCCGAAGTGATTACAGCCAGAACAACTGTAAAGGTTAATATTGCCTAAGCGTCCATAGGGCTGTTACGTAGTTATTTTACAATAACTGTTATTTTAAAATTTGAACGCATCGTTTGCCAGCTAGTTATCAAATTTTTGAACGCGTCCGTATCTTCGTTTGACAGATCGCTAAGTGTTGCCATTTTCCACTTATAATTCCTCTTCTCTTTTGCAGAAGATTTTACATTTTTTTAAATTCGTTTTAGATCGAATTAATTAATTCTATTGATTATTATCAATACTTTAATTTTATTATTAATATGGATGGGTGTCCTTCTTTTTGCGGCGGTCCAGCAAAAATACTGTTAGTGTTTGAGTGAATTTGTAATTCACAATTTGGTGGATTTTCGTTATGTAGGCAACATATTTTAATGTGGCTGACGTTTCGCTTCTCTGGCATTTTTTCGCCGTGGGGTCTGGGCTATGGACCTGGACCCCAGTCCTAAATCATTTAAATTTATTGAAATCGGTGAGAAATATTCTATTTTACACTTAAAAGTGCTTTTCCCATATTTCCCCACGTCAACCTCAGTGTTTATTTTTCAGATTTTGGATTCTTTTCAATTGTCCCACCAAACGTGGCAACGGGCAGGCCCGTGCTTTGCATGCACGGCAATATATATTTGCCACTGGTAAGTTATCATTTTGATCTTACACATAAAAGTGTCTTTTTCTACTTTCCCCACGTCATCGTGTACTTTTATTTCAGATATAAACTCGATTCTATGTAAATCAGCGCTCGCGCACACCTCGTCGCTTTTAGTCGTCGTGGACGAGATTTTCTTTCATCCTCCGAAAGGTATCTATTCATGTTATTAAGTAACTGCTAATTATTTCAAAGTAGATTTCCACCTTGCATAAGTTAGGTTATGTACCACATGCAATTTTGAAAAGCTATCTTGCACACCCTCCATGTTTTTACATCGTCGCACAGCACAAGCTAATCGCATTTGCTGATTCAAAGTTTGTCACATATCATTTTGAGTGTTTTGCTTCCCATTATTTTGTATCAAAACTGCTGTGTCATAGACCGCCATGAGAATATTTTCAATCATTGGTTATGTATGAATGTCATGCTACAGCTTGTGTTCCATGCTATCCCTTTCAGGAGGTTCACGGTGAGGGCATTCTCTATGTGAGGGCTACAAACGTCCCACACCAGGTCACCCAACATTCAACGAGTCCGAGTCAGGTCAGTAGATAGGTTCCGCTGGCCGGCCTTCTCCAAAACAAGTAGGATTGTTTTATTTTCTTCGTTCCAGTCAGGTCGTGACTGGTGGCGCCCTTTTATTAAACTAACTTAAATTATTTAAATTTCTAAAATAATTTTCCCGAACAAGTGCTAAATTTACCTTGTCACCCCGACCCCTTACAGTATACCTACTGAGTCTAGCTGGCAATCTTAGGTATCAATCAATTGTTTATGTTAAAATATAGTTAAGAAGATTTAAACCCTTAATCCGACACTTCAGGAAAATAATATGTTAAATTGGTAATTAACCCTGAAACGGGCGCGTGTCAAATTTCCATATGTTAAATTTGTAAGCAGTGAATCTTGTGATTTCTTCTCATAATATAATAATAAACTTGTGAAAAGGAATTCCTTATTTTTATTTATTACACAAAATACTTTTGTAACATTGTCACCTCAAACGTGGGGCCACGACTTGGTAAAATTGTAGTGTCTATGTTTGCCAGCTACTACAAAGCACTTGTTCGTTTATTGGTTTTTTATTCTTTTGTCACGGACGTTTAGCGCCAATAATTTTATTTAAAATATATAATACCTACAATTGTTATACGAAAATTGTAATTTTTAATTTTTTTTCAACTTTGGCTTGGATTACTTTACTTTTTTAAATTTAAGACTGTATTATTTATACTTGTGTAATGTATGTGTGTCATCTTAACATAAGTTTCTCCTGTTTTAATTTATTGCCAGGTAGACTCTGACGCGTCTTGTGTTAAATAAGTTTAATTTTTATTTGCGTTTTTATGAAACAGACGGTTTATCTGTTTTGTGTTTTATGAATTTGAAACGTTTTTTTTTACCGGCATTTAGTTCGGGAATAATTTAGTTTACTGGTATTTAGACCGGGAAACGTATTTGTTTTTTTGAATGCGTTTTTTCTTATTGTGCGTTTATACAATGGGAAATTGTTTTCATGTTGTGCCGATTTTATTGGAGGTGGGTTTATCCATGCTGATGCTGTGCTTCATCCTTTAGAGTCATGATATACTTTTCATCTCCACGGTCAATGTGTCCTGGTGTGTTTTCACCTGTATTTGGGTGTGGTTTTTTCCCTTTTGAGTGAAGAAGGGTAGTTATGTTTTTAAGACGTGGTGCTTCACGCACGGTGGTATTGAATAGTGTGTAAACGCAATTCACCGGTAGTGAGCTCCATAATCGTCCGGACTGCAGAGAGTATTTTGGTTTGTAACATCTGTCCTGACGTTTGGCTATTTTGGGTTTGGTTACTGGCAGAAGAGTATTTGTTAAAGAAGGAAGGAAGTGTATCACCCGGACTGTAGAGAAATATGATGGAATGAGAAGATCTGTCCTGGTTGTTGGTTTCGTTTGGTTTGGAATCACTGTTGAAGGCATAAATTTTTTTTCTTTTCCCTTTTTCACAGGATAGGTTAGTTTAGTAGGCTAGGTAGTAGCCATCTGTGTCATTATTCTATTTCCCTTGTTTAGCTTAGCTGAGTTTTCGTTGCTTCAGGAGCGGTCACTAACTCCTTCCAAAAATAAGCCTTATAGCTAGACAATAACTCTTTGATATATTTTTTATAATTAGTAGCTTCAATTAAGTTTGCGTCACTTTTGGAGCGGTCTCTAACTCCGTCCAAAAACAAGCCTCATAGAAAGACACAAACTTTTAACAATTTTGAACTTTCAATCATATATCGTAGTAGGAGCGGTCCCTAACTCCGTATAAAAATAAGCCTCATAGAAGACACTCACTTTAAATCTTCAAACAAATATCATAATAGGAGCGGTCCCTAACTCCGTATAAAAATAAGCCTTATAGAAGACACAAATTTTGAATTTTCGGACATCATAACGTAATAGGAGCGGTCCCTAACTCCATATAAAAATAAGCCATATAGCAATTTTGTAACTAAAATACAGGTAGTTGTTTAATTATACTATAGATGTAACCTTTTATATTAACTGATATTTTGAAGGTCGTTTGTTTGTTTGTTCTTTTTTCCTTTAAGGTAGGTTGAGACGTGTTTGTCTGGTTTTGTTTTGGTTTGTTTTTTTTATCGACTGGTATTTTCTCTGGTTTATGTTTAAATGAGCTGGAGGGCCAGCTCGAATTTTCCTTTTTCTTGGAAAATTCTTGTGGGTAGGGGGGTATTGTTACGTAGTTATTTTACAATAACTGTTATTTTAAAATTTGAACGCATCGTTTGCCAGCTAGTTATCAAATTTTTGAACGCGTCCGTATCTTCGTTTGACAGATCGCTAAGTGTTGCCATTTTCCACTTATAATTCCTCTTCTCTTTTGCAGAAGATTTTACATTTTTTTAAATTCGTTTTAGATCGAATTAATTAATTCTATTGATTATTATCAATACTTTAATTTTATTATTAATATGGATGGGTGTCCTTCTTTTTGCGGCGGTCCAGCAAAAATACTGTTAGTGTTTGAGTGAATTTGTAATTCACAATTTGGTGGATTTTCGTTATGTAGGCAACATATTTTAATGTGGCTGACGTTTCGCTTCTCTGGCATTTTTTCGCCGTGGGGTCTGGGCTATGGACCTGGACCCCAGTCCTAAATCATTTAAATTTATTGAAATCGGTGAGAAATATTCTATTTTACACTTAAAAGTGCTTTTCCCATATTTCCCCACGTCAACCTCAGTGTTTATTTTTCAGATTTTGGATTTTTTGCAATGGTCCCACCAAACGTGGCAACGGGCAGGCCCCGTGCTTTGCATGCACGGCAATATATATTTGCCACTGGTAAGTTATCATTTTGATCTTACACATAAAAGTGTCTTTTTCTACTTTCCCCACGTCATCGTGTACTTTTATTTCAGATATAAACTCGATTCTATGTAAATCAGCGCTCGCGCACACCTCGTCGCTTTTAGTCGTCGTGGACGAGATTTTCTTTCATCCTCCGAAAGGTATCTATTCATGTTATTAAGTAACTGCTAATTATTTCAAAGTAGATTTCCACCTTGCATAAGTTAGGTTATGTACCACATGCAATTTTGAAAAGCTATCTTGCACACCCTCCATGTTTTTACATCGTCGCACAGCACAAGCTAATCGCATTTGCTGATTCAAAGTTTGTCACATATCATTTTGAGTGTTTTTGCTTCCCATTATTTTGTATCAAAACTGCTGTGTCATAGACCGCCATGAGAATATTTTCAATCATTGGTTATGTATGAATGTCATGCTACAGCTTGTGTTCCATGCTATCCCTTTCAGGAGGTTCACGGTGAGGGCATTCTCTATGTGAGGGCTACAAACGTCCCACACCAGGTCACCCAACATTCAACGAGTCCGAGTCAGGTCCGGTGATAGGTTCCGCTGGCCGGCCTTCTCCAAAACAAGTAGGATTGTTTTATTTTCTTCGTTCCAGTCAGGTCGTGACTGGTGGCGCCCTTTTATTAAACTAACTTAAATTATTTAAATTTCTAAAATAATTTTCCCGAACAAGTGCTAAATTTACCTTGTCACCCCGACCCCTTACAGTATACCTACTGAGTCTAGCTGGCAATCTTAGGTATCAATCAATTGTTTATGTTAAAATATAGTTAAGAAGATTTAAACCCTTAATCCGACACTTCAGGAAAATAATATGTTAAATTGGTAATTAACCCTGAAACGGGCGCGTGTCAAATTTCCATATGTTAAATTTGTAAGCAGTGAATCTTGTGATTTCTTCTCATAATATAATAATAAACTTGTGAAAAGGGAATTCCTTATTTTTATTTATTACACAAAATACTTTTGTAACAGGGCACGGTGTTGATTAAAGCCGTTGCATTCCCACAGCGTGGCGACGCGGAAACGGCGCGAACGGCGCGCCGGTGCAAATGAATCCGATCACGTCCGAACATAAATCGCGACCCCCGATAGAACAATTAAAAGAGGAGTTTAAAACAATTACGCACCGGTGGCCCTCGGGCTGCTCGTGCGCCCATAGACTACGCCGAGAGAATAGAAAGCAAACATCCCAGTGCAACACGAGAAAAACATCAGAAGGAACCTGGTGATAGTTCAGACTGAACTGAAGACATAACACATCGCCTCAACCAGGTTTGGTTTGACGCGCCCTGGAATATAGAACAACGATACGGAGACCTGGTCCTACTTCTTCGGTTTACAAGAAAAAGTATTATTCATTTTTTTAAAGGGACATTACCAAATTTTTTACATTTGGTTGTCTGTCTTTGAGCGAGATGAGATTTCATATCTTCACTCTTGGGTTCCATCTGATACGATTATTTGCTCTACACCTGTATCAGCGACTAAGTAAATTGCATTTTGACAAATGTTCTTTGCCCCTCTTCAAGCCATTAGAAACACCGAAAAACTCTGCAATTACTCAAGTTCGCAGTAAACCTGTCTTGAAAAACAGAAGTCTATTCTTTGTTAGTTCTTCCTCATTCTTCTATGGCCAAAGACAATCTCAACATAATAAATCTATTACGTTCTGTAGTTAATGCATATCTGATAGAATGGTTTATGGTTTAGTAGCTCTGTCGGGTGTTAATCGAAATCAATTGTTTTACCGCTATAAGTCATGCGTGTGGTATTAATTGAGACTAGTCTGTGTTCTATCGTTCATCTTTGCCGCGGGCTTTTAGTCTTAGAATTTGCTTGGACGGGAATGCAACTGTTGGGGGTCCAGCTGAACTAATTATACGAGCGCTATTACATGATCTTACAATGTAAGTCTTACATGTAAGTGAAGTTCTATGTACGAATCACCTGAATAGATAAGCTAGCGGAATTTGTAGTAACATGATCTTGTGCCTGCAGTAAACATTCATATTTTACGCTTCTTTTTACTGACCCCAGTGCCATTTACCTGATGGTCAGTCTTGTTGCCATTCGTCCTCTTAGTGCCTTGGCGTCATACACCGAAAACAATTATGGGATGTCAAACATATAATTTGCTTGAACAAGATTATAACTTCTTCTTTCAGGACACCAAGTCAACAAATGACCCGATGAACCCTGATGTTAGAGTTTTCAAACCGCCCACTTCTTGTTGGCTTTTGACATGGAATGTGCCTGTTGGAGGTCCAGCTCAACTAATTACAGCAGCACTTTAATTACTATTAAAGTTGCACCCATTAAAATCACACCTACCGCAGGGTTGTCGTTACGACATCAATTCAGTTAAACAGAATCGTAAAGTCTGCTTCTCAGTGGTTTGTTCGTTTCGCTGAATTACTGGAATTAGATCACAAATGTTTTATATTCTGCTCTGAATTCCTCCTTAGCTTTCAATTATTTTACTTGTACACTAGAATCGTATTTATTACTAACGAACGAGCGATGCAGTGGTTTCACCAGCTGCTGCCTTTTTCTTGAGTATTTCCTTTATAATCATCACCGTTAACATCCACAAGGTATCCTCTGCTGGACATTACTCCCAGGGGCGCTCCAATAAACCGCGAGTTTAGAACGACTATATTCAACGGCTGCCTGCAACCTTTACCCTACCCACTTTATAAAAGGCTGTTTCAATCGCCTTTCAGACGCGTGAGCTCCGAATGTACAAGAATAGGTATCCCCCAAACGAGTAAGTGCATTACCCACGTCATGTTGTTAGCTATAGCTAGAAACACAGTTACGTTATACATCTTATAGTAGGTCTTGCAGCGTCCAGCGATCTGCATCCAGGCTGATCCCATTTTAATGGAGCGTCGGCAATCAAGCGCTCGAGCCGCTTACCGGCAAATCCACCGGGATCCCATGCGCCACTTAGCCTGTACCACTCGCTGGCAACCACTGGGACCACGAGATTTTATGAAGACATTGTTTACTTAGCTATGTTTCTATATGGATAAAATGTGAGTTCATGCCAACAGTGCCCAAAGTATTTACTGTCAAGGAACCTAGATCAAACAGCCAGTACCTGCATCTAGCAACACGACTCAACTTATCCATTCTCCATGTACTCAGTTCCGACAGCGTCCGTCCAGCGATCTGCATCCAGGCTGATCCCATTTTAATGGAGCGTCGGCAAACAAGCGCCCGAGCCTCTTACCGGCAAATCCACCGGGATCCCATGCGCCACTTAGCCTGTACCACGCGACGGCCATCTTACACTGGGACCAAGAGATTTTGTGAAGAGATTGTTTACGAAGCTATGTATTTATATGGATAAAATGTGAATTCATGCCAGCAGTGCCCAAAGTATTTACTGTCAAGAAACCTAAATCAAACAATCAGTACCTGCATCGAGCAACACGATGTAGCTTATCCATCCTGTAGCAGTTCCTGCAGCGTCCAGCGATCTGCATCCAGGCTGATCCCATTTTAATGGAGCGTCGGCAAACAAGCGCCCGAGCCGCTTACCGGCAAATCCACCGGGATCCCATGCGCCACTTAGCCTGTACCACGCGACGACCATCTTACACTGGGGCCACGAGATTTTGTGAAGACATTGTTTACTCAGCTGTGTTTCTATATGCCAGCAGTGCCCAAAGTATTTACTATCAAGAAACCTAAATCATACAGTCAGTACCTGCATTGAGCAACACGACTTAACTTACCCATCGTCCATGTTTGTACTTAGTTCGTGCAGCGTCCAGCGATCTGCATCCAGGCTGATCCCATTTTAATGGAGCGTCGGCAAACAAGCGCCCGAGCCGCTTACCGGCAAATCCACCGGGATCCCATGCGCCACTTAGCCTGTACCACGCGACGGCCATCTTAGACTGAGACCACGAGATTTTATGAAGACATTGTTTACTCAGCTTTATCATATAAATGGATAAAATCTGAATTCGTGCCATCAGTGCCCAAAGTATTTACTATCAAGAAACCTAAATCAAACAGTCAGTACCTGAATCTAGCAACACGACTCAACTTATCCATCCTCCGTGTACTTAGTTCCTGCAGCGTCCAGCGATCTGCATCCAGGCTGATCCCATTTTAATGGAGCGTCGGCAAACAAGCGCCCGAGCCGCTTACCGGCAAATCCACCGGGATCCCATGCGCCACTTAGCCTGTACCACGCGACGGCCATCTTATACTCAGACCAGGAGATTTTTTGAAAAGATTGTCTAATGGTTTATCCAACTATGTTCATGAAAAGTTCTGGATTCATTCCTGCCGAGGAACTCAAATGTTTCACAAAATTGTACGGATTCTGGTTGATTTCGTATAGCCTGAAATGCGTTGGGTCAGATAAATACAGTATTTACACTTGTAATCTCAGCGTCTTATCCATTTGTATCGCTTTCATCTTTCATATCTATCGCTTGATTTGTCTCAACGTGGGTACGCGAGCGGACAATCTTATATCTTTGCACCTGCACATTTCAGCATTTTCTGTTATAGAGGCGCTGCCTACCACTCCAGTGCTGACTATACTATATTATACTACTTCTACATGACATATTGAACGTCCTTGTCTTTTCGTGATATCCATTTTCATTGTAACTTTCTTTTCTACTCACTAGTAGGTAAGTTCATATTGCTTCAAACAGAAGTAAAAAATGGAAATTGTATTTCCATCATGTCACAAGGACAAATTGTCTGATGGGCTTTCAACGTCGACTATTCACCGCAAAGCGAGAACTCGAGAAGTTAAGCTATACAAAACGCTCTCGGTCAACGACGCGGTCGTTAAATGGCATTTGCGTCATTTATTTCACACATTTACATAGGAATTAATTTAGCATTGTGCGCGGCGGCTGGCGAGCGGCCATCGTTAATATTTCGCTCGGTATTGACAATGAGCTCGCACTAAGGGCTTTGATTCATTAGCTCGCGGGCCAACGACCCGCGGATAAAGGATGCAGGTCCTTCCCTCCATTCGTTCCGAGGATGCACCTTCGCCGACCTGCTCGCTAACGAGTCAACTCACCGTAATGATCCTATTGAACACCATATGACTCGCCAGCTCGCCACACGAGCGACAACACCCGCAGAGATAAAATTAACCTCTTTGTTCACGCGCGACCCATCACCGTTCGCCACACCGCCAAAATCGATAACCCACATAGCCTCCAAAATAAACAAAATCAGCTCGACCTCGGTAACTTGTTTTGAAATAAATTCAATCGTTCACGATTTATCTTTTTTTGCAGGTAGATTTTAAAATCAGGAAATTGACATTCATGCAAATGTACTAGAGCGGGAAATGAATCCTAAACGACAGTCTCATAAATAATATGAGCCAGAGCTTCTAGATCTGCATAGATCTTTGAAAAGTACATAATATCGACTTACCTAAAATAAGAACATGGTACACAATGTGACAAATGTATGGGGAACAGAGCAGCGATTATAAATTATAACACGCTTTGACGCCACAAGTATGATGATTCTTGCAACGAAGTATCATGAAATTGTATATTCCATGAAGCTCAAATTGATAAAGATGTATTCGTAAGTTGGATGTCGCGTGACGTTAATAAACGGAATATGGTCATCGGTGTATACTATTGAAAATTTTCCACAATTGTTATTCCGTCTGGATGATTCGCCCTGAGACCGTGAAGTGCCGTTGCAAGCTATTTTCAAATGTAAAGACGCGTTGCATAATCACCATCCAGTGATTCGCTATCAGTATTCCACACTAAATATTTATTTGGTGCCAGTTTACGATTCCTTCGGCGACGCGTCGTAAAAACGTTCTGGATTTCGACCGTTACAGTCTTTCGACACAGTTTAGCTTTTCCGCGCATATTCTGGACTCTAAACTAATTCTTTATTCACACACATAAGTACTCTGAGTCTGAGCACACCATTACCTTATTCAATATCATCGCATTCGCAGGACATCCTCTAAAGTAAACGAAATACTTAGTAGGTATGTTCATTTGATCGCAAGTTGTGCCTTAACATTCCTCTGAAATATCGACAAGGTACTTTGAACTAATAGGAGTTTTTAAGTCTTTGTCGCGCCGCGTAAATTTATACAAATTGATGGGGCCACAAAATGTGCAATATCTTTTCATAATAATAGTGTGTTAGACCTCATGGAAAAAAGCTTCGTCTTTAATTGTAAATTCTAAGCAGGTTCCGCCGACGTTTAAATTTCGCACTGCGTAGCGATTCATTCATTGTGTTGTCTTTTTCTTTCAATTAGCAACTCGCCACCTATAGAAAAACGGATCCTATAGAAACTTCATTTCAAGCAGGCATTCTTGGAATGATTCGGGAGTTTGGGAGTAAAACCAAATATAGCAGGCAGAGGCATTAATTTAGTGCCGCCGACTCGGCAGCTCACAATAAAAATTGAATAAGAGTTCTCAGCCTGATGGATCTTTGGCCGTGACGATTGTTTCAACTACCGGTTTTAGATAATTACTGGAGATCCGTAAGAAAGAATAAATCTTAATTACAAAAACTCATTTTATTCCTTGTTGGTATAAATTATTGTATGCTTTCGACAATCTTGGCACGTCGCCTCGTGAATTTCAATTTCGCTGCGATGCGCCCGCAGATAGGCATACAAGTTAATCAACGGCGATCATCTGCAAACACATATCGATATCGACCTAATGACGCAAAAAATGTCGCGTCGCAGCCTGTTACGGTGCAAACGACATCAGTTTTATTAACTTTATTTACATAAGAACTTATAAGGAACCCAATGAGTTACACTCATTTGGGGCGATCCGATTTTTTGTTGTCCAGCAGCCGTCTTCGATTTTAATATAAAGACAGATCGGGCATTAATTAAGGCGAGCTGATGAGTTCGCGTCTCGCCGGCCGGCGTCATTACTGCCGCATGTAGAGGCGAGAAGTTTTTTTTAATTCGTCATTATTCTGTGGCGTAAAGAAATGTTAATTCGAGGCAGCGTGAAATTAACAGCGGCCGCATTGCCCTTTGTAGGGCCGCGGCGGCGGCTGCGCCCGAGTTAAACACACAACGGGTGACGAGGCGACCAGAAGGCCTATTTTTGAATCAGTAGTAATCCGATTTCGATTGGCTAGGGTTCACCAGGTTGTTAGACGAATTTGTGTCCCACTCGAAGAAGAAGAATGGCCAAACTGCATCGAGTGGTCTAACTAATGGTATTTTATAGCTCGTTCTGTAATATTCAAATACATTTAGGCCAAGAGTATTGAGAGATATGTGAATGAAGTGATGTAAGAGAACGTGTGATACGAACAGCGGTTAGATATTGGGTGACACGAATCCATTTTAACATACACTGGATTCGTGTATTAGAACGTGCAATACGACACGGTACGTTAACATCACTCGTCACAGTATGGCGCTTGCGGATCAGAATTCTACTGATTCAAAAATACGTCTCTTGGTCGTCTCCGCTCCTTTCATATTCTACTCTCTTATTTGCACTCGATTACTCTTTTTGTGAGCTTTCATTAAGAGCCGAGTTGTTTGCCATCAAATTAGATTTGACGTGCGCAACTCGCTATGATTCAGAATCGTGCTCGCTCTATCATTTTCTTTGTGAATTTGCAGATTTACAGTGTAACGAGGTTCAGACCCATGGTCCCTTAAAACTACTCATTGCCTACTACTTATTAGATGCCAGATTTTTCAATAAGGCAACAGTTTTTCAAGAACCTGACCTAACTCGTCCACTTTTTCCAGTAGAACGATTAATTTCGCAACATGATCAAATGTTCGTTTGTTGCAGTGGTACCGAGTAGACAAATCCAAGCTCGACTCCAGCCTCCAGGAGAAGTTTGTTCAGTTGGACCCTGATGAAGAGACCAAGGAGTTTCTGTCAGCGTCAATAGAGAAGTCAACATGGGTGTGGACGCAGCTGTGGTACCTGCTGGCGAAAGCCATCCTGAAACATTTCTGGTCGATCACGGATATCAATGGGTAAGTGATACTTATCTTTATATAAGTGAGAATTTTGTTCAAATTATTTCTGATGAGAAGACCAAAGATTTTCTGTTAGCTTACATAGAGAAGTCTACATAGGTGTGGACACAGCTGTGGTGCCTTCTAGCGAAGGTTATCCTGAAACACTTCTGATTTATTACGGATATCAACGCGTAAGTGCTGTAACATATCAGATGAAAGAAGCTTGTTTTGCTGAATACTGGTCCTGACAGTATCACACGAAGAGAGAGAGAGAGTATCCTGTCAGGGTACTGGTAAGGTCCTGGTATCCTGATACCAAAGAGTTGTATACATAATGACACGGCTCCAAAACCTGCAGGTAAAGGTTGTCTTAAAAAAACTGCTGATCGAATGGGTACGTGACTGTTCAAACATAATTTGTTCAAGTGAAAGATAATAAGAAAGTAGCAAATTGAGCATAGTTTTAGCAATTGTTTAAGAATAGTTCTGCCGAAACCAATACCACTGTATTACAAACGTTTTCTATTCGATTTACTCTAATCAGTATTCATTAATACACTCATTCGTATAAGCATCTTCCGCTTATTCGCCTCTAGACATTGCCCGCCTTCAAATATGGCAACAAACTTTTTAATTTAAAACTAATGAATCATGTCTTTCACAAACGATGAATTGCTGTTTGAATCACGACAATGAGGCATTATTAAGTGCGTCCAGATTTGTCCAATTACGCCAATTACAATCTCCCGGTAGCAGTAGCTGTAGATGTAAGTAGGTGCCTATCTAAATTGTATAGCGTGTCCAGAAAGTCATCTAGATATCTGATGCAGAATCGTCAAGATAAACGTCTGAATTAGATTTTTTATGTGCTGGAGGCGTACCTATTATTATCAGGCCTCTTTCCCGGAGGTGTAGGCAGAGGATACATCCTTCCCTATAAATAATCTTGTTTAGGTGCAACAGTTATAGTAAAATCTCCCCTCGAAAAATTGTTCAGATTAATTTCTTGGTTTTACATATTGTCGCTTCGATCCCGCTCGAAACCATCTATTCATAAAAACGTCCTGTATATTATATAACTACACGTGGTACGAGTGTATTATTTCCTCATCCATTGTGGCGTATCTGCACAAATTAACTAATTCGAGTGTGTGGATGTGCAGCAGTCGATAGAAATACATCGGGTTATCGATAAGATAAAACATTTTATTTCAATATATTAATCATTCAAGTAGACACATATTCCTTTCTCTTTTACTGCCTGGCATATATTCTCACAAGATTTTACAGAAAAAGAGACCATCACGATACCAACTAGGTTCACTTCTCTACAATTGTTATAAATCCACTACTCGTGCTAACTGCTCATCAGGAGAGACAAGCTTCTAAACATCAACCTGCCATTTAGTGAGCTTATAAAATCTCGCCTCTTATTGCACCCTCGCGCATGCGATATATTGCGGGAATATGGCAAGATCAGGAATTTGTCAGAATTGCTAGGAATTTGAAATAATAATTCATCCTAAAATCTGCTTAAACATTTCTAGAAATTTTGTGATTTCCTAGAAGTATGACCGAATTTGTAATTGTACCTAATTTATGTAGTAGTTTACGTTTTTGCCATGTTCCAGATTTAGATTCTAATTTCTGAGAAATCGCCCGAAATCCTGATCGTGCCTGCAACAGATATAAATCCATCGATATCGATAGATTTCCTCCGCACTGTCTACGTCCGGAGCCGGTCTGTGAACGCGCACTGAAAGCGATCATGGCGGGTGTCTATAGCAGGCCACTAATAAATAATTTAAATAAATTGACGGACGAGATTTACTCATTGGCCGTTTCCGTCCTTCAATTACTCTTTATTTATCACTTGTACTCGCCGCTACTCGTCTGGCTAACAGTCTTCGGCTTGGGAGTCAGGACATAGGTGAGGCCAAAGTCATTTGCGTGATTTGTCTCCTTAGGATAATTTCATTTCCTTTGATACAAATTTTGTGTCAATCTAATGTTTATGAAAAGTTTTCACACATATTCTTTGAAGAATCTGTAGGACGAGAAGACCCGAAATTAATATGTGACTTAGAAGATGATATGTAGGTGAAATTATTTCAAAATATCAAACTGCAGAGCACAAAAAGCGGATTAGAAATCCAACGACAATGAAATAGAGGCAGCTGCTGCCTATATATTATTCGTTAGCAGCACATAATCTTTAAGACATAGCTTTTCCACACACGATAAGCCATGTCACGAGATTTTCCGTGAACGATTCGATGGCGTGATTGCCGCTCCACTAAATATCCGGGATATTAATCATTGTTCATAGTTTGGATAAATGACTCAATAAACGCTCGCTCCAAAAGCTATTGACTTTTCCGGTCCAAACGGTTACTTAACTGGATATATCTTCAATGGATTTCAATTTGTGTATTTGGATTTATATCTACCAACTTCCTTATTAATGGTGTTTTGGGTTTGTGTTGTGTTGATGACTAGTTTATGGTTTACATAAATCTTTGTTTATGTGTCTGCAAGGTTTGTATTGTTGGTTGGTTGTACCAACAAACCGTACACCGTACCATAGAAGCAGACTTTTCGACATTTTTTTATGTGACTTATCCTTAGGTATATCATTTGTAAATGCTTCATGAGACTAAAGCAAGATAGGAAACAGCAAAATTTTTATGCTGCAAGCAGGATTTCAACCAGCAGCGACCTTCGCTATCAGAAGATTTGGGTATTCAAAATTTTTACAAAAATGTCGGTACTTTTGTATCAAGATCTTTTAAACCAAACCAAAAAAAGCTCGAGTAACAAGTCAATTTCCTCCACCAATCAGTTGTTTCAATTTGAAGCTCATCGACACGAGACAAGACGTCGATATCAATTGACAAAATTGACCATCAGTTGATGACGGTTGATTACTTACCGATCTGTAATACCGATGTAATGATATTGGGTCGAACGGTCGCCGTATTTCTTATTTTACCATTGTCCGTACTTGATTCAACGATGAGTAATTTATGCACATTGTTTGATCTTGTATGATTGGCAAATTTTGTATCGAGGGTCAAAATATTTTTACACCTCGACAAAAATGAATTAGGGAAAGTGTCGATTTTAGCACTTATTTTTAGTCCACTTTCATGTGAGACACTAAGTCGACGAACGCCTCAGTAATTTAAGTCATCTGCATTTTTATCAAGATATCTATTATTAAGGTGCGCCAATCATAGTATTAAAGTATTTAACTACCCTATCCCCTCCTCCTCCGGCTTAAGTTCAGCAATGCAATAGAATGACATGAATGTTAGTGTAATCTATATGTGGAAGCTTGTAATTGGCATTTGTTTGTGCATTTAATTAAATATGTTTTTTAGGCTGTAAGCTTCCCAAATTAAAAAAAAAGTATTGAAAGTAACTCACAACTTTGTTGCTATCCTCGCATACCTTGTAGTCAGTGTTTTTGCGTATCCTTTACATATTTATATACTTTTATTGATTTAAAAATTTCCGTAGGTAATTAAAATGAAGAGCTTTCATAAATAATGTCGATTCGATATCAACTTTTTTGATGATTGTTGATATTTTTCGATCTTATCGATGTAATGATATCGTAACGATCGATCGCAGCATATTTAAGTATGAATCAATGATTATTTTATTCGATCGAGATAATTATTTTTAAGTACATATTTGTATTTATTTTTTGGTATTGATAGCTTTCTATTTTTGACTAGCTGTATTGACGTACTTCTACTTTTTGTGTGGGACTAAGTAGTAAACAAACGACACGATGATCCCTATGACTAGACAAGTATGTATGATGAATTGGTTGCAAAACTATCCAGGATAGATGGAGCCCTGCCTCGTGTAAGTGGATAAGATACACTTGCTTAATTTCGCTGGCTAAATGAGCCGCGGTAATCCAGATGGTAGAAGCGTCGCCAGTACGATGGCGAAAGTTGCAGATTCAAATCCTGCCTGCGGTCGATAAATTACGCAAGTTTTCCAAAAAACTATGATGAAATCGCCCCTGCGAGCTATTATACTTACATACAGGTACCTACTAGAAGAGAGCGTACGATGAATATTAAAATCTTAATAAACTACGTGTAAGGTGACTTCACGAGGCGACCTCCTGCATATTTAGACAATATTTAAAGCCACATAATTCGCTTTAGAAAGTTATGTAGTATTCTTGTTATTTATAAGCACATCATTTTATGCTCCTGACGAGAAACGACCTGCATACAAGATGTAGTTCAGGTGTTTAAAAATTTAAACAGCTTTGTCCTTGCTTGTAGCATCTTCAACAAAATATTTCGCAGAACAGGCGGAGTATGTATTTTTGAATCAGTAGTAGGCTATCCGATTTCGTATGCGCCAGACTTTTAACTCGTATCGCATGTTCTGTTTCAATCCATTCTTCTTATTTACGTGTGGCACACTGAGTTGACAAACGACCCTGTAAACCCTACTGCTTTGTGTGTAGGTAGGTATCCATTCATATCAGTGGCCTGTGGCACCAAAACTAGCCTAAGGTTCTCTGTCATTGACTCGAAAAGATGAAGAAGAAGTGGCCTGTGGGGTTTATGATGGGTTGTGTTGTGATGGATTCGTGTAATAGAAAGTGTTGTACAAGCAGGGCTAGACAATTAATGGTATGAGCGAGCGTAATGGTCGCATTTAATATCAAATTAATAATTCAAAAATATGCCTCCAGGACCTGCTGCACATTTATGACAAAATTCTTCGAATTTAATTTGAGAAGTGACGCGTTAATACCGCCTGCTTATAATAATAATATGCAAATACGGTCGTTAAGTTCCCCCATTAACCATTAACGTGATTGTTACTGGCGACTTTAATTACTAAGACCTTCGTAAATTGTATGCAAAAACACCGAACATAATTATGTTTTGTCGCCGTTAAAGATATAACGGCTATTACTCTACCCTGCAGACAGGGCCTGATGAAGCATACATTGCTGGTTACCTTGAGTACCGGATGGTAGCGGCTAAAAGCTAGTGGGAAAAAAAAGTCCCATCTATTCTATCGTAGAACCGATCAGTAAGACAACTGGGAAGTGAACTAGTCCACTCAGGGTGTTTCAGAAAATGTGACGTAGAGTTTTTCATCTCGGCTGAATATCTGTCGACTACGGTCAACCGAACGGTGGCGGTGATACCACCTACTTACAACAGCGTTCTCAAAGAGGGTTGACGTTATGCAAGGTGCCGTTCATATCATAAATAAAACAAAGCGAAATCCTTTTACTACATGATTTTGTGTTCTAACAAAACATGTTGTGCCGACTCCAACAGATTTGGGATAAGGGCAGGTAGATGATGATGATAATTCTGGTTTCCTTGAGTTCATTGTAATGACACCCTTATAATAACCAGCAGTGTATACCAAATCGGGACCTGTCGGCAGAGTAATATAATGCCACTTTATCCCTCATATGATTGCTTCCTAATTGCGTATGCTTATATTAAATTTAATGAGAATTCGTGCATGCGACTCATAATTAAAGTGTTTATTCTGTTGTTCGGTATTAAAGAGACTTATAAAACTATAACAAGTTAAGTGCTCACTTTGAGTGAAATTGCGTCTGTGTAAACAAGTGGGGTCGTGGCCACTCTAGATATTTATTTGCATTTTTATGGCACTTACTGTAGGTAGTAGACATATTAGTGTCGATTCTGAAAGGTGATTTTCTTAACCTATTTAAGAATTTTCTTAAATAAGCGAAAAAAATAGACAGAAATCAATTACTCCAGCAGGCGTCCCCAGTTTAATTCCTATGATAAAATTCGTTAAAACGCGTAAGTAATAAACAAACATCAATTTAGTACAAATATGGCAGTTTCCTGTCCGAATGTAAGCTCGTATTTTGCGATTAAAAAGTTCTCCGTGTTTAGAAGTAAGGTAGCATCTCGCTCGGTGTGCTGTACGCCTACGTGTTTGTGTGCCAAAATCTACGCCATGAAATTCTCTCCACGGAGAAAAAAATACTCTAAATAACTAAGTACTAAAATAGTGTCGTACGATGTTGAATATTGTTATGTCCATGTGATGACAGATAGAATTTCTTTAGATGACAGAGCCGAGGTGGTGTCTCCTTTTGTGGACTCTGTGATTGTGGACTCAGGTGCTGTGTGAGAAGCAAGAGCGTTGGATGGAGCTGCGCGGGCGACGCGCGCACTACGCAGGCGCGGTGAATGTTATTTATTTATTGCGCGCAGTAAAGCGGCCGCCGTGTGGTCTCTCCCGCGCGGCCGGCCGGTCGGTCGGCCCCTATTCCGCGGCGGTCGCCACTTCTCAACACCGCGATGGCTCGATAGTGTACCATTAGCGCGAAGACTCGCGCCGGCATCCAATTGTGCGCTTAGATATCGCATACAAATGTCGATCGAGTCGCGCAGCCGAGGACCGAGCACCGAGGACCGACCCTCATCTGCATTCAATCCCATTGTTACCGTTATTATTGCATGTATGCGTAATCGCTAATTTATGAACCGCGCTGACCGCGCCTCGCTTCATCCAGATATCATCGCTTTAATAGCTTCAATTTTCGTCCAACTCTTTAGAAGCACCATTATGCTAATCTAATGACTGCATTCCTTGTTATCCATGGAAGTTATGGAGCTAATCTTTCCACGAGCCATTACCGGCACCTACGATGCGGGGAGCGTGTAGCCGAAATTGCTGAGAATCGCGATTGTAATTATTGGCAACAAGAAGGCGACAGGTCGGTAATGGGCGCTGGGACGCTGCAGCCGCCGCCCGCCGTCCGCGCGCCACCGTAAAAAGCGCAAAGAATACACCTCGATATGATCGCACAAAGGCCGCTCCTGAATCCTACCTCAATGCTAATTTCCACTATCGCGCTCCCCTCATTCATTTTCAATCGAAACCAGCCTCCGCTCGCTTCTATTTTTTTTAAATCACATTAAAGAATCGAATATGGTGGACGTTTTTTTGCGCGGCCGGTGCGTGCGACGCGATTTATTTATTTGCGGGGTTTTTTAAAGCGACATTCCGGCTCGCTGTATACTTGTGTCTACCCGCAATTGGCATTTCGGACTAAGCTCGAGCTATACAAAGTCGTCGGTTTTAACGGTTGTTTTTAACGCTCGAGCCGAACCAGCAGCGGAGGATACAAATAAATTATTAATCGTTTGTCCTGTCTTTTATAAATTAAAACCTGTCCTTTTTTTGGAGAAGCGCGTTCGGGGAGTGTTTTTTGGTCGTCGCGTTTCTTTCTGTCCTCGGATTTATTAAAAAGCTCAAGCCAGAGGTGAGCAATTAAATCTGTGACAGAAATTAATACGAGAACAAGTCGGGTGCTGCGACTGGCTGGTCGCGCCCGGTTATTAATTCACGCGTTGTTTGCATGCTTTATTAAACCTGCACTCATAAACTCTTTTGGAACAAAATACGACCATTTAAATGCTGAACTTTACGGCTGAACAGATTTTGCGAATATTTATTTAGTCATTACCGAACTCTACTTTGCATGGCTTCTTTCCCGGTAGACCTAATAAAGTAAATCGCGAGGGCTTTCGTTCCTCGTAATCTGTTTATGCATTCCGACACGTGAAAAACAGGTAAATCAAGACGTACATAAATTAGCGCGGCCCCACGTCGTGCGCCAATCCATAAAAATTATCTAATTACGTGTGTGCAGAGAGAAAAATCGCGAGTTACTTTCGTAACCGCCCGGAAAATTACCGCATAAATCACTCGAGGGTGTGCGCGGGGGGTGGGCAGGCGCGCGGGGAGGGGTTGATTTTCCATTCGCTATCTTTTACGCCGGTATTATTTTGATTTATTTCCTCGCGTAATGAAAGCGTACGTCTCGTGTTGACGCTACAGACATCCAGGCTGTATTCATTCCGGGAAATTGCCACCGTGCTATTTTACATCATTATTAGCTAAGTGGGTGCTGTATAAATCATAAATTTTGTTAGGGTGTTACCGCAAATAGGTGTAGTATGTAGTGTGAAGATGAGTAGCGGACGTTGTGGTGTGAAGTCGTTATTTCACTTACCCCGCCCTGATACTCGAGTTGGCATACATCGCTGTTTATCTTTCGTATACGATGAAGACGTCCTTACGATAACCAGCAATGTATACCAAATCAGGCCCTGTTAAATAGCCACTTAGGGTGTCGGCCACAGGACGCGTGATGGGGCGGCCATACAGGCTCGTTAACATGGAAAGTGCCACATTCCGCGACACCGCACATTAGACTGCGGCCGCGCAATTATCGAATGTCGCCCGCGCACCGCATACCACGACATTTACCAGTGGACCTAGGACGACGAGATAATAAATCCTATGGTTCTGCCTATTTTGCTTGCAGCTAGTCCTGGCCCTCAAATCTTCCCCAAAATAGGTCCCCGATAGGGTTGCCAGGTCCTCATACCCGAAACACGGACTGACCTGCGAGTTCGGCTTAAAATTTGGGTTAAAAACCGGACAAATTGTTTGAACTTTTTGGCTGTACAGGCATTCAAAAAGCCTGACTATGTCCGGCTTTATCTGGACGCCTGGCAACCCTAGTCCCCGAAATCCTGTACCTAGGTATCTACAAAAACACTAAAACTTTACAATCTCTTAGTTTTTTTGCTGACTCTACTTGAGTCCAGAAAAATATCTCTTCGTTTCGTACATAAACAGCTCAAAAAATTCATAAGATCTTAAAATTTTCAAGATCCTGATCAGTGATCACCCTTGCAATCCCAATCTCGTTTTACTTCTACCTTATCTCCCTATAAAAATAATCTAATAGGATTTAACTACAGTCATTGCTTAGTTACTACCAAACTACCAAGTCGTAAACATAAGCTGATGGAAAGAAAGTATTAAATCTACACTTTTAGGTGTTAGCAGTGTAACAGGTATTAGTTTAATTTTTTTGGGTGCCGTACCCAAAGGGTGAAAACGTATTACTAAGACTTCGCTGTCTATCCGTCTTTCACCAGGCTGTATCTCATAAACCGTAACAGAATCGAAATTTTCAGAGATGCCGAATTTCTATTGCCGTGTTGTACGCGATTCCGACTCGCATTCGGCCGATTTTATATGTGTGATCCCAAGATGTTTTATTCTAGAATACTTATCACGTGAGATGAACAAAATACCTAGTCAAATCGATGACGCAACACATTTCTAATAGCAAGCCAATAGCTCTTCAATAAAGTATCGTTATCTATACGTTTACGCATTCAGCAATTTACGTCACTAGTATGACGTAACATCGTATTTGCCATCGTCAGCAGTGGGAGGCTATTTATAAGGGCAGCACTACACGAGCAAACTTACCTGCAAGTGACGGCTGAAATGAACCAGCCGCGCGGCAATAATTTCTAGGTAACCTTATCGAGAAGTTTAAAATTGTTTTTATTGGGGATAGCATCGGTTTTGGGGAATTTTACATTTCGATTTTTTATATGTAGGTAAAAGCTTTAATAATTTGTTTGTCTTATTGCCCATCATAAACAGTGGGAGGCTATTTATAAGGGCAGCACTACACGAGCAAGTCTACCTGCGAGTGACGGCTGAAATGAACCAGCCGCGCGGCAATAATTTCTAGGTTACCTTATCGAGAGGTTTAAAATTGTTTTTATTAGGGATAGCAACGGTTTTGAGGGATTTTACATGACGCTTTTGTTATATGTGGGTAAAAGCTTAAATAATTTGACAAGGTTGCCTTATTGTCCATTATAAACAGTGGGAGGCTAGTTATAAGGGCAGCACTACACGAGCAAGCTTACCTGCGAGTGACGGCTGAAATGAACCAGCCGCGCGGCGATAATTTCTAGGTTACCTTATCGAGAGGTTTAAAATTGTTTTTATTAGGGATAGCAACGGTTTTGAGGGATTTTACATGTCGCTTTTTTATATGTGAAAGCTTAAACAATTTGACAATGTTGCCTTATTATCCATCATAAGTAGTGGGATGCTATTTATAAGGGCAGCACTACACGAGCAAGCTTACCTGCGAGTGACGGCTGAAATGAACCAGCCGCGCGGCAATAATTTCTAGGTTACCTTATCGAGAGGTTTAAAATCGTTTTTATTAGGATAGCAACGATTTTGAGGGATTTTACATGTCGCTTTTTTATATGTAAAAGCTTAAATAATTTGACAAGATTGTCTTATTGTCCATCATAGGCAGTGGGAGGCTAAGGCTAAGGGCAGCACTACACGAGCAAGATTGCCTGCGAGTGAGAGCTGAAATGAACCAGTGCGGCAATAATTTCTAGGTTACCTTACCGATAGGTTTAAAACTGTTTTCATTAGGGATAGCAACGATTTTGAGGGATATTACATGTCGCTTTTTTATACGTATGTCAAAAGCTTAAATAATTTGCCAAGGTTGCCTTATTGTCCATCATAAACAGTGGGAGGCTAGTTATAAGGGCAGCAGCACACGAACAAGTCTGCCTGCGAGTGACGGTTGAAATAAACCAGCCGCGCGGCAATAATTTCTAGGTTTCCTTATCGAGAGGTTTAAAATTGTTTTTATTAGGGATAGCAACGGTTTTGAGGGATTTTACATGTCGCTTTTTTATATGTAAAAGCTTCAATAATTTGACAAGGTTGCCTTATTATCCATCATAAACAGTGGGAGGCTAGTTATAAGGGCAGCAGCACACGAACAAGTCTGCCTGCGAGTGATGGTTGAAATAATCCAGCCGCGCGGCAATAATTTCTAGGTTACCTTGTTGATAGGAAAGACTGATTTAAAATGGCATTTGAGTAGAAATAGTTACAGTTTTCAAGCGGTTTTTCTTTTCATTTATTTATTTAAATTTTATGATAACGTAAACGATCTGGCAAAGTCTCTTTATGGCCAACGCAAATGTAGCACCATTTGACATTATGACTGAGCATTTACCTGCTTCTTACATTCCTTTACTAGACTAGTAACTAATGATTCCATTCCATGTCCTACCTACACTTTCATGCATCGTTTCTACGTCAATGGTTCTTAAACTTGTTATAGTTTTCTCCCTGGGGGCCGGGCTGTGACTAAGTTGTCATCTCTTACAATCGAACTCTCCCTGTTTTTCCTATTTTATCCTTCTCAATAAATTTGCTTTCAAAGTTTTTTGCTACGGTTGCTACGCCGTAGCCGTTGTAAAATCAGCATCGTGTAGGATGGCACGAATAGATACCTAGTTTGACAACCACTGTCCTCCCCTACGAAGCGCGGTGGTCGCGTCTTGTCTGTTTAGCGCGATAATGGCGGCCATTAGGCACAGCGCATACCGAGCATTCCAGAACGCGCGACAATACAACAGAACTATACGCGCAGTGTCTCGTGTGAACACAGCACAATGGGACGAGAAAGTGGCTCTATGGGGAAGAATTTGTAGGTGGGATCGAAAATCATGAATGAGAATCTGAATCTGAGCCAATGATACAAGATTTTTAAACACAGGATTTAATTTGAAAAAAATAATTGTTTTTCCCTGTGTCAACAACGAGGAAATCATCCGATGGGATCATAACATCATGGATGAAAATCTGAGCCAAAGAAATGGAAGAATAGAAATTAAAATTACATTAGGTGAGAAAATTAATACTCTAACTGGGACAAATTATGTGCTAGGTAATGCTAGGTATGTTACGGAACACCAGGAAAATTATAAACTGGAAAAACCCGAGCGTGAGATTTATAATTATCATTCCAACTAACGAACGCTGCTGGTTTCCTTTTAAAACTAATTAGTTTTTTACGAAGTAACACTAAAAACTTAAGCCGGTGCTAAAGCAGGCTACCAATATCACACATTCATAAATCTCGACGGTAGACCAAAACAAATCGTATAAAATCGCCTCCGAATTCCAGACGAAAAGAAGCCCAAAACCTTTAACGGCAGTTCGAACATTTCTTAATTAGCCAGTTTTTATTGAACAGCAAATTCGGTTAACTTCAACAAAGGGTTCTTTCAAATAAAAATAAAGCTGTGACTCGTGACGAATCTCGGAGGTGTTTTGCCTCACCCGGGAACCCTTTTTGTTGCTCTCGGACTAATCTAGAGATGGCCAACAGTTTTTAATTAAAGATAATGCTACATAGCTGCACGTAGTGGGTGCCTATAGACAGACCAACACCATTTTAGGGTTGTCGGCGCACTCGAATCAATTAAGTTCCACTTATATTGAAACACTTTAATGAGAATGCCGAAGTTGCAATCCGACAGTGATTGATAAATGATAGAGCTATTACGGCACTCGCCTAAATACATTTACGTACGTAATTATCAGGACGTGCCCAATTATTTGCGTTTGTTTCAATGTATTTCAAATCAAAATGGTCTACATAAATGGATTAATTGATTGGAATATGCTTATTTAATTGGCGGTTGACGTGGCCTCACATTCTTGCAATCGCTCTCTAATTCAATAAAATATCTCGGAGTTAACATTCACCTACGATTCCACTAAGGCCTCGAGCTCAATTTCTGAAAGTGTGATTTCTGAAATCGTGTACCGATGTCCGCAAATCATAACTAGTTTCAGATCATATTTTTCAGTGCTTGAAAGTGTGTTCTGGAAAAACATTGAGAAACTCATCACATTGAGAAAGCTGCCAGCCCTTGCTTTACTTTGTCAGAGCTGTAAGTAATTAGTTGGAAGCTCATTCGGTCAGTGTGAGTAGCCGGTAGCCGCAGCGATATTCAATTAATACACAATGCACCCAACCACCAGCCACCATATTGAAAACACGAGGAGACTCTACTGACTCATACTAACTCATCCATCACGTCTATATTCCTTATAGAGTAGCTAGGAGCATAAGTGATTGTAAAAACTGCCATTATTTGACGATCATTCCGAATATTGTATATCACGATAGTGACAGATTGTAAGCTTCTCGCTTAAAATTGCAATACACGTGCTTATAACCATGCTTAATTTATAGCGGAAATATTATTTAGAGAGTTCTTCAGGCCAGCGTAATCAAGTAGCTAAGTACGTAAAAAAATCTCGTTATCAAAAATATAGCCTGAGTGAATCTTTAACATCACTCTTACGGGCGAGATGCGCAATCTACACTTTCAAATCCAATTCTCCCTAATTGTCTCTCATCAAAAAAGTTACATTAAGACGGTCTTAATAGCCGCTTTGATTACCATCTATGCTGAGTGGTGGACGGTTATTTCGGCGTCGGATGATGCGGGGAAATAAAGCGCGCTGCGCCCGCGCACGCGTCCGCGTCGCCACCGAGTTACGCTGTCGTTAAGAAATTACCGGGCGCGCCGTCCACGCCGCCGATTTTATCGATGGAATTTATTGTCGACACTCGATGCGCGCGTGCCCCTTCCCTATGCTTTACGGAGGCGTTTAGAAGAAGCCGATACATCGATTAAATCGCACGGTTATTGATTCGGTTTAATTTTGATGTTAACGATAAAGTTATATTTTCGTTGAGCGCGTTGATGTCTTTTGAACGCGCCTACGCGGCTCTACGTCTGTTTTGTGATCGAAGAATGTTATGTCATCAAAATTGAGATTACGGCTACCGTTTATCAATAAAACGTTTTTTGTTGATCTATGAAAACAATTTCTCCGATTCCATTTATCGAGGGCATTGGTCACGTCCGCGAGATGGCACGGTGCGGTGGTGCGGTGCGCGGGCGCTGCACGGTAGTAACGAGTGTATAATTATTACGGTCGGCGCCGGTAGCCGAAAGGCCGACTCATCGTAATTTGATGGCGTCGGCTGCACCGCCCCCCGCCTCCCGCTCGCCGCCGTCGCCCGCGCAACAAAAAACTAATTAACAGAGCCGCAGCATACTTACTATGTTGCATCCATGGCGACCGAATAAGAACAAGACGGTGTTTATTATAAATTAATCACTCGGGAATAATTTTTATGCGTGGTCAATGACACTGCGGAATGTTACGGGTCGAAGTACGATCATCACCGAGCAAACAATAAGCACGTTACAGGCTGTGTCTTACAGTGTAATAGGTAAAAGACTGGCTAAAGCTGTCACCAGCCAATCTTGTGGGAAGCCTGGCTAGACCACTGGCCGAAGCCTATAATGGGAAGTGCGTCACACGTTCTTGAATTACCTTAGACAATGTGACAGCCTCATATCGCTTGACCGCAGATCCTGTACTGGACGTGAACAGACATGAGAGGGCAGTAAAACTTCTTTGTGCTGTGAAATGTCCACAGTGTAACTTACCTAACTACCCGAAGAACCTATAAGACAACTATTTTACAAATTATTCCTCTGAAGCATGCATTTACCTACTTACTGCTATGACACATTTTTCATGTAATATCAATAATTCCGGGATTTTTGTATGAACGAATCCCAGGCTCTCCAAACAAAACATCCCGGGATCGCATCTTCTGAATATAATGCAATGAGTAAAAATCACTTTTCGTACGGCCAACTTAATTTGTTTTTCTTTTCACCATGTCTCCTTGTCTTCTCTTTTCGTCATCACCTTCATCATCAGCTCACATCCAGGGCATAGGCCTCTTCTTAACAACGCGAATCCCTCACTCACGCTACCCATTTGCTTTTACCTTTCGTCAATCAATTTGTATATCTCCAGCTTCATCAGACATTCGCTGCGCAACTAAACGTGTCTAAATACCTCGACTACAGAATACTTTGACAAGCTACCGATATCCTGAACATGTCCCTACTTATCTCTTCGCCATTCGACATTGGCAACTACACACATAAATATACATACTTGCACGGGCACGTGTATAGGACTGGGACAGCGTAACCGGCGTGATAGATTGTCGCCATGATGGATCGGGCTGGCTGGCTGACTTGCAGCCACAGTAGAGGAAACGAAAACTATCATAACCTCGGAAAACTATCATATTATAAGGAAAATCAACAGGCTTGACAAAAAGTAGACTAATATCAACCACGCTCGCAAGACTGGCTAAGAATAGACTCGAATAATATGCAAAGGTGGTCGCCGAGGTCCGTTAGGGCATGGCATGAAGAAGAAGATCATACTCGTAACCTCCTCAAAGATTCTCTTTTCCAGGTGCCTTAGAAGTTCTTCTTGTCGATTTAATGACCATCTATTCTCATTTTTTGTGACCAAAATACAGCCACCCGAACTGCTTCTGTACATACCAACTTATTATCAGCCAGCAGATCGTCACGTGTGCTCGGCTGTGAATCGAATCCGGGATCTTTGCAATAGTTGCAATAGGTACAAGATATTAGATAACGCCCATTCCTCATGCATTTAGTTGTCCTTTACGACGACCCAATGCATGACTTGTGTGGTATTGCTATTCATTTGTCACCTTACGGTATTCACAACTGATGTCTTATAAGTTGTTATGAGACCTTCTAGTTTGAAAAAATTGTGTTTGAAGTTTAGCCGTATTTAGGTCTGAAAAAGTGGATGGCAATGAAAATCTCATCTCCACTTTTAGAAGAAGTGTTACTGTTGCTTATTCTTCCTGTGTCGTAGTCATCCGCCAGTACCAAACACGACCGCAAACACCGACGCTACCACCGCTACTTAGCTACTATTGCCAGCCTTAACGAGATTGAGGGATGAGATAGGTACTACCTCTGAGGATACTACTGACCAGACTATCAGGATGGTCAAAGCGTTCATTTGTTTCTATGTGACTGAGAGCCAGAAGTTGCTCTAGGTACGGTAGCTTGCTAGGTATATGAGTATTCCTATTCTTATGAGATGTGACTAGCATTTCTATTCATAGTCATCCATAACAACTTTGCCAGAGCTAACAGTTTCGAGTACTTTCTACCTACCTAATCCACAAAAGATTTAGCAAAAGAAAATCAGTTTTTCGTGATTTGTCAAAGAACCTTTTAAAAAGTGCCAACCAGATCATATTAATTATTAGATCTTTTCTTGGTTTGATTGCTAACTGCTAAGTTCGCTAGCAGCGTAGTTTTTTCAAGAATATATGCCTGCTATTGTAAATATAATTCAGGCTCTTATAAGTACGAACAGTGCAAAGGTAATCAAGTTTAAAGAGTCATCAGCTCGCCCAAATGACCCGTGGCGAATTATTTTTGGGCGCGCAGGACACGGTTCTGAACCCGCGAAACTCGATAACCGGCCAAGACGCGTCAACAAGCCAGAGTTAATTCTCTTAATACTTACTTAAACGCTCCCACTGCACGCTCTGGCCGAATTGCCATTGTTTGACCAACTTTATGACCCGTTCAAAAATCTCCATATCAATCAAAACTTCACAAAAAATACAGGACTTTTGGCTCCCTAAGGTTTCCCCTTCTAGCTACCTGATTAGCGGAAATCTCCGGTTCGGATCAACGTTTTCGGGAACAGAACTTGACCTGATTAGCTAGAAACACAATTCGCAAATTGGCGGCGCCGAAATCGGACGCTTCATTAACGCGGCGCTGCGCAGGCGCAGGCAGGACGGCGGCGACCCAAAGAAATGTCACGTCAAAACGCTTTCCGAGAACCGTAGCGCTACCGGAGCCGAAAGGGAATTAAGAACAAGCATACCTACCTAATTATCAATAAACAATAACCCGACTGCGCTATAGTTTGCGTCTAAAATCTGCCATTTTGACTTTATGAAGTACCTATAGCCAGTGTCGCGGGTGCTGTTGAGACTCATAAGTCAACATCCGTTTAACCGTTTGGGCTGTAGCCCGTGAAGAAGAATTAACTTGTCCACATACATAGGTAGACACACGTTTACATGTGTCACATACTCTCGAAGAACTTAACCCTCCTTATGTGGCAGTCAGCTAAATACAAAAGGGTTATAAAAACTGTGACAGAATTAAGAGCGGGCGCGTTAATAAAAGTTCGCAACGAATTGAGAACCTTCTTCGTTTTTTTTCGTCGGTTAAAAATGGAGGCGCGCGACGGCAACGCGAACAAGTGAAACATAATGCGCGAAACAAAGCAGCCGAGGCGAATGCCTTAAATCATTTTTAATTATGTTATGGCGCGGCTGCGCATACGCAACGAATGGGCTATTCCACTAAGCGCATTGATCAAGGATCTGATTAAAATAGTAGCTGTAGGAGTAAATTATTTGTAAAGTCAAGTTAACCTGTGGTTAACTTTTCGTATTAGGTATAAGTAGATTATGTTTAAAGCAGCGTTTGAAGTTTCCAAGCTAATATCCATCGCTAAGTTTTGCTATTTGAAATCTCAGTCATCATCATCATCATGATCTTCGTGCCCTTGTCCCAAATCAGTTGGAGTCGGCGCAACATGTTTTGTTAGAACACAAAATGTAGCAAAAGTATTTGGATAGGTATGTTAAATGACCGGCCGCCTGCCTGACGTCAATCCTCTTTGGGAATCCTATCGTCGGACACCGATACTACGAGTATTATAGTCGACAGATATTCAGCCGAGGTCAAAAACTCTACCAAAACAGCCTGAGTGAACTATAGTACGGCTCCTTAGCTGGAAGTATGGTCCCATCTGGCAGAAATCATGAAACTTGGCATGTGTGTAGCTTACATATGTAAGCTTCAGGAAAAGAAGGGAAGCAAGTTGGACCCCCCCTGCTTCCCCCCTTTACCCCCCCTTTTATGTCCCAAATTTCAGTTATCTTTATTTTTCTCGGAAACGATTAAAGATAGGAGAAATTTGTCAAGGTAAGAAATATTCCTTATAAAATTGTCTACATAATTGTTCTTGGGTCGATGTTGATAGGACTTATACTACTATATTATGTTGATACTTTTCAAGTTATGCTTCTGGGAAACCCATAATTTTTTTAAAGGTGACTTCCAGCTCTGAATTAGCCATAACTACCATGTGATAGAATATTCTTTCAAACTTGCTATTGGCTTTTATTAGTTAGGTAGTCTACAAAGGAAACCCGCAGAGACAACACTTCAATCACGCCTGTGGGGATGGGGGGAGGGGGGCAAAGTTTATTTTTTCCGAGCTGAACTTGAGGACTTCTGACTCCTTAAGTAAATGTGACACGAGAAATTGAGTATCATTTTCGAATATATTAAAGACGGGAGTATTCATTTCTGGAACGCTCTTTGGTACATTTCATACAAAAATATAAAAATATTAAGTGAAATAAGAAAAAAATATGTTTCGTTCTCATTCAAACGCTGTTTTCTTCATGACCTTGAGACATATTTACTAGATAATAACATATACTCAAAGACATACTCACCCGAATTATAAAGCCATATTTTATTTTCGAAAATATTAGAAAATACCTAGCCTACGGAAGCCTAAATATTTTTACAAAGTTATGTTTGTAGCTGGAAAAATTTCAACTTCATAGATTTTGTATGGAAAAATAAGATTACCAACCGCAAACGTATATTTCTCAATTGTCGCTAAACCATTCCAGATAGAGAAATGCCCTCATAGGAAATGTTGTTTATACTGAAGAGTTGTTTATGCTGATATGTAGAAATTGAAGATCTGGAGTACTTGACGTGGAATATCAACAGCCCACCTAAACTATTCGAGATACTGTAATGTCTTCTTAAACATCAAGTACTCCAGATCCTCAATTTCTTTATTCCAACAAAAACTACCCTTCAGTATAAACAACATTCCCTATGAAGGCATTTCTCTATCTGGAATGGTTTAGCGACAATTGAGAAATATAAGTTTGCGGTTGGTAATCTTATTTTTGCATACAAAATCTATGAAGTTGAAATTTTTCCAGCTACAAACATAACTTTGTAAAAATATTTAGGCTTCCGTAGGCTAGGTATTTTCTAATATTTTCGAAAATAAAATACGGTTTTATAATAAGGGTGAGTATGTCTTCGAGTATGTGTTATTATCTAGTAAATATGTCTCAAGGTCATGAAGAAAACAGCGTTTGAATGAGAATGAAACATATTTTTTCTATTTCACTTAATATTTTATATTTTTATGAAATGTACCAAAGAGCGTTCCAGAAATGAATACTCTCGTCTTTAATATATCGAAAATGATACTCAATTTCTCGTCACATGTACTTAAGGAGTCAGAAGTCTCAAGTTCAGCTCGGAAAAATAAACTTTGCCCCCCTCCCCCCATCCCCACAGGCGTGATTGAAGTGTTGTCTCTGCGGGTTTCCTTTGTAGACTACCTAACTAATAAAAGCCAATAGCAAGTTTGAAAGAATATTCTATCACATGGTAGTTATGGCTAATTCAGAGCTGAAGTCACTTTTAAAATGATGGGTTTCCAGCAGCATAACTCGAAAAGTATAAGTCCTATCAACATCGACCCAAGAACAATTATGTAGACAATTTTATAAGGAATATTTCTTACCTTGACAAATTTCTCCTATCTTTAATCGTTTCCGAGAAAAATAAAGGTAATTGAAATTTGGGACATAAAAGGGGGGGTAAAGGGGGGAAGCAGGGGGGGTCCAACTTGCTTCCCTTCTTTTCCTGAAGCTTACATATGTAAGCTACACACATGCCAAGTTTCATGATTTCTGCCAGATGGAACCATACCTCCATACAAACTGCCAATTAAGAACTCGGACTACTAGGGGTAGCAGTATTCTTACCGCTACGACACGGCAATCTGGTGGTACCTATTTTGAAATCTCAGTATAAGTATTTTAATCAAATTAGATTTCTTGAAATGTTAATGTTCAATAACATAGTAGAATCCATCCTCATATAGGGTTACAAAAGCGCAGCGTGCGCGCATGCGATCACGCCACTGGAAGTGACACTCGAGCTGCGCGCGCTTCTGTGTTCCTATCTTCATTTTTCATCGACAATTCAACTATAACCTTCTTGATTCCCTGACATGAGCAATCGGCTTCGACGTTCGCTCTAGCCGATCGGCGACCAAAACCTTGCTTAAAATGTGGATGTTATATAACATAGTAGAATCCACCCTCATATAGGGTTACAAAAGCGCAGCGTGCGCGCAGTGCGATCACGCCACTGGAAGTGACAGTCGAGCTGCGCGCGCTTCTGTGTTCCTATCTTCATTTTTCATCGACTATTCAACTATAACCTTCTTGATTCCCTGACATGAGCAAACGGCTTCGACGCACGTTCTACGAGCAGACCAGAATTGACGCTATTTCAAGTATGTTACAGTCCATTTTCAGTTTGCTACTGAAATCGTCGCGCGCTAGACTATTGCACGCGTGGTTGCCCTGTGCTTGTTGACTATCTGCCTTTTTCATGAGCATTCACCATGACTGGAATGAGCGAGCATTATAGACACCCTCTCGGAAATGGGAGGACCCACCACCGTCTAGAGTTCACAGGGCTCCTATGCTTCTTCGTGTTGTAACGTAATGTAACCCTAGCTGTAGCTTCTTCGTGTGCTTTTGTATCCTGAATTATAATCTGTTCGATGCTCTTAGTGCAATGACTAGTTGATAAGCATTCACCATGCTCAGAACTATGACTGGAATGAGCGAGCATTACTAACTCCCTTACTGAAATGAAAGGTCCTACCACCGTTTTGAGGTTTTGAGTTACAGTAATACAAAACTGTAGTGTCATCGTGTGCTTATGTCAGAACCAGTATTGAGTCTATTGCCATTATGTTCACTAGTGATTATTGTTTGTTTTCATGAGTATTTACCAGGCACAGAACTATGACTGGAATGAGCGAGCATTACAGCCACCCTCTCGGGAATGGGAAGACCCCATAGGCGTTGAGTGTATTGAGTTACACGGGTGCTACGTCGCCTTATGGTGTGGTGTAATACAACACTGAAGGCCGATGTGACGCAGTGGTAGTGAGACTTTGCTGCGACACAGAAAGTTCCGGGTTGACATTAACTTTGCTAATCTTCTTAGGCGCTACCTACACACGTCAACTGTAACGCTGGCCGTCGGCGATGAGACACGCGTCTCACGGGTGTAGACAGCGTCTCTCTGCATACCTACATTTTATACGGAAACAGTTTCGAGCCTCGCGCTGTTTCACGTCTTACGTTTCATGGGTGGAAAGAGCTCCTAACTAATAAAAGTTCTTTTTTATACCTTCTAATGACTAAGAAGTCGTCTAATCAATATCGGAACACATTGAAAGGTGTGAACAAAAAGCGTGTTTTTATTAGCTTCATTGGCAGCATGATACGTAACTCAGGTGGCTGGTGGCTCATTGTCGGCGTTATTCATTTCACGCCGGCTTAGTGGGAACACTGAACCTGTTTGCCACATTCACGTCCATATAGGAGGATTCTTAAACAACCACTTTTTTTTCTATGACCACTATTTTAATAAATTCAAAAAGCCAATGATATTTAAATAATTTGGTTGATTGTTTTTAATTTCCTACTATTTTATTGGGAAAAATTTTGGAGGCTGGTTGTTTCCTGCAGTTTTTGAAATTATTTATTTCCGCATATTCGTTATTCCAATTCTGCTTTTTGCTTCAAAAAATTCAGACAGCCTGCGTAACACCTCTTAGCTAATCGTTACTATATTCATGCATTTCTAATATAATATTTCGCTAAGCCTGAACTTTCTCTCACTAATACTTCAGTACGATATCAAAATAATTTTAGTAACTACTTTGGGTTTTGCCCACTCATTTCTAATTTATTACAAAAAGAGAGCTAGCCAAAGAGCTAGCTACCAAGCTAGTTATACAATCCCTGAAACAATCGTATCACTCGCGATGTCTGAATCTGATTTGAATAAATATCTACTTTCTTTCACCTGAATGGCCACTGATAGTTACAAGTTTATGCCCGAAGATAAGACAATCTATCTATTCTAGTAAATTGCTTCCTTTCACTATAGATTTGAAATCAATTATTTAACAAACCTTATAGTTTCATGATGAAACTTCTGGTTATGAAAATTAGCGTTTACTTCATAATTTCGCTTAAGTATCTTTTTTTTTCATATAAATAAGGCTCTGTCGAAAATCGTGATCAAATATTTTTTCTTGGGTTAAACTACTTGTAAAAATAAAAGGTTCCGTATGTGGTCACGTGCCTCTACAACTTTTTCTCGGGCAGTTACTACAATACGCACTAATCGTGAAAAGTCGCGCGTGGCCAATCGTACGACGTTGGATGGTCGGATGCAAAAGTGTCGCAATTGAACACTCACGCACCGGTAACTGCCCGTGAAATTTACGTAAAGTTCAACGACATCTTGCTTGGGATTTTGCAATAGCATTGGTTTTGACTCTAGTGTGAACTTGGGGCCTGAAAAAAACTGGAACAGAGGAATCGTCCAGCGTTGGGTGGCTGTATGCAAAGTATCGCAATTGAACACTTATGCACCGGTTACTACCCGTGAAATTTCACGAAAAGTTCAACGACCTCCTGCTTGGGATTTTGCAATAGCTTTGCTCTTCACTCTAGTGTGGACTTGGGGCCTGAAAAAACTGGAGCAGAGTAATAGTCCAGTGTTGGATGGCTGTATGCAGAGTGTCGCTGTTGAACACTCACGCACCGGTAACGGCCCGTGAAATTTCACGCAAAGTTCAACGACATCAGATTTTGCAATAGGCTTGCTCTTGGTTCAAGGCCTGGATTGAAAACTTGAAAAGATTGAATCTGAGTTGACGACGCAAACTCATCCCCAAGACTTACAGGCACTAGCATTTATGCACAATGATAAAACACAAAGTATGATTTTGACGACTCATGCACCGGTAACAAACTCATTATTTCATGCAAATTTCAGTGACATCTTGCTCAGGATGCTATATAAGTGTAAGACATTTAGCAATGAATTTGCTAATGACTCCTGAACTATAGAGTTCAACATAAGCCCGATAAGACTACAATAGGGTAAAAGATGCTGCAAATTTACCCTAAAGCCTTACAGAGACTAACTTTTCTGTGCAATGACGAAACACTACCTAAAGCTTTTTGACCACTCACGCACCGGTAACTGCCCGTGAAATTTCACACAAAGTTCAACGACCTCCTGCTTGGGATTTTGCAATAGCTTTGCTCTTGACTCTAGTGTGGACTTGGGACCTAAAAATACTGGAACAGATGAATCGTCCAGCGTTGGATAGCTGTATGCAGAGTGTCGCTATTGGACACTCACGCACCGGTAACTGCCCGGGAAATTTCACGTAAAGTTCAACGACATCTTCCTTGGGATTCTGCAATAGCTTTGCTCTTGACTCTAGTGTGGACTTGGGGCCTGAAAAAAACTGGAACAGAGGAATCGTCCAGCGTTGGATGGCTATATGCAAAGTGTCGCAATTGAACACCCACGCACCGTTAACTACCCGTGAAATTTCACGCAAAGTTCAACGACATCCTGCTTGGGATTTTGCAATAGCTTTGCTCTTGACTCCAGCGTGGACTTGGGGCCTGAAAAATACTGGAACAGAGGAATCGTCCAGCGGTGGATGGCTGGATGCAAAAGTGTCGCAATTGAACACTCACGCACTGGTAACTGCCCGTGAAATTTCACGCAGAGTCCAACGACATCAGATTTTGCAATGGATTTGCTCTTGAAACTGAGTTGACAAAAAACTCATCACCAAGACTTACCTACAGACAAAGGATAATAGTAGCACTGGACCATGAGGAGTGGTGAAGTAGAAAAGAAGCCTAATACCTACCCTGCAGTGGGTGGATGTGGGTTGATTATGAAAAAGACTTACAGGCACTATCATTTCTGCTCAATGACGAAACACTATGTAGGCTTCTGACCACTCTTGCACCGGTAACATACCCAAGAAATTTCAACGACATCTTGCTCAGGATGATATGTAAATGTAAAAAATTTTGCAATGGGTTTGCTCTTGACTCTAGTCTGGCTGGACTAGGTATAGGATCCAACATAGAAAAGACTGATGCTGAAAATTCACCCTGAAGCCTTGCTTGCAGAGACTAACTTTTCTGTGCAATGACGAAACAACTCACGCACCGGTAACTACCCGTGAAATTTCACGCAAAGTTCAACGACATCAGATTTTGCAATGGGTTTGCTCTTGATTGAAGGCCAGGCTTGAAAATATTGAAGCCGAGTTGACGATAAACTCATTCCCAAGACTTGCAGGCACTGGCATTTTTGCGAATCAACCGGTTACAAACCCATGAATTTTCGCGCAAATTCAACGACATCTTGCTTAGGATGCTTTGTAAGAAATTTAGCAATGGGTTTGCTCTCGACTTTACTCTGAACTGTAGGTAGGTGAACCCTACGTTGAAACATAGTAAAGACTGATGCTGCACCCTGAAGCAGAGAATAACTTTTTTTGTGCAATGACGAAACCACTCACGCATCGGCAACTACCCGTGAAATTTCACGCAAAGTTCGACGACATCGTGATTTGGGATTGGGAAATAGGTGTGCTCTTGACTCTAGTCTTAGACCTCTAAAAATATGTTAGACTAAATATCATAATATGCGCCACATTTTTCGTTTCTATGCTACGCCACAAAGATTCAATTTCTTTCTCCCAGGTGGTGAGTAAATAGGGATGTGGAATTTAAATAAAAAGGGAATTCCTCGCGATTATCTCCTTTAGATGGTCAATAATGACGCAGCTAACTTACCGTCACTGATCAACGGCGTCACGCGACGAAAGACGGTCCTAATTTGCCACATCCTCTACGTCGACGATACGACACTTCGCACTGAGGCAATGCCCAAGGAATGCATGACCGATGGAGAGATGGCCATTGGGTAAAAAGCGCTCTCTACCGGTGAATGAAGCGATTAGCGCTGAATAGGCTGCAGGCACGCGGAACCAACCGCGCGGCACGACCACGCCACATTGTCTCAGCCTGCTTGACCCGTGCCCCGAGCAAAAACTAGAGGAAAAACCGCTCGGAAAGCAACCACAGCTTTTTTAATTGGTAGCAAAAAGTCGGGTACTTTTTACCGTTTACAATCCCTTTTGTAGTGCGACTCGACTCGGATCGTTGACTTGTGCTGATAAAGACACTTTCTTCGTAAGTGGGAATTGAAACAGAACTGCTGAATGCGAGTGCTGTGATTGCATTCCCTTTAGTGCGTTGACTTACTCTTTGATAATCAACTTTTAGAAATATGTATGCTTGATGAGAGCCTTGTATTAGCCGACTTCATTCTACTCCTTCTTTGATCCTAATGGCGCCGCATTCCTTTCTTTCTTTTTCACATGTAACACCGAGTCTTACAATTCTTACAAACGACCCAATAAACCCCGGAATTCTGATTGTCACGTTTTATTTCCCTGTAGTTATCAATGCTCAAAATGCACGCCGGGAAATCCATCATTTCCCTTAGGAGGCAGTCTTGATTTGATAATCTTTTCCATCTGTTACTTCCTACACACGAAGTCGTAGAGTTAGATTTCTTAGATCTAGTTATCCGTGTTATCCTCTTCTATGCCAAATGCGGAGACTTCGAAAAATACGATTCGTTTAGCATTCCCAGTTCAAATTCAGACCCGCCAAATCTTAATACAAAGCTGGTCGTTTCCTATAACAAGGCGTTTGTTAGCCCGCGCACGTGAACTGGCTAATTCAAGCGGGGCCCGCGCGCCGCATCTCATTTACCTTATTAAGGCGCCGCCGCGGCCGGCCGCGTCACTCAACGTCGATGCAGACGCATAAACACCTCCTTAGCTCCCACTATCTAGGGTTGCCAGGTGCTCATACGCAAAAGCCGGACGGACCTGTGAGTTTGGCCTACCTAACATTTGGGTCGATATAGGTAAAAAATCCGGACACCTTGTTTTTTTTACCATTTTTTATAAAAAGTGATAAAGAATACCTTGCATTTTCGAAGAATTTTAGTCTAAATTAAAAAAAAATCATTGATTTTTTATTGCCGCGACCAGCCGCCGCCAGTCGCCAATATTCGTTCGTTATAGTCTCGATCCGCGCGCGAATATCGAAATTGAAAAATCCTACCTAAATCATAACAGGCCGTACGCCGCTTATTTTGGCCGGACAGTCAATCAAAAACCCTACGTATGTCCTGCTTTATCCTAACACCTGGCAACCCTCAACACCTCCTTAGCTCCCTCTATCGCCTCTCTAATCGAAACCCGGCACGATCTTTCCGCATATGTGAACACCGAACAGCCACACACCTCTGCCCTTTCCACTGACTAATGAATGAGCTCGTAATTCAACAATCTTCCCTATTTATCATCTAGCATCTGCAGAGATTCCTCCTAATGAGATAGAGATTTATAGGAAATGTTTTCAAGTTTAACGTTTTTCGAATATTCTGATAGCTTCTTCCATCAATAAGGATACCTATTCATTATACTCGAAGTAAGAAAGTTAGATTTAATAAAGAAACCAATATATAAGGTCCTATCAAATTCACTGCAAATATTTTAAGGGCATGCGTAAATATGTATTTAAGAAAAACATCTAAGGCATTTTAAAAAAAAAACTACGCGCTAGATTTTTTTTTTCATTTTCAAACAAACTTTTTAATTAATTATCTGAACACCCTTTGACTGACCCGACTGTTTTTCCGCCACGTAGACAACCACAGCACCTTTTTTTTGGCGCGTAATTTAAATTCATCGAAGTGTGTGTTTCTAGGACAAACAGGGTGCACTTTTTTCGTTTTGTTTTTTTTTTAGTTAAATGCAGTTTTCTCGAAAACCAGCGTGTAGATTTCTTTAAGAATGTGCCTAGTACATGCTTATATTTTATTTGATCTGCCCCTTAAATATTTGCAGTGAATTTAATAGGACCTTATATATCCCGAACCGAGTGGCAGTTTTAGAATTCCGGTGCCATGAGCCACGGTCTCGTCATAAATCAATAAAAACTTCGCGAAGGAAAAGAGAAGAAAGCAGGTGAGTGGTAATTGCTCAATTCGGAATTCCGGCCGAACATTTGGAAGTCAGCTAATGGTCTTATTCAAATTTGGAGTGCGGGCGGTGCAGATCAGACGAAGAAATTGGGTAGACACAACTCTGCAGTCCAACAGCTACGGTAGTAGTCAAGATAAAATGAACAAAACACCCGGTGCACCATCGTAAAAAAAGGTATTTTACATGTAGGCACGTGCTTGCATAGGTAGGTAGATGTGCGTCGTGAAATCTTTCAGGAGGGGTTTAGTCAAGTTTTCCTTCAGCTTCTTTGTTCCAAACTCTGTCTACACTCTTTTGTCAGAGTATCTCCTGGCGAAAGGATAAATCTTGCAAGGCGACGTAATAAGCTAATTCGGCATGCCGCGCGAGTGTGCTACACCACTGCCTCTGCTTGGTAATGCCCTCTCTTACCGGTCACCTACAGTAAAGAAGATTTGAACTTGGCGACTGATAATGCCAAAATTGCCGTCGCCAAGTACTGGCAGGTTAAAATCTAAGTTTCGGACTGTTGACATGAAGAAGAATGCGAATTTGGCAATGCAGCCGTGCGTGCTAGTGTACTGTGCAAGTGGTGGATGTGTGACATTATAACGGGTTTTAACTCACGGTAGGGATATTTCGAGCACCCAATATTTCGGCGATGTTGCAATCTATCCCTACCGTGAGTTAAAACCCGTTATAATGTTTTATAGTTTTAGTGATAATAACCACGGAACCTTAAAATCAAGTGGTGGATGTGTGTTTCAAGAATGGGCTCTAAAGTCCAATGGAAGATGATGATTCCGTACTTTTATGACACACCGCGATATCTGCTCAGTGAAGAGAACTTGGCTGTGCAGTAGTTCGTGTTAGTGTAGGTTTTTGTGCATCATGAATTCATGAGGTCATCATTAAGTTGGATTTTGGGACCTAAATGTTTAATCGTGTTCATGCAGGTTCTTCTAAAACTGTACAATGTCGGTCAAAAGAAAACCATTTATTTTCCTACAATACAGAGTATCATCCAATGAACAAGCGTTTTAATTACACCTAAGCACATAACGAACATTTCCATAAAAAACGCGAGACACCCGCAAAGACAATAGCCATTGTTTCTATCTACAAAGGCGTCGCCCACCAATCAGCGACGACGTTGAGTAATTAAAAATTCAAATTAGAATTCGTCCCCTCGGCCGTCGCGGTTGGTGATTACGGCGCGTTAATTACCGGCGACCAATTAAAACGCGGGGCGATGACGCGACGGCCCGCCAGCCAATGGGAGGCCGCCGCTGAAGCGAGCTGATTGGGCGTGGTAATTAAGACAAGGCGAAAGGGTTGATTTTCCGGGCGTTCGCGGCGGGGCGTAGATTAATGAAGACGGGGAGGGCTGGCGGGCGGCTTGTTAGGTAGATTGGCTGGCATATAAGAGCTTTTGTTTCTTGGCTTTTCTTTTGTTCTAATATAGGTACCTACTGTTAAAAACGCTTGTATGAATTTAGTCTTTTTTGTAACGAATTTATGTGACGTAAAATCTAGTTACTGTACTTATAGATTACTGACACTGCGATGGGCTTACGTAGTAAAATAATTTATGATTTAGTGACAATATTATTGGTTTTACATGTTCTGGGAAATACTGTTGATTTGTCTAATGAGCACATATTTTGCCATTAAATGCCATCTAAAATCTTCGTTTGGCATTGAAAAATACTGGCGCATTAGGTATGTTCAGTTTTCTGTTAAAAGAGTATTTGTATAAAAGAGTAGGTGCCTAAATACTCCATAGCGTCAGTAGTATTTTGCTATTCGAATTTTCTAAGTAAGCAACGAAATGTCGCCAGTAGCCTCTACCTACAAATCACAGCAGATAAAACTCCCACTCAAACCGCCGTTTCGCCTGAAACAATGCGCGCGTTTTATTCGCACTTGACGCGCAAAACAGGCGTAGGTATGCGCCCTAACATGCCCTTTGAACGCAACGCACACTATTTGCCTGAACGAGATGATTTTATTCACATTTCACTTAACTTTTACTAGGGTAAGTGCAAATGTGAACATAGCTAGTACGGTAGAGAGAGATTTAGTCAGAATCTTTTAAAATATCGCCAATACCAACCTACAAATCACTGCAGATAAACCTCCCACTCAAACCGCCGTTTCGTCTGAAACAATGAGCGCGTTTTATTTGCACTTGACGCGCAAAACAGCCGTAGGTGTGCGCCCTAACATGCCCTTTGAACGCAACGCGCACTATTTGCCTGAACGAGATGATTTTATTCACATTTCACTTCACTTTGGCTAGGGTAAGCTAAGTGCAGATAAGTATATAGGGTTACATTTAATTAAGTGTAAATCTCTTGAGGGTGTGATCCGCTTACAAACTGAACAACTTTTGTTTGAAACATTTCTTCGAAATATGAAAAAAAATTTGGACCTACCTATTTTTTCATATTTCAAAGAAAAGTTTCAAATAAATGTTGCTCAGTTTTGTGAGTAGATTACACCCTCAAGAGATTTGTTCTTAATTAAATTAATGTAACCGTATAGACATAGCTAGTAAGATAGAGAGAGATTTGGTCACAATATTTTAAAATATCGCCAGTAGCCTCTACCTACAAATCACTGCAGATAAACCTCCCACTCAAAACGCCGTTTCGTCTGAAACAATGAGCGCGTTTTATTCGCACTTACGCGCAAAACAGCCGTAGGTGTGCGCGCTAATATGCCCTTTGAACGCAACGCACACTATTTGCCTGAACGAGATGATTTTATTCACATTTCATTCCACGTAAAGTGTTTTAGGTGTTGATAGAGACTTATTTAGGTGAGAAACAGCCGTAGGTGTGCGCCCTAATATGCCCTTTGAACGCAACGCACACTATTTGCCTGAACGAGATGATTTTATTCACATTTCACTTCACTTTGGCTACTGTAAGTGCAAATGTAAACATAGCTAGTACGATTAAGAGAGATATAGTCAGAATATTTTAAAATATCGCCTTTTCGCCTGAAACAATGCGCGCGTTTTATTCGCACTTCACGCGCAAAACAGCCGTAGGTGTACGCCCTAATATGCCCTTTGAACGCAACGCGCACTATTTGCCTGAACGAGATGATTTTATTCACATTTCACTTCACTTTGGCTAGGGTAAGTGCGCAAAGGTAGCTGCAGATAACTATAAAGGTAGCTAGTAGGTACGATAGTGAGATTTAGTCAGAATATTTTAGGTAGGTGTATAAAAATTACACATACACTTGGAATAGGTTCCTACCCACCTAACGTCCTAACCCATTTTTGTAGGTCTCTACTACCTATCTATTGGTATTAGGTATAACACATTGTTTCCCAATACTGATTCAAATGTTAAAATTGTAGGAATGTAGGTAAATGGACGGCAAAAGTGCTTACCTATTTAACATGAACTAATAAGCCATGCTTCAACCACAACAAACGTTCATATCACGAAAAACCATTTCGAATTTGCTTTCCATTGCATATTCAGGTTATAAGTCTTACACCGCTGTTATTAACCCAGCCGATGAAGTATAAATGATCCGCGTAGCCATTGCTGAAAGAGAGTTATTCCGCCCCCCTCCACAACTCCCTTCCTCCTGCCGTCACCGCCAGAAGAAAAATGCTAACACGCCCTCACGAAAACTATTAGTTATTTTGGCACCCCCATACACCCCGGCTGCCTTCGATCATGGGCCGCTGCCGTTTTAAATAAGTACCTACCTACGTGGAATTAAAAAGTCTGTTTACGTGGGACTTGGATCTTTCAGGCGCAAGCTCCACTGAGGGGACGTGCGACGTAAATAGATGACATCTGTCAGACAAGTGATCGTCTCATATATTTTATATGGCAACTATTTCAAGCGTCGCGATGTCGCACGTGTCACATCTCCGACGATTGCTTGTCCGACAGACGTCATTTTGCGTCTCTCATCTTGCCCCACAGGATTACCAAAATTCCTTTTGCTCTAGTTAATTAGTTGCTTAGTTTCTACCGTTATTTCTTTCACATACACTCCCAACACCCCCAACTGCCTTCGATCATGCGTTCGTACCGTTTTAAATACACGAGGAATTTTTAATTCTGTTTACAAAACTACGTAGGACGGCAAAGCAGTGAAATGACAAACTACGTGATATTGTCGACCGTTGAGTGGGCGTAAAATAGAAACAAAGTGTCTATAAATCGACAATGTTCTCCTTTATAAAGAACTCTCTAGGTATTATCAGGATTTCCACAACGTCCTTTTTTGCTTAGTTACTGTTATTTCTTTCACAGGGTTTATTTATTCTTTGGGACTTACCATATTCGGCAATCTGCAAATAGTAGTTTGTTTTTCACATGACTAATTGACTAACGTACCTATGCCAACCAATATTTCTTTCTTATACCTAGAGTGTGCCACTAAAGGTGCTGCTGCTATCATACAACGTTGCTACTCTTCAACTTGTCAAAAAGCAATGATTAAGAAGAAACAAAAATGATTTCAGAAATAAGAATATAATCAAAAATAATTTCTGCTTATTTTAATACAAAGTGAGTGTTTCCCTTTGTTGGAAACGTAAAAGAAAATTATACCGGAAGTAAGACAGTTTTTACTGACATGCTCTTACCATGAAACTGGACCTCGTTTTAAGAAAAACGACAAAAATCACCAACAGATTTTCCTAAAACCGTCTGTTTTCCTTTTCCCGCATTATAAGAATTTGCGTATGACGTGTTAGTATCAGCGGTATCAAATTGTTATAATGTGGGTTGTACTATAAAACATCGTCGAGGTAGGTTTTATAGAAACACCACCCGGCAATAGTATCAAAGTTCCAAACAATGAAAGAGTAAACCCGAACAGTACTTACTGCAGACGTTGATGAAATTCAAAACAAGATAAAGAATACGGCTCGTAAAACTTTTATTGCTGTTAACTTATTTATGAACTTACGACCATATTTAAGTAGCTACGTACTTGCCGTCTCATGGGGTTAGAGCTCATATAAATATTTATTAGCTAATACATGCATTCCATTAAATTTGTATGTTCAGACTAACTACCTCCTGATTATCGATTTTCTAGTAGCTGGTTACGTAAATTTTCTTGACGTTTTGAAGGTTCCTAATTGGCAATTTTACTTACCTACCTACACCACCAGATGACATCGAGGTTTATCGGATTGTTTGTTAACTGTCCCATATCAGAATGGGTAATCAGAATCACACAACATACCACTGCTGGACGTGGGCTTTCTCGATTAGGTGGTCCATCGTACAACGACCGCACCGCACGCTGCAACGTTGCTGAAATCTCTTGCATTTATCCTTAAGTCGATTTAATGACATCTACGGGTGTAAATAGGGTGATCTGTTCTGTAGAGTTAAGTTTAATTAGGTTACTACAAAGAGGTATATTAAGGGCTTGTTCTAATCACAAAACCGAACAACTTTTCATGAAAATTGAATAAAAGATGGACCTCCCACGCAAACATGTTGAAAAAGTGTGTCACTTTGGGAGATCCATTTTCTTTCATATTTTGAGAAAAAATGTTATAAAAGTTTTTCAGGTTTGCGAGTAGAACACGCCCTTAAAATATTTGTTCTTGATTAAATGTTACCTTATACATACCTATACCGACACCACACTGAAAAGCAAACCAGCAGCAAACCAGCAGCAAACCATCCATATCTACACCGGGACGCAAAAACAAGTCTGGTTATTAAAATTGGGTCAAGAACAGAATCCAGAGGTCAATTAAGTAGACATCTCATACCGGAAGTGCGTATGACGGATGGAGGTCGCGCTACGTCAGAAAACTCTGAAAGTGTTTGCTTTTGTTGATGGAACGAAATAGAGTCTATCACACATTTTTTTTTTCTACGAATCTCATCTATTTCAGACAAATCTTTTTCTACTTTAAGACCTGGCTATTGTGTCGACATCTAACACAAATACGGACAATCAGATCAGATGGCTCTACCTGACATGAATATAAAGGACATTTTTCATATTCCTCACGAATAAGAAACGAATACATTACCAGTTATTTCTAGTTCGATTTGACGTTTGATAGTGAGTTATGGCACTTCCGACACTTAACTGATCAGTGCCTGTCGCTGCTTCACCCAACTCAGGCTGAATTTTGATCAAGGCCCTTCAAATATGGAGAATAGGTTACAAGATTTTGAGGCTGAAGGGATCATGTAGGTACTCAACTACTCAGGCGTGCTAATAACCATTTGAAACTTTTCGTTTCGTTTGATATTGCGATGAGTTTTTCTTTACTTCAGTCTTATTTTTGTTACAGATGGATCTCTCTCAAACAGTCAATGCTTTGAATCTGAAATAATGTGGAGTTTAGCCTGTGTTTCTTTGTTACGCGTCCACGCTTGATTGTGACGAGTTTCTCATCGCTTCAGTCTGGTTTTTCATAGGTTTTCCTCCTTTGCTCTGAGATAATGTAGAGTTTAACCAGTGTTTGTAGTTTCGTTGCACTTTGTCGAGGACGGTAACTCTATGAAAGTATGAAGCTGCAGAAGAAAAATTAAATTTCCTCCTGTTTCTATGTTGCATGTTGCGAGTACGTGCCACTCGTTTACAAGCAGTCACCGAGCCGTGTAAGACAGAGAAATGTAACTAAGCACAACAAAGCACTTACACACATAACTGACACAAAAGGCGAACACATAAATGAACAATAGTTTGTACATACGTGGATAGACAAAGCACACAAGCACGTGAGGTCATCTCCCCCTCATTAGGTGGTTAGTTTCCCGGGCGTGTCCGCAGACTCCGGCGGGTGTGAGCGCGGGGGGTGTTGGGAGGGGGGGGTGAGGCTCCCCTGTAGCTCGCTGTAGCAGGGGGGAGGGGGGGATGCACCCCGCGCGGACGGAACTTACTTAATTAATCCCCGCTCGGCCGCCATTGGCCGGCGCGCTGCGGGCGGGCGGCCGGATCTTCGCCTACGCGTTAATTGGCGCCCGCCACCAGATTACCCGGGATCGCCTGCGCTAATGAAACTCCATTCTCTTATCTAAAACGTCCGGCACGTACATAGGAAAGTCCCGATTCAACCTACACAGCTTTTCTTCATTATATTTTTGTTTTTCTTAATTTTGACTTTTGCTTTGCGACGAGCATAGCAATTTGACTAGACACTCAGAAACTAGTCAAGCATTCAAGTGAAAAGATATTATTCCCAAATCTGCGACATCATGAATACGTAGATAAATTCATAAGCACAGTCAAAATGAAATCTTCTTCATATCAACTGAACCGTAGATATTTGAATTCCAAATACAAAACTAGGCACAAAGCCTTAACATTCGCTTTAAAGGAGAATAGGAAAAAATATGAACCTCTTAGAGTGTTAATAAATATTGTAGTAGGGAAAGAGTCGGCTCGAAACTAATATCGCTCTCGTCGCGTCAAGTGAACGTATAAAGCTCAGATTTAGCGGGAACCGGGGCTGAGCGGGCGCGAAACGCCAGGTAAAGCACCTACTTACACCGCGATATACGACCAAACGTAAATTATAATATTGTGTCGGCGTAGGGCTGCCGCGCCCACGCGCTTTTCCCGACCACCCAATCTTAATAACTCTACACGAATGAGAGAAAAATCATTCTAGAAAATTTTCGAATCGTTCTACGTTTAGTCTAAGACGTGGGCAGTCGTAGGGGAGGGCGGGGTTCAAAGTGCCGGGGGTAAGTTGTTCCGATGGAAATAGCATCAAAACGGAAAGAGATAGCAATATGCTTGAAATGTGACGTAAAATGTTGAGTCAATGCGCTTCCTTGTCCATCATTTCAGTTACCCTCGCGGTGCTTCCTGAGTGAGTATTTGCTAGTGGTGCTAAAATTAACACGTTAGTAAATATTTTTGTTCCAACACTTTTTGGTCCAAATTAAACAAATCTGCAGTTATCACTTCAGCAATTATACTAAACGGAAGAGAAAATATTAACGTTCATATGACACTATCATTTTGTCATGAATTGAAACTACTTTTAATTAAAATTAGGTTAGAATGAAAAGTGGGTCAGCGGGGTAACAAGTTCCTTTTTTTCGGGGCGGGTTGTTCCGCGGAACAACTAGCCCCTGAGCATCATGTTATACATTTTGCTTAGTATTTTGTCTTAGAATACGTACGGAAATAACCAAAAGTGCTTGCTTGCCAACCAAATCGTGCGGCAGGTGCATCAGCTTGCACGGCTGCAGCAAGCAAATTCATTCGTTCTGGCAACTAAGCTCGCTGCAAGCTTGCTCGCGAACCGGATAAAGCTGCGGGAGCATCAGCTTACAGCGCTGCAGCAAGCAAATGTATTCCTGGTAACTAAGCTTGCTTGCGAACTGGACAGTGCTGTGGGTATTTCGGCTTGCACCAATGCAGAAAGCAAATGCTTTCATCCCGGAAACTTAGCTTGCTTGCGAGCCGGATAGTGCTGCGGGTGTATCAGTTTGCAGCGCTACAGCAAGCAAATGCTTTCGTCGTGGCAACTATGCTTGCTTGCGAGCCGGATAGTGCCGTGGGTGCATCAATTTATAGCGCTGCAGCAACCATCATATATTTTCGTCCCGGCAGCTAAGCTTGCTTGTAAGCCGGATAGTGCTGCGAGTGCATCAGCTTGCTGCGCTGCAGCAAGCAAATGCATTCTTCCTGGTAACTAAGCTTGCTTGCGAGCCGGATGGTGCTGCAAGTGCATCAGCTTGCAGCGCTGCAGCAAGTAAATGCATTCTTCCTGGTAACTAAACTTCCTTGCGAGTCGGATAGTGCTGCAAGTGCATCAGCTTGCAGCGCTGCAGCAAGCATATGCTTTCGTCCTGGCAACTAAGCTTGCTTGCGAGCGGGATAATGCTGCGGCTGCATCATTTTGCATCGCTGCAGCAAGAAAATGCATTCGCCCCGACAACTAAGCTTGCCAGTGTTGCTATTTGCCATTGTTTGCCAGATTTCAGTAGGTGCATTACATGGCATTGATTACTAGCGAGGAAAAAAAATACTAGTTCGCTGCCACATTTTTGAAGTTTTATAATTAAACTTGTGATACTTAAAAATAATGATTTTAACCAATGTATACATTTAATATATTTATGAACCAATGATTTTAATTTAAGAAACTTCCCGTTTTCCTTTGGGAAATGGGGAAAAATTGTAAAGGAACAACCGACCTCAAGGTCGGAACAAATTACCCCGAGTCGGGGCGAAAAGTTCCTTTCCGATTTTTGTTAGAAAAACATCTGTAAAAACTAAAGTCCTTGTCCCACGACAAAACTGATTGGCTTATTTAAAACTAGAATCTTCACTGATTTCAACAGTATATAAGAAGTTCACAGTTAACGTAATTAAGAGACTAAATTTGGAGGTTGTTTCAAAATCGGCACTTTGAACCCCGCTCTCCCCTAATGAATGCATGGAGTGCAGCGGCGTAAGGACGTCCGCAGGCAGCCCTGCGGCGGTAACCCTCTCTTGCCGGCGTCGCGCGGCGCGGCGTGTGTGCGCGCCCACTGAAAGAAAAGCAATTTCCTCCGGGCGGGGGAGGCAGGGGGTTGAGGTCTCGCGCGAATATAATTTTGTTCATTTTTTCATTCGGGCGAGTTAATTCGGCTTCGCGGCGGGGCCGGCTATTGATTAGGGCGCGTCTTACGTTTTAATTTGTTTGCGCGCGCAGCAGAGATGCAGTCGAGACTCGTGGAGCTCAGTCTCATCCCCCCCTTCCCCCCCGGTCTAATGAAGCCTTGGCTAACTAGGCGGGCTGTAATCACGATCCTTTTCACAATCACGCGCCGACGTCAATGTTTGTTCTCACCTAACTAGGCCTCGGCCCGAGCCGAGCGGAGGAAGACATTGTGTTTACCCTCCTCAAGCGAAATGGTAATTCGCAAAAAAGCAACTCCGCTTTTTATAGCTCAGGAAAACTGGATGCCCGCGCTTATACTGTAACTTGTTTTGTAGGGTTTAAACGAGTCTCGTAAAGAGAGTTTCGTTGTGTTAATTTTATGTCTCTATCTAAGTACCTACCTATGTTAAAGTTTATGTTTATTTCTAAGTTTTAGTTACTAAGCTATGTATGCTAGGCAGCTATATGGCGCACCCTCGTTCAATCTTAAGATATGATCGGATTTGTGATAAGGGGAGGTCGACTGGACATCTAGTCGGGCTTCAGGACGGCGTGTAATTAACGTTGCAGCTCTCCGCCGCCGGCCATTGGTCATCTGCACCGCCCCCCCTCGCCGCCTCCACCCCCCTACTCCCCAACCTCACCCCCTCCGTCGCCCGCGAAACAACGCCGCCTGCATGTGACACATTAGTAAATGAGCCGACATTCGTTACCGCTGCCAAGCGCGGAGCACGAATTTACTCTGGAAAACTGAAAACGGGCTGGAGTTTTAACTTGCTTTTGCTGAGGTATCAAGTTGCAGTGGATGTTGAGGTAAAATTGTAAACTGAAACCGGTAAATTATTACTGACTTGCAGGCAGATAGGTACAGGTATTTTAAAGGTACAGAGAGAAGATGTGTAGAAGAATAAAAAGACGATAATTTATCTTGTCATTGTTACGATAGGCACCTACATGCCTCTTCTTAATTGATATAATTGAAGGAGCAATAAAGAAAGGCCGTAACCGGTTCAGAGAATATGTAAGTGACAATAAGTTGCACCTGCCGAATTTGGCTAGGTGATCAGTCGCGCGGGCGCGGGCGTAAGCCGCTCGCTCAATAAATCGCGACGCCGCCGCCTCCGCTCGACCATTAAGCCTCCCGATAGTGGATACTCTTCGGTGCTCACTTTGTTTTATTACTTTCATTTTATTGTTTTAATTTGTGTGCGGTTGCGCTATTTGCGTGCGCGCAGTTTGTCGCGCGCCCCGCCCACCGCGCGGCGGCCAATCGCGCGCGCCCGCTAACTAGCCGTCGCCCGCGCCGCGCCGCGCGCCGCCGCCGTGCGTCCGCGCCGCGCCGGGCAGCGCCATCCCGCGCGCACCGAGCGACAATGCTCATTGTTTCAAAATATTCTCATTTTGTTTTAGTTTGTCCACCTCATCCCGGTCCGACGCGCGCCTCCCACCGAGCGATAATTTCAGTGTCGCCACGTATATTCTGATATTGACTGAGATTCCAACGTGTTTTATCGTCTGCAGCGCGTTCGTCAGCGCTACTCAATAAGCAATAAACCATTCCTTCTGAGTTATTCCGGACCCTGACCGGGCCTCCAATTGAGTCCACGCCTTTACACCTTTTAAAGGTTATTGTGTTCCCGAATCGTTTAAGATAATAACCGTCAGTCTCCACAAACATTCGCAATGACTGCTCGAATGGTCGACGAGTCGCCACCCACCCACACAATGCGCTCTCAAAACGATAAAAGCGAAATGAAGCAGCTTTTGCATACCTCTCACTACGCAAACCAATATAAAACATAACTTACGGCATTAACTATGGCCATCGCTACCGATTTTATAGATCGACGCGAAATCGAATTCAAATTAAAAACAAATTTATGCGGGAACGATTGGTAGAGTCGATATAAGGGAGGTCGCGGAGGCGGCGAATCGAAAATAAAGAATAATAAGTGTTTCTGCTTATAATACCTACCTACCTTACCCACCTCTTACCTACCTTTCAATATCATTGCTACCTAACCATCTTACTTACTATACCTATCAAGATAAAAACTTTCAACAAATGTTTTCAATTCTCAATTGACAAATTTTTACCAGACTACCAACATTTATGAAATTGTTTGGAAATTCTAGGGCTCCTATGGTCTAACTTCATATATCAATACTTAACTGTCATATCAATGTACTTAGGTATAAAAAAATCATAAACATATAAAAAAAGTTTTGGTTCTCTCGTACATTTTTGTCTCATAGCTAGAGTCGTTTTGTATGGAGCCACTTTTTATTGTTCATGTTCCTACATATTTACATTCTAGAGTTTTTTTTTCAGTTTCATTTATCTACCTAGTAGGTAGGTACGATAGAGTTTGATGCTGCCTGCCACTTCATTTTGATAGGTACAAGTTTCTATCACTGAGGCAACTCGAATTGACGAACTATTTCTATGGCTGAAATAGGTTGGCAAGATAAGCTATTAGGTGGCAAAAGCAATCAGTGCTTAGATTTCCCGTGCCGCCCAGCAGTTCCTGCCTGCAGCCTGCCGAGGCTCAAATCACATCGCGATGGTCTTTGTGTCTATTTGCAAGTCTCCGTTATCGGCCCCAGCACCCGACCAATAATATTAAAGGGGAAACTAAGCAATTGATAGTAAAAATGGGCGGCGAAATAGAAAAATATCGCCCCGACGCATTCGTGGCCTGGTAAAATATTCAATCGGGGCAATTCGGGTCCGCGTATAAATTCGGCCCGGCCATTATTTGTAGCGCGTCCTCGCGACCGAAAATCGGTACCTACATTGATAGTCGTCATTTTTCTTGTAGGTATCGTTAATATTTTACGGGTGCGTGTCAACGGTTTATGGGCCCACTCTTAACACTAAAACGTTTTGGCCGTGCTCTCATTGTTTATACATTTTACTATCCACTTTTTATATAGTTTATAGCTGTTCGAGTGGCGTTCGGGGCTTCGGCACGCGTAACGTTTGTGTGACGGCTCGATTATATGCTATCGAACTTGATTTTTATTGCGGCCCTAATAGCGCCCTCAAACTTTTGGAATAGACGTTTATAGACCCGCTATTTTGTCGTGTAGTCGCTTGGAAAATTCACTTATAGCCAATTTCGCTGTTGGAATAGGCTCTACCTACTTCATTATTCCTAAATCTAGGACATAAACTGATATAGGTACCTATACCAAAATTAAATTGGTAGAATCACAGCGAAAACATTTTACATAATCTCAGCGAAATTCTCCACATTAACATTAATAACTTCTAAGATCTCATCAAAAAAGACATTAAGAGAAGAAGCGGGTCCTTATCTAAGTGTAATTATCCCGGCAAGTTTGCGAGCTCTGAGAAAGAATTACCCCCCACCCCGTGCGAGGGGACGGGGGGAACGGGTGGCAAGGGGTGGGTAGGCTCACATGGGACGAGCTCTAATGAGGTGCCTGAAAGCGACAATGTCTTTGAGCAAAGCAAATGTGTAGGTATCTACATACGTAGGGGAGGAGTTCTTTCCGAGCCATGTATGTGACGTCGACTAACAAGTTTACAAGAGTAATGTGTAGTTTGCGTATGTGTTTGTTTTGCGTTAGTTTTTCTTGAACGCTCTTTTATGGATAAGGTTTAATGATCTGATTTTTTGCTGAGCCATAGGCGAGGGAGAGTTAAATAAGTAAGTAGAGTATGTAGAGTTTTCAATTTAAACTCCACGGCACGGAGGGAATACAATGCAAATGCAAGGTCTACCTGCAAATTCAAGAGAGATTCTCTGCGATATTCGTATGCATATGTAACATACTGGCGGGCGCGCTTAATTTGGTTCGGGCCCAGGGGAGACGTGATCGGGCGGATCGCTCGCGGGCGCCGGGCGGCGGCGGCGCGGCGGCGGAAGCGCGGGGTCGCGGCCGTCTTCCGGTCCGCACCCGGTTTTAATTTCCCGCGCGACGCGCCCGCCCGTTAAGTTTAAACGCCCGGAGATGAGCCACACACGTACTAATATCATGCAAGACCCCGGCCGTCGCCATAGCGACGCACACTCAAATGACGTGTGCGGCGCGGCGCGGGTGTGAGGCGGGGGTAATATGATTTGAGCGCCCCCGAACACCCCGCCCGCTTGTTTGCTCTCCGATGCAATCGCGATACGCGCCACCCCGCTCCTCCTCGCGACCATCGACACATCTCTCACCTCCGTCGTCGATAACCGCATCGGATTCCTTGTTGCAAGCCACCGCATTCTATTGAAATAGATACACCAGTTCTCGGCGCCCGCCCGGCCCGCCTAGCGCCTGGCCACCTACTGCTCTACTCGATTTACTCGTCACCCCTTGCAACAATTTTCAACTCCGCTTACGGGACCGACCACACTCTTCCACTTCCATGATTCCCATTTGCGAGAACGATGTTTTAAATCAAAATTCTGCAGGCTCTTCGGTCCAACATTCGTTTAAACCTTTTTAAGTGCAACTAAAGAACCGTCACATAACAACGGGACTCATTCTCGTTATGGTCCTAATAAATCAATCATACTGCTCTCGGCAACAGAGCAACAGCTGCTGTCATATCCTCGCGGTGTTTTTGCGTGGTGTCTCAATCGGGGCTGTCAGCGCGCGGGATCCCACGGGTTCACGCCGCGGACGGTGACAATTACGCGGTGCCGGTGCTCATTAGTTGCGGACGCGCGCCCGCTTCATGTATCATGTATACCGCGTCGCCGCACCGCGCCCGCACCGCACCCGCACCGCCCGCCGCAGCCACAACCGACCAGACAATAAAGCAATCAATCCGCACTGCCGTCCACAAACGAGGTGCAAGCCTCGACGCCTCCACGATATCCGCACTCGATAACGACACGTGTGCCACCGCATTGTCAAAAGAAATAACCAGGACATTGTAGAGTGGCGTATTGGAGATAGCTCTCCCCGAACGATGTCAATTACACACAGTCTTTGGATAGTTTTCGTTTGCTTTCTTAGAACAGTATGATACCTATAAGGCTATCCTAATAGGGCATTGTGACTTGCGCCGTTCGCGCTGCAGTAATTGCGGCGCGGACGCCGGGGGCCGCGGGTAATGCCGCGCGTGATATATGGTACTACGGCTAATAACAGAGCTCGAGCCTTGCGCCGATTATCCCTTTACCCGGCGAAGACGAATTCGTATCGAACGTAGCGACGCTCGCTCAGCCTCGCGCTCAGCTAATGAGCGCGGGATTTAGTACTTATTATCCACTTTCGCGGCAGCCCGGGGCGCGATGAAGACGTCGCGTCTTGCGGCTCGGCGCTGCGTCGCGTCGCGGTGCAGGGATGCTGCGCTGCGGCAACACAGCTCGGCTGCTCGGCTGCTCGGGCATCGGGCTCCGCCGCCAGCGCCGCGGGCGCACAATTTGCCGCACTCGAGCGCTAGACGCCAAGCATCGCCCGCAGCGCGCTTTGTGTTTTATCCCCGGTAATTGCGGGCCCGACGCGATCCACCTTCAAACGGCCACCACCACACGACCAACGGTAGTGGATAATTGCGCTATTGTTGCCTCTCCCCCCGCGACGACTCACAAATCGCTTTCAAGGAAGTTACCTTCGGCTAAATTAGAAGGTTCGTCCGTCGAGCCAACTTTGTTATTTCGACAATTAAGTTAGATAAGAAAATTAATAGTTGCATTGAAGTGGAGCAGGTAATAACCATCGCATGTGCATTCCGCGCGGTGGAATACCTCCGCGCCCTGTTCTTAAAGCGATTATAAAGAAATACTCCACATGAAAGTTTCCTTCACCCGTAGATAAATTTTCTTTAGACATTAGTTTGTTGTCTGTATTTAAGGGTGCATACATCTAATACCAGGTTAATTTATTACTTTCATGCTCTACACCGCTACCTATCATCAAAGCCAGTACAACCTCTACAATGGCGTCTTTAATTAAATGCAAACAAAGTAGTAGCTTGTCAAATTAGTTCACTTTTCCCTACTCATAATTTTCTTGTGGTTAAACCGACTTCCAAACAGTTACATTCATGTAGGTACCACCACAAAAACTGGCACCAGAACGTGATAACCACTACCTATGTTCTCCCGTGCCAATTAAGAAGTATTTTGCATCATACTCCATAGCACATATGTCAAACATGTGATTGTCGGAGACGTAATACGTGCAACATCGCGTCGCTTGAAACGATAACGGCTGACGATCACTTGTCTGACAGGTGTCATGTTGCGCGTCGCGTTGCGCGTCTATTGTGTAGAGCTTGCCCCTACGATGTTAGATAGGCGTAGGCAATGATATTATATGTTACTAACGGCGTAGGTAGGTATTGTCAAACGCTGTATATACGACTCTACCTATACTTATAAGGTCCTATAAAATTTAATGCAAATATTTTCAAAGTATGTTCTACTCGTGAAACTGAACAACATTTCTTAGTAAAAATTTGTTCAGTTTAACGAGTGGAACATACCTTGGAAATATTTGCATTGAATTTAATAGGACCTTATGTTGACAACCCTACTGATGCTGCCTGTCATTCTCTGGGATTTATTCCGACGTTCTCTTGAAGTGATTCACACAATTTCTTTTTTCTATAATTTCAGGTGGCTAGGAAGAGGCTCGATGTTCGTCCTGTCAGAGGCCCAAGCGCATTTACTCCTCGACAGAGCCAAGACTGAACCCTCCGAAGGTTTCGGAGACACTTTGTCCAGAGGTAGGTTACTTAGTCTTTGAAATTATACTTTGCTTCAACGTAATGTAACTTCTTTAATTTTCCGGAGTGAGAAGTACCTACTTGTGGGTAAGAAATAAAAGATGAGACTTCCAAAAGATTACTGGATGTTTTATTTCACTGAGATAGTTCACCTACACAGTTATGCAATAAGATCGATTTAGTTAAGAAATAGGTTATACATTATATTAGAAAGGTTATAAATTATATAATCCAAAAGATGACTGGATGTTTTATTTCACTGAGATAGTTCACCTACACAGTCATGCAATAAGATCCATTTAGTTAAGAAATAGGTTATAAATTATATTCAATTATGGGCGCCAGGCCTGTATCATAGGCCAAAATAAAATAGTTATCTTAATCATAAAATATTAGTATCAACTGTCTGTAGCAACAATCTCAAAGGGCATGGGTTCTAAATAAAAGCCTACATATACTTAGTGCGATCAGTACGTCACAATAAAATGTAATAACAGCTACATTTATAAAGTATCCGAAAGTAAAACGCGAAGCGAAATAATAAAAGTCGAGGGTAGCTCACAAAACTCGGGTGTGACTGGAAAGGCTTCTACGTTAGCGTGTAGAAGTCCATGGACAGCTTAGTTGCTTAGGTATTAAAAGAACCTCCTGTTGACAATAAAACACTTCGCTTAGAAACGGCCAGAACATGATTTTAGCCAGAAGGGCTATAAAGAATCAACCTAAAAATCCCTAACAGAATTTTATAAAAAACACACTTACCAGTGGAGGTTTTGTAGCACACTTCGCGCCTCAGCGCGCAACGGGTCAGGCAGGGTGGCACGACACTCGGTCCAGCGCGGATTTTTCAGCTCACTTCACCACAATGTATATTCACTGTAAGATAACGCAACACGGAATTACCGAACTGTTCAAACTCACTAATTAGCTGTATTTAAAGAAAACTCCCACACAATTTTATCTACTCACCAGCTGTTCCAGAATCTTCGAAGCGCGCAAAGAATATTTTTCCGTAGAATATGGCAACGGCTCACGGTCCTCTTCAAATCAGGAGCGTGTCGTTCCAAATCAACTGAAATAAAGGAAATCGAATAAGACTTCGCTAAGTAAGCTAAGTAGACGGTAACATCCGCCATTTGCATTCCAATTACCTGGAGGTGATGAGCGTCCTTTCTTCGCGCTGTCCCGATCGAAAAGGCATTAAAATCCGACTTATTACTGCATTTCTACTATATGAAAAAGGAACGGCAACCTTCCAAAAATTCTACCAACTCATACGAAATACCGTCACTATGACACTACGATACAGAAATCTCAACTTCACAAAATTATAATGAAACTTGGACCAAACGATCACCGCTTACTAGCACAATGAGAACTAACAATTTCCCAACCAAACAATTCCCTTGCACTACTATTTTCCTTGAAAAACCAAAAACTGTATTACGAAATTCGTCGGAAAAATTAAATCTTTAACTTATCGATCTAACTCGGTTGTTCTTGGCAACACGAATGACCCACCCGCCATCTACAGGATCCAGACGGTACTCGTACGTAAGGCATCGTCACGTCGAGCGTCGAAACATAATCGAGCGCCTTGACGACCTCACACGGACGCCTTGCTTCAATATGCGGCCAAGGGATGGCGCTGAGAAGAATTCTTTATTTTGATAGAATCTATATTCTATCATCTATAAATTTTACGGTTTTTTTTTATAAGGTAAAAATAACGCGTTACAATATCCCCCAACCACGCAGAATTGCCCTTAGGGAATTCACGGCTGTCCCAGCCGTAAAACCATCTCAGTGAAACAAAAGCACAAAAATACAGCTTACTCCAAAACAACAACAGCAACAAAACACACCACAGACAACATCTTATACTAAAAGCGAGAGTCAAGAATTGATACCCAGTTCTGTTTAAACTAAATTACTATCGTTAATATGAAAGCCAAAAAATATATAGAATTGGGCATGTAAAGCTTAACTCGAAGACGTAAAATAAGAAATCCATTTGGAGATATTTTGGTCTTTTGTAGTATTTTCATGATTTTAGTTCTAAAAAGTTAAAGATCACTTTTATTTTTGCAAAAATCTAAATAACCTTAATTTGACCTTTGTGATGTGCATACTGTGCAAAAAATTAAATGAAACTCTTTCGAGACGCCTATAACGAACTTCCTCCCCAATAAAAGTTACCTACTCTTTGCTTCACCCTTGCTTGCTTCTGTCATGTCAGTTGGACGTTTGATGTAGTGTTGCAAAACTATCGATAGTACCTACTACTATCGATAACACTGAATTTGCTAAAGACATTACAAACCTATGGACTGGCTGTACCCTCTGAATGTGCGTGAATACCTAAACAATGTTGGACTCACAAAATGGCGGATTTTTGTATGGTTGTAATCATTTTGGACCCAAAAATCGATATCGATAGTCGGTAACTGTCTACTGCCTAGTTGGGATAAGGGTAGGAAGATGATGATGGTTTTGACGGGCATTATGCCTACGCTGTTGATATTTTTTGTGTAGGTACCTTACTACTGTATTATGCTTATGTTGTTGTGAATTTTCATAATACTTAACTGCTTTTTGTGTGTAGTAAATGAATTGTTAAAAAGAAAAAACAATTTGTAGGGGTAAAAATTTATAATAATAATAATTAAACAAAAGCCAAAAATAATAAGTTATCATAACTATTCATAACAAAATTTCTTGTGCTATTCCAGAAATTTTCCTTTTCCTTCCACTTTGTTCCTGTTGCTGTTCAGTCAAAACAGAGCTATCATTTTCCTTAGGTTTTACCAAAAAGGGGTTGGCAAGGCAAGGCTTCTTCACGTTGGCATAACTTATCCAGAGTTCTGTTATAATAACACTCGACACCAAAATACAGGGAGCATGTCAATATTTGTCCATGACGTGGATTTATAATTTCGGTGCCAATAATATCAAGTCATTTCCTTCTTTTAACTTCATTTTTTGGTTATCTGTAAAAAAATATATTTAAATTATTAAACAGGTATATACAAAAATAACTTGGTAACTTTGGCACATTACCTATAACTTTCTGAATTGAACTCTCAAGATTCATTATTTCCTTCCATTCTTACGAATTCTGGTAAAATATATCGATACCGTGACTATGTACTACCCCAACCCTAGCCGACGATCAGTTTGTATGAAATCAGTATCGGCAGAAATAAAGAAATTAATGATATATTGGGGAAAAAAACGTTTATAGTTTGCTGCTTTATAGCGAAAAATAGCTGCTCGTGGGTTTTTATTACATATAATCTTATAAAGTTCAAGTAAAATAGCAGATTTGTGTACTTACGTGTGCAAACTAATTTCAGGGCGATTTTTAATAAGACGCACGCCGCACTGTATTAAGGAACAGCCAGCACAGCAGCCAGGCATGATGTCATTTCCTTAATTTAGTCTTTTATCACAAAAAAAATGCACTGCTAAAATAATATTTCAAGAAAAAAACTGATAAATCGCACTTTGTTTACAAGACTTTGACACTTGACGTACCATAAATTGTTGACACTATAAAATGGCGAAACAGTCGCGTTCGAAAATTAAAGGGATTTGACAGACAATATTTTATCTCAATCTCCTTACAGAAAACCGTTTGAGAGAAAAGGAAATAACTTTATTTTTCCGCATTCTACATTAACAGAACAGATCCAGGAATTTGCAATAAAATTTGCATGGTGGTTGTTCGCAAAGAGTATGTAAATAAAGTTGTTTGTTTCATTAGTTGCCCAGTAATGACGTCATCAATGAAAAACTTTTAAACAATTATAAAAAAATAAGGGATAATCAAATAATCAAAAGAACCAAATTAGTTTCGTAAAATTGCATAAAGTTTTAGAAAAAAATATTAAACCTATACATTTTACATACCCAATTTCTATTCCAGACCAAAATTTAAAATTCATACTTCATCTATAATACTTCCTCATACACACCAATCCTCAAACAAGCCAAACCAATTAGTAAGTTACATAATGTAAAGGGCCCATTTATATTTGGCATAAGATGTAATTCCATACATATCCTCAAAACGAACTTCACTCAATCGCACACAATCAAACAGTCTAACTTTGATTCCAGTTTATAATGCCTTACAGTCTCATGATTTGAACACTAACAACCCTTAAAAGAAACAAGAGATAAATTCCTTAGATATGAAATCACTCGAGTTAATTTAAACAAACGAACTGAATCTCAACAGAAGTAGTTAACTTTTATGTTACATTAAAAGATTAACTTGCACACCATCTTACCTTCAAAATCCAAAACCAAGCGACTGATAGGTAACTATTAAATTTTTAATGAATATTACATTTAAATTTAGAAAACAAAACAAGAAAACACAAGTACTAGGTATCAGTTCTTTACCCCAACAATCCTGGTAACAGTGTATTGGGAAACCCATCCAATCCACTGGCACCTACAAACCATCTAAAACAACATATCGTCACACCAGCATTCTCAATTCCATTATTACAACCAACAACCCGGGACCAATCTAAAACAGCCAACCTGTGTCCAGGGATAAGAAAAATTTATGATCAGCACTACCTACCCTACCTAACTTATCTAAGAAAAATAGAAAAAACAACCAGTCAGCCAACATCTTCAACCCACAGAACCACCAGCGACTAGCAACAAAACATACAATAACCTATCAACACCCCTAATTATTTATCTTCAGATCCTTTATGTGCCAAATTCCAACATCTTTTCCGCTGCAATCCACCAATCGATAAACCAAAGGTGATTTCTTTTCAACAACTTTACATTTAATATATTTGGGTGCTAATTTAGCTGAGAAAAATTTATCCTTGACACTTAGAGGAAAACACCTCTTCCACACAGTCTGACCAATCTCCAGTTCTACATGCCTTCTTCTTAAGTTATAGTATTTGGCATTTCTATCATGACCCTTCAGCAACTCCGATTTAACTTTACGGAAAATCCCTGCTAAAGATCCCAAATTCTGAGCATAGTCATCACGAGACGGGAAAGTCAATTCGGCGAGTTCCACCGGTGTTGAATCATACAGCGAACCAGACACCACCGCTTCACGACCATGCACCAAAAGAAACGGAGAATAACCCGTTGCATCACTCACTGTCGTATTAATTGCAAACTGTATTTGCGACAAGTAGACATCCCAGTTACGATGATCATCCTTGATCAGAGCAGATATCGATGTGACTATAGTACGGTTTTGCCTTTCCACTGGGTTAACTTGAGGGCAGTACCTTGGGCCTAGGTGAATTTGTGGTATCGCATATTTATAGAACAGGGCAGTGACCTCGTTTCCAGTAAACTGAGTACCATTATCAGAGATTATTGTTTGAGGTATACCGTGAACCATAAACACGTCGTTCTCCAGATGTTTTACAATATTTTCGCCCGTGGCCCTTCTAAGAGGAAATAACATCACGTACTTAGTGAAGCAGCACATAACGACCAGTAAATGATTATATCGGTTTCTAGAAACCGGAAAGGGACCCACCAGGTCCATGCTTAGGCATTGAAACGGTCTGCAACATTGCTTTGCATCCCCCATCAGACCAGAAACAGTTTTAGCCGGAATTTTATATGACAAGCAAACTTCACAGTTACGAACATAATCAGCAATGTCCCGGTACATTTTGGCCAGTAATAACTCAACGCAATCTTTTATAGGTTTTAGAGATCCTAGATGAGCTGAGGTGGGCAAGTCATGGTTCTCTTCTATAATACTTTTCTTGCAGGACTCACAGACCACTTCCTTCCACTGAAACTCTTTACCCAGACCAGAATGTGACTTTGTAAAACGATACAATTTTCCATTATTGATCATAAGGTTCCTACAAGACAATGGCTTCGACCAGCACTTTTCAACCAGACCATCATAGAAAGAATCACCCGTCAATTTAGGACGCTCAACTTCATTAATCGCAGCCACACAAGGTACTAACCTGGACAATGTATCAGGAACAACATTCTCCTTACCAGCACGATGTTCTATGGTAAAATTGTAAGGAGAAAGACGACAACCCCAGCGAGCTAATCTGCCAGTTGGATTTGACAAATTTAGGAACCACTTCAGGCTGGCATGATCAGTTACGATCTTGAAACTTTGACTGCCTTCAATGTAAGGTCTGAAATGTTCTACTGCAAACACAACAGCAAGGGCCTCACGCTCTGTGGCGGAATAATTTTGTTCACACTTTGACAGCGATCTGCTAGCATAAGAGATAGGGTGATCTTTGCCATCTATTTCCTGCGCCAACATTCCTGCAATACCAAAATTTGAGGCGTCACAGTGCAACGAAAAAGGTTTCGACCAGTCAGGGCACGCTAAGATGGGCGCTGAAACTAAAGCCTGTTTCAGAGTATTAAACGCTTCCTCCGCCTCTTCATTCCAACAAAACGAAGGTGCATTCTTCCCAGTGCTGGTCAGTTTATTTAGGGCGCGGCGATTAAACTGAAATTCTTAATAAATCGCCTATAGTAAGACGCTGTCCCTAGAAAAGCCTTCACCTGTTTACGATTCTTTGGCGTAGGAAACTCTAGAATTGATTTTACTTTATCTGGGTCCGTATGCAAACCTTTTTCATCAACCACATATCCCAAGTACTTTAGTTCTGGCCTGAAAAAATTACATTTTGAATATTTTATAGTTAAGCCCGCTTGCTTCAACCGTTCATATACCTTTGAAAGTAGTTGCAGGTGACTCTCAAAAGTGTTACTGACCACCACAATGTCATCTAAATAGACAAAAACATTATTGTCAAATTCTGGGCCAAACAGCCTATCCATCAGCCTTTGTTGTGTAGCTGGTGCCCCTGTCAGTCCAAAACACATCCGCTTAAAATGAAACAATCCACGACCAGGAACAGTAAAGCTGTTTTCTCCTTAGACTCATCTGTAAGTTCAATTTGCCAAAATGCAGAACTGAGATCAATAGAAGACAGATACTTCGCATCTCTAAGTCTATCCAAAATTTGCGATATGTAAGGAAGCGGATATGCATCATGTTTTGAAACTGAATTCAGTTTTCTACTATCCAGACAGAAACGTTTTTTACCATCCGGCTTCGGTACCATTAAAGTTGGATTATTCCAGGCACTATGACTAGGTTCTACCACATCTAACTCGAGCATTGTATCTAGTTCACGATGCATTTCCTTTATGTTATCTGGTGACATCGGATAATAACGCTGTTTAATGGGTTTGGTGTCACCCACGTCGATGTGATGTTTAATCAATTCCGTTTTTCCCAAGCCAACCTTCTCAAAAGCTATATTTTCAAATTTATCCACTATTTTCTCAGCCTCCTTTCGCTGTACCGGTGTTAATTTATCGATAGGATGTAGGAAACTAATTTCAGAGACACCGAGTACGTTCTCAATCGTTTTAAAAGGCAAGGTTTTAAGAGTCTTTGGAACCAAATCAAATACATGCCAAAAATCCCAACCAAAAATAATCGAATTCACTTCCGGTATCACATAAAATCTGATCTTCTTCTCAGAACCCATGAAAGACACAGGTAACTCAACATAACCTCTTATGTCAGCTATACCACCAGTTGCCGTAACTATTCGCCGGCCTTCATCAGACAATCCATGTAACTCGATTCCCTTTTGAGGTACCTATCCCCAGAATTTCCTCCCAGGATAGAAATATCAGAACCCGAATCCAGTAATCCATAGACCAACTCACCACCGACCTTAACACTCAAGAATGGTCTTTTCTTATTAGTATCATCGCAGACTGAAACAACATTATAAGTGTTAAAAAACAAAGAAACTGTATCCAGCCAGCTCTTCCAATCCTCAGAATCAAAATTTTTGTTATTGCAGTCTGCAGTATCTAGTTTTTGGCTTTGAACTTCCTGATCCACCATTTTTCCGATTACAGTTTGGACAAGAAATAGTTGTATAACCAGCCAGTCCACACCTAAAGCACACCAGTGTACGTGGTGCCGTACAATTACTCAGATTGTGCGTGTTAACTCGACAGCGACGACAAAACAACTTCATTCTATCCGTTGGTACCGAGACAGCAGCCACTGCAACATGTTGTGGCTTAACAGGTTTGTAAGCCAAATCTGACGCAATAGTATTTGCGCCTACCTTTGGGGCTCAGTAAAAAACTGTGATTTCAGTTTGTTTCTCTCAATCAGCTTACACTTATCCCTCAGATCATTCAACGATCCAATCGCAATCAAGGACAAGTGCTCGGTGTATTCCGGACGAATATTTCTCATCAGAATTTGCAATTTCTGTGACTCAGATAATGGCTCTAACAATCGTTTAAAATAATTTTGCATGATGGCAAAGTAAACAGAAAAGCTTTCACTTTGGCCCTGAGTGCGGTTTTGAATTTCGTTTAGTAAGCGCCAATTGTAATCTGGTGACAAATACTCGTTCATCAACTCTTTCTTTAACTCTTCCCAACAAGTAACCGAATCACAAATACCTCGATACCACAATAAGGCATTATCCGTAAAAAGTTCAACAGCCGAGCGAAACAGAGACTCCGCACTAATAGATCGGGAACGTCGCAACTCCTCCACACGTTCCAGGAAAACCAACACACAAGAAGACCCGTCATATTTCAAATTGAGGGAGGCCACATTTGCAGCTTTGACGTAAGTTATATTTTTTGTAACTGAAGTTGGGTCATCTTCCACCGTATCTTCCCACTTTTCGGTATCTGAACCATTCGACTCATCAACCAATTTTAAAACCACTTCCCCTAGTCGCTCCTTCAAATCCACTAGTTCCTCAGACTGAGATTCCGTTTTCGAAGATAAACGACCCAATCTAAATTGCAAGTGCAGAGCTAATGTACTAAGCCTAGACAACTGTGATGATGAAGGTGTACCAGCCAGTTCTGTTTCCAGGGTTTTTATTTTTTCACTGATTATCTCTATCTCGGAGTCAATATCACGCTCAGATTTTAAAATAGTGGAGGACGGTTTGATTTTCAATAAAGCGCGTAACTGAGAACGCAACTTATCAACGGTAGTTTCCGGTTCCACACCTCTTAAAGACACCTCATATTCTAATTCATCCTTCCTAAGGTAACCTGGTTTTATTTCCTGAGACATGATGAAGCGCGTAATAGAAAAATATTTAAAAGAAATATTCAGTAAGTACTACTAGACTAAGCAGTGAGAGATCGCACTAAGTTCACAGTTCCAGGTTAAATCAGAATGAAATTTTTTTTTTTTTACACTTCAGTTACAAAATAATATACAAAAGCTATCCAAGCTAGGAGCCGAACAACAATATAGCATTAAGTATAGTTCGTATAAACTAAATAAATTATCAACCTTCTTTCGGTGTCGGTTAAATCGAAGTCGGGTATTTTTTTAAAGAAAAATAATTCTTAAGTATAGTACAATCAGCAACAAAGACAACAGGTTATAAAATTTTTAGGTAAATGTATGGCTGTAGTAAGCATTAATATAAGCCGAACAATAATACAGCACTAACACCAGCATTAACTATAGTTCATATAAACTAATCAAGTTATCAACCTTCCTTCGTTGTCGGTTAAATCGAAGTCGGGTAATTTTTTAAAGAAACGCAACTCTTAACTAAAATCGGCAACAAACATAGGCTATAAAAAATTAAAAAAAAACGTATGACCGCACTAAGTATTTATCCAGTTTAAGGCGCCACTGTAACTTCTTTAATTTTCCGGAGTGAGAAGTACCTACTTGTGGGTAAGAAATAAAAGATGAGACTTCCAAAAGATTACTGGATGTTTTATTTCACTGAGATAGTTCACCTACACAGTTATGCAATAAGATCGATTTAGTTAAGAAATAGGTTATACATTATATTAGAAAGGTTATAAATTATATAATCCAAAAGATGACTGGATGTTTTATTTCACTGAGATAGTTCACCTACACAGTCATGCAATAAGATCCATTTAGTTAAGAAATAGGTTATAAATTATATTCAATTATGGGCGCCAGGCCTGTATCATAGGCCAAAATAAAATAGTTATCTTAATCATAAAATATTAGTATCAACTGTCTGTAGCAACAATCTCAAAGGGCATGGGTTCTAAATAAAAGCCTACATATACTTAGTGCGATCAGTACGTCACAATAAAATGTAATAACAGCTACATTTATAAAGTATCCGAAAGTAAAACGCGAAGCGAAATAATAAAAGTCGAGGGTAGCTCACAAAACTCGGGGTGTGACTGGAAAGGCTTCTACGTTAGCGTGTAGAAGTCCATGGACAGCTTAGTTGCTTAGGTATTAAAAGAACCTCCTGTTGACAATAAAACACTTCGCTTAGAAACGGCCAGAACATGATTTTAGCCAGAAGGGCTATAAAGAATCAACCTAAAAATCCCTAACAGAATTTTATAAAAAACACACTTACCAGTGGAGGTTTTGTAGCACACTTCGCGCCTCAGCGCGCAACGGGTCAGGCAGGGTGGCACGACACTCGGTCCAGCGCGGATTTTTCAGCTCACTTCACCACAATGTATATTCACTGTAAGATAACGCAACACGGAATTACCGAACTGTTCAAACTCACTAATTAGCTGTATTTAAAAGAAAACTCCCACACAATTTTATCTACTCACCAGCTGTTCCAGAATCTTCGAAGCGCGCAAAGAATATTTTTCCGTAGAATATGGCAACGGCTCACGGTCCTCTTCAAATCAGGAGCGTGTCGTTCCAAATCAACTGAAATAAAGGAAATCGAATAAGACTTCGCTAAGTAAGCTAAGTAGACGGTAACATCCGCCATTTGCATTCCAATTACCTGGAGGTGATGAGCGTCCTTTCTTCGCGCTGTCCCGATCGAAAAGGCATTAAAATCCGACTTATTACTGCATTTCTACTATATGAAAAAGGAACGGCAACCTTCCAAAAATTCTACCAACTCATACGAAATACCGTCACTATGACACTACGATACAGAAATCTCAACTTCACAAAATTATAATGAAACTTGGACCAAACGATCACCGCTTACTAGCACAATGAGAACTAACAATTTCCCAACCAAACAATTCCCTTGCACTACTATTTTCCTTGAAAAACCAAAACTGTATTACGAAATTCGTCGGAAAAATTAAATCTTTAACTTATCGATCTAACTCGGTTGTTCTTGGCAACACGAATGACCCACCCGCCATCTACAGGATCCAGACGGTACTCGTACGTAAGGCATCGTCACGTCGAGCGTCGAAACATAATCGAGCGCCTTGACGACCTCACACGGACGCCTTGCTTCAATATGCGGCCAAGGGATGGCGCTGAGAAGAATTCTTTATTTTGATAGAATCTATATTCTATCATCTATAAATTTTACGGTTTTTTTTTATAAGGTAAAAATAACGCGTTACAGTAACTAACCGGTCAGGAGTTGGCTGAAAGAGTTTACTCCTCGACAGAGCCAAGACTGAACCCTCCGAAGGTTTCGGAGACACTCCGTCCAGAGGTAGGTTACTTAGTCTTTGTAAATTATACTTTGCTTCCGCGTAACTAACTGGCCAGGAGTTGGCTGAAAGCGTTTACTCCTCGACAGAGCCAAGACTGAACCCTCCGAAGGTTTCGGAGACACTCCGTCCAGAGGTAGGTTACTTAGTCTTTGTAAATTATACTTTGCTTCCGCGTAACTAACTGGCCAGGAGTTGGCTGAAAGCGTTTACTCCTCGACAGAGCCAAGACTGAACCCTCCGAAGGTTTCGGAGACACTTTGTCCAGAGGTAGGTTACTTAGTCTTTGAAATTATAGTTTCCTTCAACGTTACTCCTTAAACATTGAACATTGATTGATTGATTGATTGATTGATTGATGATACTAACCGGTCAGGAGTTGACTGAAAGCGTCTACTCTTCGACAGAGCCAAGACTGAACCCTCCGAAGGCTTCAGAGACACCTTATCAAAGGGTAGGTTAGGTACTTGGAAAATTATACAGGGTGTCCAGGAATTAATTAACTGCTGAACGAGCTGGTGATCAGGAACAACTTGTTAGTAACATTTTTACACAGATGAAAAAATAAAAGTTGGACCTGCCATACAGATTGACTTGGTTGGTGGTACATTTTCTATGGGAGGTCCAAATGTGTTTTCACATATCAGGAAAATTTACCTAACATATAAAAGTTGTTCCTGACAACCAGCCTGTCCCGATGTTAATGGGTTATCCATTAATTCCAGGACAACCTATATATATACTTTACTTCAACGTAACTTACCGGCCAGGAAGTTGAAAATGAGAAAATTGAAAAATTCATTAGCGACCGCTGGGACCAGAACCCGGGACCGTGGGGTACCGTCCCGCTGCTCTACCAACTGAGCTACGGATGTCTGGCGTTCGAGACGTGCATCAAGAGGTTGAGAAATTCATCAGGGGCTGCCAGGCGCCCGTAGCTCAGTTGGCATAGCAGTGGCTTAAGAATAAATAATAACACTACCGTGTAGAAATGAAACTCCTTTGTCTGTGCCCCAAAAGTCGCGTTTTAAATACCTACTTCCCCCCTCAGCCCGTAACGCCCCGCGCGCTCCCGCACTTTAAGCCAGGGCTGTCACGTGCTAATAGTTTTATTCCAAACTAGCGGTCCGCCAAGCAGTTGCAAGACTTACGGCGTAGTATGTTTACACACGTACGCGCCAGAGAATGAAAAATCGTGCAAATGCAATTATTTTGAAAGATTTGCGATGAATAGGTATGAATTTGTTTGTTACCATAATCAGCTAACAATAACTTTACTATCTAAGGTAGGTAGGTATGTCGGTTTAAAAAATAGGTTAGGTACAGACTTGAGTAAAACTGGTGGCGACCAAGCTTCACAGCCTGTCTCACCGTCGCAAGGTTGCTTGCCTATCGGTCTTCTACAGATTGTACTTCGGAGAGTGTGCGCGTGAGCTGCATGAGCTCATACCACCGTCTCCTTTCTTCCATCGGACATCCAGACGCACGGCCGGCTACCATCCGTTCTTAGTTGATATACCCACATTACGCACTAAGCGCTTCAAATCATCTTTCATTATGCGCACGGCTAAAGAATGGAATTCCCTGCCTGCGTCTGTATTTCCGAGTGCATATAACCTGAATCTCTTTAAGTCTAGAGTGAATAGGCATCTTCTGGGCAAGCTCGCTCCACCGTAGATCCCATCTCTGCTCTAGGGTAAGATTGGGGTCAAGAGTAAGCCCATCATAAATAAAAAAAAAAACACAAACAGGAGAACACAAAACCAATTACGTATTAAGAATGGTAGGTAGGTACCTATTTACTGTAACATCGTCATCATCAGTTACCTTGGCTCATCTATTGGCAAATAAAAAAAAATGAGATGCAGAGTCATCCTCGCATCACTTTTACAGCCATAAGCACCATAGGCATTCGGCAAGGCTAAACTTTTCCGAAAAAACAAAATTTGACCCGCGCGACGAACGCTTACGCGGCGAAGCGCGCTCCCGGCCGAATTGAACTCTCTGCGACTGCCAGACGGTAGGCTAATATAATGACCTTGAGCGCGTCTGGAGCGGGAGTGTCGCCTCTAGGTGTGTTTACTCTTATGGCAGTGGGGACTGGGGACAGTATCCCACGGTCCCGGGTTGTAGTCCCGAAGTTCGCGAACGATTTGTTTCATTTTCTCATTTTCAATTTACCTATGAGAAGAATAGGTAGGTATAGCATGCTTGCATTTGGCGTTATCCAAATACATATTAACGCCCAAAATATAAAGGCGATAGATAACGTAAGCTCAACTAAAAGCTAACGAATATGGTCAAAGGAATCAGAAATACGACTAGTTAAATGAATATTTTTTCCTGTTTTTAGGTTCCGTGGTGGACATAGGTGCGGGCGACGGCGAAGTCAGCCGGCGGTTTACAAAGCTATACAACGAACAGTACGCTACTGAAATATCTGCCAGTATGAGGAAGGCGCTCGGGAAAAAAGGTTACAGGTGAGTTTTTAGTAAGTTACCTAATTACTATTAGCTACGAGATGTAGTTGATTAGAGTAAAAGACATCAACGCGCTACTTTGTTAATTAATATTCATTCAAGCACGTTTTACGCCCTCCAACCAGATGAACCGATGGCTTAAAGAGGTTGATAATTGACTTCTTATTCTTCTTCTTCGAGTGCTAAACCAAGTCGTCCAACTAAATGGCGAAAACGGGAGATTGTGCGTGCTGGGGGAGGTCTACGTCCAGCAGTGGACTGCTAGGTATAGGTTGTTGCAATGTGATGTGTTATAATGATGTCTCTAAATGTGTCTGCGGTTTACTGGTTCTAAATTCCCATTAGTGCCCGCCTCCGGCTTTTGACTGTAGGTACACTTAGTAAATCAATTCTACGTGATCCAACAAAAACCTGGAGCATCTTGGTCAACTCCTTTTATTACAACAAATTGATAGTAGATATTTTTTGCTTACAGACTGCTGGACGTAGACGACTGGTGGCGCGGCCAGTCCTTCGATTGCGTGTGCATGATGAACCTTCTTGATCGGTGCAGCAAGCCCCGGACTATGCTGCGTCAAGCCCGAACTGCGATAAAACAAAATGGCGTCCTGCTACTGGCACTAGTACTGCCTTACAAGCCTTATGTTGAAGGTAATGTATGCTGAATATGCTGCAGCAAGCCCCGGACTATGCTGCGTCAAGCCCGAACTGCGATAAAACAAAATGGCGTGCTACTGCTGGCACTAGTGCTTCCCTACAAGCCTTACGTTGAAGGTAATGTTGTGTGTGTATGATGAACCTTCTTGATCGGTGCAGCAAGCCCCGGACTATGCTGCGTCAAGCCCGCACTGCGATAAAACAAAATGGCGTCCTGCTACTCGCACTAGTGCTTCCCTACAAGCCTTACGTTGAAGGTAATGTTGTGTGTGTATGATGAACCTTCTTGATCGGTGCAGCAAGCCCCGGACTATGCTGCGTCAAGCCCGCACTGCGATAAAACAAAATGGCGTCCTGCTACTCGCACTAGTGCTTCCCTACAAGCCTTACGTTGAAGGTAATGTATGCTGAATATGCTGCAGCAAGCCCCGGACTATGCTGCGTCAAGCCCGCACTGCGATAAAACAAAATGGCGTCCTTCTGTTGGCGTTAGTGCTTCCCTACAAACCTTACGTTGAAGGTAATGTATGCTGAATATGCTGCAGCAAGCCCCGGACTATGCTGCGTCAAGCCCGCACTGCGATAAAACAAAATGGCGTCCTTCTGTTGGCGCTAGTGCTTCCCTACAAGCCTTACGTTGAAGGTAATGTATGCTGAATATGCTGCAGCAAGCCCCGGACTATGCTGCGTCAAGCCCGCACTGCGATAAAACAAAATGGCGTCCTTCTGCTGGCGCTAGTGCTTCCCTACAAGCCTTACGTTGAAGGTAATGTATGCTGAATATGCTGCAGCAAGCCCCGGACTATGCTGCGTCAAGCCCGCACTGCGATAAAACAAAATGGCGTCCTTCTGCTGGCGCTAGTGCTTCCCTACAAGCCTTACGTTGAAGGTAATGTATGCTGAATATGCTGCAGCAAGCCCCGGACTATGCTGCGTCAAGCCCGCACTGCGATAAAACAAAATGGCGTCCTGCTGCTGGCACTAGTGCTTCCCTACAAACCTTACGTTGAAGGTAATGTATGATGAACCTTCTTGATCGGTGCAGCAAGCCCCGGACTATGCTGCGTCAAGCCCGCACTGCGATAAAACAAAATGGCGTCCTGCTGCTGGCACTAGTGCTTCCTACAAACCTTACGTTGAAGGTAATGTATGATGAACCTTCTTGATCGGTGCAGCAAGCCCCGGACTATGCTGCGTCAAGCCCGAACTGCGATAAAACAAAATGGCGTCCTACTACTGGCGTTAGTGCTTCCCTACAAGCCTTACGTTGAAGGTAATGTATGATGAACTTTCTTGATCGGTGCAGCAAGCCCCGGACTATGCTGCGTCAAGCCCGCACTGCGATAAAACAAAATGGCGTCCTGCTGCTGGCACTAGTGCTTCCTTACAAGCCTTACGTTGAAGGTAATGTATGATAAACCTTCTTGATCGGTGCAGCAAGCCCCGGACTATGCTGCGTCAAGCCCGAACTGCGATAAAACAAAATGGCGTCCTACTACTGGCGTTAGTGCTTCCTACAAGCCTTACGTTGAAGGTAATGTATGATGAACCTTCTTGATCGGTGCAGCAAGCCCCGGACTATGCTGCGTCAAGCCCGAACTGCGATAAAACAAAATGGCGTCCTTCTGTTGGCGTTAGTGCTTCCTACAAACCTTACGTTGAAGGTAATGTGTGCTGAATATGCTGCAGCAATCCCCGGACTATGCTGCGTCAAGCCCGCACTGCGATAAAACAAAATGGCGTCCTGCTGCTGGCACTAGTGCTTCCTACAAACCTTACGTTGAAGGTAATGTATGATGAACCTTCTTGATCGGTGCAGCAAGCCCCGGACTATGCTGCGTCAAGCCCGCACTGCGATAAAACAAAATGGCGTCCTGCTGCTGGCACTAGTGCTTCCCTACAAACCTTACGTTGAAGGTAATGTATGATGAACCTTCTTGATCGGTGCAGCAAGCCCCGGACTATGCTGCGTCAAGCCCGAACTGCGATAAAACAAAATGGCGTCCTACTACTGGCGTTAGTGCTTCCTACAAGCCTTACGTTGAAGGTAATGTATGATGAACTTTCTTGATCGGTGCAGCAAGCCCCGGACTATGCTGCGTCAAGCCCGCACTGCGATAAAACAAAATGGCGTCCTGCTGCTGGCACTAGTGCTTCCTACAAACCTTACGTTGAAGGTAATGTATGATAAACCTTCTTGATCGGTGCAGCAAGCCCCGGACTATGCTGCGTCAAGCCCGAACTGCGATAAAACAAAATGGCGTCCTACTACTGGCGTTAGTGCTTCCCTACAAGCCTTACGTTGAAGGTAATGTATGATGAACCTTCTTGATCGGTGCAGCAAGCCCCGGACTATGCTGCGTCAAGCCCGCACTGCGATAAAACAAAATGGCGTCCTTCTGCTGGCGCTAGTGCTTCCCTACAAGCCTTACGTTGAAGGTAATGTATGCTGAATATGCTGCAGCAAGCCCCGGACTATGCTGCGTCAAGCCCGCACTGCGATAAAACAAAATGGCGTCCTGCTGCTGGCACTAGTGCTTCCTACAAACCTTACGTTGAAGGTAATGTATGATGAACCTTCTTGATCGGTGCAGCAAGCCCCGGACTATGCTGCGTCAAGCCCGCACTGCGATAAAACAAAATGGCGTCCTGCTGCTGGCACTAGTGCTTCCCTACAAACCTTACGTTGAAGGTAATGTATGATGAACCTTCTTGATCGGTGCAGCAAGCCCCGGACTATGCTGCGTCAAGCCCGAACTGCGATAAAACAAAATGGCGTCCTACTACTGGCGTTAGTGCTTCCCTACAAGCCTTACGTTGAAGGTAATGTATGATGAACTTTCTTGATCGGTGCAGCAAGCCCCGGACTATGCTGCGTCAAGCCCGCACTGCGATAAAACAAAATGGCGTCCTGCTGCTGGCACTAGTGCTTCCCTACAAACCTTACGTTGAAGGTAATGTATGATAAACCTTCTTGATCGGTGCAGCAAGCCCCGGACTATGCTGCGTCAAGCCCGAACTGCGATAAAACAAAATGGCGTCCTACTACTGGCGTTAGTGCTTCCCTACAAGCCTTACGTTGAAGGTAATGTATGATGAACCTTCTTGATCGGTGCAGCAAGCCCCGGACTATGCTGCGTCAAGCCCGAACTGCGATAAAACAAAATGGCGTCCTTCTGTTGGCGCTAGTGCTTCCCTACAAACCTTACGTTGAAGGTAATGTGTGCTGAATATGCTGCAGCAATCCCCGGACTATGCTGCGTCAAGCCCGGACTGCGATAAAACAAAATGGCGTCCTTCTGCTGGCACTAGTGCTTCCCTACAAACCTTACGTTGAAGGTAATGTATGATGAACCTTCTTGATCGGTGCAGCAAGCCCCGGACTATGCTGCGTCAAGCCCGCACTGCGATAAAACAAAATGGCGTCCTGCTGCTGGCACTAGTGCTTCCCTACAAACCTTACGTTGAAGGTAATGTATGATGAACCTTCTTGATCGGTGCAGCAAGCCCCGGACTATGCTGCGTCAAGCCCGAACTGCGATAAAACAAAATGGCGTCCTACTACTGGCGTTAGTGCTTCCTACAAGCCTTACGTTGAAGGTAATGTATGATGAACTTTCTTGATCGGTGCAGCAAGCCCCGGACTATGCTGCGTCAAGCCCGCACTGCGATAAAACAAAATGGCGTCCTGCTGCTGGCACTAGTGCTTCCCTACAAACCTTACGTTGAAGGTAATGTATGATAAACCTTCTTGATCGGTGCAGCAAGCCCCGGACTATGCTGCGTCAAGCCCGAACTGCGATAAAACAAAATGGCGTCCTACTACTGGCGTTAGTGCTTCCCTACAAGCCTTACGTTGAAGGTAATGTATGATGAACCTTCTTGATCGGTGCAGCAAGCCCCGGACTATGCTGCGTCAAGCCCGCACTGCGATAAAACAAAATGGCGTCCTTCTGCTGGCACTAGTGCTTCCCTACAAGCCTTACGTTGAAGGTAATGTATGCTGAATATGCTGCAGCAAGCCCCGGACTATGCTGCGTCAAGCCCGAACTGCGATAAAACAAAATGGCGTCCTGCTGCTGGCACTAGTGCTTCCCTACAAGCCTTACGTTGAAGGTAATGTATGCTGAATATGCTGCAGCAAGCCCCGGACTATGCTGCGTCAAGCCCGAACTGCGATAAAACAAAATGGCGTCCTGCTGCTGGCGTTAGTGCTTCCCTACAAACCTTACGTTGAAGATAATGTGACAAATTGTGACGCTTTGCTTGTAATACGATTTGATAAATGTGATTCATTAGCAATGTGAACCATCAAAATACTGCAAAATGAACAGATGCCGAATCTCTTGAGGGAAGAAGCTTTTTAATACAAGAGACTGCCTTCTGGGTATCGAAACCTAGCTCTAAATAGTTTGTGTTGCATGTTCTATGGTGGATAATTCCAGTCTATTTTGGGCTTTTGTTGAGCTCGCTCTATCATCGACCTTTTGTCATATCCGCACCTCCACTTCAAATTCGCTGCGCGTCCGCAACGAATTCACTGCGCATCCGCCTCCGCCTCCGCTCTGCATCCGCTCCTAAACCACTTTTGGATTAACCTATATTTTGTTTTGATTTCAGTAAACCCCGACCACAAACCAGAAGAGCGTCTTCCAATCAACGGTCAGGACTCGTTCGAGGAGCAGGTGGCTTCATTCGTCTCCTTCATGCGCAGTGAAGTTGGTTTCGAGCTGGTCTCCTGGACCCGAGCGCCGTACCTCTGCGAAGGAGATTTCGCACAAGCCTACTACTGGCTAGATGACTCCGTGTATGTGTTCAAACCTACAAACATACCGCCTCATACGTAAATATTGTGTTTTAAGGTCTATTTATTTTGTGTCTTGAGTTACTTAAAATTGTCCAAAGGATCATAAATTCTCGTACGGTGTCACGCAGTGGGTATGTCAGGGGTCCTTATTTGCACTTCTTCCTTTCTTGTCATATACCTACCTATTCATGTAAGATAGCTTGTATTTGAGGAGCAAGTGGCTTCATTCGTCTCCTTCATGCGTAGTGAAGTTGGCTTCGAGCTGGTCTCCTGGACCCGAGCGCCGTATCTCTGTGAAGGAGACTTCGCGCAAGCCTACTACTGGCTAGATGACTCCGTGTATGTGTTCAAACCCACTAACATACCACCGCATACGTAAATATTGTGTTTAAGGGTTTATTTATTCCTTTGTGTCTTAAGTTATTAAATTTGTCCAAAGGATCAAAAATTATCGTACGTTGTCACGCAGTGGGTATGTCAGGGGTCCTTATTTGCACTTCTTCCTTTCTTGTCATATACCAACCTATTTATGTTAGATATCTTATACCTGAGAAGCAAGTGGCCTCATTCGTCTCCTTCATGCGCAGTGAATTTGGTTTCGAGCTGGTCTCCTGGACCCGAGCGCCGTATCTCTGTGAAGGAGACTTTGCACAAACCTACTACTGGCTAGATGACTCCGTGTATGTGTTCAAACCCACTAACATACCGCCGCATACGTAAATATTAAGTATAGGGTCAATTTATTCCTTTGTGTCTTGAGTTATTTAAAATTGTCCAAAAGATCAAAAATTATCGTACTTTGTCACGCAGTGGGTATGTGAGGGGTCCTTATTTGCACTTCTTCCTTTCTTGTCATATACCTACCTATTCATGTAAGATAGCTTGTATTTGAGGAGCAAGTGGCCTCATTCGTCTCCTTCATGCGCAGTGAAGTTGGTTTCGAGCTGGTCTCCTGGACCCGAGCGCCGTATCTCTGTGAAGGAGACTTCGCGCAAGCCTACTACTGGCTAGATGACTCCGTGTATGTGTTCAAACCTACAAACATACCGCCTCATACGTAAATACTGTGTTTTAGAGCCTATTTATTCCTTTGTGTCTCGAGTTATTTAAAATTGTCCAAAAGATCAAAAATTATCGTACTTTGTCACGCAGTGGGTATGTGAGGGGTCCTTATTTGCACTTTTTCCTTTCTTGTCATATTATAATATCTATTAATGTAAGATATCTTGAGACTGTTTTAGGGACTTGTTTGGGTTACAAATTTTCAAATATGTACGTCTCGAATGTTTTAAAAATCGAAAGAAGCTTCCTAATTTGCACTTCTTTCTTAGCACATACGTAAGTAGTCTAATGCTACCTCTTCCTTTATGATTCTCGTTCCTATCAGCGGCAAACACGAAACATACTTACGAACATGCCAAATACGGAATATTAACTGAATATTCAGCACATTTCTAAAAGAACTTGTTGAAGATTTGTTATTAAGTCCAATATTCAACAAGGTCTCGAATGTTGGAATGTAATTCGAAACTAAATACCTATGTCAGAGTTTCCTAGGTACTTATACTTCTTTTATTTGTCGTGTTTATGTGTAAAGTGTAATGTCTAAGTATGATCCTATTTCATCTACATTTTAATCTAAAAATTGTAGAAGTGATTTGGCCGACACCTAATATCCTACTGAAAAGAACTGCAGCTAGCAAAACAGAAGTATTACTGTTAATTACTACTATTAGATAAGTATATTTACTTCTTTTTAGAGACTGTTCAAAATCTTAAAGTTATGTATTAACTATCATGGGTGTGACAAAGAAAAGATACATAAATAATGTATGAAAATGGATGTCAATTGTGGTTCAGCTCATCTACCTCGCTACAACAATGAGAACGAACGCAAGAAGCAATGTATACAATTATTATTCTATTTATTATATTGATAAGTTATTTATTTATTTATTATTATAAAAAATAAGTGATAGTTTGATTGCGCACTGTATTGTATTGCACTGTAAATATTTTATTGCAAACTCGTGTTTATTATTGGGGTCGGAGTGCCAGTCTCAGACCAGTTTTTTCCAGTGCCAAATCAAAATTTACGTAATTAAAATGGCAAATATTATCGAATAAAATTTTTATAAAACCTATTGTCACAAAACCTAGTTCTATGTGGTAAAGCGAATTTGGTCAGAAAGTGGTACCTGGTTTGGGACCGGTATACCCACCCCACTTATATTATACATAATTTTATACGTTTTCTACGTACAGTTAATATAGGGTAAACATGTGCATTACAATAGAGGCTATACTAGTAGCTATAGACATATATTTTTATACCGAATGATCTTTTAGAAAATGAAATAGAGGTTTTAAAATAGTAGAACTTTTTAATAAGTAATGAATTATAAATATTAATCCAAACTTTCATAAGTTTTCGTATTAGTCGGTTTAAAATATCCAAAGTGTGCCAATATTTAGGCGACTACGGCACTTTTAAATATACATACAACTAAATCATCTTACATTCCTATGATATAAAGTTTTGATATCTCCGTAGAATAAATATTTCATTCCATTGGTGTTTCAAAGCTCGTTATTGTGATCTTTATAAAATAACTAGCTGCCCGTCAGCGGTTTCACCCGCTGCAACCTATTATTCCGCGGGAAAGAAGCATTATTCGCCAAGAGATGTCGCTGTTAGTTTTCGGCGAAAACGTTTAAAACGCGAATCGGCTCAGTCACGCCACCTATTTCAAAAATATTGGAAAATGCGTGATCCCGTGGGAATGAGACATTTTTCCGTGGTAAAAAGTATCCTATGTGTTATTCCAGATGCCCTTTTATATTTCTGCAAAGTTTCATGTCAATCTAATCAGCCGTTTTTGCGTGATGTCGTAACAAACACACACACAAACATCCGCCTTTATAATATTAGTAGGATATTCTTTATTGGAATTGGAGCTTATACGAGTTGAAATTTTACTATGAATAATATTCCGTATCATGTTTTCATTGCATCGTTTACCTATTAATAAATGTGATTTGATTACATGATCTTTGTTTTTTATTTGTACCACCAATCTATAAAAATACTTACTATAACTTTCTGTAGTGCCCAGAGCACTGCCAATAGTTTACAAAAGTGTGTTTCTATCACGAGTTGATGACTAGGAAAGTCAACAGGTCAAAGGGAAGGTTGATAAAACAAACAAAAATATTATTCAATATTATTTATTTCTAAGCACTGCTTTATCAATTCTCTAATTACCAGTTTTACAAGATAAAAAATAATGTATAAGCAAACAATAAATAAATGGCAAGGCCACTACAATCAATGTAAACCAAATAAAATTAAAAATACCTGTCACTGACCTAAACAATTCGAGATGTAAAGAAAAAATATGATCGAATAATAATTTATCACAGGATTTTAATGCCAACTTGATATTATGATATGAACATGATTTCCAACATAGACGATTTTTTAACAGATTGAATATGAAATGTACAAAAATAATTCAATTTATACACAAACTTGACACGCGCATAATATTTTACTACATAACTCAAATCCAATAATATGTACGTAAATCAACTGAATTATTTCTATGTAACTATGCCGACTTGTAATAAGAAATTACATTTAAAAACAATGATTTTTGCAACACGAATAGTGAGTCTTAACGAAATTCTTTCCAATACTTTTGTGTTTCCATCTAAACTTAAGTTTCGTCCAATTTATAAAATCGTAAAATGAAATCCATTTTTGACTAGAACGCTTAATTCTAATACAGAGAGAGATTCTTTTGGAAATGTTTAATACTTTTTCGAGTTTGTTTTTATCTATGGTCACCTTAATACTAGCAGTGTTAGTTGTTGAAAAGTTATAGCCTCGGTTATATTTGGATATTGTTTAAAAAGTATACGATTTACCATACCATCAACTGAAACTATGCTGTACCCATATCATAAAACGAACATTTACAACTATTACATATTATAACATGTAAGACTTATCTACGAAAAGCTGCTAAAATAAACTGAAGCGTAGAAAAAGAAGACCCAGTTTCTGTGCTTCAGAAAAACAAAATGACGTGATGTATAAATACAGAACGTAAAGAGACCACAAAATTATCGAAAAGTACGTACCTATTTAATACAACCTCTCATCCTCTCAGGCCACTATTTTATATAATTTAGAATACAGTCTAAGATACAAAATTTCAAAGTAGGCTTTGCCCGATTATTGCACTAAAAAACTTACGCAGTTCAATATTTCACTTATGTGATGTTTGGAAGTAAATAGCAACTTATATTTGCATTATTTTATAGTTCCAACTTTAAATAATATAAATATTTTACACGCATACGCTATTAATATTGATTACATTGTTAAATTTAATGAAATCGTATAAAATATTTATATTATCATATGAATGGAAACGCCCTACCTACGTTATACACTACTGCACATTGAGAAAATGCGATTTCAAATATTACCTAAACTATAATTTTATTTTTATAAGCGTTGTAAGATACTGTTTAATTTTCGAGAAACAATATTTTATGTGCGAGATCTTTGCTTTCTCAAGTCAAGATTTACATGCGAAAAATTCAGTCGCAGAATCTTCAAGTTCAAATAATTTCGAAGGTCCATTCCAATAAGAATAATCACTACCAAAAAATTCAAGTTTTTTTGCACACCCCAAATAGAAGAGATCCTAATTCCTACTTTCTACCACCCCTTGCATCTTCCCACATAAATCCCAATGTGCAGTACCTTTCCCGGCCACACTACGACTATCCGATTCCTAATTATATTCACTCACAGGCAATATTAGCTAAGACGTGAAAAATGCAGTCTTCAATAGATACTAACCTCCCATCCCTCTTAGACAAGACATGGCGATCGATTACAAACGCCTACGCGTACTTACAATTTGCGCATTTTATATTAGCTTATAAAATAGCACTTCGAAGCGAGATGGAACACCAAAAGCGCCAGAATGTTTATTTGGTTACTTTGTGGTGTTCAAGTCTCTTAGGTATAGTACACATTTAGTGGTATTCGGCGTGCACTGTTTTCTATAGGAAATTAAAAATTAACAATACCGTAAAATCCATAATGGATCATGGCATGAAATACCAGTTCACGGTCAGACTGATACCTACTTCCTTTCTTTCTTTTTCAGATTTCTTATTTTCATTTAAGGGAGTGTATTATCTGCTTCCGAAAACGGTGCGCGACAAATAGCTCTGAATGGTCTCCATATCTCATAATGACATTTCGAAGATTTGGTGTTTAGTTAAATGTAACGCAATTCGACTAAAATTTATACAATTTAGATATATTTATAATGTAATCTTACATTCATGTCAAGACTTGGCTCTGGCCTACAAACCCTATTAGATTTTGTACACAATTATAAGCCAAAAGAGGACCTAAAATTGTATTCGAAATCACTTATTATTACACTTCTATCACAGTGTAAATAATGCACTTACGATAAACTGAGATTAAACTTAATCTTACATAGGACGAATTTAAACAAGATCTTTCCTTAAACTAATTAACATTAAAAGCAATAAAATAGCATACAGAATTAACTGTAACAGAGAAAAAAACGTCAAAATAAAAGACATAAAGACAACTTGTGTAAAACGCTAACAAGAATAAAAGCAATAATAAATCAAGGGGGCGATGAAATACAGTTAAACAGTCGCTCATACATTTGTGCTAAAATGAATTTAAAACGACAACTCCATACACGCAAGAACTGACTGACTAAATCTGGCGATTAGGCGCGTCCACACTGCCCGAGGCTGCTCGCTTCCTCGCTGCTTCGCGAAGCAAACGACCAAAAAATTACGTGGCTCACCCGAGGCAACGCATGCTCGCTTGGTGTGGACGCACCTAATAATAAACACCTTTCAGATGGACAAACCCATAACTTACATCGTCTGATCAGTCCTCATAATTTAGAAATACCGAAATGAGAGTACCCAATTTGTACCCGGAACAGAAGAGAAAACGGCCCTGCCGCACACAAATACTTTAGCACATAAACGCATGTACATTAAAAAATACAATGTGTATCCTCGAAACTTGATCGAAATAAAATGCGAAGATCATGATTAAACAACTTATTTCGAACAATTTGACATCCCATACAAAATTTCGTACGGTTAGTAAACACGCAAACCTTTTTTTTTCATAATTTGACACGCATTTTTTAAGATAAGTTGTTTGTTACCATTACCCACTCTCATATAGCGTTATTTCATTTGATTAAGTTTCGATGACACACTTAGAAGAGTACCTGAAATGCTAGCAGCCACAGCGTGTATGTATGTAATTTCCTTGTGAAATGTTCACGCTGCGGCGGCAACGGCCACAACGCCCACGAATGTCAGTTGCTTGTGATGTGTTGTAGCTGCAGCGACCGCCACCGGCAGCTAGTTGCCGCTGACTATCTTACGACCCTCCAACTCGTCCATGTTGTTTGAACTGTAAGGAATAAAAGCCCATCTCACAATTCCAGCAGGTTTTGTAACATAAGACGAATATCGGATAAGAATAAAATATTAGGAAAATAGCAAAAGCATATCGGGGGGTTGTTTAGCTCATTCAAATACACAACTTTTGTTCTGAGATTGTTAGAAAAATTTAAAAAATGTTTCAGTAAAAACAACTGTAACGTATTCCGTTTGGGTGTTTTGGGTACAAGTAAAATCAACAGACATGCGAAGGGCAACTAGCTGTAGTATCAAACTGATTACCGTATTTTATCGTCGTTCTTCCACGAGGTGACCTGTATGTGCGGCGGCGGCAGGTAGCTGCGCAGCGACTGCACCAGCTGGATCGTGTCCAGCAGAACTGGCAACAAAACACAAAAACATTGGTTACAAACTGGGACAAAACGTTATGGCTCAATTCAGGCGGTCAATAACAGACAGGCAGACATCGCGCGAAACAATCATTCAGATCATTCGGCGTATCTTCAGATATTAAGCACAAAACAAGTTTAAAGCCGACGTTTTGGTTTCTTTTTTCATTAGGTGCGTCCACACCACACCAACCGAGACTGCTCGCAGTATTGCTGCCTCGCGCGGCATACGCCTGTGCGCAAGCGAGCCGAGTTCGGCCCAATTTGGACGCCTAAGTAAATTATAGGCAAACTTCTGAGGCGCGTAGATTTTGGCTCGGCCCGCGTGCGTTCGAGCGTGCGTTGCCTCGGGTGAGGCACGTAATTTTCGCGACGCGCTAATTTCCTATACTTTGGTATAAATGTACTCACTCTTCTGCAGTTGCTCGCTCTGCTTGCCGTAGGGCTTGCACATGGCGGGGCGCACGCAGGGCCGCATGCGCTGCAGGTTCCTGGCCAGCTCTGCGAACGCTCGGACCACTCTCTCTTGTAATTCTTGTTACCCTGGTACCAATCTGCTCACTCTTCTGCAGCTGCTCGCTCTGCTTGCCGTATGGCTTGCACATGGCGGGGCGCACGCAGGGCCGCATGCGCTGCAGGTTCCTGGCCAGCTCCGCGAACGCTCGGACCACCCTCTCTTGTAATTCCTGTTACCCTGGTACTAATGTACTCACTCTTCTGCAGTTGCTCGCTCTGCTTGCCGTAGGGCTTGCACATGGCGGGGCGCACGCAGGGCCGCATGCGTTGCAGGTTCCTGGCCAGCTCCGCAAACGCCCGAACCACTCTCTCTTGCCCCCCTCCCCCCGAAGCCGCCGCCCCCGCGCTTCCCCCGCCGCCGCCGCGCTCGCTGTGGGTGCTCCCGCCCGTTGATAACGACTCCAGGGTGTCTAGGTTCGCTCTGTGGAGGAGAGGTGAATAGAATAACAACATTACAGCAAATTTATAAAAAAAAACGAACAACTATTCCTCCAATTTATTTATGACTTTCTAAAGATTCTAAAGATTACTAAGTCGGCACCTCAAGGAAATTTACCTATAGCTACAATTTATTCAGAACTCCTGACTGAATGCATTGATATTCAGAAAACTTTTCTTGTCTCCTGTTCAGATGCAAAAAACCAAACAATCTGGAAATGTTTCCCCTCACTCGATAAATCACGATTTTTTTTCTTGCGACCACAATTATGTCTCACAATAAAACACAATTATGGCCCACAATACACCACAACTATGACTCCAATACACCACAACTATGGCCCCATTAAACCACAACGCCTCCAAAAACAGCAAAAGTAACTTCTTACCTCAAGAAGTCAGTGAGCTTGTGTTCATCAGTATAATGATGTTTGGAGGACTTGGACTCCAGTCCTGATTGTGATGACGTGGAACTCCTGGAGTGGCTGTACTTGCCCAGCGATGGTTGGCGCAGGCCCCTGCCCTGATTCTGAAGTTACTACTGCTCATTCTTCATTGTAATCAAAAGCCATGAGGTGTCTACTTTTCCGACACATTATGGCTGCCGAAAGACCACAATTATATCTCCCAAAAGATTAGAATTATGTCCCCCAAAACACCATAAATATGGCTCCCGAAAAACCCAATTTGTAATGTCTCCCAAAATGCCACAATTATGACTCCCATAAGATCCTATTACGGCTCCCAAAAGACCAAATTATAACTCCCAAAAGAACAATGTTCTTACCTCAAGAAGTCAGTGAGCTTGTGTTCATCAGTATAATGATGCTTGGAGGACTTGGACTCCAGCCCTGACTGCGATGACGTGGAACTCCTGGAGTGGCTGTACTTGTCCAGCGAGGGTTGGTGCAGACCTCTGCCCTGATGTTGAAGTTACTACTGCTTCTTCTTCATTGTCATCAAAAGCTATAAGGTGTCTACTTTGCCGAAAGATCACAAATTATGTATCCCGAAAGATCACAACTATGACTCCCTAAATTCCACAATTTTGCCATCCATAATCTTCAAAAGACCAAAATTATGCCTGTCAAAAATGTTCTTACCTCAAGAAATCAGTAAGCTTGCGTTCATCAGTATAATGATGCTTGGAGGACTTGGACTCCAAACCAGACTGTGACGACGTGGAACTCCTTGAGTGGCTGTACTTGTCCAGCGAGGGTTGGTGCAGGCCCCTGCCCTGATGCTGAAGTTACTACTGCTTCTTCTTCATTGTCATCAAAAGCCATGAGGTGTCTACTTTTCCGACACATTATGGCTGCCGAAAGACCACAATTATATCTCCCAAAAGATTAGAATTATGTCCCTCAAAATACCATAAATATGGCTCCCGAAAAACCCAATTTGTAATGGCTCCCAAAATGCCACTATTATGACTCCCATAAGATCCCATTACAGCTCCCAAAAGACCAAATTATAACTCCCAAAAGAACAATGTTCTTACCTCAAGAAGTCAGTGAGCTTGTGTTCATCTGTATAATGATGCTTGGAGGACTTGGACTCCAGTCCTGATTGTGACGACGTGGAACTCCTTGAGTGGCTGTACTTGTCCAGCGAGGGTTGGTGCAGGCCCCTGCCCTGATGCTGAAGTTACTACTGCTTCTTCTTCATTGTCATCAAAAGCCATGAGGTGTCTACTTTTCCGACACATTATGGCTGCCGAAAGACCACAATTATATCTCCCAAAAGATTAGAATTATGTCCCTCAAAATACCATAAATATGGCTCCCGAAAAACCCAATTTGTAATGGCTCCCAAAATGCCACTATTATGACTCCCATAAGATCCCATTACAGCTCCCAAAAGACCAAATTATAACTCCCAAAAGAACAATGTTCTTACCTCAAGAAGTCAGTGAGCTTGTGTTCATCTGTATAATGATGCTTGGAGGACTTGGACTCCAGTCCTGATTGTGACGACGTGGAACTCCTGGAGTGGCTGTACTTGTCCAGCGATGGTTGGTGCAGGCCCCTGCCCTGATGCTGCAGTAGGAGCTGCTGGTGTTGCGACAGCTTGTCTTGGGATCTGCGGTCGCTTTTCTCTGATGTTAACCCGGCTGTGAATAGATAGGAATCTGTAGGTGGAGTTTTACAAATGAAAATATACTATACAAGGTCCTATTAAATTCACTGCAAATATTTTAAGGGCATGCGTAAATATGTATAAGAAAAACATCTAAGGCATTTTTTAAAAAACCTACACGCTATTTTTTTTTCATTTTCAAACAAACTTTTTCATTAATTATGTGAACATCCTTTGACTGACCCGACTGACGTTCCGCCGCGTAGACAGGATTCACTTACACGGCACGCACACTAACAACCAACCAATCCCAGCACCTTTTTTTGGCGCGTAATTTAAATTCATCGAAGTGTGTGTTTCTAGGACAAACAGGGTGCACTTATTTCGTTTTGTGTTTTTTTCGTTAAAAATTTGTCTAGTATATGCTTATATTTTATTTGATCTGCCCCTAAAATATTTGCAGTGAATTTAATAGGACCTTATATAGGAATAGGAACTAGATGCCGTTTTTTTTTCATTTTTCGAGTTTTACACAACCAGCAGCAAGTAAACTAAATTCAATAATAGGACAAACGTCATTTTGTGCGATCGTTCCCAGTTTGGTTAGGTCATTACCGAAGAAATAAGTTACTGTGCGTCAGAAAGCCGTTGGTTCCAGTTGCTGTCGATTATTGATGATTGATTAGTGGCCAAGATACACTTGCTTCATTCGCAGGCAATCTTGTCAAGTTTAATGCATCTAAAACACAGGCATGTCTATTCTCCACTAAACGGAGTCCCTTCGACCTGACTCCGACTTTTCGAGCTGTATCCGTACCAATTTCCGACCATCTTGAGCTTCTTGGCATGAAACTTTCATCTGACCTGAACTTTGGACAATATATTGAGTCTTTGGCCACGACTGCAGCAAAAAGACTCGGAATTCTCTCAAAGGTCAGGCGATACTTACTTCACACCAGTACAGCTTTTACAACTATACCAAGCCCGAGTCCGTTCCTGCATGGAGTATTGCTGTCTCCTGTGGGACGGGTCTGCCAAATACCAGCTGGCAGCCCTGGACTCGATTGAGAAGCGCGCCAAGAAACTCATCGCTGATAGGGCACTCATTGGCGCAAAGTTACAGAGCCTCGAACACCGTCGCAGAGTAGCTTGCTTGTCGGTATTCTACAGGATACATTTCGGGGAGTGTGCACAGTCTCTCCATGACCTGATACCTCCGTCACCATTCCATCTCCGGTGCACGAGACGCCGGTTAGGATTCCACCCTTATATCGTAGACATCCCGCTTCGCACAAAGCGCTTCGCTTCTACACTTTTAATAAGAACTGCTAAGGAGTGGAACTCCCTGCCTGCGGATCTGTTTCCGGAACGTTATAACCTGGGCCTTTTCAAGGCGAGAGTGAATAGGCATTATCTGGGCGAGCATGTTCCATCATCGTCTGCATCTTCACTTAACATCAGGTGAGATTGCGGACAAATGCTCACCCATTATTAATAAAAAAAAAAGGCTACGATTGAACCGCTCTAGCCCAGTTGTTGGAGGTCAGATGCCGAAATATGCAGGTTGAAAAAAGATCATGTCCACTCTAGTATGGATGTTCGTCCATTGCTTGCCTCACTACTTGCAGGCCTCGCATCAAACCCAAAATTATAAAGGGCGCTTATGCACATCACAGTGTGCCACATATACCCCTGCCCCCGAAGGGGCTACTACATCTCAGCGTGCCACATAAACCCCTGCCCCCGAAGGGGCTACTACATCTCAGCGTGCCACATATACCCCTGCCCCCGAAGGGGCTACTACATCTCAGCGTGCCACATATACCGCTGCCCCCGAAGGGGCTACTACATCGCAGCGTGCCACACATACCCCTGCCCCTGAAAGGGGCTTATTAGGTACATCGCAGCGTACCACACATACCCCTGCTCCCGAAAGGGGCTTATTACATCGCTGCGTGCCACACATACCCCTGGCCCCCGAAGGGGGCTTATGCACATAACAACGTGCCACACATACCCCTGCCCCCGAAGGGGGCTTATTACATCGCAGCGTGCCACACATACCCCTGCCCCCGAAAGGGGCTTATGCACATAACAGCGTGCCACACATACCCCTGCCCCCGAAGGGGGCTTATTACATTGCAGCGTGCCACACATACCCTTGCCTCCGAGGGGGGCTTATTACATTGCAGTGTGGCACACATACCCCTGCCCCCGAAGGGGGTTTGTTACATTGCAGCGTGCCACACATACCCTTGCCTCCGAGGGGGGCTTATTACATCGCAGCGTGCCACACATACCCCTGCCCCCGAAGGGGGCTTATTATATCGCAGCGTGCCACATATACACCTGAATGGAATGAATGAACGAGTGTGTCAAACATAAACAAAGGTAATATTTACACAGCAACTCACTGAGCGCGGCGAGGTGCGGTGCTAGGTGCAACTGGTAGTCTGGCAGCGCGCCGCCACGCAGCAGCCGCTCCACCGCCTGACTGTCCGCCACGCTGCTGCCTCCACTCTCTGTAGTGACGAGTGTACAAACATAAACAAAGGTAATATTTACACAGCAACTCACTGAGCGCGGCGAGGTGCGGTGCTAGGGGCAGCTGGTAGTCTGTGTCTCCGCTCTCTGTAGTGACGAGTGTACAAACATAAACAAAGGTAATATTTACACAGCAACTCACTGAGCGCGGCGAGGTGCGGTGCTAGGGGCAGCTGGTAGTCTGACTGTCCGCCACGCTGCTGCCTCCACTCTCTGTAGTGACGAGTGTACAAACATAAACAAAGGCAATATTTACACAGCAACTCACTGAGCGCGGCGAGGTGCGGTGCTAGGGGCAGCTGGTAGTCTGACTGTCCGCCACGCTGCTGCCTCCACTCTCTGTAGTGACGAGTGTACAAACATAAACAAAGGTAATATTTACACAGCAACTCACTGAGCGCGGCGAGGTGCGGTGCTAGGGGCAGCTGGTAGTCTGGCTGTCCGCCACGCTGCTGCCTCCACTCTCTGTAGTGACGAGTGTACAAACATAAACAAAGGTAATATTTACACAGCAACTCACTGAGCGCGGCGAGGTGCGGTGCTAGGGGCAGCTGGTAGTCTGACTGTCCGCCACGCTGCTGCCTCCACTCTCTGTAGTGACGAGTGTACAAACATAAACAAAGGTAATATTTACACAGCAACTCACTGAGCGCGGCGAGGTGCGGTGCTAGCGGCAGCTGGTAGTCTGGCTGTCCGCCACGCTGCTGCCTCCACTCTCTGTAGTGACGAGTGTACAAACATAAACAAAGGTAATATTTACACAGCAACTCACTGAGCGCGGCGAGATGCGGTGCTAGGGGCAGCTGGTAGTCTGACTGTCCGCCACGCTGCTGCCTCCACTCTCTGTAGTGACGAGTGTACAAACATAAACAAAGGTAATATTTACACAGCAACTCACTGAGCGCGGCGAGATGCGGTGCTAGGGGCAGCTGGTAGTCTGACTGTCCGCCACGCTGCTGCCTCCACTCTCTGTAGTGACGAGTGTACAAACATAAACAAAGGTAATATTTACACAGCAACTCACTGAGCGCGGCGAGATGCGGTGCTAGGGGCAGCTGGTAGTCTGGCAGCGCGCCGCCTCGCAGTAGCCGCTCCACCGCCTGACTGTCCGCCACGCTGCTGCCTCCACTCTCTGAGGAAACAATCAAAATAACTTATAGTAATGTGGTAGGAAAAGATCCCAAAACAATGCTATTATGGAGTATTATGCAATCACTGGCGGAGAGGAGGAAAGAATTACTCCACCTACAAGAGTCTAACTCATTAATTAAAGAAGAAGCTGCAACTAAATAACTTTTGTTGTAAGACATTTAAGAACATCACAAATACAATTGGTTTTCCAATTTATTTGAATTTGCTGAGTAATCCCACAACAATTTGCAATAATTCTGTAGCACTGTAATTCCTGTGTTAGATTACCAGAGTGATTCATATTTGGTAAACAAAGTGGGTTACCTATGAGCTACTTTGTATTTTGTTTTAGCCTCAAAATGCTCTTCAAAGCAAGCATGATTAATCTAATAGATAAAATATTGTTTACTTTTAGCATGTATCAGTATGTAGTTTGGCCGATATATATCTAAATACTAGAATATTACTAGAATGTTTACCAGGAATATAAGTGGGTTGCTGTGAAAGATGCTGCTGAATGGACTTCTGTGTCATCTCCAACTGGTTCTTGTAATAGCGGCAAGCCGGGTTTGGGCAATTCTGAACAACCTCTACTATGAACTCCTTCTCCATGCCAAACTGCTCTCTACCTATTGTGTATGATTCTACCACCTGGAAACAGATATGTATCATTTTTTACCAGTTAAGTCAGGCAGTAAGTAAGTAAGTAGGGTGCGTGAAAGAAGCCTCCCCGAGTGACGCTGTAATATTTTCCTATGCATCCAGCACTCCCTGGGCAAGTCTGTAAGTCTATAATGCAGACTGACTGATCTTTTTACCACAGTCAATCAATGTAAATAATAGTAGGCATAAAGAATTTGTCTTTATAAAAAGTGCATTTTTGACAATATAAAGCGAATAGGCAAAATTTAAACAGAATGTCTCTATAAAAAGTGCATTTAAATAAGCATTTTTAGGAAAAACTTTTTCACAAGATGGCGTTGTGCAACTCCATAGATTTAAAGGGATTAGCTGTCTAATTTTGACACTTATTTCATCATCCTAGTCTTTGGCAGCATACAATGCCATCTTGCAATTTAGATTCTCCAAAAAAAGTATCTTTGAATGGATGAGGGCAACAGGAAAAAATTTGCCCAGTATCAGATAATACTACAATGAAAAAGCCATTCATGACATTGGCTGAATTCAATAAGGAAAACCAATTAGGAAATGTGTATGTATGTGTAAATGAGTATGAAAAAAAATTTGCTTTGATTTATCAGCAACATGATTCTCTTGATTAATCTGAAGCTAATCTGTTGCTATTGTTTGTGTTTGTTAAATTGGGACTAATGAATACATTAAATTAATAATTAGAGCTCTTTTATTAGAAAACTTTCAAAATTTACCACGGCAGGCAGGACTTGAACCTGCGGTCTTCAGCATCTGTACTGCCTATGCCTCTACCAACTGGGCTTCCAGAGCTCAGACTCAGCCTGCTAAATAGTGCAAGTATATTTTGGCCACTACCACATGGCAGGGCTCCAAGACAATCTTGGAGCCTCTATCAACATGGTCTTGCAACAAATTCCTATTGTGGTGGAAAATGTTGTTACTTTTCCAAAAAAGAACCTAACACAGGACATGTTTGAATAATTTATTAACTTACAGCTCTAACTGTGGCCTCTAATCCAAGATGCAGTCCGTGGGGCCCATTCATGTGTTTCAACATCACAGCATTCGCAAAATGCTCGTACGGAAGAATTATTTTACCATTCTCTCTCAATATCAGTCTGCCTTGAGTGTCTAAACCAACTCTAGAGGCCATCATTCTGAAATAAGCAAGAAAAAATAGTTTTATAGCAATTATAAATTAATTCAAAATTTCTAGTCAGCAACTAAAATAAATGGACAAATACAGTAGATAATGCTAATAAGATAATTTGCAAAGGTTTCTGTAGAAACTAACAAGATTCCAATAAGCAAACACAAAGTTTATTGACTGTAACTAACTGTAAATAAGCTGCACTGGGCAACATGGAAGATTCCTTCAAATCACTGAAGCATTGCAGCAGCTCCACGCTCGGGCTCCAGCCCTTGTTCTGCAGGTACAGCTGCAGCAGCATGTACAGCTTCTCCGTGACGTAGCCCTCCGCGGCGTGAGGCGCCGCGCCGCCCGACGAACTCGCCCCGCTACCCGACCCGCCCGTGCTCTTCGCAAGCACACTCTTCATCGTCTCCGCTAAATCCATCTTGTAGATGTCCAGGTAAGTCCTCTTTTGGGAATCCTAGCGCAAAACAAACACAAATTATAAGCAAATAATGACCCCAGACGAGATCGATAGCGCAACATTTACACCGTCGAATGCATCCACATAAACACTTCGTATGCTCACCAGAATGACTATATCCTGTTACAAACAATATGAAAATACTGTAAAGCTATTGAGTTTCTAATTAGAGATCTATCCATCCAAGATTTTTGTGAAATATAAACGTTTCTAATTTGACGAAAGCTTCTTTCGTTGTTGTTGTTGTTGTTTTAAAAATTCATCCATCAGGATAGGCAATGGTACTAGCCATACAGCCTAGTCTTTTATTAGTTCTTTCTGTTATCTTTTCAAAAATAAGGCATTAAATGCCAATTCTTCTATAGTTCATTTCTTATTTCCAATAAAAACAAGGCAAAAATGCCATTTCTTCTATATATTCTTGTGTAATTTTCAGGTTCATAAAATTCCATGTCCGGGTTAAATCCATGTCAAAGCTCTCCAACCGTGGAGATAATAAAGTCAAATATTGGATTAAAAGTGGCAGGGTTCGATAGAAGTTCTTGAAGCGAAGGCGGGATACTGTCTTTGTAAATATCTTGCAGCTTGTCAATTAATAAAATTCGGTTATTATTTAAAGCAGGACAGTTGAAAAATATATGTTCCAGCGTTTGAAAGCTTCTTTCTTTTTGATGCTGTCAATGTTTTTTTTTACTGGGGTGACCAGGCTTCAATATACATAATAAAATAATTAATTTTAAATATTTTCTGCATATGAAAATAAATTATTTACGTACGCTACATTGTTCAAATAATTTTAAATAATCTCAGTCTATCCGTGTACATTTTTAAAAATAGGCATTTTAAAGTTTTTGATAACAAACAAACTTGTTGTCTTTTGAAGGCACTTATTTACCTACTCGTCAAATTTTGACGCGCAGCATTGCCAGCATTCACGCGTGTATTTGCGGCTGCTAAGCAAAATCGCTAAATGGAAACACGCTCCGTCCGCAGGAAGAAAGTTAACAACTTGATTCGATTCAACCAAAATCTCGCTGAATTTAGAAACATTTTGCTTAAAATGGCAACCCTTTTTATCGTTCAGAAATTAAACTTCGTTCAGAAATAGACGTTGCGCTTTTTTGTAGCATTTGTAGTGAAAAGCGGTAAACTCGAAAGAAAAAACTCTATACATGTTCATAGTATCTCTCTTTCTAACAACGTATTGTGTTGCGACATTCCACGGTAAAAAAAGCGAAACGTCACTGTAGTTTTGAGGTTATTTTGCGTGTGCGCGTTGGAAATGTTATTTTTCTAAGTAAAAATGGATGAATTAGTGGTTGGAACTTACGAAGGATTTCTACTAGGATATTCAGTATACCAAGAAGATGTGGTAAGCACAATTCTAACTTCGAAAGTCAAATATTATTCAGCTAGTATAAAATCTCGACAATCGTACTTCTTACCTGTTTTCAGGGGCCAAAACTTAGACAGACCTTTGCTACGCACTCGCATACAGCTTCAGTGCGATGCGTATCTACAGCTGGCAAGTTCCTGGCTTCAGGAGGAACAGACGACAAAGTTGTGGTCATAGATTTGAAGACGCGCAAGGAGCACACAGTTTTGATGAACCACGATGGCACAATAAACGCCGTCGCCTTTACCAACAGTGGAACCCATCTGCTGACTGGCAGCGACGACGGTTCCATAATTGTGACTAGAACTGGAAACTGGCAGATTGAGAAAATATGGAAAAAGGCACATGGAGGTGAGTGTATAGATGATCTTCATAGCACCAACTTATACTTCCATACTCCTGTGGTTAAGGGACCCAAATACATCCTCCTAATCAGTTTCATTGCATTTTTTATTTTAATTAATTGATTACTTTGACTAATTACTGTTACTGTACTCAAAGTTAATTACTTATTTTCTGTTTTAGGTCAACCAGTTACAGCAATAGCAGTGCACCCTACAGACAAGCTAGCCCTGAGCATTGGTGGAGACAAAACTCTAAGAACCTGGAACCTTATCAAAGGAAGACCAGCATTCACCATCAATCTTGCTAGCAAAGGTGTCATAATGCCTACAGAGATTATGTTCTCACCAGGGGGAGATAGATTCTCCCTAGTTTCACAACAAAATGTAGATGTATGGACAATAAGTAAAGCTGGAGTTGAGAAAAGAGTCACATGTAATTCCAAACCATCTTCAGTACAGTGGATAGATGATGAAAGAATCTTTGTTGGTTTAGAAAATGGCAATATCATCACTTTGACAGTATCAGACACTAAAGCCCTCACTTACCCAGCGCACAAACAAAGAGTAAAATGCTTACACTATGAAAACAAAATGCTGTACTCAGCATCAAGTTCTGGAGAACTAAAAGTTTGGTCTGTAGCAGAATCAAAGTTGAGCGAAATATGCTCAGCAAATGCCGCCTGTAGAGTAACATGTGTTACTTTAAATAGACAGAATCATCTTATAAAGAAAGAATCAGATGGGGAAAGTGAAAATGAAGCAGAAGAAAAAGTTGACAATGAATCAGAAAAAGAAGATAGTGATGAAAATTCAGAAGTAGAAGAAACAAAGTCAGCTCCTAAGAGAAAACCAGGAGCCTTTGTCAAAATAAGCTATGGAGATGATGATGATGAAGAGGAGAATAAAGAAGAAACTTCACCTCCACCTAAAAAGAAGTTCAAGAAAAGAAAACGTAACAAGAAACAGAAAAATAAAGCAAATAAATAAAATAGTTTAATTTGAACTGATCTTTCATTTACTGTTTGCTTATTTGATGGCTATTGGTTTTGCCTATTACTACCTGGTTCAATAAAGAATTAGATTATAAATGATGGCGGTTCCATAAGTGGGAGGGGTAAAACCTGACCCCTGGTGTATGTAAGAAAATTATAGCGCGCGTGAGAAAACAAGACCTTGGGCCGCCATTTATAATCCCATTCTTTATTGAACCAGGTTGTAGTGTGTGTGTTTTCTGTATTTCACAACTTTCATATGAATTTTCTACACTACGTTTTTTGACATTTTTAACCCCCGACGAACCAACCGGAGGGGTGTTATAATAAGTTTCACGCGTCTGTATGTCCGTGTGTCTACGATTCTTTGAGGCAACGTATCTCCGAAATGACTGAACCGATTTCAATGCGGTTTAGTTTATATAAAAGCTAATATGGTCAGGATGGTTCTTAGCCATATTTCATGAAAATCTGATGATGGAGACGGAAGGTAGACTAGGACTCACACTACGCACTATATCCCCGTGTTTGAGCTAATTTAACTCGGAGTTGTCATATCTTTCAAGTCGTGCATGACATTATGGAGGTCCTAACTATTTTAAAATATGACTTCAATGAGCGTATTCGTATTTATTTGACTTTAGGAAATAGGTAGATAAAAGATCTTTTACTTAAAACCTGTGCGTAGGTATAACATGTATTTACTAAGTTAGTAATATTACAAAAGTTATATGTAATACTTCTGTATGTACCTATGAGTACCTGTACCTGTGCTTTATCCTGGGTGAATGAGTTCCTTGCTTAAATAGGTATGTAGAAAATTTATTTGAAACCCGTACTCAATTTTGCTCGGTTTGCTCAAGGACTGCTTAACCTAGCTTTATTAACAGTTTACCTATTATTGCCAGTGTAGGAAAAGAGACTTTACAAACAAAATATGTACTTAATAATCCAGATCTGTTTTGGGTAATATTGTAAAAAATCAATCAAAACAATCAATCAATCAAAAATCATCATCTACAGTAATTGCTTGGCTTACCCCCTCAGAACATGGCGTCAAATGTCTGTTGCAGGATTTTTACAAGCACCAAGTGTCATTACCGGGGGGTTGAGGGGGGCTTGCCCCCCTCACAGACGAAGACACCAAACGTCTGTTGCAGGGTTCTTACAAGCACCAAGTGTCATTACCGGGGGGTTGAGGGGGGCTCGCCCCCCTCACAGACGAAGACGTCAAACGTCTGTTGCAGGATTCTTATAAGCACCAAGTGTCATTTCCAAGGGGCTGAGGGGGGCTTGCCCCCCTCACAGAAGAAGACGTGTCGTTGCATTCATCACAGAAAAAAGCGAACGTCTGTTTTGGAAATGTTACAAGCCCCAAATGTCATCCATCACTAAAAAGGAAATTAACATCTATTTTGAAGTAGTTCAAAAACTACCAAATAATTTGCTCGCTTTGCTCGAAGACTTTTTTTCTCCAGCTTCTGCTCAACGTTGTTTTCTTCACCCTGCTTGCTTTTTTTGGCAATGTAGGAAAAGACACTTTATAAAGTAATCTACTGAATAATCCAGATAATTTTTAGTAAATATCGTAAAAATTTGCGCTCGCTTCGCTCGCGATCTTTCTTTGTGTTTCGCTTTCCGTGCTTGTCGTATTTAAAACTAAGTTGACGTACTTATACATCAGGTTATTCTTAATTCAAAAAACTCAATTAAAACACAAAAATCTTTGTAGAATTTTGCGCTCGATTTGCTCGCGGTCACTCAGGTTACCCTGCTATTCCCTGTCTTGCCTATTTTTCTGTCCTATAGGATATACAAAAGATCACTGTGTTAATTTACACAAAAAAATAAGATTGTTAAGCTAAGTTTTATTGACACATAAAATTACTGAGCAGCAGCGGGTAGAACCGCCGTTTAAAATGCTAGTGAGAAATAGTAAGCGCTTAAAAAATCATGCTGTATGTTGTTTAAAGTCAGAAACAAAATATTAATTTAAAAAGCTTCAAATAAAACTTAAATTAAAAATTTAAAGGAACCCCCGACTTTCAATCCTTTAAAAAGTTAAAAATAATTTATTTATCCAATAAAATATTGTAAACCATAATACTCCAACGCGTCGGGGGGCCGCTAAGTAAACAATATAATGTAAGAAGTTTACAAAGCATAATAAACATATTAAGTTGCAAATGTCATTTCATTTCATACAAGTACGTCTTACGATTTTATTGAAACTTCTTACCTATATTGTTTACTTAGCGGCCCCCCGACGCGTTGGAGTATTATGGTTTACAATATTTTATTGGATAAATAAATTATTTTTAACTTTTTAAAGGATTGAAAGTCGGGGGTTCCTTTAAATTTTTAATTTAAGTTTTTTCCTTAAACCAACAGGCAGTTAACCACTATTATATTCTAAGGAATTTTAGGTAATTTAGCACCAAGTCCTGTGTCTATGCTCTGAGGAATAGGACTGATCTTCTCTATTGTAACCTGCTTGTTGGTTTTCAACAATACAATCGCTAATTGTCACAATGCATCACGCATCTAACATTGCGAGGTAGATGCATATCCATCACACGTGGAATGCAGTATGCACCATACTATACAGGATGTTAATGTATCGATTAAGGATGCCGTAAAAAATATTGAAAAAAATTCCAATCAAAAAAGATTTTTTATTTTTGATTTGGTCAAAACTTTATTTTTGAAAAATCAATTTTTGACTTTGTTGTTGTTTAGAGAGTGCTCATAAGTATTTTCGTGTAAACAACTTTGAGATTGAACGAATTTCGGTTGAGATAAATGTCGTGAATTAAATGTCGGCCAAGTAAAAAAAAACCCTTCGGAGCAAAATGAGCAAAAAGCAAAATGAGCACAAGAATCAAAATGAGCAAAACGCAAATTGAGCAAACAGCAAAATGAGCAAAACGCAAAATGAGCAAAAAGCAAAATGAGCAAAACGCAAAATGAGCAAAAAGCAAAATAAGCAAAACGCAAAAAGAGCACCGGAAGCAAAATTAGCAAAAAGCAAAATGTGCACAAATTTGCTCATTTTGCTTTTTGCTCATTTTGCTGTGTGTGGTGTGATCCTAGACAAAAACTAAGTAAACTAGCGCGTAATTAATATTGTTAGGAAATTGTAAATAAAAAACGATGTGTTGTAGACTTTGGTTTATTTATTTATTTAATTAATTAAAAATTATAAATAAAAAAAACTATCTCCTGAACACACACCCCAAATACATAAATAATAAATTGCAAGTTCATAATAAATTAATTTGGTCCCAAAATAAATATATTAAAATAATTTAAGAAAGATGTAAAATTATAAAATCAACAATTAAAAAACAAAAAGTACTGATCAATTTTGGCAATGGTTAATGGACTACTTACGTTAATGTTAATTCTTATAATTGAAATAAATATTCTAAATGTAACTTTCATTCAGTCATACAAAGTGATTTCTAACTTTCAAACACACGAAAGTCTCGCTTAGAGACTAATAGATGTATGAACATTGAACTTGGTGGAACCAACTCTCACATGAATACGCAAACATCAATGAAACTTAGATAAATCAAAGTCATGTCGCCTAAGGAAACTAGAAAGCTTCTAAATAATCAAAATCTCACACTGAAGTAAACTTTAAAAGAAGATACTGGAATGTATTACAAATCAAAACAGTAGTTCATAAGACGCGGGTTAACGTTAGGCGATTCAATAAATACTGTAACAACAAAGGGTTCTGTACTCTTACATGAAATGAGATCACGTGTTTGATGAATCCATGTTAGTACTACAATTTCAAATACACCGCTAACTGTAGGCGACCGAGTAAATAATCGCCACAACACTAAGTACATTTTGTGCAATAGGATGATTAAATAAATGCCAAGATTACCAAATGAATTTGCATTGCAATATGTACGATTATAATCTAAAATAAATTACGCGTTACATTCACGTTAATAATACGTAGCCGGTGATAGATTTACATACACAGGGGGATACATTCTATCATTAATTATGTGAAAATTTCTAAGAAAAATTGTTTGGAAATTATCTCACGACTCTCGAACAGCTTACAATTCATCTTATGACTAGATTGAGCCAGTGTTTCCCGACAATCGACATTCCTTAACATTCGAACACCAAGTTGAACTGACACAATTATAAAATGTAGGAACAACGAAGAAATTTATAAGTTCCAAACGTACACCTGTATTTATATTTTGTATACTTACTGCATAAGTTACGTTAAACAGTCTAGTTCGAGTTCTACGTGTCCCGTTCCTTATTCGCTTAACATCTAATTTTCGATAAATAGTATTCGTTTCTTCGTTCGTAGCTGCACTATCGTCACTATTTCTAAGCTACGGTCAGATGGCACATGCACCTCACTGCAGAACTGCTCACAACGTTACACGTCACATCGGACACACACACCTACACCGCCGATACACACTATACTCAACACGCACTTCACATGTTTACATATAAAACGAAAATGGAAAAAGAAAAGTTTTAGCCTCGATGTGACCTCGGAGAAAAGAAATGTTGCGGAAAAAATCTTACGAACAACTAAAGTGAAATCACGAAAAATTCGTCTCTAATGCCTGAGATACACGAGGGTTGTTTTCTTAGCTGGGAGAGCAAGCTAGTGCCGCACGCTGTTTTGACGAAAGAGTCTTCTTCTTCGAGTGGGAAACCAAGTCGTCCAACGACTCGACGAAAGAGTACTTTACGCGTGGCAGTTAAAAAACCAGCACTAGCTTCCTATCCTGTCGCTAAACTAGAATCAAGTGTCACGAACATAATATGTTTGACGAACGCTCAAAAACAAGCAAATAGGTGGACTTAAAAACCACACTTGACTGAGGAAGATACAGGTTAAAAGATAAAAGAAATTTGAAATCATTGTGAATTTTAAGATGTGATAGTGGTCGTCAAATGCGATTGAGTCGAGTTTTTCATGGTTTCACTCTGACTGTTCGTGAGACCAAATCCGGAACATTCTTTTCTCGAGCTTCGAACATGAAAACATTCGAAAAAGAGAAGATCATAAGAGATAGCATAAGAAAGACTTCGTTAAGTACTAGGAGAACAGAACCGGGACAGAGAACGCTAGGTAGTTACGGTGTCTGCGATGGCACGGGGCGGGGGGCGGGGGCTGAAGGGGTGAAGGGGGGTTTACTTCTTCTTGGCCTTCTTCTCAGCCTTGCGCAGCGCCTTCAGTTGCTTTTCATGTTGGGCGCGTAGCTCCTAAAAATAAAATTGTTTTTGAAAAAGTAGTTACGCATGAAACGAACAAATTCATGAATATAGATACGGCGGATAAATTTTAAGAATAAGCAGCTGGCTAAGGAAATGTCATCCATCATCTATCATCATCTATACCTTGAGTCGTCGCTTCATGCGTCTGCGGTCATCGCCCCCCAGACCCAACAGCTTCAAGTCAGCGGAACTGAGTGCGAGCAGTAGCGCTCCGTCCACACCGCGCGCTGCGAACGTGGGACACCGAGTCACCCAATGACCCGATGAACCCTGGTTGTTATAGGTGCCATACCTTGAGTCGCCTCTTCATGCGTCTGCGGTCATCGCCCCCCAGACCCAACAGCTTCAAGTCAGCGGAGCTGAGTGCGAGCAGTAGCGCTCCGTCCACACCGCGCGGTAGGGAAATGCCTCGAAAACATTTGAAGCATTTCGTCATAGGTACCGTACCTTGAGTCGCCTCTTCATGCGTCTGCGGTCATCGCCCCCCAGACCCAACAGCTTCAAGTCAGCGGAGCTGAGTGCGAGCAGTAGCGCTCCGTCCACACCGCGCGGTGGGAAATGCCTCGAAAACATTTGAAGCATTTCGTCATAGGTACCGTACCTTGAGTCGCCTCTTCATGCGTCTGCGGTCATCGCCCCCCAGACCCAACAGCTTCAAGTCAGCGGAGCTGAGTGCGAGCAGTAGCGCTCCGTCCACACCGCGCGGTAGGGAAATGCCTCGAAAACATTTGAAGCATTTCGTCATAGGTACCGTACCTTGAGTCGCCTCTTCATGCGTCTGCGGTCATCGCCCCCCAGACCCAACAGCTTCAAGTCAGCGGAGCTGAGTGCGAGCAGTAGAGCTCCGTCCACACCGCGCGCTGCGAACGCACCCGCGTGTCTTTCCAGGCCCTCGCCTAAGCCGGACACCCACTGCCACACCTGGGGAAGAATAATGCATGTTTCACATAGTAGCAGTACGGGATCTTTCTTCTGGCAGCCTGACCCAAGCTGAACTTTCGCCTAGTGTTAGGTGGGCATTGTAAGGAGGGTTTTGTCTTGCGCCAGTTTATCTTCAGAAGACTTTTAGCTGAAGTAGATCTGGCCATTTGATCTGGCCCAAGCGAGTTAAGATCGAACTTTTCGCTGATAAAAATGGCATGAAATCGGCTTGAAATTGAATCCAAGACCTTACTTTCCATTGCAGTCATCACTAACCTGTTGCTTGCTCCACTGAGTAGGCGGTAAAGGCGACGCGGCGCCGGGCGGCGGGGACAGGCTCGCCTCGGATACAGCCGTGGATAGGGGCTGCCATGGGACTTCGCCCCCCACTACGCAGGCGGGGGCTTTCTTCACTATAACAGTAAATATGATTGTGAGATCATTTCTTCGTTTCTAAAATACAGTATCCGTCAAACTGCTTGGACAAACGACATTGAATGCGTAGAAACAAAAATAGGTCTCTTTGGTGGTGCGATCGCGCGATGGCCAAGAAGTTTGACGGTGACTGTACTTAGGGCCAACGATGCGTCGCATGGATCCTCGCGCAGTCCAAATGGTTCAGAAGACGTGAGTGAACCACACACGACGCAGCATTCGACCTTAGAATCACAGACTGTAACCGTTTTTCATAACTACTTATTCACAATTTAAATAAGACTTAAACTGCGTTGTCTTTAAAATAACACATTATCTAGTATCTATATAGTAGTATCAAACTAATATCATAAAATGGTTACAAGTAAGAAAATTTCAAAAGTAATTTCGATTTAGTAACTTTTAAACTATACCACCACCATTTACATTGACATAGGCTTAAAACATGCATTTATGCGTTGGTGAATAAATGGTGACATTCAAATAAAACATTCCGGATTCTGAAGGGCTGGCCATCACCACAATCACAGGGTAAGTTACAAAAATTGGGTTCAAAAAGTGCACTTTGAAAATCTAACGCGATATTGCGTCACGCGCCCTTGTAGGGTTAAACAAACTTCCGTAGCTCGTTTGGGTCATAGCTCATATAACCTCCAAAAGATGGTTCGATTTGATGGACTAATCCATGAATTCAGCCTTCCTTTTAGAAAATAGGTCCGCTGTTGAAAAAATACACTGAGCATAATTATAACTGACATATTTTTTGTATTAGATTAGCTTTCAACCTATGTATGCCCGGGTAAAATTATGCAGTTTCATGGGGCACCCCTAAATATTATTAGTTATTTTTTAGTCGTTGACCATGGTCCGGTCCAGCCTTTCAGAGTGGGAGGTGTGTAAAGCGTGTGCGCACCTCTGGCGTTGGCCTCGCTGACGGCCTGGCGTATCTCGTCCACCAGCTCGTCGGTGAGCCGCACGGGGTCCGGGTGCTGCGGCGACGCGGCCGCCACGCGCTCGCCCCGCGCTCCCCGCTCGTGTGGCTCACTCCGCTCACCCCGCTCGCCCCGCACGTCGCTCGTGAGCCGCCGCTCGCGCTCCGCTAGCACTTGCTTCAGTTGCTCGGCTAGAGACGCCGCTGGGCCTATCGCGACAAACAATGTTGATGCAACGGTGTCTCCCCGCTGATGTAAAAGCCAGCTATACTACTACAACAGCCACAATAAAGTTCATTACTGATCATGGGCATCCCCCTAGTAGGGGGGTATTTGCCATACTCACCACGCTTGGCAGGCGGGTTGGTGAGTGCAATGCAAAATGTTGAAATGCGATTGCGAAACTCATCCAGGGATTGAACCCCTGGATGTATTTATCCTTTAGTCGCCTCTTACGACACCCACGGGAAAGATATGGGGTGATGACATTCTAAGCAAATTACACGGCCTTCACACGACACGATGTCTACTCGCTGGTGTAAAAACCACCTAAAGGAAAAAGTAAGAAGTATCAGTATTCATTCAATATAAATTGGTATCTCGCTCGCACTGCCTTTGTGAATTCCGCCAACAACTTAATCGCCTTTTCTGAATACTGTTCACACTGCCCGAGGCTGCGCGCTTCCTCACTGCCCGAGGCTGCTCGCTTCCTCGCTGCCTCGCCCGTTCGGCCCAATTTGGACGCCTAACAAATTTTTAATAGGTTCGCGCGCGTTGCCTCGGGTGAGCCACGTAACTTTTTGGTCGTTTCCCACGCGAGGCAGCGAGGCGAGGCAGGTAGCAGCCTCGCTTGGTGTGGACGCGCCTGATGATTATATCCGAAAATAGATTTCTTGAGGAGACATTATTATCAATTCCACACACATTTCTATCTAAACACAACTTAAAAAAACATCGCAACATCTAGAAGAAAAGCCTACGCAGTCGAAAAGAATAAAAAGAAAACCACAGCACGAAGACTACAGAATCAATTTTGAAGAAACGAAGAATTATATAATCCAAATAAACAGAGTTGCCAAAAGAAAGAAGAAGAAAATACGCAACAAACACGCAGAAGAAAATAAAATTTTGAATTTTTTGTTTGTGTTTCGAATACTTTCGAAGAATAAATGGAGACAACGACTGAATTTTAACTGAAATATGTCAATCAAATGTCGATGTTTTCCCTGAGTATTGTCACTTTTTCAGCGTTATAATGTAATAGCATGTTATTTTTTATTAAAAAGTTCAATGTAGAGTATTAATACAGAGTATGTCGCATGAAAACTTACGCACGATTTTCAAATAATGTATGTGCATGGGTGTGTGAGACAAAACAAAAAAAGCAGCAATTAATCACATGCACACATAGACAGACAGCACAACAACGAAATAAAAAACAAGTCATACAAACAACACAAAAACACAGCACAAACTTAAAACATTCACACACAACATGAAATAAGAATAAGCAAAGAGCAAGGACTTCACAAGAAAAATCAGTGTGTTTCTAAATTTCTTAACAATTACCACTAACTTTTTAATTAAAATAATTAAATATAATAAAATATTTTTCACATTCATTCAACATTTCATTTGAATCATATTTTGATATCGATTTCACAAGTTAATTTCACATTTGAATATAACTTGCGCAGACAAACAATAGACCCGAATTGGCAACATGTTAAACATTGTTGTTTGCCTTCCTATCATATTATATGGCAGGATGTCAACAATCATTTTGCCAACTTAGGTCCATTTGCGCAAGTTGTAGCTAATTTCACTAGCGAAGTCCTCTCAAAATAAGAATTAGTTTTATGAGTACTTCAACAGGAAAAAGTACTATAAGTATAGTTGTGGACATACCGGAGAGTTGGTGTCTGCGGTCGTGCGAGTCGCGCGAGTAGACGGCGTCGTCCACTGTACTGCCTATGGAGCTGCCGCAACTTTGCCGCGTTTCCCTCTGCGAAATTGGACACAAATTATCTATAGGACTTAAAATAGAGCTAAGGGCCCTTTTCCTGTCATACGTATTATACGTCATGCGTATTTTCACACGCGCGCGGATCTGGTCCGCATGCGGGCCGCACGCATCTTATCTTTTGATACATATTTTTATGTTTTTCCTATCATGCGGCTAGCACGCGCGCGGAACAGGAGCGTGCTATCATCCGCATGCGGACCAGATCCGCGCGCGTGCGAAAATACGCATGACAGGAAAAGGGCCCTTAGGTTCTTTGACAGTCAGTCAGGATCCAATAATTAGACAGAAGTAAACAAAGGAAAATGGACCCTATGTCTATGGAGCATTTGCCTGAATCTGTCTGCTGTCACATGTATCAAGCTAGATTTTACAGAATATAGTGTCAAAATCTCAAACTGGCTAAATGCTAAAGCGGCGAAAGTTTTTTTAAGCACTGGAATATCGCTTTCATCTATCACCAATGGTTCTAGTTATGGGCTTACTGCACGCTTGCGGAATTCGCCATTACTTCAAAATGTGGCCAGTCTATTACACCAAATGCTATGCATGCTTATTTCGTAGTAATCCTGGTCACGGCACCAAATGACATGTAATCGTTTTCGAAAGTCGATGTGGCGCAGTTCCGGGTTCGTAGCAATCCTGGTCACGGCACCAAATGTCATGTGATTGTACTCCATTAATTAGTATCCAACTTACAGTGTGCACGGTGTGAGTGGGCGCGCCCGATGTGGACTCGCTGAGGGATTCGTCGGCCGAGTCGTTGTACGAGTCGTCGAGGCCATCGTACTGACAAAAAAAATAAAGTTGCTTAAATAATGGCAAAGGGTCCACAAAATGTAGGAAAATAGTTGAATGGTATAAAATCGAATCGAATTTTCAGAAAAAAAATCGTTTTGTTATTTACTGCCTGATATGTAGAAATATTCTTAATTTTTTGGAGTCTTCACTTTTAAGGGAGCTGCAGAGTCAATGCTAATCATCTTATTGGGGGGCATCTAACGAATTCAATGGGCATTTTTTTGGAGAAATTAAACCTGGAGATGGCTTTGTATGCTGCCATAGACTAAAATGGAATGTGTCAAAATTTGACAGCTAATCCCTTTAGGTCTATGGAGGCGTACAACGCCAGCTCACGGATTAGTTTCTCCAAAAAACGACCATTCTATTAGACTAAAATGGCATTTCAAAATTTGACAGCTAATCCCTTAAGTCTATGGAAGCGTAAAACGCTATTTTAGGATTAGTTTCTCCAAAAAACGCCCATTGTATTATTTATCGAGGAGTATTATGTAAGCTTACCGAGCTAGCATTGCTGAGGGAATGCGGGGAGTGCGGCGTAGAATGTGGCGCGTGGTGGCGGTGACGCGCAATCTCTGTGCGCGCGCGATGCACCGAATTATCTAAAAACATATTAGAATCGTCATTTTATTGGATAAAATTCAGAGAGAATCACGTCACATCACTAAAGGAAAACCATTATTTATAACTGGGAACATTTGACATCAAAGAACAGGACCCGTTATTACAACTTTTGAAATGAAAAAAAAATAATGACATTTTACCTAACAGGGCTCCTCGTGGTACAGCCGCATCCAACTCTCGAGATGCTCCCTCGTTCACGCTCACTACGCTGGTTATGGATGACGTTCTGTGTACAGAAATAAATTAGTTTGTTATTGATGCATTGTGAAAAGAAGAACGCTGGCCGTCTAGGCTATGGGTTTAAATAGCGGTCGATATTCTTTCACCTATTTAGAATGATCTCATATAAGTTGAAAATCAAAACCACTGAAAAGTTGAATAAATGAAACTTTATTTTAACTTTAAGTCTTATATACTCCTCATCAAAAAAATCGAGACACTTTCGTTTTCATAGTCAAACAAAATATGAAATGTATGAAATAAAAAGTTGAATATAGAATATCGACATTAGGATTTAGAAACCTCGTAATACTTACTATTGAACGAAATTAGATATTCATTCCCATATAAACATATGTCTCAGATAATGTGATCAGTAAAAAACGTAAAGTTGCAAAGCGTCTCGATTTTTCTGATGGGCAGTGTAGTTATTATGACAGTTGTAAAGCATAATATAAACTTACAATACTTCCGTGGATGCAGTGTTGGACACATCATATCTGTGTTGCGGCGTGGTGTCGCGCGGCTCGTAGCGCGGGCTCCCTCACTGGCACCACAGGCTCCCTGACATAGATAAGTAGATACTTTATTACTTACAATACTTCCGTGGATGCAGTGTTGGACACATCATATCTGTGTTGCGGCGTGGTGTCGCGCGGCTCGTAGCGCGGGCTCCCTCACTGGCACCACAGGCTCCCTAACATAGATAAGTAGATACTTTATTACTTACAATACTTCCGTGGATGCAGTGTTGGACACATCATATCTGTGTTGCGGCGTGGTGTCGCGCGGCTCGTAGCGCGGGCTCCCTCACTGGCACCACAGGCTCCCTGACATAGATAAGTAGATACTTTATTACTTACAATACTTCTGTAGAGGCGGTGTTGGACACATCATATCTGTGTTGCGGCGTGGTGTCGCGCGGCTCGTAGCGCGGGCTCCCTCACTGGCACCACAGGCTCCCTGACATAGATAAGTAGATACTTTATTACTTACAATACTTCCGTGGATGCAGTGTTGGACACATCATATCTGTGTTGCGGCGTGGTGTCGCGCGGCTCGTAGCGCGGGCTCCTCACTGGCACCACAGGCTCCTAACATAGATAAGTAGATACTTTATTACTTACAATACTTCCGTGGATGCAGTGTTGGACACATCATATCTGTGTTGCGGCGTGGTGTCGCGCGGCTCGTAGCGCGGGCTCCCTCACTGGCACCACAGGCTCCTGACATAGATAAGTAGATACTTTATTACTTACAATACTTCCGTGGATGCAGTGTTGGACACATCATATCTGTGTTGCGGCGTGGTGTCGCGCGGCTCGTAGCGCGGGCTCCCTCACTGGCACCACAGGCTCCCTAACATAGATAAGTAGATACTTTATTACTTACAATACTTCCGTGGATGCAGTGTTGGACACATCATATCTGTGTTGCGGCGTGGTGTCGCGCGGCTCGTAGCGCGGGCTCCCTCACTGGCACCACAGGCTCCTAACATAGATAAGTAGATACTTTATTACTTACAATACTTCCGTAGATGCAGTGTTGGACACATCATATCTGTGTTGCGGCGTGGTGTCGCGCGGCTCGTAGCGCGGGCCTCACTGGCACCACAGGCTCCTGACATAGATAAGTAGATACTTTATTACTTACAATACTTCCGTGGATGCAGTGTTGGACACATCATATCTGTGTTGCGGCGTGGTGTCGCGCGGCTCGTAGCGCGGGCTCCCTCACTGGCACCACAGGCTCCCTGACATAGATAAGTAGATACTTTATTACTTACAATACTTCCGTGGATGCAGTGTTGGACACATCATATCTGTGTTGCGGCGTGGTGTCGCGCGGCTCGTAGCGCGGGCTCCCTCACTGGCACCACAGGCTCCCTGACATAGATAAGTAGATACTTTATTACTTACAATACTTCCGTGGATGCAGTGTTGGACACATCATATCTGTGTTGCGGCGTGGTGTCGCGCGGCTCGTAGCGCGGGCTCCCTCACTGGCACCACAGGCTCCCTAACATAGATAAGTAGATACTTTATTACTTACAATACTTCCGTGGATGCAGTGTTGGACACATCATATCTGTGTTGCGGCGTGGTGTCGCGCGGCTCGTAGCGCGGTGGCGGCGCGGGCTCTCTCGCGGGCACCACAGGCTCCCTGAGACAAATAGATACATTATTGCATACAGTATAAGGAAAAACTGAAAACATTAGGTAAGTATATCGGGTGAAATTTTACTAGTGACCGATAGCGTAAACTCAGAACCGGCTGGTGATAAGGAACAAACGAACACAAGTCGCAAATCATCAACCTCATAATTTTATCATAAACCATAAGTTTGATCAAAAACTTCCACTAGCATATGTTAATGATAAAATACTTCATAAAAACAAGAGTTTTCTTGATTCCCTGGCAAGATATGCTACTTACAGAAGTACGGAACTGTCTAAATGGCAACTGGTACAAACTAATGTTTTTAGGGAAAAAAATTGTTCTACATACCTTACTGGCACCGCCGGTTCCCCACGGTGTCCCTAACTGGTACCATGGGGTCCCTGGTTGGTATAACAGGTTCTCTGATAGACTCTCTGAAAATTGATGTTTGTTTGTTTGTTCTACATACCTTACTGGCACCGCTGGTTCCCTCGCCGGCACCACAGTGTCCCTAACTGGTACCACAGTATCCCTAACTGGTACCATGGGGTCCCTGGTTGGTATAACAGGTTCTCTGACAGGCTCTTTGGCAGCTGAAGTTTGTTTGTTTGTTCAACATACCTTACTGGCACCGCTGGTTCCCTCACCGGTACCACAGTATCTCTAACTGGTACCATGGGGTCCCTGGTTGGTACCATGGGGTCCCTGGTTGGTACCATGGGGTCCCTGGTTAGTATGACAGGTTCTCTGACAGGCTCTCTGGCAGCTGAAGTTTGGTACGCGTTAGTTTCGACGCGCGTTGGAGGCGGGATCACTGGCGATGCAGCCGTTACGGGAACGCAAGAAGTTGCGTTGTCCAAATAGAGAAGGCCCATGTCCAGCAGTGGACTGTTGTGGCTATTGAAGTTGACATACCTTACTGGCACCGCTGGTTCCCTCGCCGGTACCACAGTGTCCCTAACTGGTACCATGGGGTCCCTTGTTGGTATAACAGGTTCTCTCATAAGTTCTCTGATAACTGATGTTTGTTTGTTTGTTCAACATACCTTACTGGCACCGCTGGTTCCCTCGCCGGTACCGCAGTGTCCCTAACTGGTACCATGGGGTCCCTGACTGGTACCATGGGGTCCCTAACTGGTACCATGGGGTCCCTTGTTGGTATAACCGGTTCTCTGACAGTCTCTCTGAATGACTGATGTTTGTTTGTTTGTCCAACATACCTTACTGGCACCGCTGGTTCCCTCGCCGGTACCACAGTGTCCCTAACTGGTACTACGGTGTCCCTAACTGGTACCATGGGGTCCCTAACTGGTACCATGGGGTCCCTTGTTGGTATAACAGGTTCTCTTATAACTAATGTTTGTTTGTTTGTTCAACATACCTTACTCGCACCGCTGGTTCCCTCACCAGTACCACGGTGTCCCTAACTGGTACCATGGGTTCCCTAACTGGTACCACAGGGTCCCTGGTTGGTATAACAGGTTCTCTGACAGGCTCTCTGGCAGCTGATGTTTGTTAGTTTGTTCAACATACCTTACTGGCACCGCTGGTTCCCTCGCCGGTACCACGGTGTCCCTAACTGGTACCATGGGGTCCCTAACTGGTACCATGGGGTCCCTTATTGGTACAACAGGTTCTCTAACAGGCTCTCTGATAACTGATGTTTGTTAGTTTGTTCAACATACCTTACTGGCACCGCTGGTTCCCTCGCCGGTACCAACGTGTCCCTAACTGGTACCACGGTGTCCCTGACTGGTACCATGGGGTCCCTGGTTGGTATAGCAAGTTCTCTTATAACTAATGTTTGTTTGTTTGTTCAACATACCTTACTGGCACCGCTGGTTCCCTCGCCGGTACCACAGTGTCCCTAACTGGTACCATGGGGTCCCTAACTGGTACCACGGTTTCCCTAACTGGTACCATGGGGTCCCTAACTGGTACCACGATTTCCCTAACTGGTACCATGGGTTCCCTGGTCGGTATAACAGGTTCTCTTATATGCTCTATAATAACTGATGTTTGTTTGTTTGTTCAACATACCTTACTGGCACCGCGGGTTCCCTCGCCGGCACCACAGTGTCCCTTACTGGTACCACGGTGTCCCTAACTGGTACCATGGGGTCCCTGGGTGGTATAACAGGTTCTCTGACGGGCTCTCTGGCAGCTGAAGTTTGGTACGCGTTAGTTTCGACGCGCGTCGGTGGTGGGATTACTGGCGATGCGGCCGTTACGGGAACGCTAAAAATAAAGATAAATTTATTCGTTTTTAGCTCTATACTATTCTTTAACTCGTAAATCGCCGCAAGACGAGCATCACGAGGTTGAAAAATTTATTATGGTCTGCCAGGCGCCTTCTGGTGGCAGAGCAGTGGGACGGTACCCCACGGTCCCGGGTTCAAGTCCCGACGGTCACAAAAGTTTTTTTTAATTTTCTCATTTTGAATCTATTCTGTAAGTTCGAACTATTTATTAATCACTGTTGTTAATATCTAATTTGAAACACGTTTTGAACAAAGTTTTTTGTTTCAAAGCTACATGAGACTATACAATTATCTCGTTTCTAGAAATTTTGCTTCTTATCGCATTTCTTCTATTTAAGGTAATAGCTTAAGAAGGTAGTAAAGGTGTCAGAATCTCTCTGAAATACGTAAAATCATAGTATAAAGAAAGGCGGGAAGTAAGTTATCTTAGAACAACCTCACCGCGCGCGGCTTGTATGTGTGCGCAATAGTATCTACGCGTCGCCGCACGCACACATCTAATGGCGGCCCCTACCGAGGGTGCCCGAAACGTCCCGAGATTTGTCAGTGTGTGGCGTACAGATATATTGCGCACACATACAAGCAGCGCGCGGTGCGGTTGTTCTAAGATAACTTACTTCCAACTTCCTTATACTATGGTAAAATCGGTTTGAAATCCCCAAAATACCTGGACACGGTGACAATACTGGCAGTGACGCTGGCGACATCCTTCGTGACCGTCACGTCGCCGCGCCGATGTCGGGCGCATCACGCCGCTCCGACTTGTCCACTTTCGATCACTCGTTTGACAGGTTGCTATCTGAACTAAGTCTTACCTAGAAACTGTGACGACATTAGCAGTGACGCTGGCGACATCTTTAGTGACCGTCACGTCGCCGATGTCGGGCGCGTCGCGGCGTCGCTCCGACTTGTCCACTTTAGATCACTCATTTGACAGGTTGCTATCTGAACTAAGTCTTACCTAGAAACTGTGACGACATTAGCAGTGACGCTGGCGACATCTCTCGTGACCGTCACGTCGCCGATGTCGGGCGCGTCGCGGCGTCGCTCCGACTTGTCCACTTTAGATCACTCATTTGACAGGTTGCTATCTGAACTAAGTCTTACCTAGAAACTGTGACGACATTAGCAGTGACGCTGGCGACATCTCTCGTGACCGTCACGTCGCCGATGTCGGGCGCGTCGCGGCGTCGCTCCGACTTGTCCACTTTAGATCACTCATTTGACAGGTTGCTATCTGAACTAAGTCTTACCTAGAAACTGTGACGACATTAGCAGTGACGCTGGCGACATCTCTCGTGACCGTCACGTCGCCGATGTCGGGCGCGTCGCGGCGTCGCTCCGACTTGTCCACTTTAGATCACTCATTTGACAGGTTGCTATCTGAACTAAGTCTTACCTAGAAACTGTGACGACATTAGCAGTGACGCTGGCGACATCTCTCGTGACCGTCACGTCGCCGATGTCGGGCGCGTCGCGGCGTCGCTCCGACTTGTCCACTTTAGATCACTCATTTGACAGGTTGCTATCTGAACTAAGTCTTACCTAGAAACTGTGACGACATTAGCAGTGACGCTGGCGACATCTCTCGTGACCGTCACGTCGCCGATGTCGGGCGCGTCGCGGCGTCGCTCCGACTTGTCCACTTTAGATCACTCATTTGACAGGTTGCTATCTGAACTAAGTCTTACCTAGAAACTGTGACGACATTAGCAGTGACGCTGGCGACATCTCTCGTGACCGTCACGTCGCCGATGTCGGGCGCGCCGTTCCGACTTGTCCACTTTCGAACACTCGTCTGCTATAAGCCAGGTATTCATTAGGGACAAAATCCCAGGTACTTTAAATAAGACACAAAGTATCCAACAAATGTTTAGGACGCATTGTGAACAATGTTCCCGAAAAGTTCCCAATGTGGACGCTTATTCGTTGGGAACTTTGTTCCGGAACATTGTTTAAAATGCGTCCTAAACTTTTGTTGGAAACTTTGTGTCTTATACAAAGTTCCTGGGATTTTGTGCCCAATGAATACCCGGCTATATCCGACAGGTTGATATCTCAACAACAATCTCTCTCTCTCTCTCTCTTTTCGTGTGGGAAACCAAGTCGTTCAACGACCCGATAACTTACCTAGACACAGTGACGACATTTGCAGTGACATCTTTCGTGACCGTCACGTCGCCGATGTCGGGCGCGTCGCGGCGTCGCTCCGACTTGTCAACTTTCGCGTACTCGTCCTCCACCGGCGAAATGTCCGATAGGTCGCTGTCTGAACTCCATGGATCTGTTAGATATAAAAAAGCAAATATTGATAGGTCGTATTTAGTCTGATTGTAAATAAGGTGAAAAAAAGAAAGCTGGATAATAGCACCACTTTCGACTACGCCTTGTTTCTGTAATTGGTGGAAAATGTCTAGGTTCATTTACTTTTTTGGTGCCTAATCAAAGGCACAGTCGTGCCAGCTAACCATCTGCAGTAAGCTTGTTTTCCTCATAGTCATCCTGGTCACGGGCACCATAAATTTAAAAAGCTAAAGTAAGGGCTGTTGTGGCTGTAAAGGTAAAAGTAAAAGGCCAACCAGACGAGATAAAAAGTGTAAACAAATCTTAAAGAGAGAGCTGACATTATACCATATGACAGATAAGGACAGATTGTAATTAACTGTCACCCAGTCATACAAAAGTTGTTTACATTAATTATCTCGTTTCGATGGATATACTTTATATTTTTATTTGAATCAAATAAAATGGGCCGGGGAAGGGCATTCAGATAATGATACTAGGATATCCGTTGGACGACTTGGTATACCACTCGAAGAAGAAAAAGACTAAGATATCTTTTTAAGTGATAGTGATATACTGACCGTTTATAAGTAGTGGGTCGGGATCAGGACGTCGCGGCAGCGGCGGTGTCTCGCGGCGCGCTGACGGCTCATGTGGAAGCATTACTGGAAGACCGGCCTTCTTTTGCGTCTCCTGTACAAATCAAAGAAACCTTGCTGTGATATATTATATTTATTTTGATGACTATTTTTCAGTTTTTCAGGCTGATTCATAAACAGTCAGGCATTTAGAAAAGTTATTTTTTTCTAAGGGATAAAACAGACAGTATGAAATGAAACCTAACAGTTTTACAGTCCAAAAAACTGAACGATCACAGGTAAAAAATAAAAATAGTTCCGCCAATACAAACGGACTGCATCACCTCTCTATTTTGTTGTGGTGCGCCGCCATTCGCATTACGCGGTATGAGGTATGTTTTAGATTTTCTTTGTGCCATAGGAATAGAAGTTAGTATCAGGCGTTCCATGGATAACAGGGTACATCAGTTCGTTCATCGACTCGGTGACCCACACAATAGAAGAAGAAAAAGATGTTAGGAAAAATTGTTCTAAATAAAAAGTTCGCCACGAATAGAGAACCTCCTCCTATTTTGTTTTTCGTCGTTTAACAAATATGTATACCAGTAGTAGCACCTCTAGCCTGGCTACTCTGTCGTGAAGCGCGGATAGTGCGGACGCATATTCTCTGTGCGCTTCCCTTAGAGAACTACTCCACCACTCCTCGCGAGCGCGCACCATCGCTCGCAGCACCGCACTTCTTTATGTATCTATTGTAACAGGCGGTTCAAAAGCTCTGATACCAGGGTCCTTCAGTTCGTTTCTCGACACGGTGCCACACACGATAGAAGAACAATACAATGCTTCAAAATGTAAACTACAAGTATGTATACTAACCAGTAGTAGCACCTCTAGCCTGGCTACTCTGTCGTGTAGCGCGGATAGTGCGGACGCGTATTCTCTGTGCGCCTCTCTGAGGGAACTGCTCCACCACTCCCCGCGAGCGCGCACCATCGCGCGCGTGCGACGCCACTCGCGTAGCGCACTTTTTGTATGTATACTATACTAACCAGTAGTAGCACCTCTAGCCTGGCTACTCTGTCGTGTAGCGCGGATAGTGCGGACGCGAACTCTCTGTGCGCTTCCCTTAGAGAACTACTCCACCACTCCTCGCGAGCGCGCAGCACCGCACTTATGCCGCACTTCTTTATGTATCTATTTGTAATAGGCGGTTCAAAAGCTCTAATACCAGGGTCCTTCAGTTCATTTGTCGACTCGGTGTCACACACGATAGAAGAACAATACAATGCTTCAAAATGTAAACTACAAGTATGTATACTAACCAGCAGTAAAACCTCCAGCCTGGCTACTCTGTCGTGTAGCGCGGATAGTGCGGACGCGTATTCTCTGTGCGCTTCCCTCAGGGAACTACTCCACCACTCCTCGCGAGCGCGCACCATCGCGCGCGTGCGCCGCCACTCGCAATACGCACTTCTTAATGTATTGGTTTTTTGTGCCTTAGGAAAAGTAGTTTCTAATAGGCGAAAAAAAAGCTTTGTTAACAGGGTTCTTCGGTTTGTTGTTAGACTCGCAATAATTAAGTATGTAATCTTACCAGTAGCAGCACTTCTAGCCTGGCTACTCTGTCGTGTAGCGCCGATAAAGCAGACGCGTATTCTCTGTGCGCTTCTCTCAGGGAGCTACTCCACCACTCCTCGCGAGCGCGCACCATCGCGCGCGTGCGCCGCCATTCGCGTAGCGCGCGACGAGCCTGCAAACAAATAGAATAATTTAGTGAGAGAAAATTAGCGGTGCACGACTGAAATAACAGACTTCAATTTGGCGGAAACGAAACGAGAAAAATTTACAATTCCATGGAACAAATCAAACACTGTGTTTTCTTCTTTTAGTGTCATGAAAGTCGTCTCTACTCTTAGCCAGTCGTGCCAGAATGGCTGCATCACTAGTATTAGTCCGTTTCTTATTATTAGCTAGTTTATCCTTCTTCTCCTCGTCCCCTTTACCCTTCTATTTTTCCTTCCAAGATCAGTTTTAAATTGTCATGTTACAGACGCCTCGGAAGCAATCGCCTCGAAAGCGTCGCCGCGGACTATTGAACTGGTGGTTCTAAGTGGTCCTAGGAGGGTCTGTCTTCTTGTCTCGCTGTATCATATTGCGCGGGGACTGACCTTATCATATTTGCGCGTGGCTTTGTGCGCGGTGTCGCACGCTCTCTGCAGCTCCTCGCTACTGTAGCAACCATGTTACAGACACCTGTCTTGTTGTCTCGCTCTAACATATAGCGCTGACCTTGTCGTATTTGCGCCTGGCTTTGTGCGCGGTGTCGCACGCTCTCTGCAGCTCCTCGCTACTGTAGCAACCATGTTACAGACACCTGTCTTGTTGTCTCGCTCTAACATATAGCGCTGACCTTGTCATATTTGCGCGTGGCTTTGTGCGCGGTGTCGCACGCTCTCTGCAGCTCCTCGCTACTGTAGCAACCATGTTACAGACACCTGTCTTGTTGTCTCGCTCTAACATATAGCACTGACCTTGTCGTATTTGCGCGTGGCTTTGTGCGCGGTGTCGCACGCTCTCTGCAGCTCCTCGCTACTGTAGCAACCATGTTACAGACACCTGTCTTGTTGTCTCGCTCTAACATATAGCGCTGACCTTGTCATATTTGCGCGTGGCTTTGTGCGCGGTGTCGCACGCTCTCTGCAGCTCCTCGCTACTGTAGCAACCATGTTACAGACACCTGTCTTGTTGTCTCGCTCTAACATATAGCACTGACCTTGTCGTATTTGCGCGTGGCTTTGTGCGCGGTGTCGCACGCTCTCTGCAGCTCCTCGCTACTGTAGCAACCATGTTACAGACACCTGTCTTGTTGTCTCGCTCTAACATATAGCGCTGACCTTGTCGTATTTGCGCCTGGCTTTGTGCGCGGTGTCGCACGCTCTCTGCAGCTCCTCGCTACTGTAGCAACCATGTTACAGACACCTGTCTTGTTGTCTCGCTCTAACATATAGCGCTGACCTTGTCATATTTGCGCGTGGCTTTGTGCGCGGTGTCGCACGCTCTCTGCAGCTCCTCGCTACTGTAGCAACCATGTTACAGACACCTGTCTTGTTGTCTCGCTCTAACATATAGCACTGACCTTGTCGTATTTGCGCGTGGCTTTGTGCGCGGTGTCGCACGCTCTCTGCAGCTCCTCGCTACTGTAGCAACCATGTTACAGACACCTGTCTTGTTGTCTCGCTCTAACATATAGCGCTGACCTTGTCATATTTGCGCGTGGCTTTGTGCGCGGTGTCGCACGCTCTCTGCAGCTCCTCGCTACTGTAGCAACCATGTTACAGACACCTGTCTTGTTGTCTCGCTCTAACATATAGCACTGACCTTGTCGTATTTGCGCGTGGCTTTGTGCGCGGTGTCGCACGCTCTCTGCAGCTCCTCGCTACTGTAGCAACCATGTTACAGACACCTGTCTTGTTGTCTCGCTCTAACATATAGCACTGACCTTGTCGTATTTGCGCGTGGCTTTGTGCGCGGTGTCGCACGCTCTCTGCAGCTCCTCGCTACTGTAGCAACCATGTTACAGACACCTGTCTTGTTGTCTCGCTCTAACATATAGCACTGACCTTGTCGTATTTGCGCGTGGCTTTGTGCGCGGTGTCGCACGCTCTCTGCAGCTCCTCGCTACTGTAGCAACCATGTTACAGACACCTGTCTTGTTGTCTCGCTCTAACATATAGCACTGACCTTGTCGTATTTGCGCGTGGCTTTGTGCGCGGTGTCGCACGCTCTCTGCAGCTCCTCGCTACTGTAGCAACCATGTTACAGACACCTGTCTTGTTGTCTCGCTCTAACATATAGCGCTGACCTTGTCGTATTTGCGCGTGGCTTTGTGCGCGGTGTCGCACGCTCTCTGCAGCTCCTCGCTACTGTAGCAACCATGTTACAGACACCTGTCTTGTTGTCTCGCTCTAACATATAGCACTGACCTTGTCGTATTTGCGCGTGGCTTTGTGCGCGGTGTCGCACGCTCTCTGCAGCTCCTCGCTACTGTAGCAACCATGTTACAGACACCTGTCTTGTTGTCTCGCTCTAACATATAGCACTGACCTTGTCGTATTTGCGCGTGGCTTTGTGCGCGGTGTCGCACGCTCTCTGCAGCTCTTCGCTACTGTAGCAACCATGTTACAGACACCTGTCTTGTTGTCTCGCTCTAACATATAGCACTGACCTTGTCGTATTTGCGCCTGGCTTTGTGCGCGGTGTCGCACGCTCTCTGCAGCTCCTCGCTACTGTAGCAACCATGTTACAGACACCTGTCTTGTTGTCTCGCTCTAACATATAGCACTGACCTTGTCGTATTTGCGCCTGGCTTTGTGCGCGGTGTCGCACGCTCTCTGCAGCTCCTCGCTACTGTAGCAACCATGTTACAGACACCTGTCTTGTTGTCTCGCTCTAACATATAGCGCTGACCTTGTCGTATTTGCGCCTGGCTTTGTGCGCGGTGTCGCACGCTCTCTGCAGCTCCTCGCTACTGTAGCAACCATGTTACAGACACCTGTCTTGTTGTCTCGCTCTAACATATAGCGCTGACCTTGTCGTATTTGCGCCTGGCTTTGTGCGCGGTGTCGCACGCTCTCTGCAGCTCCTCGCTACTGTAGCAACCATGTTACAGACACCTGTCTTGTTGTCTCGCTCTAACATATAGCGCTGACCTTGTCGTATTTGCGCCTGGCTTTGTGCGCGGTGTCGCACGCTCTCTGCAGCTCCTCGCTACTGTAGCAACCATGTTACAGACACCTGTCTTGTTGTCTCGCTCTAACATATAGCGCTGACCTTGTCGTATTTGCGCGTGGCTTTGTGCGCGGTGTCGCACGCTCTCTGAAGTTCCTCAGGAGCTCTAACTCCGCACCACTCGCGTAGACGCGCGCTTATCTCCTCGCTACTGCCGCCGCCGGCTTCCATGCCCACCAACTGGAAACAAATCAAAATTTAAGTAATTTAAACATTTCTATAAGGCAGCTGAACAAATCAAAATTTAAGTAAATCAACCATTTCTATGTAACAGCTGTTTTCTTGTCATGATTTGCATTGGTCCTGAAGTAAAAGTCGTTCATAATAATGAGTAAAATCATCCTGCAAGCTTTGCGAGACTAAGAAGTTACCCTGTATTGAATGACAAGTCTGACCACATTCAAACAGACACGTCTTTCTACAGTATTAGCATTGGAAATGAGCGCCTTCTTAATTCAGACGGTTATACGGCGAGCCGCATGTAATATTATGGACGTCGTATAATCCTTCTGAATCAAGAAGGCATCCATTTACAATGCTACCAACATGACGCCAGAGGAATTATTTGACGAAACGCACAATACCGTCGTTTGAATAGGCCATATTTGACAGCTATCAAAATCGTGTTAACGCTATGACATATTTTATGGTGTATTTTTCATTGTCGACATGTCTGCTTGTATCGGTTTGGCAGATGTCCAATTCGGCCTATTCGGACGGCTTTAGTTCAACATGATAAAGTACCTCGTGCAACAATGCTCGTAGTTCGCTGATCTCTGGATGCCTGGTGTTGGCTGCGACGTCCAATGCGGGCGCTTGCTCTTCCTCTTCGTTTTGTTGCCGTCCTGCTCTAACAACGGCTGCATGGTGAGATGGAGTATAGTGTATAGTACCTCATGCAACAATGCTCGCAGTTCGCTGATCTCTGGATGCCTGGTGTTGGCTGCGACGTCCAATGCGGGCGCTTGCTCCTCCTCTTCGTTTTGTTGCCGTCCTGCTCTAACAACGGCTGCATGGTGAGATGGAGTATAGTGTATAGTACCTCATGCAACAATGCTCGTAGTTCGCTGATCTCTGGATGCCTGGTGTTGGCTGCGACGTCCAATGCGGGCGCTTGCTCCTCCTCTTCGTTTTGTTGCCGTCCTGCTCTAACAACGGCTGCATGGTGAGATGGAGTATAGTGTATAGTACCTCATGCAACAATGCTCGCAGTTCGCTGATCTCTGGATGCCTGGTGTTGGCTGCGACGTCCAATGCGGGCGCTTGCTCCTCCTCTTCGTTTTGTTGCCGTCCTGCTCTAACAACGGCTGCATGGTGAGATGGAGTATAGTGTATAGTACCTCATGCAACAATGCTCGCAGTTCGCTGATCTCTGGATGCCTGGTGTTGGCTGCGACGTCCAATGCGGGCGCTTGCTCCTCCTCTTCGTTTTGTTGCCGTCCTGCTCTAACAACGGCTGCATGGTGAGATGGAGTATAGTGTATAGTACCTCATGCAACAATGCTCGTAGTTCGCTGATCTCTGGATGCCTGGTGTTGGCTGCGACGTCCAATGCGGGCGCTTGCTCCTCCTCTTCGTTTTGTTGCCGTCCTGCTCTAACAACGGCTGCATGGCGAGATGGAGTATAGTGTATAGTACCTCATGCAACAATGCTCGTAGTTCGCTGATCTCTGGATGCCTGGTGTTGGCTGCGACGTCCAATGCGGGCGCTTGCTCCTCCTCTTCGTTTTGTTGCCGTCCTGCTCTAACAACGGCTGCATGGTGAGATGGAGTATAGTGTATAGTACCTCATGCAACAATGCTCGTAGTTCGCTGATCTCTGGATGCCTGGTGTTGGCTGCGACGTCCAATGCGGGCGCTTGCTCCTCCTCTTCGTTTTGTTGCCGTCCTGCTCTAACAACGGCTGCATGGTGAGATGGAGTATAGTGTATAGTACCTCATGCAACAATGCTCGCAGTTCGCTGATCTCTGGATGCCTGGTGTTGGCTGCGACGTCCAATGCGGGCGCTTGCTCCTCCTCTTCGTTTTGTTGCCGTCCTGCTCTAACAACGGCTGCATGGTGAGATGGAGTATGGTACGGTACCTCATGCAACAATGCTCGCAGTTCGCTGATCTCTGGATGCCTGGTGTTGGCTGCGACGTCCAATGCGGGCGCTTGCTCTTCTTCTTCGTTTTGTTGCCGTCCTGCTCTAACAACGGCTGCATGGTGAGATGGAGTATGGTACGGTACCTCATGCAACAATGCTCGTAGTTCGCTGATCTCTGGATGCCTGGTGTTGGCTGCGACGTCCAATGCGGGCGCTTGCTCTTCTTCTTCGTTTTGTTGCCGTCCTGCTCTAACAACGGCTGCATGGTGAGATGGAGTATGGTACGGTACCTCATGCAACAATGCTCGTAGTTCGCTGATCTCTGGATGCCTGGTGTTGGCTGCGACGTCCAATGCGGGCGCTTGTTCTTCTCCTTCGTTTTGTTGCCGTCCTGCTCTAACAACGGCTGCATGGTGAGATGGAGTATAGTGTATAGTACCTCATGCAACAATGCTCGCAGTTCGCTGATCTCTGGATGCCTGGTGTTGGCTGCGACGTCCAATGCGGGCGCTTGCTCCTCCTCTTCGTTTTGTTGCCGTCCTGCTCTAACAACGGCTGCATGGTGAGATGGAGTATAGTGTATAGTACCTCATGCAACAATGCTCGTAGTTCGCTGATCTCTGGATGCCTGGTGTTGGCTGCGACGTCCAATGCGGGCGCTTGCTCTTCTTCTTCGTTTTGTTGCCGTCCTGCTCTAACAACGGCTGCATGGTGAGATGGAGTATGGTACGGTACCTCATGCAACAATGCTCGTAGTTCGCTGATCTCTGGATGCCTGGTGTTGGCTGCGACGTCCAATGCGGGCGCTTGCTCCTCCTCTTCGTTTTGTTGCCGTCCTGCTCTAACAACGGCTGCATGGTGAGATGGAGTATGGTACGGTACCTCATGCAACAATGCTCGTAGTTCGCTGATCTCTGGATGCCTGGTGTTGGCTGCGACGTCCAATGCGGGCGCTTGCTCTTCTTCTTCGTTTTGTTGCCGTCCTGCTCTAACAACGGCTGCATGGTGAGATGGAGTATAGTGTATAGTACCTCATGCAACAATGCTCGCAGTTCGCTGATCTCTGGATGCCTGGTGTTGGCTGCGACGTCCAATGCGGGCGCTTGCTCCTCCTCTTCGTTTTGTTGCCGTCCTGCTCTAACAACGGCTGCATGGTGAGATGGAGTATAGTGTATAGTACCTCATGCAACAATGCTCGCAGTTCGCTGATCTCTGGATGCCTGGTGTTGGCTGCGACGTCCAATGCGGGCGCTTGCTCCTCCTCTTCGTTTTGTTGCCGTCCTGCTCTAACAACGGCTGCATGGTGAGATGGAGTATAGTGTATAGTACCTCATGCAACAATGCTCGTAGTTCGCTGATCTCTGGATGCCTGGTGTTGGCTGCGACGTCCAATGCGGGCGCTTGCTCCTCCTCTTCGTTTTGTTGCCGTCCTGCTCTAACAACGGCTGCATGGTGAGATGGAGTATAGTGTATAGTACCTCATGCAACAATGCTCGCAGTTCGCTGATCTCTGGATGCCTGGTGTTGGCTGCGACGTCCAATGCGGGCGCTTGCTCCTCCTCTTCGTTTTGTTGCCGTCCTGCTCTAACAACGGCTGCATGGTGAGATGGAGTATAGTGTATAGTACCTCATGCAACAATGCTCGTAGTTCGCTGATCTCTGGATGCCTGGTGTTGGCTGCGACGTCCAATGCGGGCGCTTGCTCCTCCTCTTCGTTTTGTTGCCGTCCTGCTCTAACAACGGCTGCATGGTGAGATGGAGTATGGTACGGTACCTCATGCAACAATGCTCGTAGTTCGCTGATCTCTGGATGCCTGGTGTTGGCTGCGACGTCCAATGCGGGCGCTTGCTCTTCCTCTTCGTTTTGTTGCCGTCGTTGACGTTCGCGGGCGGCTCTGATAAATAAAACATAAATATCAATAAAAATAATTTTCACTCTGCTTATAATGCTTGATTGAAATGAAGGGTATAGTATAAGGAATAGCCTTCAGAATACATACACCCATACAACAGACAGGTTCAAACTGCAATTTTGGACAATGATCAGCTGGAATTTAATACCTGAATACTATCACGTCACTTCGTTTTAATTCCGTGTTTTGCCCAGGCTGATAATCAAAGACCATCGACTTACATTTTCTTAATTCGTACATAAAGCTAGCGTCGGGCAATATCGTGTTGGGGATTACAATGTTATGCATTACTGACTCCTATTACCTCTCATCGCGTTCCTTGTCCGCGGCGAGCGACTGTCGGATGAGGTGAGCGACTTCGCTGTTCTCCGGATCCTTCTCGCGACCGATGAGGAACTTCACAGCAAACCCACTCTATAGCTTGCTTATATATACTCTAACCCTTTACAGCCACAACTGTCCACTGCTAGACATGGGCCTCCCCCGTGTTGGGGGGTATTGCCATACTCACCACGCTTGGCAGGCGGAGACTTGGTGCAAGATTTAATTCACTGGGAACGCTGCTGCCCATTCCCTGGATAATTATTCATTAGTCACTTTTTGCGACACCCACAGGGAGAATTGGGTTGATGCTATATTATATTGGGGTAGTCTTATTACCTCTCATCACGTTCCTTGTCCGCGGCGAGCGACTGTCGGATGAGGTGAGCGACTTCGCTGTTCTCGGGGTCCTTCTCGCGACCGATGAGGAACTTCACAGGGCACTCTATAGCTTGCTTATATATACTCTGATGTCGTGCAATATTGGCTCCTATATCTTAAGATCAACTAGTTACCTCTCATCGCGTTCTTTGTCAGCTGCGAGCGACTGTCGGATGAGGTGAGCGACTTCGCTGTTCTCGGGGTCCTTCTCGCGACCGATGAGGAACTTCACAGCGAACCCACTCTATAGCTTGCTAATATATATATACTCTAATGTCATGCATTACTGACTCCTATTACCTCTCGTCGCGCTCCTTGTCCGCGGCGAGCGACTGTCGGATGAGGTGAGCGACTTCGCTGTTCTCGGGGTCCTTACGCACTCTATAGCTTGCTTATATATACTCTAATGTCATGCATTATTGGCTTCTTAAGATCAACTAGTTACCTCTCATCGCGCTCCTTGTCAGCGGCGAGCGACTGTCGGATGAGGTGAGCGACTTCGCTGTTCTCGGGGTCCTTACGCACTCTATAGCTTGCTTATATATACTCTAATGTCATGCATTATTGGCTTCTTAAGATCAACTAGTTACCTCTCATCGCGCTCCTTGTCCGCGGCGAGCGACTGTCGGATGAGGTGCGCGACTTCGCTGTTCTCGGGGTCCTTACGCACTCTATAGCTTGCTTATATATACTCTAATGTCATGCATTATTGGCTTCTTAAGATCAACTAGTTACCTCTCATCGCGCTCCTTGTCAGCGGCGAGCGACTGTCGGATGAGGTGAGCGACTTCGCTGTTCTCGGGGTCTTTTTCGCGACCGATGAGGAACTTCACAGGGACACTATAGCTTGCTCATATATACTCTAATGTCATGCATTACTGACTCCTATTACCTCTCATCGCGCTCCTTGTCCGCGGCGAGCGACTGTCGGATGAGGTGAGCGACTTCGCTGTTCTCGGGATCCTTCTCGCGACCGATGAGGAACTTCACAGGGACGCTCTATAGCTTGCTTATACATACTCTAAGGTCATGCATTATTGACTCCTATTACCTCTCATCGCGTTCCTTGTCCGCGGCGAGCGACTGTCGGATGAGGTGAGCGACTTCGCTGTTCTCCGGATCCTTCTCGCGACCGATGAGGAACTTCACAGCAAACCCACTCTATAGCTTGCTTATATATACTCTAACCCTTTACAGCCACAACTGTCCACTGCTAGACATGGGCCTCCCCCGTGTTGGGGGGTATTGCCATACTCACCACGCTTGGCAGGCGGAGACTTGGTGCAAGATTTAATTCACTGGGAACGCTGCTGCCCATTCCCTGGATAATTATTCATTAGTCACTTTTTGCGACACCCACAGGGAGAATTGGGTTGATGCTATATTATATTGGGGTAGTCTTATTACCTCTCATCACGTTCCTTGTCCGCGGCGAGCGACTGTCGGATGAGGTGAGCGACTTCGCTGTTCTCGGGGTCCTTCTCGCGACCGATGAGGAACTTCACAGGGACACTATAGCTTGCTTATATATACGCTAATGTCATGCATTACTGACTCCTATTACCTCTCATCGCGCTCCTTGTCCGCGGCGAGCGACTGTCGGATGAGGTGAGCGACTTCGCTGTTCTCGGGGTCCTTACTTACTCTATACCTTGCTTATATATACGCTAATGTCATGCATTATTGTCTCCTATTACCTCTCATCGCGCTCCTTGTCCGCGGCGAGCGACTGTCGGATGAGGTGAGCGACTTCGCTGTTCTCGGGGTCCTTACTTACTCTATACCTTGCTTATATATACGCTAATGTCATGCATTACTGACTCCTATTACCTCTCATCGCGCTCCTTGTCCGCAGCGAGCGACTGTCGGATGAGGTGAGCGACTTCGCTGTTCTCGGGGTCCTTTTCGCGACCGATGAGGAATTTCACAGGGCCCTGAGTGTTGCGGAGGACGCTGGCCGCGTACGCTTGGGTTACGCCCACCTGCGATGAAACGTGGCATTAGAATAATTCACATGTAATGTGAGGTTTCAGTTGTTTGTCGACTCAGTGTCCAACACGAAAAAAGAAGTAGAGAAAAAAAACTTCTTTTTCTTCTTCTTCGAATGGAACACCAAGTCGTCCAACGACCCAGTGAAACCTGTAAAACTTATTTTATCCCTTTAGACACTCTACGCTAATAAATACAAACCATACGAATTAATCACAAATTTGTTGCTAGCTTGTCTGAATATCGCGTGATTCTAGCTACAGTTCCACGCAGATTTCCATTTATCTTCATAGTTTAATGTTTCTTTAAGTAAACAGAATTTAATTCTATCCAAGCTTTTACGCGTGCCCCACCGCTTTCCGTTGTCTTGCTTACCGAGCTAAGCAACCTATATTTTTTGCTGAATAAACAATATTTTTGCTGAATAAACAATATTTATTGCTGAATAAACAATTTACAGTAGGATGATCGGAAGTAGGAAAAAATAATACATACCAAGCTCTTGCCATCGACTTCAATGATTTGATCGTTGACATGTATGCGTCCGTCGCGAGCAGCCGCACCACTTTCCGTGATCGTCTTCACGAATATACCGAGCTTCTCCAACCCAGCGTCCGCGCCCACACCCATACCTGAAAGCAAGGTTACCAAGTCAGACACGCTGTTCAAACTGTAGCAGCTATAATGACAACAGACGTTTTTTTTAAGAAACTAGTCCGTAAGATGAATGGCATTATACACTGCCATAGACTAGAGTCAATCCGGCAAAGTCTATGGCAGCATACGACGCCATCATTAAGGGAAAAATACACCCATTTGGTGCCGTGACCAGGATGTTCAGTAGACATTCATCATTCACCCTGTGTGATACGAGTAGTTGTTATAGTGCATTTCACAGCCGATGGGTACTGTGACGTTTATAATTTGAAATAACTAGTGATGTAGTAGTGTTTAATCGAACGAAAAAATAATCGTTTTTATCTACCAAAATGATGAAACTGGAGGACTGGAGCAAAGTGGTTGAAAAAGACAAAGAAAATTTGTGCTCCACGTTTGGGGGTGGGGGGGATGGGGAGACATTATACAAATCCATAATCTTATTGACAACCAATTAGTCATACATTTAAGCGAGAATTAAAGCGACTCATCTGATGAAGAATAACTATTTAAGTAGTATATAATATTAACACAATAAAATGCCTTTTTTACGTTATTAGAGTAATAATACTCGATATAGGTAATCGTTTCTTTTTCGTTCGATTTTCTTATCACCCTTCTACATCTCTAGTAAAGTTGCCGGCGGGGATCATTAGATGCAATTTCGGATATTTTTAAGTATGAGCGGATCCTAACGTGGCATCACAGAAGTGGTGGGTTAGCGCATGCATTTACGCGCTCGCCACACCTGGCGTGTTCTAAACAACGGATGGGTATCCATGGGTAAAACATTAGAAAAAACAACTAAAATCGTAAAAAAATATACAAGTCAAATGTAGGAAAGGATTGTGGTTAAGAAGTAAGGGTTCAATATAGTTAAATTTTAATCGACCCTTCTGGGTAACATCGATGTTTTTGATATCTCGACCTTGTTTTCTTGGGGAAAGTTTCATAGTCTGATTCATCCCTTAAAATATTTACAGTTTTTTTAAACCTTGTATATTTTTTTATTTCCTACCTATAATAGAGAGTCCGAGTCCGTCTTGGCCCTTGATCAAGTCGACGGGGAAGACGTGCATCTTCTCGACGCGTTTCTCCAGTTCGTATTCTGCGCTTGCTGCGACGGGGTCAACGTCCTCGTTGCGGGTCATTGACATAATAGTAGTAACAATAGTGTGAAGTGACTGCCACTTGCTGGCTGGACACATTAAGTCATAGAAACCTTGGACAGTAGAGAAGTGGGTTCGCCAGTGAAGGTCACACCTTAGCAAGCGCAGCGTTGGCCGCCCGCCGACAAGATGTACCGATGAATTAAAAGAGAGCGCCTATATGGCGGAATGGGGAGATCATGCCTTTTGACGTACCATAGGGAAAGCCTACGTTTCGCAGTAGTGTGCTGCTGCTGCTATAGGCTGATGTGATGGTGATTTTACCTATAATAGAGAGGCCGAGTCCGTCTTGTCCCTTGATCAGGTCTACGGGGAATACATGCATCTTCTCGACGCGTTTTTCTAGTTCGTATTCTGCACTGGCTGCGACGGGGTCAACGTCCTCGTTGCGGGTCATTGACACTATAGTAGTACCTATATTGTGACTATAGTAGTTTCTATATTGTGACTACAGTACCTATAATAGAGAGTCCGAGTCCGTCTTGCCCCTTGATCAAGTCGACGGGGAAGACGTGCATCTTCTCCACGCGTTTCTCTAGTTCGTATTCCGCGCTAGCTACGACGGGGTCAACGTCCTCGTTGCGGGTCATTGACACTATAGTACTACCTATACTATGACTATAGCAGGACCTGTATATTGTGACTATAGCAGTACCTATAATAGAGAGTCCGAGTCCGTCTTGTCCCTTGATCAGGTCGACGGGGAAAACGTGCATCTTCTCGACGCGTTTCTCTAGTTCGTATTCTGCACTGGCTGCGACGGGGTCAACGTCCTCGTTGCGGGTCATTGACACTATAGTAGTACCTATATTGTAACTAGAGCAGTACCTATATGCGACTAAAGCCGTACCTATAATAGAGAGGACGAGTCCGTCTTGTCCCTTGATCAAGTCGACGGGGAAGACGTGCATCTTCTCGACGCGTTTCTCTAGTTCGTATTCAACGGGTCAAGTGGGTCAACGTCGTCGTTGCGGGTTATTGACACTATAGTAGTTCCTATACTGTGTCTATAGTAGTGCCTATATAGTGCCTATATTGTGACTATAGTAGTGCCTATATTGTGACTATAGTAGCGCCTATATTGTGACTATAGCAGTACCTATAATAGAGAGGCCGAGTCCGTCGGAAGACGAAAGTATTTGATATCTCGACCTTGTTTTCTTGGGAAAAGATGATCGGTTTCATGGTCTGGTTCATCCTTTAAAATATTTAGTTTTTTTTCCGCCCTGTATTTTTTATTTTATTTCCTACCTATAATAGAGAGGCCGAGTCCGTCCTGTCCCTTGATCAGGTCTACGGGGAAGACGTGCATCTTCTCCACGCGTTTCTCTAGCTCGTATTCTGCGCTGGCGGCCACGGGGTCAACGTCCTCGTTGCGCCGGTCGTACTCGCGTACGGAGTGCGTTGAGAATACGCGCATGGGGTTCGTACTGTAAACAGAAAAAGTATTTAAATCATGATCAAAGTTCAGCCTTAATTGGTAGAGCAAAGGACATCGAACTCGATTCAGCCGTTTAGGAGATAACTCGTCGCCTCAAAGAATCACGGACACACAGCGTGAAACTTATATTATAACAACCCTTCGGTTTGTTCATCGGGGGCTAAAAACAGCATGAAGTGACCACTACATATAGTATAAAAAGCGGGGATAGTGAAATGATCAGTAAATGCACTTAGGTAAGCTGTGAGGGGAAAGTATGGACGCCATAGTGTAAGCATAATCTCCGACCACCACTTCACAGATCCTTCCCTTATCTGTTTTATAATCGAGTCTAAGAAACCATGGCTTTTCTTGATATACGTACCTAAATTTAACTTTGGAACTTTTCTTAACAAATACTGGCGGGTAATAGTCGTCGTCTTCGTCTTCTTCTATAGGCGGGAGACCGGCCACCTGAAACAATACCAATGAGGTATTTAATGTTAGCCTTTTCTACGTTCTTTTTTGCCTTTTCTTTTGTATGGGACACTGAGTCGTCTAACGACCCGATGATCCCTGGTGTCAAAGGTTTTTAACCGCCTACTACAGGTAGCAGGCTCTGACGTGGTAGTGCAGCCTTCTGCCAAGTTAATGCAAATGATACCGGATTGGGAAAGTGCTTATATGTAGAGCCCAGAAATCACATATCGAAGCAAGTTTTCGTCTAGTCATCTTTGTAAGAGAAGGAAGTTGCATCCAAAGGATTTGGCTGAAAGGTTGAGACCTGGAGACTGTTGCATAAGATAGTGCGAGTTAGAGAACTTTTACGCGAGCTCTATGCAGTAAGGGATCTTACCTCAGTATAGAAGTGTCCGTCTTCGAATTAGTGTATCCCATTATCCTCTCCAAGCTCCCTTAGCGCCATCGGGGGGTAATGCTCGAACACTGACGGCTCTTCCCCGGCCTCTGTTACGACTGCCTCCCCCGCAGCCCCCGTGACGACTGAAGCTTGAAAACCAGCTTCGGGCTCTATGACTATCATAGAAGAAGTTGCCGCTTGATAGTAGATTATCGATTGTATAACGATAGACAATCGATAGTTTTCACTAATAATTGTTTATCGATAGTATTGATACCTTAATTAATGAAAACTATCGATAGTAAAACTATCGATAGTTCGGCAACACTACTCCATGGAAACCCTGTGTCCCTAGTGAGCAATAATAGGATATCATAAATCTTACCTCAGTATAGAAGTGTCCGTCTTCGAAGTAGTGTATCCCATTATCCTCTCCAAGCTCTCTTAGCGCCATCGGGGGGTAATGCTCGAACACTGACGGCTCTTCCCCGGCCTCTGTTACGACTGCCTCCCCCGCAGCCCCCGTGACGACTGAGGCTTCACAAGCAGCCTTGAGCTCTATGAGAACCCTGTGTCTATAATGAGGTATAATAGGATATCATAAGTAATCTTACCTCAGTATAGAAGTGTCCGTCTTCGAAGTAGTGTATCCCATTATCCTCTCCAAGCTCTCTTAGCGCCATCGGTGGGTAATGCTCGAACACTGACGGCTCTTCCCCGGCCTCTGTTACGGCTGCCTCCCCCGCAGCCCCCGTCACGACCGGGGCTTCAAAAGCAGCCTTATGGAAACCCTGTGTCCCTAGTGAGCAATAATAGGATATCATAACTAATCTTACCTCCGTATAGAAGTGTCCGTCTTCGAAGTAGTGTATCCCATTATCCTCTCCAAGCTCTCTTAGCGCCATCGGGGGGTAATGCTCGAACACTGACGGCTCTTCCCCGGCCTCTGTTACGACTGCCTCCCCCGCTGCTCCCGTGACCACCGGGGCTTCGGCGGCGGCCTCGGGCTCCGCTGGCGGCTCCAAAGGCTGCTTGCGGTCGCCGCCCGCCATGTTCGTCTCGGCCTCCAACGATACGAATTCGTAGCTCTCATCCACTGACTGCATGCTGTAAGTAAACAAATAAAAGCTGTAAAATAGTAATAGTAGTAAATGGTGGCCGCATGTAACACTTTCTCACTCGCACTAAGGCTCTTACATACATCAGGCGGCCTAGGCGTTTATGCTTTGTGCCTTACACTTAGGGAACCTGGGTACCTACCTAATGGTGGCCGTATTTCACAATTTCTTACTCCCACTAAGGCTCTTACATAATCAGGCGTTTATGCTTTGTGCCTTACACTTAGGGCTCCTGGGTACCTACCTAATGGTGGCCGTATTTCACACTTTCTCACTCGCACTAAGGCTCTTACATAATCAGGCGCTTATGCTTTGTATCTCACACTTCGGGATCAGACTCTATTTACTACAGACAGAGCCTTTGCTTATCCGAGTTAAACGTTTCTCATGATTCAATGTCAATACTTGTGGATGAAAACGGTGAGACTTAATTTGGCACCCATCGCTATATTACCTACTAAAGAAAGAAGGTCTGAATTAATACGAAAAAGTATTGAGTTTAATACGAAGTCCTGATTCCGTGGGAACTCTTTCCCAACCCTTTCCAAAACGCTTTTTATTTCGGCATAAACATTTTTTTAAATACAGGAATGGTACAGGAAACAAATAAATCGTTATAAAGATTGATACCGACAGAAGATTGACGTAACATTCTTACACGTTCATCTGATAATATGCATTCTTTTGCGCTAAACGTGTAGAATTCTCAGCGATCATTGATCTGGTATAAGAAAAGTGATACGGTTGTAAAAATGCGCGTATCGTGTTTCTACGTTTTAACGTATTTGTGCAAAAAGGAAACGGGAACAAAGATATACTATCTTTTGTAATAATCGGCCAGAACTTTATCAAGTAAGATTTTAAATGAACTGGTATAGTTGGGATTAATAGTAAAGTTTCCAAAATATGTTGATGTTGCTGGATCAATTGAGTACAGAGGGGTGAATGAATCACCTATAAAATGTAAACAAATTTCCATTACAAAATTTGGAGGGAGAGTTCATTTTGACATATTATTTTTTGTACATGCTGGTATTCTTCTACGTCGTTTGAAATACACGCTTTTAGTATGTAAAATATATACCTCTCGTACGAGAGCACAAACTGGTAGCTGTCGTTGAGCGAGACGCCGTTGTGTGGGGACAACATTGCTACAATCTCCTGCGCTTGCTCGTCCGACAGGAGAGCTTCTTGCCTGTAGCACACACACACACACACACACACACACACACACACTCACCTCTCGTACGAGAGCACGGACTGGTAGCTGTCGTTGAGCGAGACGCCGTTGTGTGGGGACAACATTGCTACAATCTCCTGCGCTTGCTCGTCCGACAGGAGAGCTTCTTGCCTGTAGCACACACACACACACACACACACACACACACACACACACTCACCTCTCGTACGAGAGCACGGACTGGTAGCTGTCGTTGAGCGAGACGCCGTTGTGTGGGGACAACATTGCTACAATCTCCTGCGCTTGCTCGTCCGACAGGAGAGCTTCTTGCCTGTAGCACACACACACACACACACACACACACACACACACACACACACACACACACACACACACACACTCACCTCTCGTACGAGAGCACGGACTGGTAGCTGTCGTTGAGCGAGACGCCGTTGTGTGGGGACAACATTGCTACAATCTCCTGCGCTTGCTCGTCCGACAGGAGAGCTTCTTGCCTGTAGCACACACACACACACACACACACTCACCGTACGAGAGCACGGACTGGTAGCTGTCGTTGAGCGAGACGACGTTGTGTGGGGACAACATTGCTACAATCTCCTGCGCTTGCTCGTCCGACAGGAGAGCTTCTTGCCTGTAGCGCACACACACACACACACACACACACACACACTCACCTCTCGTACGAGAGCACGGACTGGTAGCTGTCGTTGAGCGAGACGCCGTTGTGTGGGGACAACATTGCTACAATCTCCTGCGCTTGCTCGTCCGACAGGAGAGCTTCTTGCCTGTAGCACACACACACACACACACACACACACACACACACACACACACACACTCACCTCTCGTACGAGAGCACGGACTGGTAGCTGTCGTTGAGCGAGACGCCGTTGTGTGGGGACAACATTGCTACAATCTCCTGCGCTTGCTCGTCCGACAGGAGAGCTTCTTGCCTGTAGCGCACACACACACACACACACACACACACACTCACCTCTCGTACGAGAGCACGGACTGGTAGCTGTCGTTGAGCGAGACGCCGTTGTGTGGGGACAACATTGCTACAATCTCCTGCGCTTGCTCGTCCGACAGGAGAGCTTCTTGCCTGTAGCACACACACACACACACACACACACACACACACACACACACACACACACACACACACACACACACACACACTCACCTCTCGTACGAGAGCACGGACTGGTAGCTGTCGTTGAGCGAGACGCCGTTGTGTGGGGACAACATTGCTACAATCTCCTGCGCTTGCTCGTCCGACAGGAGAGCTTCTTGCCTGTAGCACACACACACACACACACACACACACACACACACACACACACACACACACACACACACACACTCACCTCTCGTACGAGAGCACGGACTGGTAGCTGTCGTTGAGCGAGACGCCGTTGTGTGGGGACAACATTGCTACAATCTCCTGCGCTTGCTCGTCCGACAGGAGAGCTTCTTGCCTGTAGCACACACACACACACACACACACACACACACACTCACCTCTCGTACGAGAGCACGGACTGGTAGCTGTCGTTGAGCGAGACGCCGTTGTGTGGGGACAACATTGCTACAATCTCCTGCGCTTGCTCGTCCGACAGGAGAGCTTCTTGCCTGTAGCACACACACACACACACACACACACACACACACTCACCTCTCGTACGAGAGCACGGACTGGTAGCTGTCGTTGAGCGAGACGCCGTTGTGTGGGGACAACATTGCTACAATCTCCTGCGCTTGCTCGTCCGACAGGAGAGCTTCTTGCCTGTAGCACACACACACACACACACACACACACACACACACACACACACACACACACACTCACCTCTCGTACGAGAGCACGGACTGGTAGCTGTCGTTGAGCGAGACGCCGTTGTGTGGGGACAACATTGCTACAATCTCCTGCGCTTGCTCGTCCGACAGGAGAGCTTCTTGCCTGTAGCGCACACACACACACACACACACACACACACACACACACCTCTCGTACGAGAGCACGGACTGGTAGCTGTCGTTGAGCGAGACGCCGTTGTGTGGGGACAACATTGCTACAATCTCCTGCGCTTGCTCGTCCGACAGGAGAGCTTATTGCCTGTAGCACACACACACACACACACACACACACACACACACACACACACACACACACACACACACACACTCACCTCTCGTACGAGAGCACGGACTGGTAGCTGTCGTTGAGCGAGACGCCGTTGTGTGGGGACAACATTGCTACAATCTCCTGCGCTTGCTCGTCCGACAGGAGAGCTTCTTGCCTGTAGCACACACACACACACACACACACACACACACACACACACACTCACCTCTCGTACGAGAGCACGGACTGGTAGCTGTCGTTGAGCGAGACGCCGTTGTGTGGGGACAACATTGCTACAATCTCCTGCGCTTGCTCGTCCGACAGGAGAGCTTCTTGCCTGTAGCACACACACACACACACACACACACACTCACCTCTCGTACGAGAGCACGGACTGGTAGCTGTCGTTGAGCGAGACGCCGTTGTGTGGGGACAACATTGCTACAATCTCCTGCGCTTGCTCGTCCGACAGGAGAGCTTCTTGCCTGTAGCACACACACACACACACACACACACACACACACACACACACTCACCTCTCGTACGAGAGCACGGACTGGTAGCTGTCGTTGAGCGAGACGCCGTTGTGTGGGGACAACATTGCTACAATCTCCTGCGCTTGCTCGTCCGACAGGAGAGCTTCTTGCCTGTAGCGCACACACACACACACACACACACACACTCACCTCTCGTACGAGAGCACGGACTGGTAGCTGTCGTTGAGCGAGACGCCGTTGTGTGGGGACAACATTGCTACAATCTCCTGCGCTTGCTCGTCCGACAGGAGAGCTTCTTGCCTGTAGCACACACACACACACACACACACACACACACACACACACTCACCTCTCGTACGAGAGCACGGACTGGTAGCTGTCTTTGAGCGAGACGCCGTTGTGTGGGGACAACATTGCTACAATCTCCTGCGCTTGCTCGTCCGACAGGAGAGCTTCTTGCCTGTAGCACACACACACACACACACACACACACACACACACACACACACACACCCACACACACACACACTCACCTCGTACGAGAGCACGGACTGGTAGCTGTCGTTGAGCGAGACGCCGTTGTGTGGGGACAACATTGCTACAATCTCCTGCGCTTGCTCGTCCGACAGGAGAGCTTCTTGCCTGTAGCACACACACACACACACACACACACACACACACTCACCTCTCGTACGAGAGCACGGACTGGTAGCTGTCGTTGAGCGAGACGCCGTTGTGTGGGGACAACATTGCTACAATCTCCTGCGCTTGCTCGTCCGACAGGAGAGCTTCTTGCCTGTAGCACACACACACACACACACACACTCACCTCTCGTACGAGAGCACGGACTGGTAGCTGTCGTTGAGCGAGACGCCGTTGTGTGGGGACAACATTGCTACAATCTCCTGCGCTTGCTCGTCCGACAGGAGAGCTTCTTGCCTGTAAACATACATACAGAATTATTACTACATGCCTTATGCTTGTAGCCTTTAGGGCTAACCGTCTCAGCTTATAATGTCCTTTTCGCAAAATGTAGAAGGGGTGAACCAGCCAATCTCTCTCTCTTCGTGTGGGACACCGAGTCATTCAACAACCCGATGAAACCTTGCGAGAAGGTCATTTTGCGAAAAGGACATTATGAGCTGAGTCGTGGTTAACGCTGCGTCACGCGGGTCCTCGCGTGTATCGATACGCGCGCGTGGTTCACTTCACTAAATGGTTTAGTTAGATAAAGTGAGGTGAACCAAGCACGACGCAGCGTTTGCTTTTACGCTTTTTGATACAGTAATTACACCTTGTATAAGATTAGGATCCTTGAGATCTTTGTGTAGAATTTAAAGTTAAAAGAACTACGCGGTCTCAGATTATATACAATGTGTGTATAGACACGAGGTCAATTTTTCATGTTTAACATTAAAATTCAAAGACCTTACATACTAACGTAAAGTCCTTGTTAAAATTTAAGGTAGTCAACTAGTCAACCCAGCTGTCAAGCTTGTTATCAAAATTGTGCATTTCGTTTTGAATTGTAATATTTAATTTCTTAATAAAGATATTCCTACGGCGGTACAAAAAAATAAACACAATTTGAGAAATCCTTCGGCGCCCGCGATTAGATTTCTTTCCTCTTGCCATATAAGTACGTCCCGTAAGCAATACCCTTTTTTGTCGAAAATACTAAGCAAGAAGTAGGAAGTTTTGCACAACAGTGTTTTATACGATAACCGAAACCATTTCGTAAACAAGTGATTGGTCATGAGTGCAATAGTATATCAAATACTTATTATGAGTTGTAATTTGCTTTGTTCAAAAACGTATGTAATATTCTTAGGTACAAATTTTGTTTTTGTTAAAATAAATAATAAAATTAAGAAGAATGCGCAGTGCCAGAGTAGTAAAATTAATACTAGAATAGAAATTTGTGTTCAAATAGTCGATGCAAATAGAAATAGCACAGTAGTAAGTAGAGAGTGACTATCTTGCTAGCAGGGCGCGATTCGGCATACATTACTGGTTATTTTATGGTTTAGTACGGCTTGTTGCCGTGCCGTGCCGTGTGGTGCCGGCAGTTACATGCCGTGTGGTGCCGGCAGAGTAGAATAGCACCACCCCTTCTCTTCCCGTGGGGGTCGTAAGAGCCGACCGAGGGATAAATCCGACCCAAGTGGATCAGGGTCCTGGAGAAGGAAAACTCCACACTTAAACCCGGAATGGGGTCTCCGTCAGGTGCGATTAAGTCATATATATCGTGCGGCAGACTCCTGCAGCCGACCTGGCTCCGCACGTATCGACTCGTCGTTCCTGTGGAGTCAGCCAGGAAGGCCGAGAGGGTGGCGCAGGTCCTGGGCAGCCCTGCGTTTTCCATAATTGCGTCCCAGGCAACGCAGTGTCTGTGGAGAGGAAACTTCACCCGCGTCTCGCGGATAACAACACGGGAAGTGGCAGTGACCGGTTATAAGTCTGCACGTATGGGCGTAAGTGCGGGCGCCAGGTGTCGCTTCCGTCAGTGGGAGGGTCCATCGTAGACCCACTGATCAGCTACCGCCCGCTCCAAGTCGGGCAGCCCCCGACCAATAAGGTACTGATCCGCCCCGGTGCTGGTTTGCTCTTTTAGGGTGTAGAGAGCACCAGCCTCAACTGGACAATCGGCGCCGTTACATTGTGCACCTGCAACTAACAGGCATAAAAACATCAAAAACCAACCCCGCTTATCCATGCGATTTGCAACATGGAATGTCCGTACTATGAGGACAGGCCTCCCTGACACCTGTGGAGGTTCTTCTACTGACGCACAAGATCTGCGTAAAACTGCCGTAATCGACGCCGAACTACACAGACTGAACATTGCTGTTTGCGCTTTACAAGAGACCAGACTCCCTGACGAGGGTTCCTTGCGTGAGACGCATTATACATTCTACTGGAAAGGAAAGGACAGCAGCGCTGTGCGCGAGTATGGTGTTGGCTTTGCTATACGCAACGACCTCTTAACATCTGTAGAGGCTCCTTGCGGCATCTCGGAACGCATTATGTTGCTGCGATTAAATACGGACCATGGTTACGTATCACTGATTTCTGCTTACGCACCAACGCTATCCTCAACAGATGAAGCCAAAACACAGTTTTATGACCAGCTCGACCAGACTCTACGCGGGTTAAAACCATCTGACCGCTTATATATTCTGGGCGACTTTAACGCTAGGGTCGGACAGGACAACATTGCTTGGCCAGATTGTATAGGTAACCACGGTATAGGGAAGCTTAATGAAAACGGCCAACGTTTATTAGAGCTTTGCTCTAAACACCTACTGTGTGTTACCAATACCTACTTTAAAGGCAAATCAACTCGCAAAGTGTCCTGAAACATCCTCGTTCTGGACACTGGCATCAACTGGACCTTATCCTTACCAAAAGAAAAATCTCCGCGAGACCCTGCACACGCGATCATTTCACAGCGCTGATTGTGACACAGACCACTCCCTGGTGGCATCACAAGTTGCTATAGCTCACAAAAGATCCACTCATCCAAATTGCCCGGTAGGAAGAAGCTCGATCTTCCAAAATCCAGAGACGATGAGGTGGTCCAAAAGTATGAAGAGCTGGTACGCGACGAAGTTGCCACCTGGGATGTAGACGCTCCGATAGAGGAGGAATGGGGCAAAGTAAAAAAGCTACTTACAGAAGTAGCCGGTACGGCTTTCGGTCATCAGAAAGTTAAAAACCAGGACTGGTTCGCTGAAAATCTCGAACACATTACACCTCTGCTCGAGTCCAAACGACAAGCTGCGCTAAAACATCGCCTTAACCCATCCGAAAAGACGCGTATCGACCTATCGAATGCAAAATCAGCTTTACAACGCACATCACGGTACTTCGCAAATGCATACTGGACCGAGCTTTGTCAAAGCATTCAATCATGCGCTGATATGGGAAACTTTGGTGGTGTTTACGATGGGATTAAAAGGCCCTTGGTCCTTTTCTAAAAAACAGCCCCCTTAAAGAAGCGGACGGCACTGTTATTACAGATGCTCAACGCCAACTCGAACGATGGGTAGAACATTATGTTGGTCTCTACTCAGAACCAGTGAACATAATGCCAGAAGCTGCAGATTGCATGCCAAAACTAGCTACCTGGACTGAGTTAGATGATCTTCCTACCATAAGGGAGTACCACAAGGCTGTTAAGCAGCTTAAAATTGGAAAATCACCTGGAAACGATGGTACCCACGCCGAAATTATCAGGCTCAAGTGCATATTACCCATCCTGCACAATCTGTTGTGTAAATGTTGGGAAGCGGGATATATACCACAGGATATGCGCGATGCTAACATCATTACCCTATACAAAGGCAAAGGTGACCGCGGTGACTGTAACTGTTATCGTGGAATATCCCTTTAAGTATAGTAGGTAAATTATTTGCTCGGTTAGTCTTAATAAGACTCCAGAAACTTGCTGATCGTGTATATCCCGAATCGCAATGTGGATTCCGCGCCCAACGTTCCACAACAGATATGATCTTTACACTTCGCCAACTGCAGGAAAAGTGTAGAGAGCAGAAAACACCTCTGTTTGTGGCGTTCGTCGACCTTAACAAAGCCTTCGACACCGTGAGCAGGGAAGGACTCTATACTGCACTTTTAAACATCGGGTGCCCTCCAAAACTTCTAAGCCTCATTAAATCCTTCCACGAGGACATGAAAGGATCTGTTGTTTTTAACGGCAATACATCCGAGCCGTTCGAAATGCGTAGAGGTGTTCGCCAAGGCTGCGTGTTGGCTCCTACCCTGTTTGGTATTTTCTTCTCATTGCTTTTAAAGTTGCTTTCGGCGATGACCAACAGGGTATACACCTGCACACTAGGGCTGACGGGAAGCTGTACAATATCTCGCTTCTTAGGTCAAAGCGTAACCGCGATGACTTATTCGTCGATAGCCTTTTGTTCGCTGACGATGCAGCCTTCGTTGCTAATTCTCAAAGTGAGCTTCAAGACATTGTTGATAAGTTTTCCCACGCGTGTTCTCTGTTCTCAATGTCCATTAATGCCAAAAACAGTAGTGCTAGCTCAAGGTGGAGAAACACCACGTATTTTGCTCGATGGCGTTCCCTTGAACATAGTTGACAAGTTTTGCTACTTGGGGTCGACTGTGTCGAACAATCTCACCCTCGATGCTGAGATCAATACTCGTATCGGCAAAGCGGCGACCATGTTCGGCAGGCTCAGTACAAGAGTATGGAATAATAAACACCTGACCACAAAAACCAAGATAATTGTTTACCAAACTTGCGTTCTAAGCATACTCTTGTATGGAGCTGAAACCTGGACTTCGTACGCAAAACAAGAACGTCGACTCAACACATTTCATATGCGCTGCGTAAGAAACATCTTGCATATAACTTGGCAGGACAGAGTCACAAACGAGCGAGTTCTAGAAATTGCACAGCTGCCTAGCTTTACCGCTTTGCTTAAGCAAAGACGATTGCGGTGGCTAGGGCATGTGTACCGCATGGAACCTTCGCGTCTACCACGGCTTGTCCTGCTTGGCGCCGTAGCTAACGCCAAAAGAGGAGTTGGAAGACCGATGCTACGTTTCAAAGATTGCGCCAAACGGGACATGGCTGCGTTTGACATCGACCATCAAAGCTGGGAGAAGCTTGCTGAGAATAGGGATGTATGGAGAAAGCGTGTGTTTGATGGGCGTAAAGCTCACGACGATGCCTGGTTCGCTGGTCTCGCAAACAAAAGGCAAAAACGACATCTAAACATGCATGTGCCAGTCTCTAATTCCACCTTCGTTTGTAGAGCGTGCGGAAAGTCATGCCGCTCCCGTATCGGCTTATACAGCCATGAAAAATCTTGCCTCAGACACTGAATAAATCGTCTGTCACAGACGTATGAGGCCAATGATGACGGCTTGTTAGTCGTGAGTACAGTCCCATCCGGAAGATGGCGTGAAACTTGGCATGCACGTAGCTTTGACACGTATAATTAATAATTTCGGGGGGGACAGGCTGTCAAATGAATGTTTCCCCCCCTCCCCCCCTCTTTTGTGTCCCTAATTTCAGTTATTTTGCTTTAATTCGAAAACTGTTAAAGTTACATGAAAACTTCCAAAGAGTAAAATATTCTTCATTAAATTCTGCACCACAATTGTCTTTAAAGTACGTTAATAGGACTTATAGTTTACAAGTTATGCTTCTGTGAAATTCATCATTTTTTTGAAGTTGACTTCCAGCTCTGAATTAGCCATAAGTACTTTGTGACAGAATATTCTATAAAACTTGGTATTGGCGTTTGTTAGTTAAGTAGTCTTCAAAGGAAATCCATAGACACTACACTTCATACGCGCCTGTGGGGGTGGGGGGAGGGGGGCAAAGTTAATTTTTTTGGAGCTGAACTTGAGGACTTCTGACTACTAAAGTACATATGAGAGGATAACTTTGGTATCATTTTCGGGTAAACCAAGGACGAAGTATTTATTTTTGGGAAGGATTTTGGTACCTCCCATACAAAAATATGTATATATTAGGCAAAACAGAAAAAAAGTACATTATTTTTCATTTAAACGCTGTTTTCTCCTTGACCTTGGGATATATTCATAAGAAAATAGCATATGCTGGAAGCCACACTCACCCAAATTACAAAACCATATTTGATTTTCGAAATAGTAAGAAAATGCTTAGCCTACAGGAGCCTAAACATTTTTACAAAGTTATGTTTGTAGCTGCTAAACTCTCAAGCTCATTGATTTTTTATGCAAAAATAAGATTACCAACCGCAAAAACATATTTCTCAATTGTCGCCAAACCATACCAGATAGGGAAATGCCTTAATAGCAAAAGTTGTTCATAATGATGAGTTGTCTTCGTTGGCATATAGCAATTGAGGATCTGGAGTACCTGATGTGGAACATCAATACCCCACCTGTTACATAGTTTAACTGGACTGTTGATGTTCCACATCAGGTACTCCAGATCCTCAATTTCTATATGCCAGCAAAGACAACCTATCACTATGAACAACTTTTGCTATGAAGGAATTTCCCTATCTAGTATGGTTTAGCGACAATTGAGAAATATGATTTTGCGGTTGGTAATCTTATTTTTGCATAAAAAATCAATGAGCTTGAGAGTTTAGCAGCTACAAACATAACTTTGTAAAAATGTTTAGGCTCCTGTAGGCTAAGCATTTTCTTACTATTTCGAAAATCAAATATGGTTTTGTAATTTGGGTGAGTGTGGCTTCCAGCATGTGCTATTTTCTTATGAATATGTCCCAAGGTCAAGGAGAAAACAGCGTTTAAATGAAAAATAATATACTTTTTTTTCTGTTTCGCCTAATATACACATATTTTTGTATGGGAGGTACCAAAATCCTTCCCAGAAATAAATACTCCGTCCTTGGTTTACCCGAAAATGATACCAAAGTTATCCTCTCATATGTACTTTAGTAGTCAGAAGTCCTCAAGTTCAGCTCGAAAAAAATTAACTTTGCCCCCCTCCCCCCACCCCCACAGGCGCGTATGAAGTGTAGTGTCTATGGATTTTCTTTAAAGACTACTTAACTAACAAACGCCAATACCAAGTTTTATAGAATATTCTGTCACAAGGTACTTAAGGCTAATTCAGAGCTGGAAGTCAACTTCAAAAAAATGATGAATTTCACAGAAGCATAACTTATAAACTATAAGTCCTATTAACGTACTTTAAAGACAATTGGGGTGCAGAATTTAATGAAGAATATTTTACTCTTTGGAAGTTTTCATGTAACTTTAACCGTTTTCGAATTAAAGCAAAATAACTGAAATTAGGGACACAAAAGAGGGGGGAGGGGGGGAAACATTCATTTGACAGCCTGTCCCCCCCGAAATTATTAATTATACGTGTCAAAGCTACGTGCATGCCAAGTTTCACGCCATCTTCCGGATGGGACCGTACCTTCATACAAGCTCTAGGCTAAGAAGCCGTACTAGTTGTCATCACATCAAGTCATTACAATAAAGGGCGCTTCACACCGGGCCGCACGGCATAGTGACGATGACGGCGTCGCTACGCATGCGAGCGCGTAGAGTGGTGTGTGGTGACTCATACAATCCCATTCGATACAACGTCATATCTATGCGCGTAGTGACGCCGCGCCGTGACTATGTGCACGTCACGCATACGGGCCCGGTGTGTAGAGCCCTTCAACTCAAGCCGGCTATGTATGTCGATTCGTGCGCTGTTGGCAGGGTAGTATCAACGATGCCATAGAAAACGAACGAAGATACAGATAATCATGGTATACAATACAAAATGAAGCCAGCTTACCTAAGCTTCTTCTCCAGAATACTGCAAGTGATGCAAGAATGAAGCGGAGTGCGCACAGGCAGCATGCAAATGATAAAAATAACAACATTTAATAAAAATAATAAACAAGCTCGACGACATTGACAAAAGTAAATACCTTTCGACCGCCATAGTCATCGTCATCAGGTGCGTCCACACCAAGCGAGGCTGCTCGCTGCCTCACTGCCTCGCGCGGCATACGCTCGTACGCAGGCGAGCCAATTTCGCGTTTATTTTGGCTCGACGCGCGCGCGTTCCCCCGAGCATGACCTTGCGTTGCATCGGGTGAGCCACGTAATTTTTTGGTCGTTTGCCTCGCGAGGCAGCGAGGCTGCTCGCTTGGTGTGGACGCGCCTATCTAGTCGTGACAGGATATCTATGTAGAAACATTCTTACATTGACCCGACTTCAAACCTGAGCGGAACCGGCACGTGAATACGCGGTATTCCAATTGGAACAAATTGACAAAGGATTGAGTTTCGCTATCCACGTACCCTCATACTGCTGTAGTTTGAATATGGCTTAAACCATACTGGGTAATTATATGGCATGCCGGTCAAAAGGTCAAAAGTCAAAACAATAATAGTAGAGAAACATAGACAAATAAGGTGCAACAGATAGCATCCTGAAAGTGAATACGTTACAATAATATCATAGATATTGACAGCATGGATGGTAAGAAGTAGCGAACGAAGTATACTAAGAATAGTAGATAGATTTCAATAGGTAGTAGATATACCGGGAATAACGGAAAGGGTATAACAAGCCGAAAGGAGGTCAAGGTACTCATGAAACTGAACAACTTTCCCCATGGAACATGGGTCGAAATATGAGAAAAAAAATTGGACCTCACATACAAAATCGTCGATCAGTTAATTGATTTACTATGAGAGGTCCAAATATTTTTTTCATATTTCGACCCATGTTCCATGGGGAAAGTTGTTCAGTTTCAGGATACCTTGACCTCCTTTCGGCTTGTTATACCCTTTCCGTTACTCCCTGTATATGGCAGGCAGGATTCTTATACTGGATACAGACTGGATAGATAGCATAACTAGAATAATGCATTCAGAAAAGAAGAAATCAAGATTATAAATGCTCGTCCAACAAAAGATTTATCACAAAAGAATTATTCTTTTTTATTTTATCATAGCTGCGTTTTGTGCGTCTGTGCCATAATAGGATGAGATCTACCTTCCAGCGGCCCACTTCCTCGGTTTGAATGTGGAAAACTCGGCTGATTCCTAGCTTGCGATCTTTCCACCGAGCGGCCACATCTGGCCTAGACTATGATTGGTTTGTGCGTTTTAAGCTTGGGAAAAAGTTCTTTGACCCTTTACAAAAACTCACCTAGAAATCCACAATAATCCACATGTACGCACGAAGACTTGTACAATGCCAGTGGTAACGTTGCGGGTCAGGCAGAGTACTTGGCCAAAATTATTTAGGTTTTGCAAAGCAAACAACACGAGAAGAAGAAGACTTAAATGACCTGTCACGCGTGAATTGGTATCGCGGGGTCAATAAACCTTTGTCCAAGTTTTAAATGCACCGACCAGTGTAAAATTTAAGCTTCCAGTTCAATTCCATTAGTGTTATGGGAAGAAATCTATGCATTATTGCTTCTTACTTCTCTACTGATCAGCTAGTGTATGTAATAATGACGTCACCTGGAGCTGAGCAGTATCTCGGCCTCGTCGGGCGTCATGCTGTCGGGCTGCTTGTCGTCGCCGGCGTCCCAGCGCGCGTCGCCCCCCTCCCCGTCCCCCTCTGTGCCCCGCTCCCCGCCCGCCTCCTCCGACACGCTCCATTGGCTGGTGGTCGACTTTTGTATGTAACTATGACGTCACCTGGAGCTGAGCAGTATCTCGGCCTCGTCGGGCGTCATGCTGTCGGGCTGCTTGTCGTCGCCGGCGTCCCAGCGCGCGTCGCCCCCCCCCCCCTCCCCCTCTGTACCCCGCTCCCCGCCCGCCTCCTCCGACACGCTCCATTGGCTGGTGGTCGACTTTTGTATGTAACTATGACATCACCTGGAGCTGAGCAGTATCTCGGCCTCGTCGGGCGTCATGCTGTCGGGCTGCTTGTCGTCGCCGGCGTCCCAGCGCGCGTCGCCCCCCTCCCCGTCCCCCTCTGTGCCCCGCTCCCCGCCCGCCTCTTCCGACACGCTCCAATGTAAGTGTTACGTCACCTGGAGCTGAGCAGTATCTCTGCCTCGTCGGGCGTCATGCTGTCGGGCTGCTTGTCGTCGCCGGCGTCCCAGCGCGCGTCGCCCCCTCCCGTCCCCTCTGTGCCCCGCTCCCCGCCGCCCGCCTCCTCCGACACGCTCCATTGGCTGGTGGTCGACTTTGTATGTAACTATGACGTCACCTGGAGCTGAGCAGTATCTCGGCCTCGTCGGGCGTCATGCTGTCGGGCTGCTTGTCGTCGCCGGCGTCCCAGCGCGCGTCGCCCCCCTCCCCGTCCCCCTCTGTGCCCCGCTCCCCGCCGCCCGCCTCCTCCGACACGCTCTATTGGCTGGTGGTCCACTTAATGTATGTAATAGTGACGTCACCTGGAGCTGAGCAGTATCTCGGCCTCGTCGGGCGTCATGCTGTCGGGCTGCTTGTCGTCGCCGGCGTCCCAGCGCGCGTCGCCCCCCTCCCCGTCCCCCTCTGTGCCCCGCTCCCCGCCGCCCGCCTCCTCCGACACGCTCCATTGGCTGGTGGTCGACTTTTGTATGTAACTATGACGTCACCTGGAGCTGAGCAGTATCTCGGCCTCGTCGGGCGTCATGCTGTCGGGCTGCTTGTCGTCGCCGGCGTCCCAGCGCGCGTCGCCCCCCTCCCCGTCCCCCTCTGTGCCCCGCTCCCCGCCCGCCTCCTCCGACACGCTCCATTGGCTGGTGGTCGACTTTTGTATGTAACTATGACGTCACCTGGAGCTGAGCAGTATCTCGGCCTCGTCGGGCGTCATGCTGTCGGGCTGCTTGTCATCGCCGGCGTCCCAGCGCGCGTCGCCCCCCTCCCCCTCCCCCTCTGTGCTCCGCTCCCCGCCCGCCTCCTCCGACACGCTCCATTGGCTGGTTACTTTTCTACTGATCAGGTATCAGCTAGTGTATGTAAGTGTGACGTCACCTGGAGCTGAGCAGTATCTCGGCCTCGTCGGGCGTCATGCTGTCGGGCTGCTTGTCATCGCCGGCGTCCCAGCGCGCGTCGCCCCCCTCCCCCTCGCCCTCTGTGCCCCGCTCCCCGCCCGCCTCCTCCGACACGCTCCATTGGCTGGTGGTCGACTTGTCGAGCACCTCAATCGAGCCCTGGCTCGCCTCGCTCACTACCACGCCGGAATCCTGAAAAGAGAACAGTGATTATGCAACAGTCTGTGTTATCTTGTAGTGGCAAGAAGTAGACGCTCAGGGCAATGATGGAAGCAAAAAAGGGTCGTTCGAATGTATCCACTGGCGAACGAACGCTGGCTTAGTAACGTTGGAGCAATGGGACTGCTTCGAATTCTTAGTAACAGGAAAGGATCAGAAGGGTCATATCTACAATCTTTGACGGCCATAGTAGTGGGTGTACAGGCGAATACCTGGTGCGCGGCCGAGAGCGTGTCCGGGTCGGAGCTGGCGCGCTCGCCGTGGCGGTGGTCGCGCGTGAGCGGCGGCGCCAGGTCGCGGTACTCGGCGGGCCGCAGCCGCGCCACCACCTCGGGCGAGGGCTCGTTGAAGCCGCCCTCGTCCGACACGCTGGAGGCGCGCGACCCGCCCGACCGCCGCGGCACGCTTTCATCCGCCTCCGACGACTTGCGCCCTCCGCCAACTGAAACATCGATTGCCTATTTTACCATTTTGAACTTTCTTTGTTGATTCAAAGATTCAAAACTTTTATATTCAAGTAGATTCACAAAGAATACTTTTAGAATGTCATTGAAATTCCTTTCTAATAGTGAACTTCTATTCTTGGTAGTAAATTCTGGTAGTAAAATCCAAAGAGAAATAGCCATTACTCAATTGGGTGGAAATTAATTTTCAATAAAATCAAGTTTAATCTACAAAACATTTATCTTTATTACAATTTCAAACAAAATTATGTATCTAGACTAGAGAAATCAACTGAACTGAAAATTTGACAACCGATGTGGCGCAGTGGTTAGCATGCCTGCCTGCCACGCAAAGGTTCCGGGTTCAATTCCCGGTGGGGTCACTCACAAAGTTGATATTTATCACTTTGTGAATTTGTTCCCAGTCTGGTTAGGACATTGCAGGCTGAACCACCTGATTGTCCGCAAGTAAGATGGTTCCGTGCTTCGGATGGGCACGTTAAGCCGTCGGTCCCGGTTGCTGTCTATGATGGCGGTCGTTACACAGCCATGTCAGAGGCCTGCTACTTGTAGTAGGCGGTTGAAAAACTCTGACACCAGGGTTCATCGGGTCGTTGAACGACTCGGTGTCCCACACGAAAAGAAGAAGAGAAATCAAGAAACATTAAAGCGCGCGATAATCGTGGTGCAGTAAGTAGAATTGCTAATTTCACTACTTGATTCATCAGTCGCATACAATTTGAATTTCACTCGTACACTACTCAAGCATGCAAATCTTACTAAAAACTTTGTCCGTTATCGGATCTGAGTTTTCACATAACGCACTCGCAACGGCCATCGGACGTGGCGTGAGGGAATTGGACCGTGGCGAGTGTATTAAACAGGCCTAAATATTAACAAACATAAACCCGACTGCAGTTATATCAATGTTATATTTTACTTTTAAAATCAGTCAGTTTGAATTTATGAAATATGCACCTAGCCAGTAATGTCACTTGCTCTGCTGAGACGTATCAAACGACACCTTAGACGTCAAGCCGTTTAGGCTGTAGACCGTGAAGAAGAAGAATTTACTTGCCCACATACATACATATTACTCTTTAAACGTAACCCTCCTTCGTTCTGAGGCAGTCGGGTAAAAATAAAGTCAAACCCAGAGATGCATTTGTTTGATAACGTTTTAGTCGTAAAACTAGCATAATTAAAGCGTCACGCTAGACAGGTGATATGCCTTTACGGACTGCGCTAAAAAAGTGACAAAAAGTAATTGTAAAGATTATACGCTCAGTTAGCTGTGTTAGTTTAAAATCGATTAGTTAGCTAATAGTCAGCTGATGAAAAGTCAAATCATTCACTTGATGTAAGTCAATACACAATTTTTTTACGCGTTGGCAGAAAACATTTCATATTTCTTATCATCTCTCAGGTTATCTGCTAATACAATCTTGCAAACGCATTCATATAACTGTTATTTAAATAGAAATTGCTCGTTATTTTATCATAAGGAACCACTTAGCATAATGAGAGTAAAAAGCAACCGTTATACCAGACAGCACCTGTGCATTATCAGCATCACAGACATTAACGGAATTAATCCTTACTTTGAAATGGGAAAGTAGTCATAAAACGACAAAATAATATAATCTTAGTGTAGTGTGTGCACTGTGCACTCTGTGAATAAGTATTAGAATATCAGGTTAAGTTTGTATTCATGTTAGATTATCTTTTAAGGAAATAATGGCCAAGTAGATGCCGTAATTTAAGGTGGGTACATTGAGACAGGGCAGTATCCAAATCCGTAACTATCACACCCTGCAACTTAAGTAAATTCTTTGCATTCCTATATTGTGACGTTGGTTTACTCCAGCTTCATCTAGTCCCCAAGCATACCTCGTTTTATCACAGAACTCCTACTATCCAATAAAACAAAGAAATTACGCAGCTTCCATAAAGTGCAACAGTTAGCAGATAATAAGCGCTGCATCTGAGCGTTATTAAAGAGATTACTGTGAGTCGTTCGCCGGCTTGCTGGCTCGGGGTCCCAGCAAGCACTCTACTCACATTTTATCAATCTCTTTCTGCACCAATAGATGGAAAAGCTAGAAAACAAACAGCTTTATAAAATGCAACAGTTAGCATATAATAAAAGCTATATTTGAGCATCATGGCTGCCTATAAAGAGATTACAGAGAGTTGTTTGTCAGCTTGCTGACTCGGTGTCCCAGCTAGCATCTAGCCTAGTCCCTAAGCTTACATTTTATCAGTCTCTTTCTGTCCCATTTCATCTGGCGGTAATCTCTTTAGATAACTGTGAGTCGTTCGTCAGCTTGCTGACTCGATGTCCCAGCAAGCATCTACTAGTCTAGTCCTTAAGCTCACATTTTATCTCTTTCTGATCCAATAAGTGAAAAAGCTAGAAAATAATCAGTTTGTATAAAATGCAACAGTTAGCAGATAATAAGCGCTGCACCTGAGCGTTATGGCGGCCATTAAAGAGATTACTGTGAGTCGTTCGCCGGCTTGCTGACTCGGGGTCCTAGCAAGCACTCTACTCACATTTTATCAATCTCTTTCTGCACCAATTGATGGAAAAGCTAGAAAACAAACAGCTTGTATAAAATGCAACAGTTAACATATAATAAAAGCTATATCTGAGCATCATGGCTGCTAATAAAGAGATTACAGAGAGTTGTTTGTCAGCTTGCTGACTCGTTGTCCCGGCTAGCATCTAGCCTAGTCCCTAAGCTCACATTTTATCAGTCTCTTTCTGTCCCATCTCACCTGGCGGTAATCTCTTTAGATAACTGTGAGTCGTTCGTCCGCTTGCCGACTCGACGTCCCAGCAAGCATCTACTAGTCTAGTCCTTAAGCTCACATTTTATCTCTTTCTGTTCCAATTAGTGAAAAAGCTAGAAAATAATCAGTTTGTATAAAATGCAACAGATAGCAGATAATAAGCGCTGCACCTGAGCATTATGGCGGCCATTTAAGAGATTACTGCGAGTCGTCCGTTGGCTTGCTGACTCGGGGTCCCAGCAAGCCTTCTACTCACTTTTTATCAATCTCTTTCTGTACCAGGAGAAAAGCTAGAAAATAATCAGGTTTCAAAAAATGCAACTGTTAGCAGATAATAAGCGCTGCACCTGAGCATTATGGCGGCCATTTAAGAGATTACTGCGAGTCGTTCATCGGCTTGCTGACTCGGGGTCCCAGCAAGCACTCTACTCACATTTTATCAATCTCTTTCTGCCCCAGTAGAAAAGTTAGAAGATATTCAGCTTTCATAAAAAGCAACAGTTAGCAGATCATAAGAGTACGTGTCCCACTCGGTGTTCCAGCAAGCATCTAGTCTAGTCCCTAAGCTCACATTTTACTGTTTCACAGACAGTTGTCTCAATCCCAATATATGGGCAAAGCTATAAAAGAATCAGCTTGTATAAACTCATGTGTATACGCATAGAGAACAAATTCAGGCTAATGGAAGCTTACACCAGGGTCCATCGAGTCGTTTGTCGGCTCACTGACTCGGTATCCCAGCAATCAAGATAGATAGACAAAATTCTTAATTCATCTAGTCCCCAAGCTTACAATTTATCAATCTCTTTCTGTTCCAATAGAAAAGGTAGAAAATATTCAGCTTTCATAAAATGCAACAGTAAACAGATAATAACCAATGCACCTGAGCATTATGGCGGCCATTAAAGAGATTACCCGTTCTCCCCACTTCCTCAGGCAGGCGGGAAGATCTCGCGTAGAGAACTAATTCAGGCTAATGAGACTATTTTTACCTTCTTCCCGTTCCCACTGTGGTTCGTAGCGCAGGTGTGCCAGAATAAATATAAGTCATAATAAACATAGCGTCTCCAGATTTGCAATGGTAGCGTAGTGGAAAAATTCCGTAAACGAACAAATATAGGAAGGAATTTTAGAAAAAAAAGCTAACAAATTAGGACGATACCCGAATACAAACGTATTTCTCTGTTTTCTTTCCGAATAATGCATGTAGAGCATTTTTTATAATATTAAGGCCTTATATAAGCATGCCTATACTTTTTATTATTTCGATAATATAATTTTAAACTGAAAAAAAGTTAATTACTATGTAAAAAATAATTGCTCATATTTTCTACTCGTAATATTATTTGAAAAATAAAAAATACGAGCATGCCTATAAAAGGCCTATGTGTAATAAAGAAGAATTATAGCTCTACGTACTTTATTTGGAAAGAAAACAGAGGAATGCGTTTATATGAAAACCTCGAGACACCCGCGCGCTCTTAACTACATATGATTCTTCTTCTTCTTCTTCTTCAACCCGTAGCCACCCAATGCTGAGTGTAGGTCTCCTCCAACGATCTCCACTTTCGACGGTCAAGGGCTAGTCTCTTCCAGCTCTTCCCAGTGACCGCGACAATGTCATCTGTCCATCTTGCCGGCTGTCGACCCACGTTTCGTCTTCCCTCTCTCGGTCTCCATTCCAACACTTTCTTTCCCCACCTGTCATCAGTTCTTCGGCATATGTGTCCCGCCCACTTCCACTTTCTACATGTTATCACTTTTGCTATGTCAGTTAACCTGGTTCTTCTGCGTATTTCGGTATTTCTTACTCTGTCGCGTAGAGAAATACCTAACATAGCGCGCTCCATAGCGCTCCGCGCTACATATGATTAATGTTTTCTTAATTTACCTAAAACAAAATTCTGTCACCTTCAACCTAAACGAACCAAAACCTAATCTTTGTAACTAAAGCAACTTTGAAAACGTAAGTAGGTATACAAGAGTAAATAATGTGCGATACTGATCGTGGTATTCGTGGTACATGAAGTGTATTTGACCTAATTAAGTAAACATTGGTTTAGTAGAACACACGCAACAAAAGCATTTATTTGAAAGTTAATTTCAAACATTGACAAATTGATATCCCAAAACGAGATCTATAACTAACTCTACTAGTGTGAATGCGAAAGTAATTTAGTTTGTTGTTCTTTGACGCCGAAGTGGAGCAAGTGATTGATGTTGTTTTATGAATGGAGATAGCGATTTGAAAGTGATCTGTTACTTTAGAGGAGAAATATATTAGTCGATCTCACAGATTTCTTATATTGCTATGATATTACAAAGTTCCTTGTGATGCCGGCATAGAGCATCACCCCAATCATACCAGTGGATGTCGTAAAAAGCGACTAATTAATTAAGGGGTAATCGTCCAGGAAATGGCAGCGTTCTCTGTAAATGCAACAACATCTTGCATTCCACTTGCCAATCTGCCTTCCAAACGTGGTCGGTATGGCAGTACCTCCCATATGGGGAGGCCCATGCCCAGCAGTGGACTATTGTGGTAGTTAAGGTAGGGTACACAGAATAAATAGAAAACAATTTTGACTAAAATGAGCTAAAATTTAAAAATAGGTATACAAACTCGTTAAATGTTACCAAAGAAATCGTTATCATCAGCAGTTTATCAAAACTAAAATCAGCTGTTGGAATCGGATATCGCCTCGTGTATGAGCGTATATTATTTGATTTTATACGTTATTCGTTCCGAGAAACGTCCTTGCCCTTCAAACGTCGGAAAGTCATATTGAATGGTGTTCTGCGTTTTCGGAAACGTTAGCCAAGAAATCTGTATTTGGCGCATAGCAGAGCTATAAGTTAAGGCCAACAAAAATACTCCTAAACAAGCCAAACAAAACTGAAAAACCACGCACAAGATGCAATTAAAAGAAGTGTAAGAAACAACATTACAGTTCGCGGCATATAATTTTTAAGCTTATAAAATGATTATAAAGTGGAAACCTAGCGATGAAGCCTTCAAATATAATTTTCTAAAAGCCGGAATATACGTATAATTTCCTTGATAAAACGTTGTAGCAATACATCAGAGGAATCTTCATGTCATAACACATTTTTTTTACTGCAGTGGAAGTAAGTAGGTATGTAGGGAACAAAACTCAATTACTATACGGGGTGTTAGGGACGGTGTACCGAAAACTTTGCAGGCATGATCAGACTATCAAACTGAACAACTTTTACTATGGAGCCAATGGTGGGAAACGAAAAAAAATTTCCGACCTCCCATACAAAGTCAGTCAGCTGATCGTGAATTTTGTATGGGAGGTCGGAATTTTTTTTTCGTTTCCCGCCATTGGCTCCATAGTAAAAGTTGTTCAGTTTGATAGTCTGATCATGCCTGCAAAGTTTTCGGTACACCGTCCCTAACACCCACGAGCAAGCTACGAAGCTAAATTAGAACGTCAACGAAATAAACATTCCTGTATTCGAATGCCTCGGGAGCAGCTGCTTTATGAATGTTAAAAGCAAGAAATACGTAAGTAATACATTTCATAAATGTTATACGTTTTATGGAGAAAATTATTTTTGCAAATATGTAGCTACATACACAGACAAAATTCAGTAAGTGCACCCAGAAATATAGCTATTTCCTCTTCTACAAAGAAGTTTTATGCGACTGCAGAAGTATAAAATTCAATTTGACATCGCGAATATAGCATAATCAATGGGCCATTTGGCATCTTAGATCGAGAAAGTTAAGATATAGTACCTTAGTAGAGTTATGCAAGTAATGTCTAGCTAGCGAAAATCTTTTGCTATTTTCTTAAAGTCGCAGAACGAAAGTTCTGGCTTCATTGGCTAAGAAAATCCACGAGAGGGTTCGTGTATTTTAACTATAGAAAATACACATATGCATGTACACGAGGGAATGCCACTTTTGGGGTATGTAGCGCTTTCTAAAAACAATTTGAGAGCCGGCGGCGGGTGAGAGCAAAACTCAATTTGCAAGCGCGCGTGGTTATTCGATAGAATAGAGCATTCGACGGCTGCTGTCGAGTGCGATAGCTAAGTGATATTTAAAAGCCCCAATTTAAAAACTTTTACGGGTGGATAATAAAGTTTCGTCAATGGAGGGGTGCTGGTTATGATATAATCATATTTTGTAAATGCAAATGCAAATCCTATGTATTCGAAATCCTAGCAAAACAAAATAATAAACATGTACTAATGGATATGAAAGTACTAATAGGAAAGTATTAATTGTAAAAGTAAGTAAAAGTACTAATAGGATAGGAAAGTACTAATGGAATTTCTTGGCAGATCTACGGCCACATTCTGAATTCATTTTTGTTCCGTACAGGCGGCAGAACGCGCAGAATTTATGACGGGAGCAAAACTCAATTTGCAAGCGCGAGCACCGAGCAGCTTATTCAATGGAGCGTCCGACATCAAGATAACTGAGTAATATTTAAAGCCTCAATTCGCTATGAGCCGGCGATCACGCGATCTGCCGGCCGGCGCCGCCGCGAGACCCACAGAGGAAGAGAGCTGGGTAGGTAAGTTAAAAGACGTATGATTTGTTATGCGACGAAACTTTTGTAATGGAGCGTATGTCACAGTCAACTGGTTAAAAAGGCTCTACAACTGCAAACGCCATCCAACCACAAACCTAGTTCAACATGACAAAACGAAAAGTGGGTATTCAATCAAAGTACCAACTATGTTAAATCGCTGATACTATTGCATTCAGGATATGTCGTGATTGGACATTTAACAGGCTATTTTATCAGATGCGTAAATGGATGCGTAGGTACGATGACAAATAATGAACATATCTTACTAGTATCGCTGAATTTGTATGTTTTCTGAGGTAGCCAGCTCTGGGGTTATAGCTACTCTTGCCCACTTTACTAATTAATTCTCATCTACATCAGCGCGATTGGAATATGAGAATCAACGCGGAAATTGCAATCGGAGATTTCATGATTGGATATTTAACAGGCGATTTTATCAGGCATTAACGATAGTAAATAACGAACATTTCTCACTAGTATACCTGCTACCATAGACTTATATATATAAACTAGCGCCTGCTACATTGTATGCCTTCTGAGGTGGCCAGCTCTGGGGCCACTCTTGCCCACTTTACTAATTAATTCTCATCTACATCAGCTCGATTGGAATATGGGAATCAACGCGGAAATTGCAGTCGGAGATTTCATGATTGGAAATTTAACAGGCGATTTTATCTCAGAGATTCGCGTGCGACGAGTAAATAAAATGTTATCATTGCTGAATTCTTTAGAGAATATAATGATCAAAGATTTCGTTAGATATTTGCTGTGAATCGCAGCAGCTGTATCAGAAGATATAATCTACAGCTGCGCAAAATAGGAGAACACTTTAATGAATCTTTGAACTAAGAAAACTTTGAAACTACTACATTAGGAACTCAAATAGTGGTCTTTAATAGAGAAGATTATGTAATATTATACACCATTAGTTCAAAATCTAATTAATCGTATTTGGAGCGAACAACTTCCTAATGAGGCAAGAGGCCACTTGAAGATCCCACAGCCAACAGTCTGTAACATAATAAATTATGTCGAGTAGATCTCCCCACGCTAACAACTCGTTAAAAGCTTGTACAGATAAGTATCTACATATTTGGAAATTTTACAATTATAAATGCTAATTACATTTTGCTACAAAAAAATGTTTTTATAAGAAACCAACAGCCAGTCACATTCAAAATTTCAAAAGGTCTCCTCATGATACAGGAAAGTAAAGTGAAATGCTCTTTTGAATTTCGAAAATGCACAGCTACAGTCAATTTTAGATGAAAGCTTTACGAAATCTCACCATACTACACCTACCTACAGGTTGATAATAAAACTACGCATATGGCGAGTTCAATGAATGGACCCGAGGCAGCAATGTACTCCGCACCTCTAGCTTTCCGCAAAAACAACATTCATTCATACGACCGCACTCACGCCGTTACATGCATACTTACATAAACATGTACAATAATGTACATGTCTGCTCGATGCTCGCCCGTCAATTCCAATGATTGTGTATGTTTTATTACAGAAAGCAAATAACAGTTATTTATCGTTGTAATGATGCAAGGAGAGATCGTGTTATTATAACAGCAGTTCGTTCATGCAAAAAGATGCATTTACATCGAGAAGACGCGTCCTCGTTCATTGCAGATGGGAACTAAGCAAATCTTAAATTGGATAGTGAGAGCAGTAATTTTAAACAAATTAAGTTTCGTGGTCGTTAAAAAGTAAAATGTTAGCTTCCAAATGGTTCATGCTGAAGGTGCTTAGATATAACGTATTTAAAAAGCAAGCAAAGCTCACGAATCAACGATTACCAAGAAAGTGTTGATCCAGAACTAACCGAGGCAGCAGCTGCAGAGGCGCATGTCGAGGGCGCGCATCGGCTGAGCGCGCGCACCGTCACCGCGACATCGCGCGCGCCTGCGCCCGCGCTCCTTGCCCGCGTCGCGCACGCTCACGCGAACCACAAACTCCCAACGCTGTATCTTGCCGGCACCGCACTCAATTCACCAGAAACACTCGGCGCCAGCACATGTTCCGTGTCATTCACTCGCGCACATCACCGGTCTATTTGCGCAAAAGTTCGTGGAAAGAATACAAACACGCACGCAGAAAACAGCGGAGACGAGCGATAGTAAAAGTTTACGATCGGGATGTTGGACACCGCGCCGGTGCGGACGCCGGTGTAAACAAACACTGCGAGATAAGCTGCTTGGCAACACAGCCAGACGAACGGATTTATGTGTCTCCAGAAATACAACACATATTACAACGGAGGGAGTACATGTTTTGGCACAAATACAGAGGTCAACCGTTTTAAAAAGCACGCAGACGCGTCGGAATGATAACACGACGTCGGCCAATATGACGACAGTTTGTTTATGACGAACCAATTAATAGGTCGACGACAGACGCAATCGCAATATAAATAAGGAAGATCTTCTGCGAGTGAAGTGTGTAAGTTGCCTAGTGCTAGACTAAAATATTAGCTGCTGTAGAGGAAAACCGACAACAAGGTATGCCTAAGGCGTCGCAAGGCAGACAGAAATGAGCGGAAAGTGAGAGGGAATGCAAACTTACAGGAATGCCGACGAAGTTATACAACAGCAGAATTGATAATGAAGAGAGCCACACAGAACTACCAGGGAAAGTTTATCGCCGACCGATACGAGAAACACAATAAGACAAAGGCTCAATTTGCATAGACTCACAGACTTACAACACTATCCATAACGAATCGCGTATTCCGATGTTTTGTTAACGTACAGAAGAAAACGTTTTTAGCGTGATTGCTATATGCACTCGTTTATAACAGTTACAACAAAGTCACTAAAGTCTTGTAGAAACGTTTAGATTGTTTGAAAGCGTTCGCACATTGGTTTTATTGTGTGAATTGGCGAGAAGATGGGAGTTAATGAAAGGGAGCGTTCTGAGCAGGACGACGTCGCTCGGGTTACTGCGTCGCGGCGGAGGCGGCGGCGGCGTCGGCGCAGCTAAATCGGGATCGACTCGCAACTCTCGAAACGACTCAAATACCTTGACTTCCTCAATATTACATTGAACCCGCGGCGTTAGAGACCGCCAAACGTACGTCAATCGACGCCTACTCATCTCATGCTTAGGAACTTCCTACGAACTAAATAATAGGTGATGACACGTGAAGATAGCTTGACAACCTGAGAGCAACTTTTTGGCATTTTAAGTGATTTTAAACCATGCGGTACAGTATGGTGTGGTGCTGTGCCGAGTTGAACTAGTCACGCCTTTTCTACTCGGGGGTGTAGTATCTTATAATAAGACAGTACCTAAAAGGCGCCTCAGGACACATCCAGATAATGGAGTACCAGTATGTTCTTGCACTGTACCTACTTCATAAAACCTCCTGGCGTAAGTGTGGTTATAGTACTGCTTCGTTAATTTTACTGGCATCATAAGTTCAAGCCTTTCATCCAACAGAATGTATTTATCTGGAAACTTACACTTTATAAATGGCATCTAATTACAAAATCGCATGACACAGCGACTCTAGTCTTGATTTTCCCTACGACCTATGACCCTAAATTAGTACAGCTGACTGTCACGGACGGTGGCAAAATAACGAAAGCAGGTGGTTTTAGGTTATTATTAGACATCGTTATCTTTGGAGCACTATAGTCTGACAAGCTCGTGCGCGACCTCCCTGCGGGGTACAGACGGTCGGGGGGCGAGGAAGCACGTCATTTTAATATGACGTGCGGCGCGGATGCGCGCGTCTCCCTTCCCCGCTACACCTCCCGCTACCCGCTGACATCTCTCCCCCCAACGTCTGTCACCCCTAGGGAAGGTCGCGCACGAACATGACGGACTATAACAAAAAATTCGTAGAGGTGGCGTACTTTATCGACACCTTAGGTATCGACAGATTATATTCAAGTACCTAGTTGCTGTCAAAGCGAAACCAAAGAGTTCATAAAAATATACGTCCGTTTAAAATTGCAACGGATAAGAAGACCAACAAACATAACATTTAACTTAAAAATTTAATTCCACCAAAAAAATACTGCAAACACATTAAGGGTTGAACCACCCCATGAAACTGAGCAACTTTCCCCAAAAAAAATAGGTCAATATCTAAAAAAAAAAATTTTAAAGGATTGTTTTACACCATGTCAAGGCCATGTTGATATGTTAGAAGCATGAAAACATCGATAACTTGTGTTTCGATAAAAGTCCGCAACTCATCTCTATGACATGACAACGTCATTCGTGCTCCAAAGATAACGATGTCTAGTTATTATAATGTTTTTAAAGCAGCTTTAATCATTTTCTATGTGCAATGAAATTAACAAAATAATATAAGGTTTCGAATGTTCTCAGTAAATAGGTTACGCTGGAGTAAACCTGATATGTATGTAATCTGTTAAATTTGATACAATAGAATTTGAGCTACAAAAACTCATTTCCCAATGTCCTCCTATTATCTGAGTTCCAGTTATACACGATATTTTATTCTGAAGTATCATGTTGATGTAAAAAGTGTCGTCCAAGGGATGTGCTGGCTTAATTACAACAACATCCTACGCAGCGTACCTACAAAACACGTTTTGCTACTATAGCAACAAGGTCAGACTTTCCGGAAATTCTACGTAGATAGGTACTGCTTGCGATTACGACTTTTGCATTTATAGAGACATGCACGTCCTACATAATTTGCACAATTTGCAAAAGTTTTATTTACCAATAAATACAAGACGTGACCAATATACATGATGTAGGTATAATAGAGCCGAATACGTCAATACGAAATGTGTCTGCAGGCAGATGATAAGATGTAGATATGTATGAAGGCATAGAATAACAGATAAGGACTTTTATATGGGTTTATGATAAGATAACAAATGAGCTGTTTTGCTGTGTTTTCTTTATGTTGTTTTAGATGATTACCCTTTAGAAACTAGCCAAATAACAATGCCACATAAAGTTGTGGCCATAAATTAAATCAGGATTGCTTATAATGAGATTACTTACCAGGCGATGGTGAAGCATCAAGAGGAGGCGACGCAGCAGCATGATGTACAGGCGACGCCAGAGGGGAGGCGAGGGGAGTGCGGGGGGCGTCGGTCGCGTCCCCCGCAGCCGTCGCGACCCCCGCCACCGCCTCCGCCCCCGCCGGGGACTCCGGCGTAGACGACCGCCGGGCACTCTTCTCCTCCCATTCACCACTGAAGTGCACCGGCTCGTAATCATCGTCCTCACTTTTAGACACTGTTTTCTCGCACTCAACACTCTCATATGGCGTCGGACTCTCCGGAGCGGGAGAGCGACGATCACACCCGTTAGAATCTGCCGACGGTGACACTGTCTCACTTTTCGGAGAAGCGGGATGTTCAATCGCACTTTCCATAACACTCTCCGAAATGGGCACACTTTCCGGGGACACTGTCGACTCCCGATTGGCAGGCGCAAACTTTTCTTCGTGAGGTAACGGTGGAAGAGGTGATTTAGGTGATCTTGCCGTCGGTGTCGGTGGAGACTTCTGGTAGCGAGGCAGCAACACCGGCTCCGCAGGGGGAGTTGTCGGTGAAGGTGACACACGTTCGATCGGTTTTGTTATTGAACTAGGAGATTGTAAATAATCAGTCTTTTTTGGCGATGGCAAGTCCTCTTTTGTCACGTCTCCCTCTTCCTTTCTCGGAGACACAGTGGATCGACTTCTCGGCGACACTATTTCAATCGAACTTATTTCTTGCGAGCTTGGTTCTACCGTGGCTTTAGTAGGTGAACTGAAAGTGTCTTTCTTCGCACTAGGGGACATGAAAGGATCAGTTCTCGCAGTGGGCGAGACTATATTATTAGATCTAGATGAAGGTGAAACAGGAGCAATATTCTTAATTGGACTAGGAGATTTTGCTGCCGGCATTCCTCTGTTAACCAAAGTCGAGGGCAGAGTGGTCGGGCGTTCAACTTGAGAATCGCCGGCGCATGGCGACAGAGGCGGCGAGTACACTCGCGAAGGAACCACGTATCTCTCAGCAGCTTCAGGCGATTTCCTGTCTGGATAACCGCTAGAATATTTAGCCTCAACTTTTTGTTCATGATCAGATCGTGAAGTTCGTGTTTTGTTGAAATGAGCTGTCCAATTCCTCTGTTTTTCTATCAATTCTTTGTTAAATCTTCGGTCAGGCTTCTCAGGTTTGGGCAAAACGCTCGGTTTCGCAGGTTTGGGTGGAGGCTGAGCGGCGCCTCCGCCGCCGTTGGCGATGCGGTCGCCGTTGAGCGTGTGCGCGGCGGGCGGGGGCGGGGGCGGCGCCACGATGCCGCGCTGCGGACTCACCGAGCCCGCGGAGCTGGACCGCGACCGTGTCGGCAGCGCCGGCGGGAAGCCGCGCGTCCCTGCAAATGTCGACGCCGCCGAGGGCGACTTCTCAATCCGGAATCCTCGATTCTCTTCGCCTAATTTCTCAAACAGAGCTCTCGCATTTTTGAACCGCGCGAGGTGGCTCTCTGTGCGTACAACAGTCACGTCGGCTCCACGCATATCGTCGTCGTCCCTTGACGGCATTCCTTGAAATATATTCGCAATTTTCGAAACTTTGGGGCCTGGATGAGCTTGTTTCTTGCACTCCTCCATACTAGCCGGATGCGCCCGCTTTAATCCGACCTGGAAAGAGAGAAAAGAAATGTGAGTTGAAATAATAAAATATATATGACGCGGAGGTATGAGCTGATAAAGAGATAACCGTTGTTGCAAAATAAGCGGTACGTACGGCGCAGGTGTTAGCGCTAGGGCCGCGCGCGGCGGGCACTGCGCGCTAGCGGCGGAGCGGGCAGGCCGGGGCTGCGCGCGCGCCGCGACCTAGTCTGATTGTTCTCCGCGTAATTTAACAACAGATAGCGATAGCGCTGATAACGCGCATTCTTATTTGAACGCCCCGACGAGTTGACATTGCACGCTACTCTAACACGGATAACACATGTTTGCTTTTGCAGAACTTGTGCCATTACCTACTGAAACATTAGTCATGTTTTAGTAATTTATGCAGTTAATATTGGCTTCCACAGTGCAGTGTGACAAATCGATGCATATTTTCATTACCCAGCAATACCTACTGTACAAACAGTGGCAAGGCAACCGGCAGGTACATCAAACACGTGCATTTGGAACAATAAAACAGCCGGCACTTAGACCAACTTGTATAATGGCTGTAACATGAGATAGTTTCCAATGTCATGCATGACTTGATAAATTACAAATATACCTCGCCTAGGTATAGGTATTATATGAACGATAAGCCCTTGGATTAGAACCTGTTATAGTTTATTAACATGCTAGAATCAATACTCAAAGGAATAAGACAATGCGTATGTGAAAAGTAAATTCAATACGCTCGATTACACATAATTATGAAAATAATAAACTGATAAAACTAACAAAGCGTTATCGCTATCTACTAGAGATTTCATCGACAGATAATGAGATAAACATTCAATCAGTGCCATTCAATCGCCGCTTATTATTCAGCAACGTCCGGTGAAACACATTTACCAATTTTAATATTTTCCTTTGTAAAAATGTTTGTCTTGCGAATATTTATTTTGGTGTTCGGGGTGTCCTATGCGAACGAGTGCGAGCTGGCGCAAATGTGCGTGACGGACCTGACTTGTCCGGCAGGGCAGACTTTGGTCCCAAATACAGCTGTTAATGGATGCTGCCCCAGCTGCCAAACACCTTCCACTGGAGGTAATGTATTGCTCTTTTACTTTATAACAATGTTTGTCTTGCGAATATTTATTTTGGTGTTCGGGGTGTCCTATGCGAACGAGTGCGAGCTGGCGCAAATGTGCGTGACGGACCTGACTTGTCCGGCAGGGCAGACTTTGGTCCCAAATACAGCTGTCAACGGATGCTGCCCCAGCTGCCAAACACCTTCCACTGGAGGTAATGTATTGCGCTTTTACTTTTAATTTTATATAGCGTCTATCGACTTTATTAATGTCGCACGGCAAGCTCACCTGCCCACATTGCGCAGGGGAGTTCCCAGCAAAATTGGCTATAGATAGTAGCCGCACACAGCAACGCCGCTTTTATTTGGAATAGAAATGATCGCAATGGCCGAAATCATTCGGAAGGAAATGTCTCCCATGTAGATCACTAAGGCGTGGTTTTGGTCATTCTGAACTTGATACGAATCAATGTTTCAGAGGATGTAGCAGAACTAAGTAGGTACGGGCGAGATCGTATATGTGTAAAACTTCACACGAGTGGTGTATGCAGGTCGGTATACGGCGGAAATAAGCCGATGTGGTCATATCGGCCGTTACTAGACCGCAGTCTCCGGGAAAGGAGCCATTATTGGAGAAAATCCGGCCCCGGTTGCACTTGATTTCATTTACTGATTTGTTGCGCCAAACTGGTTTATATTATTACAAAATACGTAGTCAATTTCTATATGTATTTGTTTTTTAACAGCACCTTCGTGTTAGCAATGAACTTCGAGCAACACAGGCATTGAGATTAGGTATAAATTACTGCTGTTATAGTCTGCTCTCATCAATCTCCATCATTATCATTACTTATTATAATATAATCTATCTTAGTAAATTATAATTCAATTTCAACGATATTTTCACTTTATGTACTCAACACTTGAAAACCAATTAGAATTGTATTTGCTTTTTGCAGTCGAGCGAGTCGAGTTGTAATACATTTTTAAAGTTCGAATTTGACCCGTCGACTTCGGAGGCGAGACCACTTTCATATTAATAGCTGTTTCCGGTTTTAAGATTCGCAAGCTAGCTAGCTAAGAATGCCAGATATAGTCAGACTTCCACACGCAAAGATATGCACATTTGATTTAATATACATAATGGTTAATAGTCATGTTTCACAATAACTTGCTAAGTTCGCCTCATCAGCAAAACGCACGACCAATACCTGAGTAATTCTTTGCATATATGTAGAAATATTGTAGCGCATTCATTATTATGATTCATAGAAATGTTTACTTTATTTACGTTTATCGAAGATATGTTAGTAAAAATAGTTTTGAAAGAAACACTATTAGCCGCATACTACCTACATTGACTATAGCACTTTCTTTTAATTATTTTCATATATAAATGTTTTCATATAAACCTCATCATGATGATGAATGCTCAATATGCAGCCCTAGGTACGGCTGACTGGTTTTAGTTGCTTTGGAAAGAAGATCGTGAAAAAACTATTAAACTAGCTAGACTTTAAGATGACAGACACCTACTATCAATGACCGAAAACTTATCCCCGGGTATCATGTTTATGTTTATAAGCCTTTATTGCTGATACTTAAAATTATTACATTGCATTTCATTAAAAAGCAATCATTAAATTACATTTCATCTTTTCATTTCATTAAATTACACTTCTTAAAGCATTTACCTAAATCATTATCTCGTTTAATAAAATAAATAACCATTTTTTATTTCCAATAGCATCGGTTCGGTATCTGCGTGTCCATTTAGACACGTAGGCCTAGGATAGGAATATTCTTGCTCTTCTTGTCCATAAAGGTCCTGCAGTAGCTATGATATCGTCTACCCATCGTTTTATAGATCTCCTTCTTTTGTTATGTCTACTGGCCATTTCTCGACTTTGTCTCTGTTCTTATGGCCCGGGGTATCATAACAATTAATATTGAACAATATTTCAGGGGTGGTTATCCAGCAAGATGGGTGCCAGGCTCCGTCCAACTGCTTGCCAAATGGAAAGTATGCCCCAGTCCAGTGCAAAGGAGACATGTTCATAGGCAGGCAAGTCTTCATACTTTTTATATCAAACAAAATCTCTTGTTCACAAAATACGTAATCAGATTCATGCTTTTGGTACTAGCCAGTGACTTCCTAGAGTCGGAAAATTACTTCTAGGACTTAGAGAGTACTAACGTTATAAATACCTAAACTAGGCTTTTTATTTTGGGAATGATTACATCCTTTTACTTATACACTAGAGGAATATTGTAGCTATGAATGAAGACTGCTATTAAGTAACTATTTGGTGCATTCTTTACACTAATTAGTCATGTAAGGTGCTCTTTGTACAGATGTTTCTGCACCGACGAAGACGGGAACAGAATATTTGGACAGATGTGGCGCAGCGAGGCGAGCCAAATGACATGTGGTAAGCAAGCATCTTCCTACGGGCCCTAGGAAGGTTCGATTTAAATTGATATAAGTATAAAAGCAAATATTTTCTCAACTACCAGTATAAGCAGTACAACGATCTGAACTGATCTCGCGACTGCATAAGTTTGCGTTCAAGCATGGGTACCTACAGTAACTTACTTTGCGCTTATTGCGTACCTTTTTGCAGGAATGCATCTTTTCGCTTTTCTTAGTTTTCCCACGACACAGTGATTTCTACACGGAACAACTACTCCATTTCTATGGTTTTGCTTACTCGGACCAACTTGCAAGTATTTTCGTTAACTTTTGGATACAAATTATACAACTTTTTTATATTTTTCAATTATTTCTAGTCCACTAACTATTTGCGCAAAAAAGACAGTAATTTAGGCACTTTTGTTACGTATCAAATTATGTCAAAACATATCTGACAATGAATAAAAGAATTGACATGACAAAGCTGACTACAAAAGCAACTTTTGGAGCGCGAAGTTTGCATACCAATGATACCAATAATAGTATAGGTATAGGTCCTTGGAGGAACATTGGACTACTGAACGGGACGGAAGATGCGTTGCTCGAAGGTATAGGTCAGTGGTATAGGTCAATCAATCAATATCAATCGATCCTGTGAATCAATCCTCCATATCAATAGTTGGCAAAATTGTTCGCAGAGTTGGCCGCTGTGGCTATAAACTGTTTGATAAACTGGCGCCAAAATATTAATTCTACTTATTACATTTCATAGCTTGCAGTAGACGAAGGTATGAGCTGGAGAAGGCAGGCAGGAACGACGTCACACTTCACTGCACAGCGAATGGGGACTACGAAGTGCTACAGTGCGACGACGGACTGTGCTGGTGCGCGGAGCCCAAGACAGGCCAGCCCACAGTCATACCATTGCCCGAGGAGGATATGAAACACTTGCCTTGCTGTAAGTATGACGTCACTACACTGCTCAACGGGGACTACAGTACTACAGTGCGACGACGGACTGTGCTGGTGCGCGGAGCCCAAGACAGGGCAGCCCACAGTCATACCATTGCCCGAGGAGGATATGAAACACTTGCCTTGCTGTAAGTATGGCGTCACTACACTGCTCAACGGGGACTACAGTACTACAGTGCGACGACGGACTGTGCTGGTGCGCGGAGCCCAAGACAGGGCAGCCCACAGTCATACCATTGCCCGAGGAGGATATGAAACACTTGCCTTGCTGTAAGTATGGCGTCACTACACTGCTCAACGGGGACTACAGTACTACAGTGCGACGACGGACTGTGCTGGTGCGCGGAGCCCAAGACAGGGCAGCCCACAGTCATACCATTGCCCGAGGAGGATATGAAACACTTGCCTTGCTGTAAGTATGACGTCACTATACAACGGGGACTACAGTACTACAGTGCGACGACGGACTGTGCTGGTGCGCAGAGCCCAAGACAGGGCAGCCCACAGTCATACCATTGCCCGAGGAGGATATGAAACACTTGCCTTGCTGTAAGTATGACGTCACTATACAACGGGGACTACAGTACTACAGTGCGACGACGGACTGTGCTGGTGCGCGGAGCCCAAGACAGGGCAGCCCACAGTCATACCATTGCCCGAGGAGGATATGAAACACTTGCCTTGCTGTAAGTATGACGTCACTACACTGCTCAACGGGGACTACAGTACTACAGTGCGACGACGGACTGTGCTGGTGCGCGGAGCCCAAGACAGGGCAGCCCACAGTCATACCATTGCCCGAGGAGGATATGAAACACTTGCCTTGCTGTAAGTATGACGTCACTACACTGCTCAACGGGGACTACAGTACTACAGTGCGACGACGGACTGTGCTGGTGCGCGGAGCCCAAGACAGGGCAGCCCACAGTCATACCATTGCCCGAGGAGGATATGAAACACTTGCCTTGCTGTAAGTATGACGTCACTACACTGCTCAACGGGGACTACAGTACTACAGTGCGACGACGGACTGTGCTGGTGCGCGGAGCCCAAGACAGGGCAGCCCACAGTCATACCATTGCCCGAGGAGGATATGAAACACTTGCCTTGCTGTAAGTATGACGTCACTATACAACGGGGACTACAGTACTACAGTGCGACGACGGACTGTGCTGGTGCGCGGAGCCCAAGACAGGGCAGCCCACAGTCATACCATTGCCCGAGGAGGATATGAAACACTTGCCTTGCTGTAAGTATGACGTCACTACACTGCTCAACGGGGACTACAGTACTACAGTGCGACGACGGACTGTGCTGGTGCGCGGAGCCCAAGACAGGGCAGCCCACAGTCATACCATTGCCCGAGGAGGATATGAAACACTTGCCTTGCTGTAAGTATGACGTCACTACACTGCTCAACGGGGACTACAGTACTACAGTGCGACGACGGACTGTGCTGGTGCGCGGAGCCCAAGACAGGGCAGCCCACAGTCATACCATTGCCCGAGGAGGATATGAAATACTTGCTTAGCTGTTAGTATAACGACGTTACATTACACTACACGGCCAACGGTGATCAGATCACACGACGCTACGCTCGCGCTCCCTAGTCGATATGAGTACTAGATATTAGATATGAAAACACAAGGCCGCGAGAAGTATTAAGTACCAGCTCAAGTTTTCGTAAACTTCACGAAGCACCTTCATCATGATCGCTTAGCAAGTTAAACTGTGCTTAGTCCATGTTAATCGTGTCACGGAGCTTTTAATCGGGAACTTTCAGCATAATCTTTTAACTTGGCTCAACTAGCTAATTGACTCAATCGGCGACGTCTATTAGCTCTCCACGGGAGGTCGGCGAGCTCTTTCCCGGTGAAACTAGGTCATTGCATTTTGTATCTTTTTCTAATGCATTTATATGACTCATTTTTACTTCCGCACCTCTCGTCTGTGACGCCATTTTTTATAGGTAGGAAGCCTACTCTGTGGCGTCCTGTATAGGACTTTGCCACAGACAGGCGATTATTTTATCAACATCGCGAATATCCGATTTCCATACGGTAGCTTGGAAGTATTAGTTAAAATCGCTGGCTTTTTATCAAGATTCTGTATACTACTTAAAATTAAAATCATCTCCGTAACAAATAAGAGACAATAGAGTTTAGTTAGAGCAATGTTTCTATGCCAAGTACATACGTAGTACAGTACACTGTACGTTACATTACAAGTATTATCAAAGGAAACTGCGGATAAACGGAATTCCTACGAAAACATCTCATTGTTGTGGCATAGTTGCTACCTGTACGGAGGCAAGGCACGCAGGCATTGTTGATCCATAATTTAGTACCAGCCGAGAGTATCTCGAGAGCTGTGACGTCATAGAAGGGTTAAGGTCAGCTCTTATCTACCTTTTATGTATTCACGCATTGAAGCATCGACCCCGAAAGTCTATTCTTCGGCACAATGTATCCTGAAATCTTCCGGTACTTACCTTACCTATAACCCAAAATGACTACTACTACTATAACAGCCACAACAGTCCACCGCTGGACATGGGCCTCCCCCTATCGGGGGGTATTGCCATACTCACCACGCTTGGCAGGCGGATTGGCGAGCGCAGTGTAAGATGATTCATTTACAGAGAACGCTGCTGCCCATTCCCTGGATGAATATACCTTAGTCGGTTTTTACGACACCCACGGGTTGAATTGGGATGATGCTATTCTAAGCCGGCATCACACGACTAGCGTTGAATAACATTACTAAAAGTTTACACACTTTTCAAAGATCCGCAGTTTTCACGTCCATTTCTCAATTTACAGACAGCGCAAGAGTGATGGGCGAGCAATATCTGAGAAAGTGTGAAAGCGTCGTATACGCACTATCCAAGATCCACAAGGAACAATCTGAGCACGGCACAAATTTCCTCGGAAACCCCACCACCTTCTGCGACTACGACGGAAGCTTCGGACCCTATCAGATACAAAATGGCATGTGAGTATTTCTTCCTCATTTCTAAAGTATCGTGCTCTATAATTTCGGTAATTAAATTATCTGATAATGATGAGTGATGGATTCGGTTCCTCCCCTTGTCATCACATCGCAACACCTCGTTAAAGCACGCGACTTAAGCATGTCTATACTTTATTCTAATAGAACACAATAATCTGATTATTACCTGCACGTAAATAAAGTAAGCAAAAAATGTTTGCTGTTTCAGCGCATACTGCACGGGTCGAGACGCCAAAATTCTAGGCTCTTGGCAAGCTAGTTCCAGTGAAATGGCGGGCATGAATTGCAGTAAGTATTTTGCATTAAATTATAAGTACTATGATAAGTTTTTATGCAATGGGAAATTCCGAATAACAAATCATACAGCTTTTAATTTAATGCATCTTATTCGACAGAAGACGGGCCTTTGGGTCTTTCCCTGCTCTAGCTCCGTGCCGTGCCCTGTTGTGGGTAGAAGTGGGCTTAAAATGACGACAATAATGATTCGACAGATTGGACAAACCGTTATTAAATCTCGTAATTTGAAACTTTGGAATTTTCCAATAGGAACTAACGCCGTCTAAACGCAGTAAACAGGCAAAAGGAAGCGTTTGTTCAAAATGTTTCTCTCTAAAATACTTAGGTCACATCACTAACATGAATATAATAATGCAAACGAGATAGCCGGGAGGGCATTGGTGTACCGTTAGCATAGCAAATTCGCATTGTAGAGCGGCGGCGGCGGCGGCGGCGGCGCGGCACCCGCCGGACCGGCTGGTCGCGGCAGGCAGTCGGCGGCCGTGACCCTGTTCCCGATATGTGGCACAGCACCACCCATCTCAGCGTGGAATGCGGAGACTAATACGCAAATTCACGCGGAAGGGCATACCAACATTTTCCTGACCTTGCGGTTGAAAAACTCTATGTCATCGGGACGTTTGACTCGATGTCCAACACGATAGATGAAGAATTTGATAGCGATAAATCTGAAGAACAGCAGCGGCGGCTTTTCTGCATTCGACAATTGATAGATTTTTTTCAGTCAGGTCATAAAATTTATTTTTCAATTATTAACAATCCAATCGCAAAATGAAATGATTGATGATTTATCATATTAGTTTCATTTCCTATTAGTGAATATTTTACCAAATTCGCTGCTATATGCTAACATATGTTTGAGTAGCATCGAGATTGAACAGGGGCATAAATTAATTATACCCCGGCAGTCCCAATAGACCGCGACAGCTCACGCGGTATTCATTTGCTAAAAGGCAAGTGGAGTTGTTGACCCTTTGATGACCTCAACAATACTCAACATTTCTGATTCAACATAAATTTTTCCATATTCTAGTCAAGTAGAGCAAAAGATTTAATGAAAATTATACATGCAAACGTAAAATTGGGTACTTTCGCTCTGGGAGTACATTTAGCAAGAAAATAAAGTCGATTCAATGTGATTTGACCAAGATTTGAAAGAATATATATGTTTCACGTAGAAGATGATGTTGATTAAGGATTTATATAGAAACAAGGAGACAGCCGATGTGGCCCAGTGGTTAGTATGACTGCCTGCCACGCAGAATGTTCCGGGTTCAATTCCCGGTGGGGTCACTCACAAAGTTGATATTTAACACTTTGTGAATTTGTTCCCAGTCTGGTTAGGACATTGCAGGCTGAACCACCTGATTGTCCGAAAAGCAAATGGTTCCGTGCTTCAAATCGGCACGTTAAGCCGTCGGTCCCGGTTGCTGTCTATGATGGCGGTCGTTACACAACCATGTCAGAGGCCTGCTGCTTGCATTAGGCGGTTGAAAAACTCTGACACCAAGGTTCATCGGGTCGTTAAAGGATTCAATGGGAATCATCTCACTCTTATTATTCCGCTTTTGGTCCACTAGTCGCGGAATCGCGGCACTATTTCCATTAATTGTACTAGCCGCGGGCGTCGAACTGCCAAACTGCGTGAGAACTCGTCATAATTTCAACTTTAGTGGACACAATGACCCATCCTATGTTATTAACATGCTCGCGGCCCCCATTACGTAGGCGAGCATTGCCATGGCTCTCTGGCCGTATTTGGACACGTGGGACTCGATCCGATTCACACATCTTTATTTCATTGTTTCCAAATTCGACAACTATTTTAAAATCTGGCGATTTAGTAAGCTACTTCTTGAAACTTGACCATGAACTGCCATGACATTTGCTTTCGGTGATACTAAGTACATATATTGGTCTTGTCAGTATACCTATCTACTCGTATTGTATTCGATCGAATCTAATAATTTCTCATTTAGTAGAAAATGTTATTTAGTGTTGGTTGAGAACAGTCGGAAAACTATGTTCTATTTATGTACGAGTAAATAGGTACGGAAAGTTAAGTTTATCTTTCCTAAACAGTGTAGTTAGCATAATTGCACATTCTTATGTGTTTCTAAGTTTTAATTCGGTTCGCCAGGTCAATTTTTTTATGCCTTATTTTGATATTATAGATCATTCTAAGAAACTATTTTCGATATTTTGAAAAGATATTATTTATTTATATTTTAAATATTTTTTTAAAGTTTTGAGGTTTTACTCAATCACTAGGCTGCATATTCACAATATCTTTGCCTACACCTGGGCTTTAAAAATAATAATAATGGCAATCTATGGATAATCAAAACGTCAAACAATTGTCAAGTGTACAGATAAGTAGAGATGTAACGTCACAACCCGTAACGGCTTATCGATGTCGATATTTAGCGCTGGCGTGAGTAAATATTCAGTAAAATTTTATTCAGCTTATTTTAGGAGCTTGTTATTACCTACGATACGACTCGTGTTTAACATTACCATATTTGCAAAATATTGGCATTAAGACTCTAAAAGCTACTAAGTGAGTAGGTTTGCCGACTGCCTGTGTCAGAGGCTTCTACTCTAATAGTAATCAAATTAAAATACACTACGTCTGACAAAATTTTTGAGAGTCATTCAGAATACTAAGTATGGCCATAGTGACAGTTTGTCAATCTTCTACCAAAAAATTGCAATACACACCAACACTCAAAAGTCGCTGCTTACGACACCCACGGGAAAGATATGGGGTAAGCTGGCACCACACGACAGCTTTGTTCCTTATGAATAAACAACATTTTGCACTGCGCTCACCGATCCGCCTGCCAGACTAGGTGATTATGGGAAATAATACCCCAAATATGTAAAGGCCAATACTTGCTGTGGGCCCATGGCCAGCAGTGTACTTTTGTAGCTGTTATATGTTATGGTTCTATACCTACATATTTATAAAAGTGATATGCTTTGAAAGGGAACGTTATCCAATAATAATATACAAAAAATATTTTTAGCATTTATTCTTGATTCATCACATATGAAGTAAATTCAAGCAGACAAACGCAAACGCATACGCAGGAGACACGTCCTTAGCAAAAAAAGCAACTCTGCACTGTTCCATATGTTATTCACAGCAGTACTGCAAAAAATACTAGAAATACTTCGTGTTTATTTGTGCACACCATTTTTCCAACAGCCATTCCAAAATGGGTACCAATAATATGTACTGATAATCACTTGAATTATTCTCGTACAAAGGTATAGAACAGCACTTACCTCCCATCTTAAACAAATAGAACACACATAGTTAGTTTTTATTTTTAGTTTAAAATATTGATTACGTCACGAATCAAAGCAAAAAAAATGGTTTGATCTAAGCTACACATAGGATCTTAAACAAATATCGATAAGTAATGAGTAGCACTATTGTTTACTTCGGCACCACAATTTGGTACCGACTTTGTTTGAAATTATACCATTAATATAGCCGAATACTAATATTTTTCTATAAAATGCATTATTTATTAGCTGAACTGCGATAAAATACACTCTTTTTTGTACTTACGAGGTTTGAAAAATAGCGAATTTTGCCTTAGAACTCATATTTGTGGCCGACCACGTAAATGTCAGTGTTTTCAATATTTAACACAGCTACAACGCCAAATCTATTACTTTTCGAGCGACAGGAGGTCGCACTAGACACTGTTCACAAAATTTTCCCGTAAAAGTCGTTGTAAAATGCGCATTTTCTTTAAAATATAAATTTTTATATAAAAACAAAACAACAAAAAACGATTGACGGATAATGCAAGAAAGACAATGTCAAATTACCATAATACAAACTCGTTGTTTTTTTTCTCAATTAAGGCAAAAGGTTTATTCAATATAAACCTTAAGGTTCTATTTCAGAAGGTCAAATAGAGGTCATCGAAGGCAAAATATTTTATTAAAATTTCTTAATTAAACTTAAAATAATCACCAATCTAATACGTAGATATTGTAGATAAAGTGTAAATCTCGAAACGGTTTTGAGATTTTAGTTGAAAATGACCTTGTTAGCATACCGAATTGAATACAGGAACTCAAATAAACTAAGTATTTAAGTCAAACGGCACGACGGTGTATCTACTCAGAAAATTAGAGTTAAATCCAAAACAAGAAAATTTCTAGGATGCCTGAGTATAAAATTAGAGACTCCGGATATGAAACGGAAAACTTTAAACGTGTGCCGGCTCTAAAGATCTCGTAAACACAATGGCACGGTACTGATGTTTACAATCCCTTACAGATTGCGCCCGCGACAGCACAATGTACTTCCCGGAGCGCGGCATGGACATGACGGCCATTTGCACCGGCAACGGCAACTACAGGCCCAACCAGAACGCCGGCGACGCGTACTACTGCGTCGACCAGGACGGGTACCAAGTCGGCAACGTGTCGGACGCCTGGCCAACTGACAACTGCGCTAGTGTCACCAATCGCACCATGTCGTTTACCACACTGTTATATTAAAGGGGAAAGTTTGTCTATATTGATAAATTTATTTTGATAAATAAAGGGTACTTAGTTTTATTTGTGAAACCATTCTGATTCCACCGTAATGTCTACATTAAGACGGGTACCAAGTCACCAGGATGTCAGACGCCTGGCCAACTGACAACTGCGCTAGTGTCACCCAAGGAAGGTGTCACCAATCGCACTATGTCCTTTACCACACTGTTATTTTAAAGGGGAAAAGCTTGTTTATTATATGATAAACTAGCAGCCCGCCCAGCGGTTTCACCCGCTGCTACTTACCTGTTTTCTCTTAGAAATTGGATCTTTGCCCGTAGAAAAAAGTCCATTACTCCGATCCAGCAAAGGTAAATGTGCGAGCAAAAGCGGCCCGTCATGCTGAATAACTTTTACTTTGAAGCCATTACCGTATCTCTTATTGTTTATATGGGATGCTGGTGGTCTACATCAGGTACTCCAGACCCTCGTGACCATTTGCCAGCAGAAGCGACCCGTCATGCTGAATAACTTTTACTTTGAAGCCGTTATCGTATCTCTTAAAGTTTATATGGGATGCTGGTGTTCTACATCGGGTACTCCAGATCCTCGATGACCATGTGCCGGCAGAAGCGGCCTGCCATGCTGAGTAACTTTTACTTAAAAACCATTACCGTATCTCTTATAGTTTAGATGGGATGCTGGTGATCTTCATCAGGTACTCCAGATCCTCGATGACCATGTGCCAGCAGAAGCGGCCCGTCATGGTGAACAACTTTTTCTATGAAGCCATGACCGTATCTTTTATTAGATGGGATGCTGGTGGTCTTCATCAGGTACTCGTACTCCAGATCCTCGAGGGCTGACAAAAAGTGTCTCTGTCCATGTCCATCTTTACTATGCTAGTAATATCAGTGCCAAATTTCGCGAAGATCGGTAAAGCGGTTTGCAATATCCGCTGTATTTCCCGTTTTTCCTGCTGCTAACCGTTTTCCCGTGGAAATGAGGAGTTTTCCCGCACCGTGGTAAAAGTAGCCTATGTTACTTAGGAATGTTGTAGCTTTCTAATGGTGAAAGAATTTTCGAAATCGGTCCAGTAGTTTCGGAGTTTATCGATTACATACATACAAAAAAACAAAAAAAAACAAACAAAGTTTTCCTCTTTATTATATTAGTGTAGATTACTGTATCTCTTATAGTTTAAATGGGCTGCTGGTGGTCTACATCAGGTACTACAGAGCCTCGATGACCATGTGCCAGCAGAAGCGGCCTACCATGCTGAGTAACTTTTACTTAAAAACCATGACCGTATCTCTTATAGTTTAGATGGGATGCTGGTGATCTTCATCAGGAACTCCAGATCCTCGATGACCATGTGCCAGCAGAAGCGACCCGTCATGATGCACAACTTTTTCTATGAAGCCATGGCCGTATCTCTTATAGTTTAGATGGGATGCTGGTGGTCTTCATCAGGTACTCCAGATCCTCGATGACCATGTGCCAGCAGAAGCGGCCCGTCATGGTGAACAACTTTTTCTATGAAGCCATGACCGTATCTTTTATAGTTTAGATGGGATGCTGGTGGTCTCCATCAGGTACTCGTACTCCAGATCCTCGAGGGCTGACAAAAAGTAGTCCATGTCCATCTTTACTATGCTAGTAATATCAGTGCCAAATTTCGCGAAGATCGGTAAAGCGGTTTGGCTTATTTGGGTAATATCCGCTGTATTTCCCGCTTTTCCTGCTGCTAACCGTTTTCCCGTGGAAATGAGGAATTTTCCCGTGGTAAAAAGTAGCCTATGTTACTCAGGAATGTTGTAGCTTTCTAATGGTGAAAGAATTTTCGAAATCGGTCCAGTAGTTTCGGAGTTTATCGATTACATACAAACAAACAAAAAAACAAAAAGACAAACAAATCTTTCCTCTTTATTATATTAGTGTAGATAAAGGGTAGTTTCATTTGTGAAACCATTCTGATTCCACCGTAATGTCTACATTAAGACGGGTACCAAGTCGGCAACGTGTCGGACGCCTGGCCAACTGACAACTGCCCTAGTGTCACCAACCGCACTATGTCCTTTACCACGCTGTTATATTAAGGTGGTTCGTTACGTCATACAAACGAAAAACTGCACTTCAGTCGGGTTACACATGAGCTGTAGAGTTTCTTTTTAAAGAAACTTTATTCTGAATGATGAATGCACACGTAAATTTGTCGCAAAACTACTTATAGTTAAAAGATAATCAGTATTTTCTGCACAATAAAATTATACGTATTTATTGCAGCAGTAGCTCCATCTATTTTCGTAAAGTGGCGACTCGCTTTTTACGGGGAAATCTGATGATTTAAAAATTCTTTTTAGTGTTTTGCGACAATCTTATATTTTTTTTTTTTTTTTTTTTTGTAATGGACTCTATGTTTTCCGGACCCGGGTCCGTTAAAACTACACCTGACTATTTGGTGGGGAGCGAGGGCTCACCCGGATGTGTTTGGGTGGTTGTTCAAACAACCAGCCCAATCACGCCCTTGGGGCGAGACTGGGCTTACGAGTTGTTCTGGGAAGAACGAATCGGACTATGTCTACCGGGTATATGCCGGTAGTTGCCAAAGAAGGGCACAAATGAGGGACCTCCGCGTCCCCGCCGGCGGGGACGGCGGTTGCTTGAAGAGCTTGTTGAGTGTATGAGTCTACTCGCGTTGGCTGCAGCGGCTGCTCGTGTGATGGGATCGTCATCATCAGAAAGGACATGCCTGGGGCGGCGTTTGAATCTCGAAGTTGGAGGGGGTATGTAATTGGATGCTTTAACTAAGTGGATTCTTATGATGGGCAGCGTTGTCGAAAAATCGACGGGACGCTTCTTTCATAAAGTCTTTTATGGTGGGGAGACCTAAGTCGATATGGAGGTTGGCGTTGCGCATGTACGGGGGAGCTCCAGTAGCCCTGCGCATGAACCGGTTTTGGATGACCTGCAGCATATTCAGATGCGAATGGAAGGTGTGAGCAAATGCTACGCTAGCGTAGGTCATGATTGGCCTGACGCAGGTGGTGTAGATTCTCACCTTATTTCTAAGGGAGAGTTTGCTCTTGTGATTCAGCATCGAATGTAATCTGCCCAAAACGAACGCCGCGCGGTTGCGTACTTTCATAATGTGGCTACGGAAACTTAGTCTGGAGTCAAGTGTGACTCCCAGGTATTTGGTCTCATTTACCCACGGGATGGGTTGGCCGAAAAGCTTTACAGCTGGGAGTGACCGGTTTGGTCCCCTATGAAAGTGCACTGCTGCACTTTTTTCGGGGTTGACCTCGATTCTCCATTTGCGGAACCAACTCCCGAGGGAGTCCATTGCGCTTTGGAGAATCTTGACTAGTTTGCCGTCGTTCTTGTGAGAAGCATAGATAGCTGTATCATCGGCGAACATGGCAAGATGACAGAGCGAGGAGGTTGGTTTGGGGATGTCGCTAGTGTATAGCGTGAAAAGTAGCGGGGATAGGACGGAGCCCTGGGGGACTCCTGCCCGTATGGAGTGAGGGGACGACAGAGTACCTTCTACTCTGTAGCGAAAACTGCGATCCGACAGAAAGTTTCGTACTATAAGCACGAGACGATCTGGCACACCGAGCTGATACAGCTTGTATATCAGTCCGTTGTGCCAGACCTTGTCGAAGGCTTTCGCTACATCGAGGAAGATTGCTCCGGTGGGGGTCGGTTTAGTCGAGTCATTTAGCTTTGAAGATATGTGTTCGACAATGCGGTGCACTTGTTGGACACAAGAGTGCCGGTGCCGAAAGCCAAATTGCTCGTCGGGGATGAGTCTGTTGGTCTCCGCATGATCTTGCAGTCGGGCGAAGATCATGCGTTCGTAAAGTTTGGCAATGGGGTTGAGAAGGCTGATCGGGCGGTAGGAAGTGGGCTCCTTGGCCGGCTTTCCGGTTTGTGAATGCCGATGACCGTTGCCTCTTTCCAGCTAGCTGGGAAGGTGCAATTTGCCATGGCGGCATTCAGTATCATGGTGATAAGGTTGATCAGGTGGTCGGGAAGAATTTTAAGGACCCGGTTGGTGATGCCATCCGGGCCTGGGGCCTTTCTCGGTTTGAGTGCCTTAAGGGCGTTTCGCACCTCCATATCAGAGATAGCTCTGAGCGGGGGGCTAGTCGGGGGAAGGGAAGTGAGACGCGCGACTTCGGAGTCGACGGTCGAAACAAAAGTCTGGTCGCATGGGAGCGTGCTGGGGGTGCACTGGTTTTCGAGACTGTCAGCCAGACATTCGGACTTTTCGTCGTCGTCAAAGGCTTTAGTCTGGTCGGGGCGGTTAAGTACAGGTAGTACGGTTACGGTCTCTTGTTTTAGAGCGCGTTGAAGCTTCCAAAACGCGTGGTGGGATGGTTTCAGCTCCTCCAGGGTCTGATCCCACCCGTTGTTACGCCATTCGGTTGCGCGACGCTTTACGTCCCTGTCTAAAGCGCGCCAGAACCGTTTGTTCTCAGGCGTTGGGAAGGATTCGTACGCTCGTCTCGCGGCGTTCTTCTCTGTTATCATAGCACGAAGGTCGCTCGGAGGGTTAAACTTACTGTCGTCTGTAATTTTAACCGTCCTTGAACAGCTGTCCACGACGCTTTTAACGTGATTCGTAACAGAGGAGACGGCTAGTTCTATGTCGGTCTCGGTGGTGAGACTAGTCGGTATTTGGTCGAGGTGAATAGAGCTGGGAACTTTAAGGCTTCGCCTAGTTTCGCCCAGTCTATTATAGTTTTGGTCGGACCACACAGGCCAGAGGGCCGGGGAGATCGTTTCGCGGGTCTAGTTGGAGTAGTACAGGACGGTGGTCAGAGTTCGTCAGTTCTTGAATCACTTCTATAGAAGTCAGGCGTAGCCTTATGTTCTGTAGAAGTGCTATGTCAAGGACGTCGGGACGGTGACCTGCCTTGCGGGGGAAGTGCGTCGGTTCGGTCGGGGCGACCAAGTCGAAAGTCATGTCATCCTGCCAGGAGAAGAGGAGGTTGCCTTTAGTGTTGTTGGCGACACAGTTCCATGACTGGTGCTTGGCATTCAAGTCACCTGCTATGATAACTGAGTCGCCGAGATTGAATAACGACACGAGCTCACTTTGAAGAAGTGGCTTTCTCGTACTTGGAGACAAGTATACCGACACCAACGTGATGGATTGGTGCCCCGTCATGCCTATGCGGCATGCGGAAGCCTCGATGTAGGAGAGGGGCGGGGTCTCCAGGGGCGAGCAGTGGAGTGCTCGCCTGTAGTAGATAAGGGTGCCACCCTTATCGCCCGTTACGCGGTCATTGCGTACCAAGTTGTAGTGCGCTATGCGTGGAGGTCGCATATGGGGTTTGAGGAACGTTTCTTGTACAAGAAGGACGTCCACATTGTGCTCTTTCAGGAAGAGGCTAACTTCCATCTTCTTTGGGCTAATGCCGTCGGCATTAAAATAGCCTATTTTGAGCGACCGAGGCTTGGTCCTACCACTACTGGGGTTCCCTAAGTTAATTGACCTATCCATCATTGGGGTTTGAAGTTTTTAAAAGCGAGAACCAGACCGCTATAGCGGACGGCGACTTGCATAAGTGCGGCAGCATTGCCGGCATTTGCTTTTATCTCCTCAGAGTACGCGATAATCTCTTCAACGTCGAAGAGACTCGTGAAGGAGGAGACAACTGAAAGCGCGTCGGCAAGATCGCCTTGGGCGTTCGCTTTAGGAGGAGGGGTTGGCCTGGGCGGAGCAGGCGGCGGAGGCGCCTGCTTCGCAGGGGCGGTTTTGGGGGGCGCCAAGGGCTTTGGCGGGACGGGGGCTGGGGGCGTCGGACCCGTTTTGGGGCCCCAGGCGGGCCTGGGGGGCGGGAAGTTGCAGTTTTCGGTGGTGTCAGAGGGTTGCTTCTGAGCACCCGCCGATTTATTGGCTTGGGCGGCCTTCGCGAGAAGTCGCGCCAGAACTTTGGGGTTGGCCTTAGGGGCACGGGGACAGCCACGGTAGTTGGCTGGGTGGCCAGTCTCGCCACAGAGGACGCAGACTGGTGGTAAAGCGGGGGTGGAGCTGTCTGCCGCGGGCGGGTCCGTCTTTTTAGGACGGGTGCACTGGGCAGTGCTGTGGTTATCTGCGCACTTGACACACCGTGGGATGGCATGACAAGTGCGAGAGGAATGACCGTAAACCTGGCAGTTGTGACACTGGCCAGGGATACCGGTCTTTCGTGGGCTTCAAGCGAATGCCCGAGAGGTTGCATACGGTTTTACACCGTATATGGCCTTGCCGGCCTCGCTCCTCTCGAGCGTGACATGAACCATGTCGAAAACCCGCTTGTTTTGTGGGACTTTATGCGATGAACGTTGGTCACGGCAATGCCCTGACTGACGAGGTCATCATGAACTTCCTGCTCGGATAGTTCCTTTGGGATACCGCGTATGACGACGCGGTGAAGTTTCTCCTCTTCCAGAGCATATGTATGATATGGGGGAGGAAGTCCATCAACTTGGTCAGCTGCCTGTGGGCAGTGGACGTCGGGACTTGTATACGGATACCATCTTTGGACTGGGTAGCCCTTAGAAAAGGTATGGATTTTAGAGTCATCTGACTCGAAAGGGACGACCATTTGGCGTTGTCCCGGAGAATAATGGGGGCGGGTGCGTTCCTTAGCGGAAGCGGCTTTAGGGGCGGGCGGAGCAGCCGGCTTGCGACGGCTGGAGTCGGCACCACCCACTCGGGCGGCCTTGGCCGATTGGTCAGGGAAGGGCGATTTTAGAGTGCGCTTCTTGCGCTTTTTGGTCACGGGGGTGAAGCCCTCGGCGACCATATCGGGTCAACCTCGCTTTCGGATGAGGTGGCGGCGACGTCCATGTCTTCAACATCGCTGTTGAGGCCATTTCCGTCGGCGGGGGAGGGGGGGTCGGGGGACTGGGGTGACTCATCGTGAGTCAATGGTGCCGAGTTAGCACTGGGCGAGTCGGATGAGTCATCGGTAGACTCGGAGTTGGGGACCGCTGGCGCGGTAGCGGGATCGCTGGACAGCAATTTGCCGAACAGCGGGGAGGCCTTGGTCAGGCGAGATCGGATATCTTCGTCCTCACCGAGGACGCGAAGTAGCTCCGTGAGGAGCGCGTTTGCAGTTTCAGCTGCCATTTCCTAGCTAGAACTACCGCCGTTTCGGAAACCGTTCCGTGGTAAAGAAACGGCAAGAAACCCACGGCAATCGGTCCTAGCTAAGGTGAAAAGAATCGCGGCCCTCGGGCGGGGACAGCCCTCGGGTGAAACGTCGGTGATCCTCCCTGCCGGGTATAGGCAGAGAGGGTGAACTTAACTAATGTAGCCCTAAGAGTGTCTCCTCCACCAATCTTATTGGGTGGGAGGTTCCTAACAGGCCCGAGCAAAGAGGAAGTTGGGGCCGAAACCCTTCTCCCAGACAGACTCTGCTCGGACAGGGGAAAGGATGGTACCAGGGTCGACTTGGGTTCACCCCCAGGGCCGGTGGTTCTGGTCCCCGTCCGATTTGAGCGTTGCCCTGAAGGGGCAAAGCTGATGTATCGGGTCAACACCCCCTGCTCAGCTTCGTTAAGCCGGCACTCACTATGCGACGGTAGCGAGTGCCAGGTAGGCACCGTGGGTATCCACTGAGCAAGGACCGCGTAAACCGGCGGTTTTCGGAGAAAAAAGACGTACTTGACAAAGCACACGGAGTGCGCCTTGAAAAAGGCACAAACGGTGGCGGGAGACTGCGTGGGACTAGTGAGGCTAGCCCGACGCAGGTAACGGTGAGTGGTGACTCAACGGGGGGCGCGGCCACGGGAGTGGTCGAGCAGGTAGCCGGAGCGAAACGACCGTGCGGGACGGCTGCTGCGCCTGACAATCTTATATACCCACGGGACTCCCCATCAAGTTTTTTAAACCGACTCTTGTCTCCTTTACATACATAACTCCATTGAACTTTTGTATGGAAAACGGAACGCCTTAAAGCGGAAGGCTTGTTTATTTTGATAAATAAAGGGCAGTTTCATTTGTAAAACCATTCTGACTGATAAAACCGTACCGCTCAAAAACGATAGACCGGCCGAACTATATCTTTCTCTCAGAATTAGTTAGATGGTATTCTCAGTATACAAAGTGTATATGTTTTTACAATCTAAAGTAAATAATAAGTATTTCTGATAGGCATACTTAAATATTCCGGAATAAAAGCGGATATACTCCACTGTTAAGCGTCAAAAGTCTTTATATCGTTTCCAGTAGTGTCATACAAAAGCTACGAATATGTTAATGAAATGGGCAATAGATATGTGAAAGCAAACGTACCGGGCAAACGCGAGTTGGTTGGGTGCGTAAGAGGCATACTCCGGCATATTCCGAAATAAATGCAGAAATATTCCAATGTTCGTCAAATCTTTGTTTCGGTTCAACGTTTTGTGACTTTCTGTGTAAGTTTTACATAGTTTCTATACAAAAGCTACGAATATGTTAATGAAGTGGGCAATAGATATGTGAAAGCAAACGTACCGGACAAACGAGAGCTGGTTGGGTGCGTAAGAGGCATACTCGGGCATATTCCGAAATAAATGCAGAAATATACCAATGTTCATCAAATCTTTGTTTCGGTTCCACGTTTTGTGACTTTCTGTGTAAGTTTTACATCGTTTCTATACAAAAGCTACGAATATGTTAATGAAGTGGGCAATACCGGGAGTAACAGAAAGGGTATAACAAGCCGAAAGGAGGTCAAGGTACTCATGAAACTGAACAACTATCCCTATGAAACATAGGTCGAAATATGAAAACAAAATTTGGGCCTCCCATATTAAATCAATCAGCTGATCGGCGATTTTGTATGGGAGGTACAAATATTTTTTTCATATTCCGACCCATATTCTGACCCATGGTTCCATGGGGAAAGTTGTTCAGTTTCATGAGTACCTTGACCTACTTTCGGCTTATTATACCCTTTCTGTTACTCCCGGTAGATATGTGAAATGAAACGTACCGGACAAACGAGAGCTGGTTGGGTGCGTCGTCGGCGCAGCGCATGTCACCCGACGTTACAAATATAGGGTGTATTTTTATTAGTGGCGGATCCGTTAAGGGTGTGTTCTGTCAATGAAACTGAACAACTTTCCCCAAGAAACATAGGTCGAAATATGAAAAAAAAAATTTGGCCCTCCCATACAAATTGACCCGGCCGGCCAACACACTTAGTATGGGAAGACCAAAATTTTTTTTCGTATTTCGACCTATGTTCCTTGGGGAAAGTTGTTCAGTTTCATTGACAGAACCCACCCTTAACGGATCCGCCACTAATAGAAATACACCCTATATAAAGTAAATAGCAAATATTTCTGATAGGCATAGTAAATTATTCCGGAATAAAAAGCTACGAATATGTTAATGAAATGGGCAATAGATATGTGAAAGCAAACGTACCGGACAAACGAGAGCTGGTTGGGTGCGTCGTCGGCGCAGCGCATGTCACCCGACGCCGCCGGCGCGCCGTCCTCCCGCCGCGCGCGCGCGCCCATCTGGAACGCGAGGGTAGAGTTACACACCGGGCTTGGAAGTTGGAACAGAGATACTACTACTAAACTACAGGTAAAGGTAGCAGCCGACCGCACGCTGCAATGCCCGACAACGATGGCATGCCCATGCGAGGGTGGCGGAATACTGGGCTAAAAAACGTCATTAAGCCCAGTATTCCGCCACCCTCGCCGCTTTATCGATCGCCAGCATCAATCAGTGGTCGGATACGGAGGGTAAACGATGAGATGGACTATGGTGTGTGGGTCTGCACAACATTTGCAATGTCATCAGCATAGACCGACCGTTGCTGGTCGGGTGACAGCGTTGACCAAAAACGAGTTAGGAAGATACAAAGAAATGCACATAAAACGAGAGCTGGCTGGGTGCGTCGTCGGCGCAGCGCATGTCACCCGACGCCGCCGGCGCGCCGTCCTCCCGCCGCGCGCGCGCGCCCATCTGGAACGCGAGGGTAGAGTTACACACCGGGCTTGGAACAGGGATACTCAACTACTGCTAAACAACGGGTAAAGTTCGCAGCCGACCGCACGCAGCCCGACAACGATGGCATGCCTATATGCCTCAAACGTCATTTGCCCAGAGATACGTTCAAGGTGGTCTCTTTCGTAGAACTTTTTAACTAGTCAGCTGTCAGTACCATACTTTCGTCATTCGCAAGGTGCACGTTCAGCGACGTCATAGTATAAAAGAGCGACGAAAGAGACCACCTAGAACGTACTTCAGTCTTTCGCCACCCTCGCTGCTTTGTCGGTCGCCAGCATCAATCAGTCCGGCGTACAGGTTGTCGGATACGAAGGGTAAGAGGTGAGATGGCGTATGGTGTGAATTGGTGTGTGAGTGTGTTCCACATTTGCTATGTCATCTGCATTGACAGCCCGTTCGTTGGCGCATTACTGGTCGGGTCGGGGATAACATAGGCCGAAAACGAATTAGGAAGGTATTACAAAGAATTGCACATAAATCAGTATAAGTGTCGGTGCGACATGCCGTCTCCTGCTGTCGCGTGCGGTCGGTTACGAACTTTTACCTTTAATCATATACTTCATTCATGCGGGATTGTGGTACAGGCTGCGGCCGCGCAGTCCTAGGCCTTCAACCTTGTAGCAAGGCCAAGTTGAGCGGTCTACTGCCTTGCACACTTTACTCACGTTACAAACTACAATGTTCTGTGGAAAATACGAGTACAATACAACCACGATATACTTGAACATGACATCGTCTTATTTATAAAAAATAATAAAAAAAATACTTTGGGACATTTCGACTTTCCTATTTTATAAACAAAAACGACCAAAAGTGTGTCAGACACACCTATATAGGGTTTCGTAGTCAACGTAACATTTTTAGCAAAATTAATGAAACATCTGATCGTATCGGAGGCCAAGACTCACTTTGGGTCCTCGAGCCGGCGTTGTAAGTAAGTAAGTATCTGATTGTGAAGTGAAAAGTTAAATTGTTGCTGGGTTGTATGCAGCGACCTAACGCAAATTGTTTTTTTTTCTTTCTCTAACCTTACGAAGGAAAGACTACAAAAGCTGACGAAGTTATGAGGGCTGGGCATACAGACGGACAGACACACTTGACGAAATGGGTTTGCAGTAGTAGACTACGAAACCCTAAGAGGTATAGATAGATACATTATGTAGATTGTAGATACGTACCTCAAATTAATTCTACCTACTACCTAAATAAAACATATGAGGCCAAGCTTCTAATTAACTTTACCTACTCTAAATTTAATCATGTTGCAAGCTACAACTAAAGGTTTGTTTGTTAACAACATTATATAGGTAAATCATGTCCTTTTAGTTCATTTACAGCTTACGGAGTTATTGCAATCTCTTGTATCTTCTTCCTCGTTTAATCTTACGGCTAAACCGAAGTATAATAAATAACGTCACACAACAACGGCAGATACTATGTACTAAAAAAAATGTTTAAATTAATAAAATTGGGTCACAATTTTGATTAGTGTAATTTGTTCCCGCGCCACCTATTTGCATTATAATTTTACCCAACCCAGCCCAATGATAATAATTAAACAGAACCAGTTCACCTGGTTCGCTACATGTGGTACCTAAATTAATCGTACATATAACTGGCCTTTTCGAGAAGAGCATGCTAAGGTGCGTTTAAAACACACGCGCTATCTTTAAAGCCGCGAGTTCCGTACGTCACAATCAATGAATCTTCCGAGCTGCATTGTAGTAGGTCTGCCCGTTTCGAGAGACGTGGAGGGTGTATCGCCGGCGTCTCCCTCCACTTGGACACGTCACAACCCTCTTCATTTAAATGGTAGGACACCACATGGCATGTGTGTGACACGAATATTTTTACTTATAGGCACAGAATAGAGAATTTACAGAAAGACGATAAGGAGTAAACTCTACACTACTAGGCAAACTCTGTAATGTCGTCATAACTGTGACTCCTACCTATCTTCTTCGAATCGAATAGAGCATGTTAAATTACGTTTGAAACACACGCGCCTATCTTTAAAGACGCGAGTTCCGTACGACACAATCAGCGAATCTGCCGAGCTGCATTGTAGGCCCGTTTAAATTAAACGCTGTTTCGGTACATAACTTGCCTACATTATTATCAAACCTACAACGTAACACACTATACGTATAAAAATATTTGCAAATACTTTCGTGATTCCTACGTGTCTTCTTCGAATCGAATAGAGCATGCTAAATTACATTTGAAACACACGCGCCCATCTTTAAAGACGCGAGTTCCGTACGTCACAATCAGCGAATCTGCCGAGCTGCATTGTAGGCCCGTTTCGAGAGACGTCGAGGGTGTATCGCCGGCGTCGCCCTCCACTTGGACACGTCACAACCCTCTTCATTTGAATGGTAGGACACAACACATGGCATGTGTGTGACACGAATATTTTTACTTATAGGCACAGTATAGAGAATTTACAGGACAGCTCCCCCGTTTTTCTAAACATTTATGCCTACATTCTAAGGTTGCTACCTACTTACTCAATCAACATTTTTAAAATATGGTACCTAAATTAAAAGTTCGTAGGTTTCGGTACATAACTTGCCTACATTATTATCAAACTTACAATGTAACACACTATTCTGGGTGTTACAAAACAAACAACCAATAAAGCTTAAATAAAGGAGGTCAAGGTACTCGTAAAACTGAACAACTTTCCCCATGGAACATGGGTCGAAATAAGAAAAAAATATTTGGACTTCCCATACAAAATGAACTCACTTTGTATGGGAGAAAGGAGGTCAAGGTACTCGTAAAACTGAACAACTTTCCCCATGGAACATGGGTCGAAATAAGAAAAAAATATTTGGACTTCCCATACAAAATGAACTCACTTTGTATGGGAGACTTATTGGTTGTTTTGTAACACGTTGTATTTGCAAATACTTGTGAGTCGTCATTTTGTCCTCCGCCCGCACCGAACGCTGTTGAAATTTGCTGCTACCAGGTTCGACCCGGTTCGAGATCCGCGTAAACAACGGCTCGTGGATGTATGTGTAAGTATAGCGACGTTACCTTGACTGGCGCCAGCCAATAGTTACTTTGTTTTTGGTGTCAACCCCATCGGTTTTGTTATTATTTGACTGCATTTTGGGAGGTCAAAAAATACTAAGTTTACATTTAATTAAGTACAAATATTTAAAGAGTGTGTTCCACTAAGAAAAAAAAACAACATTTGTAAAAAAAAAAAACAACATTTGTAAAAAAAATTCACAACAAAAAATAAACAAAATAAAGAGTATACAACCTGTTACATAACTAACCAAAAAAAAGAATATTTTACATTATCGTCAGTCGATAAAATAATCACATCACTAGTCTAGGTCAGGTGCTACACTACCTGGCGAACAAAGTCCGCTTCGGCATACATTGCTGGTTGACTTAGTTTCTTGTATTGATGACATTCATGTAATAGCCAGCAATGTAGACCGAAGTGCGTTTCGCCGCGTCGGTATCTTCATTTGTAGTTTGAGCTGTCAAAATTAGTGCTGTGATGCCACGATTAAAAATAAGTTTAATTTAATTAAAAAATATTATTTTCGTTGTTTTCTAAAACGATACTATGGCTCTAATTTTTTGTCAATTGACTCTTCGCAACGGACCTTTCCACACCCTTTCAGCTTTATTGGTTGTTTTGTAACACGTTGTATAGTATCCAATATTTTAGTATGGAGCCTGGCATACATATGTTTTTTTTCTTTTTTATGTTTCATTATGCAATACTAATTAAATAATAAGAAAGTAAAGAATTCAGAAATAAACAAAAACTAAAATTGACTTTTAATACCATAAATCTCTGAAACTATATGCTTTACAGAGTTTTAGCAAAGTAAAGTGTCTAATAAGTTTTGATCAGTTTTGTGAATGGAACTATGCTCTTAAAATATTTGTACTTAATTAAACTTATCCCTAACACAAAATAGAGAATTTACAGAAGGACAGCTCGCCCCTACATCCAATAATTTTATTCCTACACCTGAGGGTTGCTTACTTTTTCTAAATTTTTATTATGCCATACCTGGGTCAAACATACTTATTAGGTCAATTACTTATATTATATCAAACATCTTCTTCTTCTTCAATACAAAAATATTGACACTTGCGAGTCGTAATTTTACTGTCCGCCCGCACCAACCACTGTTGACACTCGCTACTAGCCGATTCGAACCGGTTCGAAATTGCATGTGAACTACGGGGTGTGGATGTCTGTGTGGGTGTAGCGACATTTCCTTGAAGCCAGCTCTCTGGATTGGCGCCAGCCCATACTTACTTTGTGCCTATACAACAGTAATATATCTACACCTACAAACTCTGACACCAGGATTCATTGGGTAGTTGGACAACGGGTAGTATTTAAACGCAAATCAAAAAATATCCTTTTTCTATGCAATAAGATTTCAAATTCCCATCAAAATTACTGATTGCACAGCATAATATTCAACTCAAAATATCACTAAACACACTACAATTTAATTTCGCAGCGTACAGCGATTTTTCCTAAAGCAAAAGCTTTTTCATCAATGCACAGCTAATAATCTTAATGCACATTATACCTGTTAACTCTTTTTCTTTTAAATATAGCTTCTATTTTTATATTATTTACAGCAGTTTTAATTAGAGATGAACCATCATCGTTAATCATACACATCGATAATCATATTTTAAATTGATGACGCGCATAGCGTGTCGTTTCTGGCACATCGCCGGCCGCTGCCGCGGCACGCTCGCTCCGCTCGCTCGGCTCGTGCGTTGTGGTCAAAGTTCTAACCTAACCTAACCTAACCTGGCGCTTTCCGCGCCAGGTTCAGTTAGGCTATACCTAACGGACCTATAAACTTATGTTTACTTACGTATATTTACTGGTTAATATGCGACTGGGATAGTTATTTTGCTATGAAATATGGAAAATTTGCTGTGCAGTCAGTATTCATGCTATGTATGTAGTATTTTTGTACAAAAATAAATTTATCTGTATTGCATTATGAGGAAAAAAGTTGGAGGACCCGAGCGGCAGCGGTCGAGGGTGGACGTGTGTCCGGTCGCCCGGGGGTGCGCGCGCGCAACCAACCCCGAATTTTTTATTTATTTTTAAATAAAGGTCGAATCAGTGAAGTGAAAGTGTTTTTGTATGTTAAGTGTATACCTAAGGTGTAAATTAAGTGCTAGAGTGTGTTTAGTCAAATCACGTGGTCGGGTCAGCATCGTGTTATGAAAACCCGTAAAATAAGGGCTACGCTGCGCATCGTATCGCGGGGAATGGGTGAGATCTGTCCTGCGAAATGCATGGTTTTATTAAATAATCTAGACAACAACCGAGTTTTATGGCTGGAAAATTTTATTCCACGGACCAATCTGTAATGATGTAGACATTTATAAGTGGTAGGTGTGTGTGGGCAACTGGTATACCTTATGAAGGAAAGCATTAATAGGTAAACTATTGGCAAAAACCTTTTATTATGTGTATTATAAAAAAGCCTTACTAAAGAGATATCTGTCTTAGCTTTATTGAAAATAAAATAGTGTCCTGCGAGAAGAACAAGGCGTCAACGCCGGCGTCGGAAGAGCTAAAACTTGACACTGAATGAGATAGAAACATGATAGATATCTAGGTACCTAACTAACATCTACTACGTGTTTTAAAAGTGTGTTTTTTTTTGTCGTGAAATACCTAGTTTATGTGTCTATTGCAGAGTGTATTATATAAGTGCATGGAGTATTGTGGGATTATAAATGATTATCTTTTGCCGTGTTAAGTGTTTAAATATCAAACTTCTCAGTTAGTAATAGTGCCTCAGTGCCTCCTTTAAAACAATGCCGCCATGGTTGAGTAATGCCATCAAAAAACGCAAATGCAACGACCCGCGCGCCGTTTTCCAAATTTGTAATAATAGCGATCAGATCAGTGCATACTTTCTAACTATACCCCAACGTCAATGGATTTACTAAACATCTGGGATCATAAAGCTACAGTTAGAGCGTCATAAAGTGCAAAACGGACAACTCAGGTCAGTTCCTGGGAAACCAAACCAACATACCGGACGACAGAATGAAGACAATAGGCCGTCCCACCTACAAATGAATAGAAGCAAACATCTGGCTTCGAAAAAAACGACGCGGCGGGTCAACAGATGAAGACCGCGAACGAAGCAGCTCACTCAACATTAAAAAAAGTTATTTACACTACTATACGACTAAAAGTTATATCTACTATGAAAAAGAAGAGGAACCGAAGAAACAAGGTGACACCCAGTATGAATTCTAATAAAAGGAGTTCAACCCCTCAACTTCACACCCATCTAAGGCACTGATGGCCCAACCGCCCAGCATCAACGCTCATTACCTCTAGAATTTACCCGTCTTTCCCAACATCCTAGTTTGCCTAAAAGCTGCATAGCTGGGTGAATGTGGTCATTTGGTTGCGGCTCGATGATCCTCCTCCCCTATCCCAGAGCGTGTCCCTCCTGAACAAAAACTGCACCCCCCGGTTTTATCCAGCTTGCTGGGGACTGGCTTCGGCCTGGCTGGGACGGTGCCAATCTAATCTATTGCATTATGAGGAAAAAAGTTATGTCATATTGATGTAAAATTTCGAATTATCTGCAGTTTATGTTTTGTTAAACATTTAGTTTATTTGTAGTGAAGTAAGATATTTGATGTAAAAAAAAATATAATTGATGAATATGTATTGATAGGCGATTATTTATTTGATATGCAATTTATAATATCCCTTGGACAACTTAGTGTCCCACTCGAAGAAGAAGACCTTAGTTTCTCCAGGCAAAACACAATAAGAAAGTCTGGGTCAAAGTGTCAAGTTACTACATGCAGGAAGTGCAAAGATAGAGATTAGGCAAATTGCAATGAGGTAAATTTGGTGCATCCCAATGAGAGGTATGCTTTATTCATATATGTATTATAAGGATCATGTATTTTGACTACAAAACATCTAATGCCTTACATAATTTTACCTAAAAATAGTTACAGGCCCCAGAGAAAGAGTCTTGTACCTATATAAATTTAGGCTGTAAATGAAGCCATTTTTGATTTTTGAAAGCCTGACAATATAAGTTTGTAAAAAATGTGGGTATTCATAATCCCATGGTATAATAAGATACTCCGCCTGGTATTCCGTTCCGAGACTCGTGGACCACGTGACCAACACATCTCTACGTCATCATGCTTGTGGGTTACCAGAACTACCCACTCTTATGATGTTTTTTGTAAATCATTTATGATACTGTTAACTAATAAATACAGTTGAAGTGTTGTTGTAAAGTTCAAGTTAATACACACGTAAATCTAAATTATTAAATTATTAAGAAATATTTTAGGTCACTTTTCTGAGATTGAATTTACCCCATAACGTATTTTATTGAAATAAAATGGCAATACTAAGTGACGTTGTCTTGTGTTTCTCTGGGAAGGAAAGACCATGTTTTATTAGACTATGCATAATCCCATTGCGTGGCTAGGACTACCATTATCTGTATAGCTTTGGGTGTAAGACACAGCTCACCAAATACTGATATGGTGCATTCAGACCATGAAAGTAAATAACTTCCCATAAGAAGAAAATATTTGAGGAGATGTAAAAACATTGTTGGCCTCCCATAACAAAATCATGATTAGCTGATTACATTTACTATATATTATGTTTTGTGCGGCAGATATTTTCATGGACTAGTTTAGGGTTGGAGTATTTGTACAGCCCAAAAATTAACCATCTCTATAGAATGCATCATACCTGTTAGAATAAAATAAGAAAACTATTCAGCTTTATTTCTGGTGCACTTAGGGGAGGCTGTCATACAATTGACAAGCCCCCTAAGCACACCTCAACTCAAGGACAACGCCAGGACTCTTTTCGATTATCATTTTTCGTCGTGGATTCATGCCACATGCTTGACTAAAATTACCTACATACTGCATAATTGCATATAAAATTGTTGACGAAACGCAACTATGATCTTTTCGAGTATTTGGAATAGACCGGAATCTAAGCATATGGATAGCTTCCGTTGAAAATATACTAACTTTACGAGTAATCCAGGTCTTCTATAGCCCTTGGCAATCCAGTTCTTCTGGGCAGGCAACACATGTTTATCCAGACAAACTTTTCACAAACACTGTGCACTGGGTTTACACGTCTTCGTGTGGTCGTCACGCGAGGTTCGCACTCGCCCACGGGTCAGCGAGATACACAAACAGAACCCGCTGGAGCGAAGCTTTCTTCCAACACCACTTGAAACGTCAATAACCCGGCCAAGCACTTCACAAGAACGATTAACACATCGCAAATACTCGTCCATTTGTCGAATTAGGCAGTGTATGTTATTCACACTACTTCATTGTTTAACGAAGACACATTAGAAATGAAGAAAGTTAATTATGAATAAAATAATTTAGAAGACGAAAATCAGTCTCGCGCACGCACAGATAGAGCACAGACAACCAACACACACGCACAGTAGCAGTGTCGCCAACTCTTGATTTCAGAATTATCGGATTTTGCTATCAAAATTATCGTATTCATCCCAACGATAGCCAGTATAAAGCCGTACGACGCTAGATAGAGCGAACATTAGGATCCGATTGTCTTAAAAGCGAAGATTCATACAGTCGGCTTTTTGGTCGGATGCACTCAAGATCGAAAAAACAAGTCCTTCCGGAACAAAATGTTGAATTCTCAAAAAGATGAATTCCCAAAATGTTGAATCTCCAAATGTTAAACTAAATTGTTGACGTGCTCTTAATTTAAGATGGTAGCTGTCAAACTTAAAACTCATTTATTTAACATTTGGAAAATTAAAATTTTTAAGAATTCAACATTTTGTTCCGGAAGGACTTAAATTTTTCGATCCTGCGTTACATCGGACCAAAAAGCCTTAGACTGTATGAATCTTCGCTGTTAAGACATTCGGATCATAATGTTATTAGACATAAGGTAGGGAACTCATCAACTGAATAAGTCGGAACGTAAAATCGGTCGCCGAAATGATTTCGGCGCTATAGTCCGACAAGTTCGTGCGTGACCTTCCCTAGGGGTGACAGACCTTGGGGGGCGAGATGTCAGCGGGTAGCGGGAGGTGTAGCGGGGAAGGGAGACGCGCGCATTTGCGCCGCACGTCATATTAAAATGACGTGCTTCCTCGCCTCCCCACCGTCTGTACCCCGCAGGAAGGTCGCGCACGAACTTGTCGGACTATAGTGTGTCATCGCAACTGAAAATGCCGGAAACCGACTGAACGTAAAATCGTCTGACTACACACTTAGCATTCGCTTATAGGGTTCCTTTAAAAGACACATTTCAAAAATATCGTACAAATTTAAAAAATCGTAGTAGTGAAATTATCATAATAATTTTTTATCGTACGGGATGAGGTCAAATCGGTGCAAATACGATAATTTATTGTATGGTTGGCAGCACTCCACAGTAGTTTTCAGTGTTGCCGGCGCCGGCACACGATCACGAAACAAACCTCGTCCGACAGCAGACAGGATCATTCCGTTATTTTTCACGATTTAGGAAATGCGCTGCGTCATCGCTTGGATATTCCACGGACGATCAGCAGGCGAAGTTCATTTAAAGGGCGAGTCGCCTCCTCTTGTTTTTGAACATGTTTTCAAAACGTCCGATATAACAAAACACCTAAAGTTCGAAGACACGAGGAGGAACTAGTACCTATTATAGTACTTAGTTAAAATGTATGTAAACAAAAAGTTAATCTAGAGAATGCAATACCGGGATACCGGGATCCCGAAATCGAAATACCGGGATCCCGCATGTTTTTTGCGGCACTAATCCCGGTAGTAATATGAGCGGGATCCCGCGCGGGATTGATAGTTTGTGAAATTCATACCTTATGTTATGATGTATATCTTGTACAGTTAAAAACTGGAATATTAACGATACAATAACATTTTTGAATAGTTAGGCTTTTTTACATAATAATACTGGCTGCGTCACAACCTAGAATCATCTGTACCGCAATGCCTCAAGATCAAGGTGTTCGATCAATGCGTCCTACCAGTCATGCATGACCTACTGAGCCGAGACGTGGAACTTGACAGTAAAACTGGCCCACAGGCTACATGTCACTCAGAGAGCTATGGAAAGGTCTATGCTCGGTATCTCTATAATGGATAAAATTCGAAATGAGGCTACAAAAAGGTCAAAGTGACGGACGTAGGTAGTCTCGAAGTGTAGCAAGCTGGAGTGGCAGTGGGCTGGTCACATAATTTGTCGTAGAACCAATGGACGGTGGGTAAAGCGGGTTCTCGAGTGGAGGCCACCCTTTATTCCCAACTGCCACCCCCCCTGTCTGCCACCGGGTGGCCGTTGGGAATATTTCGCCACCCCCCTTAGAGCGCGGCGGAGGTTGATTCTACTAGTGATTAGTATTTGATTATTACTATTTTCTTAAAGATATTTAAGTCATCGGAATATCTCTACGCATACTTATATATAGTTGTTGTAACCTCATAAAGATTAGCAGGTACTTAATGAAATTTAACCCTATTTAAGGAGTTATAACACTGGACTGCAAAATGACTTTAAATCATGATAACTGTTTCAATAATAATAGGTAACACACATACAGAGTTGAAAATAAACAGTTTATTTTAAAAAGTGCTTTATCCTTTCATTGGTATCTATAGCGAGTAGTTTGACACAAGTTTGACATTTGGAGTGATGCCACCTCAAAGAGAAAAAAATCAGTGTTGGGGTAAATGTCGATATTTTACTATCGATATGAGTGTGGTGCTCAATTTATTTTGTTGTTAGGATCTATAAGGCCAGGTCTCTTGCGGATGATTTCCCAAACAAAAGACTAAACATCGAACAAAAGACGTACATTGCGGCGTCATTATATGGGGTGAAATTTTACTAGTGACCGATAGCGAAAACTCAGAACCGGCGTGTGATAAGGAACAACTTTCCCCAAGGAACATAGGTCGAAATATATAAAAAAAATTTGGACCTCCTATACAAAATTGCCGATCAGCTGATTTGAGTTAAACTATGGGAGGTCAAAATATTTTTTCGTTTTTCGACTTATGTTCCTTGGGGGAAATTGTCCAAAGAATAATAACAAAAGCAAAATATATTAACAAATATATTTTGTGTAAAAATTCGTCATAAATTTTTATTAACCAGCCGATGTGCGGCAGTGGTAGTGCGACTGCTTGCCATGCAGAAGGTTCCGGGTTTGATCCCAGTAGTTCACTTCAGTATAAATACTTCAATGGTAATATTTATCACTTTGTTAATTTGTTTCCAGTCTGGTTGGGACATTGCAGGCTGAATCACCTGATTGTCCAAACCAAGATGGTTCTGCGCTTCGGAAGGCACGTTAAGCCGTCGGTCCCGTTTGCTGTTTATGATTACTTAGACGGTGGTCGTCACCCAACCATGTCAGAGGCCTGCTACTTGGAAAACTCTAACAATAGGGTTTATGCGATCAAAAATATTAGTGATGATAATGACGCTGACTCCGTGGCCCAAACGAAAAAAAATATCACGGATAATTATTCCGAGTCATCGGTAAAAGAATTGTTATCATCGTCGTCATCATCACTAACAGGTCCACCTCCACAAAGGCCAATGCCGGATTAGTATGGACTAGTGGCGTCTTTTTTTTCTAGGTGTTACACGGATGGTAATTATATATTTGAGTAGAGGACAATGCAACGGACAAAAATATATACGACAACTATACCTCTATCTGTCACTGGAACAGAGATATAGGTACGCGTTTGAAGTTACTATGGGGATTTTTATTATTACTACTCAAATATTATAAGTAGGTACCATCCGTGTAACACCTAGAAAAAATAAATCCCCATAGTATTTTTATAAACTTCAAACGCGTATTTTTCTGATTAAATCTGTCACTGGAAGTGTATAAAAATACTATGGGGATTTATGTAAATAGAGGTACAGTTGTTGCATATTTTTTTGTCTGTTGCATTGTCCTCTACTCAAATACATACGCCCGTACAAAAGAAAAGGGGATAAAACGACACCCTGAGTAACACCGGTGGTTATAGCTGTTCAGGAAGTAATAGACTGATTAAAGTGGTTGATTGATTCAATATTTACCGTATTTTATTCTAGAAATAAGCTGTTGGTTATGATTTTTCGTTGATGGGAAACCTGAAATATAATGTCATTTTTCTCAAGACTCCAGCGACGGATTTTGATGTGGTTTGGGCTTGGTTTGGGTTTTAGAGTAGTATTAGCCTTAGGAACCTTATGCACTATGTCTCAATGCTGGTCGCTATTTGGTCCACTTTGGGCAATGTCCTTTAAACTTTTTTCATTTCGTAAATTATCAAGTGAAAATTAACTGGGACCGTTTTCCATAGCCTGAGATTCTGGGTTTTACTGCTACTGGGCCGCTACAGAACTTGGACTTGCGTAGACATAAACGCAACGTGATACGTCCTGTGACCTGTCTACGGGAGCCTTTAAATTCACACTTTTCAAATACTTTTTCAACCAACCTCTACCTACTCTACCTATAGATGCAACCTCAGGAAAAAACTCTTTAGATGCAAAAAAATATGTCTGTCAAGTATTATGTTTGACAATTTGATTTGTTTACTTTACGCTTTGTAAATTATTTTACCGATATTTTTCGATTTTTATTGGTTGTTACATATTTTACCAGAACAAAGGATCGTGAATTCGTGAACAATGTTTAAGATAACTACAACAGTTGGTTATATGTGATTTTTTGTGTTTCTTATCGAAGAAAATGGTGTATGTGTTTTTTGCGTCTAAATCAGTACAATACGGTATACAACATGTGTGAATGAAGTTCTTTTTGAATACAATTGAGGTCCTAAATATAATTCAATGCAAAGATAAGTGTGAAATATTCTAGGGAATCAAATATATACGCATTTAGATAGAACGAAATACAATGTTTATGTTTTTTGCAGTTTGTTTTGGTTTTTATGACGGATATGAATGACAGTTTACTTTTTAACATTGATACTTATGCCATAGTTTATAAAGGTTTCATAGATACAAATGCCATCATATAAGAAGGTTCCATTTGATTTCGATGGCAAGAAAAATTTAGTTTTATTTGAAATCCCGATTGTAGAGAACTTCGTACAATCCTTTTCATATGCAAAATACACATAATTTTTGAAAACTGGTAGGTACATCGCCAAAAGTACGCAATACCATCTATTTTGAGCAGCGCACTTTACTGGGAGAAAAAGCCTAGATTCCAAACATGAAACTATTTATTTTATCGATACATACAGCACTGGTCGTAACATGGTATCACCCAAGTGTCACCAACTGTCAAACTACTCGCAGGAATTATGGCCTGGGGTATATCTCTATCTTCGTACCGCTTGAGAATAAAGGATATAGTGCTATCTCTCTCTTTTTAATCTAACAAGCTTTTCTGAACAATAGGTGCAATAAAAATACATAAGGTACAATAGCCATGCGCTGACCAATAGCTACTTACTATGCTCCTGGAAAAACCCAAAAATCCTTTTGGCCTGCTAATTTTTGTTATTATTTACTCAGTTGCGCGCACGCTTTTTAACATGGCGGAACCGCAATGTGGTGGTAGTTCCCAGTCTACTACGGACCTTTCATTTATTTAAAAAAATGGCGGCATTTTGTTAATACGTGCGGGCTATCAACAGTACATAAAGAAAAATATATATAATCAAACTGGTTTAGTGATATGGGAGTGCAATCAAAGAAAGAGAAACAAACAAAACAATTTATCTACTTAATTATAAATTCCGTATGTATTAGTAGAATCACCCGCAGATAGGGTGGCCAACTATTCCCGATGGCCACGGGGTGGCCGTTGGGAATAGTCGCCACCCCGGTGGCAGACAGGGGGGGGTGGCAGTTGGGAATAAAGGGAGGCCACGCCTCGGCAAGCGTAGCGTTGGACGCCCTCCGGCCAGACCGAAGACTTATAAAAGGGGGATGGTAGTGACTGAATGGCAAAAACGGGAAATCGTGCCTTATGGCGTTCCCTGGAGAAATGTTAACATACCAAAACTTTTCAGTCAGAAGGTCATAGGACGAGTCGGTGTCACACACGAAAAGAAAAAAAGAAGTTATGCTACCTAATAATTAATGTTTTCATATTTTTGACCGAAGTCTAAACAGCATGCGGGATTCCGCAAATACCGGGATCGCGCGGGATTTAGATTTCCCGGTCCCGCAAATATAGGGACTGAAATTTACTTGCGGGATGGCATTCCCTAGTTAATACTAAGTACTAGTTTTTACATTTTAATAGCTGTCAGAAAAGTCCTCATTGGCTCTCGAGTGAGTGGTACACATAATTTTTCACCTCTACCAGCGTGCGTGAAAATACAAAAGCGTTCACCTTCATTTTTATACTAATAAATTTTGTGCCAGTCAAGCATCAGTCAAGTAAAAAGGTAAGCTATCAAAACGAATAAAATATTGACGAAATAATATCAAAAACTTTTTTATAATGAGAGATTTTCAAATCAATTTGCCTCGTCGAGTGGCCTGGGTCATATAAGTAATGCTACCTACACTCTTAAGAAGAGAAGATCGAGTGAGTAAAAATGACTATTCCGAATATTTTTGCGTGGAAGCCCTGTTATTTTCAAGCTGGAGAGGTAGAATTTTTTACCGATTTCCTTTCCTTTCCTTTCCTTTTATTTGTTAAGCAAAGCCACACCTCGGACACTCCCATGCAACGGGCTCGTTATAGACAACTGAACTGAACTGTCATTTTTACTTGTGTATGTGTGCGTGACGACAGGCGTGTGAGTCCCTTTTTCCTCATGGCCAAACTATTTCGCCTAACTGGTTTGGCTACGAGGAACTCTATATCCTTATGGCCAAACTTGTGTAACAGTTAGAAAAGTAGGTACAGTTAAGTAAAAAAAAAAGTGAAATTTAATATTTTATAATCCCGACCATAATTCGAACGAGAAGTTTGACAGCTGTCAAACTTTAAACTCGTTTATCTCTTTAAATATGCATCCTACATTACCAGTTTTCTTGAGGAAGTTGTAGGTTTTGACGAGATCTACGTTTTAAGTGACAGCTGTCAAACTTCAAACTCGTTTATCTCGCTAACTACGTATTCTTTCAGACCTACAACTTTTCCAAAGAAACGGATCAATACGAGATGCTGTCATAAATATTTCTTACTGACAAGTTAATCTAATGCATATATCTAAACAATCTAAAGATATTGTAAATAGCCGTTGTAAACAAAAATAATTGTATCATACATAAGTATCCTTTTCGGTGGCAAGTGTACTTTGCTTGTACTATTACAAGTTTGGCCATAAGGATATAGAGTTCCTCGTAGCCAAATCAGTTAGGCGAAATAGTTTGGCCATGAGGAAGAAGGGGTGTGAGTGCAGGGTTGACATTCGTGTTAATTTTGATACAACTAAAGACTACGTACAGTACATACCAAAGAGGATAATGTAATAAAAATAAATAATATAATGTACCGACTAGTTGCTGCTAATTTAACATTGTTTAGGGGCCTACATCTTTGTATTACGTTATTAATTGTGAGTCGAAAGTATCAATGAAAACGATCCGATTACTTCCTAGGTAGGTAGGTTCTCTCTCTCTGTTCTTCCGGCGGAAGGCGAAAAAAATCTCCTGTCCGGGTCTCTGTTTGTGGACATACAGACGACGGACACGGCACAATATCGCACTATTTTTATTTTATCCAACAATTTTATTGTAAAATACATATATTCGTCCGCGAATCGAAGGCGAACTCAGTTCAAATGTTCGCGCCTTTTTTATGGACATAAATATGGCCGGCACCTCCTTCGTTTCAGTCTATACAAGAAACCACGATGAAACCTTCTTGGATGAAACGCACATGCAACAAGTCCAGCACCATACCTAGCGCTTTGGTTCACTTAAGTCTTCACTAATTTTTTGACATTTCGCGGGCGGGGGCGGGTAAGCGGCGCTGGTGCGGGGGGGGAGAGTGTCCGTTCTGTATGTAGTACTATACTACATACTATTATCTATTCTGTGGCAAAGCTTTAAGTTTTTTTTTCGAGATGATCATCCACGAAGGGTGATCATCAAGTGACAAATTCAGGGCTCTCCAAAAATATACTTTTTTTATGTGTAGATTGTACTTTGACATGGGGTCCCGCTGGCCTGACGCTGACTTTAATCGGTTATAGCTCCTAGACTATTCGCTTCAGGAGAATGATCGAATAATATTTGGAGGGTACAAATTCAGGGCTTTCCGAATATATGCTTACTTTGAGTCTAAACTGTCATTTTAAGTGGGGTCCCGCTGGGTTGACGTTTTGCAAATTGGTCCGTAACTTTGTTTTTACAGAGGTACAAATTTTTTTATTTCACATTTCTGTAGGTACAAATTAATACCTACAAGACCACATAAGTTTCATTCCATTCTGGCTTATTGTCCCGCTGCGTATACGTACATCTACTCCCGTGACACAGAATAGACAATAGTATGTAGTATAGTACTACATACAGAACGGACACTCTCCCCCCCGCACCTACGCCGCTTGCCCGCCCCCGCCCGCGAAATGTCAAAAAATTAGTGAAGACTTAAGTGAACCAAAGCGCTAGGTATGGTGCTGGCCTTGTTGTATGTTCATTTCATCCAAGAAAGTTTCTTCGTGGTTTCTTGTATTAGACTGAAACGAAGGAGGTACCATATTCGTGTCCATAAAAAAATGGACCGAACCTTTGAACTGAGTTCGCCTTAGATTCGCGGACGGATATTCTTCATAATAAAATTATTGAATAGAATAAAAAAATGGTGCGATATGTGCCGTGTACGGCTGTATGTCCACGGACAGAGACCCAGACAGGAGATCTTTTCGGTTTCCGCGGGAAGAACAGAGGTAAGAACCAACCTACATAGCAAGTAGTCGGTTCGTATTCATACCTACTTTCGACTTACAATTAATAATGTAATAGATAGGTTCCTAAATAATTTTAAATTAGCAGCAACTTGGTAGTCGGTACATTATTTATTTATTACAACCTCTTTGGTAGGTACTGTACGTAGTCATCAGGTGTATCAAAATTAACCCGAATGTCAACCCTGCACTCACACGCCTGTCGTCACGCACACATGCGCAAGTAAAAATGACAGTTGTCTATAACGAGCCCGTTGTATGGAAGTTTCCGAGGTGTGCCCGTGATCTACTCCGACTCCAAAAGATCCGAAACAGCCAAGGTTCAGCGCCGCCGGCAACTCTGTTTTTTTTTTATAATTTTGTATAGATCAGTGTTGCTAGTTTACGACAGTGTTGCCATATTTTTTAAGGCAATATGTTCAAATTCTTAATTTATTAATTTTTGCTGGCTGTGTCTCCGCTGCCGGTACCGGCACCCAGGACAGCAACTCCCTATATCAGCCTGGAGGCCTCGGTGGAGGGCGGGGTTTAAGTTGACCACCCCATGCATGGAAGACATATCTCGCGGATGGTGACATTCAATTTCACTAATCTCCCCTTCATTTTTTCTTCATCTTCATTGGCCACACACACACAGCATCTATGTAGATGATTGTTGCAGCGCTCGTAGTTCTTTAGGAGCTTTTCTTTTCATATCCGTTATAAACCTGGGGGTCTTCGGCTGATTTCAGCGAACGTTGTTGCCTTTCCATTTCCAGTGATCAAAATGATAGGTCATCATGGGCCATGGCGTTATTCCGGGAGTAACACAAAGCGGGCAAGAGCGTGTCAGACACGCTCACAAATAGGGTTTCGTAGTCAACGTTTAAGTACCCGATTTTTCGAAACTACAGGCTACAATTCTACAGGCGAAATTCGATGTACATTTCGTAGCCGGTTTAACAATGGAATCTTAATGTACATCGAATATCGCCTGTAGAGTTGTAGCCTGCAGTTTCGATGCATAGGCCATTCAGCGTACTACAAAGTTAATTTTGTTGCTCGTTTGTTTGCAGCAGTATTGAAAAACTTAAAATTTCCTTAATCTTAAGTGGTACAGTATTTGTTATAATACTTTTCACGGTAACTTCATATTAAGAACTATATTCCATATTTTTTTCAAATTTTTATCATGCGTAGGTACTTTAGAAGTTACAGCTGGAACAAATTATATGGCTCAAAAACGCCCCCTTCAAAAGCAAATATCTCGAGACAGAAACATTTTACAGACTTTGTCTCAAAGAAACCTCCTCTTAGTTTTTAAAGGGAAGTGTCTATATAGCGGGGCGCCCCGCTCGATAGTCATTTAGGCTATTCACCGGGGCGCCCTGCTAAACAGCGCTTTGTCTGTGGTTTGGCTATTAACCGGGGCGCCGCCGCTCCGCCGTTATTTCGACTTGTATGTAGGTATCATGGTAGGTTAAGTATAGGGCAAGTGTACCCACATTGATTTGATTTAGTAAATCTATGTTTGTTTGACCTCGCTCGCGTAATATACCTACAGTCTAACTAGAAAAAAAGACGCCAGTAGTCCATACTAATCCTTTCTCATCCACCCTCATCACTTTCTCACCCATCGCCATGACTTCCTCACGCATCCTCATCCCTTCCTCACCCCTCCTCATCACTTCCTCGTTGATCTTTATCACTTCCTCACCCATCCTCGCCCATCCTCATCACTTCCTCACCCATCCTCATCCATCCTCATCACTTTCTCACCCATCGCCATGACTTCCTCACTCACCCATCCTCATCACTTCCTCACCTAACCTCGCCCATTCTTATCACATCCTCACCAATCCTCATCCATCCTCATCAGGATGGGTGAGGAAGTGATGAGGTTGGGTGAGGATGGGCGAGCAAGTGATGAGGATGGGCGAGGATGGGTGAGGAAGTGATAAGGATGGGTGAGGAAATGATGAGGATGGCCGAAGAAGTGATGATGATGAGTGAGGATAGGTGAGAAAGTGATGAGGATGGGTGAGGAAATGATGAGGATGAGTGAGGAAGTGATGAGGATGGGTGAGGAAGTAAAGAGGATGGATGAGAAAGGATTAGTATGGACTACTGGCGTCTTTTTTTTCTAGTTAGACAGTAGGTATATGCGAGCGAGGTCAAACAAACCTAGATTTACTAAATCAAATCAAAGTGGGTACACTTGCCCTGTACTTAATCTACCATGATACCTACATACAAGTCGAAATAACGGCGGAGCGGCGCCCCGGTCAATAGCCAAACCACAGACAAAGCGCTATTTAGCAGGGCGCCCCGTTCAATAGCCTATCCATAGACATAGCGCTATTCAGCAGGGCGCCCCGGTGAATAGCCTTAATGACTATCGAGCGGGGCGCCCCGCTATATAGACACTTCCTTTTTAAAGACCTATTCAATATTACCTACAGGAGAAAAATTTTTTTTGCCCCCCTTTCACATTATGGGAAGGGGGTCCAAAAAAAAATTAAAATATTTTTTTCTCTACATTTCTAAATTTGGGTCAACGCGATCTATTTTCACACCAAATTTGATGACGAAGTTATGAGGACGCGGCATACAGACAGACAGACAGACTTGACGAAATGATAAGGGTTTCTAGTAGACTACGTAACCCTAAAAAGGGTATTACAAGCCAAAAGGAGGTAAATACTTATGAAACTGAACATCTTTCCCCAATACAAAATCATCGATCAGCTGATTGATTTACTAATGTGAGATGTAATTTTTAGGGTTTCGTAGTCTACCTACTATACTCTATCCGCGCGATGAAGATAATATAGCGTCCTCTCAACCGCACTTTTGTATGCAAGAGAAAGGGACAAATGATTGCCCTTCCAGGTAAGTGGGCGTCAACAATTGTGTAAAAACGTAAAGATGCGTTTACATGGCTCTTTGGTTAAAGAAGACTCATAAATATTTTTTACTATTAAATTTGGTTTTCTTTGGTCTATTACAATATTTAATAAGTAAAAATAATTTTAGGTAAATACATCTGTGTGTTTAGTTTTCGTATAAAATGGGCGCGCGGTGCTGGCAACACTGCTCTGTCATTGTCACGTCCTCTGCCGTCGCCCGCATCGTGGATGCGAAGTTTAATTATAAATAAGTAATTTAATGTGCTTTCGGTTTTCTCGTGTGGTTTTCCCTGTTCGGTGGGGAAGTGAACCAAGTGATTTTGGTTCCGGCGCTTTGATTGAGAGTCACGCGACCGCCGGTAGAATATAACCTCACTTTTCGTTGGCTCGCGTCGTGGCTGCCGATAGCTACGTATTTTAATTATAAATGATTGGAGGCCAACGGGGCCGATTTCTCATTCGGAGAGAAATCTTTTAGTTATTTTGTGTTAAAAAACATTATGTGATGTCGAACTGTGAACTATAGTGCAAATTGGAGGAAAGGAGTTCGAGAACGAGCGGATGTTCCAGTGCTGTGAGTTTAGGTTATTCCCTATTCCTGCGCTCCTAAAATATCCTGAATACCTGATTCCTGTCATACTTAAACTCACAAAGAAACGGCGTCATCGTTCGCTCGGTAAGCAATTCGTTGCTGGGCCCTGTTTAAGTAGATTTTGGAAACAAGAATTTCTCGGCCGGAAACTTTCCGGAACAAAATTCTCTCATTAAATTTATTTTATTTAGCTATAGTAAAGAGCACTACGAATCGTAGTCAAATGTTGTTCCGAGGCTGATCGACCATTTAGTTTTAGATTTTAAGATAACTTTAATTTGCTTCCACTGCGCTAAGATCAGCTTCGGAATCAAACATTTTTTGGTAGCAGAGCGTGGTTGCTTTATTGCAACATAGTTAGCCGTAATTTAGTATTAAGCGTGTTTTTATATTACCCACATATTTTATTAATTTTGGAAAATATTGTTTCGGTTTTTTTTTTGTGACTGTATTGTTTGCCTAGTGAACGGTACCTTATCGGTAAGGTCTAGGCCAGTCAACTAACATTTATTTTGTGGTATTTGTTTATTGGTTTTTCGTTTTTATTAAGTCGAGTGTGTAAAAGTTGGTACCATGGCTCCTCGATCGCCAGGTATAAGGCTGCTATAAAGACAGAATTAAGGTGGTTTACTACCACAGCGGCAATGATCGGCCGCGAGGACCGGGAGGACGCGCTCTTGAAAAGTGCACTACAGGCAGATGAACGGGTTCGGGTTGTGTCGGAACACTTCACAGAGTGCCTCATGCTCCTTGAGGAAGCTCCTAACCCTGAAGATAAGGAGCTGGTTGAGGGCGATGTAAGCCAGTGCTTGAGCTGGCACAGGACATTGCGCAGGCAGCTGCGGACATATCTAGGCGACGTGACGGAAAGGAAAAGCCATTCCGTGGTAAAGTGGGACAAGGATTACAGGTGCCTCTTCCGCCTGTTACGGTTCCAGTCTTTGCAGGCGATTACGCCGACTGGCCGGCGTTTGAGGACCTGTATAGCAGTGTGGTCCACACACGGACGGACATAACGCCGGCGTACAAGATGGCTCAGCTGATGTCCAGGCTACATGGAGAGCCTCATGAATTGCTGACGCATTTGGCTGTCTCGGATAGCAATTATGAGGTGGCGTGGAAGATCCTTACCGACCGGTATCGAAACAAGCGCCTGATTGTAGACAGGCTGTTAGACCAGTGGCTGTCAATACCAACCATAACGCGAGGTACGGACCTCCGCGAGAAAATCTTCCACCCAGTCAGTGTCGCGGTCAGCGCACTAGAGCGACAGGGTTTGCCAGTGGCGGGCTACGGTTATATCTTGGTCCACACAGTGCTTCGCCGCCTGCCGAGCGAAATGGTCGCTCGATTCGAGCAGCTACATGGGGCAAGTCCTCGGACCACCTCCCGACCTACGAGGATCTGAAGTCGTTCCTCGAGGCCGAAAGCAGGCGAGTGGACGTCCAGGCTGGTGAAGCCCCTCGCAAGGAGACCTCTGCCCTCGCCACCCGGAACGGCCGGGTGCACCGGCGCGAGGAGGCAACAGTGGGCAACCCAGGCGGTACAACACCGCATTGGAATCAGGGTGTGCCTACTGCAAGGAGACAGGCCACGGGGTGGCAGCGTGTCAGGAGTTTGCTGCGCAGCGGGTTCAGAGGAGACGGGGTGTGGCACAGCAGAGGCGTTGGTGTTTTCGGTGCCTGGGGCCGCATCAGGTGCGAGAGTGCCCTTCAAGCACCAACTGTAGGTACTGCCAGGGTGCACACCATCCGCTGCTCTGCATGAATCGCTCCGGAGGCGCCGGGGCAGCGCTGGATCGGATCAGCGAAGGAGCCTGCCCACCAAGGGAGGGAGCAACGCTCCCACCCCTCCAAGGAGGAGCCCACCTCCGCATCGGTCACAGGGACAGGCAGGGGGACGTCAACAGACGGAGCCCACTTACCCAAGGACGTGGGGACGATCCCCACCACGGCAGCAGGTGCCGGATTGGGGAAGAGCGGCACAGGAACGTGGCCAGGACACCCATCCCAGGTACGGGATTCAACGGGCGGGTGCCAGGGAGCACTAGGCAGCCACCAGGGTACATGCAGTATTCTGCGGGCTTGAGCCACCTGGTTGGGTCTCAAGACCCACGCATGCCCCCGCCTATGCCTGAGTACCCGCGGCTACAGGCGCAACCTCGGTACGGACGTTTGCCGTCGGGGTACTATAGAACTCCAGCCATGGCCTTTATGGGCAGACCTCCCTACCAGCAGGAGTGGGACCCATACACAGGTTTGGGTAGTGAGGATACCCCGCGGGACGCGGCCTCACCGCGTTTAGATTCCCGCTAGGTAATCGCCGCCTACTCATCAGCTTCGGCTCCCGTCCAATCACGGTACTTTTGCCAACGGCTAAGATTTGGGTATGGGGATACGGTGGCCGGACCATTCAAGTAAGAGCCCTACTGGATACAGGGGCTCAGGGATGTATTGTATCGAGTAAGCTGGTGAGTAGGCTAGGCCTAAATGTACGGCCAAGTGAGGATGAAGCTGTAGGCATCGGGGGCCTAAATGTGCCTGACATTCGGGGTCAGACGAACTTTGAGTTCGCATTAGGTAGCACATGTACAGGGTCAGCTATCAAGTCTCAGCCGTGGTGCTGGATGAAGTGGTTGGGAAACTCCTCAGGTTAGGTTACCACCAACGGTACGAGGGTTAACCACAGGGTTGGAGTTAGCTGATCCTGATTTTGATACTCCTGGTACGGTGGACGTACTTCTCGGGTCAGACGTCCTCGGAGATTATGGTGCGGTAGGAAGAAGGTACTCCAGGAAACTGGTTTGGTGGCCGTAGATACCACAGGGGTATGTTGTTTTCGGCCCAGTTTGGAGACCTCAGGACCTACCAGAAGGGGATCCGGTCCTCTATGGTAGTGTGCTGTCAGAGGTGCTGCAGAGGTTTTGGGAGTCTGAAGAGCCGCCCACGGCGGACAGACGGAAGCCAGAGGATGACGAGTGCGAGTTGTTCTATCAATACAACACTGCGAGATGCCCGTCAGGCAGATTCGTGACCAGGCTACCTTTTCTCCCAAACCGCCCCGCTTTAGGTAGTTCGCGACAGCTCGCGGAACGGAGACTACTCGGAATGGAGCGGAAGATGAGGCGAGACCCAGCACTTCGGCAGAAGTATATAGAATTCATGCGGGAATATATTCAATTGGGCCACATGTCGGTGTCCAGCCTGGATTGGAGGTGTGTCGAGCATTATTACATTCCACACCTGGCTGTCTTGAAGTCACCTGAGGCGAAAATACGGGTGGTGTTTGACGGTTCTGCTCCTACCTCGAATGGTGTGTCTGTGAACCAATGTTTGCACGCGGGTCCTAAATTGAACCGGGACATTGTGGACATTCTCACAGACTTTCGGTTACACCAGGTAGCGTTCGTCGCAGACGTCAAAATGATGTTTCGCCAAACCATGATACATCCGGATGACCGTCGGTATCAGCTGATTTTGTGGCGTGAGAGCCCAGATGAGCCGATGGTCACATACGAACTTAACACGGTGACGTATGGACTTAAGCCAAGTCCGTATTTGGCAGTACGTACGCTGCGAGAGTTGGCCGCACAGGAAAGGGTAAGATATCCTCGAGCCGCAGCAGTACTGGATCGCGACGTCTACGTGGACGATATCTGCACGGGTGCTGATAGCGTGGAGCAGGCGCTAATTCTACGAGACGAGTTGATCGCGATCATGGGTTCAGGAGGTTACGAGTTGCGGAAATGGTTGTCCAGTTGCCCAGAGCTCCTGGCCGGTTTGCCAGGCGAGTTCCATCAGGACCCGCACCTCTTTGAGAACCCGGACAATCCAAACACGTTGGGCATCCTCGGGGTGCAATATAGGCCAACGCATGACGTATTCACGTACAAGATCGAGCCCGACCTTTTGGAGAAAACTTGGACTAAGCGGTCGGTACTGTCGACAATCGCTAGAACGTTCGATCCTAGCGGATGGATCGCCCCGGTTACGTTCATGGCGAAGTGCTTTTACAAAGGTTGTGGCTAGCCAACTTAGGATGGGACGACCAACTCTCCGGAGAGTTGTTGAAGGATTGGCTCAAGTTTGTGACCACCTTACCAGGGATTGTGCACATCGCGATACCCCGCAAGTTAGTCCCATCGGTGGGATGTAAGGCTACCCTACATGGGTTTTGTGACGCCTCGGAGCGAGGGTACGCGGCAGCTGTATACCTTCGGACAGCAAGTTCAACGGGAACTGTGCACGTGCGTCTGGTTATGGCCAAAAGTAAGGTGGCACCAGTCAGAACTAGATGGACCATCCCCAAATTGGAATTGGCAGGGGCAGCTCTTCTAGCGCGCTTGCTAAATCATGTAACCTGCAATCTGCGTGGTACCATCAACTTGGATGAAACGGTGTACGCGTGGACTGACAGTCGGATAGTTCTGTGCTGGTTGCAGACGTCGGTACATACACTTGAGGTTTTCGTGGCAAATCGGGTGTCACAGATTACGGGGTCGGAAACTCCGTTAGTGTGGAGGCACGTACCGGGAGAATGGAACCCAGCGGACTGCGCTTCGCGCGGGTGCAGGGCACCTGATTTGGTGAGTCACCCACTGTGGTGGGGACCTCAATGGCTGACTGAGTCGCCGCAGGAATGGCCATTCAACGAGTGCAGGGCGCCGCTTGGGCCACCTGATCGAGGTTTGCGAGTGAACGTGGGGCAACTCGTACCGAAGCCTAACCCAGCTTTCTTGCTGGAACGGTATAGCTCCCTCGACAAACTTCTTGGGGTGACAGGTTGGATCAAGCGGTTCGTGAACAACTGCAGGAAGCCTCAAGCAGAACGGAACTTTACACCTGTCCTCTCGCCTGCGGAGCGGAATGCGGCTCTATGCTCATTGGTTAGAGTCGTCCAGGCGGAACATTTTGAAGAGGAGGTCAGGCTGCTCAGGGATGGACGTGGAAAGCTGAAGGGAGGAATTGTACGCCTCAACCCATTCCTGGATGAGCAAGGTATGCTCAGGGTTGGAGGCAGACTTCGGAACGCTAGCCTGCCCTTTCGGCTCGGCATCCACTGTTACTTCCAAAAAGGGGACCCTTAGTTGAGCTCTTAGTCAGGGATCGTCATGAGAAAACTCGCACGCGGGCTGTAATGCGCTATTGGCCATCCTACAGCGCGAGTTCTGGATCTTATCGGGACGACGAACGGTACGTAGCGTTGTGTTTAGGTGCTTGCCTTGTTACCGCTTGAAGGCAGCCACAATGCAGCCACAGATGGGAGATCTTCCACCGGACCGGGTGACGGAGGCCTGGACGTTTGCAGGTGTGGGAACGGATTTCGCAGGCCCTTTCATGGTAAAGGCATCACGCCTACGGAACGCAAAGTCTATCAAGGCGTACTTGTGCGTGTTCGTGTGCCTAGCCACCAAGGCCGTCCACTTGGAGCTCGTGGCCGACCTTTCTACGGAGGCTTTTTTGGCAGCGCTGGAGAGATTTACGTCGCGACGAGGGCGACCAGCGCTGATCAGGTCGGATTGTGGTACCAACTTTAAGGGTGCTGATCGGTGTATGAAGGAAATTGTAACGTTCTTACGGGAGAACGAAGAAGCCATCAGCACGGGCCTCTCCCGTCAGGGCATTGCCTGGGTGTTCGATCCACCAGCGTGCCCTCACTGGGGTGGTATTTTTGAAGCGGTTGTAAAGTCCGCAAAGACGCATTTGTTGCGCGTTGTAGGGTTAACAATTTTGACTTTTGAGGAGCTGGCGACCGTGTTTTGTAAAATTGAGGCTGTACTCAATTCGCGTCCTTTGTGTCCGCTCAGCTCAGACCCAAATGATTTAGAGGCCCTGACGCCAGGGCATTTCTTAATTGGCCGCCCACTTAACGCCTTGCCGGAATATCCCTATACGGAGGTGAATAGCAATCGTTTGTCGCGTTATCAGTTGTTGCAGCAAATGACTCAAAACTTTTGGAAGCGTTGGTCGCTTGAGTACTTGCACATTCTGCAGCAACGCCTTAAGTGGACGGACAGGACTGAACCCCCCTGCATTGGGGATCTCGTTCTGGTTAAGGATGCCAACCTACCGCCACTGCGTTGGCGCCGGGGGCGCATTCTCAACCTGTTTCCGGGTAGTGATGGCACTCCTCGAGTTGCAGAAGTTCAGGTGGGGGATTCAGTCCTTAAGCGAGCAGTAGCTACATTATCACGCCTGCCATGCATAGAGCGGACCGATGGGTCGGTCCGGGGCGGGTGAATGTTTAGTTTTCGTATAAAATGGGCGCGCGGTGCTGGCAACACTGCTCTGTCATTGTCACGTCCTCTGCCGTCGCCCGCATCGTGGATGCGAAGTTTAATTATAAATAAGTAATTTAATGTGCTTTCGGTTTTCTCGTGTGGTTTTCCCTGTTCGGTGGGGAAGTGAACCAAGTGATTTTGGTTCCGGCGCTTTGATTGAGAGTCACGCGACCGCCGGTAGAATATAACCTCACTTTTCGTTGGCTCGCGTCGTGGCTGCTGATAGCTACGTATTTTAATTATAAATGATTGGAGGCCAACGGGGCCGATTTCTCATTCGGAGAGAAATCTTTTAGTTATTTTGTGTTAAAAAACATTATGTGATGTCGAACTGTGAACTATAGTGCAAATTGGAGGAAAGGAGTTCGAGAACGAGCGGATGTTCCAGTGCTGTGAGTTTAGGTTATTCCCTATTCCTGCGCTCCTAAAATATCCTGAATACCTGATTCCTGTCATACTTAAACTCACAAAGAAACGGCGTCATCGTTCGCTCGGTAAGCAATTCGTTGCTGGGCCCTGTTTAAGTAGATTTTGGAAACAAGAATTTCTCGGCCGGAAACTTTCCGGAACAAAATTCTCTCATTAAATTTATTTTATTTAGCTATAGTAAAGAGCACTACGAATCGTAGTCAAATGTTGTTCCGAGGCTGATCGACCATTTAGTTTTAGATTTTAAGATAACTTTAATTTGCTTCCACTGCGCTAAGATCAGCTTCGGAATCAAACTGAATATGTTTCACAGGAAATAGTCCAAAACACGCGCTAGGTCGTAGGAGAAATAAAACAAACAATCGATATAAGAACAAAAGAACGCGTCCGCTCCGTGCAAGCCACAGAAGTAGACTGAAATTGCACCGCCATGTAAACGCACCCTTGCCTCGTTATCGCTAACCAATGGCAATCATTTTGCATTTTCTGGTATTATCTTCATCGCGCGGATAGAGTATAGTAACCCTTATAGTTTCGTCAAGTCTGTCTGTATGTCTGTCTGTCTGTATGCCGCGCCCTCATAACTCCGTCAGAGCTATCGACATCAAATGTGGTGAGAAAATAGATCGTGTTGACCCAAATTTAGAAATGTTAAGAAAAAATTATTTTAAATGTTTTTTGGACTCCCATACAAGTGAAAGGGGGCAAAAAAAAATTTATCTCCTGTAATATTGAGTAGGTTATCGTTGAATAGGTCTTTTAAAACTAAGGGGAGGTTTCTTTAAAACAAAGTCTCTAAAATGTTTCTGTCTCGAGATATTTGCTTTTAAAAGGGGCGTTTTTGAGCCGTAATTTGTTCCAGCTGTAACTCTTATAAACGCTAATAATTTGAAAAAAATATGAAATATATTTCTCAATCTGAAGTTACCATGAAAACTATAACGGATACTACCACGAAAGATTTCAGTAAAATAAAAGATTTTCTATTTGCGGTTGGTAATCATACAGTTGCAAACAAACCAGCAACAAAATTAACTTTGTAAAGCTGAATAACCTGATATTTAAACGTTGACTACGAAACCCTATTTGTGGGCATGTCTGACACGCTCTTGGCCGGTTTTTTTTTCATATTTCGACCCATGTGCCATGGGGAAAGTTATTCAGTTTCATGAGTACCTTCACCTCCTTTCGACAGCCGATGTGGCGCAGTGGTTAGTATGCCTGCCTGCCACGCAAAGGTTCCGGGTTCAATTCCCGGTGGGGTCACTCACAAAGTTGATATTTATCACTTTGTGAATTTGTTCCCAGTCTGGTTAGGACATTGCAGGCTGAACCACCTGATTGTCCGCAAGTAAGATGGTTCCGTGCTTCGGATGGGCACGTTAAGCCGTCGGTCCCGGTTGCTGTCTATGATGGCGGTCGTTACACAACCATGTCAGAGGCCTGCTACTTGCAGTAGGCGGTTGAAAAACTCTGACACCAGGGTTCATCGGGTCGTTGAACGACTCGGTGTCCCACACGAAAAAGAAAGAACCTCCTTTCGGCTTGTAACATCCTTTTTGTTACTCCCGGTATACGTGTATATGGTATATGTATTTATTTTTCAACTAGCTTTCCGCCTGCGGTTTCACTGGCGGTATTTATTTGTTTGGTCTAATAAAAAAGTTTAAAAAATATTGCAATGAAGCAGATTGCATCAAAGATCACGAACTGGAGGTGGAGTTCGACTACTCGACAACAGATGGCGCCACTACTTGAGAGATTAAAAAGCCCTATATCTTTATAACTACGCCCTTTAAGTTAAAACGGAAACTTTCTTGTTCGATTGTGGTTCGATGGGAGATAAAGGGCTATTGCACAACATAAGTCCCTTTATCGTACCGGGAATTCTTTTTAAGTTTTATCGGCACGTACATTTTATCAACTTAGTTTTATTATATATAATGATATAATAAAATGAATTGACTTGTCCAGTTACATTCCTACATTAAAAATGTTGTAAGAGACAGCTCTCCGAATATTAATATGTATGGTGTTGTAAGGTGGCGACCCGGGAGAGATGGAAAGAAACAACTGTCTTCACGAATGTCCGTATATTGATTGCCATATTAAAACTATATAATGATTCTTATATACTAAATTATGCTAAGGTAAGCTTGGGAGGTGCGTCATACAGTACACCTCCACCGTTTTTGAAAAAAGAAAAATATTGAAGATATTTTTCTTTATCTGATACATAAATATGCATAATACGCTTATTTTTATATTAAAACAGGTATTATAATGAAGTTATGATAGTAGTTAAAACATTTAAAAAATGTACATTTAACTTTGAATATGAATTTCGGATCTAAATGTTTTTTTTTTCATATTATAAACATTACTGTGGTGAAAATTTTGAACATTGTTCATGAAGTCTCGAAAGTTTTAAAAAAATTAGTCAATTTTTATTTTAAGCAACTAAACTATATTGTTAAAATATGAACATTATAAATTTGAAATTTTGTTTTAAATTAATGTTGAAATTTTTTGATTTTGTTCAACCCTAGGTTTACCATCAAATATCTCTAAAATAATGATGATAAATCTTTTAAAAATAACAAAATCAATTAAGTACTCACTTTCCTACATTGACAGAAATCAACAATAATAATAAAATAATAGTGGGATGAACAATAAATTGTGTCCTGTCTGTCTATGTACTTATTTTAATTTAATACAAATTATTCGATATTAACTAATCAAAATAAAACGCATAAGAAAATTTGAAATTTAGCTTATAAAATTAAAGACAATCATACACATAATCATACAGCTTAAATTATAACTTACTTCAGTATTCACTGCTGGCAATATGACAATAGGTACATATACTGAACTGAACTGAACTGTACCTACATGTACAGAAACTGAAACTGATTGATTGATATGAATCATCTATTACATTTCAATTGGTTCGTAAAATTATACATTATACATCCCAAATATCTATTTGTAATATACTGCAATTCTGGCCAATACAGTTATTTTTGTACGTCATAAAGCATCACTACAATTTGTTTTACATACTTTCATTTATTTTTAATCATTAATTAAGTATGTATAATTCAAAAATTGCAAAGATATTGTATCACTATGTTACTTTTGATTACCTGGAAATATACCTCTTTAATAATAGAAAATCACTTGCCAGCAGCGCTATATTATGACTATATTATAACTGAATCATTTAGCATATTTTTAAACTAACTGGCATAGCCAATCAATATTCCATAAAAAGAAAAGAAATTAAACTACTAAATAATTAAAATAAAATTTCCGTACCTCGTTAATAGTGAGATTCACATTTTATAAGGATAGGACTCACATTTTATCCGGGACAGGCACTGCACTCACTTCCGGCTTTGATGTCAGTATTGGCCTTATACCGACATTGAAAGCCTGCGGGACGCATCCTGCGTCCTTGCTCCCTGAGACTACGCTCTTCGGACTCCATCCTCTCCCGGCGCCCAGCACAACAATTCCTCCATCTGACCTAACAACTCCCAGCAGCCAGCAAACTTACAAAATCCTCCATCTGACCTAACTACTCCCTGCAGCCTGCAACCGCACTTTTTTTTGTATAAGAGCATTATGTTTATTTTACTGTCCAGTGTCCCATTTTACATAATCTGCAACGCTGTTAAATTAAAAACGTATGCACACCTCACAGTTCCTCGGATTTCTCCATTGTCAATATGAATTTAACACAATCCACAAGTTATTGAAAATATCAAGTCCACCAAAAATTTAATTTACGCGCGTGTAGTCGCCGCTTTCAGTTCTTATCAAAGTCCACTTTTGATCCGCACTTTTAAGTAGTCTTACTAATATTAACGACATTTTTTTTTTCTAACCAGTCCAAAGTTTATTATTAGTCACTCGCGATGCTCAGCACTGCCCTACAAGGCAGCACTGGCAGGGTCGCCATGTAAGGTGGCGACCCGGGAGAGATGGAAAGAAACAACTGTCTTCACGAATGTCCGTATATTGATTGCCATATTAAAACTATATAATGATTCTTATATACTAAATTATGCTAAGGTAAGCTTGGGAGGTGCGTCATACAGTACAGTGTATTCAGTCCATGAAACAAGAATATTATAAGGTCCTATTAACTTCACTGCAAATATTTTAAGGGCAGATCAAATAAAATATAATCATGTTCTTGGCAAATTTTAAAAAAAATCTGCACGCTATTTTTCTAGAAAATTTGAATTTAACTGAAAAAAATTAAAACGAAAAAAGTGCACCCTGCTTATCCTAGAAACACACCACCAAAAACTACTTCGATGATTACGCGCCAAAAAGTGCTGTGATTGGTTGTTGGTTGTTAGTGTGCGTGTCGTGTAAGTGAATCCTGACTACGTGGCGGAAGGTCAGTCGGGTCAGTCATAGATGTTGACGTAATTAATTAAAAAGTTTATTTGAAAATGAACAAAATAATCTAGCGTGTCGATTTTTATTAACTTTCCCCATCCCAGTACTTCGAAATGTCAAAAACCGCCATTTCCCAAGCGTTTTGAAACGTATTGGGAAAGAGCGACCTGATATCGAGTCAGTGGTACAAAGAAAGAGGCATTTTTCTCGCTGACCCGATATCCAGCCAGTGGTATTCAAGAGGTTAAAATGCCTTAAATGTTTTTCTTATAGCTACACTATACGCATGCTCTTAAAACATTTGCAGTGAATTTAATAGGAACTTAAATATATATTATTTGCTATATATTTAAGTTCTATATATATTATTTGCTCGGTTAGTCTTAATAAGACTCCAGAAACTTGCTGATCGTGTATATCCCGAATCGCAATGTGGATTCCGCGCCCAACGTTCCACAACAGATATGATCTTTACACTTCGCCAACTGCAGGAAAAGTGTAGAGAGCAGAAAACACCTCTGTTTGTGGCGTTCGTCGACCTTAACAAAGCCTTCGACACCGTGAGCAGGGAAGGACTCTATACTGCACTTTTAAACATCGGGTGCCCTCCAAAACTTCTAAGCCTCATTAAATCCTTCCACGAGGACATGAAAGGATCTGTTGTTTTTAACGGCAATACATCTGAGCCGTTCGAAATGCGTAGAGGTGTTCGCCAAGGCTGCGTGTTGGCTCCTACCCTGTTTGGTATTTTCTTCTCATTGCTTTTTAAAGTTGCTTTCGGCGATGACCAACAGGGTATACACCTGCACACTAGGGCTGACGGGAAGCTGTACAATATCTCGCTTCTTAAGTCAAAGCGTAACCGCGATGACTTATTCGTCGATAGCCTTTTGTTCGCTGACGATGCAGCCTTCGTTGCTAATTCTCAAAGTGAGCTTCAAGACATTGTTGATAAGTTTTCCCACGCGTGTTCTCTGTTCTCAATATCCATTAATGCCAAAAACAGTAGTGCTAGCTCAAGGTGGAGAAACACCACGTATTTTGCTCGGTGGCGTTCCTTGAACATAGTTGACAAGTTTTGCTACTTGGGGTCGACTGTGTCGAACAATCTCACCCTCGATGCTGAGATCAATACTCGTATCGGCAAAGCGGCGACCATGTTCGGCAGGCTCAGTACAAGAGTATGGAATAATAAACACCTGACCACAAAAACCAAGATAATTGTTTACCAAACTTGCGTTCTAAGCATACTCTTGTATGGAGCTGAAACCTGGACTTCGTACGCAAAACAAGAACGTCGACTCAACACATTTCATATGCGCTGCGTAAGAAACATCTTGCATATAACTTGGCAGGACAGAGTCACAAACGAGCGAGTTCTAGAAATTGCACAGCTGCCTAGCTTTACCGCTTTGCTTAAGCAAAGACGATTGCGGTGGCTAGGGCATGTGTACCGCATGGAACCTTCGCGTCTACCGCGGCGTGTTCTGCTTGGCGCCGTAGCTAACGCCAAAAGAGGAGTTGGAAGACCGATGCTACGTTTCAAAGATTGCGCCAAACGTGACATGGCTGCGTTTGACATCGACCATCAAAGCTGGGAGAAGCTTGCTGAGAATAGGGATGTATGGCGAAAGCGTGTGTTTGATGGGCGTAAAGCTCACGATGATGCCTGGTTCGCTGGTCTCGCAAACAAAAGGCAAAAACGACATCTAAACATGCATGTGCCAGTCTCTAATTCCACCTTCGTTTGTAGAGCGTGCGGAAAGTCATGCCGCTCCCGTATCGGCTTATACAGCCATGAAAAATCTTGCCTCAGACACTGAATAAATCGTCTGTCACAGACGTATGAGGCCAATGATGAAATATATATTTTATTTTAGAAGTTTTTTTTACTTTCCACAATAAATGCAGTCGGCTGATGGTGATTTTGAATGGAGATAATTTTGTTTTGCTTATCATGAAATATTTTCTGATGGGTAGTTGTTCAGTTTCATGGTCTGACTGAATGCACCCGATCAGTATTCGGAGAGCTGTCCCACATCATAATACTCTCGAAAACATAACTCTCCTTTTTAGACAGTGGGGTAAAAAATAGGAAACACAGATATAATAGGTAAAGTTTATTTACAGTTATCCCTTGCTTAGATGTAGTTATGCGGGGTGGTACCGAACGACCCATTTTCCCGGAAACGTTAAGCTCACCAGGACATAAAACTTTCAACAACTTTCCTTACGGTGGGACACAATACATACAATAGTTAAATGGAGTTATGTATGTAAAGGACACAACAATAATATGATTAAAAAACTTCATGGGAAGTCCCGTGTTTCTATAACATTTTCGCAAAATAAAACATTTTTTTTTAACCATCAGATTTCTCAGTAAAAACCGTTTCGTCAATTTATGAACATAGATGGAGCTACTACTCTTTTGACCATACCGGGAGTAACAGAAAGGGTAGGTATAACAAGCCGAAAGGAGGTCAAGGTACTCATGAAACTGAACAACTTTCCCCATGGAACATGGGTGGAAATATGAAAAAATAATTTGGAACTCCCATACAAAATCGCCGATCAGCTGATTGATGCAGGAGAGGTTCAAATGTTTATTTTCATATTTCTACCCATGTTCCAGAGGGAAAGTTGTTAAGTTTCATGAGTACCTACATTGACCTCCTTTCAGCTTGTTATACCCTTTCCGTTACTCCCTGTATAAGCAGTTTTGCGACAAATTCACGTGTCATCATCGGTCATCATCCACAATAAGGTTTTTGAAAAAAAGGTTGTTTAGCTCATGTTTAACTTGATGGAAGTTCAGTTTTTCGTTTGTATGCCGTAACGATTCGCCGTAATTACCACCAATACAAAAACATCTGCTGTCCGATTAAGCTTTGATCATTGGTCCTTAGGGAAAGTTGTTCAGATTTACCTGTTGACCTTAGTGTTTTCGGGAAAGTGGGTCGTTCAGTACCACTTACAAAGTGGTACAAGTACTAGTAATGAACTTAACCTGTTTATAGAATTGCACTATTGGATTTCTTCTCTCTTCTTTTTCGTCTCAACTGTTCTATTCTTCTGCTTTGGTTTTTATCCGTTAATTCAGCTTTCGTCGTGCTCAAAGGTAAATTTAACGTGTCTCTTTTGTTTCCTTTCTTCTCTTATTAATACCATTGTTGTTGATGTTCTTCTTCTTCCTCGGCTTTAAGTCTTACTAATTCCGATCTTTTAGGGTTGTTCATGTTTAGATGCTGGTAAGAAGGTACCTAGTTAAACTTGTTCAAATAATAATGCAACGCCGCTTTTTACGTTTACGGCGATCTGCTTTAGCTTCTTCGGCTAAAATCTTGGACAATTCAACTTCCTCTTCTGGTCTCAATCTCCATCGCGATATATAAGATCTGGATCCATAAATAGCTCGTAATCGTTCTTCATATGGCAGTCCTGGTGGCCGTTTCCTTGGTTGTTTTCGGTAGCCATCATTTTGTGGATGTCGTTTTATAGAGCATTGAGACTGTTCTTTTGTGGATACAGTGCTGAGACTTTTGTCTTTCGAAGGACACGGCGTGAGTACCACTCGTCGGGATCGGGGCACGGCGGCTGGCGAGGCCGATGCCGGTGCCGGTGCGGACTTTTTTCTGGCTTCGGAATTCATGGCTTTAAACGTACATTACGGCTGTCATATCATGAACCACCGATTTCACATAATAATGCAGCATAAACATTTCTTTTTCTTAGGTTTTTTTGTATCGGTTTCACTTGGTGTATGCCGAACGGTCTTTCTAGGCTTATTTATTACATCTATATTTTTCTCGCATCTTTCTTCTGCTGTTTTATGAATTTTTTCCAGTTGAGCTAATTGCTCTGGTTTCCATCGAGACACCTCAGATCGCGTTTTGTAAATATTCTGAAGGCGAAGTTTGTGTGCTTCAAATTCTTTTTTCCGGAGATTTTCGCATGAGCATGGTGGTTTCGGGGCACCAGGAGCAACTGGTTTTTTTACACTTGTCTTAGATGTCCCGACTTGTTTGTTTTCATTTTTAAACGCCTGCGTTGCTGATTTATGCTCTGCACAAACAGACAAACAAATTTTAATATCTCGTGGCCCTCGCACTGCTTCACTCTGGTTCGGTTTGTTTTCCGTGTTACCTGCCACTAACTGTTGCCCTGATGGTTTATCCTGAGTTTTTTGTTTATCTACACTAATGCTCGCCGCAGATTTTGATTTATGCTCTGCACAAGCAGACAAACAAATTTTATTATCTCGTGGTCCTCGTACCGCTTCACTCTGGTTCGGTTTGTTTTCCGTGTTAGGTGCCACTAACTGTTGCCCTGATGGTTTATCCTGAGCTTTTTGTTTATCTACACTAATGCTCGCCGCAGATTTTGATTTAGGCTCTGCACAAGTAGACAAACAAATTTTAATATCTCGTGGCCCTCGTACCGCTTCACTCTGGTTCGGTTTGTTTTCAGTGTTAGGTGCCACTAACTGTTGCCCTGATGGTTTATCCTGAGCTTCTTGTTTATCTACACTAATGCTCGTCGCTGATTTTTTATCTTTAACTTTATGAGCTTCATTGGTCTTAACAACTTCTGCTGGTTTAGCCTGAGCTACCTGTTTACCTCCACTTATATTCCCCGCTGACCTTTTACCTTCAATTTTATGAATTTTAGGAGCTTCATTGATTTTAACTACTTCTGCTGGTTTAGCCTGAGCTACCGGCTCATCTTTACTCATGCTCTCCGCTGACTTTTTACCTTCAATTTTATGAATTTTTTGAGCTTCATTGGTCTTAACTACTTCTACTGGTTTAGCCTGAGCTACCTGTTTAACTTCTTTCATGCTCGCCTCTGACTTTTTGCCTTCAACCTCCTGAGCTTCATTGATCGTAAGTTTCCGTGTTGATTTACCCTCAACTGCTGGTTTCTGTTTTTCGTTAGGCGCCTCTACCTTGTTTTGAGTATCTGACCCCTGGCTTTTTGGTGATTCTGTCGACTGCTTGTTGTCTTCCATTGTATTTCTACGGAGTAAAAGAAATATGTTCCATAAGTGGCATTACTTTTAACCGCTGTTGATCATATGAGATTTATGTATCTAGTCCTTGAAGTGTAAATTCTGAGAGACGAGTTTTTGATGTAGAGCTGATTTAGTATTTTTGATAATAATATTTGCTGAGGAATATACTGGTATATCAATGTTTTAGGTTCCGAGATATGGGTACGTATAGGAAAATTCGGAGATATCTTTTTATGAGATCCTCTAAATCCGTGTAATCGTAAATGGTGCCATGATTCTGTTTTTCGACCATGAAGTTGTGTAAATGTTAGTGTTTGAACACATTGCATCAACATCCATTGCTGACTCCTGTCATCACAACTATATTTGTTTTTTCTGGGGACGTACCTTTTCATCGTAATATTTACTAGAAACATAGTAAGTATTAGAACGCAAATTATTCAATTTATACCCATAAGAATATTAATATTTTCATAAGATTTCACATTTTCTATATCTGTTTCTTCTCTTCTTCTTAGGAATCGAATATATAGTAGTTCGTTTATCCGGTGGTAAAACTAAATGTTTCTCTCTTTTTTCTCTTTTCATAGATCTTCTTTGTTGTCTTCTGAACCTATGTGCCCGTCTTTTTCTTTCTCTCCGCTTTTCGGGTACTTGCCATCGTGATATTGTAGATCTTGTTTCATAGGCTCTTCGCAAGCGCCATCGATGTGTATCATGGTTAACAAAGTTGTATTGTCTAGAGTAAGATGCCTGCTCTAGTGAGCAATTGCAAGGTGCGCCTTTGCGATTCACCGTGGCCATAGCACTGGCGCATTTGTCTTTCAGATATTTGCTCCTGTTGTAACATCGATCGGGGTCGGGACATGGCGGCCCTCTGGGCCTGTGCTTGTGAACACTGCATGATGGTGCCGAAACACATGGTTTCAATCCCGCATCGCGGTAAACCCCTGAAAGAGGTGATGTTTTATGCAATGATTGGTATGATTGCCTACAAGATTTCCGCCGCGGTTTCATTCGCAGTTGTTTTTTGGTCTTCCCGAGGATATGGAATGTTTTCCATGCCAGCCATGTGTTATTATAGGAATATTCTATTTGTGTAGGTCGGTATCGTCTCCAAATCTGGCAAGTCATTTGAGGTAACAAACATACTCACGCAAATTCTCGGGTATATTATTATCGTGAATTTGCATGCATTGATCAACTTTCAATTGGGACTTTTATAACCTACTTTTCTACAAGACATTAATTGAAGTACCTAAGTTAAATAGGAGATACAGCCATAGGTATACAAGGTGTTCCAATGGAAATACATTTATTGGAGATGTCGTGTAGGCCATCATACCGAATAATTTTCATTATGGGGCAAAGTTATAAAAACCCTTCGTTTGAGTAAAATTAATTAGCAAATAAAGTTACAATTAATTGAGTGCCTCATTATGAAAAGACCTTTTTGTCATGTTGCCGTCTTGGAAAAACTTTATAAGTTACTACCACAACTGTTGCCAAAAATTTAAGCCTACACAATGCCTCTAATTTAATGTATTTCACCTAGTTACACGGTGTATAATATAGGGTGTAATTTTATTAGTGGCGGATCCGTTAAGGGTGTGTTCTGTCAATGAAACTGAACAACTTTCCCAAATCCGTTAAGGGTGTGTTCTGTCAATGAAACTGAACAACTTTCCCAAAGTTGGGACAGAACACACCCTTAACGGATCCGCCACTAATAAAATTACACCCTATATAAGGTCCTATTAAATTCACTGCAAATATTTTAGGGACAGATCAAATGAAATATAAGCATGTACTAGGCAAATTTTTAAAGAAATCTAAAATTGAAATTTATCGAGAAAATTGCATTTAACTAAAAAAGCAAAACAAAAAAAGTGCACCCTGTTTGTCCTAGAAACACACATTTCGATGAATTTAAATTACGCGCTAAAAAAGGTGCTGTGATTGGTTGGTAGTTAGTGTGCGTGCCGTATAAGTGAATCCTGTCTAATTAAAAAGTTTGTTAGAAAATGAAAATAAAAAACTAGCGCGTAGATTTTTTAAAACATGTTTTTCGCCTGCCCTTAAAATATTTGCAGTGAATTTAATAGGACCTTATAGAATGGAAAATGGAGTACCTATTTATTTACTAAGTAAGCGGTACAGTCAAGCTCATGTGAGGTTAGACGTTTGAGACTTACTGTTCGTTTCAACTAAAAAAGCTTGACTGCACAGTGCACTCACCTACCTACAGATTACGGCAACGTCTTAAAAATAATGTTTTTATTTAATTCAAAACTACCTGCTTTTTGTGCAGACTGTTTTTACTTTCCTCGGTTTTATTCTATAGGGTCAATTTGCTTGTGAATTTTGGATCGGGCCAGTGAGAGTTTTTATGGTCATGTTGCTTCAGTACGCTTACCGCTTGTGTAATTGGCCAAGCGTGAGTCGAACATGTGCACGAAGGGTTCCCTACTATTATAAAAAACGCATAAAATACGTTTTGTTACCCAGCGGCAATAATACTAAATATTCTGGAAATATTTCAAGTGTCTAACAGTTAACCTGTTACGACTCTCCCCTAGGGCTCAAATGTCTCCTATTTCCTCTATGCCGTTTTTGCACGGTTTACTTATACTGGTATCAACATTATTATTGATTATTTTATATTTTTAATATATAAAATACGCAAAATTTCAAAAACAAAAGTGAAATACGTTTCTACAGACCGAAATAAAAATGTACACTCGCCATTCAAACGTTAGGATGGCGGGTGTGTATTTTTCATCGAATAACTTTTATTTAAAGAGGTACACTGATTTTCATTGCAGGTACACTGAAGTACACTGCAGGTACCTATGGCAGGTACTATACCATCCTGTTGGAAAGTAGCTCAATCCTTGAACACCCGCGGTCCTAAATCGCAAGATGCCAGCACTTTCATTGTGTTAAGTAGGTATATACGTTATTTATTACATAATTTTTACGAAAAAATATCTTCAAAAACGTTTGATTAGGTATTGTCATGTTCGGCAGGATTGGCTCTGGCAGACCAGAGACGACTTGTTTAAGACTCGGTTAACGATCTAAACATAGCCTATCGTGGTACCTTATGAGATAGGCATTTATGCCTTAGACTCTTCCTCTATAAGGGATCTTAGGGATCGGGATCTAAAAGGTACTGACACTTCGCACCTGCACCCCCGTAGTGCACCTTTTGGTTCACCCGATGAACTACGGTCGAGATATTTTTCCATTCACTTCCTATCGGTTTTTTTTTTTTTTTTTTTTATTTATGATGGGCTTACTCTTGACCCCAATCTTACCCTAGAGCAGAGATGGGATCTACGGTGGAGCGAGCTTGCCCAGAAGATGCCTATTCACTCTAGACTTAAAGAGATTCAGGTTATATGCACTCGGAAATACAGACGCAGGCAGGGAATTCCATTCTTTAGCCGTGCGCATAATGAAAGATGATTTGAAGCGCTTAGTGCGTAATGTGGGTATATCAACTAAGAACGGATGGTAGCCGGCCGTGCGTCTGGATGTCCGATAGAAGAAAGGAGACGGTGGTATGAGCTCATGCAGCTCACGCGCACACTCTCCGAAGTACAATCTGTAGAAGACCGATAGGCAAGCAACCTTGCGGCGGTGAGCCAGGCTGTGAAGCTTGGTCGCCACCAGTTTTTTATCGCCTATTAATCTCTTGGCTCTGCGTTCCACCGAATCCAGTGCAGCAAGTTGGTATTTAGCCGAGCCATCCCAAAGGTGACAGCAGTACTCCATGCAAGATCGGACTTGAGCTTTATAAAGAGTTAGAAGCTGTTCAGGCGTGAAGTACCGCTTGACTTTATTCAGGACGCCCAACTTTCTAGCTGCAATTTGAGCCTTGGACTCGATGGTGGTGCCGAAGTTGAGGTCAGAGGACAACTCCATGCCAAGGAGTTGAAGAGTGTTGGTCACTGGAACAGATGTACCCCGAAAAGTAGGAGAAAAGGTGAAAGGACTCCTTTTGCGGAGAAAAGACACGCCTGCGTTTTTGAAGCATTGAAGCTGACGAGATTGTCTTCGCCCCACTGGGAGACGTTACTTAACGTCAGGCTCGTACGCTCAATCATAGCCTTTCTCAATCTTTGGATTTCATCACCACTGGCTCCTGCGCCGGAGAGATATTTCTCGGTGACAGTACTGTCATCTGCGTACCCAACAATTCCTGAAGAAAGAAGGTCATTGATGTGCAGCAGGAAAAGCGTCGCGGAGAGTACAGACCCTGAGGAACTCCGGCGTCAATAGCCTTGAGGTCAGAGGAGCAGCCGTCTATGACCACTCGGATCGACCGTTCACTCAGGAAGTCAGCCACCCAGCTACAGAAGCCAGTGGGTATGCCGTACGCTGGAAGCTTGCTCAACAGACTCGCATGCCACACCCTATCGAAGGCCTTTGAAATGTCCAGCGACACTGCTATTGCTTCGCCGTGGTTTTCAATGGCCTCGCCCCAGCAATGCGTTACGTACACTAGAAGATCTCCCGTGGAACGCCCTCGGCGGAAGCCATATTGACAATCACTGAGAAGATCATTGTCTTCGAGGTACGAAAGCAGTTTGCAGTTCAGAACTCTTTCCATAACCTTACAGAGTACGGAAGTGATGGCGATCGGTCGATAGTTGCTAGGGTCGGCACGGCTACCCTTCTTGGGCACAGGTTGCACATTGGCAAGCTTCCAAGATTTTGGTACAATTTTTGACACGAGAGAGGCGGTACAAGCGTGTCAGTACAGGAGACAACTCAGGCGCACAATACCTCAACAATCTTGCTGGTATGCCATCAGGACCACTGGCCTTGTTCACGTCCAGACTGCGAAGGGCTCTACGGACCTCTTTATTGTGCACTGTGATCTCAGACATCAAAGAATCACAGTGAGGTAAGGTGGGTGGATATTTCGAGCCAGCGTCTATACGAGAGTTGCTCGCAAACAGATCGGCAAATAAATTTGCTTTCTCTGCCGCGGTGTGGGCAAGCGACCCATCAGGTTTCTGCATTGGAGGTAGTGAGGTACGGCAGAAGTTGGATTCGACTGATTTTGAAATGGACCAGAACTGCTTACTACCCGGTGGGTATGATGCAAGCTTTGCCCCAATACGGCTAATATGGTCGAACCTTTTCGTAGCACCCGTTTGCAATACCTGGCGGCGGCATTATATGCTCTCTTCTTTGCTCGCACTCTTCTCGCTCGCACTTTTCGATCACGAGCTTTTACCCAAGCGGTAAGCGGACTGTTTACGAGCCTCAGCTCGAGCACAGTCCGCATTGAACCAAGGTTGGGCTTTATAACCGAGCGGGATATCGGAGAAAGGAATGAAATATTCCATTCCCTGCCGGATTACAGCTGTGATCGCATCAGCGACGTATGAGGGTCTTCCGAAGAGAAACACATTTGCCGCCACGGGTATGAAGCAAAGAAAGCACGCATCTCGTCCCAGTCTGCTGACTCGTATCGCCATACTCTCCTCGTGCCCCTAGGGTGTAATCCGGAGGAGAGCAGATGGACACGGATTTCACCACACAGTGGTCGGATGATCCCAGCGGAGCCGAGACCGAAACCGAATGTCTGTGCGGATCAGTTGTCAGCAGAAGGTCCAGGCAATTGGGTGTGTGGTCTGTGATATCTGGTATTCGCGTCGCTTGTTCCACCAGCTGGGTGAGATCTAGCGCCAATGCTAGTTTACGCGCCTCTCGCCCAGCATGGTCAGTTTTCTGGTATGGGAACAGCCACTCTTTATGGTGAGCATTGAAGTCCCCAGAAAAACAAGCTCTGCTGTTGGATATCGCTGAATTGCTGTATCTGCCGTCTCAGAGAGGTACTCCATGAGTCTAGTCGTCTCCTGATCTCCGCTGTGCGAACGATAAACACTGGCGTAGAGAGTTTTCTACTCCAGTGTCAACCAAAAGCCACAGCACGGGAAACCCTGAATTCTCAAAGCCACGGAGACGCTTACAGCAAACGTCATCGCGAACATACACACAGACCCCTGCACGCTTCTTAAACTTGTGCTCAAGAGTGTAACCAGGGTAGTTGAGGTATGCCACGTCCAACGGTGTTGCTATCTGCGTCTCCGTTAAGAAGAATAAGTGCGGCTTCTCGGTCTCCAGGTGGTGATGGACCGGGTCTAGGTTTGTGTGTAGACCTCGGATGTTCGTGAGGTGCACTTTGAGTGGGAGGAAGTGTTGCCGTTGGTCAAACTTTTTCTTCTTTTTTAGCTTTTTCATGTTTTTAAAAGAGTTTTTGTGGGGGAAAGAAAAGACAGTCGAGGCGCTGCTTAGAAACCCTACTCGTACCCTTCGGTTCAACTGATCAGAGAGGGAACTCGCTTGGAGACTGCGGGGACGCCCGAGCCCCCCCGATAACACTCCACCGGGTCCTCCCATCCAGCCGCCAACTGGCACGGTGGAGTATACCGGGATTTTTCACAGTTGGCGGGGCAGCCTTTGCGCGTGGCTAGCGCGCAAGTCGGGCCCCCTACTGACTGCGGTCGGCCAACGGCTAAGACCGTGCCTCGGATCCCGCTACCCTCCAAAACGAGTTACCGGATACAGCATCACCTAAAGACAAAGACCGGTTCCGGCAGCGCAACTGACTACATTGCTACCCCCCAATGGCACTGGCAGTCCCGCACACCGACGGAACACAGCAAGGCTGTTTGGCGCCGGACTCCGGCGGGATGGTGGTCGCGAGCCAGGCGGCCCCTTTCATGGCCTACCACCGCTTTTGGGATCTTCAGCCGCCAACACGTATTGTGAGGACGTTGCCCGGGGTGGACCGCTAGGAGGTAGACCCCACCCACCCCAAAACGTTACGTTTCTAACTAGGCTGTGTCTCATAAACCACGATTGCTAGAGAGTTAAGGCAGGTATTCATTTGAAACATTTGTGGGAAAAAGTAAATACAAAAGTTATTCATAAGTACAATGTTTCGGAACAAAGTTTCCAATCCAACAAGAGTGCGTCTTCATTGGGAAATTTTCATGAACACCCACCTTTAGAGATTTACCGTATTTCTGTTGCGGCTATTATAACAAGCACAAAAAATCGTGTGCTTCTTCATGGCACGCCCCATGTGGAATTCTACGACACCCAATGTTGAATAATAATTGTCATTCATTAATTTGTCAACCTATCTTGGAAGAAAATAAAACAAAAACAATTTACAAAGATAAACAGTTCGTGTTATAATTTGTCAATATGTATATGTATACCTAGGAACTTAATAATCAGAGTAATTGATGCGCAGCTACTTCATCATTGTTTACAGTATAACGCATTTCCTCCTCTTCACTTTATGTGGGTTGCCGTATGGGTCGTTATAGAATGGAAAATGGAGTACCTATTTATTTACTAAGTAAGCGGTACAGTCAAGCTCATGTGAGGTTAGACGTTTGAGACTTACTGTTCGTTTCAACTAAAAAAGCTTGACTGCACAGTGCACTCACCTACCTACAGATTACGGCAACGTCTTAAAAATAATGTTTTTATTTAATTCAAAACTACCTGCTTTTTGTGCAGACTGTTTTTACTTTCCTCGGTTTTATTCTATAGGGTCAATTTGCTTGTGAATTTTGGATCGGGCCAGTGAGAGTTTTTATGGTCATGTTGCTTCAGTACGCTTACCGCTTGTGTAATTGGCCAAGCGTGAGTCGAACATGTGCACGAAGGGTTCCCTACTATTATAAAAAACGCATAAAATACGTTTTGTTACCCAGCGGCAATAATACTAAATATTCTGGAAATATTTCAAGTGTCTAACAGTTAACCTGTTACGACTCTCCCCTAGGGCTCAAATGTCTCCTATTTCCTCTATGCCGTTTTTGCACGGTTTACTTATACTGGTATCAACATTATTATTGATTATTTTATATTTTTAATATATAAAATACGCAAAATTTCAAAAACAAAAGTGAAATACGTTTCTACAGACCGAAATAAAAATGTACACTCGCCATTCAAACGTTAGGATGGCGGGTGTGTATTTTCATCGAATAACTTTTATTTAAAGAGGTACACTGATTTTCATTGCAGGTACACTGAAGTACACTGCAGGTACCTATGGCAGGTACTATACCATCCTGTTGGAAAGTAGCTCAATCCTTGAACACCCGCGGTCCTAAATCGCAAGATGCCAGCACTTTCATTGTGTTAAGTAGGTATATACGTTATTTATTACATAATTTTTACGAAAAAATATCTTCAAAAACGTTTGATTAGGTATTGTCATGTTCGGCAGGATTGGCTCTGGCAGACCAGAGACGACTTGTTTAAGACTCGGTTAACGATCTAAACATAGCCTATCGTGGTACCTTATGAGATAGGCATTTATGCCTTAGACTCTTCCTCTATAAGGGATCTTAGGGATCGGGATCTAAAAGGTACTGACACTTCGCACCTGCACCCCCGTAGTGCACCTTTTGGTTCACCCGATGAACTACGGTCGAGATATTTTTCCATTCACTTCCTATCGGTACGTTTCTAACTAGGCTGTGTCTCATAAACCACGATTGCTAGAGAGTTAAGGCAGGTATTCATTTGAAACATTTGTGGGAAAAAGTAAATACAAAAGTTATTCATAAGTACAATGTTTCGGAACAAAGTTTCCAATCCAACAAGAGTGCGTCTTCATTGGGAAATTTTCATGAACACCCACCTTTAGAGATTTACCGTATTTCTGTTGCGGCTATTATAACAAGCACAAAAAATCGTGTGCTTCTTCATGGCACGCCCCATGTGGAATTCTACGACACCCAATGTTGAATAATAATTGTCATTCATTAATTTGTCAACCTATCTTGGAAGAAAATAAAACAAAAACAATTTACAAAGATAAACAGTTCGTGTTATAATTTGTCAATATGTATATGTATACCTAGGAACTTAATAATCAGAGTAATTGATGCGCAGCTACTTCATCATTGTTTACAGTATAACGCATTTCCTCCTCTTCACTTTATGTGGGTTGCCGTATGGGTCGTACCTTTTCCTTTTCTTACTCTTAATTTTTCTATTTCTCCTGCCCCTTCTGAGCATTTTTTTTATTCTCCTTCTTTCTCTCCTCCTATATCTCCGTCTCTTTTTAAGTCGTAGTAATTTCACACGACCTCTGTGTCCATGTCCAGCGCAGCAGTCCGATAAATTCCTAAAACTACCTCGGGATCGCTGGAAGTCGGTTAACAATCTCGCTCCAGTTAGTTCGTCATATCTCCGCAATCTTTGTTCGTGATCTTTTCGTCGTAAGTAGTTTTGGATGTACTGTACCCTTCTGGGGTCGTTGATGGAGACTCCGACGGGGCGCGGTGTGCCGTACTTGCCGCAAGCGATGCAGCGCGACTTGGAGCGCGTGGCCATTATAGAGGCTGCGCTCGCGCATGGCGGTATGTTCAGGAGGGTCGTGTTCCTGAGACATTGCTCCGGCCACTCGCAAGGCGGCGGCCGCGGGTGGCACCGAGCCTTCTGGCACTGCGACGATGGCGTACATGGTGGGTGTATCGATGGGGCCATTAGGTACTATTGTTTATACATCTGAAATACACACACAATACATACAATAACTTTGCACGTTTTTAAAATAAGAAGCCAGCTTTGTACATATTCAGGTAAAATAAAATACTGCCACTCACCCACCCGTTAACAATCCGATCGATATTAGTAATGTTCACGAGAAAATTAAACATCTCAACTTAAAAATGTAAAAACCGGAAACGTAAAAAAAAAACAATTCGCTTATCTACACGTAAAAGAAATGCCGTGCCGTATCTGTAGGTAGGTTAATAAATTAGCTTTGTAATGTGCTCCTAGAAAGGTATGTTACCTAAGTCGGGCACACAAACCGATACTTACAGAATTTTTCAATTGGATCACTTCGTCTTGACCGACTCCAGTAGCAGAAGAAATTTCGCTCTATAGTCAACAAAAGATTTTAAGTTATTTTCATAACTTTAAAATAAAATGACCGCAAGTATTCGCACCCACAACATTGTACAAAAGTTCAATGCACGATAAGGAACATTTTAGGCGAACACAATACAAAAGCTACTACGAAATAGTTTGAAAGCTTGATGATTGCAATGAACTTTTGTAAAAGCGCGCGCCTAAACGGGTTCTCTGTGAATGGCAGTATAGGTAATATTGTAGACCGAAGCTAGCTTTTATAATTTTGGCACGGAGGCTACTGGAATGAGACTTTTGTACAAAGCTGTCAATGGAAACCTGCAGGGAAGCTGGAGGGCCTCCGGGAGAAAAGTGGCAACTTACCTCCCTGCCGACAGGGCCCAATATGGCTGGTTATTGTATGGGCGTCATTAGAGTCCGTTCACTCAGATGCGGTCGCGCGTGTTGGCACTTGTCAAAGGCACTCTATGGATGCCGCCCTCCCAAACAAAGGACGCCGCGACACTATCTGAGCGAACGCACTTTACAAAACATTCCATGCCAAATCGGCATGGCAGCCAGGGCAGGGTAAGTGAAAAATGGCCATTCGATGCTGAACTTAGCTCCCGAACGTCCTCCAACTCATCACTGTCTTATATTATAAAACATAGAATATAACTGCCACCGTTCAAATAGGCCATATTTGACAGCTGTTAACCAATACTAGAAGAAATGTTAACAAAAAAAAATAGATTTAAACAGCTGTACAATATGCTTAAGGAGACGGCCGCCCGTACTGTAATTAAGGTTTTACTCATAGCTACCGATCATATTCTTCTACCGCTTATAACTCTGTACGGCGGGCTCATCGGGTCGTTAGACGACACGGTGCCCACGCGAAAAACAAACAAACAAGAAGACAACCTAAGGGTGTAAGGGAGAGCTCTCCGAATACTGATGCATTCAGACCGTAAAACTGAACAAGTTCTCATAAGAAAGTATTTCAGGAAGTTTTTTTTTTAACTTTTCATAGTAAATTTAGTCAGCTGATCGTGATTTTGTATACGATATCAAAAAAAACAAGTCTCCTGAAATATTTTCTTATGGAAAGTCGTTCAGTTTCATGGTCTGAATGCATCCTATCCGAATTCATAGTGTCCCTGACACCCCGTAGGTATTTCCTTTGACTAAGATACTTTTATGGACAGTGTACTTTCGGATCGGTGGCTGTGAGTAGGTAAATGAACCAGGTCATACTTCCACTTACCCATGGCTATTGTTTTAGATATTGATGGTTTTGGCTATTGATTGTTTTGGCTATTGACAGTGGATGATGGAGGTGGAATCCATTTTGGTGATCAGGTTGCTGCTAGGAACTGCATAATTTTATTTACTGAATAATTTGCACATTTGTACGAACACAAAAATTTATCACATCTTGATGTTCTAATTTTTCACTACTTTGTCAATAGTGACTTTACGATCAAGTCATTATGTCATTTATTATTCTTCTACGCTATTACGCTATCGTGTGCCAAAGAGAACTGTCAAATCAACATTACATTAAAAACTTGTTAAAAGCTCTGCTTGATTTGCGTTCCGTTCGAAACAAGTTCGAAACCGAAAACTGTACCTACTTACGTATCGCTTACTCCGGCCATAAGCGCTCTGCCTACCCCACACCGTATAAAGGTGTGAGTGTGTATTTTTTTGAGTTTAATTGGAAATCTTTTTATACTACAGTAAGCGAATGAGTTCATGACCATGTTGAGGAATGCGGTAGTGCTGTGACTAATTCATGTTGATGTCAATATCGAGAATTGTTGCCGAACAGTTCAGTTCAGACTACTCATACTTAGTTATTAGTTAATGGGTTGTTTTTCCTACAATATTGAGTAGGTAGGGTATCGTTGAATGGGTCTTTATAAACTAAGGGCAGGTTTCTTTAAAACAAAGTAACTAAAATGTATATGTCTCGAGACATTTGCTTATTAAAGGGGCCTTTTTAGCCATAGTTTGTTCGAACTGTAACTTCACTGTTTGTGAATAATATTAAAGAAGTATTTATGGTTTCTACACAAAACACAACACAACGACAAAATATCGACAACTTTGTGACACACTTTTTTCCCATCACTCGACTGCGGGCGAATGCGGGTAGTTGGGTAACCGCGGGGCGCGCCGCCCCCGCGCGCCTCCTCATTCCCCGATGGCCAAGAACTCATTCGCGTACTGTACATCCACAGACCGCACACACGGCGGCAGCACACACCCACAGGGCAGCTGCTTATGGCTTTTATGTACCTACTGTAGCATGCCGTAGCCATCGGCTACGAGGGTCGTAGTCCTAGGCAAAGACATCAACGCGACATCTGTTCTAATTTGAGATTTATTATTATTTTGATTTCAAGATTACATTATGTAGGTTAATTTATGTAATTGAAAACTTAAGAATACCTACATTAACAGATTAGCACACACTGCAAACATCCTTGGCCTGGAATTTGGACTGTAACGATCAGCTACGAGTCGCTACGGGCTACGGGCTTGGGCTACGGAGCTATGGGCTACGAACGAACTCTAAGGCTACGAAGCGTCGGACGTAGTCGTAGCAAAAGGCATCAAAACGACAAATTAAGTCACCTCATAAAGGTAACCCAGCGGGCTAAGGTGTCTTTTTAAGTAGGTGTAGGTTTAAATGCATTTTAAAGAAAATGAAGTTTGTAAGGCTACGACTCCCTACCAATAGGTGGTGCAAAATTTGTAAATATTGCATTACGTTATTTGTGTTAACCAAGAAGTTAAAAGAACATTTTAATGAATTTGTAAACCTGTATGTGGCGTTGTCGCGTTGTGGCGCCATTTTTTTAAAAGCGGTTTAAAAAACAGCAATTTTTACTAGCCACACTATTTGGGTAATTTGACCTGGCTGTTTATTACAAGTATGATTGATAACAAGTAAGTACTATACAGGTGTTCATTTAAATGTGTTCCATAGCCTAAGAGCAGGTTCAGTATTGATAAAGGAACTCCTAAAAATATTTCAGAACTCTTTTTTGCTAAGTGGTTTGTGGACAACGGTTATCTCGGTCGCGCGAGCGTTTTCTGTCTCGGCTGCCAGCGACCGCGCGGTGCGATCACGCGGTTATTGGGTGAAAGGATAATGCTCATTTCTGGTCTAAGAAATTGTCTCGCCTCAAAATGAAAATTAAAGCAATATGTAATATCCCTCATTCTAATGTAGAATAGCTACGGCAATTTTTGTACAAAACAGGGAAACTGACTTAATTTGTAAAGGTCGTTCTACCGTTAGGTATTTTTAACAAAGATTTTACTGGAGTGTGAACCTTTTTTGCTCTGTTTGCTTCGGTATAGCTAACGATAACGATTTTAGAACGAAATACTCGATATAGTACAGCCAAACTTCAGCACCTCTGTCTCTTCCGATAACCAACTTTAACATTGAATAACTTCAGAACTCCTGTCAAAATTAAATTATTTTCAGTTACAAAATGTTAAACAATAATTTTAGACTTTATAATTATTTAACTTTGGCTTTGAGGCGAGGCCTGCAAGTTGTGAGGCAAGCAATAGACGAACATCCATAGTAGAGTGGGCATGATTCTTTACTAGTGACCGTTAGCGAAAATGCAGGACGGGCGTGCTAAGGAACAGGAACATTAGGTTGAATATGAAAAAAAAACACTTCCCATACAAAATTGCCGATCAGCTGATTCGAGTTACTATAGTAAGTCCAAGGCTTTTTTCATTTTTCGACCTGTGTTCCTTGTTGTCTTGGATCTTCGCTATCGGTCACTAGTAAAATTTCAACCTAAATTTTTACGGGTCCCTTTATCGATACTGAATCTACCCTTCGGTATGCTTCATAGCTTCACTCATTTAAATTAACACCCTGTTTAATGAAGGTTATTGAAAATTATGTTAATTACTGGAGTCTGGTCTGCACAATCAAAGATAAAAATTGGTTTGAAGCCATTTATTTTTATAGCAACAATATTATACAAGTGCAAGTTAATAAACCTATGATAATAAATAATAACAAGAATAATACATGTTGATGTAGTATAATATCAATATGCCTGAAATATTAATACATGGAAATCTGAACATTTATATACGGGCCAGATACATACACCAACAGGCCTTTTCGACTAAACAACAGATCCTGCTATAATACATCGCCTTTGCATCAGTCATACTTGTGCAAATTATCAAAGATAACCAGCATTCTACGTCGAATTAGCCTCTGAAATTGTGACTGGTCCAACAAGTAATCTAGGGAATGTTGACAGCTGTGATAGAAAAAATGTATGAAATAAATCAAAAATAAATACTTACAATAATAGTCTTTTAATCATCATTTACAGTCCCGCAAATAAATATAAAGGGTATTGTTTGTGCTAACACTAAGTAAAAACTGGCGTAATTTTTAAATTAATTTTTTAAATTATAATTTTATACACCCCATTAGAATTCCACAAAATGGTATTCATAATAGTAATAGGCCGGTAAAAATATGCAAAGATCGATTATAAATTCGCAAAGGACGATGTAGTTCTGCATTTTTGGTATGTTATATGGGGTACTCGTCTCAGTTCTTGGATCGAAAGCTGAGATGTGGTATACGGGTACGCGACCCCGGCTTCCCGAGCTTCTACTGTCTTTGACTACCTTCCGGGCAGTAGTATCCTACTACCTGTATTCCTGTCCCAATCTCACCACATTCCTCCCCACTCCTATTCCTACTTTCCTATCTCTCCTAGATCCAACAAAAGCAGCTCCCTCCTGCTTAACAAACAAAGTCTGTTTCGGCGAGAATGGCAACCCAATGCAGATAGTGCGAACGGGCTTGGCGGACTCGGCGATTCAGCAAGGCAATGTGGATGGCCTAGGGCGACGGTAGAGGGCGCGTGTAGTTACTGTCGGCCAGACACAGCATCCGACCTTTCCTTCAGTTGTAACGGTTCTCCGTTCCACTGAACTGGGAGGAAGGAAAAAGCAGCTCCCTCCTGCTTAACAAACAAAGTCTGTTTCGGCGAGAATGGCAACCCAATGCAGATAGTGCGAATGGGCTTGGCGGACTCGGCGATTCAGCGAGGCAAGGTGGATGGCCTAGGGCGACGGTAGAGGGCGCGGGTAGTTACTGTCGGCCAGACACTGCATCCGACCTCTCCTTCAGTCGTAGCGGTTCTCCGTTCCACTGAACCGGGAGGGAAGGACTAAGTGTGTGCGCTTGCGTTTGCGCGAACGTCTGCGCACCCTAATATATCCTGCGCAACTGACCGCTTCCGAATAATGGACTCCGATGACGCTAAGTCCTGCGGCGATGGGTTGAAGTAGAGAGGTCTAGCATGGTGCAAGCTGGGCTTTGTCTGATTCCTGCACGCAGGCGGTCCCAGGGGTGTGAGTACACGCCGTGATCGCTTTTGCATTGAAAAATCGGGACGACAATGCGAATTCGGCAGCACCTGGGATGACAAGAGCAGCCCTATTTAGGGAAGCACTGCTCTCCTCGCTCAGTCGAGGGGGGGGCTAGAAAAGGTGCCCTAAACAAATGCTCGTCCCTTCCTGGAAGGTGGTAGTAACCACGGCTGCCATCGCATCACTTAACACGTGGTCGACGCAACAAAAATAAAATAAATAACACACCATCTATAATGACATTTGGCGCATGGAACGTGAGAACGCTCATTGATAGAGATGGCAACGCCTGTCCTGAACGTAAAACCGCTATAGTAGCTCGGGAACTTCATCGCTATAACGTGGATGTGGCTGCACTCAGCGAAACACATCTTGCCGATGAAGGAGAACTAGTGGAAGATGGAGGGGGATACACTTTCTTCTGGAAAGGTACATCCGTATCTGAACCTCGACGTTCAGGGGTAGGATTTGCCATCAAAAATCATTTAGTAAAGCGACTTGAAGAATGTCCTGTTCACATCTCGGACCGCGTTACCACACTGCGCCTTCACTTGGACAAAGACAACTACCTTAATGTTATCAGTGTCTATGCTCCAACGCTAGACAAGTCTGATGACATTAAGGACAAATTCTATGAGGAACTATCTCAATGCCTTGACAGCATAAACGCCAGAGAGCAGATACTATTGCTGGGCGATTTCAATGCTAGAGTTGGTCGGGACTATGAGGCTTGGCCTGGAGTTCTGGGGCGACACGGAGTCGGCAACATGAACAGCAACGGTCAGTTGCTACTCAGTCTCTGTACTCAATACGATCTAGCGATATCGAACACTATGTTCAGACTTGCCGCTAAGCACAAGACGACGTGGATGCACCCGCGATCCAAACACTGGCATTTGATCGATTATGCTATTATGCGGCAAAGAGACATCAGTCAAGTCCAAGTCACCCGCGTCATGCGCGGTGCTCACTGCTGGACTGACCACCGACTTATTGTCACAAAACTGCGACTCCGCCTTCGTCGACCTCGTAGATCCATGATAAAAAAGCCTGCGTCTTTGAACGTGGATAGGCTGCAAGATCGCGAGATGAGAGAAAAGTATGCTGAAACCTTAACCGAAAATCTGTTGCCAACAAATGAGACAGTTGATGTCAATGCTACTTGGCGAAATTTGTCATGTCATCTTATAGAAGCCGCTACCGCTACTTTAGGTACAAAAGACCGGCGTAGTGAAGATTGGTTCGATGACAATGACGAAGTTCTCAAGGCAGCATTCGAAAAACATCGAGAGCTCCTGCGACAGCATCATCGGAGAGGTGGAAGTGTAGCGGCAGTCAAAGAAAGTGACCAAGAATTACGTAGGCTGTCTCGGCAAATAAAAGACAAGTGGTGGCAGGAAAAGCTTGTCAGATGCAGTGGCTTGCCGATACAAACCAGCTTGGGAGTTCTACTGCGAGGTGCGTAAACTGACAGGTACGCCCCATAGAGCAAAAGTGCCTTTGAGGTCTCTGGATGGCTCGCAACTCTTGACCAGCAAAGAGGATGTGCTCAAACGGTGGGCTGAACATTTTAACGATCTGCTTAACGTAGATCGATCAGCTAACCTGCATCACATCAGTTTATTACCTCAACTCCCCCTAGCCACCGAGCTGGACGAGCCCCTGTCGTGTGATGAGGTTGTTACTGCCATCAGACAGCAGCATAATAAACGGGCGGTTGGCATTGACCTTATACCAGGCGAAATACTTAAATATGGCGGTGCGGAGCTGCACTCGATGGTATGGAAACTTTTTGTTCGAATGTGGGAGGAGGAGCGAGTCCCGGACGATTTTATAGTGTCTCGCATTAGTGCCCTCTACAAGAACAAAGGTGACCGTTCTGACTGCAACTCGTACCGCGGTATTTCGTTATTATCGGTCCCCGGAAAGGCCTTTGCAAGAGTCCTATTAAACCGCTTGAAGGACTTATCAGAAAAGATTCTGCCCGAAACCCAGTTTGGCTTCCGACCTGACCGAGGCACATGTGAAGCTATTTTCTCGGTACGTCAACTGCAGGAAAAAAGCAGAGAACAAGGTCGTCAGTTGTACCTCTGCTTTGTTGACCTGGAGAAAGCGTTCGACAGTGTGCCTCGTGAGGCTCTCTGGATGGTGCTAGGAAAACTGGGGTGCACGGAGAAGTTTGTGCGCCTCCTGAGACTCCTGCATGACAATATGCAGTGCTGCGTCTCTGTAGACGGTGAACAGTCTGATTTTTTCCCGTCACCTGTGGGTGAAACAAGGGTGCGTTCTAGCGCCCACACTGTTCGCCTTATACTTTGCGGTAGTAGTCAAGGAGGTCCTAAATACTGTCTCCGAAGGAGTCCGCATCCGCTTCCGCACTGATGGCAGTCTTTTCAATTTGGCTAGACTTAAGGCGCGCACCAAAGTCTCGCATGCACTTATTACTGAAATTATGTATGCCGATGACTTGTGCTTTCTTGCAGAATCCCCAGAAGGCCTACAACAACTGATGACCGTTTTTCACCAAGCATGCTGCAAATTCGGCCTTAAGATTAGTGTCAAAAGACGGAAGTGATGTCCCTGGATACACAAGGTCGTGAGACACTGACAATTAAGCTTGGTGAAGATATGTTGAAACAGGTTGACAAGTTCCGATATCTGGGGAACACTATTACAGCTAAGTGTGACCTTGATGCTGAGATCAATAGCAGAATCAGTGCTGCAGCTGCAGCATTTGGGAAGCTGCGTTCCAAGGTTTTCTGCTCGCACGACCTTAAACTAGCCACAAAAATATCTGTATATATGGCGATTGTACTGCCAAACCTTCTGTACTCTTCCGAGACCTGGTGTGTATCGTCACCACATACGCACTTTGGATCGATTCCACCTCAAATGCCTTCGCACCATCATGAAGATCAGATGGTCCGACCGAGTGCGAAACACCGAAGTTCTAAGACGAGCCAATGTTGGTGGCATTGAAGCCTACTTAATGCGTCGACAGCTTCGGTGGTGCGGTCACGTATCCCGGATGGCGGATGAGCGAGTGGCGAAGCGCATCTTCTATTCTGAGCTAGAGGAGGGCAAGCGAAAGCATGGCGGTCAACTCCTTCGATTTAAAGATGTTCAGAAGAGACACATGAAAAGATGCAATATCGAACCCTCTCAATTTGAGGTTTTGGCAGCACAACGGCCAGAATGGCGCGGTCTTGTAAAGAGGCGAATCCGCGACTTCGAGGAGCAGCGTAAAGCAGACCTTGACGCTAAACGCGATGAACTGAAGGCCCGTCCTCCCGCCGCCATTAACTACAATTATATCAATGGCAAACTCACGTGCCCACACTGTGCACGGGAGTTTACTGCCAAAATAGGCTACAATAGCCACCTACGAGCGCATCAGCGCCGACTTGATTAGGAGTAGAAGTGGTCGCCATGGCCGAAACCGGCCGGAAAGATCATCATGTTATATGGGCCTGATAGGACAACTTATATTCAAATTTGCAACATCAAAATCCTTGTGCACACTGAGAAAACCTAGGTTGACTTCGAAATTTACGATCATTTTTCAGTTTTTGCTTCCCACAACCAAAACCATATATTTTTTCAGAACGATGTCTTCTACACTTATAAACTGTATGAATTTATCTACAATTTGAAGCCAATTTCAGCCCTATTGAGTTTATAGAAGCTACGCTATGATATTTCAAAGATGGCAAATTTCTTCAGAAAATATTGTTTTAAGTTTTACAGATATATTTTTCAAAGTATACTTATTAAACAAATGGGATAAATTAGAGGCTATTTGTATATTCGATAATAGCTGGACGGTAAAAGATAAAAAAATAATATTTATTTAGCTAGCATTGAAGCTCAAAACAAAGACTGAGAATAACAGTTAGTTTCCAATCTTAAAATAAACCAAAAAGTGAATGGGTTATAGAGGTCAAAGAAAGATTTTTTTTTCTTTGTGGGTACGAATAAATTACTGCTGTCATTTATTTACCAATGTATGTGATTTAAAATAAAAAAAAAAACAGACCCTTTTTTATTATCAGTGTTAATTACAGGCAAAGTTGCATTTGCCTTGCATTCCGTATATGAAAAACATAAGCTGGGAGTACCTCCACGCGGTGAAGGCGGTAACAGTGTAAGCTGGCTAAAACTCCCATATTCCATCCAAAAATGCCTTCGGGCTTATGTTTATTCTAGGTAAATCACGCACGCGCAAGAGCGAAATTGGAAGTAGCCAACCCGGTAACGCAGGGGAGCAGCCAACTAGCATTGTAGTATTAGTACCTATAGCTATCAAAACCAGAAAATGTCTATCCCTGCTGGAACGTGTTTTATTTGTAGGCTGGTACTGGAGGAGGGTACCAGTATTACAGTTAAAAAACGCGGAGTCAAGTCGCTGCTTACAGCAAGTGTCAAACGAGGCGATAAAGACAACGAAAACTTTTTAAAAGTATTGGACGAAGTTGTGGTTCATGACAGTTGCCGGAAACGATATACAGCGAGTCATAGTGTTGACGCATGTGCTCGTCGTACTACAAATCCTCAACCATCCACTTCAAAAAGATCATCAATAAATCTTGGAAGCATTTGTTTGCTGTGTTCTGAAGAAATTACTGAGGAATTCCTTCAGTATCAAGCAAAGCTTCCCAAATCACGCAGAAACGAGGTGCATACAATTGAAATGACGGTAACAAGAACAACTTTGCTTGATGTTGCCAGTCGACGTGGAGATGAATGGGCACGCCAAGTCATCGATCGAATAACACCAATTACTGATCTCGTTGCAGCTAATGCCAGATACCACAAATTATGCCACAAAAACTTTTACAGCATTCCATACGAAGGAAGGCAAAAAAGGCATTCAGAACCCAAGGACATGAAAGAGTGCATGGAAAACATATTCTCCTACATAGAAGACAACAGAGAAGAAAGCCAGTTTTCATTAAAAGAACTCGTTGACCAAATCAAAGGCCAATATAAACCTGACATTAGAACAGTTAAAACTCACCTTCAGACTCACTATGGGGATAAGGTGACTTTTGTAGAAACTGGTTGTGGTCGTGGTCATCAGATACTCATGTGTTTTACAGACTACGGAAAAAAGATTTTATTTGACAGCTGGTACCAACAAAGAAATGATAATCCAGAAGAAGAGCGAATGAGAATTGTGGAAAGCGCAGCTGAGATAATATTACAGGACATTCGTGCAACAGCATATGACACAACTAAATATCCTCCTCCAGATGATTTCCTTCAAGAAACGGATTCTGTAGTTCCAAAATCGTTGCAACTCTTACTAGAAACCATCGTTATGAAACACAAGCGCCATTCTCTGGAAGAATATAAAAAGAAATGTGTTTCAATAGCTCACGCAATTATTTCGGCTGCAAGACCTCGCTCATTCTTCTCTTCAATCAAGACAGGATTAGGTATCTACCTTTACAGGAAATTCGGTTCAAAATACCTTATCGACATTTGTGCAGCAATGGGATTTTGCTGTTCCTACAAAGATGCAATATTGTTTGAAAGTTCGGCTATTTTGCAAGGAGGAGGAATGCCATCCATTGAGAAGGGGGCATTTGTACAGTTTGCAAGTGACAATGCAGATGTAAATGTTAATACACTGGATGGGCACAACACATTTCATGAAATGGGTAATATTATGATTATTTCGCCTAAAAGTGCTGTTCTACCCAACGAAGAAATTCCACGTTTAAAGAAAAAAATATCTGCTGACGACATAAGTTCCTCAACAGCGTCTACAATTCAACAATGCAGTACGAAAAAGAATACTGGGTTGTCTTCAATTGCAATCATAGACGTAAATGAAAGTCTCCAAGTTGCGGGCGATATACTTCCTACAGCACCAGATTTGCTTTGGTTGTTTGGAAAAACATCTAATGCCTCTAATATTCCTGGTTGGAATGGCTTTATGGAGCAGGTGACTGACGGCCTTGATTTTCATACATCGAAAATAGTATTTCTTCCTTTTATCCATGCTCCTCCGACAGATTACGATACCGTGTTTACTTCTCTTCTTGATGCTGCAACAAGAACTGCTGCTCACGGTCAGGGCACATGCTTTGTGACCTATGATCAACCCCTTTATATGAAGGCCCGAGACAATATAGAGAATTGTCAACAACATCCTCTGTTAAAATCTGTAGTAGTACGACTAGGAGGCTTTCACCTGTTAATGTCATTTATGGGAGCTATGGGTGCCATTATGGCTGGAAGCGGCATAAAGGAATTACTTTCCACGATATTTGCAGTTAACAGTGTGGATAAAATTCTCAGTGGCCATGCATACTCACGAGCTGTCAGAGCACATTTGTTGACAAATCTTGCATTAGCACGTTTGATTTTTGATGAGATGGAACTCATTGAGCAAGAAAAAGCTGAAGCAGAGAGAATGTTGGATGCTACAGAACGGTCACTTATCCTTAATAGTGAGGACAATGAAATAATGCAAACTGTTGCAAATAAATTTAAAACTACCGTGCATAAATTGGAAAGTCAAGGTCCAACCTCCAAGCTCTGGACACAATACTACCAAATGACGACACTTATGAAGCAGTTTATACAGGCGGAAAGAATGGGGAACTGGGAGCTCCATCTTGAGGTGATAGGCAAAATGCTTCCTTTTTTCCATTCAGCAGGTCACTTTTTTTACGCCAAAAGTGCCCGACTCTATTTACAGGATATGACTAATCTAAAAAAACCGAATGGACCCATTAGAATTTACTTCATTTACTGAGAAAGGATTCTTCACGATTCGCCGATCCGATAAATTTTGGTCGGGTTTATGGACAGATTTGACCATTGAGCAAGTTTTGATGAGGTCCATGAAGAGCCAAGGAGGATTGACCCACGGTCGAGGAATTTCTAGCAGTGTGCTTGCTCGTTGGACTGGTGGGACAGTACCAATGCTGAACGTGTGTGAAGAGTTTGAACGATATTGGGACATATCGTGTTCAACAACGGAACAACATGTTGATATGCGACCAATTCGAATCACACGTGACACTGCTGACGTAAAAAAACTTTATGCCTGGTTTGATATACATCCTCCATTCCCATCGACAGAAAAACTTATATCAATCAGCAGTGGAATTGTGGCTGGCCCGGAAGTAAATTGCCACTTAGCCCGAGAAAAAGGTCTTGCAGGAGTGACACAAATAACTGGACATACGTTTGGAAAAGTAACGTTTAAAAGAAAAGATAAAGTGCAAACTCTGGCGAGTCTTACAAGCTCTGTCAAAGTTCACAACAAGCGCGTTGATGTCGAACCACTTACAATATTTCAGAGAATGTGTATAATGAAGCAGTCAGATAAACAATTAAAAGAGCACTTCAAATTTGAGCTAGCACCATATCCAATGGCGTTGTTTACCGAAGAGGGGATGCGAAAAGGCACTAAATCAAAGTTCTTTGGAGCGTTCACCCCAGCCTCCGAGAATGTGTCCATAAATACAGAAACTCATGTAGTACTTGATGGGGGACACCTCTTGCATACAGTTGTTTGGCATCGGAACTCATCTGTGCAGACAATCGTAGATGCCTATGTCGAATATACATTGAACTGTTTTGGCAGGAATGTATCAGTGGTGTTTGATGGATACCCAGGTCAAGAGAGTGCCCATCAGAATACAAAATCTGCCGAGCGATTCAGGCGATATGTTGATTCTTCGAGTGAAATTATTTTCGACACTTCCACGGTTATAAAACTACCCCAGGAGAAAATGTTGTCAAATGATCGAAACAAAGAACGTCTCATTCAGCATATCTGCTCTGCATTCGCTCTCAAAGGTATTGAAACAAGGACAGCTACAGAAGATGCAGACCGCGACATCATTTTAATGGCGTTAGAGAAAACCCAGAGCTACGCCCAGGTGATCGTAGTGGGAGAAGACGTAGATTTACTTGTTCTTCTCTGTGGATTGGGGTCTGACATCCAGAATTTGCGTTTTCAGAAACGTGGAGGTAACCGAAACAGGACCGGGTGCGTACAATATACCACTGGCGCATTTAACCGAGGAGGAGTTGAAATGCCCAAAGGTATTGAACTGTTTGTACACGCCTTTACTGGATGTGATACCACATCCGCTCTTTTTTGGCAAGGCAAACAGAAATTGTGGGGTCAGTTTCAAAAAAGACAAGACCTTGTAGACTTGGCTGCGAACTTTCTGCAACCAGATGCAACACATACAAGTATTGCAGAAGCTGGCGAAAAGTGTCTGGTGGCGCTTTACGGAGGCGTTGCGGGTACTGAGTCGCTGCACGACCTAAGATTTAAGTTATTCGTAAAGACAGCGGCAAATGCAAAAGCCAATTTGGCTCGTTTGCCCCCTACTTCCGAGGCTGGTTCCTTCCATGCGTATCGCACCTATCACCAAGTGCAAAAGTGGCTGGGGGAAGAAAAGGATCCCACCGAGTGGGATTGGGAGATTAGCTCCCGCGGTCTAACCCCCGTCAGAACGAACAAAGCGCCAGCTCCTGCACAGCTTTTAAAAATGATAGCCTGCAAGTGCAAGAAGGGATGTAGAGGGGCATGCAGCTGTTTAAAAGCTGGGCTAAAATGTTCAGCTCTATGTTTGCATTGCGAAGGAAAGTCCTGCAATAACGTTTCATCTATAAACGTTGATGATGAGAGCGATGATGCAGATGAAAGTAGGACCAAACACGAAGAAGACCACGAAGAGGGAGAAGAACATGAACAATTTCCTGATGAAAATAATTTACAGGAATCCCAACCAAAAAAGAAACGGAAATTAGCTCACAACAATTGTTCAAAATAAATACTGGTACAGGTTCTGTACCAGTATGGAGTCCGACTCGCACTTTGCCGGTTGAAATAAACTTAAATTCGACCGTGATTGTAAATTATATTCGACTACTGCTATTTTTAAACTTTCTGTCTAATTTCCAATAAACCAGTACACTTTGATTAATTTTACTTTATGAGCCATGTTACCCTCTATTTGTTTTATTGAGTTTTTCAGTAAACTGTAAGTCTTACAAACTTCTTCTTCATTCGTTTTGGTCTCTTTTAAAAGATAAACAGATTTTTTCATTATATTTGTTCGTAAGGCAAATAATTATGCTTACAATTTGCGAAAAATGCCAGTATTTCCATTTTCAGGAAAAATTGGTCATCTTCAATGTCCCATATCTTAACTTCTATAAGGTCTAGGAACCCGAGATTGGGTTCAAATTGTAGATAATTTAATAGAGCTTATAAGTGCTGAAAACACCAGTGTCAAAAAAATTATGGTTTTGGCTCTGGGGAGTTAATACAGAAAAATGACCGTAAATTTTGGACATTTCCTCGATTTCCTCAGTGTGCACAAGGTTTTCGATGTTGCAAATTCTAATGAACATCGTCCTAATTGACCTTCACAACATACCAAAAATGCAGAACTACATCGCGGTTTGCGAATTTATTGTCTAATTTCAACGGCCTATAAGACAATAAGACAATATTAAATAAATTAATACTCAATCAATAGTCAAAGAAGACCGAACACTTTAGTATAGAACCAATAGGTTCAAATTCAGCGTTAACCTTTCTTCTTCCTCTGTACTTTCTAAATTACGTTATCCATCATTATACAGGGTGTAAGTGACGGTGTAACGAAAACTTTGCAGGCATGCTCAGACCATGAAACTGAACAACTTTTACTATTGAGCCAATGGTGGGAAACGAAAAAAAATTTCCGACCTCCCATACAAAGTCAGTCAGCTGGTCGTGAATTTTGTATGGGAGTTCGGAATTTTTTTTTCGTTTCCCATCATTGGCGCCATAGTAAAAGTTGTTCAGTTTGATGGTCTGATCATGCCTGCAAAGTTTTCGGTACACCGTCCCTAACACCCTGTATATCATTAATTATATACCTCGTTAAATACTACCTAAAAGTTTAGAATATATCCACACTCTTAATGAAGAAATGCGATTAAATACGATGGACAGGTCCAGGGTTATGCAAATGAAAAGAAAGTATAGATAGCCTTTTTTGGATGCTTATGAATCACTACAATGTTATCTTTTTGATCAGACTGTTTTTTAATATCAGTATGGACTTATACTCAGCATTCGAAAAAAAACATCTACCTATCTTTTCAATGAGGACCTGTCCAGTGCCACGTTATTGAAAAGAAAAGATAGATGGCGCACTTCACTTAGTTTCAAATGACCGCCCAGCGCGCCATCTATATTCTTTTTGACCCTGGACAGTTCCTCATTACAAATCGCGAAGTATGAGGCCTTTTTGACAGCTATTTAAAAAAAATACGCATAGTAGTTAGTATAATCATCGATCGAGCCATCAATCGAAGTTTTTTATTACTTTTGTAGTAATCATCAAAAGAATCCAGTTGTCCAAGTGGATCAGCGCCATCTATCGACAAGTATACTAACTACTAAATACTCAATTTATTTTTTAATAGCTTTCAAAAAAGGCCACATTAATTTTATTTTATTATTTATTTATTTTAGTCGCCGAAGCCGGGCTATTCGTGTTGACGAGGCTCGGGGGCGGGGGGCTCGAAAGGGACGTGAGGCGCGCGGGGCGGGTGCATGTGGTAGTGCGGACAGTGCTTTAGTTCTCTTTTTTCGACGTTGATTCCTGGTAGGTCGGCGGTTGATCCTGAACAAAAGAAGGCAATTAACCCATAATTGACACCACTGTGGGATTTTGGAATTACGTATGGTTTGAATTAACTAAACAACTATACAGGGAGTAACAGAAAGGGTATAACAAGCCGAAATGAGTTCAAGGCACTTATAACTGAAAAACTTTCCCTATGGAATATGGGTCGAAATATGGGAAAAAAATTTGGTCCTCCCATAGTGAATCAATCAGCTGATCGGCAATTTTGTATGGGAGGCAATTTTTTTTTTCATATTTCGACCAATGTTCCATGGGGAATGTTGTTTAGTTTCATGAGTACCTTCACCTCCTTTCGGCTTATAATACCCTTTTTGTTACTCCTGGTATAATAGGTAGGTATCAGGAGCACGTTCATGCTGTTTCTTTGAGTAGGAATTTCCTCTGATGACAGTTCATAAAGCCGGCGTTTTAGCACGCCTGTCAGAAGACATTTTTTACCAGAGTCCATAGACTTATATATATAAACTAGCGTTTATAGACCAATTGACAGCTCGATCTCGCGTGACCAATTTTGGTTTTGGCGTGCTTACCTCAGCTAGTGATGTACATTATTCAATTTGGACGGTTATCGATAATTTCAAAAAAAAAGCGGCCAAGAGCGTGTCAGACACGCCCACAAATAGGGTTTCGTAGTCAACGTTTAAATATCAGGTTATCAGCATTACAAAGTTAATTTTGTTGCTGGTTTGTTTGCAGTTGTATGATAACCAACCGCAAATACAAAAACTTTTTTTATTCCGAAATCTTTAGTGGTACAGTACCCGTTATAGTTTTCATGGTAACTTCAGATTGAGAAGTATATTCCATATTTTTTTCAAATTTTTGGCGTTTATACTTTAGGAGTTACAGCTGGAACAAATTATGGCTCAAAAATGCCCCTTTTAAAAGCAAATATCTCGAGATAGAAACATTTTAGTGACTTTCTTTCAAAGAAACCTCCCCTTAATTTTAAAAGACCTATTCAACGATACCCTACTCAATATTACATACGAAAAAAAAAAATTATGCCCCCCTTTCACTTGTATGGGAGGGGGTCCAAAAAATAATTAAAATATTTTTTTCTCAACATTTCTAAATTTGGGTCAAGCCGATCTATCTTCACACCAAATTTGATGCCGATAGCTCTAAAACTGACGGAGTTATGAGGGCGCGGCATACAGACAGACAGACAGACTTGACGAAACTATAAGGGTTTCTAGTAGACTACGAAACCCTAATAAAAAATGGTATGAAGATTTCAACTTTATTTATTTGTTCAATTGAAATGTTGACATAATGCTTTCTTTGCTGCGGCGGGTCATTTCCTTTTTTGCAGTCAGCGTATTTCCTACGTAGGATTCTTTATAGAATTTGCTGAGAAGGTTGTTCGTAAGAATCCTGGTCAATAGGCGCTATCTTCACAAATAAGACGTGCGAAACCAGAAATAGAATGACATCTGTCAGACAAGTGATCGCCAGTGGTCAAACACATCTTTCTTCATCCTTCAATGTTGAGACGTAGATGGGCCTATGTCACGGTTTACGTACGATGATGCGAATCTCTCGTTAATACGACCCTGAAAATAATAGGTATTAATAAGTATTTCGCATGAGTCACCGAGTCGATCTCTAATAACTGGATCTAAAGTGTATCTGTTGGATGTAGTTGAAAATAATGTTATATGTATTTGTAAAAAACCATGTCTGAATTGTTCAAGTAACTATTTAGCGAATCTTTAAAATTTGCATATTTTTTGTTGTCATACTATTCAAAGTATGTAAGGTACCTCTAGGAAACTATCGATAACTTTGTCGATAAATTGCAGTCAATCCCTGGCCTAATTGCGAAATTATTTTATCCCCAAATATTATGAAAATTACTAACTAATTCACTTTTACATATCGAAAATACGAAAGGAAATATATAGATTTGCGTATTTTATTATTTTACTTACAAAAAAAGGCACATTTAAACAAAAAATTCACGTGTAATCCCAGTGACGACTTTCTGAGAATTTACTTGTAAAATGTGCAGTTTTCCGGGTAAATGTGAAGATTCGCATCAAATTCGCATCCTGAATACATAACCATCGTTGCACACTAATCAAATTATAAAAATAAATCAGGATTTCTGAAAAAAAACACCAAAATAATGTACAAGTAAAAACCAGCGGGTTGAATTGGGACGATCTGTCATACAAAACAGGTTACAGTGACATAAGGTTCGCTATTCTTTTCTATCTTACTGAGTTTCCATAAATCATTTTCTTCTCTTTTGCACACTATGTTCGTCTATCGTTTCTATGTCTATGCCAGAGTCACAGTCACTCCAAAATGCATGCGAAATACTGATTGAACGTCTGTTTGAACGTGCCCCTGGACTGATAACACGATAATATTATTATTAATTGGGATTTGGGTGCGTATTCATTGGGAACATTCCGGAAATATTTGTCCCACAAAACTTATACCTACAGGTTTTACTAAACAGAAAACGCCGCCCGAAACACAAATGTAGTTGCCGCGATACACGCTTTTTTCCCCGGAATGTTTCTAATGACACACCACACACCTTGTACTTGTAACGTTTTACTCAAATTACATTACACCAAAATAACTTGACAGTACAAGATTATACTTAACGCACTAATAAATACACTAAATTTCAACTTACATATGGCGGCGGCACGTAGGCGGTCTGTGGCCGGTTGGGGTCGTAATACGCGCTCGCAGCCGCCTCGGCCGCCTTCGCGTCTGAAAATGAGGACTATGCTACAACGACCTCTACTGTACCACTAACACTAATTATTCTTACTCTAATGGATATGGGCTGATGTAAATTGAGCTGATAATGGATGTGTCCCGAATTGGCAACATTTTTGTTTCCCTCTCTATCAAGTGAAAGTAAGAAATAGAAAAATGTCATGCATCTACCGGGAATCGAACCCGGGCCGCATGGGTAAAAGCCCCACCGCACTGCCACTGAGCCCCTTACCCATGCGGCCCGGGTACGATCCCCGGTCGATGCATGAAAATTTTTCTATTTCTTATTCTCACTTGTGAGTATAATATGGCACTGTGAGTGCATTTAAATTTCAATAGCATCTCTATCATATCATATGAGCAGGATGTCAACAACAATGCTATCAAGTCAGGATCTATTATTTATCTGCGTAAGTTATACACATAATTCGTAATAGGAAGGATTTTTCACACAAAGCAACAGACAAGAATATGGACTCGATTGTTGTCTATTTTTTTTGTATGACGATGTTAAAATCCAAACCGAAAATTCTGCTTAAAAATCGTCATACTGCCGATGCTTTTTGCTGCAAAGGCGATGCTACTGATTATGATTACAAATACAACAGCTAAGTATAAGCGGTATATTTAATAAGCTTATTTACTAATACTTTAAGCAAGTGTAAGTACCAAATGTGACTACTGTTAAATCTAAAAAGATTAAATATATAAGTAATGATTTTAGTTACTCACTCAGGAGCCTCGGCCTTTCACATCAAGGAATCATAACACTTACAAATGAGATTGGTTAGTAGTATATTCAAAAGCGATAAACATTCAAAACAGGTTCATAAATATTGATTCCAGATTTACTAGATTTAGAATGTTCTATTCAAATTCAAAATCGTAATCAAAAATTTACAAGAAATTAATAGCGGGGTGAAATTTTACTAGCGAAAGATAGCGAAAACACAGAACCTGGTGATAAGAAACAACTTTTCCAAAGTAACATAGGCCAAATTATGAAACTTTGGGCCTCCCATCATTGATGTACTACAACCCTAGATTTAGCGCCTCATACAAAATTACGCTAAGATTTTGTCACCTACTCAACTAAACATTCATACATAGCGATATATAGATTCCACCCGATTCAAAATATCACAACGAACCTCGCCGTAATTTATTGAACTCAGCCTTATTTGTCCACTATTACGGTCGAAATTCTAGTGTCTACGCTCCGAACTTACGACCATTCGCAAATACTTTTCTAATATAAGCAGCAATTAGGCTAACCTTTAACTAGACTTCATACACTGTTTCTTATATTGAGTGGTTCACTTCAAATAAAACCAGTGCAGCAGCAATGTATATTAAATCGGCGCCTACTTTTAGAGTTTTACTCCGTCCTTTTCACACGCAACGCTGAGTTGTCGTGTAAGAGAAGGACAGCTGCGAAGTAGTTGTTTTAGATTATTTATGATTAAAATTATTACTTTTATGAGTATTACCGCATAAATTGCAATAATTATACCACAATAAGATGAATAATGTATATACTTACTTAAAATACGACACACTGTCCTGTTTTTTGTGCTTTGTACTGACATTTTGCAGATTTTTAGCGCGCACTTGGTCATGTTAACGGCTTCGCGGCCAGCCACGCACTGTGGAAAAGGAGTGCTTGCTTGCAAATTGTGCACCCCTTTACCGGCCCACTTTTTGAGCGTACGCGCGTAATCTAGGGTTGTTGTAGATCAATGCCTCCCATACAAAAGATCAGCTGATTTGAGTTACTATGGGAGGTTCAAATTTTTCTTTATATGTTCCTTGGGTAAAGTTGTTCCTTATCATCACCAGCCGGTTCTGAGTTTTCGCTATCGGTCACTAGCAAAATTTCACCCAGTACATAAATTCAATGCAGATTTAGTAAATAAAAAATGTGGTCAGAAATTGTTAGACACATTTACAAGGACCGATTCATGTTTTTAGTTGAATTTAGAATTTTATTGCGTCTCACCCCTCGACGACATGTTGCTGGCCGGGGCCCCTGCGCTGAACCCGCCGGGGTAGCCGGGCGGGGGGGCGGAGGCCCCTGCAAAGCCGGGCCCCCCGTTGGGGACACCGGGGCCTCCCGGGTATCCGCCCTGTTGGAACCCGCCCGGGTACCCCGGGGGTCCTTGAGCGAAGCCCCCACCGGTCGGGGCTCCGGACATGCCCGCGCCGGGGGCCTGCGGGTACACGACGCCCTGCACGCCGGGGTAGGGCGGGGGGTTGTCCGACACGAACACAGAGTTCGGCGGCGGCTGGTCGGGGAACGCCTGGGGAAGGAAATGATACACGCGGTTTGGTTTCAGCTTGTTTATTTCGTTTATGGACGATACATATGGCAAGATCTAGAACTAAATACTCTATACTGGGGTACGTTCAAGGTGGTGTTTTTCTTCGCTCTCTTATACTATGACGTCGCTGAACGTGCACTTTACGAATGACGAAAGTATAGTGCTGACAGCTGACTAGTTTAAAAGTTCTACGAAAGAGCGACGAAAGAGACCGCCTTGAACGTACCCTTCGAATAGTACACGAGTCTGACAGCAGTTGTATAGACAGTTGTACAGTTGTTGTAGTTATTACAGTACAGCGTAGGTAAAAACTGGTACAACTTGCGCAGAAAAAGAATAGATCCCGAATTGGCAACATTATTGTTTGCCTCTCTATCATCGCAGGATGTTAACAATAATTTCGCCAATTTGCGGTTCATTCTTTATCAACGCAAATTGTAATAACTCGTATAACTAAGAAAGTGAAAGGTGCAGAGACAGAAAATGTAAACAAAACAACAGAATACCTACGGTCTATAACTTTATCTTGTATATGGAATGCAATGCAAACAATGAACTAACTAAAGAATAAGATTTCATGTGTTTATTATATAAAGTCAGTTAATTAAATGTGCTGTCAGAATCGAGGCCGGAACATGGTATATTAAGATAATATATTAATAATATATTAAAATACAAAGCAACATAAACTTGTGCAAACAAATAAAGACATAAATGGCGTAAATACTAAATATTATAAAATTATCTATCACAGACAATCACAGATCCATATTAAAATAAAGAGAAAAAGTAATGAAAAATATTTGTACGCACGTAAAAATAATTGTGTATTTTGTTACATACGGCCATTCCAATAAGACATATTTGACCGCTGTTAATATATCATACAATTCGTAGAATTGTGATTTCGTAGAATTTCTATGGCATAAGATTTATTTTTCTTGGGTTAGACAGCTGCCAAATATGGCTTATTCGAATGGAAGTACTTTATCTGTTTTGAAATAAGAAGGCACGACAAGAAACCACTAGCCAACACAACACAATAAACAACTACATCCCAAGAAGGGGGTACTTGACGATACATACGGAGTAGGGCGGCACCCATCCGTAGTAGCCGTCTGGCGGGGGGGCGTACGCGGGGGGAGGCGCAGCGTACCACGGGCCAGTGGGGGGCATGTACGGAGGCGGCGGCGCGTCCTGGTTCATGTGCCGCGACGCTGGAACAACAGGAACATTTTGATGTCATACAATACACGTATATGCTTTATTTGTACACAGAAAAATATTATTAATAAACAAAGAAAAACAAAAATATACAATAAAATAAAGATTCGGTACAATATAGGCGGCCTTATTGCTGAGATATCATCATCATCATCTTCCTGCCTATATGTCAAATCAGTTGGGGTCGGCGCGACATGATTTGTTAGAACCTTGGGTTAGAACACAAAATCATGTAGCAAAAGGATTTGGCTATGTTTTATGGCAGCCTGTCTGATGTCAACCATGTGGTTGACTATAGTCGACAGATATTCAGCCGAGGTCAAAAAGTCTATTTTTAATTTATATTATAACAAAAGCTCGAAAGTTAATACGTAAACAGAGTGAAATGTCCTAAAAGAACAGCTGAATTAACATCGTAATAAAATTAGTCCAAAGCCAAGAGTACTACCATATCATGACTGTAAATGGTTATAAAGTAAATAAAAATCAAATCAAAATATTGTTTTACTCCTCATTTCACAAAAAAGCCCTAACTTAAATATTGTTCGGAGCCTCCATTAAAGCTGAGCTCCATAACAGGAAAATGAAGAAAATGCTGTTGTTGCTAAGAATGGAAGGAAGGAAGAATAATGTTACTTATGATTATCTTAAAAAAATACAAAGATCTCATATACCTTTGATAACTTGGTAATTTTTTAAATGCTCAATATCGAAAGAAAGTTCTTTCTCAGTCTATAAAACTTTGTTTCTACTTCATATTTATCAAAACAAACAGTTTATATCTAACAAGCTGTACCCTATCACTATCATACATGTAAAGTGATAGATAAGCCTACTGATGTACCAAGCCAATGTATGAATCAACAAAAGATAACTAAAAATAAATCCAAACTAATGTCATATCTACCTTATGATTAAGCCTTTTTCCTTTTGAAATAATATATTTTCGTAACATGCATTATAGACAAAAATCTTCCTCTTGAATAACTCTATCTATAAAAAATCTCTTCAAAATCTTTTGCATAGTTTAGAAAAAGTTAGTGGTGTCAATAACAGAGAAATGCATAAAGCAACTTCATTTTTATAAAAAATCTTTCCTGTTCCAGCGCCCCACACTTTTACAATCAAATATTATTATTAAAAGCACATAGTTGACACTTCAGCCCAGAAATAGAGACAATTAAAATGATCCGTAATTTATTATTGACTTTTAAATACAAATACAAATACAAATACAAAAGCCTTTATTGCTGATAAAATACAGTTACAATAAAATTTATTCTAGTAGTTTTTTGCACATCAGTCCGGTTTATCAGCGTGTCCTTTCGACACGTAGGCCTCCTCTAACGCCTTCCATTTCTGTCTGTCCCTGGCTGTCCTTAACCAGAGTGAGCCAGCAACCTTTTTGAGGTCGTCGGCCCATCTTTTAAGCTGTCTACCTCTTTTACGCTTGGTGTTGTACCTTGGAAGCCATTCAGTAAGTGTTTTCGCCCATTTTTCGGGTGGCTGCCTTAGCATATGACCAGTCCAGCGCCATTTCAGTATGTTGCATTTTCTGTTGACATCCTCGAATTTAGTGATTTTGCGTAGGTCAGATGCACGTTTTCTGTCTATTCTTTTGTATCCAAGGATGCTCCTTTCCATGCCTCTCTGGGTGGTTCTTAGTTTATTTTGTAGTTTTTGGGTAAGGGCCCAAGTTTGGCAACCATACGTCAGTATTGGTAATATACATGTGTTGAACAACTTCCTCTTTATATCTATCTTGTACTTTTTGTTCTTCATGATATCTTTGAGAGCCCAATATCTCTTCCATGCATTTGTTACTCGTCTGTCGATTTCTTGAGGCATCTGGTTTTCGAATGAGATGAGCTGTCCCAGGTATATATAGTGTTCTACATACTCTATTTCTTCGTTGTCAACACAGATTTTGGATTTAATACTATTAGTCATTATTTTGGTTTTTGACTTGTTGATGATTAAACCCACCTCTTTACTTCTGCTACTCAGGTCTTGGAGCATTGATTGTAGTGTTCTTGGGTTGTCTGTCAGTAACACCAGGTCATCTGCGAATCTGAGGTGGTTGAGTTTGCGGCCATCAATGTTGATTCCAATATCATCCCACTGCAGCTTCCTTATGATTTCTTCTAGTACAGCAGAGAACAACTTAGGCTACTATTGACTTTTATGTGCACCTTTAAAAGCTTGTTCTTTAGTGTTTATTAAACTATTATTTTATTTTTCACTATGTTCCTATTGGTGATTGGTTTCTAGAAGTAATTTGTTGTATAGTAAATAGCACTATAGATGCCAAAAATTAACTCACCCAGATGTGCAGCCTTCAGCATAGCCGTACCAAACTCAATGGCACCTCCAGACTTGAATGTTAGCTTGAACTTGACTTCCCCAATGAAGTTGCCATTCGGCTGGGCACGGACCTTGCCCTTGATGTAGTTAGCAGCAAACATGGGCTGCTCCACGGTGACCTAAGATAGAAAATATATACAGTCTTTTAGTTTCTGAAACACTGTTTCCTAAACTATGAGAAGTACCTATTCATTGATAATGTTTCACTGAGTTGTTATAGACACAGTATAAAAGTTCTAATATGAATTTTCTTTTCTAGATTAAACTATTTTTAAAAAGCTTGTTTTTTATTTTCCTAATAGTACTGTATCCAATGATAAAGATAATAGAAAAATATTTACACACTTACATCATTTAGAGCGATGAATGGAAAACTGAATGAACGGCAAACATCGCTGTTGTTCTTTGAGTTGAAGATCAATCTGTGTGTCGTGAGGTACATCCGGCCATACTTAGTGCCTTTCAGCTCCGGTTTGTCATTGCCGTAGAAATCTACCGCTACATTGTCGGAGAACAAGATGATGCTGTAATGAGTGAAATACCCGACTTGAGATTTTATCACTAAAAACACATATTGATGGGATTTTTACTTATGGTTACTATAGGGAACTCAATAAAAACAAACCATGAGAAAACAACACATCAATATGTGTAATAGTTTTCCAAGACTTTAGTCTGATAAACTAAGCATTTTGTTTCCAAACATATTGATCAATTTGTCAATAGGAAGTTATCATCACATCTTGTTTTGCGGTACTCATACGAGTTGCATAAATTATCATCAACATTAGTCATACATTTCGAGATAAAATTATATTAGTGAAGGACATATCAATCATTATGGACTATTCAATGTTTTTGTTTTGCTAAGATCTAATTGGTCTTTTAATCTGGACTTTTTGTGTTCAAACATGCAATTCCTTAAGTCCTAGAATAAGTACGGCAGAAAATACTGGAATCGGCAACCTAGACTTTGCAGGAATGTTCTAGGCACCGCAGAGCTATACTATTTCATCAGGATAAACACGGCGATGACTCACACTTCTCCTGCGTGTATCAACACCCCGTGATCAGCGTGAGCTGTGTTCAAAGACATCTTGCACTACTAAGTTTCATCAAACACTGCACAAATTGACGACCAAAAGATATTGCTGAAGAAATTCGACTTCGAAGAAAACACGAAAATACAATGAAACTGCGTCAAATCTAGTACGAACTGTCAAAATCAACTGACGTGACGTGAATAATAGAGCTACGGTGCAATGTTTATGTTTCGTATGATTACCGGTTTTTAGGTTACTGGTTTTCTGTATGATTTGTGTATCCGAACGCAAAAGTGACGTCAATCAGCTGATATAATTTTGACAGTTTGTTAAAATCTGTGGAATCTCACTTCGCGGGAAATGCTGAATTTTCATTTCTTTTTTATTCATATTAGCTTCCTGTAGCTGCTTATTTCGTTGTTTTTATAGAAATCATGAATCTAGAAGATGAAAACGTAAAGGATAATCCAGTTAAATCTATCAAACCAATAAACGTCGATACTGTACACAAAATATGCTCGGGACAAGTAAGTTATTTTATTTGTATTTGATTCCAACTATAAACATTGTCTATTAAACAACTGTACCGCTATTCGAAACATAAAACAAAATATGAGAGTGCGGTGCGAGTCCTTTGAGGACGGTCGGTGGCGGCGCTATATCTGTCCCTTTCTAACCTTGACGTCTCTTTCTCGCATCCCCTCCGATTGCGACATGGTATAATAAGATACTCCGCCTGGTATTTCTTTCCGAAACTCGTGAACCACGTGACCAACACAAGACTACGTCATCATGCTTGTGGGTTACCAGAATTACTCACTCATAAGATGTTTTTTGTAAATCATTTATGATACTGTTAACTAATAAATACAATTGAAGTGTTGTTGTAAAGTTCAAGTTAATACATACGTAAATCTAAATTATGAAATTATTTTAACCCATTGTTCTGAGATTGAATTTACCCCATAACGTATTTTATTGAAATAAAGTGGCAATACTAAGTGACGTTGTCTTGTGTTTCTCTGGGAAGGAAAGACCATGTTTTATTAGACTATGGATTGCGACACGAGGCAGGCGCGCAGCGCTCTTGCCTTCATTGGTGATGTGATTCCCGGCGAGAGCGGTCGTGGTGAGAAGAGAAAATAATTTCAAATCTTTTATTTAAATTATTTTCAATAACGGTTTTTCCGTTCGAAAAAAATATCGTTTTCTTATTCGAAAATATTAATTGGTCTATATCTGTTCCTTTCATGATTTTTTATTTTATTTAAGTGTAATTTTATTCCAGGTTTTCTTTCAGGTTTTATTTTTCAGCTTTTAATGATTTTTGCTTACGAGCTCGACAAACATTTCTTTTTTCCGAAATACGGAAAAGCCAATGTGCAAAAATACCGTGTGGATCCAATCTACATAAAAGGTTAGTCAAATACCATACTAAGTTGACAAATCAGTGCTTTGATTACGACATATTTGTGAAAACACGTAATTACCTTACGTAAATAACAGTCAATTGTCATGCAATTGTCTGAATATCTTATGAGTTCTTCGTTAGCTAACGAAAACTTATTAAAAATGTGCTTCCATTCGAACACAGCCCTTGAAAACGCTTGGACCCAAAAATATGAAAATTATAATATAATTTTCAAGTTCTATACCGTAGTAGCATGATTAGCTATTATACGTAAGGTAAGCAACATGTAATTTGAAAGTGTGACCTATACTATGATATTACGAGCGGGTTGTTCTTAACGTATCGGGTTTCTATAAAACCTAGAAATCAACTCCTGCGCAAGGAGGTCTTCAGTGTCTAAAAACTCGTTAATGGATGCTAAGCTTTTGTCCTCGCAAACTATTTGCAGGATCACTCACGAGTCAAAGCTAAAAAGCCCAGCATTAGTATGTAAAGTCCATTTCGATGCATTCCTCATCTTAAAAATATCTGCCATATTGGGCACCAATATTTTATTCTTTCTCTGGTATCTATGTACCTAGAGAATGACATATTCGCGATCTCACTCAGACGTGGTCGCCTAATTTCTAATTCAACCTAACCTTCAAGTAACTAACGAGCTCAGCTCTATAGCAGAGCGTTTTGGTGCAGTGCAGCTATGACACCTACTTTCTCTAAAGTTAAAGCTTGTCATTATAAAATGCACGGCAAATTCGTTTGGTACTACAAAAGTGCTAAACCTAAAATAACTAATCTTGCTTGTTATAAAGCCTCCAAAGGTTTTAAACAATGTCTAAGGCTAAACTGCAAGGAAATTGCATGATTTTATTTAAAAATTGCAATACTTTTTGCTGCTAAGCAAAATAAGAAGCAATAAAATTAATTTTAGTTACAAAACTGCATAAAGAGCGCCTGCAAACTCAGCGCCTCAGATGAAAACACAGTTGACGCGCGCCAACGCCCCGCGCCATACCTACACGAACCATGTTCCTAAAAAAGTACTGGCAGCGCGATACGATTTAGTCCTGCCTAAAATATTCACACATTTACGTAATAAAAATCAGAAGAAGATGTAAATGCGAAATTTGAAGTCGGTGAGTCATCCCAAACTTGTCCAAATGCTCACCTACGAAATTCTACCTGCAGTACATACCTACCTTACAGTTCTACCATAATATAGCAGAGCAATGGAACTTATTCTTCACACCTAAAAGTTATTGAGCATACCTATATGAAACATCGAACTGTATTCCAACAGGAGTCTTTACGTATAAAATCTATCTACCCTCAATAATGTTTATGATGTAATATAACCATGGAATATGTGTGTAGGTACTTGGTAAGTACCAACTCACACGTTATTTAGTAATACAGCGTTATTAAAAGGTGTACAATGTCGCTTACATTGTACAAATGTGTAAGAGATATCGATGATGCGGTACTGAACTAATAAGTTTTACCCTGAGGAAGTTTATCCTTCATTTAATGTCATGTTGATGTTAATTTATGTTGTTTGTTGGTTGTTATACGGAAGGAAATCACAATAAGGAAAGGCGTCAAATCCGAAATGCGTCTAATGTCAACACTGAAGTAAATTGCATAATGTAAGTAGTAATGCATGGTTACAAATAAGTGCGCGATCAGCGCGTTTGTATGAATCGCACGAATACAGAGTCTTATTATAAAGGACCTTACAATAATGTCGAGTTAGCTTGTACAATGTACATACACTAAAGAAAGCTTCAAATGCTGAATTCCTTAGTAATGCTTAATTCTTTAGATATAGGATCAATATCAATACGAATATATTTGATGTTTAAAATCAGAATTCGTCTCTGGTGATTTATTAAGCCGACTCAGGTTCTTGTCAACATTTTCAACCTTTTTTGCTTCAAGAAGGAGGCAGAATCATGTTCATAATGACGATAACCTAAAGTGGAAATGAGATAACATTTAATAAATGTATCAACTCTAAATCTCAGCTTATGCATTAAGTATAAGCGTGTGAAATAAAACTTCTAGGTACATATACTTTATTTGCTTACGCATGTATGCGTATTTCTGCTGAAATCTCATTATTCTTCGTCTAAAAATTTTTCTTGTCTCGTGCAACAAAAATAAAAGTTTGCCATACTTCAAATACGACACGTATCGTATAACGACTATTATGTTATGATATGAACGACTAATGACCGTAATTGTGGTATCTAGTGTCTAGCTGATATATTTCTGTAGTTTATCCTGATTATACCATACTTCACCAAGCTAGAGCAAGTGATTACACTAAAGGGCAAATCCTTCAAATTGCTATCATGATAAGATAACATACATACTGTTTTTCTGTCATGCCCTTCACCAACCCCCAGGGAGTTCAGGAGGGACTTCAATAGCATATATTTCAAGAAAGGGTAAATTGATCTTACCCGAAGCATGCACAAGAGCACTCCAAGTGCACTACCCTATGACATCTTACTTGTTTTCTTTATAATTATAACTTAATACTTTTAAGTGAAACCTTGCTAAAAGCCACTATCTTTAAAAAATATCAATTCCTACTAATATTTACAACTGTGTAGCTGTTGTAAGAAGAACTTAATGAATATGGTTGCATAAATTATCGTAATGATAAAATGACAGCGTTTTACCTATCAATAAAACGCTTATTAAATAACTTACCCTATTCGAAACATAAAACAAAATATGAGAGCGGCGATGCTTTTCCTTTTTAGGACGGTCGGTAGCGGCTATATCTGTCCCTTTCTAACACTGACATCTCTTTCTCGCATCCCCTCCGATTGCGACACGAGGCAGGCGCGCAGCGCTCTTGCCTTCATTGGATCTCATGTTTATAAAAAGAAATGTATGTTTGCATACATTTTCTTTTTATTTAATCACCAGGCAGTTGAGAAACTTTTATGTTTCGAATAGGGTAAGTTATTTAATAAGCGTTTTATTGATAGGTAAAACGCTGTCATTAAACAACTGTACCGCTATTCGAAACATAAAACAAAATATGAGACCTGTTTGTTATCGCCTGGTGGAGCAATCACCAATGTGAAAGACAGATAAATAATAAAATGACCTATTTTATTAGGAGAAAGAGGAAACAATTATAAGCTTTAAGTAAGTAATATAAATATTATTATTTATATTTTATAATTTATATTTCATGAATGTGCTTTTATTTATTATAGGATAGGAAGATATGTAATACTATTACATTATTTAAAATTTGAAACAGCAATTGATATAGTGTATAGGAAAGTACACATTTGTTTTATCATTAAGATGATTTATGCAACCATATTCATTAAGTTCTTCTTACAACAGCTACACAATTGTAAATATTAGTAGGAATTGATATTTATCAAAGATAGTTGCCTTTAGCAGGGTTTTACTTAGAAGTAGGTATTAAGTTATAATTATAAAGAGAACAAGTACGATGTCATAGGGTAGTGCGCTTGGAGTGCACTCGTGCATGCTTCGGTTAAGATCACTCTACCCTACCTTGAAATATATGCTATTGAAGTCACTCCTGAACCCCTGGGGTTGGTGAAGGCATGACAGAAGAACAGTATTTATGTTGTCTTATCATGATAGCAATTTGAAGGATTTGCCCTTTAGTGTAACCACTTATTCTAGCTTGGTGAAGTATGGTATAATCAGGATAAACTACAGAAATATATCAGCTAGACACTAGATACCACAATTACGGTCATAAGTCGTTCATATCATAACATAGTAGTCGTTATACGATACGTGTCGTATTTGACGTATGGCAAACTTTTATTTTGTTGCATGAGACAAGAAAACAAAATTTAGACGAAGGATAATGAGATTTCAGCAGAATTACGCATAATACACTCGTAAGCAAAGTATATGTGCCTAGAAGTTTTATTTCACACGCTTATACTTAATGCATAAGCTGAGCTTTAGAGTTGATACATTTAATTTATAAAATTTTTTCTCATTTCCACTTTAGGTCATCGTCATTATGAACATGATTCTGCATCCTTCTTGCAACGAAATAGGTTGAAAATATCGACAAGAACCCGAGTCGGATTAATGAATCACCAGAGACAGATTCTGATTTTAAACGTCAAATATATTTGTATTGATATTGATCCTTTATCTAAAGAATTAAGCATTTCTAAGGAATTCAGCATTTGAAGCTTTCTTTAGTGTATGTACAAGCTAACTCGACATTATTGTGAGGTCCTTTATAATAAGACTCCGTATTCGTGCGATTCATACAAACGCGCTGATCGCGCACTTATCACCATGCATTACTACTTACACTATGCGATTTACTTCAGTGTTGACATTAGACGCACTTCGGATTTGACGCCTTTCTTCATAGTGATTTCCTTCCGTATAACAACCAGCAAACCACATAAAATTAACATCAACGATATTTCTTACACAATTGTACAATGTACGTGACATTAAAAAACGTGTGAGTTGGTACTTACCAAGTACCTACACACATATTCCATGATTATATTCCAATCATAAACATTATTGAGGGTAGATAGATTTTATACGTAACGACTCCTGTTGGAATACAGTTCGATGTTTCATATAGGTATGGATGGATGAAAGGCAATCTTCACATATCGACTAATGTTTTTCATATAAATCTGTCCGTGAATAGGGTTGCCAAGCCATAGCGGTATATACGTAGAAAATCCGGGCTTACATCGTGTCGAAACCAACCAAAACCGAAAGCTCATTAACTTGCAGTTTTATACAACAGGCTGACAACCTGTCACTATGTTGATATACAGACTTCTGAATTATTCTCAAACCTTTGTCAGATATGGTGTAAATGACCGTTTTTTACAGCCTTTTACGCTCTGCCTACTTCGCAAGGGATATAGGCGTGATATACTGGGTGTTACAAAACAACCAATAAAGCTGAAAGGAGGTCAAGGTACTCATGAAACTGAACAACTTTCCCCATGGAACATGGGTCAAAATATGAAAAAAATTGGACTTCCCATACAAAATGAACTCACTTTGTATGGGAGATTTATTGGTTGTTTTGTAACACGTTGTATGTATGTATGTAAGTATGTAGGTATTAGATCTCAACACTTGTAGGCTGGTACAAAAGTACGCTGCCCGCATGTTATTTTAGCATGTATGCTTGCAACATATTTCTTTTACGAGATTGAACAACGACATGCATAGAAATATAAACACGAGCGAGTAGTATAGAAATTGATTGCACTGCACGCACTGAAATTTGCGATTGCACTTAACATATCCGTGAATTTGTGGGTTGTACATTTGTTTGAGAATGTTTCCTCAAGTGCGTGGCCTAGCTAAAAGTTCGGTCAGGCCGGACATGTCGTATTTGACCAGACATGGCTTTGTACGGTCAGACGGGGTAAAGTAGTTTGACTTGCTACAAATACTTGGCTGATAAATGTTATTCCATTTATACTATGTCCTTGTGAGCACCATGTGTATCTATAAGGATTTAAATCAATGGGTTGACCACGTGTCAACGAACGTGACGACGACATCAATGCGATTTTGTTACAATGTTCCTTGAATATTTGTTCGACTTGCCATTAAAAAGTTTTTACGCTCTGCCTATCCCACAGGGTAAACGGCATGATTTTATGTGATTGTGTCAAAATTAAGGAACGCCTGTCAAAGGCAACATTGGTAACGGAATATATTAACGTTAAAATGAACAATTAAACTCAGACTTGGAGGGACAACATTTCTTATCTTGGTACCTACTTTACGCATCATATATTAGGTTGTTTAGGTACTTTGTGACCGAAATTGCCTTCAGATGCGATAATCTGAATTTCTTCGCAACCTTAGCAGTTCTGACTCTTCTGAATCGCATGTCAACTTTATGAACAAGTATTTTGCTAGTAAGATTAGTATGGAAATATTTCAGTAGCTATACCCTAGTTTTTGTCATAGTTGTCAACTCTTTGAGAATTGACTCAGTTGGTTAAGGATTGGGTAATGCAACTATGGGTAATAAGTACATATCTTGTACCCGATTTGAGTGTAAGCAATAGAGTGGTCTTCTCTTTATTGGGACCTGCATCTATATAGGTATGTTAGCTTAGATATAGGTTCGTTTCGAACGCTTCGTATTATGTTTTTGCGGGATTAGATATCTGCGCATAACTTTGAAAATGTAGTTGGTTTACCAAATTAAAGGTGACAGGACAGTGAATTATTTTGCTGTGACGTAACTAGGTACTTTCACAATATGCTCATACAGATTAATTTTGCATATCCGTTAGATTTGAGAACGGAATAGATTTGATTATCCCTCAGGATAGTTTCGAATGGCAGAGGTTTTCCGAGTACCCACGACAGGCAGGCCAATATTACCTATATTATAGCCGCTTGTAATGTTTTCCTTACCCTTTGTCTGTTTCATGTATAATGTTACATGATAAGTGCTTACGTGAGTGGGTAGTATGTGAAATATCACAGTGTATGTTCATTTTAGAACACGTGTTGACATGCAAGCAAGCACGAAATGAATCATTATTTTAGTGAATTGATTGCGCTAGTAGGTTGTACAATCATGAATCTTTTTCAAATTGCCGAAGGGCATGTATAAATGTTAAGACATAGAATCAGTAATATTTGCGTTGGCTCTTAGCAACATGACGTACTGCAGGTAGAATTTCGTAGGTGAGCATTTGGACAAGTTTGGGATGACTCACCGACTTCAATTTTCGCATTTACATCTTCTTATGATTTTTATTACGTAAATGTGCGAGTATTTTAAGCAGGACTAAATCGTATCGCGCTGCCAGTAATTTTTTAGGAACATGGTTCGTGTAGGTATGGCGCGGGCCGTAGGCTCGCGTAGACGGTATTTTCGTCTGAGGCGCTGAGTTTGCAGGCGCTCTTTATGCAGTTTTGCAACTAAAATTAATTTTATTGCATCTTATTTTGCTTAGCAGCAAAAGGTATTGCAATTTTTAAATAAAATCATGCAATTTCCTTGTAGTTTAGCCTTAGACATTGTTTAAAATAATTGGAAGCTTTATAAAAGCAAGATTAGATATTTTAGGTTTAGCACTTTTGTAGTACCAAACGGATTTGCCGTGCATTTTATAATGACGAGCTTTAACTTTAGAGAAAGTATTATAGCTGCACTGCACCACAACGCTGCTGTAGAGCTGAGCTCGTTAGGTACTTGAAGGTTAGTTTGAATTAGAAATTATGCGACCACGTCTGAGTGAGATCGCGAGTATGTCATTCTCTAGGTACATAGATACCAGAGAAAGAATAAATATTGGTGCCCAATGTGGCGAATATTTTTAAGATGAGGAATGCATCGAAATGTACTTTACATACTTATGCTGGACTTTTAGCTTCAGCATGTGAGTGACCCTGCAAAATATTTGCGAGGACAAAAGCTTAGCACCCATTAATGAGTTTTAGACACTGAAAACCTCCTTGCGCAGGAGTTGATTTCTAGGTTTTATAGAAAACCCGATACGTTAAGAACAACCCACTCGTAATATTATATTATAGGTCACACTTTCAAATTACATTGTTGCTTACCTTACGTATAATAGCTAATCATGCTACTACGGTATAGAACTTGAAAGCTATATTATAAATTTCATATTTTTGGGTCCAAGCGTTTTCAAGGGCTGTGTTCGAATGGAAGCACATTTTAAATAAGTTTTCGTTAGCTAACGAAAAACTCGTAAGATATTCAGACAATTGCATGACAATTGACTGTTATTTACGTATGAAAATTACGTGTTTTCACAAATATGGCGTAATCAAAGCACTGATTTGTCAATTTAGTATGGTATTTGACTAACCTTTTTATGTAGATTGGATCCACCTGGTATTTTTGCACATTGGCTTTTCCGTATTTCGGAAATAAGAAATGTATGTCGAGCTCGTAAGCAACAATCATTAAAAGCTGAAAAATAAAACCTGAAAGAAAACCTGGAATAAAATTACACTTAAATAAAATAAAAATTCATGAAAGGAACAGATATAGACCAATTAATATTTTCGAATAAGAAAACGATAATTTTTTCGAACGGAAAAAACCGTTATTGAAAATAATTCAAATAAAAGATTTGAAATTATTTTCTCTTCTCACCACGACCGCTCCCGCCGGGAAACACATCACCAATGAAGGCAAGAGCGCGCTCCTGCCTCGTGTCGCAATCGGAGGGGATGCGAGAAAGAGATGTCAGTGTTAGAAAGGGACAGATATAGCCGCTACCGACCGTCCTAAAAAGGAAAAGCATCGCCGCTCTCATATTTTGTTTTATGTTTCGAATAGCGGTACAGTTGTTTAACAAATGTGTACTTTCCTATACAGTATACACTATACTATATCAATTGCCAACTGTTTAAAATTTTAAATATTGTAATTGTATTACATATCTTCCTATCCTATAATAAATAAAAGCACATTCATGAAATATAAATTATAAAATAATAATTATATTACTTACTTAAAGCTTATATATAATTTATTCCTCTTTCTCCTAATAAAAAAGGTAATTTTATTATTTTTCTCTTTCACATTGGTGATTGCTCCACCAGGCGATAACAAACAGGTCTCATATTTTGTTTTATGTTTCGAATAGCGGTACAGTTGTTTAATGACAGCGTTTTACCTATCAATAAAACGCTTATTAAATAACTTACCCTATTCGAAACATAAAAGTTTCTCAACTGCCTGGGGATTAAATAAAAAGAAAATGTATGCAAACATACATTTCTTTTTATAAATATGAGATCCAATGAAGGCAAGAGCGCTGCGCGCCTGCCTCGTGTCGCAATCGGAGGGGATGCGAGAAAGAGACGTCAAGGTTAGAAAGGGACAGATATAGCGCCGCCACCGACCGTCCTCAAAGGACTCGCACCGCACTCTCATATTTTGTTTTATGTTTCGAATAGGGTAAGTTATTTAATAAGCGTTTTATTGATAGGTAAAACGCTGTCATTAAGTAAATTTCGAATAGTAACACATGGTCTACTGTATTGCAGGTTGTACTAAGCTTGGCCGTTGCTGTGAAGGAACTAGTAGAGAATGCTCTCGATGCAGGGGCAACCAACATTGATGTGAGGCTAAAAAACTATGGAACTGAACTAATAGAAGTTTCTGACAATGGTTCCGGCGTTACAGAGGATAATTTTGCAGCTTTAAGTGAGTATCCTAATCATACTACTTAGCAACACTAACATCATAAACAATGTGGTACTAACTTGTTTTCTTTCCTATTTCAGCTCTCAAACACCACACCTCAAAGTTGAATGAATATTCGGATCTGCTTGGAGTCTCCAGTTACGGTTTCAGAGGAGAAGCCTTGAGCTCCCTTTGTGCCTTGGCCAGCCTGACCATTACAACAAGGCATCAAAACTCAAGTTATGGTCAGTGGCCATCATTACTTTGCTACAAAAAGAATACAATTTAAAATAGCAATTTGATCATTGAGCAATCTTCACTGCTAATAAAAATAATTTCTCTATGTTTTCCAGCTACAAAAATAGAATATGATCATAAAGGGTACATCAGTAAGAAGACCCCTTGCTCCCGGCAAGTGGGAACCACTGTGTCCCTGACAAACCTCTTCTACAGTCTCCCTGTCAGGCAGAAAGAGTTCCACAAAAATGTCAAGAGGGAGTTCAATAAAATGACACAACTTTTGTATGCTTACTGCTTAATCTCAACAGGAGTTAGGTATGTATGTAGCATTAATATTTGTCCTTTAACTGCGTTTTATGCTCTCAGTATTATGATACAGGCTTCTATGTTCCAGAATTACATGCAACAATCAGACAAGTTCCAATGCCAAGAGCCTAGTAGTAGCTACTCAAGGATCTACCTCATACAAAGACAATATTGCCTGTGTGTTTGGTCTCAAACAACTACAGACTATACTGGAAATCAAGCCAGAATATGTAGCCCCAAACATAAAGGATAACATTTTCAAAGGATTATCTCAGGAAGTAGATGAAAGAGACACACAAGAAGAGACCATAGCAGATGTAGAAATTGATTTATCTGAAGACTCAAATGATGCAGAATCAAAAGATGAATCTATTACCAGTTCACAAAAATCACAGGGTTACAAAAATGTTGTTAAACCAGTAGAGTTTACAGGATTCATATCCTCCTGTGCACATGGTAGTGGCAGATCCAGCACAGACAGACAATTCTACTATGTGAACTCTAGACCTTGTGAACCTACCAAGATCATGAAACTGGTCAATGAAATATACAAACAGTACAACCCCAACCAATATCCATTTGTATTCCTAAATGTGAACATGGAAAGAACTTCAGTAGATGTCAATGTTACACCAGACAAAAGGAAAATATTCTTGACTCAAGAAAAAATAGTTCTAGATGTGCTGAAAAATTCTATGCTCAAGGTATACGAAAGTATACCAAGAACTTTGAAAATAGATAACAGTCAGTTTCTATTTGATAAGTCTCCAAATGAAGTCAAGCCAGATGTAGATCAACCAAGGATCTTTACATCCTTCCTACAGAAATTTAGCAATCAAGGCCAAGCTTCCAATGCCACTAGTAGTAGTTCCAAAACTACTGCTGTAGAAAAATCTAAGGGTTTAGAATTAAAGCGAAAATCCACCACTATGTTAGACTTTATCTCGAGTAAAGAACAAAAAACGCAACAAGAAGTAAATAAAACTACTGAAGTTGACATCATAGAGGATAGTATTCAAAATCACCAATCAATAAAAATAGAGCCCAATAAAGACGATAGCACTGAAACACTCAAGCTCAATGAATCTGCAACATCCAGTGAAGAAAACAACAGTGTGGTAGATAACATTTCAATGAATAGCATTCTTAACAACTCAGATCTGCAGTCAACTAAAGTGGAAGTCGGTGAAAATTCCACTAAGGATATCAAGAATGTAATGTATTTAGAATCTACAGATAATCTACCGCCTACACAAATAAGAGATTTGAGTGAAGTTGTAATAGAAAAGTCACATAAAATAACATGTAAAACAAAAACCAGTATGTCCAGGCCTAGCAATTCTTTTGAAACTCATGATAGGCCTGCAAAAAAGGCTAAAGTTGTAACAGACAAAGAGGATTTGGGAAAGAATAATAGAAGAACTGTTCATGTAAAGACTTCTTTAGAACACATCAAATCTCTTATGGATATTCAAAACACACACAATAAAAAATCTGCTCCTGAGAAAGTTAAATTCAAGAGCGAAATAAATCCTGTGTTCAATAAAAAATGTGAAGAAGAATTGAGTAGAGAGATATCAAAAGATTCCTTTATGAAAATGTCTGTAATTGGTCAGTTTAATTTAGGTTTCATTATTACAAGACTTGAGGATGACCTTTTCATTATTGACCAACATGCCACTGATGAAATTTACAACTTTGAAACATTGCAGAAAACTACAGAATTAACATCTCAGAAGTTGGTAATGTAAGTATCCAGTCAGATTAAAATATCCCAATATTCAAATCATAATTATGTTCTTTTGCATACTTTTCAATTTTGGTATCTATCTTTTAGTCCACAGCAACTTGAACTGACTGGTGTAAATGAGCAAATTCTAATGGACAATTTGGAAGTGTTCAAGAAAAACGGCTTTACATTTGAGATTGATGCAGATGCTCTCCCGACAAAAAGAGTGAAACTACTAACAATACCCATGTCCAAAAATTGGATTTTTGGCAAAGACGATATTGAGGAACTATTGTTTATGCTGAGGGTATGTATGTATGGGGGGTGTAGCTACCGCCGTATCTACTGTGTAGATTATACGGGGGCCCGGGGGAAATTAGGTTACTATTTAAGGGTCTCACAATTTAACAAAGACCCGGCTTTTGCCCCACTCTTGAAACAAAGTTTTTATTTTTGAGAAATCTTTAGTCGTCCTAGCTACGTACGCCACTACCGTTGTTATTTACAGGGCATTATCCTTTCTTTTATAGAAGTCTGTAGTAATAGAAAACCTCTTACTTTATAGTTCGACAACTTCGTGCACTGCGGGGTACAGACGGTGGGGGAGCGAGGAAGTGCGTCATTTTAATATGACGTGCGCCGCGGATGCGCGCGTCACCCTTCCCCGCTACACCTCCCGCTACCCGCTGACATCTCTCCCCCCAACGTCTGTCACCCCTAGGGAAGGTCGCGCACGAACTTGTCGGACTATAGTAGAACACATTCAATAAGTGCGCATTAAGTGCGGGTATGTATAATAGGATTCTTTATGCACTCACAGTGCTGTATTATATTATTCCACTAGATGTCGCTACAGTAGGTACCCGACAGTCCCGGCTTCAAGTCCCAGCGGCGGCGCGGCGGTCGCTAATGAATTTTTCAATTTTCGCATTTTCAATTTATGAGATTAATATAGCAGTGTGAGTGCATTAAAATCCCAATACTTTACTATTTTCATGAGTAACATATAATATCATTGTTTTCATGTATAAGTGGGTTCACTTTATCACGCATCTTGTCTTCCCAGGAGTCCCCGTCGGAGCAGTGCCGGCCGAGCCGCGTGCGCGCGATGTTCGCGTCGCGCGCGTGCCGCAAGTCCGTCATGATCGGCACTGCGCTCGCCAACCCCGACATGAAGAGGCTCGTCGAACATATGGCGGAAATCGATCAGCCTTGGGTATGCAAAACGTCAAATTTTCGTTCTTTCGCCTTTTGTGGGCAAATATTAATATGAAAATATTCTTTTTTTATTCTTCAAATGGGACACCAAGTCGTGCGACGACTCGATGAACCCTGGTGTCAATTTTTCAACCGCCTACTGCAAGTAGGAGGCCTCTGCCGTGGTTGTGTAACGTCCGCCGTCTATACGATCATAGACAGCAACCGGGACCGACGGCTTAACGTGCCCATCCGAAGCACGGAACCATCTTGCTTTTCGGACAATCAAGTGGTTCAGTCTGCAATGTCCTAACCAGATTGGGAACAAGTTCACAAAGTGATGATAATTATCACCATCGGGAATGGAACTCGGAAACTTCTGCGTCGCAAGCAGTCGTACTAAACACCGCGCCGGGTGCCCCTTCGAACGCATAACATTTTTACTCCTATTTGCATTACGCATAACACTTTCGGAATAGTTGTCATTTCGCATAATTGTAAATTGGCCTAATTTTTTAAATGCATAATGGATATATTGGCATAACAATAAATATCCATAATTTTGTTTACCATAACGATTATAGTCATAAACTTAAAACCTCATAAGAATCATGGAATGGATAATTAGTAAAAACTTATTCAGAAAATACACTTGGGCACGAATGGCACAATGTAGGTAGGTAATTTGCCGTATTCCTCAGTTAAAGATTAAATTTAAGATGGATGGGCAGCGGTTTTCCCTGTAAATGCAACATCTTGCACTGCACTCGTCAATCCTCTTGCCAATCGTGTCAAATACACAATCAAATACTTACCTACCGTATGAAGATTGCTATTTATGTATGTTACAATTAAGGTGAAACCGCGTTGCGCGGCATGGCGCGGCAATTCCAGCGTAGTTTAACCATTTTTTACAGATATTATCAGATAAAAAAATGTGTCATATTGCGATTGTACTTTTATTCCTACTGCCTTTTATGCGTTTACTTCGTTATGCGTATCGATCGTATGCCAAAGAAATGTATGGCAAAAAACTTATGCTTGATTAAGATTATGCGAAAAGTTGAGTATGCCAAAAACAGGTATGCAAAAGTACGTTAGGACAGATATGTTATGCATTCGAATATGGACCCCGCCGCGCCACATCGGCTGTCGATAATATTCCAAGAAGGGTAGTTAAGTTATGTTTTAATTAAATTTTTGTTTCAGAACTGTCCTCATGGAAGACCAACTATTCGGCATTTGGTGAACTTAGCAATGGTTCAGACTAAAGATGAATAAGAAATCATGTATCTTTGATTATGTGTAAGAACAAACAGAAAATCATGACATGACATCTGTTAAAACTAGTTTTTAATAAAAGATTAAATAAAATTATATATTTTTATTAACCTACTTAATAATATTTAATATTATACACTAATAGTTTTGAAGATATTGAATCCTGTGTGCGCTGTAGTGACTATGACGCCCGGCATTTGTTTGTGCCAGTGCAGCTCCTTGATGTCGTTTTGTCCCTGGTGGATGAACAGCAGTTGGGGTGGCAGATTCTGTAATGATTAAACAAGTAGCATTAGGTATAAAACCACTGCGAAAAAGGGTACCGACTCGATTTTATGGAACCGCCTCAAATAAGTAGCTGAAATAGCTTTTATTTCGATATATCGAAACAGGAGTGAAAGCCGGTATGTAGTAAGTGCAACAATCTCGGCGCAAGTACCCCTAAGCCGGCATATAGTAGGCGGGTGCAGCAATCTCGGTACGTAACCCAAGGCCGTCATATAATAATATAACGTCAAAAAAGGTCTATAACTATTTGGATTGAGCCAGGAAGCTTTCTAAGGAAATTTTCTCGAATTTTCTGATGTGAAGTGCATTGAGACAGTGCAATGTCATGTCAACGCCTCTCACCTTGAGTTCCTCGTGCTCCGGCTCTTCGTCGTCTCGCTCGACGGCCAAGTCCCAGAGCGCCACCTGGTGGTCCTCGCCGGCGGAGGCGAGCACGCTGGGCTCCGTCCAGTGCCACTCGATGGAGGTGACGGGCGCCGTGTGGTGCTTGAACGTGCCCACCGGCGTGCTGCTCGTGAACTGGCGCAGGTCCCAGATGTGGATGAAGCCGTCGTCGCCTCCTAGTTTACAGAGAATGTTGGTAAAAAGGAGATTCCAACTTCCATGGTAACAGAGAATGTTTGGCAAATCTATTTTAAGAATTGACTACATTCACACATGCGACTTTTTTGTCGCGCGACACACGGATATCTTCTTTTCCACATGTGGGTAAGGGACTTCCGATAAGTCGCCTGCCAATGTGTCCTCAGTGCGAATGCGCAGTTAAAATAATGTTGTACGGTCTTAAATATTGGGTGAAATTTTAGGAGTGACTAAAAGCGAAAACTCAGAACTGGCTAATGATAAGGAACAATTTACCTCCAGGAACATAACATAGATAGAAATATAAAGAAGGTTGGACCTCCCATACAAGATTGCAGCTAATTTGAGTTACTATGGGAGGTAAAATCTTTTTTACCCTTTATGTCCAAAAATATAGGGTAATATCTTGGTAAAACTATAACAAATATTGTAGATATTCCTATTGCACGCGTTTAAAGTTATACCTTGTATACTTGATACTAGCATGTAAAGAAACAGCACCCTTACCACTGGCAATGAAAGGTTCTTTGCTGTTCCATGTGATAACATTGACGTCGCTCTGATGCGCGTTCTCGGCAGTGAGCATGCAGGCTTTGTGCGGGGCTGCTCGCGTGTCCCATATCCTTATTGTTTTGTCCACTGAACATGTAGCTAACACATTCCTGAAAATAATTTTTTAAAACTTAAGTTATAAAAGCTGCTAAGAGCGTGTCAGATATGCCGATTGTTTTTTGCTATCCTTATAAATATATGAGAGGGAGACTGAGGAATCCAAGAAACATTAATATTTTTGCCAGAATTTCTGAATATCATTCATTACCACATCACACTCACCTACATTATAATAATTATCATTGGATGTGAATCAGTCCAAAACTGACAAAATTATCAAAGAAAACAGTTAATAGACTTGAAATGGTCAGGGTTTGTAGTAAATTACAAACCCTTAAAAAAAGGTGTGTTTTGTTGATACAGTCAATTTTCATCATACACTTGACTTGACATTGTATGCTTAGACATAACTTTGCATGCCTAGACTTACATACAACAGAACAAAGGGGCCTTACTTTTCATTGGGAGACCACTGAATATCTTCAACTGAGCTGGTGTGTCCCACTAGAGGTCTCTGATCCACTGTCCATGTGCCAGCCTCGTTGGGTTTCCAAATGTGGATATCTCTTCTGCAATCTCCTGTTGCTAGCACCTGAAAAGAAACTGTTCTGTAAGAAAAAGTGTGTGCAGTTTGGGTCTCACTGAAGGTTTAAATTCTTTGGAGACAAAGAAAGAAAATGCACCCTAGTTGGAAACTTTGTTCCAAAACATGCATGCATGCATCTTCATTGGTAACATTTATTGGGGATCTTTGGTACTGGTACTTTGTCCCTACATTGCCCTAATTAATACCAACATTTATTGTAGTTGATATTGAAATTAAATTGCACAATTGTTTTAAAGTGGCTTATTGCATTTGAAACATCCTATAACTTTAAACCATTATAGTTTTCAAACTTACACCAGGTTCTGTAGGACACCAGTCAATACCGAATCCTTCCTGCTGATGCCCGCTGAATGAATACAGTGCTTTGCTCGGGTTTGCCACGGAGTCCAGATTGTACCGTTCTAGTAGAGCTGGGTCGTCCACTGCCTGCAGTTGCTGCGTTATGTTCCAGATGTCCACTCGGCCTAGTTCAGACCAACTGGCTGCTAGTACTGAATTTTGGAAGTTTGTTGCCTAAAACAAAAATGATTTTATATTAATTGAACTACTTATCGGTCTATGTTGCAACAGAATAGCTCATAGTTTCTTTTCTAACTTACATTTCTTTAATAGACATTAGGTTTCTTCCACTTCTTTTCAGTATAAATTTTACTCATGTTTGCAATATGATGGTAATAAATTGAAATTCTTACTCTAATTCTATTGACGCAGCCCTGGTGTTTTATGAATGCGAAGGTCATCTGTGGTTTCTTCTCCTCATCCTCCTCCTCGTCACTGTCCTCGTCTTCTGATTCCTCATTCTCATCTTCTGGCTTTGATGTTTGGTGCAGGTTAGACATTTTTATTACCAGGACACTGTAGGTAATAAAAGGTAAGTTATGGTAATAATTTTGTCACAAACTTATTAAACATTCAGGAATTTAAAACAACTTGTCAATAACCCGGTTCACAAAAGAAGGGGACTCGAAATTGCAGCATTATTGTTGACATCAAATGTCATGTAATATGAAAAAGGTAGTATCTGTCTTACTTGTTCAACTGTGCACTGGACGCTTGCGTGCCGGCAACCAAGTACGCGGTCATAGGAAACTGGTCGCGGTTGCTGCCCAAGTTGTCGGTGACGATGTCGAAGCTGAGGCACGGCGCGCCGGTCTGCGCCTGGTGCAGCATCACGTACGCCGACTGGTCGCACACCAGCTGCTCGTCCTCCTTCAGCGGCTGCCCGGGGAGGTACGTCTGCGGACGGTCGTCTTCCTCGTTCCCTTCGTCTCCCTCCTCCATTTCCTCATCACTTTCAGAAGAGGAACCCTCCATGGTTTCCTCGTTCTCGTTAGACATCACTGTTTGCAATAATTTGGAAAATAAAACACTAAAATTGCGAATAAACTTGAAAACACGTGGGGCTTGCGTACAGGATTATGCACCTATTTTGAACAACTTGGTAGCTATTTCTTTTCGAAAAAGAGATAACGCTATACAAATCGTATGTTTTGTTTCTGTTGTGCACAACAAAAATCTCTGCAAAAAAACAGTACTGGCGACACTATCAGATTTGTTTACAAAGTTTGCTATTCAACAAACTACCTTTGAAAAAATTCAAGAAAACATCAAAATGATAATGATAGATAACATTTAAATATCATACAGAAATACATAAAAAATACACCAAAAGTGCAATTTTGTAAAGTCAGATGAAAGATAGTTTTTTTTTTCCTATTACTCCCTTGATTTCGTGAATTGAATTCCTTTCTGCTTTCTTTGCATACGAACTTCATTTGATTTGACATCTGACAGGGCAGGATTCTTTGGCGGGAATTTGAATCAAGAGGGTGAAAATTTTTCAAAGAAAATTTTAAAATTGCTTTTTGCAGAATAAATTGATAATTTCTTAGTAAATTTAATTACTAGTAACTTATATTCTAATAGTGCAATAAAAAAGCAACACAGCTTTGCTGCCCAGCCATGGGTCGCAAAGGCAAACGTAAAAAGGGAAACGATGGCGGAGAGGTAAGCGAAGGAGAGGACCCCGCTATGAGCGATGATGCGGGCGACGACGATGTAGACAAATACAAGCCATACAAAACAGAAAACTACATTCGTCAGTATCCAGAGGATGGCGGTGAGTTCGAATATATAGTAATTTACGAGAGCGCGGACGACAAGACGCCGATAGGTGAGAGAGACTTGATGGGCTTGGGAAGCGCATTGAAGCTTAGTAACAAAGGTATCAAGCAATTGAAAAGAATCAATCGTTACAAAATAGCGGTTATATTTGAGCGACCAGGGTTAGCAAATGCAGCTCTTAATAATCTCAAGTCTCAAAAAGAGCTAAAGTTGAGGGCGACTATTCCAGCAAGATTAACGGAAGTGACAGGGGTAATAACAAACGTTCCAACATACATGAGCAACAAAAAAATATATGATGGAATTTCTAGTTGCAGAAATGTTGTATCTGTACGCCGATTCATGCGACGTTCCAAAGACGACGAAGGTAACTCCTGCTTGGTACCAACACAAGCGGTATCGATAACTTTCGCTAGTGCAGTACTTCCTGATTATGTGGATATTAACAGCTGGTATTTCGAAGTAAGGCCATACACGCCTCCTGTGAGCCAATGCCTGCGATGCCTGCGCTTTGGGCACATTGGTAAATTCTGTAAAAACGCCCAGAGGTGCTCAATCTGCGGTGATTCTCACAATTATAAAGATTGCGTAAAACGGCCAGAAGAAGCAGTCTGTGTTCACTGCAAAGGAAAACATGTTGCAATTGCCAAATCATGCCCAGTGAAAATTCAAAAGCAGAGGAGATAAAAGTTCAGATGCGCAGGGCCTCGTATTCTGAAGTTTTTAATAACAAAAACTTCCCCCCACTAAAAAGTAAAGTAGACCCAGTTCAACAATTGTTTAAATCGGAACAATTCATGAATCTTCTGATTTCTTCAATTATAAAAATTATTTCAGCTAGTAAAGATGCTGAAAATCCCATCCCAATCTCTACTCAAAGTATAAAAAGCGCTTTACTTGATTCATTCAGTATCAATAAAACCACAGACCATAAAACTAAGTAAATTCTAATTTATGGATCAGTTAAATATTGTTCAATGGAATGCTCAAAGTTTGTCTAGTAATTTACATGCTTTTACTTATTTTTATATAATAATAATATTCATGTAGCACTTATTTCTGAAACCTGGTTAAAACCAGGGAAAAAAATTAAAATTAAAGGTTTTAACATCGAAAGATTAGATATAGGTACTAAACACAATGGTGTTGCTATATTAATACAAAATAATTTGCGTTACAATTTGTTAAACACACATTCTGATAACTCATTACAAAATTTGGCAGTTCAGTTACATTTCAACAATGAAATTATTACAATAATTAGTTTCTATAGTCCCACGTTGGCTTCTCCTTCCAACTTTACTTATTCCCGTCTTGATAGTTTGATTAAATCTGTACCGGGGCCTCTTATTATGGCTGGGGATTTCAATGCACACAGTACTTCGTGGGGTTGCACGTCAACTGATGCGCGTGGTATAATTTTGCAAGATGTGATTGATGATAATAATTTATGCCTCCTTAATGACGGCCAAGCAACTACTGTGGGTTCACATGTGTGGAAACCAAATGCATTGGATCTTACTCTCGTTTCTTCCTCATTATCATTACGTTGTAGCTGGTCAGTTCATGATGATCCAATGGGAGTTATCATCTTCCCACTGTTACTAGTATCCTTGGTTCTGTAAATAGAATTAACAATTCCAATTTAAATCAAGGAAATTACATCCGTCCAAATTTTTCAAATGTCGATTGGAAAAATATCAAGAAATAGTTAGTGACAAATTAACTACTTTTAACTTTGACTTTGAACGACCCCAGGAATCCTATTCTAATCTCTGCTCTTTACTACTAAATTGTGCATTTGAGGCTAATCCCACAACCAGAAATAATTCAGTGCAGCCAAATTTAACACGTAGGAAAAGACCATGTTTGCCTTGGTGGAATAATGCCTGCACTTTAGCAGTAAATAATTCTAAAGCTGCTTACATTCAATTTAAAAATGACCCAACATTAGAAAATTATATCTATTTTAAAAACAACAAGCTATTAAAAACTTACCATTAAAAGGAAAGAGAAGCTTCATGGATGGCTTTGTGTGAAACATTTAACCGGCAAACACCTCTGTCTGTAATATGGAAAACAATGCGCATGTTTAATAAATCTTTTCTGAATGTAATGTGATACGGTCTTCTAACACAGATTGGATACCAGCATTTTTAAATAAGTACACAACCGTTTCTCCAAATATTGTCACTACTACTGTTAACTCTCCAGTCACTGGTGGTAATGATTATTTAATTACACCTTTTACTTTAAATGAATTTATTAGTGCACTTAGCTCTAGAAGAGATACTGTTTTTGGTTTAGATCATATTCCATATAAGTTATTAAAAATCTTTCATTGTCAAGTAAAAATGATTTTGGACATATTTAACTTTCTTTGGTCTAATGACATAATTCCCACTGAATGGAAGGTTGATTGTTTAATTCCAGTTTTGAAACCTGGTAAAGATGCAGATAATTGTAATTCTTATCGACCTATAGCATTAACATCCTGTATAGGTAAAGTTTTTGAACAAATACTAAAACAAAGACTGGAATTTTTTATAGAATCTAATAAGTTATTACCTCCAAATCAGTTTGGTTTTAGACGTGGTCACTCTGCAATCGAAAGTTTGAATAATCTCTTTCTTGACATTCATCATTCCTTCTCATTTAATAAATTTGTTGTTTGTGTCTTCTTTGATATTGTTGGAGCCTTCAATAATGTTAATCACCATGTGCTTGCTGCGGAGTTACAGTTGTTAGGTTTACCTGGAAAATTAATTAGTTGGATATTCAACTTTTTAAATGGTAGGCAAGTATATGTCAAGTTTAAAAATAATTTATATGGACCACAATCGTCATATTTAGGTGTTTGTCAAGGTGGAATTTTAAGTCCTTTGCTGTTCATCTTGTATATTAATAAATTAAATAGTATACTGGGTACCGAAGTAAGAAATTTACAATTTGCTGATGATTTAGCTATATATTGTATTGGGTCTAACATGCAAGCAACAGAAATCAAATTAAATTTAGCATTAGAAAGATTAAAAACATACTTTGATTATTTACATTTAAGTGTTAGTCTAGAGAAAACTAAAGTTGTGATCTTTAGTAGATCTAGACTTTTAATATCTCATATATATTATGATGGTAGCTTATTGCCAGTAGAAGATGAAGCAAAATTTCTTGGAGTAATTTTTACTAGAAATTTATCATGGAATAAGCATGTAAGTTATGTGTCAGATAGAGCTTCTAGAGCTTTTAATATTCTTAAATCCTCGCTAGAACATCATGGGGGCTGATCCTAAAGTTTTACTTATGTTATATAAGTCTGTGGTACGTTCCCACTTTGAATATAGTTTTCTTTGTTATGCTTCCAATCCTATTTTGGTTAAAAGTTAGAAACTTTACAGAATAAAAATTTACGTTTAATAACAGGTGCAATGAAAACAACACCTATTGTTTCTATGCAAGTTGAATGCAATATACCTCCATTGATGTTAAGATTTAAATATCTCAAATTTAGATTTCTACTGAAATTATTTTCTTTTACTCACCATTCCTTATTAGAGAAAATCGCTGAAAATCAAACTTTGGCCTCTGCATCTACTTCAATTAAATTCCCTTTATTCTGCTTGATTATTCTGAAATAAAAGTTTATAATGAAAGGCATAACATTCACAAATCTGACAAGTTGGCATGTTACGAAGGAGCTTTTGAAAGCAAATTTTGCAATATGAATATAGTTATAGATAACTCCATTAGAACTAGAGAAGAGCTATATGAGAAACTATCATTATGGCCACAATACCAGCATATTTACACTGATGGCTCAAAAACTGATACTGGTGTCTCTCTTGCATACTATCACAGTGCCTTGAAGACAGGAAATGGATATAAACTACCAAAAACCTGCAGTATATTTACGGCAGAAGCTGCAGCAATTCAAGCCGCTTTAGAATATATAAACAATTTAAATCACTCTTTCCCTAAATGGCTTATTATTAGTGACAGTATGTCAGTTTTATCAGCTTTAAAGAATAACACTCTGAGTACAAATTATATTATTTATAAAATTAAACAGCTGTGGCAAACACTATACAACGCCAATGTTTCAATTGAATTTTTATGGTCTCCAGCACATAAAGGTGTGTCAGGTAATGAAACAGCTGACTACCTTGCCAGAACAATAAACAATAGCTTAATTGGACAACCCAGAAGAATGTCACTTCCATGGAGCGATTTAATCCCGTTGATTCAAGAGGAAATTAGACAAAGCTGGATAAATCAACATCAAATTATAATACAAGAAAAAGGTGCATGGTATGCTGCAATCAATAAGAATCTTGGAGAGAAACCCTGGTTCGCTAAGAATAATACCTTTATAAAAAGAAGATTCTTCACACAAATATGCAGGTTACGATTTGGTCATTGTAAATTTAAAGCCCATCTACACCGCATGAAAATTATTAACTCACCTTTATGTACAGATTGCTCTCTAAATGAAAATCAAACGCTGGAACATATATTTTTCAACTGTCCTGCTTTAAATATTAACCGAATTTTATTAATTGACAAGCTGCAAGATATTTACAAAGACAGTATCCCGCCTTCGCTTCAAGAACTTCTATCGAACCCTGCCACTTTTAATCCAATATTTGACTTTATTATCTCCACGGTTGGAGAGCTTTGACATGGATTTAACCCGGACATGGAATTTTATGAACCTGAAAATTACACAAGAATATATAGAAGAAATGGCATTTTTGCCTTGTTTTTATTGGAAATAAGAAATGAACTATAAAAGAATTGGCATTTAATGCCTTATTTTTGAAAAGATAACAGAAAGAACTAATAAAAGACTAGGCTGTATGGCTAGTACCATTGCCTATCCTGAAGGATGAATTTTTAAAACAACAACTGACAGGGCATGTTTTTGAGGTTATGTTTTCTGTTTTGGCCTAAAAATAGCTTGAATATCAGTATTTAATTATTAACATGGCTTTCCGTAGTATCACATTTATTCGCATGCTAAAAAACGTGAACTTGATTCGCAACAATGCTATGTCAACATCCATGGTGCTGCCCAAAGTGAACAAAATAAACACACTCAAGGAATTCAAAACTGAAGATAAGTTGGTGTATCCAGAAGACCCTGACAAATTTGGTTCATTATCTGGTCGTCAAGCGTCACAGTCAGATGCCTTGGAAGATGAAGGAGACATAAAGGAAGAGGAGTTTCTTGGGAAGCAACCTCTACCATCACAACAGTTCACTACAAGGCAGTATGCTGATATAATCAAGCAGTATTTGAAACACAAGAGACTGAAAGAAGCTATAGACGTCCTGGAGACAAGAATGCTCAAAGAAGATAAGGTGAAACCTGAGAATTATATTTATAACATTCTGATAGGTGCATGTGCTGATGTAGGTTACACAAAGAAAGCTTTTAAATTATACAATGAAATGAAAAGACGTGGTCTGAAACCTACAGGCGACACATTCACGTGCCTGTTTGAAGCCTGCTCAAACAGTCCCTGGGCGGCTGATGGCTTGAAGAATGCTAAGAATTTAAGAAATTTCATGATAGAAAAGGGAATCGAACCAAACTTGACCAACTACAATGCAATGATCAAAGCTTACGGGAGGTGTGGAGACTTGCCCACAGCATTCGGAATAGCTGATGAAATGACTTCTAAGAAAATTAAAATAAGAGTACATACATTCAATCATTTGTTACATGCCTGTATCAGTGATAAGGACTCAGGATTGAGACATGCTTTGGTAGTTTGGAGAAAAATGTTGAAGTCAAGAGAAAAACCAAATATTTACAGCTTTAACTTGATGTTGAGATGTGTAAAGGAATGCAATTTAGGTTCTAAGGAAGATATTGAAGAATTAATCAGAATCATTCAAATGGAGACACCTATGGCTATCGAAACTAAACCTCAAATATTGCAAATAAAATCAGCTAAGGAAATGTTAGGTGCACCAGAATATGAAGAGATCAAATCATTAGAAAAAAATTCTATGACCAAATCAAAAGAAATGGATAACTCTAAAATAGAGCTAAAACAAAATGATAATGAAGTCAACAAACAAACAGACAATGAAATTGCTGATTCACAAAAAGAAAATAATGCTAAAACTCTTACTACAATCAATAAAAATGATATAACTTTTGAAATTGTAGAAAAACTTCCAGCAGTTCAACTTGATGATAGAAGAGTACCAAACTTATTGTCCAAAAAAATCAAAATGCACCAAGTACTCTCCCTGCAAGAAGTTGATACAGTCCAAGACAAATTCGCCATTGTGGGTGGCCAGGATGACTTCCTCAAAGAAATGGAATCATATTCAATAAAACCAGATGTTAAAACAGTCACACAAATGCTTGCACTGTTGGATGACAATTTAGAAGCTGAAAACAAGTTGCTTGCAACTGTAAAGAGCATAGGGATTAAAACTGATATTGATTTCTATAATATGCTCATCAAAAAGAGATGCTTTAGGGGTGATTATGAAAATGCAATGGTAAGATGGATCTCATCATTATCTTTTTGGTCACCTTACTGTTCTAAAATAACAAAGAAACATATAATTGTTAATATTAGTGAGCTAATAATACTTATTGTAATTATTCATTTTCAGGCTGTAAAGAAATTTCTAGAAAAGGAGGAAAAATTTCGTAAGAGAAGGTATCCAAATGATAAAAAGTTGTGGCTGAAGCCCAATGTAATGACTTATGGAGTACTTGCTCTAGCTTGCAATACCAAAGAGAGTGCAGAAAAACTTCTCAATGAAATGAAGGAAAAGCAAATCAAGTACGTATTTCGAAAGAGCTGAATGAAGATCCCTCTAACTAAAGAGCCAAGCTTCTTTGATGAAAAATTTGTATTAGATATAATATTTACCTTCATATTTAGTGTTAAGTTAATGTAAGCTCCATATTCTTTTAGGACAAATATACACATTCTGGGAACACTATTGAGACAAGGAACAGCAAACAATCAGTTTGGCTATGTGGTCTACATCATGAACTTTTTGAAGGACGAGAACATCCAAGTGAATGACATCTTCTTGAAGCATTTGGAGGCTTTCAATGATAAATGTGTTAACTTCCTTGCACAAGTTGTAAGTGTTTTGATGCTATTACAAGCTTTCATTTCAATTAACTATACAAATACTTTTAATTTCATCATCATGATTTTCAGGACGAAAATGGCACACCTATAAGTACTCAGGGTTTTGAAAAGGCTTACAAAAGATTCTCCAGTTTCTACACAAAATGGTTGAAAGATATTGATGTGTCAGAAGCCTTGGAGCCGGAGCATCCCTGGCAACAATTCAGGGAGAATTATCCTGAGACGGTGCAGAGATTGAATATTGACATCAAAGAGCCGAAAAAGTTTTACAAAAGGGATCGTCGATATACGCCATACACACCAAAGTTGTTGTAAATAAAACTAAGTAATTTAGTATGTTGGTTTTTTATTGATGGATGTTATTATTATTACAAAATATTTGCCTTCCCTGCAGCAAGGGTGTTTGCAGACAACAGTTTCACAAAAATCGCTCTGACAAAGAACGAAATAATTACTCGTATTATTGACCTCTCTTTTGATGGTTTGTCCTACAAAATGACTGTGTGTGACCCAGTTTTTTTTTAGAAGAAAAGTTGGTCCTAATTATCAGGTATTTCAATTAATCAGTAGTCTGCAGCCACCCAAACAAGTTGTTCTAAGTTCTTCTGGGATCATTGTGACGTTGTTTAGATCTTGATGTGATGGAGTTTCCGGTTGAGCTCCTCGAACTTGAGCAGCTTGCGGATGAAGAAGTCCCCGTAGCGGTGCGCGACCTTCGTGTCCGCGATGTGGATCATGTCGTTGTCGATGTAGAAGTCCAACTGGAAACAGAATCGAATGAAAAATATAAATGTTAAATTTCGTACAGTTAACCAGCGTTTTTAATAGATAAGCTAGAGTCAGGAAATCTATATCTTACGATAATAGTTATGACATTCGATGGATGAAACAACCACCATCTGAACTGAACCCTTAATTTTGTCTGTTATTTTCAGTCCTAAAAAAGGCAGTCGACATTCTGTACTAAATTGTCGTCTCAGAAGCTTTTACATAGCTAGACTATTTCAGAGATATTTCACCTCGGATCCACTCTGGAACTTGCCGTCCAGTCCGCTGGGTCCCTTGGTCCAGACCACGTTCTTCATCTTGTGTTTGAAGCACAGCAGGTGTATGGCGAGGGCGGCATGTTCCCGCGCGACGTCGCGCTCGCCGCCGCGCGCCGCAGACATGAAGGCGGCAAGCTTGGACAGCGGTAGAGTCGTGTACAACTTCAGGTAAGAACGGATGGTCGGCAGCATCTTTTGTTGGCGGACCTGCAATGAAAAGTAGGCAGTTAAGAATAAGGTGGTTTAAAACGAGGCAAAATGCCAACCTGAATGTCGCAAACGGGAAATGTCTATATCACAAAATGTCGCAATCACAAAACATTCAAATCTCAAATGTCATAGTCACAAAATGTCAAAGACGCGAAATGTCTTCGTTACGATTCCTTGTAATTGTAATCTGTGGTAAAGTTCTAAATCATCGAATTAAATATCTTGCCTCGTCCATGAAGACGTGCGTCTGGTGCTTGACGGCGTCGCGGCCGTAGCTCACGCCCGGCTCGATGGGGGGCGGGCAGGGCGACAGGAACTTGGGGCAGGCGAACGTGAAGCACGACTCGAACTCGGTGAGGTCGCCGTACTGCATCTTGAACATCTTCTCGTGGTAGTTCTTCTCGCGGAGCACCTGGAGAAAGGGAACCATGGTCTCTTGATTTAGATAATCTGAATCGAACATTTTTACGCCTGCTATACAAGTCATTAAGAATGCTAAACGACTATAACCCGCTGCAAGGGTGTGCAGGTTTTTCGTAATCCCATGGTCGCGAATTTTGCACTCATTTTGCATTGCAATCATTACTAGCAGACCGTATTATCAGTTCGGCAACTTAGACTTAGCTTAGTTAGACGAAAAGAGTACGCGTTATATAAAACACATACCTGCTGGATGGACTCATCAACGCACTGCAGGTGCAGCACCAAGCAGATCGCTAACAATTGATACATCTGCTCCGTCTGTTTGTTGATCTGGTCGTTCTGGTAGGACTTGGTCTGGAACAGCTGTTTAGTCCTCTGCATATAGAGTAGATCGCATCTGCACATACCTGCTGGATAGACTCATCAACGCACTGTGGGTGCAGCACCAAGCAGATCGCTAACAAACGATACATCTGCTCCGTCTGCTTGTTTATCTGATCGTTCTGGTAGGACTTGGTCTGGAACAGCTGTTTAGTCCTAGAGCAGGGCAGATTTGCACATACCTGTGTATGGCAATACCCGCGTTAGGGGCAGGCCTATGTCCAGCAATGGACTTCTGTGGCTGTTATGGTTATGGCACATACCTGCTGGATAGACTCATCAACGCACTGCGGGTGCAGCACCAAGCAGATCGCTAGCAAATGATACATCTGCTCTGTCTGCTTGTTGATCTGGTCGTTCTGGTAGGACTTGGTCTGGAACAGCTGTTTAGTCCTCTGCATGTAGAGTAGAGCGGATGTTTACATACCTGAGTATGGCAATACCCCTCGTTAGGGAGAGGCCTATGTCCAGCAGTGGACTTAAGTGGCTGTTATGGTTATGGCACATACCTGCTGGATAGACTCATCAACGCACTGCGGGTGCAGCACCAAGCAGATCGCTAACAAATGATACATCTGCTCCGTCTGCTTGTTGATCTGGTCGTTCTGGTAGGACTTGGTCTGGAACAGCTGCTTAGTCCTCTGCATGTAAAGCAGAGCGGAGGACAGCGTGCGTATGGCGTCGGCGTAGCGTCGCATCATCATGTACGCGAAGCCGACGTAGTAGGAGGTGGAGATCTGGCACGCGGGCACGTGCGAGTACTGGGACTTCTTGTGCAGCTCGATGTTTTCCAGGACCTGTGGAAGGTTTGAGTTGTGGTTTAAAAGTGATGAATAAAAGAATACTTTCTCTTTTCTTTTAGTTGCTCAAGTGATTGAACGAAATAACTTAAAAATTGCCAAGAAAGAATGTCTTTTCTTCAAAACTGCAGTAGGTAAGTTAATAAGATTTGCTATTCTCATACTTTAAACATACTTAACAACATTCCTAACTAGATGAAGAAACACGTAAAAACCAAAAAATAAATTGAAAATTGAAAAACCAAATTATCTGTCCCACAATGTCCCGGGCGCAGCGTACCGCATAGTTTTATACATACACCCACCTTGATGGCCTGGTAGTAGTCGCCCAGCAGTGAATGCAGGCGAAGTAATCCCACCAGAGAGAAGTAGCCCAGCATCTTGTATAGAGAGTGTCGCCCGAACTCGCCCGCATTGTATACATACACCCACCTTGATGGCCTGGTAGTAGTCGCCCAGCAGTGAATGCAGGCGAAGTAATCCCACCAGAGAGAAGTAGCCCAGCATCTTGTATAGAGAGTGTCGCCCGAACTCGCCCGCATTGTATACATACACCCACCTTGATGGCCTGGTAGTAGTCGCCCAGCAGTGAATGCAGGCGAAGTAATCCCACCAGAGAGAAGTAGCCCAGCATCTTGTATAGAGTGTCGCCCGAACTCGCCCGCATTGTATACATACACCCACCTTGATGGCCTGGTAGTAGTCGCCCAGCAGTGAATGCAGGCGAAGTAATCCCACCAGAGAGAAGTAGCCCAGCATCTTGTATAGAGAGTGTCGCCCGAACTCGCCCGCATTGTATACATACACCCACCTTGATGGCCTGGTAGTAGTCGCCCAGCAGTGAATGCAGGCGAAGTAATCCCACCAGAGAGAAGTAGCCCAGCATCTTGTATAGAGAGTGTCGCCCGAACTCGCCCGCATTGTATACATACACCCACCTTGATGGCCTGGTAGTAGTCGCCCAGCAGTGAATGCAGGCGAAGTAATCCCACCAGAGAGAAGTAGCCCAGCATCTTGTATAGAGAGTGTCGCCCGAACTCGCCCGCTACGGAGTCGGGGTCGCCGCCAGCGGCGTACACCTGCAATTTTTATAAGTAATAAATAAACATGTAAAGAGTTCCCTCGATTTCTTAAGGATTTTTGGATCAATTACTAAGCTGAGAACAAAGTCTCCGTCAAAAAGCCAACAGCCATCATGGTCTGAAATTTGTTTACGCGAATACTTCTTCGCATAAACAAATGGGTTTCAAAAAGAAAGCCTCTGACTCTTGTTAACAAAAAAATGCGCTTTAAGTTCTATAGTAGATAACGCCTGAAGTAGGCTTTGTGTGTATATTCATGAGCAATGTCGTACTCTCCGTGATACTGGCATGTGCGACAAGGAGGCACATATTTCAGCATAGCCAAGAATTCGCTCGCATACTGTACTTCAACAATTTAATTTCTGGTTTGTCTAGTTTATTTTCCTTAGTTCTATGACTTCAATCACTTTACTGTGAATTCTCCAGTGTCAGTTTAGTCATTTTGCATTTTACATTGGCTACTTTGACTATCAAAGGGGATAACAAAGCCGCATTTTTTTTGCGCGTACTGTAAGAACGTACCTCAAGTTGTTTCTTGATGTTGGACTTGTCGACGAGCGAGTGCAGCACGTTGAGTATGCAGAGCACGTTCCACGCCTTGTTCTCCGTGTTCAGGGTCTCGATCTCCGCCGGGCTCAGCTTCGAAGTGCGCGACCTACAACAACACAAACATAATACATAATTGGAAATGGGGTCAATGCGGCATACATACTAATGGATTTGCATAACCTTTGAAAGACTCTATACGTCGTATATCGTAACCGGCCTTGGGTTGCTTGCACCGTGATTGCTGCACCCACTATATGTCGGCGCAGCCGGCCTTGGGTTGCTTGCACCCTGATTGCTGCACCCATTGAGTTGCTTGCACCGTGATTGCTGCACCCACTATATGCCGGCGTAACCTGCCTTGGGTTGGTTGCACCGAGATTGCTGCACCCACTTTATGCCGGCGTACCCGGCCTTGGGTTGCTTGCACCGAGATTGCTGCACCCACTTTATGCCGGCGTACCCGGCCTTGGGTTGCTTGCACCCTGATTGCTGCACCCACTTTATGCCGGCGTAGCCGGCTTTGGGTTGCTTGCACCGAGATTGCTGCACCCACTATATGCCGGCGTAGCCAGCCTTGGGTTACTTGCACCGAGATTGCTGCACCCACTATATGCCGGCGTAGCCAGCCTTGGGTTACTTGCACTGAGATTGCTGCGCCCACTATATGCCGGCGTAACCGACCTTGGGTTACTTGCACCGAGATTGCTGCGCCCACTATATGCCGGCGTAGCCAGCCTTGGGTTACTTGCACCGAGATTGCTGCACCCATTATATGCCGGCGTAGCCAGCCTTGGGTTACTTGCACCGAGATTGCTGCACCCATTATATGCCGGCGTAGCCAGCCTTGGGTTACTTGCACCGAGATTGCTGCACCCATTATATGCCGGCGTAGCCAGCCTTGGGTTACTTGCACCGAGATTGCTGCACCCATTATATGCCGGCGTAGCCAGCCTTGGGTTACTTGCACCGAGATTGCTGCACCCATTATATGCCGGCGTAGCCAGCCTTGGGTTACTTGCACCGAGATTGCTGCACCCACTTTATGCCGGTGTAGCTGGCCTTGGGTTACTTGCACCGAGACTGCTGCCGCCACTATATGCCGGTGTAGCCGGCCTTGGGTTACTTGCACCGAGACTGCTGCCGCCACTATATGCCGGTGTAGCCGGCCTTGGGTTACTTGCACCGAGACTGCTGCCGCCACTATATGCCGGTGTAGCCGGCCTTGGGATACTTGCACCGAGACTGCTGCCGCCACTATATGCCGGTGTAGCCGGCCTTGGGTTACTTGCACCGAGACTGCTGCCGCCACTATATGCCGGTGTAGCCGGCCTTGGGTTACTTGCACCGAGACTGCTGCCGCCACTATATGCCGACGTAGCCGGCCTTGGGTTACTTGCACCGAGATTGCTGCACCCATTATATGCCGGCGTAGCCAGCCTTGGGTTACTTGCACCGAGATTGCTGCACCCACTTTATGCCGGTGTAGCTGGCCTTGGGTTACTTGCACCGAGACTGCTGCCGCCACTATATGCCGACGTAGCCGGCCTTGGGATACTTGCACCGAGACTGCTGCCGCCACTATATGCCGGTGTAGCCGGCCTTGGGATACTTGCACCGAGACTGCTGCCGCCACTATATGCCGGTGTAGCCGGCCTTGGGATACTTGCACCGAGACTGCTCCCCCCACTTTATGCCGGTGTAGCCGGCCTTGGGTTACTTGCACCGAGACTGCTCCCCCCACTTTATGCCGGTGTAGCCGGCCTTGGGTTACATGCACCGAGACTGCTCCCCCCACTTTATGCCGGTGTAGCCGGCCTTGGGATACTTGCACCGAGACTGCTCCCCCCACTTTATGCCGGTGTAGCTGGCCTTGGGTTACATGCACCGAGACTGCTCCCCCCACTTTATGCCGGTGTAGCTGGCCTTGGGTTACTTGCACCGAGACTGCTGCCGCCACTATATGCCGACGTAGCTGGCCTTGGGTTACTTGCACCGAGATTGCTGCACCCACTATATGCCGGCATAGCCAGCCTTGGGTTACTTGCACCGAGATTGCTGCACCCACTATATGCCGGCATAGCCAGCCTTGGGTTACTTGCACCGAGATTGCTGCACCCACTATATGCCGGCATAGCCAGCCTTGGGTTACTTGCACCGAGATTGCTGCACCCACTATATGCCGGCATAGCCAGCCTTGGGTTACTTGCACCGAGATTGCTGCACCCACTATATGCCGGCGACGCCGGCGTAGCTGGCCTTGGGTTACTTGCACCGAGATTGGTGCACCCACTATATGCCAGCGTAGCTGGCCTTGGGTTACTTGTTAACTATTTAAAAGTTTGTTGAAAGTCCCTAGACCCTTCCAAAGTTCTTGGTTTTATTTTCTTCATAGGACTCCCAAAAGTAGTTTTTATAGAGGTACATATTAACTGCAAGGCTTGTGATGCCACTGTTGCATGTATACCGACCTGTATTGCGCGAACGACTGGAACTGGTACACGAACTCGTCGATGAGCTCCCAGAGCCACTGGTCGGGCAGCTCGAGCGGCACGGGCGTCTCCGCAGACAGGATGTAGTTGAACAGGTCGCAGTAGTTGTAGAACGAATGGAACCGCTGCTCGGGCTTCGGCCCGCCCGGCACGCGAGCGTAGATGTCGCGGTAGTACAGCTCTTTGTACAGGATCATGAATACCTAAAAAATTATTTAGAATCTTAAAAATAACTGTAAATGACACAAAGGGACCAGACAATAAAAGATTATTTTTAAATTTTGATGAGATTGAGTATTGAAAAACATTTATATTTCCAAACTTTGTTCTGCAAGGTGCAGGGATGAAACCATATTAAGTTCTTGCCTATTCACTCTCGCCTTGAAAAGGCCCAAGTTATAATGTTCCGGAAACAGATTTGCCGGCAGGGAAATCTACTCCTAACCTGTTTGCATGATGAAAGTTAAAGCAAATCTCTTCATGCAAAAGAGAGGTACATCAACGACTTAAGGATGGAATCCAAGTATCAGGCAGGGGCTATCAGGTTATGGAGTAATTGTGCACACTCCAAAATGCATCTTATACTGGGTGTTACAAAACAACCAATAAAGCTTAAAGGATGTCAAGGTACTCTTAAAACTGAACAACTTTCCCCATGGTTGACGAATGTGATGATTTGGGAAACTGTTATGTTACATTTGATATTGAATAAATAAATTGAAATGAAACATGAGTCGAAAAAAGTTGGACCTCCCATACAAAATTAACTCAATTTGTATGGGACATTTATTGGTTGTTTTGTAACACATTGTATAGATGAAATTCTAATTCCTAGCAAAATTTTGAGTATCAAATTGTTGTTGTTTATTTTGCTAGTGTACTACTTACATGGTCATTGTCCACTAGTGGGGCCACTTCATTCTCATCCGGCCAGGGAGTGTTCTCAAAATACTGCTCGGTAAGCTTGGGGAATGTGTTCTCATACAAGTTGAGGATTTCATATGTCACTCCCTCGGTGATCATGTTACGGAAGTACACTAAGAATTTCTTAACCTGAAAAATAAAAGACATTTTGTATTAGAGACATGGATGTATACTGGTTGGTGTTCCAACTCGAAAAGAAAAAGAAGGAATTGGCATAAAAGACTGCTTCAAGTGTATTGTAATTATTGAAATTGGTAATTGGCTTTGCTTTTTACTTATTGTGTAGAGCACCAAGTTTGCAACAAACCCCTACCATAAGCTACATTACACCTTCACAGGATGTGATATGATGATCGCAATGTGCAGGATCTATGCCCATTTACTAAATAATAATAACGTTTACGCTCTGCCTAGGGATATAAGCGTGATAAATGCATGTAATAACCATAACACCATAACCAACATACCAATAAAAAATATAGCTTACCATCTCAGGCATTCTGTAGGAGGTGGATCTATCGTATTCCAAATCATATTGCGGGTCTCCTGTATGTGGCTCGTAGTCTCCATAGGACTCGTAGCCACCCTAAAACATGAATTATTCCTTGTAAAATCACTTTGAAACACCTTGCTTACGTTTGCAAGAGGTTATGTGGATGAAACATGAATTAACAAAATAATCAAACTAGATTTTGCCTGTCTCACCTCGTTGTAATCATCGCTGGAATACATATTACAGAATTTCCTTGCTATAATACACAGATATTTCTAATTATCCCCAAAAAATTAGAACAAACTTCACAAGAAGCAGGCCCCAAAAAGGACAAGCTAGTTTTCTTTAGCAGCCTTTTTGTATTTTTGACATGAATTCAGAGCTGCAAAGTGATTGGTCAAATTAATGAACTCACGCCGATTAGCCAATAGGAAACAGTATTGTGACTAAAAGAAAACAGACTGTTATTTCGAAAAATTCGGATACACCCATTACACACATTCTAGTAACCGGTGATAAGAAAAACCGGTATAAGAAAAACACTGATAACTCTAGTCTAAAAAAAAAACAGACGGGCGATGACATTGACATTTCATTTTTCGAACGCAAACCCGTATAATCTTCCAAACCCCGACACTGGCAGAATTGTCCTTATGGACAGAAGCCATTTAAAAAAATTGAATTGAATTTTTGCAGAAAAATCCGTGCACAAAATCCAAAATTTCAATTTATTTGGTTAGCCGGATTTGTTAAAAATGTTCGCGAAAAATGTAACTAATTTGTTGCTCCGCAACGCAAACATCTGCAAGAATGTTAGTGTTCGTAACTTTTCGGTCACATCAGCAAATCGCGAAATTGTAAAAATTCAAAGTACTGAGGATTTCAAGCAGAAAGTGATCAACAGCAAGATTCCTGTTGTAGTCGACTTCTACGCAACGTAAGTTCTAGACGTTGTAGCAAAACATCTCCAAAAAATAAGTAGAACGAGAAACTGTAAAATTCAGTTTTGCAAAAAAATAGTACTATCTCAGATTTTGTAGCCTTTGTCCTTTACATCATACTTTATCAATCAGTTTATCACTGAACTCGTATATTTTATTATTACGTTTGATACTATCCATGAACAATTGAAATCGCTTGGGGTGCCTTATGGGGGCTGTTCACATGGCTTATTTTTATGATGAATTTTCTTTTCAGATGGTGCAACCCATGCAAGCTTCTGACCCCTCGTATTGAGTCAATTATTTCCGAAAATAAAGGAAAAGTTGTTCTTGCCAAGGTTGACATTGATGAGCAAACTGACTTGGCTTTGGATTATGAAGTGAGCTCTGTTCCCGTGCTGCTTTCAATCAAGAATGGGAAAGTGCAACAGCGTGTGGTTGGGCTGCAAGAAACAGACAAACTCCGCAAGTTTGTAGAACAAGTTGTTGACCCGGAAAGCCAAGTGAAGGAAGCAAAGGTTTAGATGTACTCAATAGCTTAAAAAAATGTGATAAATTATTGTCTGTTATGATATGTAAATTGTATTAGTTGAACAAAAATAAATTTAAAATCAAACAACAGTTTATTCTTGCAAACATTGTATTAAATCTCTTGCACGCTTATAACTAGTTTCATCTGGTTTTTTCGGCCCGTCTGGATTCTCTGCCACTTCTTCATCTGAATCTGGTTCCTTTTCTTCCTTTCCATTTTGAGCTTCAAGCCATTCATCCTTTTGTTTTATTATCTTGTTTGCATCATCCAGCAGTAGTTTACGTATATTACCCTGTGCAGATTCAAAGTATTCCAGCAAAAGTGGCCAAGATGCATCTGGCACTAAAGTTGGGGAGAATTTATTTTTGAATAGCCACACTTGTTTTGCTTTCATGAACTTCCAGTTTGGTTTATCATGTTTCCATTGTGACAAGTAGCTCAGACACTGTGTTTTGAGTTGATCTTTTGAGGCAGCTTGGGCTTCCGCTTGTCGTTGGGCATGTTTCTCCCTCTTCATTTGCCGGATAGACTTTTTGCCCTTCTTATCTCCCGTTGATTCAGGAACAGGTTTGTTTTTCTTTTTCTTTTTCTTGGGTTTGTCTTCTGTGTCGGAGTCTGAGTCTTCGACATGATCTCTCTTTCGACTTTGCTCATGCTCACCATCACTATCATCATGCTGTGGTTCAGTATCCTCTACCTCTTGAGCATTCTGATCCTCTTCTGAGAAATTTTCAGCCTGTTCGGTATTACTCAAGTTCTTCGCCTTGTTTTTCTTCTTATTACGTTTATGTTTCTTACTTTTCTTGGTTTCATTTACCATTTTTGTTTTAAAATTTCTCATTAATATCCCCTGGTCTTAAGTATTTTGAGGTTATTTTTTGTTTCGTTCGGGTTTGGATGAAGTTTAGTTTTGGATACTAGTTCTTTTCCTATCTGGCATTTATTTGGGCATTAATGCATTTGCATCGGCAAATAATCGAGTAGCTGAGCAGTTATTAAGAAGTTAGGTAGAGATGAGCTATTGTTTCAGATATTAAGTTTCTTTATCACATCACATAACGTACCTAGTATGTGTTTTGAGACAAAATGCTCATTATGCCACCTTGATATAAGATAATAAATTTTAAGAAGTTATTTGACTCAAAACCACACAAATATGTAAAATATCGAAGTACAAAAAGTGCTGTTTCTATAAAACAGATTTTTTTTGTATGACATTGGTACTTGACAGCTTTATTTACACAACTTAAATCTAGGGTACAAAATATTTACAGAATATTTACACAAATCTAATAACTAAAAGACATAAAACTATAACACAAAACCTACCAACTAATCAAATAGCCCACCCCGAAGCGTACCTGGCTCGAAAGTGCCCATCACACCCGCTGCGTTGCCGCGCTGGATGGCGAGCGAGATGTGCTGTGCGAGATACGCTCCGGAGCGGGGGTCGCATCCGCGGTCACGCAAGCGTCGGCCAAGCTCCCGGACAAACTTCTTGGCTTCCCTGCCCCATGGTCCCCCAGTCTCCACCGCAAAAGGCACGAAGAGATAATTTCGCTCGAGCTCGGCATATTTGATGTGCTTTTGCCCAGCTGCGAATTCGGCAGCGGAACCCGCCTCGCGCGTTGTCTTTGGCAGATGTGATGCTGCAAACGTACTTACGCAGGTAGCGTCCCAGAGCAGACTTCGTCCCTTATCCCAAGGGACAAGAGTTAGGCCGTCAGGACGCTTTCCGTCTGTACGACATAGACCTGGGGGCTCTAGGACGCAAGGTACATTTGCAGACACCAGGGCTCGGCGAATTATCTCATTTAGAGCGTGGTGCCTCGGGAACCGTCCGGCGCACTTTGCGCAGCTGAGGCCGTGGTGACCAGTGGAGTCAACAGAGGCACCACATGGACAACTGTGATCCTCGCAGACCCTACAGCCCAGGCGCAGGGCTACCGCGATCCGTAAGGTGTCATTATCCAAGAGCGTGCCGAGCTGCGGCGAAGGAAGAGCCTGGAGCCAGGCTCCTGACTCTGGGCAGGTCACCGCCTTGATGCGGGCTACGTCCGCTCCGGTTAGTGATTCGGACAACTCCGACAGGGAAAATTTACAACTTAAGTCATCCCAGGCTCTCTGTGATTCAGGTTTAGACGGTGGATCGACACCAGGGTATGCTGCTGCCCAAGCTTCCACCGCATCGCATTGAAAGGGGATGCTGAGTCTTTCGCCTTGTAATTTAAGAATATCAGCTACAAGATCAGCAACCCCGTTCGACGAGGCAATGAAGGCCGGCAAGCTAACGGCCCGAATACTCCTGATGCCCAATCCACCATATCTGATAGGCAAAGAAGCTTGTTGCCATTGGTTGTCATCGAGAGTAACGTTGATGACACTCTCCACAGTGTTGCGGATTGCACCATCAACCACAGAGACCTCTTCGGGGAAAAGCCAAGTCGGAGTTGTGCGGATCACGTATGTCAATTTGGGAAGTGAGAAACAGGCCCGGAAAAGAATAAGAGCAACATGAGCCGAGAGATGTCCTAGGTGTTCACGAACCTGTGCAATCATCCTAGTTTTATCTTCCAGGGCAGACGGAATGGCGGCGGAGAAGATTGGTGCTCCAAGAAGCGAGAATGTATTTTCATTCAACGTCTTTACTCCTGGTAGTAAAGAGTCAAAAGTCGCTAGGTTGTTATTGGCCTCCTCGCCGCAGGGAAAAATTTCGCATTTGGAGGAGTTTACTTGGAGCCCCATTTTCTCTAAACCGGCTACTAGTGTCCTCACGTCGTCTGCCACCGATTCACAAGTTCCGCCAATTGTGCCATCGTCAAGGTACCATACGTTAAGCTTGGACTTTAGTGAAGTGACCACTTTGTGGATTGCCAAACTGAAGATGAGGGGGCCCAATGGGTCTCCTTGTTGAGCACCAACCTGGGATGGGATGGGAGACCCGTTGAAGGATAGGTTGCTGGTAATGGCGTAGCATTGGTGAAGAAAGGGATACAAAGAAGGAATTAATTCCTTAACTTCCGCTAACATCGTATCCCTCTCGACACTGTTAAATGCGTTCTGTAGGTCTACCTTGACGATGACACAATCTGCGTTATTGGGGTCCATTGCGAAAGTTCTTGTAGCGTGGATCGCCGCCTCGCACCCTAATGTTGTACCGAACCCTACTTGGTGCGGTTGCAGGTGAGCAGCCATTTCGTCTCTTACAGCACGGCAACCTAGCTTAGCGACGAGTCGTCGGAATGTGCTGCCCACCGCTATGGGTCGTATACCACCATCTTTTTTGGTAAGTGCGCACAACGATGCACCATACAAGAAGGGACAAACTTCGGTGTTAAGAGATCCTGACAAAAGGAAGTTGCACAGGTCAGTCAACGTTTCGAGCAAACGCGTTCCATTATTGCCCGCAGAGTGCGATATGCACTCCTTGAGGTGTTGTGGTCGAAGACCATCTGGTCCCGAGGCTGATGAGGTATGGAACGTATTTAGTGCCCTGACAACGTCATCAGCAGTTACAAACAATGGGGAAAGGGGCGGGTCAGGTGAATCAAAAGAGAGCGGCCGCGTTGGAGATGGATGTTTTTCCCTGAGTGCGACCAGAGTATCCTCATCGGCTGGCGCTATCTTGCAGTCTGAAATAAGAAGGCGTGCTGCTCCTCCTAAGTCACCCTCATGCACCTTGGCCTCTACTTTTTTGTACAGATTAAAAGACCGAGCACCACAATGATCTACAGGTTGAGGGCACGAGCTATCTAAGTTGCGTTTTACTTTGGAAGTTAGTGAGCTTGTACTATTCTTTTCGGGCACTCTCAGGCCTGTAAAAGCGAACGACATCAAACTAAACCAAGCCTCTTTAGTGTTGGATTTTAAACATTCTCGCAGTAAGTCGGCCAGTTTGCCAGCAGCTAAACTTCTGGCCCCCTTTGGAATACTCTAAAACAGATTCAGAAAAGTAAAGTATTTCTAAACTTGTCAGCGATTTTTACTTATGTAACTACCTATCGTGTTAAAGAGCAGCGCCTAGTGAATTAAAATATAAGAAAAGAAGCTGTATTAGAGAAAATATTTATTTTTTCAGTCATTTCTTAAATCTCAGGGCTTTTTTAACTAGCGTAACAGTAACTTATCATGCATTCAATCAATTTATACGATGTTTGCAAGCTAATAAACATAACTTATTGCATTAAACTCACACGGTCTTTTAGTCTGTGGCTTTTTAAATTGCTGTAACAGACAGTAACGTAATGATAGCAAGCAAATCAAGTTTGAATATAATTCAGCTAATTAAAGTAAAAGAGGATGATTTTAAGAGATAATATGGGTGTGCCATGTAATAAGACCAAATAGTTGGAAACCACCCTGTCATAAGAAACTAATTATTCAAATCAATCACTGCATATCAAAACCCGCTAGCTTATCATTTCTTAAAATGAGGCTGCGAATAAAAATACTGAGTTGTAACTGCTACTTGGTAGCAAGTACTGCGAGGGCACCTCTAAAAATCGCAATTTTTGGCACGTCACAGCCGCGTCATCATGTCTCCGTGTCTGCTTTTATCGCTGGGGAATTAATTCGTTCGACATTATCATACGTTATCGGTACCTTTATGTGTGAACTATAAGGTTTGGACAATTTTATAGCAAAGGTACAAGATGGAACTGCTTAGGTCTGTGTCGAACACGCAGTTTCTATTTCCCGCGGCGGCAGTAGCGGTTGTTTTAGTATGTACAGCTTTAGTATTTATCTTCGGGTTCCACTCGGCGGAACAGCCACAATTCGATAAGCTGCCGCTAGTGGTGGACGACAGGAAGTCCGCCAAGTCAAAGAGGAAAGGAAAGGACAAGGTTAGTGACAACAATATGCCAATATCCCTGCTCCCGTGCGCTCATTTTATTTTTAACCTGTTAGCATATGCTCATACCTTCACCGGGATATTGCCAACTCACACGTGGAATTTGTTTACCCCCATTGCTGTACTGGCTTTTAAGATGGGCCTGCCACTCATTGAATAGCTTAGAGCTTGAGCAAGCTTGTGGTCATGAAACAAATGCTCATTGAAGCTTGACATTACTCAATAAACCTGTTTCTCTTTACAGAAGTCTTCGCCGAATCGCACAGCAAGCGATGAAGGAAAAGCCAAGTCCGAGAGCTCCAAGAAATCTCCAGCCAAGGAGAAGAAGAAGGAGGAAGTGAAGGAGGAGAAACCCAAACCTAAAGAAAAGCCTGTTGAACCCAAAATCGCTAAAAAGGAAGCCCCAGTCGACAAGAAAGCTAAGAAAGGCAAGGCTGTAGACGCTGAGAAACCGGCAGACTTTGATGATGGTGTGTGGGAGGAAGTGCCTAAGAAAGAGAGAAAGCCTGCTGAAAAGAAGAAGCCTAAGGAGGAGCCTGCTAAGAAGGAAAGCCCGGCCAAGAACAAGTCTAACAAGAAGCAGAACAAGTCCAAGGAAGCCGATAACGAGGCTGCTCAAGCTGAGGAGTCATCTGAGGAAGTGATCAAGGTGGTGAGCGTCAGCTCTGGCCCGCAGGTCAGCGAGGAGGCTACCCTCGCACTGCAGGCACAGGTGGAGGAACTCCAACGCATCTTGAAAGAGGTACATATCACACTACACAAATGTTATCTAAAACATTACATCACCACTATAATCTAGGAAAATATTTTGTACCTATTACTGTTTATCAAGTGAGAGTATTTTTGTTGTTTTCTGTTCTGTTCTTATGGCAATCAGTAGTTGAATTACTGGTTATAAAATTAAATTAGACTAGAAATGTTTATAAATCATTCAGTCCTAGCCTACTTTAATAGTTTGATGATTTCAATACAACTGAAACAGGTTTTTAAGTACTCTAAAACCAGTAACATAAACCAGCTGTGCATTTAACTGTACTCTACTGCCCACACAACTTCAAACTCAGATATTTAGTCAATGGATGGTTTGGATGTACACCTGTGTCCACATACATAACATTTTAAATTAAGTTTTTCTGTATAGATAGGACATGGGAAAACTTTATTGCATTATAAACTTTTGTCTACTTAAGGTTTAAAATAACTTTCATCATGAAAATAAGCTTCACCAAAGGAACACTCAAAAATATTAGTCAATAATTTTATATTTGAATTATTTTTCTGTTTTATCATGTTTGGGACATGTTATAATTTGATCTTCTGTGTACTTTTTCTGTCTTCCCTTTAAGGTTTTTCTTTAGGCATGAAACTAAATCTACTTCTCTAGGGATATATATTTTGAACTCTTCTTTCTTTTCTAAAATAATTCACAAACACATTTTTAATTTTTAGTAAAAGTAATTAAATTACTTTTTAGAGTGCCATTTTCAAGGGTAAAAACGTAATCCTATTACTGAGACTTCACTGTCTGTCAGTCTGTTTGTCTGCGTCTCATGAACAGAATTATGGACAGTTGAAATTTTCACAGAACACATGTTAATGTTACTATTGTCAGTACTATGACAACAAATACATAAAAATTTAATTAACTAAAAACTAAGAGGGCCTCATACAACAAACGTGATTTTGATGTAATTTTTATATACAAAGGTACAGCACCCTTCGTGCGAGAGTCCTCCCCAAACACTAATAAAATTTGTTGAAGATTGTTTCATTGTGATGAATATTTTTAACGAAAGTTGTTTGTTTTGTAGCGCGAACGCCAAGAGCAGGCGGCGACCGGCGGCGGCGACACGGCCGACGATGACGCGGAGCTGCCTGAAGTGAAGGATCTCAGGAGCAACAAGAAGAAGGAGAACAAGGAGAAGGAGAAGCAGAAGAAGAAGGTCAACGAGGTATGTTGTACTGTCATGAAAGTTGTTTGTTTTGTAGCGCGAACGCCAAGAGCAGGCGGCGACCGGCGGCGGCGACACGGCCGATGACGCGAAGCTGCCTAAAGTGAAGGATCTCAGGAGCAACAAGAAGAAGGAGAACAAGGAGAAGGAGAAGCAGAAGAAGAAGGTCAACGAGGTATGTTGATTGTTTGTTTTGTAGCGCGAACTAGGGAATGCAATCTCGAGCCGAGATTGAGGATTCGAGATCTCGGTCGAGATCTTAGGGTTCGAGATTGACCAACTCGAGATCTCGTTGATTTATTGGTCGAGATCTCGAAATTTCGAGATCGAGATCGAGATTTTACTTATATAAAAATCATCAAAATTTAACTTTCCCTCCATGCCATGGAACTTTTGTAATATTAATCATCTCGGGGATCTATCTCAGTTTCTAGGCCCAAAGTTGCGGTGTGTTAACCGGCCTGATAACCCGGGTACGCGATTCCGGCTCCCCGAGCTTCGACTGACTGCCTCACTACCCCAGTCAGTAGTAGTTATATCCCATCTTTTATACTTTTTATCTGGGCCTGAATTCTGCTAAATCGTTTCAGTTGGATGATGATGGCATTACAGTTGGATTTAGCTAACAGTTTTAGTATAGAAAATCACATTGGCAATAGAATGAGAGCTGAGTGTCGCTTGCAATGGCAAAAAAAAAAACAGATTTGAGGCCCTGTTATATTCTTCTTATAAATGTCTAATAATAAATGTCTTTTCCTGCTGAATAAATAATGCGCTCGGGGTAGATCGGCAGACACCGAAAGCTATGCTACGCACATTAATAAACACGTCAATGCCTTCAAGCTCAATCTCGAAATCTCGTTCAAAATCTCGACGGATACTGTCGAGATCTCGAAGGATTTTTCTGACACGAGATTACCTTCTTCGAGATCTCGATCTCGAAAAATTGCTCGAGATCTCGGTGATTTCGAGATCTCGCGAGATCGAGATTGCATTCCCTAGCGCGAACGTCAAGAGCAGGCGGCGACCGGCGGCGGCGACACGGCTGACGATGACGCGGAGCTGCCTGAAGTGAAGGATCTCAGGAGCAACAAGAAGAAGGAGAACAAGGAGAAGGAGAAGCAGAAGAAGAAGGTCAACGAGGTATGTTGGGCTGTCATCAATTCATCATCGACACATCAGTCTATTGCAGTCCAGTGCTGGACTTAGATCCCCAGGATACGCCACAAGGCACGATCTTCCGTTTTCGCCATCCAGTCGCTACCAGTCGCTCTCTTTAAGCCATCTGGCCAGAGAGCGTCTAACGCTACGCTTGTCGCTATGTATGCCACACGACAACATCTAGCCTGAAGAAGGTCAACGAGGTATCTTAACTAGACTTTGGCAAAATACAAGAGCAGCACTAGTGTATTGATGCATGATGCACAGAATCAAATCACCATGCACAGCGGTGCCCATATCTGCGCTATGATAACCCGCACAATCGATAACGGGAAATCTTGAACCAGTACAACTTTATACGCGAGGCACCAACTACCACAGTCTTAACTAAATTATTTGCCATTTTGTTGCAGGCCCCGAAACTCGACTCTGTGGACAAGGAGAGCCCTGAATCGGACAAACCCGACGACAAAACCAACGCACCCGTCTTTGATGAACTAGGAGGTGAGTTATTATATTAATTTGATTTGAAAATAACTCTTTTGGTCCAATAGTTTGCTTTGCACTTGTCTTGTTAGCAAATGTTCCGGGTTTGGTTCTCGGCTCACGCCGGAATGAGAAAAAGTAATTAACTGGGTACATAATTGTGTGTTGCCACAGCACTCTCATCCTATTGAAATCCTAATCCTTCCTATTCTAAATAATCCTATTAGTCTAGTAACTAACGTCACAGCTATTCGGATTGACCCATGAAGCTGAAAATCGACATGTAGGTACTTCTTGACCTCTTGATCAAAATTAGACATGGAGCCCAGCGGGCACCACCCCCCTTAACCTTTTACAACCCCCCCTCCTTTACTAGGCGTAACTCTTTAAGTAATTGACTTGGAGGGTAGTTTTTACTTCGTATCGTACATGACATCTCACTTGAAGCTTATTGTGCCCTCAAAATTACCCTTTAGGCCCCCCGGGGGGCCCAAAAGCCCGAAAAGTGGGGTGTCCCGTTCTTATATGAGATTTTCTTATTTTCAAGCTATCAACTCCCAAGAGGTATCAAAAGTTGCGTAATTGGACACAGATTGCAAAAAAACAAATATATCTTTAAATAATATTTATCTTTAGGGCTCAATCGATCGTTAAAGTGTTGTGACTACCAAACCAACATATTATTGTTTTTTAATGTTTGGCAAAGCCCTATAGATAAATATAATTTAATTTTAAGTTCTTTGCAATCTGTGTCTAATTCCGCAACTTTTGATACCGCTTGGGAATCGATAGGTTGAAAATAAGAAAATCTCATACAAGAACGGGACACACCACTTTTGGGGCTTTTGGGCCCCCCGGGGGGCTTAAAGGGTAATTTTTAGGGCACGATAAGTTTCAAGTGAGATGTCACGCACGATATGAAACAAAAACTACCCTCCAAGTCAATTACTTCAAAAGCTGCGCCTTGTAAAGAAGGGGGGCGGTAAAAGGTTAAGGGGGGTGGTGCCCGCTGGGCTCCATGTCTAATTTTGATCAGGAGGTCAAGAAGTATCTACATGCCGATTTTCAGCTTCATGGGTCAATCCGAATAGTTATAACCAGATATTGACGTTAGTTACTAGACTATATTGGAATCCTATTGACGGGTACAAATAAATAAATTTGGTCATATTTCAGACACCTGGGCTGAAGCGAAAACATCGAAGAAAAGCAAAAAGAAGGCGCGCAAGGACCAGTGAGGTGAGTCTGCAACACCAGGGACCTCCAGCTCCCGCTAGCTCAATGCCAACACACCACTGATAAAATTACCACCGACGCTTCCAACTACGCATCGGGCGCTATACTCTACTTACCAGACAGCAATGAACATCGTACTAAGTCCAACAGATATTCGCATGCTATACCTTCGATAGAAAATGCGACGTACGTGTAACGGATAGAACAATTTTGTATTGGGTTTCAAATATCGCGGCGTTTGTGTGGAGGTGAATTCTGTTGAACGTAGTACGTTTTAGCTGTACGCGCGAAGAATGGAATGTATTGTATGTAATCTACTTCAAATGCTAGCATAACTTTCACTATCAAAAAATACTCGTGTCTTTAAAAGTTGCCGACATTGTGATCTTCCTTTCATCTAGTTATATTATACAATTTATCTGTACAATTCTAATCAGCAAAAGTACTATAACACATAGCATTTGAATAACAGTTACATACATTAATTTCTATAATTAGTTAAATGTACATTTTCAGTTGAGGGTTGTAGTTTTACAGGGTGTGAGTTATTTAAATTAAGATTGATACCTTAACTGTTCTTACACATTCACTTTACTTTCGTCCATGTTTTTAGTTGAATAGTTTATTTTATATTAGCTCATGTTGACTTGTTTTTCATAATAATTTAATTATTGTTTTAAATTAAGCATAATACGGTTTGTTTTTATGCTTTATGAGTCATTTTACTTATGTATCCTGAGGATTTAGTGAACTTCTTGGGAATCTGCAATATGTTCGGAACTAACGAATACACTTTAGGGTAAAGGAAGTAAATATATGGGCCTTAAAAGCGACATTGTGAAAATATACTAGATAGTATTAATTCAAATAATCGATAAGAATATTGAATTATTTTACCGATCCGAAATCATATTAGATTTTACGGACTTTATGTTTACCGAATATTGATAACCCATTGTGTTATCAGACCGTTGCGTTGACTCATTGCAGTAGCATAGCTGAAGTAATCAGTCCGGGACTATCAAGATTTTCTGGTGCTTATAGAATAAGTGTTCCTTTCCATTCCATGCGTGCATTTCCTCATACTTCGTTTGGACCCCTCCTGGCTATATTTGCCTACTTAAGCTCGCCATTCTAAACCATAGAGGTGCCTGTTATTTCTTAGTATACTGATCATAGTACAGCAACCGTAATTAATTATTATTTATAATAAATAAGTAAACTAATTTGGTGTTGTGATGATCCCATGACATGTTAAGAGACCTGACTATTGGACCAATAAATATGCTATTTACATCTTCATGTCCATTACACTTCTATTCTTTAGTAGATGCTAAAATATTTATTCCTTTAAATCTGTGTAACTATTTACATGTAACTAGAAATCCTTTAATTTCCGTCCGAACATACTCAATTTTCTTTCAATGTGCGTGTTATATAGAGTTATTTGAATTGCACATTCGATCAGAATCAACTGCAGCTTACATTGTATATTATCGTATCGCGGTAGTAGTAGGTAGATCCGAGGCCAAGTCAATGTAAACAGCAGAAATATAATCGTTTTTATTGCAGATTCCTATTTTCTATAACTAGTTTTAGGTATACTATTGAAGTTAAGGTAAGCCAAGACATTATAAACGATCATTTTGAAATTCTAAATAATTCGTGATGAAAATAATTTATTACTTTACTATAAATGTAGGCTAAGAGTGAGACTACTGAACAGGTTGCTAAAATATACGAAAGTTGTAGAATGTTATTTTTAACTTCAATAAACTGTATATATTTTTGGAAAAGCCGGGACCTTCGGGTGTTTATTCTGTACAGCACTGTGCTTTGAACAACCACTCGTATCTAACATAAGCAATATCAAAAGCGTACAAAGACTTTATATATTACCACGTTAACTCTCCATTACCAACTTACTCAATTTTGACATTATCTTGTGATATCTCGTAGTGCCAGAAGAGCGAATTTATTAAGATTTTACTTTACAATAGGGTCAATATGGATATCTTTTTTAATAATTCCGAATATCTCTCTAATGGCACTTCACTTACCATAATTTTGTTATAGATAGATACGAACCTATTATCAGACGATTGCGTCTATTTATTGTCCTAGGAGATTCATTTTTATTTTCCATTTGTTTTAGTGTTTCTTGTCTGAATATTTCGGTGTTAACGAATGAAGGCGGTACTTAGGGCCTAGTATAATAGACAATTCTCAGAGATGAATAAAATTCGTATATTGTTAATAGGTACATTAGATGTAAATGATATTTTTGCTTCATATTCACTTAGTATAGGGGCGCTCGCGGCTGCGACGGCGGCGGATTTGCCAACCCTTAGAGACGTATCTTGAAAATGTTATTGTTTTATAGTCTCTAAATATAATAATATGAATGTGTAATATAAATATTTTTTTAAAATCAATAAAGAGTGATATTGATATCGTGTTTCTATTTGACCAAAAATCAAACAACCTTTAGGTTAAAAATGTTTATTTGTATACGTTTAAAATTGTTATAAAATTTGAGATTCAAAGGTTAAGTATAAAAGTTGAGTACCATAATACAAACTTAACACTAATTGTAATCCACTAACTACTCAATAAGACTAGAAGGCAAGTGCTATAGAAAATGTTTATAGCATTAGGTATTACCAACTCTAATACAAAGGCACATAAATACGAACTACTTATTACTTATATTATTTTATAGATACTTATTATAAATGCTGATTTATTTGTAACTGAAGAATGTAGGACGTAACATGATTTTACTTTGTAACATGATAACACGACACCTTATTCTACTAACTTCGAGTGTGTACATTAAGTGCAAACAATGCATTCATTGGAAAAGTGCAAGAATCTACAAATCAATCCTGATAACTGAATTACTAGTAAGTATAACCTTATGTTCAATTCAGATATTTTTTCGTAACGGTTATGTAGGTTTACTCACTTTTTTTTTGGAGTTGGTCGCGACGGCCGAAATATACCTAAGATTTGCACCGCTGACTCAATTTAATCCAAAAAAATCTAGACCACCTTTTTTAACAGAATGATAATTAATGAGTATTACTTCGTTTTTCAGGTGTAGCCAAATTCTTTACAGAAAATACAATACTGGCAACTTCAAACAACATCAAATTGACCAACATATTCAAAAGAAACTGCGTTTTAGAAGCTCGAATATCTCCTTCATCCCAACATACTCTGCGTTTTCTTAGTTCTTGATTAGCTGCCACAGGAGCCACTTGAACTCGCTTCTGTTACCATCTGTTACTAGTAAGAGTAGTTTCAAAGTTCTGAGTCGCTCTTAGCGCCGGCCTTGCCGCTGGCTGCCTTAGGCGGTGGTGCAGCGCTCTTGCTCCTTGGCTTGCGACGCACCCGTCGACGCAGCTTCCGCCGACCGCCGCTGACTGCTGGCGCCACTTGAGCGCGTTTCTCCTTCGGCTCCACTTCGACCTTCAGACGGGCGAACATGTCGTAGTTCGTTATGGCGCACATTTTACCTGGGAATACGTATGAATTATTAATACCTGGTCAACTAAAGTAAGGAACGTAAAATGGCAGTATAGTTTTAGAATTGAGTGTTACTCTGAAAAAGACTCTGATTTTATGTTGTCATTTCGATTCACTTTCTTATACCAGGTTAACAGTACACTATAAAAGTCGAGAACAGTTCAATGCATGCGTGAAAGAGCCACGATAGATTTCGAAATTGATGATCCGTTATGTTGACTGGCGGGTGCAGTAAACAACCGTAAGAAATCGTTTGTGGTCGGTTAAACTTGTGTATGAAAACACTGGACTCATAAATAAGCAGAACAGAATTATTTTACTCACAACTGTTACACATATCATGTTGTTGTGACTAATGATCATCTTTCACGCGAGCATTGAGATGTTGATAAAGAAAATATTATGGAGGGTCTTAAAAATATGATAAGACTATTTATTTCATTTCAGGCGAAGTGAAGAAAATGTCATCACCACTTTTGCTTTTAGATAAACACAAGTCTCCCAAGGTGCGGGCTTCAGACTTCAAGACTTCTAATTTTGGAGCGACCACATCATTCAATTTGTGTTGTGAACCTTACAGACCCCGGAAATTATATAGGTAAGTATCTAGTATCTTTCTCTTTCAGCTAATTGTTACTCGTAACAAGATGACTGCGACGTTTTAACACCCTGTTTGTCACTGACCATCGCAATACCTACGCTTCGCCGCACTCGGTCTTGGTCACGTCTGACCGGTTCTTTGTCTTTCTAATGATCGGTCTCACTGCCTCCGAGATTAGGTCTCTTCAATTATAATTTTATAGCATTCTAATCAGTTATTGACTCCAGTACCGTCCAACCTGGCAAATCTGCCAACTATTTGGTATCTTTTCAAACCTTTTGTCAACTTTGCCAAAACCTGGAATGGGTTCATGTTCAAACTTTTTGTTGGTCTTCAAGTCTTCATAGTATAACACGCCCTATATTGTACTGACCATCGCAATACTCTTCGCCGCACTCGACGCACGACGCGATGCGCGTCTCAGTCACGCCCGCGCGGTTCTTCGTCTTTCTAACCATCGGGTTCTTGGCGTACTCTCGCTTGTCCCGGGCCTTGGTCTTCAGTTCCGATTTGCGCAGCTCTATCAATCTGGAATTATAAATGGTTTTAGAAAATGAAAATACACCCTTCCGTTCCGCCTGCATCTGGGAAGTTATTTTAAAAGGCGTTTTTTTAGGAAAATGTCAAGATGTTTGTTACACTACCAGTAAAGCGCCTTTACGTAGGTATCTAATCTTTATGTAGCTAGTAAAAAGTTGTTTTGAAAAATGTTAAACAGCGCTTATCGTTTAAACTTTCCTAATTTGCACAAAACACGCTAAACTCCCATCATAATTATTAAATTACAAACTTACTTACCTGTTGAAATACTCCTCGTCCTGCTTCAACTTTGGTCTGAGCGAGGTGAGCATCCTCCACTCGATGGGCACGGTGCACAGGTCCTCGAACTTAATCCCCCTCATCTCCACAGGAATAGGGTCCATAAAGGTAAAGTGTTTCTCCTCATAACCGCGAGTGCCAAGCTTCTCGTACGCCCTGATTTCTTTCTTCGACGTCTTCGTCTTGCGCCCTTCGGCTTTTATTTTCACATCTTCAGGCCTCACCTGATGAATTTGTTTGCGTTATCCTTGAGTATTATTTTCTATCAACTACACTACTTGTCATCACAAACAAAATGCACAATACCTTCTCCGGACGAGTTTTGAAATCCGGCACTCGATCTAAAACAGATCTGTATTCCTCGGCTGTGTTTATCACAGTTTTTGATAAATCCAAAATGGGTGCTTCATCTTTCTTTTTATCAAATAAATCGTCTGCCATGGTTCCTTATAAATGCGAGTGGCGACTATCCTAGCAGTCGAGTGCGATGTTATCGACCAAACGTCGCTGGGCTATTTCCTAGAGACTGTTTGTTCAATAGTAATTTTCATGTAACCTAATTTCACCTACATATTGCACGACTAGCTACTGGTGCTCCTAAAAAGCGTGATTGTTATTTTCTTATAAACTCTACTCCTTCAAAATTTACTTTTAATGACTAAATTTTCGTGATCTTCGATATTTCTTTCCAAATAATCTCTTTTGGCAGTGTTAATTTGATCGATAAGTTTCTTTCTATTTTCTACATCGAAAATGTTTGCTTTAGAATTTCTGTCATTCACATCATCTATCCATAACTTTCTGTTTCCATATTTGTCGTTAATGAACTTTTGGGATAAAGTCATTCTTTTATTTGGAGACATTTTTGGTGACTTTTTGTGTTCTGGAATATCATTGTTGGCAGTGATTTGGCTTAAATTGACAAACTCTGTATCGATGTTTGTCGTCGCTTCCGATGTTCTTGACAAATCTTGACTAGACCGTTTATTTCTCCAATATGACTGGCTCAATGAATTACGTGGCTTTTGGTTGTCTGAGGTTTTGTCAGACCGTGTGGGTGGACTCGGCGAGCGACTGTCATCACTGGACTGCGACAAATACTGTCTTGCCTGAGAACGGTACTTCTGACGCATTTTTCTTTTTTGACTGTAGAATGGATCTTTCTCACTTTGTTTTTTGTACTGAGCGACTGGTCTATTAACACCCCACTTCGGTCGATTTTCTAAATCTTTTTTAAACCTTTCTTCGGATCTGCGACGGTCTTTTTTCATCGTATTATGACTGCTATCTTGAGGCGCGTTTTCGTCAATAATTGCATAATCCTTATCAACATTCCGTTCTGCCTCAGTCTCTTGCATTTTATCGGAAGTTTTACAGAGATTAGAATCGGTTTGTGTCGAAACGTCTCTCGTTTTGGCTATGCGGTATTTTCTAGGAGTCAGTACTTTTCCGTTTTCAGCGGGATCAGTAATATTGCCGAGTGAATTTAGTGAAACGCTGTATAAACTATTATTTAAACTTTGTGGTAATAATACGGCTAGTTGTATGCTATTTGGTTGTGAGCTGACTAATTCCCCGTTTCCGTTGATGCCGATAGGCACGATATTAAATTGGTTATCAGCTAGAGCTAGCGGAGGCACGTTGTGAATATATAAGTTCACATTTCCTGGGCCTGGTCCCAGTGACCTTGGAGAATTGAACTCTGTTGTTTGCTGAGAATTTGTATCTTTTTTTGGACTTTTAGCAGAATGAGCGGAATGAACATCATACGTTCGATTTGACTTTGTAGGACTATGGGTTTCTATGCGGGTAGGTGATTCAGTCGACACACTTTCTTCGACCTTTAATTTCATATCACTAGGCACACTGGAGCTCGATAGATTTTGTTTTAGAGAGTGAAATCTCTTTTCTTTCTCTAATTTGGCTTTCCTCTCTGCTTCTTCTAAAGCTTTCTTCAGTGTTTCTAACTTTCTTTGTTCACACAGTTGTTTCTCTTCATTCCTTCTTTTTTCCTCTTCGAGCCTTAGTCTGTCCTCTTCTTGTTGCCTCTGTATTCTGATTTCTTCCAACCTTTCTTCCCGTCGTTTCATTTCCAATTCTTCTTGACGGCGTTTCTCTCTGTCCTCTAGTTGGTTCAATATCGCTGACTGCAGTTCCAGTGCTTTCAGACGTTGGTTTTCTCTTTGGGCTTTGATTTCTGGCTCCAGAGGCACGTTTTGTCCCCGGAGAAAGGTTCTGAAATGTAATGAATAATCGTATCAATGGGGTTTATAAGGAGACATAGTCCAGAACCTTCATGTAATCTACTGTGGTTAAGTTCTTCATACCTTCCTTCGTCGCTCCCGTTGCAGGACGATCTATCACAATCAAAGCCGGAGTTAGGACTTCTTTGGTCGATGACTAGAAGATCAGCTGTATTTTCTATCATGTTTAGGCCTCGCTCCACCCACGATGGAGTGCCTTTCTTTTGATTTGGCATCTGAAATAAATATAAAACATTAATTTAATAATACTAAACATGCATGCTCGATAAAATTTGACAGGGACAAGATTAAATTTTTACGCTCTACTTCATATTGTTAATGGGGATAACTTTTATAAGTTTTCAGTTATTTGGCCTTGTTTTTTCCTGCTGGGCTTGGAAGGTAGGTAGGGATATTTAAGATCTTGCTATGGACCAGGCACAGAATAAATATTAGAACTAAGTATCACCTGTGGCAGTCGGGCGTTGGGGTTGGTGGGTTCCCAGAGGCGGCCCGTGGCCACACCGCGGTCGCCCCACCGCGGCCTGCCCTCGCCGTCCGTCCCATTACCACTTCGGGGACTGTGCACTGACCAGCGACCATTAGACCTACAATGACAAACAACACAGAATCAGAAATTTTATCAAGAGTTTATGCTTAGTATGCTGCCCCAGCGAACCGTGAATGCTATCGCAGCTGGTTGCAGTAGGTAGGTACACCACAGTACGTTTCTTTGCATTTTTTCGTTTGGGGCAAAAAAGAGGTCTCTTTCGCTGGCCTTCTTTACATCAATACATCACTGCGTTTTAAAAGGAACACAGCTTACAGTAAAACGCAAAAACGCAAGAACGCATGATACGCGTTATGTTGCTGACCGCAGCGTATATTAAAGTAATAGCTTGGTAATAGGGAAACATTACGTCATATGCAGCAACCGTAAGTTTTCGTAAAAATTGTGCGTTCAAATGGTATCGTTTTAACGGTTTTAACACGACTGCTACATCAAAGCCACAACACACTGCACCGCAATATATCTGACGTAAGATAAAATAGCCCGTTGATTAAGTAGGTTACGGTAGTGTTTCCTGCTTACACCATACAATTAATTTCACATACCTGCTGTCTTTATCGTCATGGTGCCACGCCATGACTGGGTTATGGCCGCTGACGTCGTGCAGTCCGCCTCTGATGTGGTTCACGGTTTCACTGCCGTAACCAGAGGTATCGCCTTCCCCATCTTCGTCGTAGAAAGCGAACCGTTTCGCACTTGGAATATTCCTGTTTATCACCTCCTTGGGTTTTCTATCTTCCTTTTTCTCCTGCTCTAAATGGTGAATTGGCGGGAGGCTCGGACTTCTCTGTCGCTGCATGGAATCCTGGTAGTCGTACGAGGATTCCTTGTGAAGCTCGAGAGTACTTGCAAATTGGTTGCGGACTTGTAACCGATTGGTGTAGCGCTCGCCTGAGCCCCAAGGTAGATACAGATGAGACATCTCCTCTGCAAACAATAACAGAGTATAAAATTACTTTGTGTTCATTTTCTTACTTACGATTTTACGGAATAGAATCTAATCGAATCGTTTGGAAAACAGGACCTACCCTGTCAGCAGTCGGCCTAAGATTAACTATTCATAATTTCTTCGAAGAAAAAGAAAAAGGCTCCCCCTTTCTATTTTTATTCCGCAAAGGGTTTAGTTTAGTCGATAACGATAACGCATGGCAGGAATCGACGACTCATCCATGCCATGCGAGGTTGCAACTCCTTATAGCTCCATATATTCGTGTGTTTATGGGGTCCTAGTACGGGACGGCACGCTATTTGATGCGATTAAGGCTGTAAAGCTACTTGGAAGGATAATCTATCGGATAATCGATTGCTTCCCTAAGAATGGCAGTTTGTGTTTGTAAATAAAACTGTCAGGTGAACGAACGTTTACCAACGATGATACTTATATTTCTTTTTTTTCTTTTACACAGTCGTCTGTGTCCCGTTGCTTTAAATTAAGTGAGAACAGGCAGTATCGTGAAAAGTGCATCGTTACACAAGAAATTTAAGACTTAGGAGATCATTTAATTTGGTTTGATATGAATAGGTATGCTAAAAGTAATTTCCAACATATATTTTTAAGGTTTTAGCTCTATTATATTAGGGGAACAGAAAAATAATCTAAAGTCTATAAAAGCGGCGTTTGCGTGTGCGTGATTTGATTATGTTATGCTAATAAAAACAGTGCTGATACATAATTATTATATTGTGTTACCGTTTGTATTGTTATGCTACGGATATGATGGATTTACTTTGCGTATACCTAGATAGACCTTGTACTTAATTGTTAACCAGGTATTTGGAAATCACAAGTTGGTTAACAGAACATCAAATTATGTACTAGGTGTTGTTTAGTGCACCTGGTGTGACTAGCTATGGTAGCTGTAACTATAATATTATAGTCACATTTTTACATTACCAAATCCTGGTCACGGCACCAAATTGTAACTACTGTAGGTACCTAATGGAAACACAATTTTGTACTAAATGTAAATCCACTATGATGTGACATGAACTTTTTACCTATAATTTTGAACGATTTCATATTGAACTTTCTTTGATGGGGACAAATGAGAAAAACAGTTTGCTCTGTCCTACTCTTGGCAAAATACTGAACTAACAACGAGCTAAGGCATGAAGAATTCTTAGTATTTAGTGCACAATTGTTAACACAAATACATTATGCATAACTATGGAATTTTCAATGTACTTTTACTTGGGGTATTTTTAAATTAGGTTTATTGTTTTAGTGAGCTAAAAAATAAATCGTGACGGTTGCGGTGCGGCGGCGTTTCGCGTGCAGCTCAAGAGATCGTAAATAATTAGGCGTACGTTCATTACTCACTAAGAAAGAACTACAGTTTTTGCTAATGTTATGTATCCTACCTAACCGAGTAAGTTTTTTCAAGTAAGGTTAGAGAATAAAGTACAGCTATCTCGACTGTCTAAGCCAGGTAATTAAAAAGTGAGTTATTTTTATATGTAATTAAATTAATAGCTGGTTAAAACAATGAACAATCGTAACAGGTATTCTGGCAAATAAATACTTAGGTAAGTTCGCGCCTAGACATTAAATAGTAATAGTGTTAGAGTTTATTTTAGTAACTAAATCGATAGCTCTACCTCTACGAACATAATAATATTGAGTGAAATTTTAATAGTGTCCGATAAGAAAATGTAATGTAATGTAAATTAAAACCGATTAACTGATCACAAAAATGCAATGATAAGGAACAACTTTCACCAAAAAACATAAGTCGAAATATGTACCTACCTAAAAAAATATGACCTCCCAGAGTAACTCAAATCAGCTCTTCGGCAATTTTGAATGGTAAAATTTCACCCTCTAACGTTCCTTGTAGTGCAGAATGCATTTATCTCTGTCACAGGAAAAGAGATCGTAATTTATTTACGGTTGAAAATATCTAAGTTTTAATGGAAAAAGCGAGTGTCCATCAGTCTTAATAATAATGGCATATTTAGTTAGAGTCGGCCACGCTCTCGCGACCACCGCTCGGCCTAACGAGAACGATATACTTTTGTTTTATTATTTAACGCTACGATAACTCACTTATTCGATGTAGGTAAACTGTAATTAAATGTAATTATATCTTTTACTTTACTTTCAGACAGCAAAGTTTGGCTAATTAGTAATTTGTTGCGTAAATAAATACGAGGTGTAAGAGACGATAGGAGCCTTAAATTTTGTATACTTAACTTTAAAATTTACATACTCATTATCATCAATTCGTAGTACAAAGTTAAATCGCTTTTTGCGTTTCTCTGTCTGTCTCCTAGACCACGCAACGGATTTTAATTCAGTTATTTTATTTTAATAGTTAGTGATTCAAAAGAGGAAAACGCCTTTTTCCTGCGGGGAAATGAGTTGCAGCGGGTGAAATCACTAACATACCGCTAGTAGTCTATGAAACTGAAAAGCTTTCCCCATTATCGTGTAACACAATATTAAAGGTAGGAAATAGGAGAAACAAAATACCTCCTATAGCAGACTGACATTAACCTACACCTACCTAAGTGAAGTTTGATTTCTGTTTGTGAAGAGTCGTGGCCTGGATTCATTTAGGCACTCTAAATTTTCTGGCACAGCGAATTATTAATAATAGACTGCGTTGGAGCTGACAGTATCTAAGTATACAATCTACTATTTTTTCTCTAGTTTTATGTAGAACTCTGTATGGCTTGGCTAAAATTATCCAAGTCTTATGCTATAGCTAGGTATATATAGTACATCTAGTTGTAGACTTTCGTACCGGCGGCGTTCAGGCTGTAATTAGGCGCCTTTCTATAAAATCAGGCCATCGATTTTCTTGTAATAACAAGGGGAAGAAAATTGTACGTCTACCTGATGGGTACGTTTAATACGTGTCGCGTCGCGAGTCGGCAATTGATTCACAGAAAGCAGTTTAGTACTTAGCCAGGAGTTTAAAATACATGATAACATGTTGAAGTTCTTTTCACTCACCGTTCGATTTATAACAAATTACTATCCCGGCCGAAAGAATAGGAATTAAAAAACTTCCATGTCATGTGTTTAGCCAAAAGTGCGTCTAAGCGAAGGTTAAAAGCCTCTGTAGTCGTCAGGTAGGTAGTCTTTTGTAAAATAACTAGGTCTTCCCCTTTCAAAGTCAATGCACCTTACACCCAGGCTGTAATTTTGTTGTTAGGAGTTTTTATACAGAACACTTATGGTGTAAGTAAAAGGTCAAAGGTCCGTAGGTCGATGGTACTGAACCTTGAACGAAGGGTGCGTGAATGTCCATTGACTATCGACTAAGGCCATCAGCACAAAGTCATCTACATATACATTGTTACCAAAATAATTTGTTTGATAGTGAAAGAGGTTTTTTTGGAAGTAAAGAAATATTATTTTTTGGTCGCTGCTGGGCTAACGTTTTCCCTTCGATTTCCTAATTATCTCGGTCTTGTGTGGCTATCCACAATGATTAACTACCTTTTACAGACAGACGGTCGATCGATATCGATTGAAAAAATTGTAATTATTAAAAGCCTCTCTTGCATCAATGGAAACCACAGAGTAATACATGACAATCTCAGTAGGTACAAAAGCAGAGTTTTAATTCAACTATCCAGGGCAGGGAGTCATTAAATGTTTGAACACGCTTACCTTCCTTTATTTTACCTATAGAACTCATGGTTTAAAGAAAAGTAGGTAAGTACTGCTTTTCCTAACACCCTGTATACCTAGGAACTGTACATAAAGCTAGCCTTAGCCTTCGGTAAACGCTGTCGTCATTGTTAAATGTAAATAAACAGTAGGCTTTTACAACAATCATCCGGAAAGTACCCCATTGTGCACCACAATTAACCAGGAAATCGATTGTCAGCTGGACGTTAAAAATTTGATTAGGCGGCAGATGGAAGGTATACACAACATTGACATGAGGTTAATAAACATAGTTATACTAGTGTAAATAACTAATAAACCCTATTAGTTACACTATTATAGGTAGATAGAGTTTAGTCAAAGCCACCAAGAAAAAGACATCAACGCGTAACGTAAGTACTGAATTACTTCGTAAGTAGGTAGTCGTATAGGTACAAGTAGTTTTAGCTAAATATATGTAGATGGCTAAAGTCTTATATTTGCCTAAAACTACAAAACTAGGGCAAGCGGTAACTCTACATAAAGTAACATAACTCCTATTCAAAGTTTCCGCGCCGTACCTTACCTGGTAATTAGGCAGCCAGTTCTGAGTAATTAACCCCCAGTCTTGATAAAATCATATTTTCTAGTGGTAGCTGTAGCTGGTACAGTACGGAAAAAATAAGTAAAACAGGTAGAAGTGTAAGTCTTGGTACATACCGAAATAATGTTTTAAAATCCAATAATTAATCGTTACACCGCACAGGCACTACGACCATTAACTAAGTAAAATACTAAACATCCGGTAGGTTCTAAAAATGAACTCCTGGACGGAACTATAACCGTGAATTTGTTGCAAAAAATTTGACCGTGCGCAGGCAGACGCAATCTCGCAGTACGACTAGCAGCGCGCGCGATTCAACCGCTGCTGCGGCGGCGCCAGGACATGAGGGTAGCACGAGCCATACGCACCTCTCTCCCGCGCCCACTGCTGCTTCTTCTGTTCCACCAGCGACGCCGGCTTGCTCACGGACAGCATCGCACCGCACGCATTACACTTTCTAAACGCCCATATTGCACACACGCTGCGTTTGCGCCGGCCACAACAGTTACGGTGCAGCTAATGAACACTCTTAGAGTGCCTTTTAAAAACGGACGCTCGTGCACCACCGCGGCCGGCCGCGCGTCGCGCTTCGATTCGCACGTGCACTCATTGTCTGCGGCCGCTGGACCCGATGAAATCCCACGACCAGAAAAAAATACAATCCGTATGAATTTAACGGCACCTCGCACACGTCAACTATCCATAACAATAAAGCGACGTATGCCGCGTGCCGCTGGCAGACTAAGCCACGCTTATCGTCGATCTCCAGACTTTTTCAGTCCTCATTGTTTCAGCGGCGCCACGCGAGTGCGAGTTTCAGAGGAAAGCCTCGGAAAAGCCGCCGGTCGATATCGTAGTCATAGTAACGTTCGTTCACGTGCTTTACAAGGAGTTCAGTGGTAGCATTTTCTTTTGCCCATTTGCATTTAGGCCATGAGGTGACGCGAAAATTGTTCCAGGGAATGGGCATTATTTATTTAATAAGGGTATTGCAAATGACGTGCGAGAAGTTGTTATGCTACGGAATGTTAGAGTCGCGCGACGGCGCGCGGAAAAGTGTCCACTCTGTCGGCGGCGGCCCTTATGAGTACCAAGAAGGAAAAAGGCTCTTGGGATGTAGAGTTGAAAGTTTTATTACTTTGATTTACATATTACGTAGCGGCTGTTATTTAGCATTCATTTCATACCGTCACGAACGAAGAAAGTAGGCAGTTAGGTAGGTACTCAAGTTGGAATTTATTTATAGGATTGCTGTATGACATCATCCCCCAGGGCGGCACGCACGCTCTAAACTATTTAAATAAATTATATCAAGGTATGTCTCCAAGTCTAAAACACACGATTGGTAAGCTTCGGAATTGGACGGAAGACCATGATTAATTAATAGCCGAATTCGAAGTTAAAATCAGCAGCCGTGTACTATCGTCAGCATCTCAGGTTACCATAATTATAAGGGATAAGTACAACAACTCGAGAGCTTTGTAGCGGTGTACGACTTGAGAACTTTGTAGCAGAGTACGAATACAAGAACTTTGAAGTGAGCAGAGTATGACTTGGGAATTTGGAGTAGAGTACCTACAACTCGAGAATTTTGTAGCAGAGTAGGACAAGAACTTTGTAGCAGAGCAGGACTAGTACTTTGTAGCAGAGTAGGACTAGAACTTTGTAGCAGAGCAGGACTAGAACTTTGTAGCAGAGCAGAACTAGAACTTTGTAGCAGAGTAGGAGTAGAACGTTGTAGCAGAGCAGGACTAGAACTTTGTAGCAGAGCAGGACTAGAACTTTGTAGCAGAGCAGGACTAGAACTTTGTAGCAGAGCAGGACTAGAACTTTGTAGCAGAGCAGGACTAGAACTTTGTAGCAGAGCAGGACTAAAACTTTGTAGCAGAGCAGGACTAGAACTTTGTAGCAGAGTAGGACTAGAACTTTGTAGCAGAGCAGGACTAGAACTTTGTAGCAGAGTAGGACTAGAACTTTGCTGCAGAGCAGGACTAGAACTTTGTAGCAGAGCAGGACTAGAACTTTGTAGCAGAGTAGGAGTAGAACTTTGTAGCAGAGTAGGACTAGAACTTTGTAGCAGAGTAAGAGTAGAACTTTGTAGCAGAGTAGGACTAGAACTTTGCTGCAGAGCAGGACTAGAACTTTGTAGCAGAGTAGGACTAGAACTTTGTAGCAGAGCAGTACTAGAACTTTGTAGCAGAGCAGGACTAAAACTTTGTAGCAGAGTAGGAGTAGAACTTTGTAGCAGAGCAGGAGTAGAACTTTGTAGCAGAGCAGGAGTAGAACTTTGTAGCAGAGCAGGAGTACAACTTAGTAGCAGAGTAGGACTACAACTTTGTAGCAGAGTAGGACTAGAACTTTGTAGCAGAGTAGGACTATAACATAGTAGCAGAGAAGGACTAGAACTTTGTATAAGTAGCAGAGTAGGACTCGAGAACTTTGTAGCAGTGTAGGACTAGAACTTTGTAGCAGAGCAGGACTAGAACTTTGTAGCACAGCAGAACTAGAACTTTGTAGCAGAGTAGGACTCGAGAACTTTATAGCCCCGTCAATATCGACATAAAAATAAATAAACATTGCAAACGCGCATGTAACTACGATTTTTTTATATGTTGTAAGGTCCTTTGAGAGTAGTTAATACCCAAGTTTGCAACACTGAAAACCTTGTGCTGCCTCCACGGTGCTCAATAAACTGCGAAATTTTGGCCCATATTTCAGTTTTTTGTAAAAATCTACCATAACGAAGATTTTTTCAAGTAGGGTCAGGTAGGGATCGGTGACTCAGGCGGGTACATTGACTCACGCTTATATTTCGTAATAGGACAGCAATATCTATCTGTATTCTTAACATAATGGTAGCTCTTGACTACCAAACACATACAAACTAATCATCCGTCCACTCCTGTGCGGTTTGATTGTGAAAAAAAATGTGCGATTGGTTTTGCACCTCTAAAAATGCTTTTAAAGGTACCCTAAATCTATTTTTATCGGCTAAGATTGAAAAATTTAGGGCAATTTAATTATTATCATCGAAAGTGATGTTCATATACTAGGTAATAAGCTACATTTGCTAGCTCTTAGAGAAGTCTGGTAATTTTTGTAGGCTAATTATTTCAAAATAGCCACGGCGTCTACACTGGCTCCAATTTAAGTGGTACACAGTGACTCTAACATTTAGTACTGGCTCCTCTCTCTATTTTTATAAACATTAACAGACAGTTGTAAAATATTTCCTATGGCAATAGTAATGATGTAAAAAGAATACTTTGACAAATATAATTGATTGTAATGCATAATTTCAATAAATATTATACAAGCACGAAAGGGTTGCCGAGTCCATATAAACTGTTAGAGTCACTGTGTACTACAGTGGTTGAGTTAGTGTAGACAGGTACACGTACACAGTGACTCACAATTTTTTTTCTAGAAAAATATGTCTGGTGACCTAATTGTCGTGTTAATTCAAAAACCGATATCGCGAAACGAAAGAGTATTAAACAATGCATCCTAGGTATGAATTTGAGTTTGATACTTCAAAGTTTTCTATAAAATTTTATTGATTGAAAAAATCCGAGTCACTGTAGCCTACCTGACCCTACGTTTCATAGAACTTTATTAAAGATAACTAAATTTGCTACAATTTCAGCGAAACCTGAGCACACTATGTCTTTTGGTTGCAAAGATACAGCAAGTCAAAGATGGGCAATTCTTCCGCAGTGCTAAGAAAGCTGTGAAATGACAGAATTTCCAATGTAACAGCTCTTGTTACATTATTTTTTTCAAAAAATCATATTTGTTGTCCGACTTGCACTTAGCCAGTTTTTAGGGTTCCGTACCCAATAGGGTAAAAAACGGGACCCTATTACTAAGACTTCGCTGTCTGTTCGTCCATCCGTCTGTCACCAGGCTGTATCTCATGAATCGTGATAGCTACAGAGTTGAAATTTTCGCAGATGATGCATATCAAAATCCGTTCAGTAGTTTTTTCGCGTGTATCTCATGAACCGTGATAGCAAGAGAGTTGAAATTTTCATAGGTGATGTATTTCTGTTGCCGCTATTACAAAAAATACTAAAAACCAGAATACAATAAATAGTAAGAGGGGCTCCCATACAAGAAACGTGTTTTTTTGTTGGTTTTTGTAAATAATGTTTCGGAGGCAGTTTCTCATGAACCGTGACAGTTACATCTTTTAAATTTTCACAGATGATGTATGTTTATTGCCGCTATAACAACAAATACAAAAAAACTGGCCAAGTGCGAGTCGTACTCGCGCACAAAGGATTCCGTACCATCATTTATAAAAATGACAGAAATATCATATCTGTTGCCCGACTCGCACTTGACTAGTTTTTGGTATTTGTTGTAATAGTGGTAATAGACATACATCATCTGTGAAAATTTCAACCATCTAACCACAAAGTAAGTATTGGCTAGCGCAATCCAGAGAGTCGGCTTCGAGCAAACGCGGCTAAACTCACTCAGACATCCACACGCGTCGTTTACGCGCTCTGTGGAACCGTGTCGAACCGGCGCATGGTTGAGTGTGAACGGCGCGTTCGGTGCGGGCGGACGGAATGGCGAGTAAAGAAAAAAATTTTTATGTTGTATTTGGGTGTAATACACCACAGAAAATTGTGGGTTGTCATTTTTCATTTACCCACGCAATAATGAAAAGTTAGTAGAACTCTTTTATTTGATAAATATATAGATACCTACTTCAAAGGGGGATTTCTTTTTAAAAATCTTATTTAGATCGTAATAAGTGCTTTAGCGTTTTAGGTACGTACGTACAAGTAGATACGTTTGTCATGTCTTCATGTTCATGTCATGATATGTAGTTACCAACCTACCTACCTACTAGACTAGTGACGAAACGTTTACTTTCATGATGGCTTGAATCCCTGTTCAAAAATACATACCTTCCAACCATAAGTACCTAACCTATTAAAGTTCGTGACGGCAAGTAAAAGTAGCAACCCTAAAGAGTAGGCATAAGTGATCGAAAGAAGGGGCGAGCTGGCCTTCTGTAAATTCTCTATTTTGTGATCTAACTATCACGGTTCACGAGAAACAGCCTTCGAAACATTATCCACAAAAACGAGCAAAAAAATCACGTTTCTTGTATGGGAGCCCCCCTTAATATTTATTGTATTCTGGTTTTTAGTATTGTTGTTATAGCAGCAATAGACATACATCACCAGTAAAAATTTCAACTCTCTAACTATCACGGTTCATGAGATACACGCGCAAAAACTTCTGAACAAATTTTGATTTGGCGTTGACATTGGCAGCACAGGGTTTTCAGTGTTGCAAACTTGGGTGTTAACTACTCTCAAGGGACCTAACAATATATAAAATCGTAGTTACATGCGCGTTTGCAATGTTTGATGTCGATATTGACCGGGCTATTAGCAGAGTATGATTAGTAATTTGTACAAGTAGCAGAGTACGACTCGAGAACTTTGTAAGGGCCGCCGCCGACAGAGTGGACACTTTTCCGCGCGCCGTCGCGCGACTCTAACAGAGAAATCGGAAAATGAACCGTACGCAACTGACGTAACGGCGATAATGGCCGGCGGCGGAAAAAGTCCGAGCGCCATTTGTTCGCGCGGCGCCGCGCGAATTCGCGCGACTCCGCGCGGCGCCTCTTGAGTGCGCTTGCGTCCGCCGGGCGGCCCAAGGCCGCAAGCGGACATTCTCCCGGTGTTGCCATCACAATAGAAATAAAAAAGATAATGTTTCTCAAAGAAAAGTGTCGATTACTAAAATAAATCAAAATAAAAAATATCTAAACATTGTTTTGAATAAATATTTATAATATAAGTACCTACAACCTTGGTGTTTATTGGGTCGTTAGGGTTTATTACGTGGGTCGTTGGTGTTTGTTGGGTCGTAAGGGTTTATTATGTGGGACGTTCATGTTTGATGGGTCAACAGGGTTTATTACGTGGGTTGTTCATGTTTGATGGGTCGTAAGGGTTTATTACGTGGGTCGTTGGTGTTTATTGGGGCGTAAGGGTTTATTACGTGGGTCGTTGATGTTTGATAGGTCGTAATGGTTATTTATGTGGGTCGTTGGTGTTTGTTGGGTCGTTAGGGTTTATTACGTGGGTTGTTGGTGTTTGTTGGGGCGTAAGAGTTTTATACGTGGGTCGTTGGTGTTTGTTGGGTCGTAAGGGTTTATTACGTGGGTCGTTGATGTTTGATGGGCCGTGAGGGCTTATTACGTGGGTCGTTGGTGTTTGTTGGGTCGTAAGGGTTTATTACGTGGGTCGTTGATGTTTGATGGGTCGTTAGGGTACCGTACGTGGGTCGTTGATGTTTTTTGGGTCGTAAGGGTTTCTTACGTGGGTCGTTGGTGTTTGATGGGTCGTATGAGTTTATTTTGTGGGTCGTTGATGTTTATTGGGTTGTAAGGGTTTATTACGTGGGTCGTTGATGTTTGATGGGTCGTAATGGTTATTTATGTGGGTCGTTGGTGTTTGTTGGGTCGTAAGGGTTTATTACGTGGGTCGTTGATGTTTGTTGGGTCGTAATGGTTATTACGTGGGTCGTTGGTGTTTAATGGGGCGTAAGAGTTTAATACGTGGGTCGTTGATGTTTGTTGGGTCGTAAGGGTTTCTTACGTGGGTCGTTGGTGTCTGATGGGTCGTAAGGGTATCTTACGTAGATCGTTTGTGTTTGTTGGGTCGTAAGGGTTTATTACGTGGGTCGTTGGCGTTTGTTGGGTCGTAAGGGTTTATTACGTGGGTCGTTGATGTTTGTTGGGTCGTAAGGGTTTCTTACGTGGGTCGTTGGTGTTTGATGGGTCGTAAGGGTATCTTACGTAGATCGTTTGTGTTTGTTGGGTCGTAAGGGTTTATTACGTGGGTCGTTGGCGTTTGTTGGGTCGTAAGGGTTTATTACGTGGGTCGTTGATGTTTGTTGGGTCGTAAGGGTTTCTTACGTGGGTCGTTGGTGTTTGATGGGTCGTATGAGTATATTTTGTGGGTCGTTGATGTTTATTGGGTTGTAAGGGTTTATTACGTGGGTCGTTGGTGTATTTTGGGTTGTAAGGGTTTATAACGTGGGTCGTTGGTGTTTGATGGGTCGTAAGGGCTTATTACGTGGTTCGTTGATGTTTGATGGGTCGTAAGGGCTTATTACGTGGGTCGTTGATGTTTGTTGGGTCGTAAGGGTTTCTTATGTGGGTCGTTGGTGTTTGATGGGTCGTAAGGGTATCTTACGTAGATCGTTGGTGTTTGTTGGGTCGTAAGGGTTTATTACGTGGGTCGTTGATGTTTGATGGGTCGTATGAGTTTATTTTGTGGGTCGTTGATGTTTATTGGGTTGTAAGGGTTTATTACGTGGGTCGTTGGTTTTTGATGGGTCGTAAGGGTCTATTACGTGGGTCGTTGCTGTTTGATGGGTCGTAAGGGTTTATTACGTGGGTCGTTGATGTTTAATGGGTTGTTAGGGTTTCTTACGTGGGTCGTTACGTAATAAACCCTAACGACCCATCAAACACCAACGACCCACGTAATTAACCCTTACGACCCATCAAACATCAACGACCCACATAAGAAGCCCTTACGACCCATTAAACATCAACGACCCATGTAATAAACCCTTACGACCCAACAAACACCAACGATTCACGTAATTAACCCTTACGACCCATCAAACACCAACGACTAACGTAAGTAACCCTTACGACCTATCAAACATCAACGACCCACGTAATAAACCCTTACGACCCATCAAACACCAACGACCCACGTAATAAGCCCTTACGACCCAACAAAAACCAACGACCCACGTAATAAACCCTTACGACCCATCAAACATCAACGACCCACGTAATAAACCCTTACGACCCAACAAATACCAACGACCCACGTAATAAACCCTTACGACCCATCAAACATCAACGACCTACGTAATAAACCCTTACGACCCATCAAACACCAACGACCCACGTAATTAACCCTTACGACCCATCAAACATCAACGACCCACATAAGAAGCCCTTACGACCCATTAAACATCAACGACCCATGTAATAAACCCTTACGACCCAACAAACACCAACGATTCACGTAATTAACCCTTACGACCCATCAAACACCAACGACCCACGTAAGTAACCCTTACGACCTATCAAACATCAACGACCCACGGAATAAACCCTTACGACCCATCAAACACCAACGACCCACGTAATAAGCCCTTACGACCCAACAAATACCAACGACCTACGTAATAAACCCTTACGACCCATCAAACATCAACGACCCACGTAATAAACCCTTTCGACCCAACAAATACCAACGACCCACGTAATAAACCCTTACGACCCATCAAACATCAACGACCCACGTAATAAACCCTTACGACCCATCAAACACCAACGACCCACGTAATTAACCCTTACGACCCATCAAACATCAACGACCCAAACAAATACCCTTACGACCCATCAAACATCAGCGACCCACGTAAGATACCCTTACGATCCAACAAACACCAACAACCCACGTAATTAACCTTTACGACCCAACAAACACCAACGACCCATGTAAGAAACTCTAACGACCCAACAAACACCAACGACCCACGTAATAAACTCTTACGACCCATCAAACATCAACGACCCACGTAATAAACCCTTACGATCCAACAAACACCAACAACCCACGTAATTAACCTTTACGACCCAACAAACACCAACGACCCATGTAAGAAACTCTAACGACCAAACAAACACCAACGACCCACGTAATAAACCCTTACGACCCATCAAACATCAACGACCCACGTAATAAACCCTTACGACCTAACAAATACCAACGACCCATACAAATAACCCATACGATCCATCAAACACCAACGAGCCACACAAATGACCATTTTTTTTCAAACGTGGCAAAAATTAGTTCAGTGACAATCGTAACGTAATGTTCTTTAATTTTTAATAGGTTGGATTCATCTGAACCACCCAATTTATTTTTAATAAGATTAGCGGGCAACACTGTCTAGCGAACCGGCGGACGCACGCGCCACGTGGCGACGCCGCGCGGAAGAATGCCGCTTGGTGTGCTCCGCGACCAAGAGGCGTCGCGCGAAAAGTGTCGCCGGCGTCCGGTCTATGTGCGCCGGCCCTAACTTTTCCCGTTCGATGATAGCAGTTTTGAATGTCGTTTCGTGACGGGCAATCGATTTCAGATAACTATCACGTCGGCCACAACACAATAAATAATTTTAGTTGCATGACCAGTGTCATTGCCTCTATTACAAGGACAACAGTAATTATCATCGATCGAAGGTTAAACGAATGTGTAAATGGATGATAACAAACAACAAAGTATAGTTTCACTTATTTATTCCTTAGAGTGAGAATTAAATTAGGTACATTAGTAATGAACTAGAACGCGTATCGTGTTCTAATATCTTCCAGTTTCTTGGACACTTCGGCCGGGGTGCGCTCGAGGTCGCCAGCGATGGACTTTTGCTTCGACGGCTCTAGAGAGTTGAACTGTTCGCAGAGATCGCCGTCGATAACGTTCTGTAACAAAAGAAACGGAATATCAGTATGGATTGAAGCTTTTCTTGAAAACGCCCGGTACGCAGAATGTCAGGATGGGTGTGACCGAGAATGTCACAAAGGTCTTCTTGTCTTAGTTAGCTCCACTCATGCCACTTGGAATTGCGTGCCAAAATAACTACTCCATACATAAGACATTTTGTGAACGTGACGTTATGCGCAGACGAAAAATTACTCTTTTACATCTAGAGGTTCTTAGCTCTGATCATGCAATTTTTTGGTATTGTATAAGTAGTTGTTCGGTCCAAATACTACGAGCATGCCGACAGCGGCGCGCCCGACTCTCAGGACCACGGCGGGCGGTAGCGGCGCGCGGTCGCCATAACGGCGAGCTCGCGCGCCGCCGCACGTCCGCGCGTTCTCTCACCACAGTGTAACACAGTCACCGCCTCGGGGGGACGGGGACTGTTGACTTACTGTGGATTACTAGTTCATACTCGTAAATATTTGATGCTTATTGCTCACCTTAACTGGGTAATAATAGCTCCTAAATGAAAGATGGTCTCGCCCGCATAGCGGCGAATTTTCGCTCCTCATGTGCATCTCTAGGTGCTGGAAGAAGTCGTGGTCTTCTCGTGAGGTGAAGGGCAGCAACACTCCGAGCGAGCCGCTGATTGTTGCGTACAGAAGCGCTTCAGATCCTCCGGGAATTAGAGTGGCTTTCTGTAACGTTGTGATCGTTTCACCGACGTGGAAGTTGACTACGATATCGCCTTTCTGTGATGCTCCGTTGAGGAGACCTGTGAATAAAAGAAAGTAGTGTTCAGTATGTGTCGATGACAACTAGAGATGATTGTTTTGAATAGGGTTTCTTCAGATAAAAAGGTGGTAATCATTGATTATCATTAGTCTAGCATGTGTGAATTAGAAAGTATCATCATTTACAGTATAACTTGCAACATATTGAAAGAGTTTTAATTTGATTCTCACCTCTGTCCCAGAGAGCTTTGTTCCCGGTGGGGTCCTCGTCGACGTCGTCGGACACGGACTGTGGCAGGCGCATGACGCACACGTTGCCGAACTTGTCGGACATGGCGACCGTGTCGAAGTCCAGGATGCAGCTGTTCGTGATCCACCGCGGGTTGGTGTCGTCCGCGAATATGATGAGTTGGTTCTCTCGCTTCTTGTACTTGACGCATAATACTGATTCTTGGACGTCAGAGACGAATATTCGTTGTCCGACCGTCTTGATGTCCGCAATGAGGTTGGGTATGTGCCGGTTCTCGCACTTGCGGAGTAGTTTTCGCCTCCCGATATCGTATAGGCGCAGCATGCGGCCGACGCCGGCGAGCAGTTTGCCGTTGAAGGCGGCGAGCGCGCCCGGGTACTCGTCTATCGGCGTTTTGTGAAGTAATTCTAATTTCCCTGTGTTGTATATCTGTAACAAAGATTCAGGTGTTGAAATAACTTTGTAATGAAGACATGGACGAGATTATAGATACTATGAAAACCTCAGATCTGGTTAAGGTAATCTTCATGTGTTTCAGAAGATTAGTTGAAGCGATTATGGTTTTTGTCATCATTGGTAGACAGCAGGACGAGAAAGAAGGGATAACTCACGCTTGCATCAATGGTAGAACGATAACAAGGTAGAATGGTCACACTACACACCTTGTAGACATGCAGACTGCCCTCTGTGCAGCTCCGTGGGGAGAGGATCATGTCCTTGGCGACCCCCACTACTAGATGCGGTTGCGGGTCGTTGTGGGCCGCCCAGCGCACCACGCACAGCGACACGGCCGCCTCGTTCTGCTCGAGAGGCAGCTTGAACACGGTGCCGGCCGCGCCGCCCGCCCCAGACACGCCCATGTCCACCACGCGCAGCTGGGACGCCCACATGCCTACGGAAATTAGAGAAATATTTAGTAAGTTCATGATTTGGCATGTTCATTGTTCATGCCCAAAAATATGAAACTGCAAATTTAATTGCATGAAAATTAGAGATGGACTGAATATTCGGTTTATATTCGATATTCGAGATCAACCGAAAATGATAATGTGAAAAGTTATTAAAGGTAGCAAGCGGAGTAGTCCGGCACGATTCAGCGAGTTTTTCGTAAACAAGTAAGGTTCCTCATTGTTTTATTCTTTTCATTGTGATTCCTGCCGAATTATTCAGCCGAATACTCGGCTCGGCAAACTTTTCACAGAATTTGTATTCGGCGAAACCCTGTTCGGTCTATCTCTAATAAAAATAAATACAAATAACAAATTAGTTTTGTCTCCCTAGCTTGAATCAAATGTCTCGCGAGAAGATCATCTGGGATTAACGCTGGGATTTAATCTGGCCACACTTGATTAGAGACAGCGCGCTCGCGGCGTCATCTGCTCTTGCCCATTAAATGTGGCCACAGTATAAAAATATTTAAAATATAAGGTGTATAAAAACAAACTCTAATATTTAAAGGGATGAACCAGCCCGTGCAACTAAACCATTTTCCCCAAGCATCGAACATAGGTCGACATAATTATGAAAAATAATTTTGGCCCCTCATACAAAATGTCTCTCGACAGAGTCAATTTTTGTGGAAAGTCAATTTCTTTTTCTTTTTTGCGACCTACGGTCTTTGGGGAAAGGTGTTAGTTTCATGGGCTGGTCACCCCTTAAAATGTTTGCATTTTATTTTCCTCCTATTTAATAAAATATTAGCAAAGTTCTTATCTAACCTGCTCCAGCTTTAGGCGAGGAGAAAATGCTTTCAGGCAGCACATCTGATAAGAACGCGTCCGCCATTTCGTTAGCCAACTGTTGTTCCTCCGGCGCGCCGCCCGCCGCCGCCTCGCGCATCTCTTGCGCCATCTGTACCCTGAAAGGTTATAAACTTGAGTATCCAGGTAAAGATAAAGAAAGTTGTGGGGTTGTGTTGGTAAAATCAGTACTGCAGGGTAATCGACATAATGATTCAGGTTTGTGTGTTAGTTGTCATCATTTAGATAGTAATTTATTAGCTGGTTTGAACTATCAGTCAACGTAATCTGAACATCGGACAAAAAGTTTCTGCGATATGCGACGTAGGTTTGCCGACATGCATTGTAGGAATGATGTGGAGAGTTAACCCACGTGACTTCCAAATCAGTCCAATAATTTACTTAATTTGCCGTTCAACGTAAACTTTGTATGGGCAAAAGGAATAACTACTCTGGTATTTTTAAGAAGTCATAAAAGAATTACTCATTTGAGGACTTTTTCCCCATACAAAGTTTACGTTGAACGGCAAATTATGTAATTTATCTGCTCATTTACCTCCGCTGTTTCTTGGTCTCCTCCGTGTAGGCGTTGTGGTCGGTCTCGATGACGACAATATGGTTGTTGTCGGGGTTGACGACGAACTTGCGCGGCGTGTACTCTAGAGGGACGTGCATCTGGTTGAACACCGCGCCCAGCTTCTCCAGCGCCAAGATACGCAGCGTGTTGGATGAGATCGCGACTATACCCTCCGCGCATTGCTCTGGGAAAGAAAGACGATATTGAGTGAAATTTTACTAGTGACCGATAGCGAAAACTCAAAACCGGCTGGTGATAAGGAACCACTTTCCCCAAGGAACATAGGTCGAAATATGAAAAATAAAAATTGGACAGCCTGAGTCATCTAATCGGCAATTTTTTATAGGATATTTCCTTTTCAAATCTCGACCCATATTCCATGTGGAAAGTTGTTCAGTTTTATAAATACCCTGACCTTCCTATGGAATCTCAATTTTGATTAAGGACTTTTGATTTATCGTGAAGTGCCACTTTATAAGCATGCCCATTTCTATCCGTAGGTGTCTTCAGACAACTCAAGGATAAATCTATGATAAGTATTTCTAGTGAAAATAACATCTTAAAAGCAGCAAGCATTTCCAGCAGTATTTAGTCCAGATCTGATGATTCAACTTTGTACGATTTTTGTAAACAAGGATTATTCAAATCATAAAATATTTGTTGCGAAATGCAGTTAAAACCATAACTTTACGGCGCATGCACTTTAGATACGATCATTTAGCGACATGCTCAGTGGTTTTATAACATCTACAGAGGAAATGCATTACGAAATCGGATGTACTAACAAGGTAATAAAATAATGTCTACACTTATATGATAAGAGGACTTTTTGTCTGTAATTTCTAAAATTAACTACTGTAACCAAGAAAATTTAACAATTAGAAATCTAAAACATCACTGAGTAAAGTTATAAATTTATAATATAGCCCCCATCAAAAGTCTTTGCAAGTTCAGGTTTTGTTAGATTATCAGAGATTATTTAGGAATACATTTCTGATTTAGTTTAATAGTGGGTATGACGAGGTTAATAAGTCATTCCATAAATATTTTAAATTCAAATAAAATTTTCGTAGGTCTTGTGTTGTTTTTGACAATGTAAACGAAAGGTCAGGGTTTCTGATGAGAAGTGTATGTTTGTCCACAGCATGGTTTGGCCACCTTCACGGCCTGAGCGGCTCCAGTTTGGCTATGGAATATGCAGAGTGCCCCTTCGACCTTGCGGGAAGGGGCTCTGCTCTGCGACGTTGTGGGCTTATCACTGTATGGGACAGCTACGCACCACTCTCACAAGGCATCACCCGAAGGCGACGCCAAGCAAACACGTCGGTGTATAAAATAAAATATGATGCGGAATAGATTCAGTACAGAAGGTGTTCCATGAATTTGAAAAGGCGCAACCGAGCGCTATATTCTACACAAAAACTATTAAAAAATAACAATGGGCTCCTAAAACATTGTACTATACAGAAATGCACCCTTCTTAAAATCCTACAGAAAGTCAATTTGTTTTGCATTTTGACGACTGCTTGTGGACGACGGTAGAAGTAAGTTACGAAGACGGAAGAAGTACATTGACATTTCCCTAATCTACAGAATTTTAGATAAATAGATAGTTAGGTACCTGAGCTGAATCCGGCCGCGTACTCGAGGCACTCGTATGAGAGCGGCGTGAGATGGAAGCGGTTCTGGTAGTGGTAGCCGAGCCACGTGCGCGACGACACCGCCAGCACCGCCTCCGCGCCCTGCACGCGCACCTTGAACAGCTTCACCGCGCGGGAACCCAAATACCTGCCAAATAAAATTGCCTTTACAAAATACGAAGAGATTTTGACAAGAATTCAAGTGGTTACTTTTAGTATCAGATATGTAAATTGTTTTCGCCACAGTTATCAGATGAAACACGGATATAGGTAACATCATTTAGTTTTATAAGCAGCGCGAAAGAATAAACGAAATGTAAATGGCGGCCGGATGTCATTGTCCCTCGCTCTAACATATATTTTTACATGCACTATGAAATGGAAGCAAAAACATAATAATCAGTTTGTGTTTGGTGTGTTTTTGTTTGAAGCGCAGTGTTTTTAGATGTTAAAATCAAGAAAAACAGATTCTCAAAGCAAGGCAAAGTTCTACAAAGTGATACCCGAAAAATAATCTAAAGAAGCAGCCGCCATTCACAGATAGTTTCTTCAAACGCAGGGCTCATACAAATTAATTTTTTTTATGGATGTTTCAAAGACATACCTCGTTCTAGTATCAGCTAAGTCCCCACTGACGGAGTCTAGCGTAGTTCTCAGTAGTACTCCGTTGCTCAAGCCGATATTGAGATGCAGGGCTGATTTGGCTCCGCTTTCGAACGGCTGTTCTACTATACACAGAGATTCCGCTCCGGCTGGCAAAGCTTGCATAGATCTTGGTGACAGGCAGTCCTACAAAAATGTTTTCAGGGTTATTTTTGAAGCTAGGTACTTGAAGTATGTTTTTGAGTAATGTTTTGTCAGAAATTAGTGAATAACGCATTTTTGGGTTGTTGTAATCAAAGATACTCAGAGGTGTCCTTGTATCATCATAGATATATTTTAAACTATTACCTATGTTACTTTGAAACATTGTACTTTATACTTACAGATGGGTCCAAAGAGATGATTCTGACGGTGTTGTCATTGAGGCCGACGGCGAGAAACCAGGCGCGCTGTTCGCCCGCTGCTACCGACCCCAGCGCCATACATGACACGTCGGACGACAGTTTCTTTCTCTCTGTGTATTCATTTAGTTGCCCTGTCTGAAAAACAACAGCTAATGTTACACAGCTGTGCAAATAGTCTCAAAAATAAATAATTTCGTAAGTAAATAATTGTCCACGGCATGGTTTGGCCACCTTCACGGCCTGAGCGGCTCCAGTTTGGCTATGGAATATGCCGAGTGCCCCTTCGACCTTGCGGGAAGGGGCTCTGCTCTACGACGTTGTGGGCTCATCACTGTATGGGACAGCTACGCGCCACTCTCACAAGGCATCACCCGAAGGCGACACCAAGCAAACACGTCGGTATTTTGTTTTGTAAATAAATTTGTAGGTGACTATAGCAAGTATGGTAAGCTTTTGTCATCATATTCTTATTATTCAGAAATCTGGATACTTACGGGGTCCATTTCGAAGTAGACGAGCTCGCCGCCCGTAAGCGCAATGACGACCTGTCGCTGGTTGACGGCGCACTTGACGATGGTCTTCTTGCCGGGCGCCTTCCATTCGTTCACACGCTTGTCCTGGCGGATATGACGGATTCCGTCTGGGTACACCTGCAAAACAGCTAAGATTAGTATGAATCCAAAATTTTACTGAATATTATTTAACACGTTCGCTGCTGAGCGATTTTTAGTACAAAGCCCGCCGTGCTGACGAATCGCGCCTTGTAGGTGCGCCCGCACGGCCGTCGCGTCTAAATCAAGATTTTGCTACAGCTGTGCGGGCGCACCTACCAGGCGAGTCCAATTGTGTTACACCAGTGCGGCGCACCTACCGGGCGCCTTTACCTACATTGCCCAGTCAATGTACAGTGTGTACCATAATACATTATTATAATGCATTACACGGCATGCTGTTTTCGATTAAAATCCGATAACAGTCCGATAAGTGTCAGTGGATAAGTCCGAATACCAAAAAAAAAGTCCGTATAATAGATTTAGGCGGTTTCATTCAAGTATTTTTACACAGTTTTTTTTACGGACCGTAAAAATAAATTTAACAAAAGAGTTGGAAAATCATAATTACCGATGCGAAGTGAGGTGACCGCATTAAACGAAAATAATAGATCTAGGTAGTTAATTTTGCTGCTGTATTATGTTTGTACTTACACATACAAATTTGAGCGATTAAATATTTTTTTAACAAACTATATTGATTGGCTCCCAATCCCAGCTCGACATGCAGCTTTTTCTAGTTAAAGTGGTGAAACGCGCTTGGCGAGTGCATGCGCACTGGCGTATATCTGCGAGCACTCGCGCTGCGAGTGCGCCGTACAGTCGTTACTGGAACGCCAGGCGGGTGCGGCAGTATGGTCGTCACGGTACGCTCCACCTACCTGGCGCGTTTTCAGCAGGGAACGTGTTAATAAAGATTTATGACACTATAACGAGCGGCCCGTTAGAGGTGTTACCAGGTGCAACTCATTCTTTTTCCCAGCATGTGTTATGATATTACATATAATCCTTCTCCTTGAATCACTATCTATTACAAAAATCCGTTGTGTTAGTGATTTTTACGACAGACACGACAGGCAGGTAGACAGACAGACCAGCCAGAGAAACGCAAAAAGCGATTTCTTTTATACTATGTATTGACGATTGATTTGACTGAATGTTCTAGGAATCATCTCATTTGCACGCGTGGATCTCTGCGCTCATTCGCGTATGAAACTGCCAAATATTTTACAAAACGATGCATAATTCTGTGCACTGTTTAGTTACCTGCACCAGTGCGTCAGCGCCGAGCGCGTGGCAGGAGAGCGTGGGCGTGGTGCCGAGGAAGCCGGAGTCCGTCACTTCTTCAACAGTCTCCCCGATGGACAGCACGAGCGTCGCGTTCACGAACGACACTATGATGTACGAGTCATACTCCTCTGCAAATAAACAAAGCAACACGGTAAAATACAATCGCGCGTCCAAAAGAGACTAAGTGTGAAGACACAGTACGACCGAAATTCGGCGGTTGAATTCCGTCAGTTTTCGGTTGGGATAACAACTATAAGCGCCGAAATTACGTACAAATCACGCCGAATTATTCGGATCGAAATTCAGCGGCGTAATTTCGGCTAAAGTGTCATACGTAACGTAAATAACATTGCTGGCGTAATTGCTCCGAATTCCGTCGCGTAATTTCGGTCGTAGTGTGTCTAGACACTAAATATCAATTCTTCGTAGGCAGCTACTTCCGGACAGATTCCCGATGCCTACCTTCGCGTCAGTCGACCGTCTCAATGCACGCCGATAGGAGACTCTGAAAAGAAAAACCACTGGTGTTTATGTATGACAAACAACCAGGGTTTTATTAGTAACTTGTTGATAAGAGGAGCGATTCATAAGTGGTTGATAGTGACGTCACAGTTTATCAGCAACACGGACCAAATGTTTATAATCATTATGCTCCTGTCGTCGTGGTTATCTTCGGGACTTTGGGAAGCATTTCGCGTACCTACCTACTTCAGTTCGGTAGCTTACTTCAAAACAAATTCCTAACATTTCTACGCCCCATGTATTAAAATTCATAACAAACTTACCGTCCTTATGCCGCCGGACCGTCCACACGGCGTTTGGGGAACCGGGAAGTTCTGACACCGCCATCTCGGCCACTTCCAAACCGTGTCTTAGTGCGCGTAGCGAGGACCGCGGGCCGCGACCACACGCCAGGTACACTTGCGGTGTGTCCTCACCGGCTAAGTCCGCCACGTGACTGGCTGCAGACAAAATACACATGTAAATGATCCTTTACAGATAAAAAGGCGAAAGAATTTGAATTTTTATAATCATAGGGTGTGTGTAGTGACTTCATTACCATAGATACCGCAGTAACTATGTCAGACAACGACTCATAGCTAATCATTTTATCCCCACAAAAAACAGCCCAGTTATTGATAAAACCTTACCTAGAATAGGCGACAGTGAATCCAGTTCATCAACCAACACCAAGTTTCTGAGTGGACGAGGCGCAAAGAAGAATGTGTCGCCCTCTTCCAGAGGCATTGCTGAACTGAACTCGGGTTCATCATCTTCATCACCCAAGTGGGCTATTTGGTACAAGTAGCTGTAAGAAAAAGAAAAGAAATTAGGTTAGGTGGCATTTTACACACATTTGAAAACAGTTAAATTAGCAATCAGAGGAAAAGTTGTCCATCTCCACTCAGTGTGCACTTCCCCATGAGTAAAGAAGGACCTTGGTTCAGAGATGTTTGTTCTAGCATGTATATTGGAGTGAGAAAGGTACAGAACCCAACACACAACGATCTACATGCAAAGCCATGTAGTTACATCAGATACTTACTGGTTGCCAAACTCGCAAGCCACGAAAAGGAACCCAGTCTTCAAAACACACATTGCTGTTGCAACTGGAACTGTGTCAAAGTATTTCAACTTGATCTCTGTGACCATATCCTCATCAGTCTCTATTGTGATTTTGAAAATGTCTCCCTGCTCAGTCTGTGCCAGGAAGAAGAACATTGACTTGGTTTTGTGTGTGGCTGAGCAGACAAATATCATGCCTCTTTCTGGATCATCAAGATCATTTCTCCGTCGAGGAATTGGACATCGGATGTCATGCTGGTCGCCCAAGTTCTTGTATGTGAGGTAGTTTTCTGAACAGATGAGAACTCCTGATGGCCCATCATTGCCTCCAGGTACTGTGATCAAGAAGTTTGCGTGTTCTTCTAAAGGTTCAGAGTACTTTCTGACCACATGGTTCAATCCTAAGTCTAATTCGTAGAATGTGAGTGTCTGTTGTGTTTTTTGTGCTGCTTCACCAGTGGGGTCGGAGTCTGCTTCTTCATAGTCAATCTCCAGGCAGGCAAACATGGGGTTCTCAAACCCTACATCCACTCCTACCATGTGGTAGACGAGTGTGTTTGATTTGTGTGCTTCTAGTGGGGAGGAAATTGTTAATCTAGCTTCAGCATCTCTGTTCAAAATGTATACAAGTTTCTGCTTTTCAATTGCACCTGAAAGAAATTTATCAAATTAGAACTGATATAAATCAAAAGATAAAGAATAGTGTGAAGAATTTAGGTATTCATAAGTGGTTTTGGGTAACGTCACAGTTAGTCAGCAACACGGACCAAATGAGTATAATCATTATGTTGTGTGATAGTTTCAAATAGGTCACAGTATAAAGAATTTGAATAAAAATATACCTATCATTACAGCTCTGCCTTTGGGGTCAATGGCAAGATATTGTCCGGGAACAATCCGTCGGCATCCTGACTTGCCAAATGTCTCCTGGTGAACCTTTTCTAGTATGTTCTTAGCGGGAATGTATTCTAATATCACAATGCGGCCAGAGTCTGATCCAATCACTATGTAATCTGGAATATAACAATAGGGAATTAATACAGAGTCTCATATTCAAGAACTGTACGTGATAGGGCATGAAATTAAAATGTGCCATCACTAGGTACATCCAAGCATCCACATGGGACTACCCAGAGCGACGCGTTGGCATTCTGTTCTTTGCACCTAGTTATCCCATACTCCCCTTTTGTTAGGGGCATGGAGCAAGACGATGCAGTAGTTTGAGGTTAGAATGGTAAGGTTACAAGTACCACACCCACCACGCGGCCGCATAGGTTATTTCAATCCACGTGCTAACAGTATAGAAATAAATGAGGTCAATTACCTTTCGTGCCGCCGGTGAGCCTGAATGACATCATAGACCGGATAATTCCGAATATTTCCACCTTCATCAGCGTATGAACTTTGCCGGTGTTGGGGTCTGGCCGCAGGAGTTCCAACGTTTTGCCACGTGATATGATTATCTCCTGCTGCTTGGTGCCCGAGAAGTTGCCGTGGACAGCATGTGTGATGGCTGTTGAGCCTTGCAGAGTCAAATTGTAAAGATACATCTTGCCGGCTTTATCCTATGCCTGGGAAAAAAAGAGATATTCTTTACAAATCATAACTTTATAGAAATAGGAAGTTGCAGGTTTCAGAAAAAGAAAAATTGTAAGGCTCGTAACTGACGAAAACAGAGAACTTGCTGTGTTTTCGAATGGGTGAGCATAATTTTCTATAGCACCCTATAAACGACCACGATTGATAAAAATCTACCGTGGAGATACCAAGTGCATAAAAATAATATCACACAAGAGACAACTTCAATATGAATATAAATATTTTCAACTTACCGGTGCAATTATACGAAAGATTGCCTCAGAGCGGCTTGATGTAAATTTTATCACTATAAAATCGGCTTCTATAGTTCAGCAACAGCAAAATGGCGCCGTGAAAATGTGCCATCTTGCTTTGATCCGACGAATCACTTGCAGCCACTACAGCGGACCAATCAAAATGAAGCATTTTCCAACATGGCGACGACTTTTATAACTTTAGTGTTACCATTTAAAAAAATATAAGTTGTTACAGTTATGCTGCTATTCGACAAAAGATGGCGCTGTGCAAGCATTTTTAGCGACATCTATTCTAAAAACTTTACAACTAACTATGTCGTCACCTCCATGTTAAAGTAACGAATCTGCAAAAATCACTTTTTTCAGGAGAGCTAAAAACGTCTTGTTTTTAATTTTTGAAATATGCGCCATTAACTTTTGCCAATGTAAAATTACTTTAGGTTTATGAAATTACAAGCCCTGTCATATGATTTATGCCAATATTAATTTTAATCATTAAATAAGGAAATAATGCACATTCGTTAGTTTTGACAACATATAGAAACCTGAAAAATATCCCATTTTGGACCATGACAAACTTACGAAAGTGGCATATTCGCTAGTTTGCATCAAACATTTTCATTTTTTAGGCGTGCATTTTTACGAATCTTCATAGATATAAAAATATTTTTTTAGGAAAGTATTGTTTTATTCCTAATTACCTATTTAAAGTAAACACAAAATAAAATATTAGTGTTAAAAATATTTTTTTCTTGTTAACCCTTTCAATACCATTGACTCTAAGGACTAGCAGAGTATTTTAAATGAGAATTATTCTTCTTCTTTTTGTCGAATCAATAGAGATCTTGTCAAATTTTGCGTGCCCAAAATTCGGCCAGCCTAACCGCTTCTGTGGTAGCGGCCATCAGGTCTTCGCGCGTGCAGGTGCTGGGGCACGCGGAGCAGGAAGTAAGGTGGGCCATAGTCTGGGGGGAGGCACTCACACGTGTTGTTGGGGCTGTCAGTGTAGCTCCACCTGACCAGACTGTCTTTGCAGCGATCGACCTGGACCCTTAATCTGTTTAGTGACTTCCAGGTCAGCCATGACAAGTCGTGACCAGGGGGGAGACTTTTCTTCGGAGGTAGTAGTGGAGTGGGCGCCTTTTCTTTCCAAAGGTCGAGTCTCTCGACTGAGATGGGTTGTCTGTTGCCGGTGGATTCACTCTGTGCAAGAAGCTTCGGCGGCTAGAGAGCCTTTGCGGTGCAGGGGAGCATTCGAACATTGGGTGTCGGGGATCTTGTTTTTTTTTTACCCATTTCGACAGAACTGGCCACTTCTCTGCGGGTTTCAGGTGGGGCGATCCCTCTAAGCGGATAAAGCATACTCAGCGAGATCAGCTTTAAGCAGCCCGTAATAATCCGACAGGTTTGATTCACTACTATATCCACTTGCTTGGCGTGTGCTGATCGGCTCCACACCGGGTAGGCATATTCGCCGGTTGAAAAGCACACTGTCAGCCCAGTCGTCCGTAGTACTGTTGGTGAGGCTCCCCATTCGGTGGACGTTAGTCGATGAAGGAGGTTATTTCGGCTGGTGACTTTTCCTCACACCTTCACAATTTGCCTTGTAAGTTAATGCCCTGTCAAGAGTCACTCCTGGGTACCTCGGATGCGCACAGTGAGCGATTGGCACTCCTTCCCACGATACGTTGAGGGTGCTGTTGGCCTGATGATTACGCAGATGGAAGGCGCAAGTCTGCGTCTTTGCAGGCTTCAGTGCATTATCAACGTAGTACTGGTTTAGAGCTGTTAGTGCAGCCGTAAGGTGTCTTTCTACTTCTTCAAACGACTTAGCTTGCGAAGCTAGGGCCAGATCATCAGCGTAATCAGCGTTTATTTTTTTTATTTTACTTTTACTTTTTATATTTACCTACATATTCCAAAAGATTGGTAGCACACTAATTTAATTTTTATAACCTCGTACGTATCATGAATAGAAGGGGAAGGCCTGATGACCTATATTACAGGTTTTTCTAAACTTAGTTTAGGCATCAGCCCTCCACAAAAAAATTGTATCACGATTTAATGTACATGTTAAATTTGTAAACATTTTGTGGTGTGGAAATAAATATATTTTTGTGTGTTTGTTTTTTGTAAATAAAACGGTGCGTGTAGGCAGTAGATGGATGTTAAATAAGAGAGGGGCGAGAACACTTTCCTGAGGAAGGCGTTTTTCTGAGATCGCCATATACTTTTGTCCCCTGGCAGGTGCACTTAAAACCGGCGGTTATAGAGCAATTCGCTGAGAAACTTTGCAAAATTTTGATCTTTATCGTTTCGCCCACTTTCCAGGGTAGTCTCTATAGGTTCACGGTATCGGAGGCAGCAGACAAGTCGACAAATGCCGCTCCAGTTACGTAACCACTCTCGAACCCGTCTTCGATATGCTGCGTGAGATTTAGGGTTTGATTGCAGCATGACTTGCCTGACCTAAAACCTGCCTGCTCCGGTATAAGTTTGGGATCAACGATGTTTGTGAGGAGGTTGCGAAGCATACGCTCAAACAGTTTGTATAAATGCCACAGCAAAGAGATGGGTAGCTTTTCGGATCGTTACTCGGTTTTCCTGGTTTCAGTAATGCAAGAATTTTGGACTTTATCCATAGCCGGGGGATTTTAGCCATAGCAAGGCAGCCATTGAAAAGCTGTAGTAGACATGAGACAGCAACGGGGCGTAGATGTTAGATTTGCTCAACAGAGAAATTGTCAACGCCTGAGGCTTTACCATCTTTTAGGGTTTGATAGCTCTGACCATATCCCCCAGAACAAAAGGCTTGCTTATAGCGTCATTGTTTGATCTAGCGTGAGTCTGCGAGGGGATCCTTCTCGGTTGCTTTAAGGGTTTACCGTTTAGTAGCAATTGGTGCGCTATTTGATTAGCCAAAACTAGGTTAGGAGTAGAGGCTTGTGGGAGTTCACTTGTAAGACTTCGTATGGTTGGCCATGCTTTTTTGCTGTTGTGCGTCATGTTGATGCTGGTTATGATTCTGAACCATTTTGCGCGGCGTGACTTCGCTGATTTGTGACATTGGTTGTTCTCCTAGCTGCAGGGTTTCCTCGGAAAAAGGATCATTGTTGAAAGCGGCGTCGTATAGCTTCAGTAAACCGACTGATTCACCCTGGAGACCTAGGATATAAGATGTATAACAACCCCTGGGGATGAATTACCTGGACGTGGTGGCAACTATGGCGACAAACAGATTGTATTTTTTAGGATCTGGTGGAAGATTTAGACATTTTTCGTCTATGGCGTAGGCGTACTGTTCCCAGTTTGCCTTCGTGTAGTTAAAACGGCGTCTGAAGGGTACAGTGACAGGGCAAACAACCGGGCGGATGAGACAAAGTAGGGCCCTATGTTGGGTTCGAGGTATCGGTTGGGATACATATTTCAGTGCTTGAGAGCTGATACCTGAGCTAGTAAATACGAGGTTCGGGTCGTAAAATAAATTAAAATGTATTAGGAAAAAGTCGCGAATGTGTGCTGATTTTCTTAAAAATTCATAATGTACCATAGTAAATATTCTAATCTGCCACATTCGGAAATTTGCTACAGCGAAATACTCATTGCGACAAGCATGAGGCTGTAGCAAATTTACAAATACGACAAATTCATTACTTTACTATGGTGAAAATATTTTTTGCCTATATCAGATAACATAGCAAACATGCGAATATGACAGATTCGTTAGTTTGCAATGGTGAAAATAATAATTTTGCCTATATCAAATACTATAGCAAACATGCGAATATGACATTTTCGTTAGTTTACAATGGTGAAAACAATGATATCGCCCAAATTAAATACCATAGAAAAACAGCGAATATGGCATTCGTAAAATTACCATGGTCAATTTTAAAAAAATGCAGCAAATTCGCAAGTTTACTACGTGGTAATTCCTGAACGAAAGCAGATAGAGATATGAAACTTTGCCAGGACGTGCAACTGACATTTGTGACTAGTGTCCCGTAAAAAACCCGATTTCTCAAAATTGGCAGATTCGTTACTTTAACATGGAGGTGACGATGTCTACTCGTTCATAGATGGCGCTAATCACACCACTAGCGACGTCTACTGGACATTATAGGTACTTCTGTTAACTACTAAAACTCAACAGATGGCATTTGTAGCGTCTTGATTTTCAGCTCGATTTTCAGACTGAAAGTAGAATGAAATTAAAATGTAAAATGAAATAAATGACTACGTAAAAAGTGTTGTAGATTTAGTATTTTGTAAGTTTGTTTTTTACTATTTTGTATGTTTTTGTTCAATAAACTGGAAAATCACATACATGTAGCCAAGGAGCATGGAGAATGGAGACTTCCTTGATAGAGTAGAACTACACAGTTAAAAGAACTAGGTAGTATATTTTTGTTGCACTTGAAAATATTTGCCTTGGCATGGATAACATGGTGGTAATTTTATTTAGCACAAAAAGTAAGTGAAGAAAGTCTGAAAATTAGTACTGTAAGTACCAGGGGGGTCAAAATTATTCTCCAAACACTTTAATAAAAGATTTTGTCATAATGAGGTGGTAGCTTAGGATGTCTATAATCTAGAGAGACGTGTGGTAGCGGCTAAGAATACTGCCACCAACTATTCCACTCAGGATGTTTCGTAAAAAGCGACGTAGAGTTTTTGACCTCGGCTGAAAATCTGTTGACTATCATGGTCAACCGCATGGTTGCGGTGATATCACCTACAATAGCATTCCCAAAAAGGATTGACGTCAGGCAGGCCGGTAGGTCATAAAACCGAATCCTTTTGCTACATGATTTTGTGTTCTAACAATACACGTTGAGCCGACCGCAACAAGGCAGGAAGATAATGATGATGTCTATAATCTAGATTTTTTCTTTGGACCGCTTTAAGAGGGACGAAACGACACCCTGTAGGTTGATATAGCCTTTTCAGGCCAACATCCCAAATTACCTATCTACACTACATACGGTTTGAAAAAGTTAAAACTGAACTTCTAAAAGAATTTGTAGCGAAGTAGCTTAACATCTGTTTGAATTTATCCAAGATGTTTCCTCAACTTTGTCACTGTTTGTCGCAAAACACAAAAGCTACAACGCACACCTGAAGCCTACAGTCACCAACGAGATTTAAAATTCCAATGCTTATTTGTGTAGGTTTTGAAAAGGCCGCATTGTGGCGCGTCTTTTAATTCTATTTTCTGGCCGCGCCGGCTCACAATGTATCGGTTCGGTCGCGCACCTGAGTATGCCGGGCATACATTATGGCTGCCCAAGTGGCCAAGTGAGCCCACCTATACGATGCTGTACTTTTCGAGACATTTCACTTTGACTCGCCGCTCGCCGGTTTTATCTCTATCAGCCACTCTGCTATCGCGAGTTAGCGGATGTGCTAAGTTTGTGGCAAAAACTGGTCTTGCTTTTTTGAGAAACCCTGTATTATGTTGCGTAGTAGTTATGGTACATAACTCATGTACCTACCTAAATAAGTACGAGCGCTAATAGGAGATTTAATAGTTTTTACTATTTTACAAAAATAAATGGACATACTTATTTTGTAAATGTAGAGTCGATAGACGTGCCGGCAGAATTATACCTAATACCTATGTATGGTAAAATTACTCCATTCTATTGTAGTCCTCATTCGTAGTCCGTTGAAGGATTTTCCTCATCACTGCGGTTATTTTTAGCCCACGAGAATAATGAGGCGAATTCCATTTACCTAGCTCAGTTATTGAAGCATAGCGCTCGGTCAATTAGTAGCATGAGCATGACCATAGCGACCTATGGAGATGACGCATTGATTTTCTCGATGTCCATTGCTGGCAAGGCTAAATGGCTAAAAGGAGTAAAATGCTGTTGGTCTGTAAGCACTGTGTGCTTGGATCGTGTTAGGAAGGTTTGGGACAACATGACAAATCGCTAAGATAAACGCAGAAAAATATCACCTTCTGAAAACAGATGTTTCACGGGCCCTGCTTGCCTCTGCCTGCACCAGTCAGCAATATCCAGCCATAGATGGCCAGGTCTGTGAACATGTCCATGTAGTAGGTAACGGTAAGTAAGCATAACTTTTTTACCCATAGAGAACTAAGTGTTCAGTTCTGATTAGGGAGTGCAATCTCGGTATTGCGAGATCTCGAAATACCGAGATCTCGCACTAATTTTGCAAGATTAATCTTGCACCCAAAATCACGCGCGATCTCGCAAGATTTGCAAGATTGGACAGCAACGCATTCCATGACCATTCAAGAGCATGGTTCCTTTTTGATAAACAATTAAGACAAGAAATTAATCTCTACGAATCAGGTGGGGCAAAAGGGCAGCATTTGCAGTCAGCTTACCAATGCTTATCATTATCATCAGTAGTGCCAACAAGTGTAGAAGCTGAACGGGCTTTTTCTGCTGCTGGGTAGATATATCGACCGAAGCATCCGAAGCCAGTTGGCTGACCACACGCTAGATATCTTGTGTTTTCAAAGAAGTTTTATTCCAAAATAACCATTAATTTTATATAATAAATGTTTCGTTTTTTTCTAATCTACAAATATTTTAAGGGGTGAACCAGCCCATGAAATTATATAACTTTCCCCAAGGAACATAGGTCGAAATATGAAAATAAAATATAGACCACCCATACAAATTGACTCGGTCGGCTGGTACATTTTGTATGGGAGGTCCAAAAACTTTTTTCATATTTCGACCTATGTTCCTTAGAGAAATGCCGTGTGGTGCCGGCAGAGTAGAATATCAACACCCCCTCTCTTCCCGTGGGGATCGTAAGAGGCGACCGAGGGATAAACCCGACCCAAACAGCCAGGGCCAACCGTATGGTGGCGGTTCATCCACCACAAAGGCATTCCCAAGGAGGGTTGACGTCTGGTAGGCGGCCGGTCGTAAAATTAAGCCAAATCCTTTGCGATTTTGTTTTAAACAGAACGTGTTGCGCCGACCCCAAGTGATTGGGATAAGGGCAGGAAGATGATGATGTTCCTTAGAGAAAGTTTTCAGTTTCATGGTCTGGTTCACCCCTTAAAATATTTGCAGTTGATTTTTTTACATACTGTATATCTTGTTTCATTAATTTGCTCTTAGAATAATAAATTTAACAGGCTTCAATAAAATATTTATAAAATTAAATCGAATACTTGTAAATTTGCGAGATCTTGCAAAATACCCAGATCTTGCGAGATTAGACGTCTTCAATCTTGCAAATACCGAGATTGAAGATGTTGCTGCAAGATTGCACTCCCTAGTTCTGATGGATGAACTAGCAATGTACATACACTCAGCAGGCCATGTCTCTCGCGGAAGGAGCCTTGGGCTATCTTGCGGCCGCGGTCGGGTCACGCCGTGCGCGGGCGGCTGTGGGCAGACAGACGCACGTGTGCTCTTGCGCAGGTACAGAACATGTACCTACCTTCCCACTGAATAAGAGAGTATGGTAGGTATAGCTAGAAGTTGTGTTTAGCTGGCTATGGATGATATGAGGATCTTCTGCGTTACGCAATAGAGTTTAACATTTTGTTCTTTTACCATAAATAGTAACGGTTAATGATATTCAAAGTTCGATAAATCATGCATATTCAATAACCTGCCGCCAGTGAAAACTGGCCTATAAAGAGCTTAATTGCACGATATGAAATTATAATAAGCTGCTGGTGAACCGGCGCTATCGATCAGCTGTGTTCGGTGGCTAGCAATTAGGGCAACACCGGTAGCCAATATCGATTTTAATATCGATCTCGAGATTAGAACACAGCCGCCAACTGTTCCAGCCGATTAATAAGGTATCGAGACTGACACTCTGTTTGTTAATAGGTAATTATTCCTTATGCCGTTATATTAGCGAACGGCTTGCCTAATTTGCAACTGATATCCTTGCAGCTGCTTGCTTTGATACAGTATCTCTGAAACTATATCTTCTTAAGTTGCCAGTTCGCTCGCAATATGTTACGTGTTTTGTTTCTCTTGCTTGTAATGCCGTAGCTGGCATGTAGAGTGGTTGCCGATCCGATAATACATCTGGTCTGATGGATAGACGGATATGTATGCGTTCGCGCAGCTTTCGCGCCTTTTAAATTACCGCTCGCTTTATCTGCTCGCGAGTTATGTGCGAGATAGCGAGCGAGTGAGTTACTCCCTCCAGTGCGCTACTTGCAGCTAGTGGGCGGATTAATCTTCTTCACAATCTCACTGGCGGCAAGCAGAATAATTGTTATGCTCTGAACTTGGCAGGCTCGCCGCCTACACGCTGCTCTACGAAACTGGATATCGGATTTCATACTTTACGCCCGTCTCGTTAGTCTCTCGGTTTACTGCCAGCATTAAACCGATCCCGGTACTTTATGGTTTAGTTGTGTACTGAGGTGGTCACAGTCGTAGTCGTAGCGATTTGCATACGGTCACTTACCGACCTCAGTCATACGGCTATAAGTAACGGTATTTAGAAAGTTTGTGTAGGATCAAACGATACACATCGAAATGCTAATGTACTTATGTACGGTACTGAGACAAGGGACATCGCTTGATATTTATTACAGAACAAATGACTGCTGAGAAATTACACGGGTCATAAACTATGGAGAGGACAGTGAACATTCGTAAGTACCTACCAGATGAATTTCGCTGCGGAAATGAACTATGTTTATGTCGCAATGGGATCATAGAGATTAGAAGTTTATTACCAAGAACAACATTCCTGGATAGTTGAGATTTGTTGCTTGCCTTGTTGACCAGTATCTATAATAATATAATCTATCTTACCAACTAACAACTAATACCTATAATCTACAATAGGAGAGCAGAATATTGCTGCCTGTATTACATTGTTAACTTGATTTTAATTCTTTACTCTAGAGAGGATGATCATCACACACTGCCTTTACATTTGTGAGCACTTGGCATATGTAGAGGTGGTACACTTAGGAAAATATATAGAAAATGGCGCAGATACGAGTATTGTGTGTTGTATATCCAACCCATTGTTTCTCACTCCCATCCAGCCAGTGACCATAAACCATGGTCACAATTGTAACTAGAAATGTACCTACTTACTTTCCATAGTCCACCACAGCCGATGATGACCACGGCTGACTCAAACTGTTTGGAGACGGCGCGTGTCATCCTCTTTGTCCGTAATGTTTTTAAACATGGATTCGTCGAAAATATAGCTATTGTACAGGCAGGGTCCGTGTTTATTGAAGCCATTTGATGTGTTGATAGAATGGCCGACGTGCGTCATTCGCACACACGTTTCGGTTCGGCAAAACATTACTGTTAGACATAATATTTGGTTCTCTTGATACATTCGCTGATTTGTTGGGCTAAATCGCACTATTGCTTCGCAAAAATGCTACTGCGAGCTGACGATTTACCATAAAGTTCACTATTATTTCTACGCGACTATCTAAGTGTTATGCGACCTTTAAAGATGGTTGTGTTGGTAGAACTTGCACTTGAAAATAAGGTACTTATGACAGTAGAACTTTATTTGATAGTACCTAAATACTTACCAGAACAACTCTAGCTGTAGGTAACCTCTCTGTATGATCCCTACATTGTGCTTCATGTCGGTGTATGGGAATGCAATATGACGAACCCTAATCCGGAGTAAACATACCGCCCGCTAGTAGTACCTACAAAATATTAGGTTTGATTGGCTAGGGTTGCGAAATTTTAAACAATTTAAAGTTTAGTTTTGTAGAATTGCGATATTTTTATGTAAAACACATTTTGTAATACTTGATTGTTGTAAGAGATTGGAGAAACCGAAGAAGCACTTCACAGACAAGAATCCAAGTCTTGTCGAAGAAGAATTATTTATTTAATTACCCATAGTAAAGCAAGAGGTAGTGCGACCCGCTAAACGATTAACCAATTTTGTGTCTATAGCGAATAAAATACAACCTAACACAAGGCGTGGGACAGCATATTGGATATGTTTATCTTTCCATTACTTTTCTGTTACAACAAAACAGCTGATTAAGCGCGTTCTCAATCACACCTAATAAAGTTACCAGCATCAGACAACATGTAGAGCCGTGTTTACACTGGAGATAACCCTACAGCCTGCAGCCTGCACCCTCCTTAATAAAACATCTCGATAATGAAAAGTCAGGCAGTCACGGAGGGTGGATCACCCCATCCATGGCCAGATTCGCGCGAAACTAAGTTTTATGACCCCCACGCAACTGCTAAAATTAAACGATGCCACACCATTCTGCAATAAATATCTTAATGATATGGAATCAGAAAGTATCTCTGCGTGCGCTCGACATGAAAAGACCTAAGCGTTTTAAAGGGCGGGCAAATAAACGCTATAAGCTTTATGCAGAAGGTTCTTTATGGGCGACATTAGCGATGTTATTTGCTGTTATTGGTGATGGGTTAGTGGCGTTTTGAAGACGACATTTGACATTCATTGCGTTTTATTCGAATGGGCACGTGCGGGGGCCACCTGTCGCTGATTCTGCACTTGTTCAACTTGGGCACCATTGATGGATCAAATGTAAATTATAATTGCGCTCGATAAGGAATCAAATCTCATCAAGTTCATGTAATCATGTTTTCGTATCTCTGATCAAACTTTGTTGTTATTCGGTGGTTCTTTAGTTTCTAATCTAGCCAGTTCTAATTCGAATTTCAAAATTGATTGCGGCAATCGATTCTCGTCGCGTTCGATGCAAATGCCGGCGCCGGATGCGACCTCCCAGCGACAATGGTGGCGACACTGGCGACAATCGGATCCAAGATGGCGCCTCACATACCTGACACCACAGCCATAAAACGCTTCCTGCACATTACGTGAGCATTAACATTCATAGACATTGCTCTTATCTACGAAACATTGAATTAGGCAGCGCTATCAAAGTTTATAGACTGCTCATTAAATTTTATCGCTGCTGACTCGAATAAAGCTTAAGATTATTGACTATACAGCTGATCCGCTCTGATCCGTTTGACTACGATGACGCAACACTATTAGTAAGAGAATTCATGCCAGGAGCAAACCGAACCCAGCGCATGAAGAAGATTTTCGACTAAGCATTAGGAAAGTGAAGTTTGTTTGAACTGGTTTCTAATATCAATAGCTGAGATCGAATTCGCGGCGAAAACAGCAGCAGTATCGATCGCATAATTGATCTCAGAATCAGATACCTAACATTACTGACGGGGTCGTGACTCGTGATTTCCGCGAGGCAGAACAATAAGTCGTAATGGCAGCAAAACCCAGAATATGGCCTCTTATTTGTACCGTTTGTACAGATAGACACAAGTCGAGTTTGTAAATGGGTTTCTTAATTTTGTTCCTTTGATGAATTTTCAAACTCGAATTAAGCTAGAATCGAAGGGTTGTAGGTATACGGGACAACATTATTGTGAATCGAAGTAGAAAGTCGAAATCCTGTTGAACAAGACGTAAATAATTCCTCAACAAATAACCATAACACTGACACTACGGAAATGGTCCTCGCTATCTTCATAACTATTTATGAGTTCAGCTGATTCCCAAATAAATCGTAGAGATTAGGGGACATCAGTAGATCCCAGCAACAAAGGGCCATTAAAGTGCCCGAGTGCCGGTGACGTATCGGGAATGGTAAATTAGACCTCTGCACCTGTGTGGGCCCAACAGAGAAAAAAAATCCGACGCACCTCGCCTAAACGAATTATTAACCACTACCTGGGACTGTCTTGCTCACCTTTGCATTTATTTCACTGTCATATTTGTTTCGTCCTCATCCAATGCTTCTTCGAAACCAGTCAAAATAAAAGCTTGGTTTCCTAAAGAGCAATGTATGGTTGTACGGCGATCGAATGCCCTTCACGGTTATTTGTAATAATCGAAATATTAGTCAAGTGGTCCCGCCTTCATTCTCAGGTGCATTTTTGTATTGAAGAAACGTTTGTGTTTTTTGTTGTGTTTTAAAAAGCTCTGGGAGTCGTCAAAAGTTTTCCCAAGATTTGGTTTTGGGGGTCTTTGTAGAAATAAGAAATGTTGTTAGTCAAGGAAGCTCTACAATATTTTAAATCGGCCTTAACTATTATCAAATGGAGGAGCTACGGATGGATTATACAACTACCTACTTACCTACTTATGCATGTTGTATATTTTGTATAAGTAGTACCTTTAGGTACTTACAAATAGTCATGCAAAATTTTTATTGCTTGTAGGTAGCCACTTATGCTTGTTTAAGCCTTGGACAAGTTTAAGCCTATCTACATCACATTTTCTAACAAGAGTCATATTTACTTGGATAACAACAGCTTTTTACTTCTTTATTTACCTATCCTAAGTATACGGAACTCTGATGTATAAGAAATATTCTAACCTATTGAGTTTTGATTAGTCATTTTGTCGTCGTTAGATATAATTTTCTGGTTTAATAGAAGAATTTAAAGTAGGGTAAGATAAGGCGTTTCATTCAATTCTTTTTTTGTAACTTAGACAATAACATGTTTTAGGTGATTTGTGGTTGGGAATGTGAAATATCATCTGATTAGTATAATTTAAGGCTTTTCTTATAAAATGGAGATAACGGGGTAGTACTTACCTACCTACTGTTATTTAATAAGTTTAAATAGATACATGTGTTCTCTGTTATTTTCTGATGATGTTTACCGTTTACCTAAATGGTACGAAAGTAAATCTTCATCAGCAAACCAAAATTCTGCATGTGTGCGCACTTAAGTTCCCACAACATTAGTCCACAGTCCACAGTGCATTCAGACAAAAATGTACGAAGAGTTCCCTTTGCAGTGCAGGTACCTACTATTTTGTAAATAGAGATAGGTTTGAATATCTATTTCCTTGATAACATACCTATTGCAATGCCTGTGAAACAAGGTCCTTTCTTTGATGACATGGGTAATTTTGGCTAGGGAAATCTGTATTTTTTTTAATCAGTTTTGTTAGATGCCTAGCTGCAGTGTGCCCGATTTCTTGGCGCCAACAACGTTGGCGGTGGCTGGCGATGATAACCTCTAGACCCCTGCTGACCGACGACCGCCTGCCAACGGTTATTCATCGCGACACGTCCTCCGGGACTGGGAATTTCCAGTATCTCGTAATGAGGTCTAGCCACTAGCATTGTAGACGGATGAGTAACGCGCAGGTGTCTCAGAATGAGAGGTTGGCGCCGGTCCATAATGCGTTGTCCTGCCGTGGCATCGTAAATACGTGCCTTAGCACAGTTATTGTCCACAAAGGTTTATGTAGGCAGTTTTTGTTGTTTTTGGGTCATTCTTCAAGGGGTCGAAAATTTCGGTCACAGGGTTGTAAATGCTAAACTATACAATTTTGGACATATCGATCGATTGGACATGATTTAACACTTCAATACCTACGTAGAATCGATTAAAAAGTCTTATTTTATATTCACTTAGTATTTCAAAACCCAGTCAGAAAGTTGAAAACGGGGGTATTTTTGGTGTTCTCCGCGTGTCACACCTCGCACTAACTTTTTACAAATTAATATTTTACTACTTTCCTTATGTTTTGTACGTATCTATTGTATATCAAAATAATCGTTATAAAGCAATATATTAGGTGAATTATGAAGAAAATATGTAACGCGTGTAATTTCAAAAATAAACCCGAATATGTATCAGTCACACGATTTCGGACAGTTAGCCCAAGCGTGGTAAAATCGGTCATAACTTCTAAGTTTATAACCATATCCAGCTGAGATTTTGTTCCTCAAATTATTATGATATGCTTCAATAATCAAGCAGAGTGAATGAGCACCTCAGTGCCCAGAACTAAAAATATTTCCAAAAATAAGGGCTGACACAAGTTTTACTACCCTTGCATGTAAGTTACGTGGATTCAAATTTCTTCTAGAATTAATACTCTTAGAGATTCGTCTTTTACAGGGCTGACTTGTAATATAGTCGGCACTATTGGTCTATAATTTTATTTAGATTCAATAAAAGATGGCCGAGTTATTATCAAAAATACTCTGTTTTTGTAATCTGCGTGGAGTAATTTGCGTGGCAAAATACCCACGCAGCTTACAATTCTTCCCACGCAGATTACACAATGGTTCTAAGAGTTAAAAAAAGGTTGAAATAACCATTTTAAATACTATTATTTTACCTAATATTCATCAAAAAACAATTCTTTTGGCAAATATCATCAAGTTTTTGAGTTTTTATATCGTTATACTTGGACATAGAATTTTTATTTTGATGGATTTGAGTGCATGTTTTGTCAAAACATACTGGACGTTGGCTCTATTCAACCACCTAACTTGTCTCGCAGCAATTTTTCGATGCCAGTGATCGTTTTCTCATAGGCTTTATGTGTATTTTGAGGCCAAAAGTCAAAACTGTAAGGTAGATCCGATAATATGCCAGCGACTGTATTGAGATATAGTGCTCCTGATTTATCTCTTGTGCTGACAATCTTGCTAAATTTATCTGCGCTTGCACTACCTATTTTTAAAAGAAGTACAATGCCAAAGCTCCCATAACTTGCTTATGTAGGTATCATTGGTTCATAAACAGGGCGATAGCGTTACCTCGATTTACTGTTACATCATGGTGAGGAAGAAGGTCTCCATCAGACGCGTGTCATATAAGTCTAATGTGCAGCAAACACCTGCAGCTGACCTGTCTTTCTTGCGGATCCAGCCAGGGAGGCCGAAAGGGTCGCATAGGGCTCAGGCAACCCTGCGTATTCCTTAACCGTGCCCTGGGTGACACAATGTCTGTCAAATCTTCTTGATATTATTTAAATCTACTGCAATTGACGGAGTTAGGCCATGGTGAGTTAACTTGTTAGTTGCCCCTACCAACTGCGGCCGTCAATATGACTTTCACCTAAGACTACTGGGAATCTTTTGCGTAAGCTTGGGCAAACGTGGCGAACTTGCCACTTCGCTTGACATTTCGAAGGCTTTTAGCTGGACAAGGTCTGGCAGAAGCCTTGACCTGGCTCCTCAGCAAGCTTCCTGTTTATGACAACCCAGCTGGTTTTTGTAATCAATAACAGGTATCTCTCTGACCTCATGGCCATTGATGCCTGTGGTCCTCAAGGTCAAGGTTAGTCTCTCGGCGATTTTTTCCTTCAGAACAGCTTTTACCAACTTCAGTTTCGTATTCATAGGTATGCAGAAGACAGTACCATCACAGAGACATTGTCAAGTCCAAATCGGCAGAGCGGAAATTGCGTTCTATACCTAGAGACAACCCTGGTCTCATTCAATGCTACCACGACACAGGAGGTTTATTGCATCTGAAAGTAAACCTCTCGACTAGACAACTACTTTTTTTGAAGTACACTTACCTATTTCTGTCATCGCGAATAGCTTGACTGGGCATTGAGATGTCATCAATCCTGAACTTCGATTTCACTTCGGAGCCTGAAAATCACTACTTTCTTATAAGACTAAGCTTACAAGCTCACCTTTGTAACTAAATTTAAGTATCACCAAATTGTTATTTATTACGCTTGCATTTAAGAATTCATATAAAACTGTAGCCTGATCATGTGTGTAGAAATTCGGCCACCCCTTGGATGACTTAGTCAATAAGTTACTCTTGTTTTGATGGAACTCAATACGACACATATCTAGTCAATACCAATCTACACAGCCTTGCTTTTTGTCGCAAGATGGCCTGCCTAGCAGTCTTCATCATATTTTTTATTCAAAATTATGCTGAACCAAGACGTCCACGACCTTATTCCGCCAGCTCCTTTCCACCATAGAACACCTGTAAGTATATCTGGCGGGATACCATCTATATTTAGTTGCCAATCCACCAATTCGGACTAAGCACTCTGAATCTTCATTCATTATGCACACTAAAAGATAGGAACTAATTACCTGCATCTGTTGATTCCAAAATCATAAAACCTTATGATCTTTTTATGGTAGTAGTGAATAAAGACTTATTTTCCATGACCTGTCTCCACCACAGACTCCAGCTTTGCCTTATAACCTAGACTTAAGTCAAGAATAATCATGTTTCAAGTTAAACTTATAGAAAATTAATAAAAATACAAAGATAAAATTGGCTATGTAATCTGCGTGGCTTGATTTGTAATCTGCGTGGCACACAAAATTTTAAAATTAAATTTCTCGAAATGTAATTGTGCTAGCAAGGAGCACCAAACTGTTCTATAATCGTGAAAGTGTACAGAATCATATTTCATTGTAATCATCTTCAAATTGCTTAAATTAAAATTTGCCACGCAGCTTACGCGGAGAATCGAAATCTGAATAATGACCCTTTTATAACTTTAACTTACCTCTTCAGTGATCTTGACAATAATCTGTCGCATTGCAGGACATTCAATTTTACAGAGCCATAATTTATAACATAAATAAAACATGCCGTCATAATTGTTATGGCTGTGGTTTTTTGTGGTGGCATCTTGCGGGTTTTCATTTCAAGTATTTTAAACGCCTTGATCTTCCCATAACCGGATGATTGATAGGGTTCTTCATTAGCGTTAAAACAGTTCTTACATTCAGGACATTGCTTCGGCTCGAGGGGTTCCTATTTCTTTACAATCTGCTTTATAAAATGTGCATTTTCTTGCCAAATAAGGATGAGCCGACGACGCGGCTGCGGCCGGCTGCATCCAAGGGCAGAGATTTCTTTAATAACGAGATCCTGGTACAGAGCTGGATCCAGGCAACGACGTAATCAATATGAGTTTTACATCTAACATTTGTCTTTTACCCGCCTTATGTTCGGTATTTGCGGACAACTAGATATCGAAATTATAGAAAGGAGAGAGCTTGTTACGTTGTAGAGTCGGTCAAAAATTGTTGTCAATCCATAATTCTGTTGCTGAAGGTGGTTCTGGAAATTTCTTGCTAGTAAACTAGCAAATTCAAAAGGCGATGTCAACTTTCCATGAGTAGTTTAGAAAAAAGCTATCTCGGCAGTTACTGAAATGGATACAGCCGCATTTCAATTTCAGACATCGATGTATCAGGAAATGCGGGCCATTTAAATTCTTTTGACTTAATACTTGCAGGCTAAGGAATAATAAATTACTTTATCTGTCAAGAAAAAAGTTATACGGATATAATGAATCGTTTATAATTCAGTAATCTGGCGTCGAGTACCTTAAAAGAGGCGGTTTTCCTTTGTAGCCTTAATTTGGAGTTTTATATTAACAATCGGCCGTGTTTTCTTATTTCAGCTTAAAATTGCCAATTAAGTCACTTTGTTTGGCATGTCTTTCTTAATTCTTACCGCCTTTAAGGCCTTTAGATGGATATCAACAACTATAAAATTCTAACAATCTTGGGTATTTTATTTGGGAATAACGCGGTCCACGAACAAATACTAGTGAATTTATACCACATCCGCAGTTCAAAACTTTGACGGTAGAAAATCAGGTATGTACTAAAAATGCATTATTTTACACCATACCAATGTAAAATATTGGAATGTGTTTGTGGCGCCGCATACCGAGAATCATATTACCAACATTACAGCAAAACCGCAGACGCAATATGAAACATCTAGCTTCAAAAGAAATATCGTGTACCTATCTACATGTAGCCTAAAGACTATGTACTAATAAATCTAATGTGAGTTGGTATGTATAGCTGGACACACGCAGTTCTTAATCCAGTCACACACAGGTGAAGTATCTAATCGCAAGGCACGTTTAAGTGCGCTTTGTTCAATAACATTAGGAATGCGTTTGAGGCGCCGCTTAGGAAAAATGTCGACTTCTCAAAAACAATTCAATCGCTCAGCAGGTTTCTATAAGGCGCGTATGTCTGGCGCACAAGTTTGCCGCTGACTGCTTCCACTGTCGTACCTTCTATTGTCAAACTTGTGTGGTTGTATAAATAACTTCGTATTGTTCAATAGGCTTCTAAGCCGGGAATGTGATTGTGGCGCCGCGCCGTATAAGGCTCGCGTTGGCGTACTGGCTTGTATAGAGGAGGCATTGCTCGGTGACGTCACTTGCTTTGCTTAGGCAAGATGGGCTCACAGGAGAGTTGCCAGCTCTGCATGCAAACGAACTGCAGAGCGAAAGCTCTACTAGATATAGATAGAGCCTAATTATAGCTCTGCGCATACAGCAACACTTTACAACAAACATTCTGACAGAGAGACGTACGCCTGTTACGTAACGTCCAACACTTTTGCTAAAATCATTCATCAAGAATCATCTCAATATACGATGATGACTGTTACTGTAATTGTAAAAGTCTTTCGCTCTCGTTCGGACCAATAGGTAGAATGAGTTCTTAGAATAGACAACCTCTACTATTTGATAAAACCTGGCTTGCTTGCTGGCAACATTAAATCACAATGCGCGCGCAACCTCGGCTACGCGACACCTGCGCGCGAGTCAATGATCTTAGAGCTTCGAGCTTCAAGCAGGAATCACACTACCCCCTCAACTGGGCACGATTCGGCATCCATTACTGGTTATATTAACCGCGTTGGAATGACGCTCTTAAAATGACCAGCAATGTACACGGGGATCTTTCGGCAGGGTAGAGTAATAAGCTCCAGGCACACGTGTGTGGGCTCCAGCGGGCCCTCGCCACGACCGGCTAAATGCAATCCGCATGCCATTATCACTGCGGATGGTGAATTACTGCCTGCTTCTATGGATTTATAACAATTACACACCATGTACAAGCGGTCTTATGTTAGTTAGGTAGATACGAGTCGATAGGATCAGCCGTAATTTTATAGCACTAGGTAAGTACGACATGGTCAAGTTATGGGTCATAATATGTGATATGTCCAGCTAGTACATAGCGGATTGGGGTGAAATAAGAATAACTAGGTAGGTACCTACCTATTACAAGGTTGGTAATAATTTTCCTCCCATTTAAAAGTCATTTTACATAAGCCTTCAAAATATTTATATCTCCTATGACTCGAAATGTGTAGAAATATTACAAGGTTTAGAATAAATGGTACCAACATATATACACAGAAATATGTAATAGGTACAACTTTGACAAACATAAATGACGTTTTTGCACAACTTGTAGAGGCTGTAGAAGGCTTGGATTATACAGACTACTTAAAATAACAAAAGCCGGCTTAAAAAACAAGAATACGTCGTAAACTTCGCAGTTAAGTGGTCATTCTGAATCCTTTGTCCAGTGTATCTACATTTTGTTTCGAGATAAGCCTCTTGTACCTGCTTGAGAAGCCAACTTTAAATGTTTCGAAAACTATTAACATTAAGTTTTAAAAAGCCTCTAGAACTTTTGTAACATTTCGTCTGACTCTACCTAGGGTTATTTACGATATTGAGAAACGGAAATTTTACTGCTACCTACTTGGTAAGATACTTTAGTACTTATACCTACTTAATTACCTTAATATTACTATGATCATAAAATTCAACGTAGCTAATCTCAAACTCACATCATTTCATAAATTATCTGACCAATTTATAGCAGATTCACAATAATAAAAATAATTGACCCGCAAATTAGAAAGTATTTCGTCAACTGCTTTGAACTTTTGATTGTAGTCCACATTCAGTAGAGCACCAGGCATTTCATTATCGAGCACTTTTTATAAATCACGTGAACAGAGATGGACAACTTTTTTAATATTGTTCTTTCTTCGTACCAAAATCTATATCAAACGTAGAACAACACACTGCTGCTGTAAGAACTCTACATTTCTATTTTTTTTGTAATTTTCTTATCGGTAGAAGACTACGGTCAGTAGTAACTTTGTTAGACAACTCTTGACTCTTCTTATCTTATCGTTAGATACGGCGTTACGGTGGAAATTTATCGAACAATACAAAACATTGAATTAAGTACTCTGATTACTGCTGATGGCAGGTTACAAGAGAGTAAAAATACATTCAGATGTGCATAAGAAGTAGATGAAGATTCAGTCTGAGCTGAGACTCGTGTGTTGTGTTGAGATTGTGATACAATATGGTAGACCTTCTTCTTGTATCGTGTGGGACACTGAGTAGAAGAATGACTCGTTGAACCTGCACATCACACGTGCTGGCCTGAATTATTTCATATATTGAGCCGAAGGTTTCCACTCTCTGCTTCGTCGTAAAAAAGATCGAGCGGTGAGATCCATTATTGCTTTACGGTACTCTTACGGAGCGTGAGAGCCTCACTCTGTATGTAAGTATGTTTTTGCTCCAAACGTGCGCTGTGAGAACCTTACTCAGAACCACATACAATGAGAACTCGTTTGTAAGACGTACTAATTGAATTTCACAAAGAAAACTCGATCGCGTTAATTAAACCAGTAGTTCTTTTGTTTCTTGGTACAGTAGGTATCTCATTTGCGTTTTTGCGTTTCTGTTTAAAATCACCTTCGTCACTTCAAAAGCAGTTCTACACTTTTGTCAATGGTATTTAAGCGGTTTATTCGATAAGCGTGCAAACATCTGACCGTTGTTCTTTTGTAGTTTGCAATCCGGATACTTAATACATTTCCGAGTATCACCACTACATAATGTTAAATCATTCATGCATAGCATTTGTCGCCAACGAATGCCAACGATACAGTGAGTTCTTGTTAAGTAGCCTTTTAAACTTGTAAATTTGAATGGTGCATGGTGTAGCGACGATGGGCCGTACCGTCGGCGCAGCGTCGGCGGCAGACCCGCTTACGGCCTATTGTTGTCGAACAAACGCAGGAAACTGTAAAGTCGAAAGTCCGCTTGTCAAGATTTCGCCGTACAGACAGGTAGGTCGCAGCCTCGCAGGTGTCTGCGCTCTATGCCCGTAAACAAGAATATAAACAATGTCGACCACTTATAATAGAGCTCGAGGCGCACAAAAGCCGCGGTTTCTACATTGTGAAAGAAGAGGAAGTTCTTTGGTTATTTGCAGGCGTATAAAGGAATATAGCAATTATTACGGTGTCCTCTTTTGAAGCAACGGTGTTGGCACAACATTATTCGCGGTGCGCTGAAGAGCATTCTCTATTGAACAATCAAATCGCTGCAAGGGTTCGCATTATCTTGTAAAACTTACGCCTGAGTAAGAACAACTACTTTGTATGGAAGATGAATGAAGTTGTTATTGAAGAGAGATTTGCAAACAACTCTACATCTTCATCACAATTGGCAGGTGATGTTTCAACAGTTTTCATGGCTGGGAACAAAAAATAGGAAGGTAGCATATACAAATACATAGACGATATTATGTAAGTCCGTGTAGGTAGATATAGCGATTTTCATCGTGTTGGTTCTATTCATAGCAATGAAACAACCTGTAAAGGCTTCGTCACTTTCCCCTTCACGTAAAGCGGCGGCGGCGTCGCGTTTCCATGGAAACCGCTTTCCATGGCTACGCGCATTGGTCGGAAAATTCAAAATGGCCGCCGTATCGATCGAGGGGTGCGGGCTCGCGGGGGAGGGAGGGGAAATGTCTCGGGGGCTGAGGCTTGCTAAATTGAAATGCACTTACTTTATGACGCTGGCTGAAGGGCGGAAAACTGAATGACGCAATCATGTAATTTGTTTGGGATCGTGCGTGCGTTGTCTGCAGACACGCTTTGGTTAATAGTATAATTGAGGACTTCTTATTATTTATGATTTCGAAATATTAGGTTAAGTACTAAGAAGATAGCTTCACCTACTTGCACTACCTAATTGAAATTAAGTTCCGAGGCGCCTAGAAGTACCTTTTATTAGTTAGATTAGATACCCTATTGACTCTTGTGACTCTATCAAATTGCGTCCGCAACCAAAGCGACTAGTTAGGTACCCACCTACATATTTATGGAAACAAAACATATCGATTGATTGCTGTACTTACTAAATAAGCAGATCACTAGGTAGGAATAATTGGCAATAGCACAAATTAAATAGCTATTTTAAGAAGTGCGTGCCATTCAATCTTGTTCGGGTAATGCCTCTCACTTTGGCGCTTTGGCCGACGTCTGGTATGTGCTGAGACAATGTACAAATAAGTGTGAATAGGGCTGCTACAAGTCCGTGAAGAGTCAGGGATGATTCAGCTTTTTACTGTTTCTGAAATGGCTTCTAATGCTTGTATTGTACAAGAAAACAACATTCAGTGTCTAGAGCCCAGACCAACATTTCCGTTGTACCTATTTGTCCCGCTGCCGCCACCTTAACTCCATAGAGGTGTGTATCCGAGTGTCCAATAGCTGTCCTGTTTCCAATAGGCTATAAATAAGAGCCTGGGTATAGGTATGAGTCCGTACGAGCCCTAGCCAAAATTAAGACCCGCGTTCATTTAGCGGTTTAAGGCACTGGAAAGAACAATAACCAAAAATTAGTAAAAGTAGATTGGTTGTAGTTTGACGCTTATCTGCTGCGCTACCAGTAATATCTGCGTTCAGTACAATGAAATCAAATCCGGGCCAGTGAACCGGACTCCTTTAGTTCTTCGGATTTTCGTTTGATTTTCCGTCTTCAGCGTTTGACAACCCTATGCGGGGAAAAGATGCAACGTAATAAATATAGCGCGCGCGCACGTGTGCGGCGTATTTTTGAATTAGGAAGCGTCGCGGCGCCCCCGCCGGCTGTCGATTGCTGACGGATGGGTAAATGTCATTAACAACTTATAAAAAGTAAAATACAGACACTTTCAAATAAACAGGGATCTCTACAAACTGGAAACATTGCGATCTTAATATGCTCACACTCTACACATATCAATCGACGAATTAAAATCAAGATGGAACGTATCATCAGCATATTCTGTTAGATTAATTCGTAAACTAACAAGTAAAATCTTGTAATTTATTTTTATTTCTTCTTCTTTCGTATGGGACACCGATTCGACGAACAGATAGGAAGGATAGGACCTAGAATTCCGCTCTATAAAGAGCTTGATAGCTTTTTAACACCATGTAAGCTTTCGATATAAGATGCCATAGTAAAAAAAAAGTTTCATCTCATGGCCATGGCACGTGGCAGCACTGAGCAGCTGTCGAGTCAAGGACCACGGAACTTATCACAGGCGGAAGTGTTCAGCGCCGGAAGTCAAAGCGATTGTCTCCTTGTTTCCGTTTTTTCCGTTTTATAGGAGTTTTAGCGAGGGGACAGCAGTACAAAGTGTTATGTACTTACTTCTTTTAACACAGTATACATTATATTTGAAGATAATTCGTTTATAAAGTTGGATGTGATATAGGTATAACAACCAACATGCACCAAATATCTTTTATATCATATTAATGTAAAGAGAGTGAATACTCAGGTATTACTCTCTTTGGTGATAGGTCTGGCTGATATGGCGGCACAGGTCATAGAAACGTCATTCTAAGACTTGACACGGATTTTGATGATGTCAATAATAATGGTGTTGAACGAAAATTTATAAAATGTAAAATAATTGTTTTAGTGGATAAATAGACTTTGAATGTTGTTTCTTTATTTACAGGCAAGTGTTGAGTGTGGAGAGTAGTGTTTGAGTTATTCTGTTTTTGTATGAACGGCAAATAATAAAGTTTCTTTATTTACAGAGCAACACATGCAGTTTATTTTCCTGATATTAAAATAGTCTTATAAAACAACATTTTGTTTATGATCTGCTAAAGAAGAGCATGGAAAAACTCCGCTTCGAATTCACCTTACTGCCAGGAGGCAGTGAGGGAAAATCAAACGTATTGTGTGTCACTTCCGTGACTACGGTTGACGATGTTACTTATAAAATACCTGATGAACTTCAATCTGCTAGCCTTCACACTGAGCTAGTGAAGACAAAAACCTATGACCAAGTAAAGAAAAGTTTAGCAAAACGGTTCCAGGTCAGAAGAGTGTGGATAAAAATGACTGATGAACTGAGAGATACGTATATAGATGAAGATGGAAATGTGCAATTCCAGGGTCAATTTCTGGAAGAGAAAGATTACGAGAATTCTTCTGCTATACAAAAAAATGAAACTTCCTCTTTGGAAGAGTTATTGAAGAAATTACTAGAAGATAAAAAAGAGAACAAAGAGCTAAACTTGAAGAATATTGCAGACAGGTTTATTATCGAAAAGTTTACAAGCAAACATACTAATGTTTCCCAGTGGATAGAGATTTTTGAAAATGAATGCTCACGTTTCGGTGTAAACACAGACGAAACAAAGATTGAACTGCTCAGATTATTTTTGGATAAGAGCTGCTCGGACTGGTACAGTTCAATGAATATAAAACTAACAGTACATGCTGAATGGGCAGTTTGGAAAAAAAAGTTCTGTGAGACATTTTCGAACAAGGGATGGAATCCAGTCACGAATGCAATTCTTTTCAGATACAAGGAGGGTTCTTTGTTGGAATACGCAATAAAAAAAGAAAAACTGTTGCTTGAAATGAGGAGTTCAATTGATACAGGTACTATGATTGATCTGATTGCAGCTGGCTTACCAGAATTTATACTAAATAAAATAGATAGAGAAGAAGTAGATGATACGGTGGGATTGTTTAACGAACTCGGTAAATATGAGCATATGGTCAATAAAGGAAGTTACTATCCGAAGAAAACATTCTTCAACCGGAATATCAGGGCAAATTCTAAAATTAATGTAGAGTTCACACCTTGTAAAAACTGTGAGAAATTGAATAAAGGTGTTCGTTATCATCCAGAAGCGACGTGTTGGTTTAAGACGAGCGAAGATGACAAAGCTAAAAAGAATTACATACGACATGTTAACAATACAAAGATAGAAGCGGAATTAAATAAGGCTGATAAAAAAAACGAATAGTAACACCATTAATAAAAGTCAAACTACAATTAAATGATAAATTAGAGGTAGATGGAGTTTATGATTCAGGTTCTAATGTTTCTTTGGTTAATTCTAAATTGCTAAAACTTAAAGGAGATGGAAGTAATCTCAATGAGGAAAATTTAGTTACAATTAATGGTGTTAAGAAAACAAGTGGTTTGACAAACCTTAAGGTTAAAATATTTGATTTAGAAAAATATGTTGATATTGACATTATGGATGGACATAATTTTGATTATGACTTTTTAATTGGATTGGACTTAATAAAGTTATTTAAATTGAGACAAGATGAGAACTTGCTTATAACTCAGAAACCAAGTACAGAGAAGGAAAAAGAATCAACAACCATGGAATCGGAACATGAACAAGAATGTGATAGTAAATTGACTAACTATGAAGTAAATTTTAATGAACATATTAAAGTAGAAGAGTTTGAAATGAAAATAAGCCATTTAAATGAATGTGAGAAGAATAAAATAAAAGAGCTAGTAGAAAAATATGAAACAGTATTTGCTAAAAATAAGTATGATGTTGGAAGAGTAAGTGGATATGAGGCAAAAATAGATTTGATAGTAGATAAATATTGTACTAAGAGACCGTACAGGTGTACACTCGAAGACAGAAAAGAAATAGAAGAACAAGTAGCCAAGTTATTAGACAATAAACTTATAGAAGAGTCATACAGCCCTTTCGCTGCACCCGTTACATTGGCATTTAAAAAAGAAGATAACAGAAAGAGTCGGCTTTGTATAGATTTCAGGGATTTGAACAAGATAGTATTACCGCAAGCTCAACCATTTCCTCTGATTGACGATTTGGTGATAAAGACGAGAAATTGCAAGTTTTTCTCGACTCTAGACATTAATTCAGCGTTTTGGTCTATCCCTTTACGAGTCGAAGATAGAAAAAAGACAGGATTTGTGACACAGGAAGGACATTTTCAATGGACTTGTCTACCTTTCGGACTTAAGACCTCATCGGCAATATTCCAGAGAATTTTAAGTAATATTTTAAGAAAGCATAAACTATCCGACTTTGCAGTAAATTATATCGATGATATTCTCATATTTTCGAAAAGTTTTGAAGAACATATTCAACATTTGTCACGTTTGATGGAAGCAATAAAAGAGGAAGGATTCAGGATTAAATTTACAAAGTGCACTTTTGCGTCAGATTCTGTGAAATATTTAGGACACATCATAAAAAATAATTCGGTGATGCCAGTTAAAGACAATTTAGTTTCGATCAAAAATTTCCCTGTACCAAAAACTCAGAAAAATGTCAGGCAGTTCTTGGGGAAGATTAATTTTTACCATGAGTACATTCCAAAAAGTGCAATTATTCTGGACCCACTGCACAATTTACTCAGAAAGAATCAGAATTTTGTTTGGTCAGAAGAATGCCAAAAATCATTTGAAAATGTAAAAAGCCTTTTGTGCTCCCAGCCAATTCTAGAGATCTTTGATCCAAATTTGCCTATTAATATTTATACAGATGCTTCATTGGAAGGTGTTGGAGCAATCCTGAAACAAACACAATCAGATGGAAAAGAAAAACCGGTAGCCTACTTTTCAAAAAAGTTAAATGAAGCCCAAAAAAAGAAAAAAGCTATTTACTTGGAATGTCTGGCAATTGTGGAAGCAGTGCGATATTGGCAATACTGGTTGATGGGTAAGTTCTTTACAGTTTTCTCTGACCATAAACCCCTTGAAAACATGAATTTAAGGTCAAGAATCGATGAAAAGTTGGGTGATTTAACATACTACCTATCCCAATATGATTTCAAAATTAAATACGCACCAGGACGACAAAATTTGGAGGCTGTTTGTCTTAGCAGAAATCCAGTTCTAGAGTCGGATGAAAATTTAGATGAGCAATTAAAAATTGTAAATTTAATAAAAATAGATGATATTTTAGAGGATCAGAAAAATAACATTGAATTGCAGAGTAGTAAAGATAATTTAATAAAGAGGGAAAACGTTTATTTTAAGAAATATGGCACTAAAGAAAAAATAATAATTACAGAGGAGTTCAGCATTAAACTATTGAGACACATTCATGAAGACCTATGTCACATTGGAATAAGACAAATGCAGAAAGCTGTTAGTCCCTTTTATGCGACTAAAAATTTAATGGATAATATTATTAATGTTTCTAGTAGCTGCGAGATCTGCATAAAAAATAAGACAAGAGGACAGAATAAATATGGAGTTATGTCACATTTAGGCCCAGCAACAAGACCCTTTGAGGTAATGTCAATAGACACGATTGGGGGGTTTGGAGGATCAAGGTCGACAAAAAGATATCTTCACTTATTGGTTGATCATTTTACTAGACACGCTTTTATCAAAACGTCGAAATCTCAAAATGCGAATGATTTCATAAATTTGGTCAAGCAAGTAGCAGAAACGGAATGCATTGGTATGATTCTCACTGATCAATATCCAGGAATTAATTCTAAAGACTTTAAAGATTATCTACAAGACAAACAAATATCACTGATTTTTATGGCAGTTAATGCACCATTTTCAAATGGGCTTAACGAAAGACTAAATCAAACATTAGTAAACAAAATAAGGTGCAAAGTGAATGAAAAAGGGAGAGCGAAAGCCTGGACTACAATAGCACAGGAGTGTGTAAATAAATATAATGAAACTGAACATTCTGTCACGGGGTTTTCACCGAAGTATTTATTATATGGAACGGACGTTACAATTATACCAGATGAATTCAAACGAAAAATAACACAAAATGACTGGAATAAAGATAGAGAGATAGCGTTACAGAATACAATCAAGTCGCACAATTACAATAAAAATATATATGAAAAGAGATTGAAGGATTGGGAATTCAAAGTAGGGGACATGGTATATGTAGAAAATGGTAACAAATTAAATAGAAAGAAATTGGAAGAACTGAAGATTGGACCATACAGAGTTGTGGAAAAGATTTCAAACACAATATACAAAATAGATATTGGGCATAGGAAGATGGAATCTAATCTTTATCATATAACGAAGCTGACACCAGTACCTGTATTTAAGAAAAAATAGAACTGTTCGAATTGGATACTCATAGAAAATTTCAGGAAAATTTTCTTCTTTTGGGGGGGAGATGTAAAGAGAGTGAATACTCAGGTATTACTCTCTTTGGTGATAGGTCTGGCTGATATGGCGGCACAGGTCATAGAAACGTCATTCTAAGACTTGACACGGATTTTGATGATGTCAATAATAATGGTGTTGAACGAAAATTTATAAAATGTAAAATAATTGTTTTAGTGGATAAATAGACTTTGAATGTTGTTTCTTTATTTACAGGCAAGTGTTGAGTGTGGAGAGTAGTGTTTGAGTTATTCTGTTTTTGTATGAACGGCAAATAATAAAGTTTCTTTATTTACAGAGCAACACATGCAGTTTATTTTCCTGATATTAAAATAGTCTTATATTAATTTAAACAATGTAAAAGATGTGTGATTTAAACTAGGCACCTACACTCACAACAGATGTTTTTTTCAATGAGATCTGTAACAGATCTTTCAACGATGTAGCTTTGTTGTCGACTGTCGTTGACGTAGCAAGACAATTGTGAAAGATAGAACACAGTTGTTTCAAAAGATCAAATTGTATCAACAGGTGTAAAATCTGTGGACTGTTTAATGATATTTACTTGCTCTAAAACATACAAGCCAGTTTATCTTTTACAATACAGTTGTTCGTATAAAATCTTTTAATTTATTTTATTGGTTGTGGTGGTTACATGCAGTAGCAGGTGCGATGCTACCATTTACCAAATAAACGGTGGGTTTATTGGCATCGTTTGATGTGGTGTTTTATCTGCGCGGTGGGCGTGTCCGCGAGACGCATGCGCAGGCGCAAGACAATGATCTATTCTGGTCGCGATCGCGCGGTAAAGAGGCGGCCACGTGGCGCGGTAGCACAGTAAATATTATAGACTAAAGCAGTAGAAAAATTCGACTCGTTTCTGGGGTTAGTCGACGCGGTATTGCACATTATAGAAGAAGAAGAAGAAGACCATCAGCTACAGGTTAAAGCGTAACAGACCGCCACTTTCAGTAATTGTAAAATTAGTGTCTTCTTTAATTCACAACCGAATCTCGCAAAGCATATAACGTGGTCGCCGCGAAATAATAAGTCAAAAACTAATTTTTCAAACTTTCCTACAAACTACAAATACCTGTTACCATTAGAAAGCTGGATCTATGTAACTACTTTTTACTGCGAAATAACGTCTTAGTTCCTTAAATCACTTGTTCATTTTCTTTCCTTGGCGCAGCGACCCCGTCAGATGCTTCGCGAGTTTCAGTTTTGAAATCGTGTATCAGCGTCGTCGTGCATGTGTGTGACTGAGTTCTTCAGAGTTTCATGAAGTTTGGCTACTGCTTATCCTACATCACGTACTGTGTCGGCGGGCAGCTGCGCCCGCGCACGTGCCGAGTATTTATACGCCGACGCCCTTACAGGATCTTACAGTAGCTGATTATTCTCGATCGTCATCTGGCTTTTATAGGTGTCGGGATCGTTAGGCACGGCGATACGGTCTGGAACATGTGTTCCAAAAGATAAAATCATCTTAAACGCTGTAAGAATATTAAGTATTTGGATTTAAACGGTTGTATGAACAAGTTGAGTATATAGACAGAAATGAGGCGATTTGATTGCCATTTGATTATAAAGAATTTAGCATCATAAAAACTAGGCATATCTACACTTTACAAGGCTCTTACTCATACCTACGAGTTGTCGTCACGGCACTGATACGTCGCAGGTTTTTCATCTGGACACTATTCTAAAAGAAAGTCGTATTTTCATAGATATCTGTTGGTTGATATGATAATATTTTCATAGATAACTCTAAACTCATTTTGACCTCGGTTTTCGGAAGTTTGCTCATCTGCTTCTTCTTCTTCTCTTCGAGTAGCTTTTCCACTGCCTACAAGTAGCAGGGATTTGTCATATGGTTGACGGCTTAGTAATCATAGACAGCAACCGGGTCCGACGGCTTAACGTGCCCTCCTAAGCACGGAACCATCTTTCTTTCTTTTGGACTATCAAGTTGTTCATCCTGAAATGTCCTAACCAGACTGGGAACAAATTCACAAAGTGATAAATATCAACTTTGTGAAGTGACCCACCCGGAATCGAGCCCGGAACCTTATGCGTCGTAGGCAGTCGCATCGCACTACCATTGCGCCACGTCGGCTGTTGGATGACTTATGTTTATTTTTTCTTTATAATTGGCTAGGTACATATTTCGTAACAAAAGGAAGGATATGTCTGTCTGGCTGAAAACGCGAGCGCCAGTCATCGCCAGCCGATCTGGCGTTGCAAAAGCGACAGTGTCATCTGGCGTAGGTATGTTTAATTTTTCTTTATAATTGGCTAGGTGTTTCGTAACAAAAGGAAGGATATGTCTGTCTGGCTGAAAGCGGGAACGCCAGTCATCACCAGCCGCTCTGGCGTTGCAAAAGCGAAAGTGTCATCTGGCGGACGCCGGCGGAATATGAAAACATCAGGTGGTTTATCCTGCAATGTTCTTACCAGACTGGGAACAAATTCACAAAGTGATAAATATCAACTTTGTGAAGTGACCCACCGGGAATTGAGCCCGGAACCTTATGCGTCGCAGGCAGTCGCATTACCATAGCGCCACATCGGCTTTTGCATGACTTATGTTTAATTTTTCTTTATATTTGGCTAGGTATTTCGTAACAAAAGGTGTTCGATACCATGTATCCGAACATACGATCTCTCTTCCGGTGTAAGAACGATTCTACCCAGACAATGTAATTTACATTAATTCGAATAAACTGTGAAAACATTACTTTCATGGCTTTAATTTATGTCTAAACACCTCGTAGTAGACATAAATTGGTCCTTCGAGAGGAGTATAACCAGTGGACAATATAGTTCCGGTGGACAAAACAACGGTGTTGTTACTTCGTGGTGCCCATACCTACCCTGTTACGCAACGGTGAAGAAGAACAGCTGCTGTTAAAATATCCAAGAAAGTGCAGGATAATAGTGCAGTGTAAACCCTCAAAAAACAATAATCAGCATCAAGTTCGTGCCATATCCAACTGACGTGCTTTAAATTGAAGGTTTTGTATCTATGCTGTGTTGCTGCGCTTTATGAAGTTAAATCGACGTTTCAACAAAGTGAACATTTCATTTCTCTCATCATCAGTAACGCATTATTTGTGCCCGGCTTTAAATTCTTGAAACAAGCTTCAAGAACGTCGCAGTAACCTACAAATTTTGTGAGTAGACATTGTGTGTAGTGTGTGATCCTGCGATACCTACCTCAGAAGCTGCGAAATACCTGTGAAGGTGAAAGGGTCATCGTGTTCGTCATTTCCGCTATTCCAAGGCTTTGCGCTAATAATCGTATACTTGCATTGCCATGTTGTGTATCCGAACGCAAGACCGTCACTTGACAGCCAGAGGTAGCCAATAGCGTTTGACTTGATCGCTGGAACCGACCGGAGACGAGCGAGTATTGCCGACATAATCCGAACAACACCCGCCCCCGCCTCCCCCCGCACCGTCCGTCGTTACCTGTGACCCGCCGCCATACATACCTACGTTGTCGCCACAGACTGTTTTGTTTTATATTTTACCGACGCCATTTTCAACGCCGTTCTGAATACGTTTATTTTATTCGCAATATTTTGAAGTAGTCTGCTTCGGGTGCATATTAATCAACAAAAGGTGGCACTCATTGTTATAAAGGTGTTTAGTACCTATTGAGCGGTAAGCAGAAGCCTGTTGCATCAAATGTTGTTTCGTTTTGGTTCCTAGTGTTATTCCATTGTTTTTATCGGTTCTTGTTTTCTTTCTTTCTGCAGCCTTGTGTTTTCGAAATGGCAGAAGCCGAAGCAATTGCTCGACTTATAAGTGACCGAGGTTATACAAAGTCATGTATGACTCGAATGGAGAAGTATTGTGTTTCCGAGGAGTTTGCCAAGGCCACGCTTGAGACATTGGTAAATAAGCGCGAGCGCACAACGCAGGTCTTTCTCGAATACGAAAAACTGAACAAAGACATCCTGTTCAGAAAGCCTGATGACCAGGAGAACTATGAGGAATACGAAAGTAAGTATTTAAAGTGTTTAGCGTTACTGGATAGCGAGATACGTAAACGTCACAAAAAACCAAACAGCTCAGAATCGACTGAGGTCTCATTTAAAAAATTGCCTCCTATCGACATCAAGTCATTTGATGGTAAGAATATTGAGGATTTCATCCCCTTCATAAACATTTTCAAGGCAGTTTTCCATTCTGATCCAAATATTACCGCATGTCAAAAATTGTACTATTTGCGCTCCTATCTGCAAGGTGAGGCTTTTGACATAATTAAGCACCTATCGCTTACCAATGAGAATTACTTATCAGCTATTGAGTTACTTGAAAAACGATACAACAACGTTCCTATGATTGTTAACCATCACATAGCATGCTTGCTCGACTTACCAGCCTTTGCTAAATGTACCTCACAAAACCTTAGGACTTTTGTATCTCGGGTAAATCAACACACAGCGGCTCTAAAAAATTTGTCCCTGCCTGTGGAACATTGGGATGCCCTTTTAGTAAATATTTTGTCTAGGAAGGTTGATGCATATACTAACAGAGGCTTTCATTTAGAACGAGATGAAAAGGATTTGCCAAAATTGTCAGAATTTATTGATTTTATAGAAAAACGAGCTGTTGCCATGGAGAACTCGACTGGTGAGAAGCTGCCTTCAGCCGCCCCTGCGTCAGAGAAAATAAAGTCCGGCAAGGCTAGTTTCCTGTCAACAAACAAGGAATCTACCTGTAAGTATTGCCAACAATCACACAGACTTCATGAATGTGCTCAATTCAAGTTGATGACAGATCAGGATAGATACATTTTTCTAAACAATAATCAATTATGTATTTTATGCATGGGGGCACATAGTGGAAAATGCACACTGCGCCGCTTGTCTTGCAAGACCTGTCGTGAGAAACATAATACTTTGGTGCATAATGCTTTACAAGGAAATATAAGTTGTTTTTCAACCTCTACTGAATCTGACAATGGGGTCGTAAAAGTGTCTAATAATAACTCTGTCAATACTCACACTCACAGTGGGGTTGTAATGACTAACATATCGCAAGCAAATGATAAGCTTTTGCCCACTGCTGTAGTACGACTAATCGATAAAAATGGCAAATTTATTTATGCTCGTGCACTTTTGGATTCATGTAGCCAGGAATCATTTATCACCCAAGATTTGGCCAACAAAATTAACTGTCAAATGTCCAAAACCAATAGGATTGTGGCAGGAATAGGAGGAGGCACCAACAGTGTCAAAGAAATGGCAGATTTTGACATATACTCTGCTATAAATGATTTTCATTTGGGGGCCTCATGTGCTGTGGTAAAAAACATCACATGCAATTTACCTCAACATTCTTTTAAAATAGATAGGCGAAACATTCCCTCATATGTAAAGTTAGCTGACCCAAACTTTAATCAGACCGGTGAAATATCCTTACTATTAGATTGTCATTGCTTTTCCAGGTTCTTCAGAGGAGAAGTTGCTATTAACACCGACTGGACCTTACCTGGTCAACACTAATTTTGGATATATTGTTGCTGGAAATTTACCAGTTTCTGCGGGCAAAGTTTTGGTCTCTAACTTATGTGTAACAATCAGAGGTAACCCTTTTAATAATTTTTGTCAAGAACAGTCACCATTTCATAAAAATCAAAGTATCACAGAAAGTAGCTTACATAATGACAAAGTTACTGAGGAAACTATTGGCAAAACCATTTCCAATTTTGGGAGTGTGAAAAGGTCCCTAATGTTTATAAGGAGGGTACCACTGAACATCAATTAGCAGAAGAAAGTTTTCAACAATCTGTCAAGTTGATAAACAAAAGATTTTCAGTGGCACTGCCCTTAAAACTTGAGTTAGAGCAGGTTCAGTTAGGAGAATCTTTCAACCGTGCTTTGCCCAGATTCCTCAACCTTGAAAAGCGTTTTGCTAAAGACGAAACTTTGCGTCAAGCTTACACAAAATTTATGCACGATTATGTAAATCAAGGTCATGCAAAATACCACGATATCTCACAATATGACCTTAGGGCAGGGAACGTGTGTTTCATACCACATCACCCCGTTTTTAATCCCAACAGTAAAACTACACCGGTTAGGTCAGTTTTGATGCAAGTATGAAAACGTCTAACAACCTATGCTTAAATGATATAATGTTAAATGGACCTACAGTCCAGAATGAGCTTTTTGATATCCTCACCTTGTTTAGGACTTTTAAATATGTGCTGCTTTGTGATGTCAAGTCTATGTATCGCTGCATATTAGTGGATGAAAAATATCGTTGCTTGCAAAATATACTTTGGCGAGATTCCCCTGCACAACCTATTCAATGTCTTCAGCTGCAAACGGTCACTTATGGCTTAAAGAGTTCTGCGTTTTTGGCAACACGCTGCATGATTGAGCTTGCTGAAAGGTATGAAGATGAGTGTCCATTGGCTTCTTTCGTTTTAAAATATTCTAGTTATGTCGATGACATCCAGTGCGGCAGCAATAATTTGGAGCTTGCAGAGACAAAGCGACAACTAATAAAACTAATGGACAAAGCTAGCTTTTCCTTGCATAAATGGTGTTCGAATCATAAGGATATGTTAAATGACATTCCTGTTGAAACTCATCAATTGAGTAGTAAGGAATTTGATAAAATAAACACTTATGTAAAGACGCTAGGCCTTTCATATGATGTATCTACTGACACGCTACAAATGAAATGTCCATTTACTCAAGGAAAGGATAGTTTCACTAAGAGGAAATGCTCAGTTTCATTAGTAAATTTTTCGATCCGTTAGGGCTTGTCGGTCCAGTCTTAGTGCAGGCGAAACATTTGATGCAACAAGCTTGGTTTATAGATTTGAATTGGGATGATGTGTTACCCGAGCATCTGAATAAAAAAATGGTTGACTTTACGAACAGTTTGATAGATATGTCTTATATTTCTGTACCACGAAATATTAATGTACCAGAATCTATCAAAATGGAGCTTGTGGGTTATGCTGATGCTTCAAATATTGCTCACGGATGTTGTTTGTATTTGAGAGTTATCAGTCCCGATGGTGATGTAACTGTCAATTTGTTATGTTCCAAATCTCGAATCAATCCCAAAGATAAATCGTTAACTGTACCAAGACTAGAATTAAATAGCGCTGTTTTGTTAGCCATGTTAGCAAGGAGGGTCCAGAATACGTTAACACTTAAATACGACAATGTAAAAACATTTTTATACTTGGACTCAAAGATTGTTTTAGCTTGGTTAAATATTGAACCAGTAAAACTGACTGTTTATGTAGCTAATCGTGTAGAAAAAATTAAGCAATTGTGTAATAATTTTCAATGGAACTATGTAAACACAAATGAAAACCCAGCAGATTGCTTATCACGAGGTATTGAGCCTCAGCAGCTAAAAGGAAATTCATTGTGGTTTCATGGTCCTCGCTATTTGCAAAGTGTAGAATATGAGCATGGCAGTCAAGAAAATAATATTTCTGAAATAGAACTTCCGGAAATTAAGAAGTCTTCACTTACACTCACTACATGCCAAGCTGTAAAAAATGACTTTCATGACTTTATAGAAAAATATTTGGACCTGGAAAAAACTGTAAGAGTGATGAGTTACGTAAAGCGATTTGTTCATAATTGTAAAAGCAAAGCTATAGACCGAAAGTCAGGGCATTTGTGTCCAGAAGAGTTGACTTCTGCACTGCATGATTTGATTCGGTGTGATCAAAGGAAACATTTTAAAGAAGAATACAAACGTATAGAGTCGAATAATCAATCAAAGTCAAGTTTAAGCAATCTCAATCCATTTGTTGATGGGTGCGGTCTTCTCCGGGTGACTGGGCGTTTGCAAAATGCGAATTTGACATTTAATCAGCAACATCCAATCATATTGCCCAAAGGCTCAGCTTTGACAAAATTGATAATTAACAGGGAGCATTTAAGATTAAATCATGCTGGTCAAAAGTTAACTCTGAGTAGTTTAAATGACAAATATTGGATTGTTAATGCTAACAGGAAATCAAATCAGTCTTGCATAAATGTGTGCGCTGTGTTAGGTTGAAAGCTAAAGTCGCAAATCAATTGATGGGCAGTCTGCCGATTGATAGAGTTAATCTTTCCAGGCCATTTCAGATTGTAGGCACAGATTCTGCGGGGCCCGTTTATGTAAAGCAAACTAGAGTAAGAAAACCCGTTATTACGAAGGCATATATTGTTATGTTTATATGCTTTGTAACAAAGGCTATTCATATTGAATTAGCTTCAGATATGACAACTAACACATTTCTGGGATGTTTAAAACGGTTTATAGGCCGTAGAAATAGACCTTCAAAATCTACTGTGACAATGCCAGTTATTATAAGGGTGCTAATAATGTGTTAAAAGAGCTGTACGACTCGCTGAATTCCACAGAACACCAAAATGAAATAATAAATTTCAGTAATAAGGAAAGGATTTCATTCCATTTTATACCCTCATATTCACCTGTATTTGGTGGTCTGTGGGAAGCAGGAATTAAAAGTATTAAGTATCATGTGAAACGTGTAATTGGAAATACTGTTCTCACCTTTGAGGAAATGTACACAGTCTTGGTTCAGATAGAAGGCATTTTGAATTCGAGACCACTTACTCCTCTATCTAGAGACTCGGATGATATGTCCTATCTTACACCTGGTCACTTCCTCACAGGTAGCCCATTGACATCTTACCCAGAATTAAATTTAGCTGATACAAATGTAGGAAAGCTAAGTTTCTGGAAGCAATGCACTAAAATGCAGCAATGTTTCTGGAATCAGTGGCATAAGCAATATCTTTTGATGCTACAGAGCCGACCTAAATGGCAAAATCAACAGCCTAATATAAGTGAAGGAACTATGGTCCTGCTCAAGTCTGACAATGTCACCCCACTTAAATGGCCTGTAGGTAGAATTGTAAAGGTCATAGCAGGAAAAGATAACTTGGTGCGAGCGCTAGATGTGAAAGTAGCAAATGGATCTATCATTCGAACCAGTGTAATGAAAATATGCCCACTTCCTATTGATTATAGTTAGTCAGAGCCCAGACTCTATTTTAGATTAAGATTAGATTAACCAGAGTTAACTAAGAATAAGACTTTGCTTTCATTTGGGAGCTCTAATAGTTCTTTAGACATAATTGTGTTAAGGTTTTTTGTTATTAATTTCTTACTTTACATAAAACTTCAAAAGTAACTTATAAATTAGGTTTAAATAAAACAACGTTGTACTTTGCCATAAGTAGGTAACTATATTTTTTGTGTTTATAGAGTACAGGAAATGTCTTGTAATTTTTTTCATAAAGTTAATTTATACTTAAAGGATATTAGTATCTGCCTACGGTATATATTTCAAGTTTGTCTTGTATTTGGTTATACTTATATATAGATAGTGTATGCCCTACCATTATATTTTGGCTGTGGCCCGAGCATGTTCGATACCATGTATCCGAACATACGATCTCTCTTCCGGTGTAAGAACGATTCTACCCAGACAATGTAATTTACATTAATTCGAATAAACTGTGAAAACATTACTTTCATGGCTTTAATTTATGTCTAAACACCTCGTAGTAGACAAAAGGAAGGATATGTCTGTCTGGCTGAAAACGCGAGCGCCAGTCATTGCTAGCCGCTCTGGCGTTGCAAAAGTGAAAGTGTCATCTGTCATCTGGCGGACGTCGGCGGAATATGAACATCAGGTGGTTTATCCAGCAATGTCCTAACCAGACTGGGAACAAATTCAAAAAATGATAAATATCAACTCCATGAACTGACCCACCGGGAATCGAGCCCGGAACTTATGCTTCGCAGGCAGTCGCACTACCACTGCGCCACATCACTTATGTTTATTTTTTCTTTATACCGATTTGGCTAGGTATTTCGTAACAAAAGGAAGGATATAATAATGACTTTAACGGGTCTTATCGCGATAGTTTTTTTCCGTTAAAGTCATTATTATGTGTGAAAGTAATCGCGAACGCTTTAAAAGTTATAAAAGGAAGGATATGTCTGTCTGGCTGAAAACGCGAGCGCCAGTCATCACCAGAGGTCAAGGTACTCATGAAACTGAACAACTTTCCCCATGGAACATGGGTCGAAATATTAAAAAAAATTTGGACCTCTCATAGTAAATCAGTCAGCGCTCTGGCGTTGCAAAAGCGAAAGTGTCATCTGGCGGACGCCGGCGGAATATGAGCACCGTGGTTGTTAATCCGCTCAATTATTACGAAACTGTCGCACCGAGATACCTACTTGTCTTTGTCACATCCGTTGCCAGGGTTGGCAGTTTAGCTAAGCAGTGAAAATGAAAACTTCATTTGTACAGATGGTTAGATTTCTGTCTTTAAGCACAATTGACTCTATTATTTATTACCTACCTACGATTGGAATCTTGTAAACTCAGCACGAATACATCTCAACTCAAGTCTATTGTATGGATTTTTGTAAAACATCGCTCGTAGCCCTCATTAAGTATGGATAAGTAAATAACTTCAAATTAGAAAGCTGAGATGGCCTGTGACAACTACGGAGTTACGGACTAAAACTTTGTATGGAAAGGCCCTTAGGAAAATTTTCGTAGACCGTCGTAGCAGCCCTGCGCGTAGCAATGCGCGGGCGCAGGCCGGCCGCCGCCCGCCCGAGCTTCATGCGCGCGGACAGGTGTGGCCGGCTGCCGCGCGTTTTCATACAAAACCAACGTTTCACATATAAAAGGCACTTCCTTTCATCCCACCACCTACCGTCGGGAATGCCCATTAATTTGCCAACACAATATTTTTAGTGCACGGCTCGCGTGTAATATATCGCGGCCACGTGTCGCCGTATGTCGCTCGAGGAGCGGCTGCGTCAAATTATTTTCGTTCTTGTCACAAGATACAGCGTTCATCTGGTCGGTTTTCCTTTAAAAATCACGCCGGCTGTTGGCTTAATGTGGGCAGGGAGCGAGCTTCCGGTGGAAAACGTATGTGCACAGCCGCGCCGCCGCCGTCGACGACGACGACGCAACGGACCATCGGATACGTACGACAGTTGGCTCTGATGTGTTTCAATCTGGAACACGATAATATTATAATTTACCCAACTAACAACAGCCTAAATTCAACAAGATATCTTCCATACCAAACTAAATACTAACATAGGTAGGAAAGCCACAAGTCACTTAGCACGTAACAAAATTGTTGGTATTATTTTATGCGTAGCTTAGGATAATCGCAAAACAAAGATACCAACTAAGGTTAAACTCGTTATAACGCTCACAGGCAATTCAGTTTTACTGCGTCGTAAAGCATACTTCAATCATGGTTAGCGGTTACCATAATAATCACCATATATCTCCCAGGGTAGGGTTATATGCAAATCAGTCGGCAATTTCCGTGGAAACTGAGCGTTTCTCCGTGATGAATGTCCGCCGGCGGCGCGGGCGCAGCGCTCGACGCTCCAATCAACGCATTATCGCGCCATTTTATGCTTTTCCCGCCGAAACCATTCATCATAACCAACCAACCTTTCCGTACAATAATTTTCAACTTCCTATTTTTGTTCTCCCGACCCGAATCTAACGATGATACCAATAAATCTAAAGAGATTGCGGCTGCTATTTTTCGGATGCCAGATAATAGCTTTTTGTGATAAATTACAATACAATCCTTTTTATTGCCGCTGTGACTTCTTAATGGCAGCTTTTTCATCGGCAGATTATCATCAAAGACAAGTTCACGCGGTGGATTAAATCATGTATGTTGTTGAGGTTAAACCGCGGCATCTCGAGTATTGTTTGTTGTTTTGGCTCTTGTTTTGCCTGTGCATGATTTACTGGATTATTTTTGTACCGACTTGTTAGTTGTCACGTTGGTGGTCGTGTTGGAAATACGAGTAAAACAAAAGACAGCTGACGAAGTATGGGTCGATGAACAAATGGCGCCACACTATTTGCGGAGAAGGCGTGCCGGCTAATGCGATTCCGAAGCTGGCACTTGAATAAATACTCATTATTTTCTAGTAAAACATGCACTAATTTAGCATCAAGAAGTGTCCGAAAGTTTAAACAGCCCTAACGAAACACATTTTTCATAACATAATAATTTGATCCCATTTATCGGCTGTCTCTACTAAAATTTGTAACACGCGCTCTGCGTTGACACTAATTAACCATTCCTGTGATAATGACAGGTTCATCTTTCTACCCGAGAAAAATAACTGGAAAAATAATATTAAAAATGACATAAAAGAATGTTTGGACGAATGTATCGGTAGGTCGGGACAGGAGCTGACCGCGCGGCGGCGGCTGCGTGCAGGAAAAATATCGCTCCACATCTCACGCGACGTAAATAATATTTTCATAAAGATAACAAACGACTGCGCAGCTGAAGAATGCCCGACTAATCTATACGTTAATGTCACAAAGAGTTTCAAAATTAACAATAAAATATCACTCTACATTTCTGAGAACTAACACCGAAATGGACCGGAAGTAGCAGGTGATGAAAGTTGTAGAAGCGGCAAGCTCACGAAATTGCTACTTATTAATTAATCGCCCAGCGAAATAAACGGTTAGTTTAGTGTTTTAGCGGCTGTTAGAGATATTTAAATAAACATTTATTTTAGCGAATTGCAGCGATTCGGTGTCGTGGAGCGCATGCGCGACGGACATCCGCAACAACTGCGCGTGCGACGCAGCGCATTTATCACCGCGCGTATTACTCACGCGCGGGCGCAAGCAAACATCGAACGACGCGATAGTCTCATCATTAGCGGCACCAGTGATTCATGTAGCCCTTACATCGCCAGCAATGTTACCGATCAATACGCCTTAACGATAATGTGCTTAAGCCCAAGGCACTGTCAGGTATCTACATGTTTTTGCCGTACTTTGAACAAAAAATAGTTTTCAATTAATCTTGTGGCGTTTTCTAATGCGGTGCGTGTGCGCTGGGCAAGACAAACGCCGACGACAACTGTTGTCTGCTCGTCGCGACAGCTGCGCTCCACTTGCGGGCACCAGCTCGCTACAACTCTCAACTCTATCTCCAGGGGATACTCAGATTGCGCCGCCACGTAATCTAAAATTACCAAGGATGTGATTGAAAGTGACTGTCAAGGAACCGCTGTTCGATATTAGTCAAGAAAATTGCAGGGCTTTGTATTAGATCAAATTAATGTTCGATGTTAGTAAATGATGGTATCAATTATATCCCTCCTCCTGGCAGATTGCATCTGACGGCGGGATTCTATTTGGTGCCCGTCGAGTATTAACTCTCCTTGCGTTTCCGAGAAAGTGTTAAGAGATTCACAGTTCTGGGATAGAGTGGAAAACACAGGAATATGTTAGGTGTTTGCCAACAGGGGATTGAGAGCGTTGAAAGAAATGATGAGGCAGAATTGCTGGAACTATCTTTGGATTAGTTTGTAAGCATTCAGAATTTACAAGAAAAGCTTACCATTGCAAAGAAGCTCAAGACGAAATTAGCTAAATGAAAAAAAAAAGGTTTTCGTAAAATCAAAAAGCTTTTCGTAAATGTTGATTTCATTGTTAAAAGTGCAACCTCCAGCTACAGAATCTTCTCGAATGATTATTTTTTAAATATATTTAAGGCAAGAGTGATAAATAGTTTACACCCATTTTGCACCTGCATAGAAGGCTATGAGTCACTTGAAAAAGCTCCTCAAGTTATCAAGATCAAGAGTGAGGCATAGCAAAGGCTTGATATTACTCCTAATGACCTAAGGAATCTCGTCAAGTGAGTCATGTCAGTATGAGTGGCGTATAGATGCAAGCGCCGACCGTCGTCAAGCGACCGACACGGCTGCGTACGAGCCGTGATTTATACAGGGAGTGTATAAATCACCGTACATACCTACATGCGCAGTGTTTGTTGATCTTATCAAAACTTAGAATTGATATTAAAAATGCACTCAAAGACCTAAAGAATCTCGTCAAGTGAATCATATCAGTATGAGAGGCGTAGATGCAAGCGCCGACCGTCGTCACAGCGACCGACGCGGATGCGTACGAGCCGTGCGTGATTTATACACTCTCTCCCACCGCACATGCGCAGTGTTTGTTGCTCTTATCAAACCTAAAATTGATATTAAAAATGCACTCAAAGACCTAAGAATCTCGTCAAGTGAGTCATGTCAGTATGAGTGGCGTGTAGAGATGCAAGCATCAACACGGCTGCGTACGAACCGTGATTTATACACTCACTCTCACCACACATGCCCAGAGATTTTGCTCTTACAAACCTTAGAATTGATATCAAAAATGCACTCAAAGGCCTAAAGAATCTCGTCAAGTGAGTCATATCAGTATGAGTGGCGTATGGATGCAAGCGCCGACCGTCGTCATAGCGACCGACGCCGCTGCGTACGAGCCGTGATTTATACAGGGAGTGTATAAATCACCGTACATACCTACATGCGCAGTGTTTGTTGCTTTTCTCAAACCTTAGAATTGACATTAAAAAAGAATCTCGTCAAGTGAATCATATCAGTATGAGTGGCGTATGGATGCAAGCGCCAACCGACGCGGCTGCCTACGAGCCGTGATTTATACACTCTCTCTCACCGCGCATGCGCAATGTTTGTTGCTCTTATCAAACCTTAGAATTGACATTAAAAATGCACTCAAAGACTTAAAGAATCTCGTCAAGTGAGTCATGTCTGTATGAGTGGCGTATAGATACAAGCGCCGACAGTCGTCATAGCGACCGACGCGGCTGCGTACGAGTCGTGATTTATACACTCTCACTCACCGCAAATGCGCAGTGTTTGTTGTTCTTATCAAACCTTAGAATTGATATTAAAAATGCACTCAAAGAAAGAGTCTTGTCAAGTGAATCATATCAGTATGAGTGGCGCGTAGAGTTGCAAGCGCCCGTAAGCGCCGACCGTCGTCACAGCAACCGACGCGGCTGCGTACAAGCCGTGATTTATACACTCTCTCACCGCACATGCGCAGTGTTTGTTGCTCTTCTCAAACCTATAATAACTTACGAGTACGAGTTTATTATTTTTGATCGTTTGTTGAAACTGATTAACTCTTTGAGAGAGCGGAAAGTTCATATTTTGCAACGGTAGTCCGGTTGTAGCGTTTAATTTTATGTCGACTGCCGTAAATTGTACGAGTAAGTACACTTCTCGTTCTTTTTTCAAGAGAAGGTGCGAAAGAGCCAAATCACGACACAATTTTAAAACTTTGGTCGTTAGTAGTTAATCTAATCAAAAGTTTGTGATTTCACTTCTATAAAAGTAAATAATCCACTATGATCATAGTATATTGGTCGCAAAAGACCGCGCATACGTCTATCTATTCACATAAATCACTAGGATCATGATCTCAGCTGCGCCGGCGCCGCCCTCTCTGTTTGTATAACCGCGTGGTACAAACTCAACACTTGCTGAAGTGTCAAGAGCCACGCATAGCTGGCGGATTATTTGTTGACAACTTGACAAGTGATTTCACTTCCTTTCCACCGCTATAAAAGTAAAATTTACACACTATCATCATAGTACATTGGTCGCAAAAGAGCGCGCATGCGTCTATTCACATTAATCACTAGGATCATGATCTCAGCTGCGCCGGCGCCGCCCTCTCTGTTTGTATAACCGCGTGGTACAAGCTCAACACTTGCTGAAGTGTCAAGAGCCACGCTTAGCTAGCGGATTATTTGTTGTCCTTCTTCTTATTGAATTAATGGCTATCTCCAATTTTTCGACTCTAGAATCCAATGGTTTAGGGCTTAGACTGGGTGTGCCTTTCGCTTACCTAGCTCTGGTTCTGTCAGTTTTTTATTCTTCGTATTTATTTTAATAAATGCATGTAGATCGGATACAAGCACGCTCACCTTAATCTATTAAATTAATGCGCCTACTTTTAATTATAAATTCTGCATTTATAATCTTGACGCTTAAAGCCTTTTAGCAAAAGAGAAAGGCCGGTGACGGTGAGATAAAAAGCAAAGTTTACCCGTTTACTTGAGTCGAGAGCCGAGACACGCAAGTCGGGCGTGCACGTGCACGTGCGTGTTTACCCAACGCAAGCCGCGCGCCCGAATTATTCGCCTCGCTTGTTGATGCACAAACTACCAGACGAGTAAACTGCTCTACTGCACGACCAATTTTAGTGGAAACCAGTCAGAAGCTTGCCATACCTAAAACCATGATGAAAAAATCGCGCGGGTTACCTCGAAAGATGGTCTTTTCTGTATTTCGGGGATGTGATGCTCAACATTCCATTTTAAAATTGGAAACAATATTTTTAACACGTCACATTCACCTGTGGGCTGTGGATGGACGCAGAAGGAAAGGAAAGCCTAAAAAAGTTTGGATGGATTGTGTAAAAGATGATATGAATCAAAAAGGTGTAAACGAAGATTTGACGGCTGATAGAGATGAATGGAAGAGAACGACATGTTGCGCCGACCCCAAATAAATTGGGATAAGGGCAGGCAGATGATGACGATTTACCACTGACCATTGGCATAATTTTTCTATTAGAGCCATTCACGTATCTTTTTAAGCTGGCCAGTAGTAAATATGACGTGTTAAAAAGTTTCTAATGTTATTGTTTACAATAGCAAGTGTATAATCCAGCGGTTTGATGAAAGATGCTTTTAGTTTGGCGCCGAAGAGTTTATTATGATTTCATAGCCTTTTATATGAGAAGCTTTTCTATCAGATCAGCGAGATAGAGTTTATTTTGAACTTTGCGGAAAACAAACAATATTTATAGATCGTATAAGTATATTAAGTTTTTTCCAACGGCTTTAATGCATCCCATTTCTCGATTATGAACGGTCATGTTCGCGCGCTTTTATAATCAGACAAGTACCTAGGTACTTAATTTGATTGCAAGCGCCAATATTTCTGAATTCAAGACTATTTCGAACAGGTTTCTCCAACGGTTTCCCTACATTTAGAAAGTAGTTTCAATTCAATACAAGTAAATAGTCCCAATAAAATACGAAGTAGGTACTTGAATGCGTAAATACATTTCGCAAATGAATCTGCAGAGCTGCGTTTCGCGAGCCATTTCTCTTGCATTGAATTTATGTTGCATTCAGAAAACAGGGTCGTGTTTTCGCATAAAATCAAGTTGTATTTAATTATGAGTTTAATGTAATTTTGCCAACGGCGGCGGCGTAGCGCCTGCGACGGCCGCTGCCATACAAATTGGCGGGTGCATGTCGCTAACTTAATCAGGGCCCTATGGAGGGCACCATGTTTGTTGGTGATCAAGAGAAAAGGGAGCTAAAACTTTTAGGGCCATTGTTATTTTTATTTACGCTGTCGAATTTAACCCTACTCGTCAAAACATAGCCGATCTGTAGCTTTACGGCAGGTAAATGAAACTTCTTTAAGATCATCGTACAAAAATGCAACCCATGTCTTCCTCTTCCCATGCATATTCAGCAGTCTCAAGAATATGCAAACGACGCACGAACTGACCTACGCCAAATGTCATCTCGTCAAGTCATCCATGTAAGTGAAACCTCGCGAAGCCAAAGAAAGTTGGAAGCGTCATCGATTGCAGTGTAATTATTCTACAGCGCACGTGCACAATCCCCCCTCCCCTGCTGGTGCACCTCACCCCCTCTCGTCTCCTGGCCCCGCATCGCCCCGAGCAAGAGGTTTCCATTACCAGACAGGGCTATATCGGAATTTCTCCACGGGCGTTATGATCTGTCTGGTTGTTTACATAGACGACGTGAACGATATGACTTTCCTTTGCATATAAACTTTGAAAAGTAGGTGCGTTCTGCCTACTATAAAATGCGACATGTTGGTTACCGTTAGGTATGTATTTGTTTTATGTAAATTAGTCAGTACTTGCTTGCCGATTAACTGAGTAGGTACTTGTCTATCTACTTTTTTTCTCACACTACGATTACGTGTACCTCGTAGGTTGGCTGTGTATATTAATTAATAATGCTGCCAAGCCGTGCCAAGCCCAATTATTATGAATCAATCCTAATGAAATGTATCCACGAAGTTCAACGACTTCCACACAAACAGTCGTGCACGCGGTTCTAATCCATACTCAGTAGGAAACCTTTTTATTAGATTGGTGTACAAAGTGCGGGCAGGGTGGGGGGTGGCGGGGGTGGCCAGCTGGCAGACTTGTATGGGCTCGTCCGTTGATTTATTTCAACAGTGTACCTACTTACTTTCATTTGGTTAATTGTATCGGGGTCTGCATTTGTTAGGACTTCAGAAGGAAGCCGCGTTATAGAACATCTCATCAGTCATATCTCGGGTATTTACAACTTTTCACTATAAGGGTATTGTCCGAGGCCCTTAGTCAATATCGTTATTGACTAGTTTTGCCGGTTCAATAACTTTATTGAACGGGTAAGTTTTTTGACTGTAGCATGTAGGTATATTGAGTATCTACTTTACTTACTTACAATTATTTATTGTCATAAATAAGTTACCTAAGTATATGCCGAATCGAGCCTGTTGGCCCAACTTTAACATTACCATATCAATAGAAAAGCTGCATTTCAAAAACTTTCAGAATTTGGTCCCTCCTCCCCCATTACCATAAACGCTTAAAGGGCGATACAGTATTGGATTCCAATTTAAATACATTTTCTGCGCCATGTCCGTATAAATTTTGTATGTTGCTCGTTGGGCGGATATTTGTGTATGGGGAGCACGTTTTGCGGGAATACGAGAGTGGAAAACCGTGTAGCGTTGCGCGGTAATGTAATGTTACACTGAATGTTAAAATTACAGCAGTATATAGCAGAGTAGTTGTCTAAGAATAACAGGATTTGGCTATCAATACCACACGCAGTGAACTCAGCACTAGGGTAGCTAGCTCCTTTAAAAAAAATCTATTATTTTGTGGGCCTTGGATTACTTCACACAAGGCATCACTAATGACGTAGGTAGTGTGGATTCGAAAGCAGTGCATGATGAGCTTCTATAGCTAGCATCATCGTCGTCTATATCGATCGGAGCCTGTATATTCTGTACTAAAGGTCTCTTTGCGCTGATAGGTACTATTTCTTCTAGGGTCATAGGTATTTTCTATCCTGTGGTCAAAGTTCCGCATGATTTTAGTTGTGGCGCTCGCCAATGCTTTGTGATCTAGAGAACAGAGAACCGTCAACCAACTTGCTATTTACGGAACTCGAAGAATTGTAAAGCGATATGTCGTCGAAATCGATCGGTGTAAGCAAGTAACCCCTTCAACTCAGTCATCTCTTGGGAGTGGTGCCCCGCCCGGGTCATCGCAAGCGCCATTGATTCGACCTCATGCATTATGGACGCGCATTACTATGTTGTGATTGATGCACATAATAATAGGCCAGATATGGCAGAAATCTGAAAATAGTCATACCCCACATGATAGGATTCCGCCATCTTTGATTCCCCCTCCCTCCCCCCCGGAACACACGATTTCTTGACGACTCCGGATCTCGATTCAGGACATCACGAGGAAAACAACGATACCAATCATGGGTAGGGTATGTAGCCGGATGTCAGATGAAACTCGAGATCTAGAGGACTTTTTGTTCAAAATGAACCGCACTATATAGCGATATGCCGTCAAAATCGATCGGTGTAAGCAAGTAACCCCTTCAAGTCCGTCATCTCTAGGGAGTGGTGCCCCGCCCGGGTCATCGCAAGCGCTATTGACTCGACCTCATGCATTATGGGACGCACATTACTGTGTTGTGCGTTATACGCTTCTGCTGCGATTGGTGCACACGGTGCACATAATAAAGTTCCAGACATGGCTGGAATCTGAAAACGAAATATAAGTACATTTACCATTTTATAATATGCACCTTGTCTATCGATCAGGAACGCCCATGTCCAGCTGGTTGTTTTAGCACTACACCGCCGTTTTTGGATAATTTTATTAACCACGTACCTACTTCTTTGAATAGCACACCGACTTAATAAGGTATAGAATAAAATATGCAAATGATCGTACTTAAACAGACGATAAGCATGCAATAAATAAGTGTGAGGTTACAGTTGGCTGGGACGCGAAGACATAATTATGTAATTAAAGTTTCTTGAAAAGGTCTTCGCTTCGAAGAGGAATCTTTTCAAATGAAGTTCTATTACCTACCTAGATATAATGGACACGCTTATGGACTTTGTCTCATTAGCATTTACCATGTTGCGATTCACATAGCATTTATAATGCAACACGTATTATAAGGTAGGTAAGGTAATCTTTTGGTAGATTTGTACGTACTCGTACCTACTTAGATACCTACATACGTATTATGTGAAATACAAAATGGAAATAGTAACATATAGGGCCAATACCTACAGTCCTACACTTAAAGCAAAGTGTCCTATCAGCTGGTAAGCTGGAAGACAACTCAATGCTGTTTTTTGAGTTTAGCTCGCATTCGTGTATGTTTTTTCTGTAAAGTTTCTGTGTACAATAAATACCTAATATACCTACTGGATTATTTTTTAGTCAGTACGCAAACTTTGCAGGGTGTTTCTACTCGTGATTCTGAACAAGTTTTACTATGGGGCCACCAGAGAATTCGCAAAAAAAAAAAAATGTTGTTCCATAGAAAAATTCATACCTACTCGGCTCATAAAATGTAAGGAAAACCCAAAATATTTTTTCAGATTTCGCAGGTTGCCTCATATCATAATAAAAGTTGCTCAGAATCACGAGTAGAAACATCCTGCAATGTTTGCGCATTGACTAAAAAATCACCCTGTATAAAATCGATGAACTTTTCCCACACTTTGCATTTGTGTAACAAACAACAATGGTATCCATTTTCGGCGCGCGCCGGAAGTGCGCCCGCGTGCCGCGCCGGAAGCGAGCGGCTACTTCCGGCCGCCATGTAAATCAAAGTGTTTCGCGGTTCGCGCCACCAATACAGTTCTAAACTTAAATAAGATAGGAGCCAAGGAAATCTATGCTATGCAAAATCGAATTGGCTTTGGTTAGATTTTACAGCTTTAGAAGTTTCCTGGAAACGTTGTGAAAAGCTTGCATAATGTTGAGTGATGGATTTACATGCTATTACTTATATCTGTTCGATGTATCCATTAATGTAGATTTATAATGAACGGCTAGAATTATGTACTTAATATGACGATCAAAGGATTTTCTTTTGAACAGTAGTGTTCATTACGAAAAATCGTTCGACCGCCCGTCGCAGCGCAACACGCAACATTACGTCTGTTCTCCTAACTATCTCTTTCTTTTTCTCTAATGCATTCGAATGATGAATGCTTGTTCGCCACACGCCGCCAGAGGCCGCCACGCGTCGCGATAACACGTCACGTGCCGGATAAGGGACTGATTACACGATAAATGCTACGCCGTAGTCGAAACCTCTACGCCGATACATGTGTCTCTCTCTTCGTGTGGGACACCGACATTGAGTCGTCCAACAACCCGATACCAATATGAGTTAAATAGATACATTTCTTTATTACTGGATTCGCTAAGTAAAGTATTAAATCAATGCTGAGTAGGTAATTCTTAAAGTGCATAACTTAGGTACGTTCTGGTTCTGGACAATTTCGTTTTATTTTCTTTTTTTGTTTCCTTTTCCTTATATTTTTATTTCTTGTTTTTATACTTATTATAACGAACTGCCTATACAAAATTCGTCTTGCATATTTATAGGCGTGTTTTAGTCACGTGTTGTGGGGTGGGCGTAGCAGTTGGGGTGGCGGCGGTGCACGCAAATACTTACATTATAAGTGACATTGGCTTTTAATTTTAATTGCTACTTTGTTTTTATTAGTTTAATTTGGGTATATGTAATGTACATAGTAACATATCTACCATTTTCACTGTTGGACATGGACCTCCCCTGTAGAACCTAGGATCATTGCCTAGGGTAGCTAGGTAATTAGGTAAGGTAGACCCGGGTAATAAGGCCCACCTAACAACAAACCGAAATAAAACCTTTATTTTATCACCCTCAGGTAAAACAACGTTTGCAACGTATAGAAAAATTTACTATTAATTGACCTATATGATTTTTTTATGATTTTGCCAATAAAAAGTTGCAATTTTGATCATTTTTCAAAACATCTATTTTTGGCCTTCCTAAACTGGGCATGTAATATAAGGACCCTGCCAATTTTATTACGTTTGGAGTTAAAGTAAGCGTTAATTACAAAAAAAGGTACACTTATATAAATATTTACATATTACTGAACGTAAATAAAAGCAAAAAGTTGTGAAATCATCAATATTTTCCAAAAAGACTTCACTTTCTCAGTGAGGAAGAAAACAGCTGGGCTATCGAAATTTCAGGAGCTAAGTGCAAAGAAATTGCTACAAATTCCAAAAGTATTTTTGTTTAGCTTAGAAAAAGGTATTTATTTTAAAAATAACTTGATTTTAAATTTTCATACATTGGACCTTATTACCCGTATTTGGTTTGGATAGCCCCGATTGCGGGTTGCAAGGCCCAAAAAAAATGTGTTGTTCAATATTTATTTTTATTAATAACGTAAGTGTATGTAAAGTTAATTAAAATTAAAATTAAAACTTATGGACCTTATAAGACTGCAACAGTGTAGGTAGGCCCCCAACAGGGCTTGTAAGGCCCAAGCAGCTACCCTGTGGGGCCTTCCTAACCGACCGGGGCCTTGCAACCCGTATTCACAATTTATGAATAAAATAGCGTTAAAACCAGACACACCTACACGAATATCAATGGAATGATAAATTAATAAACACATTCAACAATAATCTACTAATAAATTGCAGTATTAACTATTGAATACTACCGTTTAGTGGGAGCGCAAAATAGCAAAAACACTGGCCATGCCCGAGGTCACCTAACAACCAGCCGTCACTGCCAAAATACCGGCCGCACGCGGACCGCTCCCGCGTCCCTGCGTTCCTTTTGGATCATTTTACGCTTGCTATGAATTTGGCGCCGACCGAACGTATTTTAAACGGTTTTCTGAATTTGGGCCTTCGAAGACTGGGGGCCTTACACCCCCGATGTACCTTATATGCTTAAAAGCTTGGCAGTCTGATTGGCGAGCGCAGTTTGAATAACAGTTTATCATAAAATCATGTCATAACAGTTACAAATTAAGCGACACGTCTTGTGCAACCTATTGCATCGCTATAAATTACTCATAAGTATGCAGTATTTTAGCTTAATTTATTTTATTACTTGCTTTGATTTAATACGAATGGTATTGTAAAATAATAAACAAGTATTTATTCATCTAGAACCATGGATGTATACGATTCTATCTGAGTGAGTCATGGATATAAAATCAGTCATCGTAAAGATATTGCAATTTATAGGTAGGTATAATCTTTCCTCATAACTCCAATCCCCGTGCAGTTTCGGTCCAAAACGAAAGATCTGTCTATTCGAATAACTACAATACCGAGGATTTACTTACAATTTTATGTGCAGATTACTTTCTACCAGTAAACCTTCGATACCACTACAATCTTTTATCAACTACATATAGGAATTAAAACGACGTAACCCGAAAAAAACTTAGAATATAAAGTAATAATAAACTTAGATATTAGTGCTCCTCAAGTAGCGGCCAATCGCTTCACTCAGTCTATTACCCTGTAACTTTAAAATAAAGTCTTAGTCTGTAGTTATCAATAAGTATTGCGAATGAAAATTATCAAATACTTAGGTACAAGAGCGCAGTCCGCAAGCTGGGGCCGCTTATTTCGCGGAAACCTGTATAAAAAGCAAGCATAAAAATTGCGTTCAAGAAACGATAGGACATCGGAGGTCTCATCAACTGGTTTTCTTATTTCGCCATCCCCTAGGGCTACAGGGCTCCCCTTATAAGGTACCCCCGGCAGTCGCAGGGCGGGCGGAGCGAATCACGAAGCAGAATGGATGGCTGCGTACAATCCCAGCATCGAACGACAATAGCTATCTCGTGGCCGATAAAACACTTGATACGGATATCAAACTGTTGTTGTTGCAAAAGCTTTTATGTTGATGATTTTCTTTCCTTACAATAAATTGTCATTGGATATGATAGGTTTGGAGTTTTGAATTGTTCGTTAAATAATTCGTTTCGAAATACATCGGCGTATGGGTCAGTAATTGTCGGTTTTTTTTTGTATCAAAGTTTTTACGCGTGAGTTTTCCTATCGGGTACGAACTGAAATTCGTCAACTAAATCATAATGGTCAGACGCGTATAATTAGGTAGATACTTATTTGACAGGAAAACAAAGATAACCTTCTTGAGATTTATGTTATGAATGTTCCAGCAAAACTAAGTAGGTAGGTGTTTATTTATGTATGGCATGGTATACTTGTAGAAAGACTTGAAACGAAATTATAATTTCAAAGCTCGCATTTAGTCACGGGTATAATGGGGTGCGAGCAAGCCGAGTGGTAATCCGCGTCGAGTCGCGGTCGAGGGCACTTGACGTCCCGACGCTTGTTCCTGTCAGCGATCAATGCTGGCAGCCGTGTAGCTGGCTGAAGTTCGAAATTTAAAAGATCGAAGAATGGCATTTAAAATGAGCAGCCCCGTTCAATGCTGGTAATATAATAATCATCAAATATTCTATTGAATGCGTGCGAGTGATAATCCGCGTCGAGCCGCGGTCGAGGGCACTTGACGTCCCGACGCTTGTTTCTGTCAGCGATCAATGATGGTAGCGGAGTAGCTTGCTGACGAGACGAACGCGGGCATGAAGTTCGAAATTTAAATGATCGAATGGCATTTCCAGTGATTATAGTAGGCTCCGTTTAATGGCTGGTTTGAAAATGTTCTATTGGATGCTAGTAGTAATCCGCGTCGGGTCACGATCGAGGGCGCTTGACGTTCCGACGAACACTCGTTCCTGTCAGCGATCAATGCTGTCAGTCAGCCGAGTAGCTGGCTGACAAGACGAACGCGGGCATGGAGTTCGAAATTTAAATGATCGAAGAACTGCGGTTCAAATGTCTAGTAGGTCGTTTAATGCTGGATTAAAAAGTCTAGATAGCTTCTTCTATCTTTACGATATGATAGTTCTAGTAGCGAGTCGCTGTCGAAGGTACTTGACGTCCCGTCGCGAACACTCGTTCCTGTCAGCCGAGTAGCTCTGGCTGACAAGATGAACGGGTATGAAGTTCGAAATTTAAATGATCGAAGAACTGTAGTTCAAATGTCTAGTAGGCCGTTTAATGCTGGTTTGAAAATTTTCTAGATAGCTTCTTCTATATGATATTATGATATTTCTAGTAGCGAGTCGCGGTAGAGGGCACTTGACGTCCCGACGCAAACACTCGTTCCTGTTAGCGATAAATGTTGTCAGCTGAGTAGCTGGCTGACAAAATGAACAGGCATGAAGTTCGAAATTTAAATGATCGAATGGCATGTCCAGTGATTATAGCAGGCCCCGTTTAATACTGGTTCGAAAATGTTCTATTGGATGCGAGTGGTAATTCGCGTCGAGTCGCGGTCGAGAGCACTTGACGTCCCGACGCGAACACTCGTTCCTGTCGGCCGAGTAGCTGGCTAACAAGACGAACGCGGGAATGAAGTTCGAAATTGACAGCCGATGTGGCGCAGTGGTTAGTATGCCTGCCTGCCACGCAAAGGTTCCGGGTTCAATTCCCGGTGGGGTCACTCACAAAGTTGATAATTATCACTTTGTGAATTTGTTCCCAGTCTGGTTAGGACATTGCAGGCTGAACCACCTGATTGTCCGCAAGTAAGATGTTTCCGTGCTTCGGATGGGCACGTTAAGCCGTCGGTCCCGGTTGCTGTCTATGATGGCGGTCGTTATACAGCCATGTCAGAGGCCTGCTACTTGTAGTAGGCGGTTGAAAAACTCTGACACCAGGGTTCATCGGGTCGCTAAACGACTCGGTGTCCCACACGAAAAGAAGGAGAAGTTCGAAATTTAAATGATCGAAGAAGGCCGTTTAATGCTGGTTTGAAAATGTTCTAGATAGCTTATGATAGTTCTAGTAGCGAGTCACTGCGAGGGCACTTGACATTTAAAATTGAAATTTAAAAGATCGAAGAATGGCATTTAAAATGGGGAGGCTCCGTTCAATGCTGGTTTGAAAATGTTCTATTGGATGCGAGTGGTAATCCGTAGTGAGTCGCGGTCGAGGGTATTTGACGTCCCGACGCGAACACTCGTTCCTGTCAGCCGAGTAGGTACCTAGCTCGCTGACGAGACGGACGCGGGCATGGAGTTCGAAATTCAAATGATCGAAAAACTGTGATTAAAATGTCGAAAGCCGCTGTAGGCCGTTTAATGCTGGCTTGAAAATGTTATAGGTACTGGATGCGAGTGGTAATCCGCGTCAAGTCACGGTCGAGGGCACTTGACGTCCCGACGTGGACACTCGTTCCTGTCATCCGAGTAGCTGGCTGACGAGACGAACGCGGGCGGGCATGGAGTTCGAAATTTAAATGATCGAAGAACTGTAGTTCAAATGTCTATAGTCCGACAAGTTCGTGCGCGACCTTCCCTAGGGGTGACAGACGTTGGGGGGGGGGGGAGATGTCAGCGGGTAGCGGGAGGTGTAGCGGGGAAGGGACACGCGCGCATTCTCGCCGCACGTCATATTAGAATGACGTGCTTCCTCGCCCCCCGACAGTCTGTACCTACCCCGCAGGAAGGTCACGCACGAAGTTGTCGAACTATAGTAGGCCGTTTAATGCCAGTTGGAAAATGTTCTAGATAGCTTCTTCTATATGATAGATATGATACCTAATCTGCGTCGAGTCTCGGTCGAGGGCACTTGACGTCCCGATGCGAACACTCGTTCCTGTTAGCCGAGTAGCTGGCTGACAAGACGAACGCGGGCATGAGGTTCGAAATTTAAATGATCGAATGGCATTTCCAGTGATTATAGTAGGCCCCGTTTAATACTGGTTTGAAAATGTTCTGTTGGAAGTGGTAATCCGCGTCGAGTCGCGGTCGAGGGCACTTGACGTCACGACGCGAATACTCGTTCCTGTCAGCCGAGTAGCTGGCTGACAAGACATGAAGTTCCAATGAAAATGATAGAAATATATTTCCAATGAAATGATAGATGTCTTCTTCCGCACCTAGGATAGTTATGCTGCTGGTCAGATGGACTTCCGCAATGTAACGCCTGATACTATTAGTTACATGAAGTTCCAAATTTAAATGATCGAAGGATGGATGGAATTTCCATTTGCGAAATTTGAACGATCAAATGTGAGGACGGCAGCGGACCGATTGACTGAAAAAAATATCTATTATATATCAGTCAACCGTATTATGCCGTGACCTAGCTTGTATAAACACCAGTTCTTCTTTACCTTTTCGTGTGGGACACTGAGTCGTCCAAGGACCTGATGAACCCTAGTATCATTTTCACCAGTTTATTAGCACAAGTAATTTCTGAGCTAGTGTTCATCAGAGCGTTGTTTCGAGTCAGCGTTCGTCAGTCTGTGGTACTTCGGTCATAAATCTTTCGAGTTTCAGTATCGTACTCTGACAAGTCACTTGACAAGTCCATGGACAAGTCTATGGACAAGTCTGACGCGTCTGGAGTATGCGGCGCGCGATTCCGCGACGCGGGAAGATATGCGATTTAGATGCGGCTGTCTATTTATAACCGCGGCGGATAAGTTTCTTTAGCTGTTGTTGAAAGCAATGAAAAAAGAGCATATGAATTTATGAAAAATAAAAAGCAAAGAAAACATAAAATAAAGTAACAAAACATGCGACCAGCGGAAACTATAATCTGCTGGCTTTTATAATAAAACTTTCACATCAATGTTCACATATCATTCAACAGAGCTACATTCAACAGCTGAGATAAAATATACATGAATAGACTAGTCTTCACCTAAAGATGCGTTTACACTAGATATCGTAAGCCAGTCTTCATCCTAAAGATGCGTTTACACTAGATATCGTAAGCCAGTCTTCATCCTAAAGATGCGTTTACACTAGATATCTTGAGCCAGTCTTCATCCTAAAGATGCGTTTACACTAGATATCTGTTTAGCACGTGTCCGCGATGTCCGGCTAGCATTGACGACTCAGATGATCCAATATTTGTATACGGCCAGGATGTTTGCCGGACGAATAACGCCAGCCAACTAAAAGCAAAGAAAATATTTAAAATTCCAATCTCGAAGGTATGCAAACAAAAGAAAAAAGAGACGACGATCTGGCTTGCGATCATCGCCTAAAGAAAGAAAGTCAACCAAAAATATCAAAAAAGTTATCATAGATCTTCTCAAAACCATCCCCATCGATGTTTACGGTTGATATTGTGTTGCGTCGATCCCAACTGATTTGGGATAAGGGCAGAAAGATGATGATGACGAGGATGATTTTGTAAATAGGTACTAGATAGGTACTTTAGTTACCTATATTTCATAAAAGTTGGAAAATTAGAAAATAACTAGCTGAAAATATAGGTAAACCTAATAAAACCATAATGAAAACACCAAAATGTCTAGGTATATCAAAGATAGTAAAATACATAATTATGACTAACGAAATTTTTTTTTGTTCATCTGCAATAAGTATACCTATTCGAATTTTAAAAGATCGAAGAAAAGCATTTAAAACAAGTGGATGTGGTAGTATTTTGCTGTAAAAATTCGCCATCTTAAATCTATAATTTTTAGGGTTTCGTAGTCTACTAGAAACCCTTATAGTTTCGTCAAGTCTGTCTGTCTGTCTGTCTGTCTGTCTGTCTGTCTGTCTGTCTGTCTGTCTGTATGCCGCGCCCTCATATCTTCGTCAGTTTTAGAGCTATCGTCATGAAATTTGGTGAGAAGATAAATCGTGTTGACCCAAATCCAAATATAGAAATGTTAAGAAAAAAATATATTTAATGTTTTTTGGACCCCCTCCCATACAAGTGAAAGGGGGGGGCAAAAAAATTATTTTTCTTCTGTAATATTGAGTAGGGTATCGTTGAATAGGTCTTTTAAAACTAAGGTGAGGTTTCTTTGAAACAAAGTCACTAAAATGTTTCTGTCACGAGATATTTGCTTTTAAAAACCGGCCAAGAGCGTGTCAGACACGCCCACAAATAGGGTTTCGTAGTCAACGTTTAAATATCAGGTTTTTCAGCATTGCAAACTTAATTTTGTTGCTGGTTTGCTAGCAGCAGTATGATGACCAACCGCAAATAGAAAAACTCAATTTTTTCTGAAACCTTTAAGGGTACAATATCCGTTATAGTTTTCATTGTAATTTCAGATTGTAAGCTATATTCCATATTTATTTTAAATTTTTAGCGTTTATACTTTAGAAGTTACAGCTGGAACAAATTATGGGTCAAAAACGCCCTTTTTAAAAGCAAACATCTCGTGACAGAAACATTTTAGTGACTTTGTTTCAAAGAAACCTCACCTTAGTTTTAAAAGACCTATTCAACGATACCCTACTCAATATTACAGAAGAAAAAAAAATTTTTTGCCCCCCTTTCACTTGTATGGGAGGGGGTCCAAAAAACATTTGAAATATTTTTTTCTTAACATTTCTATATTTGGGTCAACACGATCTATCTTCTCACCAAATTTCATGTCGATAGCTCTAAAACTGACGAAGATATGAGGGCGCGGCATACAGACAGACAGACAGACAGACAGACAGACAGACAGACAGACATGACGAAACTATAAGGGTTTCTAGTAGACTACGAAACCCTAAAAAGGGCGTTTATGACCCATAATTTGTTCCAGCTGTAACTTCTAAAGTATAAACGATAAAAATTTGAAATAAATATGAAATATAGCTTGAAATATAGCAATTTGAAGTTACAATGAAAACTATAACGGATATTGTACCCTTAAAGGTTTCAGAAAAAAATGAGTTTTTCTATTTGCGGTTGGTCATCATACTGCTGCTAACAAACCAGCAACAAAATTAAGTTTGTAATGCTGAAAAACCTGATATTTAAACGTTGACTACGAAACCCTATTTGTGGGCGTGTCTGACACGCTCTTGGCCGTTTTTTTTTTTAATATAGCCAGTGTCCATAAACCATAATGAAAACACCAAAATGTCTATATTAAAGATAGTAAAATACATAATTATTATGACTAACCAAATTTTTGTTTGTTCATCTGAACGATATTGATAAACAGAATATACCTACACATGAGAAAATAATTCGGGGTATTTCCGAGCCGTCCCCATAAACACTATGACCCCAACCCAACAAGGATGCTGTGTTCCACGCCTGCGGTTATCGCCTATCAGCGGAAGGCCCGCTCTTGACCCCGACCCGCTGATAAGCCAACGCATAAATAGCTGTTCGAATTCGAGATAACGTTACGTCAAATATAACTTTATCGGTGAAACAGCCGAAATAAAAAATAAATAAAACGTTCACAAAACAGCTAAAAGATAAAAATGTCGTCTCGCACTTCTAACTGCGCTTTGCTGCGACGAGACCCTTATCTAGCGGATTACAAAGTGTCAAAATATTGGAAGAGGTTCTTATCAGCATGTAGGTAATGGCAAAAAATTGTAGTCTCAATCTCAAATACGTCTTAACATAAAGTTCAAGGAATAACTGCAAAGCGACTATTTTATATTTAAAAGAAAAATCTACAAACACATTGAAAACTAGTACAGTATTACAAAAATCATTTTTATAATAAACACAAAAAGAGCAAAAAGTACATCGCGACCCTGCCAGGATTCGAACCTGGAATCTTCTGATCCGTAGTCAGACGCGTTATCCGTTGCGCCACAGGGCCAGTTGTGTAACGCGTCGAAATTATCAGTCACCTTCTATTACTAATTTTAAGCACAAGATTATGATCAAATTAGGTTCATTGATCGTCTTTTATTGTATTAATGTAATAATTCAACAGACAATTAATAAAAATAGTGATTGTTATTGATAATCTAGTTACGTGTTTTCGTAGTATCAGACTGTTTGGTACCAGAAACTTCCTCTAGAGGCGCCACTGTTGTAAGAAAATGCGGAGCTTGCTTATTGATTTTCTTTTCCTACGCCTGTCTGGAGGCGATTGAGCAGTTTGAGATTTTCTGTGCCACTCTTCTATAAATGGCTAAAACTGGTATCAATGGATTCCTTGTGCTCTACAGAACTCGGATATGCCTGTCTTAGTTAGAGAAAATGGTGCGTTTGACATCTGTGACGTCACAAAGATGGCCGCTAAGCGTTTTATGATTTTGTCAATATCTCAAGTTTTAGGACGTCGATTTTAGTGTTTGATATGTCATATAAAAGGTATTTATATTGTCTCCAATTATTTCTTGGATACCTTCTGCCTAAGTGTTGTGGTTCTAAAAATATTTACAAAAGTATGTGTTTTTTTTACACAGTTGCACTTTATTAGGAAATGTGGCCACTATACCTCAATTATGAGATACTTTGCGTGATACATTATTATTTAAAATAAAAACCTGTATCATTACCTTTTCAAAAACATATGTGTAGCGACACATTTGCTGACATTGCAGACTATGCAATGCGAGCGGGCTGCGTCCCGCGCCTCGCCAGTCTTCCCGTAACCGCGTGTCGCGATTGTACTGTACCACTGATATTTCGCTGTTAGCATACCTCATTATTTTGTGCTAATTTTATGTATGTGAAATTATGTGAACTGTTGGTGTTTTCATACTCACTGTCAATCGTGTGTGAATAAACTTTGAGTGTCATTTACTGGATTTCGGACGTTTAATTTCATGCACTAAAACAATAATACCTTCTGATATTAGAGTCAAAAATAAATAGATAGAGTGAACCCTCACACAACTCCGTGGGAGACAATACATACCACAGCACACTTTCTATCAGGACTTTATCTTTCTACTGAAGTACTTACCTTACCGCATGGAGTATTTCAATAGTGGTGACGCCGCCGACTAGGAGTGAGAAGAAATTGAACGTACTTACCTTTGTTCCCGGGAAGACTCACTGTGCAGTACAATCGCCACAACAGGTCAACTTCGGAGCGACTGTTGTGAAAATTTTCAAGGCTCCGTTTAAGGTCAGACCACACAATGGCTGGTGATGACGATAATGACAATAATGGAAGCGGTGATGAGAGGGACGCACGAAAATGTCAACTCTATATCAATTCACGCCAGAGTTCCAGAATTTTGGACAGACCTCCCAAAGCACTGGTTTTTCCAGGCCGAAGCAATTTTGGCACCGCAAAGATGGACGGATGAACAAAAATTCCAATTTATAGTTGGAAAATTGGGAAAGGATGTTATCCAGCAGGTGACAGACATCCTGATTACTCCTCCAGCTACAGGAAAATTTGACGCTTTAAAAAACAGACTTTTGGAAGTTTATGAAGAATCAGAAAGTCGGAAAATACAAAAACTGATGGGAGAAATGGATTTGGGAGACCAGCGACCATCTCAACTTCTTCGTAGAATGAAAGAACTAGCTAGAGACCGGATTGAAGACAAAACCTTAATGATTTTGTGGCAAAATCATTTACCAGTCTGGGTACGAGGCGTTTTGGCAGTTTCGGACATAAAGGATCTTAACAAACTAGCGCTGATGGCGGACAAGGTTATGGAGAACGCGCGACCCGTCCAGGTAGCAAGCGTAGATGAAACTCCAGGTATGTCATCTCCATCTACATCTAATATTATTGCCGAGATTAATAAATTGGGCGAGCGAATTAAGAATATTGAGCACTTTCAACGTCGGAGCGCTGAACGACGCAATGGACACCAAACTAGGTCACGTTCGCAGTCTAGGTCACGGCGACAATCCAGAGATCCGAGTCAAAATAGGAAGAATAATCCAAATTGGCTTTGTTTTTACCATTTCCGTTACAATACTAAGGCACACAAGTGTGTCCAGCCTTGCAACTGGAAGAAGGAGCAGAATCCGGAAAACTAACGACGGTACAGTCAGCGACGGGTGGCTGTAATCCTACCATCAATCACCGTCTATGTGTTACCGACGTACTTACAGGTTTACGTTTTCTTCTGGATAGTGGTGCTAATGTGTCAGTGTTACCGCGTTGGGCAGTGCGTAATAGGCAGTGTAAAAGTGATGAGTATAATCTATACGCCGCTAACGGTACACCCATTAGGACATACGGTTTAAAATCAATGACCCTGGACTTAAAGCTCAGGAGAGCATTTCAGTGGAACTTTATCGTTGCCGACGTGAATCAGCCGATAATTGGTGCCGATTTTCTGAGTAAATATAAGCTAATGATTGAATGCGAGCGGGCTGCGTCCCGCGCCTCGCCAGTCTTCCCGTAACCGCGTGTCGCGATTGTACTGTACCACTGATATTTCGCTGTTAGCATACCTCATTATTTTGTGCTAATTTTATGTATGTGAAATTATGTGAACTGTTGGTGTTTTCATACTCACTGTCAATCGTGTGTGAATAAACTTTGAGTGTCATTTACTGGATTTCGGACGTTTAATTTCATGCACTAAAACAATAATACCTTCTGATATTAGAGTCAAAAATAAATAGATAGAGTGAACCCTCACACAACTCCGTGGGAGACAATACATACCACAGCACACTTTCTATCAGGACTTTATCTTTCTACTGAAGTACTTACCTTACCGCATGGAGTATTTCAATATATGCAACATTACTGTAGGAAACCAAACAAACGATTTATGCCTATTACAATGAATCAAGTGCCTGCGCCGCGAATGATTAAAATGCGGCCGAGTGTTTTACATTTTTGTTAATATCTCGCTTTTTAAGATATGCATTTCAATGTTTGATATGTCATATAAAAGGTATTTATATTGTCTACAATTGCTTCTTGGATACCTTCTACCTAAGTGTTGTGATTGTAAAAATATTTACAAAAGCATGTGATTTTTTTGTCACAGTTGCACTATATTAGGAAATGTGGCTACTATAACTAAATTATTAGATACTTTGCGAGATACAATATTATTTAACATAAAAGCCTGTATCATTACCTTTTCAAAAATATATGCAACACTGTTGTAGAAAACCAAACAAACGATTTATGACTATTACAATGAATCAAGTGCCTGCACCGCGAATGATTAAAGTGCGGCCCAGTGTTTTACGTTTTTGTTAATATCTCGCTTTTTAAGATATGGAGTTCAATGTTTGATATGTCATATTAAAGGTATTTATATTGTCTACAATTACTTTTCACATACCTACTGCTTAAGTTTAGTGGTTTATGAAATATTGAAAGAAGTAAATGTTTGTTTTTTTATTTGTTTAATACTTAACTAAAGTTACAAAAGTAAATAAAGATACATGGGCGTAAATTCCTATAAAATAACCGGCCAAGAGTGTGTCAGACACGTTCACAAATAGGGTATCATAGTCAAAGTGTAACAGGTTTTTCAGCGTTACAAAATTAACTCTGTTGCTGGTTTGTTTACAGCTGTAGGTATGGTTACCAACCGCATATTGAAAAACTTAAATTTTTCTTTATACTTGAGTAGTACAGGCAGGATCTGTTATAGTTTTCATGGTAACTTCGGGTTGAGAACTATATTCCATATTTTTTTCAAATTTTTAGCGTTAATATCTACTTTAGCAGTAAGCTGAAACAAATATATATCTTTGAAAAGGTACGTCTAATGTACCTTTTCAAAGCAAATATCACAAGACAGAAACATTTTATTGAGTTTTCTTTTAATTATAATTCCCTTCACACGTATGGTAAGGGGTCCAAAAAACATTTAATTTGATTTTTGATAAAATTTCTAAATTCGGGACAATACGATCTATCTTCACAGCAATTTTGATGTTGATAGGTATAAAACTGACAAAGTTATGAATGCGGGCCATACAAACAGACAGATAGACAGACAGACTTAACGAAATACCTGACAAGACAAACGTAGTAGTCTACGAATCCCTAAAAATATTGAACGACTTTATATCTTACCAATAACAAACATTGAAATCGATTTCTTAAAACTTGAGATATTAAGAAAATCATAAACAGCTCAACCGCGTTTTTCATCATACCCGGAGCAGGCACTTGATTAACTCTCATAGTCATAAATCGTTTATTTGATTTTGTACAACAGTGATATATATTTTTTTGAAAAGATAATGTAACAGACTTTCATTTGAAATCATAATGTATCCGATAAAATATCTCACAGTTGAGTCATAGTGGCCATATTTTCTAATAAAGTGCAACTGTGAAAAGAAATAGCACATGGTTTTATAAATATTTTTTCAACCCCTACACTTAGGTAGTAGGTATCAAAGAAGTGATTGTAAACAATACAAATACCTTTTATATGACATATCAAACATTGAAATCTATTTCTTAAAACTTGAGATATTAACAAAATCATAAACCGCTCGACCGCGTTTTTAATCATACGCGGAGCAGGCACTTGGTTTACTCTAATAGTCATAAATCGTGTATTTCATATTGTACAACAATGTTATTTATATTTTTGAAAAGGTAATGAAACAGACTTTCATTTGAATTAATATTGTATCAGATAAAGTATCTCACAATTGAGTCATAGTGGCCATATTTTCTAATAAAGCGCAACTGTGACGAGAAACAACACATAGTGTTATAAATATTTTTTCAACCCCTACACTTAGGTAGTAGGTATCAAAAAGCGATTGTAGACAATATAAATACCTATAATATGACATATCAAACATTGAAACCGATGCCTTAAAACTTTATATATTATCAAAATCATAAAACGCTCAACCGTGTTTTTAATCATTCGCGGAGCAGGCACTTTATTCACTGTAATAGTCATAAATCGTTTATTTGAATTTGTACAACAGTGTTACATATATTTTTGGAAAGGTAATGAAACAAGCTTTTATTTGAAATAATAATGTATCAGGTAAAGCATCTCATAATTAAGTTATAGTGGCCATATTTTCTAATAAAGTGCAACTGTGACAAGAAAAAGCACATACTTTTATAAATATTTTTACAACCCCTACACTTAGGTAGTAGGTATCAAAGAAGTGATTGTAGTTAGTAATAATACCTTTTATATGACATATCAAATATTTAAATCGATGCCTTAAAACTTGAGATATTTACAAAAACATAAAACGGTCGGCCGCCATCTTTGTGACGTCACAGATGTCAAACGCACCATTTTCTTCAACTAAGACAGGCATATCCGAGTTCTGTAGAGCACAAGGAATCTATCGATACCAAGCCATTTATAAGAGGGTGGCACAGAATTCAAGAAGGAGACGACTTTTCAATATTTCGCCTACAGTCTATCTGTCGCCTTCTCGTTGTAGGTAATTCTTTGCGTTCAGGGAACACATTTTTTTATAATCTGTAAACAGTTAAACTAGTCGCGATGTTGTGGAAGGTATAAAAAAATATGGGACTTCAAAATTAGCTTTGACAACACATTTACGTTTGTGTCACCTCATTTTTACGATTGCGTCTCGGATTCGTCTCGTGAAATGGTTGCGTTGAGTATTTTTCGTGGTATAAAACACGGAATAACACGTCTTGGTCCATTACGCCGGTAAATTGTGGGTAGGCAAGGTCCGGGCGGCCGTCAAGCCGTCATCGCGAGGTGGTTACTACCGACTGAGCTGATACAAGGTCTTGCTGGCGAAATCCGCTATTGACGGGCTATATTTTGTTTTATTATTGCTTTGGTTAGGATAGATCTCTTTAAAAGTATAGGTCAATGCTGTATTTACCTACTTAGGTATCTACCCAAAATGTCGACAATTGAACGTTAATAAGCGTGTAGTGTACTTAGGTAAGGTTTGGCTACGTAGGTAAGCTCTTAGTAAAATAGAGAAAGGAAAAAAAACTCTACTTATTGTACAATTGCCGAAAGTAGAAGCCATCTCAAAAGATATCTGGACACAGCGGGTGGCTCGTCTGCTCGATGTCCTATAGGTATCTACGACTAGAAATTATAAAAGCAGTGAATATTTGGCTAAGACCCTATATCACCTACACTACAACCAGTCTCGCAACACTTCACTCGTAAAAATATTCTTCACACCGTTTTATTACAGGCTCCTCGCAGTTAAATATGACACCAACACAACACTTATAGGAAACACATCAACTTGTTGTTGTTCTAACAACGCCATTGGTTGCGTAAACTAAAATAATGAACAACTTTTTTACCAAAACATACCTACCTACACAAAATAGTTAAAAAGCTAGCAGATAAGATAATTTATTTTTAATATTTTAAACCTGTCTTGCTTTGTCGCTTAGGAAATGTGACCACCGTTTGGGTTCTTAACACTTGTTTGGATCAAATATGTGTATTGAAATGAGCCTAGGTCAAAATTTAGCACTTTTACATACTACAAGCTCCAGTGATTTCTGAATACTTTAGTTTTTAGGGTTTCGTAGTCGCGCTTATGGAAAAGCTACCACTACTCAGAGTCTCCATACATTTGAAATAAGGTAGCTCTTTCGGCAGCCAAACGCGAAACATGTCAATGGAAAACCTACCTGAATTCAGAAAATTGACGCCATTTTGAAATCGCCATGTCACATTGCAAGGACAAAGAAAATTCTAATTTCAAAATTTCTTTCAAGTACGAGTATATATTGTTCAAAGTTTTAAGGTGTCAAATAAGTACATAAAACATAATCGTGTATCTATACAATGACAAATAGGAACAAGAAGTTTGATTGAAAGATAAAAGATAGTATAAAATCTCTTGGATAGCTCCGGTAGATTCAAAGTTTTTCCGGCATACAAGAACTACGATGAAGTCATGTTCAAATATTATATAATTTTTACTTTAGTAATGTGAGTTTTTTTACGGTACCATCAGCAGAAATCAACCTACATATTTAAGGGACCAATTTGTACTAGTTTTTATGTTGCTATGTTACTGATACTGCCTACCCACTTGTAATTTGTAGTAATCTTATACGGCGTTTTTATACAGGTTTTAGTACCCAATATTGCCAGGTAAATCAAGGTGCTGCAGATAGTACCTACACTTCCTATCTAGAGGTAGACAGTCAAGCCAGATGGGGTAAGAGGTTTTTTGCCTGACCTGAGCTTATAGTGAGCTTATAGGACACGCTGTATAACTTAGACTTAGAAAAAGGCTGTTAAAGGTTAGGTGTGAGGTCCAGTTTGACGCGCAATGCTCGCGGAAGCTTGCTGCCGCGCACGTACCGCGCAAATACCGCGCCTTATCGCGCACATACAGCTCCTTACTGCGCCTTACCGCGCCTGATTGGACATTTTGTTTGAGAGTCATTCAGAATTCAGAAGACTGTGTATCATCATATTGACACATTGTCAGCCTGTCGCCTAAAATTACAATACACATCAACCCTCAAATTCCTTTGTCGCTTCTTACTACACCCATGGTAAAGATATTGGGTGATGTTATTCTATAACGGCATCACACGGCTATTATAATATACCTATCTTAATGCCGTGTGATGCCGGCTTAGAATAGCATCACACTATTTTTTCCTGTGGGTGTCGTAAGAAGCAACTAAAGGACTCGAGGTTTGATGTATATTGCAAATTTAAGCGACAGGCTGACAACCTGTCACCATAGTGATACACGATAATAGCTAAAACGAGCCTCAAAATTGGTCAAATGTGGCGAAAACGACCGTATTTCTACGGCCGTTGACGCTCTGCCTATACGGTAAGGGATAATGGCGTGATGTATGTATGTGTGTATCTAAATATCAGTCATGGCGGCATGGTTCAATACTTAGATAGTGTAAAAGTAATCGCGAATGCTTATGAAGTTAACATTCGGTGCCTGCCATTAATGGGAGAAATATTCATAACATCGTCACAAACGCTCATTATTCGTGGTAACTCTTATGTGTCTTATTTACGATTATAAAATGTTAATAAACTCGTTAATATCCTAATGCGTATCTAATAAGGATCTGAGTAGCGGTAGGTTAAAAACAGTACAAATCCGGAATGACATAAAGAAATTGCTACCGCTATTCAGATTGACAGCGATCTGAGTAGTGGTAGGTATTACATAAGCGCTTCGTAGTCTACTAGAAACCCTTATAGTTTCGTCATGTCTGTCTGTCTGTCTGTCTGTCTGTCTGTCTGTCTGTCTGTCTGTCTGTCGGTCTGTCGGTCTGTCTGTCTGTCTGTCTGTGTCTGTCTGTCTGTCTGTATGCCGCGCCCTCATATCTTCGTCAGTTTTAGAGCTATCGACATGAAATTTGGTGAGAAGATAGATCGTGTTGACCCAAATATAGAAATGTTAAGAAAAAAATATTTTCAAATGTTTTTTGGACCCCCTCCCATACAAGTGAAAGGGGGGCAAAAATATTTTTTTTCTTCTGTTATATTGAGTAGGGTATCGTTGAATAGGTCTATTAAAACTAAGGTGAGGTTTCTTTGAAACAAAGTCACTAAAATGTTTCTGTCACGAGATATTTGCTTTTAAAAAGGGCGTTTTTGACCCATAATTTGTTCCAGCTGTAACTTCCAAAGTATAAACGCTAAAAATTTAAAATAAATTTGGAATATAGCTACAATCTGAAGTTACAATGAAAACTATAACGGATATCGTACCCTTAAAAGTTTCAGAAAAAATTGAGTTTTTCTATTTGCGGTTGGTCATCATACTGCTGCTAACAAACCAGCAACAAAATTAAGTTTGTAATGCTGAAAAACCTGATATTTAAACGTTGACTACGAAACCCTATTTGTGGGCGTGTCTGACACGCTCTTGGCCGGTTTTTTATTTCATCAAAATCGGGCCAGTATTTTTAGGCGCATGCCGAATTGTGTAAATAAGTAAGTTTGTGCAGGGCGACCTGGATATGAATAAGTATAAAGTTAAATAAAAAGCGATCTGAATTTTATGATAAGATTGTTTATAAGTGTGTACAAACTCATTTATTAGGGCTAAGCTTCTGAAACACGGTGATGATAGGCGTCAGGCGCGTCACTCGAGAAGCGATATGAAATCCTCATACATCAACGCGTGAGTGGTCATTGCGTCCGGTTTATAAACAAACTGCTCTCTTAGAGCTAGCGATGATGGAATTTAGTAAGCAACAGTACTCTTAGAATGGAAAAAATAAATACCTACCCTAGAATAAACAAATTTCTAAATATTTTCACACGATGACATACACGTCCATGGATTTGAATAACTTTCCTCGCGGAACGTACCTAGATTGGAATAAGATTTTTCTTGGACCCAAAAATATGAGAGGCGACCAAACGACTTTGTTACTTTCATATTTCGTTCTATGTTGTTTGAAGAGCAAAATTTTAAAGACAGTTGGCACAAACTGGCTTAATGCATGTGAAAAAAAACAAGCTATTTTTCCCGAAGTCTGCTAAATAAAAATCGTTTCAGTTGCGTATCGATCGCATGACAGTTGAATGGTTTTGGTCGTTCCGCATTCTGCTAACAGGATTAAGGGTGAGAATCCACCAGAGCTGTGCGAGGTAGCGAGGCGGTGAGCGAGGAAAAAATCCACCACTCATGCAGGTTTCAAATTAATAATTCCAAGACGAACTCGATCATATATACAAAAATTTGACTGACTACTTTGGATATTAATCCATTGTTACCATACCAGCCACAACAGTCCACTTTACAGGGAACGCTGGTGCCCATTCCCTGGATGATTATCCCTTAGTCGCTTTTTACGATACCCACGGGTAGAATTGGGGTGATGCTATTCTAAGCTGGCATCACACGGCATTATTAGCTTAACGTCAATCCCTAAGTATACCTTTACACGTAGCTACGCCAGCTCTGCGGCTATAATACACATATCATATCAGGTTCTAAGAACACGGTCTCAGTGGCTTCGTGGCGCCAGTCGTCAGTTGCCTGACAGTTGACACCGCCATTATGTGGTCGCCTGGTCGCTAATAAACTCTCAGCCTCAGAGCAAGCGAAGGTTCATAGGGAACTTTACGAATGAGAATGAAGCCATGAAAACTATACAACACGGTCTCAGTGGCTTCGTGGCGCCAGTTATCAGTTGCCTGTCAGTTGATACCGCCATTATGTGATCGATCGCTAATAAACTCTCAGCCTCAGAGCAAGCGGAGGTTCAGAGGGAAGTTAACGAATAAGAAGGAAGCCATAAAAAAGCCTTATTAACTTATTTATGTAAATTTACGAATAGATTAATGGACTTTTGATACAAATCTTTGAAGGACCGATTTCACCCTCTCGGTAAGATAAGGTAAGCACTTTTTCTTTGTGGGGCAATCCTAAAATAAGAAATTACTTAAATAAAACTTCAAAACACACAGATTTAAACTGCACTCTTAATTAAGTACATTTCGTTAATCGGGTGCGTCTCAGTCTGGTAATGCCCTCAGTCTGGTTGTTCGCTCTAAAATATTTCTTTGTCCTAAGGTGGTCACTAACAAACTCTCAAGTGTCAGCCTCGTATGACATACCTTACGTGAATTGTAATCAGATAGGTACATCAGACTCGTGTAATTAACATAGAAATACACGTGACGAGTTTTTCAGGGCTTCATCCCTGTCATTCTTATTGGTTCCTCTGAAACATTCCTTGTCTGTGGTGGTCACTAACAAACTCTTGCCTTACGTAAACCCTAATCGGATACATCAGTCTCGAGTAAAGGCATTCGTTCGAGCAGCTTTCAAATTAACATGGAAACTAGTAGGCATTTATGTTACGTTCACAAATTAGTTACATGTTCTATGATGTCCAGCTTTGACTAATAATAATTGTGTTGGGACGGTGTAAGTACCAAACACTTTGCAGGCACGATCAGATTATGAAAAACAACTTCTACTAAGGTGCCTAGCCTATGATGAGAAACGAATTGTTTTTGCGTCCTCCCATACAAATTCACGATTAGGTGACTGACTTTCTATGAAAATTCGATTTCTTTTGTTTTAAAACATAGACTCCATAGTAAAAGGTTGTTCATTTTCATGGTTTGATCATGTTTGTACAGTTTTCGACAGGTACACCGTCCCTTAACAGTAATAAGAATGACTAGAAATGAATAAATGCAACATTAGTAGATTGAATTAAACATGGCGTGCTCGATTGGACAGTTGTACAAAATTAGAGTAGCTTTTTGTCCGAATTGTCTCATCATACCTAATGCATGCATATGTCGTTGCATCAGTTTTTCCGCCCTTTTCGGTGTTATGAATTCCTGACCAGCTTACCTTGACCTCTAGATACTAGCGTTCGTAGTATGAATTGCTTCTATTGAGGAGGGTCAAGTGATACTGGTTATTTATGTACAGAATGTTGCGCCACGCCATATGGAGTATTAGCAGGACACTTGGGACAGAAGGATGCGGGATTGGCCCAAATGGGAACAACTGTCTACATTCTGGTTAAGATTGGCACAAACATTGTTTTATGGCCCTCGCGATAGTGTTAGGTTAGATTACACAAGTAGTACTTGCTAGTGTTGCTAGGTACTTCATTGGTGTTTTTTGTGTTTGCAATAGGAAATAGGTTACCAACTTGATAAAGGATATAAGATTAGCTAGGTATAAATATGTTATCTAATGTTATCGTTACTACCTATAATGATGCACGTGTCAATCTAATTTGCACCATCTCTTGGCAATCCTGCTAAGTATCCATAATTGACAAGCAATAAAAAGACCAATCCATCATTACGGCTTGCTGTCAGGTCAGATTGGTCCATAGATTCATAACCAGCGACTTAATCAAAACGTGCACTTGTCCCTGCTTCCCCTATCCAGGGGGAGGCAGGGGCAAAGTAGAATATATTCATTTCGTCCGCAATATTTGTACATTAGAGGTCTCGCCTCGCTACGCTCCCTTCGCCCCCCAATTTGACTCTAGCTGCATTTCCTATGAGGGGCATTTTCCGTCCTTACTATGAGTTCCAACTCGAAACTTTGAAAAGTCGGATCTATCAGTCGTGAGTGAGAACATTTTGACCCTAGTCTATTGAACATTTTGACGTTGTGGCATATTGACCTAAGTAGGTACAATTTGACTTCTACTTATTTATGTCCCCGGGCGGTATTCAGGACATACCTACTTAGAAGGTATATCTTAGAATGTAATTAATTTAGACTATTTTGATGTAGATTATAAGGGAAAATTCTATATAAAAAAATCTAACATTTACGAGTCCTAATCTAAAAGTAGCCCTATAGTCTTACATGTAGAGCCGCAATGAGGTTTTTCCTAAACAAAAGATATCTAGAGTTAGAGATTAGATAAGATTGTTTAAGGAAAAGTGTATTTTTTGAAGAATCTACTACAAGCTAAGCTTCGAAATTGTATTGGGATTCTACTAAACAGCAAGTTGTCGTGAGCGAGATGAGTTTAGTAGTTGTAGGGAATGTAGCACAAAACTATGGAAGAGAGTATTTTTAGTAGGGGTAGCAAAGCAGAGGGTTCCTATAGTAATGAAACCTTAAATCCCTGGTACGGACTCGTAATCCCATGACGAAAAGTTACTCAGTGTTGCTGGGGTGGCAGTTGGCCGCGCCTAATGTGGTTTAGTGTTTCATTTCGACGCCAAATTGTGTTTTTGCGCATTCAAAGTGTTGTTTTTGTTTTAATCCGATTTGTTTGCAATTTTAAAACTATGTCGAACAGTTATGGGATGCAATGCGCATCTGTCAGTAAGAGTCATAAAGATTGCATCAGCAGCAGCGTAAGTAATCTTTCGACGAGTGTGAGGTTTTGAATACAAGCAACATAAGGTGAACCTGCCATAGCAGTGTCAACAAGACTAGAGCATATAGCACGCCGTCACAATAATTTCTAATAACGATGGTATTATTGCTACGGAAAATTGTCTATGGATAACCTTTTGTTATACCTAGACCTAACCTAGACTGTCATGTAGTTTGAAGTTTCTACATAAACACCGAAAGAATCGACCGATACGAATATACCAGTAGGTACAGGTAGGTAGGTAGGTATACCGCAGTAGAGACAATAAGCCTAACAAGCAAGCCCTCTCATCGATCGGGAAGATGGGCGGGTGGTGTGCGGTGGGGGGGCGGCGGGAGCTATGCAGCCTCATTAGTGCGAACACGTGCGTAGCCTTCGGCGTAGCGATCGCGAGCTGTTGACGCTGGCTGGATGGAATAATGTGAGCACCAGTCTGATTTGAAAATTTGAAAATCGAGTTTTCCTTGGCAAAAGGCATGCATAGCTATTAGAGCATAGAGTTTTTATTGTGAACACCGTGAACACGTACTCTACATACCAGGCTCTGGAAACTGTGTGATTCTCTTCCAACTGGATTTTTTTCTTTATCTTTTTTTATTTACTTACTTTGTTGTTATCGCTAGAACGCTACTTTTATTAGACTGTACGTAGCAAAGTACGTACATAAGTAAGTATGTACAGTCTAATTTATGAATATGATGAAAACTGTAGATCACTCTGATTTGAATATTGAACTGGTTTTCAGCGCGAGACTTCACACTTTCACACACATTTCATTAAATTTTTCAGCCAGCCAATAGATACTTACTTAGAGAGAAGTAGGTATCATCGCGCACGCGACGCTGTGGTCCAAAGAATATTCAAGACCACTCATTTCACATAAAGAACATTGTCAAAGGTTTATTTTCGCTTATTTTTCTCCGTGAGACTGTAGAGGCATCAGTAAAGACCGCAGAGAAGCCTTATTTTATTAGCTGCCTTCTTGCACGTGCATGCGTCGCCGTCGGCGCTGTGATTGATCGCTTCGGAAATTGCGACAGTAAAAGTACAGATAGGTTGAGCAAAATTTAGTAAAGTGTAAAAAGCACGATTTTTACATCCGTCTAATAAATTATACTTATTCAATAGAGGGTAGGTAGGACCATTAGATTTACCTAGTACCTATAATCTCTCCTGCTCACAATCGATAAGGTGTCGATTTTTTCAGACTGGCACTTATAGCAATAATTGTCACTTTTCTAGATTCAGCAACATTTACATACATACATAACATATTTATATAATTTATATATTATTATATATTTATATATTATTATATTTACATACATACATAACATATTTATAACATACTTTTTGTCGGGAACAAAATGGATTTTTTTCTTGAATAAGTATGGCAGCAGATTAATTAAAATCGTGCCCAATCCTATTGAAATCGTTATCACAAAGGTAAGAAAGCGGGGGTGGCAGAGACGCCTCATTAGAGTAGCATTGCGCACGTGCGAAGCCTTCGGCGGCGGCTCTTGACTTGAACGATGCCGAATAGTTTTTCACATTCAGAAAATCCTAGCTCTGATTGGTCGGCTACAGATTTCATTCCAATTCACCATGGCGTGAACCTAACAACAACTTTATGTGCTACGTTGAAAAACCTATTACACTGTATTCTTTAAAAACCAAATTCAAGAAGGCCGCCGGTGGAAGGAAATCCTTGTTAGAGCCATCTCGCACACATGCATAGCCGGCGGCGCTTGCGGAGTTACGTCACCTCGCGGTAAAAGTGCGGGTCATTTCGATACCAATTTTGATTGTTGTGATGTAGCATGTTGGTTGGTACATAAGTCATGCTCAGGTTACTTAGAACCTTACTTAGAACTCTTCAAGTCATGTTCAGAAAAACACCAATATGACCCAGATCCCTTCATCTACTGCGCTCTATTATTTTTGAAAACCAAATTGACAATGACAATGGCCGATGGTAGCAGGAAATCCTTGTTAGAGCCATCTCGCACACCTGCATAGCCGGCGGCGCTTGCGGAGTTACGACACCTCGCAGTAAAAGTGCGGGTCATTTCGATACCAATCTTGATTGTTGTGATGTAGCATGTTGGTTGGTACGTAAGTCATGCTCAGGTTGCTTAGAACTCTTCAAGTCATGTTCAGAAGAACACCAATATGACCCAGACCTTCTTATCTATTGCGCTCTATTATTTGAAAACCAAATTCACACAGGCTGATGGTTGCAGGAAATCCTTGTTAGAGCCATCTCGCACACCTGCATAGCCGGCGGCGCTTGCGGAGTTACGTCATCTCGCTGTAAAAGTGCAGGTCATTTCGATACCAATCTTGATTGTAAGGCATGTTGGTTGGTACAGGCATGCTCGGTTGCTTAGAACTCTTCAAGTCATGTTCAGAACAATACTAAGGCTAAGGTTGCTGTCTTGTTTAGAACAATACTATGGCTAAGGTTGCTGTCTTGTTTAGAACAACACCAATATGACCCAGACCCTAGACCCCTTTATCTACTGCTCTCTATTCTTTTAAGACCAAATTCACAAAGGCTGATGGTGGCAGGAAATCCTTGTAAGGGCCATCTCGCACGCAAGCAACTTTCCTCATGATCAAACTGAACAACTTTCCTCAAGGACCAAGAATTAAACTAAACTATAATTAAATTGGATCCCCAATCAAATCAATAAGCTAAACGAGCAAAAAGATTTTTTATGTAATTGAGCTATTTGGGGAAAGTTGTTCAGATTGAGCTCAGTGGAAAGTCATCGTTCCGTACCACCCTTTAGAAGATTGTACTCTATATACAATTTAAGCTGATATTTTTATAGTAAGTTCGTGTGCACTTACAGTGGATAAAATAGTGTCTGTTAGCATTACTTTTCATTCATTCGGAGATAAGATTATTTCGTGATAGTAAACAACAGGTGTAAATGAACATACAAAATTGGAACTGATACTTGCTTAAAAAAGTTTTGATAAGATAAAAAGTAACACTTTGGTGAATTATCTCAATTAGGTTAGGGAGGCACAGAACGAACGGTTTTTCCGAAAATGATAACCTCAACTGGTCAAACTCAACAAGTTTACCCAAGGACCAAAAGTAAAAGTATTCAAAAAATTGGACCTCCAATTGGCTCCCATACAAGAAATTAGCGGACCATCGGGCGGAACCATAAAATTTTCTGTGGATGGTATTTTTTTACCTACTGGCTCTACGATAAAGAGCCAAAAGCATGTAGTAAGTAAGTAATTTGATCTGATGGGCTTAGCGTTTTCGGGAAAGACTGTACCGCTCTATATTACGTAAAGAATAAAAGTAATGAAACATTGCGTTGACGGGCAAATTGGGTCGACGAACAACTCGTTAAAGTATCCATACCTTAATACTTACATATAGATTAAGCAAAATGAAAAGTTTGTACAAAAGAATTTCGCAGTCGGTAGGATTCGAACCTACGCTCCCAGAGGGAATCTGATTTCTAGTCAGACGCCTTAACCGCTCGGCCACGACTGCTACGACCCATGTCGCGAAATAGCGTTTCACTCTACATGTGTGATCGACGACATGATAAAAATAGAAAGTTGATTGCAAAGTGCATGCAAAATATCAACATGGACAAACAAAAGAGCATCATTAGCGAAAACAAAAGCTGAATTGTATATTTGTGTATTCTGGCAGCGACTATATAGGCAGTTATTTACTCAGCTGAAAGCAGTAGGTAGGTAGGTACTTACTACAAGTAGGAGTAGTAAAACAGAATAAATAGACCGAGAAATCCCCGGTTTGCCCACTACAGTGCGCTATTTTATGATTATGACATGCGCAGTAGCGAACGCTTAAGCTTAACAGCAAAATTAATCATTATTTGGAGCCTATTTTCGGCCGGGACTTTGAAACTGATGTTTACTCTACTCCCATAAAAACTAAGTGGTAACTGAACTCAAAGGTTTCCTTGTAGATAGGTATATACCTAGTTGTTTTTAATATTTATTTATAGCAGCCTCAGGCAAAGGTTATTTATATTACAATTTAATTTTTAGTTGACGTCATTTTGTTCATTACCTGCCTCCGTTTACGTGCGACCGCGTTATTTCGAAGTTTTGATTGTGTATTACCTACATCATTTTTTCTTGGTGCGGTAATTTTCCGATAAGCTATTGCACAATTACCTAGTAGCTCAATAGTAGTAACAAAGTTTTGAAAAGTACTCTACAACACTGTCAATTACCTACCTAGTTAAGTTCATATTTCAGATTTAAGACAGTTTCTAGTTTCTCATGTCGTTTGAACTCTACCCCAACCCAAGCTTCAGTGACTCTACATCTTTGAGATTATCTTATTTGAAGAAGAATACTCGAACAGTTGGAACTTCTCCTATTGTGTAGATTTCTTTGGTTTCTATATTTCAAATTCTGCGATACTTAGAAGAGTTTATCGTTTTCTTTTACGTTCAACTGAAAAACTAGGTGAGGGCTTGAATGATGGTTTACCGCGTTATAAGATTTTTTACTCTCATATTTCGAAGCTGTTTCACGCTCCCAATCCAATATGGTCGTAAGTAGACTGAAAAAATCCTGGTCTAAACTATAATGTAAGTGTCGTGAACAATCGCGAACATCTAAAAACATACCTATATTGAAAAACTATGGTCCAGCTCTGAAAAAACGTGCATAGCATATGGCATAGCATAACCGCTACTTTGGTAATGATAACAAAAGTGCGTTGTATTCCTAGTTGTGTTGTGATGCCACCTCAGTGTGAAATATATAAAGGTACCTACTTACTCTGTGGTGTGTAAGTACAGAATGAAACAGACAATGGATACAACACACAATGGAGTAACGCGATCCGATGCACCGGAGCGGCAAGCGGCAACTTCGCGACCGCATCTGCTGTTACACTGATTGCGTCACTATCTATAGCGGCCCGATTCGTAATACATAGCTGGTTACTTCAAGGGTGGCATTACAATAACAGCAAGACTACTAGCAATGTACGATGAAACGTCTCGTCTGATTGCTACTTTCCGATGATTGCATCACAATCGGTAGCGAGCCATTTATTTGGAGATCGATGCGTGATGCAGTTGATGCACAGGAATGCGCAGAGGTAAATAATACAAACGTGGATGTCTCGATAGGTGGGCGAGACTCTTTCGCTATTAGAAACCAATACTACACATTCCTAGTAGGTATTCTTCATTACAGTTTCCGCACAATATATAAAGATAGCGATTGCTAATAGGTAGGTTTATAAGTACCTACGTTATTATTTGTGTTTTTTGCGTTTGTATCAATCTATCTACTTTTTGACAAACTGTGATGATATCTTTGAAAATTGTTTTCCGGGATAAGTTTGTTCAATCTAATAAGTTATCAATTATCTCTGATAATATTTTTACACCTCCGCTGAAAAGCCTTTACTATTATAGTCTCAATTTGCACCAATATAGGCATTATCTATCGTTACACATAATGCATAATTCTAAAAATAGCTGTACCCATTGGCCTCACAATGCTCGAGGTGACTGGGCCATGCCGGGCCATCACTTCCGCCCGATGCAACCGTTGTACCGTACATAGCCCGCGCAAGTGTGCAACTCTGCAGTTAGCCAGTCCGTTTTACCGTACATAGCCCGCGCAAGTGTGCAGCTCTGCAGTAACATTCCGCCCGATGCAACCGCTCTACCGTACATAGTCCGCGCAAGTGTGCAGCTCTGCAGTAACATTCCGCCCGATGCAACCGTTTTACCGTACATAGCCCGCGCAAGTGTGCAACTCTGCAGTTAGCCAGTCCGTTTTACCGTACATAGTCCGCGCAAGTGTGCAGCTCTGCAGTAACATTCCGCCCGATGCAACCGTTTTACCGTACATAGCCCGCGCAAGTGTGCAGCTCTGCAGTAACATTCCGCCCGATGCAACCGTTTTACCGTACATATTGCCTGGACCTTCTGCTGACAACTGATCCGCACAGACATTCGGTTTCGGTCTCGGCTCCGCTGGGATCATCCGACCACTGTGTGGTGAAATCCGTGTCCATCTGCTCTCCTCCGGATTACACCCCTAGGGGCACGAGGAGAGTATGGCGATACGAGTCAGCAGACTGGGACGAGATGCGTGCTTTCTTTGCTTCATACCCGTGGCGGCAAATGTGTTTCTCTTCGGAAGACCCCTCATACGTCGCTGATGCGATCACAGCTGTAATCCGGCAGGGAATGGAATATTTCATTCCTTTCTCCGATATCCCGCTCGGTTATAAAGCCCAACCTTGGTTCAATGCGGACTGTGCTCGAGCTGAGGCTCGTAAACAGTCCGCTTACCAAGCTTGGGTAAAAGCTCGTGATCGAAAAGTGCGAGCGAGAAGAGTGCGAGCAAAGAAGAGAGCATATAATGCCGCCGCCAGGTATTGCAAACGGGTGCTACGAAAAGCTAGGTTCGACCATATTAGCCGTATTGGGGCAAAGCTTGCATCACACCCACCGGGTAGTAAGCAGTTCTGGTCCCTTTCGAAATCAGTCGAATCCAACTTCTGCCGTCCCTCACTACCTCCAATGCAGAAACCTGATGGGTCGCTTGCCCACACCGCGGCAGAGAAAGCAAATTTATTTGCCGATCTGTTTGCGAGCAACTCTCGTATAGACGCTGGCTCGAAATATCCACCCACCTTACCTCACTGCGATTCTTTGATGTCTGAGATCACAGTGCACAATAAAGAGGTCCGTAGAGCCCTTCGCAGTCTGGACGTGAACAAGGCCAGTGGTCCTGATGGCATACCAGCAAGATTGTTGAGGTATTGTGCGCCTGAGTTGTCTCCTGTACTGACACGCTTGTACCGCCTCTCTCTCGTGTCAAAATTGTACCAAAATCTTGGAAGCTTGCCAATGTGCAACCTGTGCCCAAGAAGGGTAGCCGTGCCGACCCTAGCAACTATCGACCGATCGCCATCACTTCCGTACTCTGTAAGGTTATGGAAAGAGTTCTGAACTGCAAACTGCTTTCGTACCTCGAAGACAATGATCTTCTCAGTGATTGTCAATATGGCTTCCGCCGAGGGCGTTCCACGGGAGATCTTCTAGTGTACGTAACGCATTGCTGGGGCGAGGCCATTGAAAACCACGGCGAAGCAATAGCAGTTTCGCTGGACATTTCAAAGGCCTTCGATAGGGTGTGGCATGCGAGTCTGTTGAGCAAGCTTCCAGCGTACGGCATACCCACTGGCTTCTGTAGCTGGGTGGCTGACTTTCTGAGTGAACGGTCGATCCGAGTGGTCATAGACGGCTGCTCCTCTGACCTCAAGGCTATTGACGCCGGAGTTCCTCAGGGTCTGTACTCTCCGCGACGCTTTTCCTGCTGCACATCAATGACCTTCTATCTTCAGGAATTGTTGGGTACGCAGATGACAGTACTGTCACCGAGAAATATCTGTCCGGCGCAGGAGCCAGTGGTGATGAAATCCAAAGATTGAGAAAGGCTATGATTGAGCGTACGAGCCTGACGTTAAGTAACGTCTCCCAGTGGGGCGAAGACAATCTCGTCAGCTTTAATGCTTCAAAAACGCAGGCGTGTCTTTTCTCCGCAAAAAGGAGTCCTTTCACCTTTTCTCCTACTTTTCGGGGTACATCTGTTCCAGTGACCAACACTCTTCAACTCCTTGGCATGGAGTTGTCCTCTGACCTCAACTTCGGCACCACCATCGAGTCCAAGGCTCAAATTGCAGCTAGAAAGTTGGGCGTCCTGAATAAAGTCAAGCGGTACTTCACGCCTGAACAGCTTCTAACTCTTTATAAAGCTCAAGTCCGATCTTGCATGGAGTACTGCTGTCACCTTTGGGATGGCTCGGCTAAATACCAACTTGCTGCACTGGATTCGGTGGAACGCAGAGCCAAGAGATTAATAGGCGATAAAAAACTGGTGGCGACCAAGCTTCACAGCCTGGCTCACCGCCGCAAGGTTGCTTGCCTATCGGTCTTCTACAGATTGTACTTCGGAGAGTGTGCGCGTGAGCTGCATGAGCTCATACCACCGTCTCCTTTCTTCTATCGGACATCCAGACGCACGGCCGGCTACCATCCGTTCTTAGTTGATATACCCACATTACGCACTAAGCGCTTCAAATCATCTTTCATTATGCGCACGGCTAAAGAATGGAATTCCCTGCCTGCGTCTGTATTTCCGAGTGCATATAACCTGAATCTCTTTAAGTCTAGAGTGAATAGGCATCTTCTGGGCAAGCTCGCTCCACCGTAGATCCCATCTCTGCTGTAGGGTGAGATTGGGGTCAAGAGTAAGCCCATCATAAATAAAAAAAAAAAAAAAAAAAACATAGCCCGCGCAAGTGTGCAGCTCTGCGGTTAGCCAGTCCGTTTTACCGTACATAGCCCGCGCAAGTGTGCAGCTCTGCAGTAACATTCCGCCCGATGCAACCGTTTTACCGTACATAGCCCGCGCAAGTGTGCAGCTCTGCAGTAACATTCCGCCCGATGCAACCGTTTCACCGTACATAGCCCGCGCAAGTGTGCAGCTCTGCAGTAACATTCCGCCCGATGCAACCGTTTTACCGTACATAGCCCGCGCAAGTGTGCTGCTCTGCAGTAACATTCCGCCCGATGCAACCGTTTTACCGTACATAGCCCGCGCAAGTGTGCAGCTCTGCAGTAACATTCCGCCCGATGCAACCGTTTTACCGTACATAGCCCGCGCAAGTGTGCAGCTCTGCAGTTAGCCAGTCCGTTTTACCGTACATAGTCCGCGCAAGTGTGCAGCTCTGCAGTAACATTCCGCCCGATGCAACCGTTTTACCGTACATAGCCCGCGCAAGTGTGCAGCTCTGCAGTAACATTCCGCCCGATGCAACCGTTTTACCGTACATAGCCCGCGCAAGTGTGCAGCTCTGCAGTAACATTCCGCCCGATGCAACTGTTTTACCGTACATAGCCCGCGCAAGTGTGCAGCTCTGCAGTTAGCCAGTCCGTTTTACCGTACATAGCCCGCGCAAGTGTGCAGCTCTGCAGTAACATTCCGCCCGATGCAACTGTTTTACCGTACATAGCCCGCGCAAGTGTGCAGCTCTGCAGTAACATTCCGCCCGATGCAACCGTTTTGCCGTACATAGCCCGCGCAAGAGTGCAGCTCTGCAGGCACTTACTATGTTTGGGTATGTTCAGTCTGCTGGATTTTTTGCTCAATGTACTTATGATATGACACATCAAACCTACCTATCTAATTCCTATATGATGCAAAGTTCTAAAAATAGCAGTACTTATTGGCCTCACAATGCGCGAGGTGACTGGGCCATGCTGGGCCATCACTTCCGCCCGATGCAACCGTTTCACCGTACATAGCCCGCTCAAGTGTGCAGCTCTGCAGTTACTTACTATGTTTGGGTATGTACAGTCTGGTGGTTTTTTTCCTCAATACACTTATGATATGACACAGCTGGCAAAGAGAGGCCACTTAATATACCTATTAAACCTACCTCTCTAATTCCTACATGATTCCTACCTATCTTTCCACTGTAGGTAGATTATACAAGTAAAAATAATCTGGAATCGATCAAAACCTCAGGAATTAATGTTTCTTTTCTTTACAGACGTTTCTCATAAAATATGATATAAACGTTTCCTTTCCATAAAGAGATTCTGACAAATTGTTTTCTTCGAGTTATGTTTCCATTCCATGCATTAGGTCATGCAATATTAAAGGAAGGGGGCAAAAGTGAGGACCCTGGGGAAATATGCGCTTTGCCCTTTACACCCTTTGAATATTTTAAGGTCTGACGTCGGTTCCACTTGTCTGCGCGCCTTAGGGAGTTGCGTGTATTGCAATATGGCATGAGATAGTGACTTCTTTATTTTCTTCATTCTCTAAGTTGCTTTGGCTACTATGCTCTTGCCCACTATTAAAAAACTGAATGTCAAATTGTTAATAGTTAATAGATTTGACGTCACATAAATGAATAGCTGAAATCTGACATGTAAAGAGATTTTTCAGTATTCTGTCAATCTTCTTTTCCCATAAATTTTATCACAATTACCCAATCACCAAAGTTTTTTTATGTGCTATGTTATGGTTATGATTATAGTCGAACCATCCAGCCATCAATATAGACGAACTATCTTTAACCTGCTTTAGTTTCCATATCTTGTTGTATAATTTGGTCTTGAAAGGTGCGTTTGGAGGCGCCATTACGATATGAATAATAAATGGCGCCGAGCAAGAGCAAAGCTACCTGTAGTTCCACTGGTGGTCTTGCAACTTTTACCTACACTGAGCAACATCCATTGCTTGTTTCTGACTACACTTGTAAATCCAAGATCAAGCGTAACCGGTTATGGATGTGGAAGGTTTTCGAAGAGCACGATCGAAGTAAAGGTAACTTTGGCAGTCGGTAGCGTGAGAGGTCATCGAGCGAGAGTGACGTGCCCTCGGAGCTTCCAGTTTCCAACTCGAGGGTAATAAATTACTATACCGCACGTATAAAAATAAGTATGTGAGTATCTATAGATTCTTTAACTTTATTTTGAAATGACTTCAACGCGTCCCTTAAGTATTTACCTCGACAGCTATTAATATTAACACGTTTGACCAATAAGTAGATAGCTACGATCGTAATTTTTACGGCTGTTACCGTTTTGGAATCAATAAAGACTTGCTTTACTAGTGCTTTGTTTGCTATTTTCCGAGGCACTTTTTTGAAGATCTATGTTCTCCTGTCTTATTTTTATTTATTTTTTATTTTATTTTATTTGGGAAGCTTACAGCCTTCTTTACAAAACAAATGACAAAATATAATAATAAATGCCAATTACAAGCTACCACAGATAAACAGAATTTTTTACAATCCAAAAAAAGAAGAAGTAAAAAAATAACAATCATTTATTGATTAAGTTTGGTTCCTTACTCAACATTTTCTTTATACTGTAGGTACTGCAACAGAAAAGATCAAACCGAGAATCGTTATTTAGTTTATTTATTAATTTAAGGCTTCTTGGTAAAAAGCTGTTGTTCCTATAGTTGGTGTGGCCTAAGGGGACTTGAAGTAATTTCTTAAGACGTAAGTTTCTAGATGGTGTTATAAGTTTTAAATTGCAGAGGAGATCCGGACAATCAATTCTGCCCTGGGCAACGTTAGTTAAGAAGCAAATATCAGCAATGGATCTTCGTAGATATAGAGGAAGAAGATGAAATTTAGAGCACCACTGTTCATAGACCAGTTCCGAAAACGGGTGATTAAATTTAAAACATAGGAATCGAATGAATTTTTTCTGTATATTTTCAATACTATTTGAGTGAATATTATAATAGGGATTCCATATTTGGGAGGCATATTCAAGATGGCTTCTTACATATGCACAATAAATTATTTTAATGGTTTTCATTCTGTTGAAGCTTCTTGAGATACGCTTGACAAATCCAAGAGCTTTATAAGCCTTGTCTACACAGAAACCAATATGCTGGTCATACTGCAGCTTACTATCAAGGACAACACCTAAGTCTCTCACTGACGAACAAGATTTCAGATATTGGCCTTTGAGACTGTAATTGTAAGTATATTTTAACCTTTACGTGTAAAAGATATTGATGTACACTTAGCCACATTAAGATCCAACTTATTATCATCACAGTAACTGTCAAGTCTCATCAGATCTTCTTGAAGAAGCTCAGCATCACCAGCATTATTGACCGTCTTAAATACCTTCATGTCATCAGCAAATAAAAGAAAATATGAGTTTTTGAAACAGACATGGATATCGTTAATAAAAATTACGAAGAGCAGTGGGCCCAGCAATGAACCTTGAGGTACACCCGACGGAATATTCACCCACGACGATGTATATCCATTAAGTACTACGGCCTGGGTCCTGTTTTGAACGTACGATGTAAACCATCTGAACAGGTCACCTCTTATACCCAAACTGTTGATTTTTGAAAGAAGTATATCATGGTCGATGCGATCAAAGGCTTTGCTATAATCCGTGTAAATAACATCTGTCTGATTACCACTCTCCATATTGACTGTAACAAACTCGTTAAGGACAGCAAGGTTGGAAACAGTAGACCTACCCCTTAGAAAACCATGTTGTTGGGATATGAACGTATGTTTGATGCAATTATAGACTTGATTAAAAATTATTCGCTCAAATACTTTGGCCAACAGGCATAATTTGGAGATAGGTCTATAGTTGTCCACAATATTTTTAGGTCCTTTTTTTGTGGATAGGGGTAACAAACGCAGATTTCCACATAGAAGGCATAACACCTTCATTAATCGACCGACGGAACAAAATCGACACAGGCACTGATAGTTGTTTCGAACAGTTAACCAAAAAGACAGCCGGTAGCGTATCGGGACCAGCAGACTTGCTAAGATCCAAGCGTTTGATAAGAATATATACCTGGTTCTCATCTATTTCTATAGTGTGTATATCACAAGATGTGTGCGAGGAAGGAATTCCTGGCATAAAATTAGGTGAATTCGGTTGAGGTTGCAAAAAAGTTGAAGCAAAGTAAGAAGAGAAAAGCTCGCTAATACCCTCACCCGTATCGCACGTCATAGATATAGAGGAGTAAGTCATCCTAGCTGGGTAAGAACTACAGCCGCGTTTGCTTTTGGCAAATGACCAGAATAGTTTGGGATTATTAGTTATAGAATTTTCGACTCTAATCATATAATCACTATAACACTTTGCCTCGACTAGTCGCACTCTATCACGTAAGACGTTGAACGTATTAAGGTCGGATATATTACCATAAATCTTGTGTTTATGGAAATACTTGAATTTTTCTCTTAATATTTTTATAAGTGCAGAGTTGTACCAAGGCGGGTAAGAGCGACGCCCCATCAATCTAGTAGGTACAAATTTATTTCTTAATTGGAATGTAATATCATAAAACTTAGAAATTGCTTCTTCAACAGTTCCCTGGGCTAGAATAGTAGACCAATCAATATCCGACAGGTGACTACAAATTTTTTCGTAGTCGCCTCTATGATATGAGAAGATAGATCGTTTAGGGGTAACAAGGGGTTCAAGCTCGACAAAACAAGGATGAATCACAAGCGACTTATGATGGGAATCCTCGATTACAAGAGGATCCAGACAGTGGGTTACATTAACATCGCCAGTAGCCAAAACCAGGTCCAAAATTACGTCATTGTCATTAGTATGACTATTAAATTGCCGCAGATCACATTCATATAGTACGTCCAAAAACCGGGACAGCATATCACTCGTGGTGACTGAGGGCTGCAGACCGATATCGGAAGGTACCCATGATATTTCACGCATGTTAAAATCGCCTAGTATTAGGAACTGGTCAGACCTGTGTGTTTCTCTAAATTGCAATAATTTTGCTAAATAATTATTTAATTGGTCACAGAAAGTAAGGCCTTCATTTTGTTCAATCATATAAACGCAACAAATGTGCATATTAACACTATTTTTAGTTCTTGAGCTACGCAGAGTAACAGTAATCCACAAATCTTCTGCACTTGAATTCATGTTTATAGAGTGGGTAGCAACCAAACTCCGCTTGACAGCAATGGCAACACCTCCACCCTTAGTTTGCTGAGTCAAAGCATAGTCGCGGTCCCGACGGTAAACAATATATCTGTCGTCAAATAATTCCGAATCAGATATACTTTCAGGTAACCAGGTTTCGGTCAACGCAATAATATCATAATTCGATAATTGTAAATTTCTATAAAAAACATCGGTTTTAGTCCGTAATCCTCTGCAATTTTGGTAGTAGATCGATATATCACACATTGATAACAGTAAAAACTATATCTTGATAAACCAAGCATACAAAAATACTCACATTGCCCCATAGCAACACAGCCCAAGTAAGCACCGAGCTAAGTAATTTGAAGCACAGCAAATAGATCTTGTAAAAAATAAATAAGTTACAGTCATATAGACAAAAAAGCATCAAAATGCAGCGTAAGAAACCAAATCCAGTAGCAAAGAAAGAATTAAATGCAAAGTAAATTAGCGAACAGATTATAACAAAGCGAGTGAGACTGGTTCTCAAACTTTTGTTGATAAAACAAGACCGAACTTTAAAAAAACATAATTTTATCATTAACATATTTTGGCCAAGTCTTTGGAAGTCTTATAATTTGTAGGACAAGGGAAGGAGATCATAATAAATTAGTGTCTCAAAAGAAGCCTTTTCACTTTTACTTTGAAAATATTAGTGTCGTATATGAAACTAACTGCATGCATGTTAATGATAAGTATGGCTACTCGTTATGTGAACCTAATTTTCTAAAAAGGTTGTTAGACGGAGAAAAGTGACGAAGAGAAGACGAAAAATGACGAAGAAAGCTAAATGTGATGTATGAAATAAACAGGAAACGGAACTACATTTTTCACTGTTACGTTTGGATATGCATTGAAAAGATTAACCATGCCCTATTTACAATATTGTTGAATTTTTAGGCATGAATATTTTTTAAGGATTTTTTCAACATTTTATACACACGTACCTACATTAAAAAATATATAAAAGAAAATGGAATGTTGTTCAATTTTATGAAATATTTTCATTGCATTACACCTATTTTGACCGCAAAAGTAACCTTATAAAAATATTATATTATCAAACTTTGAATTTGCTTCTATGATATCCTAATAGCATTATAATATAACTACTCCACATACAGAAATGGCGGCAGATCTGTTTCCGGAACATATAACTTGGACCCTTTCAAGGAAGAGTGAATAGACAGGCACTGCCTAGGCAAGCATGTTCTAACATCGTCTGTATCATCACGATGAAGTTTTTCTCATGTGCGTCAGTCATAAAACCCATAACTTGTATCAAAACAAGGTTCCAAATCTGATTTAAAAAAATATCGTATATTAAAATTATGTACCTATCAAATAAAGATTAAAATTAAGTATCCTAAATCCGTGGCAATTGATTATATCAGAATATTTTGTTTATCTACTGGGGTACACCTGCATATTTACGCCTTAATAAAAAAAAAACATTTCATGACTGTTATAAATGTTATAATCTACGTACCAGTTGTTAATTGTTTATTGCTGGACTTAATCATTAGGAAAAGAAACCATCATGATGCTATGTAGGTTTAGAGTTATCATAAGTCCCTGCAGGTGTCCAGTGTATGTAGTAGAAATAACAAATTGCGTTGGATTATTCATTTTTATCTGGATTGCCGACAACGTTCTATTTACCTACCCACCACTTAACTGATAATATCAACTTACTCATATCTACAACTTCAAATGATATGAATTTTAGTCAGTTCATTTAGTGCAGAAGCACTAAGTCCTCGTGAAACTTGTGCTATAATTAGTTTGGTTTTAGTTTTTCGGTCACTTTAATCTTTACAATGATTCATCATCATCGTCTGCCTTCTCTTATCTCAAACCAGTTGGGGTCGGAACAACATGTTTTATTCGAGCACAAAATCATGTAGAAAACGATTTGCCAATGTTTTATGACCGCCTGATGACAAGCCTCTTTGGGTGTGCTTTGTGGGTGCTATCACTGCACACCCTTAACACCCTTTAACACCCTTTGTGGACAAGGAGTAGAGTACTCTTATTCACTACAACATGGCAATTCTCTATATGATTGTGAGTAAAATAATGACAAATTATGTTTTGATTTTCCGAGATTTCTACAATTTTCTTATGATCAAGCTCATCTAACATTGTAACGCTAATAAAGCGTAGTGTAACCTACCCACTTTTTAATAGGTAGGTACCTAAACTCTTATCGAAAAGATTTCGTCTCACAGTTAAGCATTTTATATAATTAGCTGCAATACAATCTTTCATCACAAAATCATATCGCTCTATCTCTAATCTAATCTCTAATGCAGTCATTCTATTCTGTAGGCATAAAGCAAGTCCAATATAGTTCTCAGTAAATGTGATTCTATTCCGCGGTGCTCTATACAGTTGTTGCGTGACGCAACGGCCTTAGCCTGAAAATCAGATGTTTTATATTATGTACCACTGTTTGGTCACAGTTTACCTACATGAGGCTGTTGTACGAACTACGCAGTCAGCTCTTCAATTTCTTTTCAATATTGTGTCTTGAATGTAGTATAGAGCACGATCGATATACTCGTCAGTAAATGTGTTTCCATTTCGCAGTGCTGTAACAAGCAACAAGCACAGTTGTTGCGTGACGCAACGGCCTTAGCCTGAAAATCAGATGTTTGTAAACCAGTGTTTACGTTTAACCGAGCGCCCGTATTATAAACCCCTGTTTAGTCATAGTTTACAGACTACTTAGGCTGTGTACGAACTACGCAGTCTGCTCTTTCAATTTCTTTTCAATAATATGTCTTAATAGTATAGAGAGTGTGTGTGTTTGGCCGAGCCGTATTACGTGGTATTACCAGCCATTGTTTGGTCACAGTTTACATACATACTGCTTATGCTGTATATGAACTAAGCAGTCTGCTCTTTCAATTTCTTTTCTATAATGTGTCTTGAATGAATTATAGAGCACGATCAATATACTCGTCTATAAATGTGTTTCCATTCCGCGGTGCACTGTTCATAACAAGTACAGTTGGTGCGTGACGCAACGGCCTTAGCCTGAAAATCAGATGTTTGTAAACCAGTGTTTAGCCGAGCGCCCGTATTATAAACCCCTGTTTAGTCATAGTCTACAGACTGCTTAGGCTGTGTACGAACTACGCAGTCTGCTCTTTCAATTTCTTTTCAATAACGTGTCTTGAATGTAGTATAGAGCACAATCCATATACTCGTCAGTAAATGTGTTTCCATTCCGCGGTGCTGTTACAAGCACAGTTGAGCGTGACGCAACGGCCTTAGCCTGAAAATCAGTGTTTAGCTGAGCCGTAATACGTGGTATTACCAGCCATTGTTTGGTCACAGTTTACCTACAGACTGCTTAGACTGTATACGAACTACGCAGTCTGCGCTTTCAATTTATTTTCAATAATGTGTCTTGACTTGAGTGAATTATAGAGCACGATCAATATACTCGTCAGTAAATGTGTTTCCATTCCGCGGTGCTGTAATACCTAAGCACAGTTGTTGCGTGACGCAACGGCCTTAGCCTGAAAATCACATGTTTGTAAAGTAGTGTTTAGCCGAGCACGTATTACGTGGTATTACCAACCATTGTTTGGTCACAGTTTACCTACAAACAACTTAGGCTGTGTACTAACTACGCAGTCTGCTCTTTCAATTTCTTTTCAATATTGTGTCTTGAATGTAGTATAGAGCATGGTCAATATACTCGTCAGTAAATGTATTTCCATTCCGCGGTGCTGTTACAAGCACAGTTGTGTTGTGCGTGACGCAACGGCCTTAGCCTGAAAATCAGATGTTTGTAAACCAGTGTTTAGCCGAGCCGTATTACGTGGTATTACCAGCCATTGATTGATCACAGTTTACCTACAGACTGCTTAGGCTGTGTACTACGCAGTCTGCTGTTTCAATTTCTTTTCAATATTGTGTCTTGAATGTAGTATAGAGCACGATCAATATACTCGTCGGTAAATGTGTTTCCATTACGCGGTGCTGTAAGAAGCACAGTTGTTGCGTGACGCAACGGCCTTAGCCTGAAAATCAGATGTTTGTAAACCAGTGTTTAGCCGAGCCCGTATTACGTGGTATTACTAGCCATTGTTTGGTCACAGTCACAGTTTACAGACTTCTAAAGCTGTGTATGCATTTTACTCATTCCATAAATGTCCTAAATTATCGCTCTCTTCTTTGAGATACTACATAAAGAAACAAACCATTTTCTTCTCTTGATCTAACATTGGATTTCCATAGGATATTCGTGGCCTCTTTTTTTCTGAACAGGAAAGGTATTTGCGCTACTTATCTGTTCTAAGTTTTCTAGATTGGAACATAATCAATCACTTTATATGAGTAAATATATTTAAAAATATTGTTGTTGTACTGGATTTGTTCATGTCAATCTCAATACAGTACAAAGAACGGCATTGTTATGATGATTATGAGCATTATAGTGAATAACCGAGTTGCCAAGTTACGCAGTCTCCGCGGCGCAAGCGCAACAATTTTGTAAGCCATCTATTACATATTCTATTGCAAGTAGGAGAAGTAGGTAACCTACCTAGGTATCAAAAAGAACCTAAGTAGGCACCTAAGTAGAATTTGTTCTGATAAGTTTATTGGTCAGCTGAAAATATTTTAAAGGGTGAACTAGCCCACGAAAAATAACAAAATTCCCTGAGGATGAAGCATGAAAAAAATTTTGGTGCTCCCATACAAAATGTACCAGCCGACCTAGTCAATACGTATGGGAGGTTAATTATTTGTTTACATTTCGTCACGTGTTCTTTGGGGAAAGTTGTTGAGTTTTATGGGCTGGTTCACCTAGTAAAATTATTTGCATTCGATTATTTTACATTCTGTACATTACACGTCAAGGTAAGTACCTAATTGGTACAGTAGTTCTACACAGTGAATCGTACCACCCAAAACATAAATGTGAAAGGCTGCCAAGTTCGATAATATTGGAATGCTTCGCCTATAAAAGAAGTGAGATCTAAATAAGTACCAAGTTCCATACACAGACCTCAGTTAATTAAAAATAGTTACAGGAATGCACACTTGATTTTCCGCAGTTTGGAAAGTAGATTCTTATTTCCAAACTGTGCGAAAAATCAAGTGTGCATTCCTGTAACTATTTTTAACTGAGGTCTGTGTATGGAACTTGGTACTTATTTAGATCTCACTTCTTTTATAGGCGAAGCATTCCAATATTATCGAACTTGGCAGCCTTTCACATTTATGTTTTGGGTGGGATTTCATTTATTTTTGTAAGGTTTATTTTCTTTTTTTCTTATGATTAAGTAAGTAAGGAAATATCTCATTTATACTTTACTTTGACTAAATACACACCTTCGTAACGAATTTTAGGTCGGTACGACGATTGGAAGATATAGATAAATTTTTTGTTTTAGTTCCTTAGGGGTATGAATTTACACCTTCATTATTTTTAAAACCGACTCACACTTGGCCATTTTCAGATTTTTTCCTTTACCTTGACCTAAAGACCTACCTCCATGCCAAATTTCAAGTCAATACGACCATTGGAAGTGGTCTAGGTTTTTGATGAGTGAGTGAGTGAGTCAGTCAGTGAGTGTATAGTAAAAATAGCGATTTTCTGACGTCAATATCTCAAGACCTACAATAGGAACATTAATGAAATTTTGTATTTTAGATAAGTAAGTAGATCTCGACAGATACTAGAAATTTCATATGCGTAGATAAAATAGATTTTGAGTTATAGGTGGGTCGAACTTGGCCCGAAATGGTTCGTGTAATATAACCCACGGCCGGTGTGTCGGTTCTTTGCTCGAACTTGGCGGACACACTGCCGTGTGTCTAGATCTTAGGCTTAGCTCTAGTTCAAAACGTGCTGCACCTGAGAGAACAATGTACCAAATTTCAGAACTCTTCCCTCAGGTGCAGCATGTTTCATAAATTTGAGTTTCGAGCCACTAAGACTATCTACTGTAATTTTTAAGTTAGTAAATAAAAATACAGGCTATAATTTGTAAAATTGTAATCGAAGACGCCTTTGGTGGTAAATATGTGCACTTTATGAACACTCAACAACATTGTATTGTAAGTAAAAACGTTTCTGTGATAGTGATACATATACCTTAGCCCTGCCCTTAAGGTTTTATGAAGTTGCGCATAGCGATAATTAATATTCATATGTCGTAAATATTATGTTATGTTGGAGAGGCAAACAACAATGTTGCCAGTTTGAGATCCGTTTTTATCTGCGCACGTTATATTTATACCTGAGGCACGACACGTTCTAACGGAGTAACCGTATTTTATTGAATCATATTGTACTTAATTCGATTTTTCATAGCTCTACTTGACGTGAAAACTGAAAAATCTAAGGGCGTTCCAAATACAAGTCGATCTGAACGAAGATTCTTTCTTTTTTGATTTAAATTAGATATACTTGACGTAGAAATAATTCTAAGAAAAATATAATCTTTTTCTCGTCATCCTTATTGTGAAAAAAAAAAAACGGCCAAGTGCGAGTTGGATTCGCCCACCGAGGGTTCCGTACTAAGATTTGTAGGTTATTCTGGTTGGTAAACCTATATTTCATATGATACTCCACTTAGACAACTAGCCAAATTATTTTTTTCGGCCCCCATAAAAACCATAATTTTATAAAAATGACGGTTTTTAGAGATTTTCCTTAATTTGTTCTTCAAAACAAAGCTACTTGTCAAATTTCATTGTTCTAGGTCTACGGGAAGTACCCTCTGAATTTTGATTCCCATGAGAGGGTAAAAAACACGCGTTTGTACTGCATAAACGGCTACATCTTTTTTTTCAATTGAAGTTAGGTGCTTGATTTTTTCACAACTAAGTAGCGTTCATAGCAAGGTTCATAGGATTGAGTATATATACGGTTTTAATTTCATTTCGATATCTTTACGCGTTCCTGAGATAAAGGGTTTTGACAGAATGCCAGACAGACAGATGGACGGACAGACGGACGGACAATAAAATGATCCTTCCTATAAGGGTTCCGTTTTATTACCTTTTGAGGTACGGAACCCTAAAAGTAATTCAGTAAGTAGATACTTTCCGCATATTCATACACAGTTACGTACATAGATTGGTATTAGAGATAGTAACGGTTCCCCACTGATTAACCTGTTATCAGCGCGGCTGTTATCACAATCAGGTGCATCGGCACTCGTAGTAGCCACAAAATAGAGAATTTACAGAAGTACAGCTCCACCCTTCGTCCGATCATTTATGCCCACACTCTAGGGCTGCTACTTTCTTTTTCTGAATTTTTAATATGCCATACCTGAGTCAAACATACTTACGTACATTACCTACACTGTATCAAACGCACACTATAACATACTAATCAAAAATATTGGCATTTGCAAGTCGTAATTTTTTCGTCCGCCCGCATTGAACGCTGTAGACACTCGCTGCTAGCGGGTTAGATCGACCCGGTTCGACATTGCGCGTAAATGACAGCCTGTAGATGTCTGTGTGAGTCTACCGACGTTTCCTTGAAGCCGGCTCTCTGGATTGGCGCCAGCCACCACTTACTTTGTGTACTAGCCAAGTGCAAACACCTGTACACCCACCTGCCAGTTACCGCTATATCTTAGAACCACATTATCATATTTACTCGCACCGTATCAGATTAGGTGAGTTGAGTTGAAGACTGGCTGGCAAGTAAGATTTTTAAATATGGAACAGTAAACGTAATAAACTTAGAACCATATTTTCACGTGTATTTACTCGCACCGTATCAGATTAGGTGGCGAGCTGAGTTGATTTGAAGACTGGCAAGTTAGATTTTTAAATATGGAACATTAAACGGAATAAACTTAGAACCATATATTCACATGTATTTACTCGCCCCGCATATCAGATTAGGTGGCGAGCTATAGTAGGTTGTTGACGAGGATGGAAAAATAAGACGTTGACTGACGAGTAGAGTTTGAAGTCCGAGCCGCAGGCGAGGACTTTAAAAATACGAGTCTGGCAAAGTCATTTTCCCCGAGGCTTACATAGTGCTTTTCTCAAAAAAATGCTAGGAAATTATAAAGATATTAATTTATTTTATAGTAATTTGATATAAAAAGTTGTTTTACTGATTACTAAGTCAAGATGTGGATTTGGAGTTATTCTTTTTTATTTTGTAATTTCTGAACGATTTCGATATCGCGCCAGAAAAGTTGTATTGGAATTCATTGCTGGTGTGTAAAAAAGAAATCGTTCAGAAATTACAAAATCACAGACAATGTCAAACTTTCTGGATTGTTTTTTTGAAAGAAATTGACATATTTCCTAGCATGTTTGAGAAAAGTTGATTTGAAGACTAGCAAGTAAGATTTTCAAATATGGAACATGAAACGTAATAAACCGAACCATTATATTCACAAGTATTTACTCGCCCCGCGTATTAAATTAGGTGGCGATCTGAGTTGAGCTGAAGACTGGCAAGTAAGATGTTTAAATATAGAACATTAAACATAATAAACTTAGAACCATATATTCACATGTATTTACTCGCACCGTAACGTAATAAACTTAGAACCATATTATCACGCAACGGATCAGATTAGGTGGCGAGCTAAGTTCAGTTGAAGACTGGCAGTAAGATTTTTTAAATATGGAACATTAACAGTAATGAACTTAGAACCATATTTTGACGTGTATTTACTCGCCCCGCGTATCAGATTAGGTGGCGAGCTGAGTTGATTTGAAGACTGGCAAGTAAGATTTTTAAATAATATGGAACATTAAACGTAATAATAATAAACTTAGAACCATATTTTCACACGTATTTACTCGCCTCGCGTATCAGATAAGGTGGCAAGCCTAGTTGAGCTGAAGACTGGTAAGTAAGATTTTTAAATATGGAACATTAAACGTACCTAATAAACTTAGAACCATATTTTCATAAGTTCCAGTGTTGGGCGTAATTAATTACTTTTGTAATTTAATTAATAATTGAACTACTTTTAATTCAATTACATGTAATTGCAATTACATGTAATTGCAATTACTTTTCCAATTATGTAATTAAGTAATTATAATTCGTAATTCAATTACTCAATTACATTTTGTAGTATGATACATTGCAGTATTGGCATACCTAATCACAAATTTTGACGATTAAAACTTATAATTTTGTCACTAAATTAGTGATGATTGAAAATCTAGTTTTTGTGGTGATTACTAAGTATTCAATCGCTAATTTTTGAGTCAAAACTTAAACTAATTTGTAGGTATAAGTACATAATGACTCGGCCGGCTCGGCCCTTCGAATTGCTTGTCAATGGGTCTTTAGAGGTCAGCCATCGGGTCGTAAGGGTTGTTAGGTTTGTAATGGTTCAACGGGTTCAGTTGGTCGCAAGGATTCTTCGGGTCGTAAGGGTTCATCGGGTCGTAAGAATTCAACGGGTCGTAAGTGTTCAACGGGTCCTAAGAGTTCACGAAGCACCCTTACGACCAGAAGAACACTTACGACACGAAGAACCGTTACGACCCGATGAACTCTTACGACCCGATGAACTCTTACGACCCGACGAACCGTGACGGCCCGAAGAACCATTACGACCATAAGAACCCTTTCGACCAGAACAATGAAACCTTACGACCCGATAAACCTTAACAACCCGGTGAACTCTTACGACCCGATGAACCCGTACGACCTGATGAACTCTTACAACGCGATGATACCTTACAACCCGATATACTTACACTAAAAACGAAAGGTTCAAAGAGTGCAAAAGGCCAAGCAATTCTAAGTATTGATTCATGTACTATCAGCAGCACATCAACCTATCCTTGATACATTACTGTTTTTGTTTTTGAATAGAGATGATAAAAACACCTTTTTATTTCATCATATTGTTTTGTATGGGTCATTATTTAGAAATAAACACATAGTTAAAAATCCTTATAGCTGTTATTTATATGCCCCTTGTTCATATGTAATTGAGTAATTTAGTAATTCTAATTACAATTACATCAAAGTAATTGGTAATTGAAATTACTTTTTAAAATTATTAATTCGTAATTGGTAATTGCAATTACATACAGTAATTGTAATTTTGTAATTAGTAGTTAATTACAATTTGCCCAACACTGGTATTTACACGCCCCGCGTATCAATCAGATTAGGTGGCGAACTGAGTTGAGTTGAAGACTGGCTAGTAAGATTTTTAATTGAGTTGAAGACTGACAAGTAAGATTTTTGAATATGGAACATGTTATTCGAAAATCTTACTTGCCAATAACTTTTACTATTATATTTAATGCAAATCAATTATTATTATAAAAAATAATAATCACTTAGGTACAGCTTTTTACGAATTCAAACGGTTTGAAAAATTTGTATAAAGAGTGTGGTTTTTAGAGGCGATTTTCAAACTTTCAAGTGAAACAGCTAGTAAAAATAAATGTGCAATTCTATCATTTTATAAAACTTAGATTTCACGATAAAGCTAGGCTGGTGAACACTTGTGAGTAATCATATCAGCGGAAATGGGAATATTAAAGAAAGTGCTTGAGGTCGATAAGCACAGGTGTGGGCTTGGCATCATTGTTGCACAACATAGCACCTATAATGCATTTCATTGCTGGATTCTTACGAACAGCTAGGATTTTTAAGCTTGTAAGACCAGTAACGGATATCTAAGTCTAAGAGTAAAATGTAGAGTCATAATCTTTATAGGTTCAGCCTAACACCTGTGTTCCACCTGTGCTGGCTATCAGTTCGTCGCGTAGAGAATCGAGTTTCACGGTTTATAGTGTACAGTTTACCGTGTTGCCATTGCCAATCGTAAAAATACCGTAAATAGACTGAAAGTAGAGGAAAAAATTGGTAGTCGATTCAAAAGTTAAAAATAGGAGTTCAAAATTAACAAACAACTAAGTTAGTATTACGAATCCATAGGAACTAAACATTAGAGGAAAACAGCGCGCGGTTTTCATAGAGACTTGTTGCAATAACATGTTAGGCACTGGCACAAAAAGATAGCCTAGAGAGGCCAAAATTGTAATCAAACAGAGAAAATAAAATTTGAAATTGGAACTCTCAGTCGAAGGACAGCTAGTGCAAGCACACCGAAGCACCGCACCTGCGTTATCGTAATCGCATATTTATTTCTTATGATAACTTATGTACCTACCTACCTTCTTATTTACTTAGTAATAAGTACATTATGTGGATGACTTATCGTATAGGTATAGAGTAGATATCTCTTATCAATCAGCACACAAACCAATCGAATACGAACAGTTGCAAATCCTCGCATTCCGCTAGAACGGCCGTACTGGCAATGCACTTGCTGGTTTAGTTCTATGAATTTGGATGGATGGATAACTGTTGATAAAAGAGCAATCAAGTAATTTAGATTTGTATCCTTCTTTACATTGGTATTTATCGTTGAAGCGGTTCTTCGTTCCACTGAATTGGGGAGGGGGAGGTCTAAATGTATGCGTTTGCGTGAACGTCTGCGCACCTTCATTAATTACCGGCAGTATCTAACAAAAAGGGTATCAAGCCAAGTTGTTCAGTTTCCTGAATACCTTGACGTCCATTTGACTCCTTAGGTATATCCTTTTTTTTTACTCCTGGTATATCCTGCGCATCTGACCGCTTTCCGAATAAGCTACAATAGCCACCTACGGGCACATCAGGATTAGGAGTAGAAGTGGTCGCCCTGGTCGAAATCCGTCAGAAACATCATCATCATCATCATTTATCGTCTAATAAATATTCACTTACATTTTATTTTTCAGCGGTGTATCTATATGTGCTACAGAAACGTTGAAGAAACTTTATTTAGGATTATTGGTAAAAGTAATAATAAATAATATTGGCTAGCTTTCAATTACTACGGTCGTGTAGACTGCCGCGATACAGGCTGGTCCTAGTGCGGAGTCTCTAGGTAATTTTAAGTTTTTATATGTAACAGTTTTCTGGTAAATAAACAATTTTTATTTTATTTATTTTTTTATTAATTGTACTTCGTATTCAAGTAGATTGTCCCATTCTGCTTGCGTGGCAACTGGCCCTGTGGCGCAATGGATAACGCGTCTGACTACGGATCAGAAGATTCCAGGTTCGAATCCTGGCAGGGTCGCGTGGATTCATTTTGTTTTTTATTTTTATTCGCTTTCGTAGTACGCTTGTTTTAATTTTGTTTACCGTACCTACGCTGGTAATTAACCGTATTGCTCGAGGTTGTGACGACATTGAGCTAATGTTTGGCGAACAAACGACAGCTAGTCACTATTTAACGATATCTTCATAACAAGGCATTTTCCACTTTACCTCGTTCGCTACAACGGTCTTTATTCTACTTTTGTACCATGCAAGTGGTACTTTGAGGCTTATATTGACTACGTGTAAGGTTTATTTTCGTGTGTTTTTGTACTGATAGGAATGTTCACGTACACACAGCTGACCAAATATTGTACTCGCAATAATTGGCCGTGATGCAATCGCGTGATCTTACCGGCTACGGCGTGCTATTCAACTTTTTGTCTTTGTTTTTCGATTATTTGACCTCTATTAATTTATCCATTCACTTCAGAAAAGTTTGATGATTTATTGTTTGGATGTAATTAACGTGTCCAATTTACCTACCTATCTAAAAGTCAAATTGTACACGTTAATTACAAAATTAATAAAGCATCATCAAATTTCGTTTGTCGTTATTAGATAATCTTCTGACATCCTTGCCATAAATGAAACCTGGCAGCATTTTTTTTCCGTTAAATTGTTGTCACTATAGTATAAAGTTGTGTGTAGGTAAGTAGTAAGGGATTATTTTTGCTTATTAAGGAAGGGAAATGAAAGCAGTAAATAATTTTATGACTTTCTTTATTTTCTGTTTTGTTTTGATTTGTTTTAACGGAACTTATTGAAAATTCAGTGCAGATTTTTAAAACTAAAGTAAAAAAGGGAAATATGGACGAATAAATTGTGAAACTGTTTCATCGGTTGATACGATTTGTGACTTCAGAATTAGCTGCCAGAGTGGATTAGACTTTGTACAACATTTGTAACACAAATCATACCTCATCCCACAACAATACAATTTGTTTGACCACTAGCAACACATCCCTCATCAATAACTAAAACTATAACAGTCTATTTAAAATTATAATACACCATAAGTAATAAGATAATTAAAGCATTTTCACCTTATACTCATTATAAATCATAATATGTTTCAAATTGATAATTTTCAGCTAAAATTTTTATATCTTTTCTTTTATTACATACACTATTTACATAAAGTTACGCACTGAACGCAAATTATAAATTAATAATTAATCTTTGCGTTTAGTACTCACAAAATAATATTTTCATAACCTAATAGCAACAAAATCGCCATGCAAAATCACACTCATGAAATTATAACTTAAATTAATTAATAGATTTATAGTCAAACCAACTTAAAATTGGTTCAATTCTTTGATATAAATGGAAGCATCGTTTAAAATTAAGAATCTAAGACCCAATTTGGAATAGAAAATAAACTTTGCAGGTTGAAAGACTACGGCTTTTCTATTAAAGTGTATTCAATTCAATGTACAGTAATAAAGTAATACAGAGTGCTGGTCCTGGTCTAGTCGCGACCCACTCAACATACCTACCTATTTACAAACACGTGTACATACTTGGGACTAAAAACTAGTAAAGCTTTTTACACAAACATTATAACGAAACAAGCCACCGCCGTCGACGCGGCGTTGCATTGCAATGCTTAAGTCTTCTGCGTAATGCCACGAAACAATTAAATTAAAGAATAGTATATTGATCGTAACGAGATCGAGCTTAGGATATCATCGACTGATGATCTTCACTGGAACTGTAGCGAGGCCCGGCGCGGCGCTCTCAGCGATGACGACGCGTGTTCAGGTGGTCACCGCCACCGCCGGCCTCGGCGCGCCTTCCGCCTCGAGGTAATCTAGCTTTACGCCATAATCAAAATGTCCATATAACCTAACCAACACTTAGCACGCTGGCCTGTCCGGATGGATCTGCTTTTCAGGTGTCGTCTGTAACAAAAGAAAACAAACATAAGTACATCTGTGAAGAATTGTAAAGAAGACCTAACGGATAAAACGCTGAAGGTGCACCATTTGTTAATGAAGGGTTCGTTGAACAAGAGAACAGAAGGCGAGCCCTTGCAATCTATGAGGGTGCAACAGCTACCAATCGTCGCACAGATGCGCGCGCACATGTTTCCCGAACACCGATATTAGACTGCCGCTTTATGAACTGATAACCCGGACCGGCATGTCCTACCAGATTATGAGAGCGGGTGCGCCGAGTATTTTCTATTTATTACGACCAATTTGGATCCCCCTGTTTTAGAGCTATTACTGATTGCGACAAATAGCATCGCGCACCATACGCGCCTCCAGCCCGCGTCCGGCCATCTGCCACCGCATATGCGCTTCGTTTCGATCGACACTGTTTTAATTCATTAGTGCTCGGACAATGGGCCGGTTATTCGCCACCCTAATTAAAGTGCAGCAAGGATGTCGCGTCGAGTGATTGCTCGATTGCGGCGGGACACATGGAGGCGTCCCGGCGGCGGCGGCGGCGGCGCGCGGGCGTATCGCGCGAGGATGTTTACAGACGGCACTTCAGCGTCGGTTTCAGCGCCGGTTTCCGCGTACCGTATCGCCGAGTGTTAGATTACCGCTTCCCGTCCGTACATCCGCGCGACACAGCTGAGCGGCCGCACGTGGCCACACCCTATTTACGGACACATACCAAAGGGAGAGCACACATGTCCCGAACGGATCGGGACTTTGCGAGGCGCACACGTGAAATCCTTTTATGAGACGAGCATTGTCGGTCGGATAATGAATAGGTATGTATTTATTTAGCTATCCGGCCACCGGCACCATCACGTGTGCTCACAGCTGCGAGCTGCGACCGTTACCCGCACAATGCCCTCGATCGATCGTCGCCGATGGAATCCAGCGATCGGCGAAATCGATGCACGTGTGCGGAGGTTTGCACATAATTCGCGGTGGAGCTGCATTGTCTACAGCCGCCGCCACGCACTTTATTAGTTCGAAGAAGCATAAAGGTGCTCGTAAAACTTTCACGTGCGCGATTTATGGTCGAGGTGCGCGGAGACAAAGATATTCCGAGGAGCAAGCGTCGAGCGTCGGGCTCGGGCGTGGGCGCGGACACCTGGCGGCTCGTTAGTGTCGCCTGTCTGCCGGACGATGCGTAGGCGACCCGCTCCGCCAGCCGGCTGGTTGCACTGATACACTCATTAATTACTCACAACAGATTATTACATTGCACCCTAGATGAGCCTGACCAACAACTGCGCTGCCAAACACAATGACTTTAGAGAATTAACAAACAAAAACGATCGTACTCCTTGCCGGTATCTAGGGGTCTTAAATTGATTCCGAAAGGCAACATGCGGGCCAGTAATTGGCTTACTAAGTGATATTGACATACTGGAACACAGTTAAAAGATTGAGGACGTGAGACTTTCTCTGATCAAACAAAAGACAGGAAATAAATGATCGTGCGCGTTTTTAAGAGATATTCATATGATTATGAATGGGGGAGGGGCCCTTTGCGTGAAATAAAATGAGGGTTCTCGCCGCAATGGATTACACGCCTAACAATACTCATTATGAAACTTAGCAGCTTATTACGGTTGAAGCGAAAAGTCAAACATCGTGCTCGTTCTGACATTTATAGTCGTGAAGGTGAAAGGGCAAGCAAAGCAATAGGAACGGTAATAACGTTCCTAACGTTATGAAAGGTTGTGGCATTTTGAGAATAGAACATAACAAAGGATAGGATCGTGAGTGAGAGCGAATGAGACTTTGTCGGGAGCGGCTAGGTCTCACGGTCTGCGGTGTGGTCGCGAGTGCAGCTGCGGGGAACAATTACCGCGATAGTGGCGTATGCTCGTGACCGGAGCGGAGGTTTGTGGCACAGGCGCACAGCACGGCGATGCCCCGACAGATACCGCGTGAAATGCCGCCTCACGACGCGCATGCCGTACCTTCAGATTCCCGCACGATCGCCCCGAGCATTGTTATTTTCTTTTTTGTGCACTCGATCTAGCAACGTTCGAATCTTTGAATAAGGCAAATCTGTGAACCTATCCAGCGTCCTTGCGAGTCGTATTCTACATTGATATGCAAGAATGTCGTCCGATTAGTCGGCATTCCAGCGGTTCCTATATCGTAGGCGCTATATTAGTAAATATCGCGATATCGCCGGCGCCCGCGGCTAATTAAATCAGTTGTTGGTTGTTGTTCCACAGCATCGGCCATAATGGGCTGACATTATTTATTGATATGGGCGATGCTTACAGAATTGAAATTCCAATATAGACTATTGATTGTGTGAGTATTAATTTAATATGTATTGTTATATTAGTTGAGTAGATACGAGTAGTATGTTATATTACATATTTTTTCAATCAGCATGTATAGTATGCCACCGTTATGTGATAGTCTAGCATTGCTTGCCCGAGGCGATAGAGCTATTACATAAAGATATATTTATGGATTGCAGAGTTTATGGAAATCACGATGAACAGCAAAGTCTTTCGAATCACGATTCGCATTGCCTGAGCGCATGTCAATTCATTCGACTCAGTCGCGCATACCATTACTGTTATCGAATATTCATGCCAGTTTTTGCCAACGGAATAAGTGCAAGAGGAAATCTTTAGGCTATAAGGAACAATTGTAAAGGAGGCACTGACACGTCGCCGTAAATTTAACGGGCACTTGGTGTCTTCTAAATCACAGTTGTTTTGAACATTTCCTCGGTTCCAACAACTGGCAGTGATTAAAATTTACGTGGCGCGACCAAGTATTAACGAGCGCGCATTGCGCCCGCGGCGGCTGTGGCTTGTACTCGGCAAGGCGCTCGAATAAATCCTGCGCGATGCACCTGCTGCGACCGACTAGCGGTGACAGTCCTGTAAATGCACATTTCACTGCATTCCACGACTCAAGATCCCCGGACTATGCGACGGGCACTGGTTGGAGCGGTTGGCATGCTAGTCGGCAATGACGAAACGGCAATCACACGCAGGTGTCAGTCGGAATGCTAAACGAGGCAGCATAAATAAGTGTTGAATATTCAGATTGTGTGTCAGTACACGGTCGTTTACGCGGCGCCGGCGCAGGTGGCCGCGCTTCAAGGCTGAAATTCAAAACAGCCGTCACGCATGCGTGAGCAGCGGTTTAGATTGCGACTGCGTATTGCTGATCCTATGATTTCATGACGAAACTAAGTAGGTAGCGAGATCAAAGAAGACATGATACGAAATCCGTGTTTACATTTTTTATTGGGTCTTCATTTACAGAGTTAGTGTGGTAGACATATGATTTATATCTGTCTCGTTAAAAGGGTTATGATTTTACAGTTTTCAGGTGGTAGAGTCGTTTCTTTAGCGAATGCAAATGTAGGCTACAGCTGCACCGTTATCGAGTGTGTTAGATGTTAGTGGGCAGCTAATTGTTTAGCAGTTGTTTACAAGGTGCGTGCGTCGCCACGTGTTGTGAAACTCAGCATCTCCGCTTTTCCCTTCCCGCGCTCGCTGCGTGGCTGCGTTCTTGCGAAACGTGCAGGTGCGCGGGCGCCGCAAAAACACGAGACGCGCCTGATTTCATTTACTTTTTATGCAACGCTATCTACCAACCGAGCGGCGGTTCGTGTTTGTACGCAGATGACTGGGTAGAGTAATTATACGTAAATAAAGTACCTATATCGACTTTGTAGAGTTCAGCAAGTCATTGTGGATTTTACAAAGAGGTATGTTTGTAAATTTAAAAGCAAATACCTATTTCGTACAGTTAAACAAGAAACAATTCATTAAGCAAACATCATTATTTCATTATACTGCAGAAGATGGTATAAATATTTCAGGGACTCTACATTTTCTTAATTTTTGCGTAAAATTACGGTAACCTCAATGTCTGGTTCTTTTTGTAAACATGTAACAGATTGCAAAGGCTCGCTAAGAATTTTATCAACATGGCATGTTCCACGGTCGGTGGAAAGTTTACAGTAAGATTTGCAACAACTGCTTGAAACAGGATGTTATTTCAGGTGATCCTTGAGACTCTACACGCTGATTTCCGCACTTATAATGAAAACAATAGTTAGCAGTGGAAAAGGGTGACCTTTTAACGAAGGTAGGCCGGAGCATACTAAATGAAAGTAGATTGATGTAAGAGTATGTAGGTATTTGTAACTTTCTGAAAGGGAAGCCGATGGGAATTTGCATGTTCACCCTTCGCTACTGATGGATAGAAATATGGTAACTTACCGTTTGGTGGTTCTGAAGGCTGATGGGCTGGCTGGAGGGTGAGTTCCGGAGGATGGTGTTGGGCTGGCTGCGGGGCCCGAGCGGGCGGCGCGCCGGCCGGGGAGGCGGCGTCGCGCAAGGAGGCGCCGCCAGCGCGCTCTCCGCGTCGAACTGACCAACGCCAGGGTGGTTCTCCAGAGCCGTCTGCAGGTCGCAGATGTAGTCGATCACGTGCTGGATCACTTCCAACTTTGAGATCTTCCTGTTCTTCGGCATGAACGGCACCAGGTCCTGCAGCTTGGACAGGTACATCTGGATCTCCGCGTTCTCGCCGTCGCGGTGCCTCTGCACGCGGCCGTGGGCGATGGCGGGCACCGAAGCGCCGGTCGCGCACACTGCTGTGATTGCTTTCATTGTCACTGAACACGAACACTGGGTTTGGTGGGGAGTCGCGAGCGCGTCACACGTGCGGACTGCGTGGAGTGCGAGCGAGGAATGAGGAGATGCGCGGCGTGGCGTTGTATTTATGGTTGCGGGCGGGGCGCGGCGCGGGTCCCGTCGGCCAATGGGCGCGCGGGGCGGGGGCGGGGGCGCCGAAGCCTGATTTTCCCATGGCGCGGCGGCGGCGTCTGCTGCGGCGGCGGCGGACGGCGCTGGGCGGCCCTGACTAAGGACGTTGCGCTCGTGACATGCACTTTGTCCCGTGTTGACGATTCTTTCTTTATATTTTTCTTATTTGGGTTTGTTACATTCATTGTCATTGTTGTTTACTAATTAACGTGAGCATTATTCCAATTTTAAGCGTTCATAAACTCTACAAAATATGTCGTTTTCAGTGCCTTTAGTAGAGAAGACCATTCGCTGCATTTGCGACCGTATGGCGCTCTATTTTTCAGTTGAGTTTACCACGTTTCTTGTAAATTACCTCGTTTGTCATATATATATTTTGGATTATAAATATGAGCAATTAAGCAATTCTTAAAACTCTACATCTACTTGCATCAAACTTAATTTAAACAAAATAAAATTTCATATTCGTTTGCAGTATCAATTTGACATTCAGTCATGTCGATAAAATTATATAATATCTGAAGCCTTCAGACTGAAGGAAAGGAAACAGGTTATTGTATAAATGTGTAGTAAAAGTTATTTTATTTCTGTCACCAAGTTATTAGATAGGTATACTAGTGTATATGTGATGATGGTATATGACAACCTCGTGTCTGTGTTTTCTGTGTTTCGGCATTATCAATAGGTCGTTGAACGACTCGGTGTCCCAAACGAAAAGAAAGAAAGAATAGGTAGGTACATAGTATAAAATGAAGTCACTTTTAACGCTTCTCTGTCTGTTTGCCGTGGATTTTCTAACTCCTCCTAAATCACACAACGGAGTTTGATGCAGTTTTTTGTAATAGCGATGGTATAATTCAAGAGGAAGGTTTATATGTATAACACATGCCAGGAAAATGAGTTGCGGCGGGTGGAACGCTATCGGGCTTCTTATAAATTCTTCTGTTTTTTTCAGCATACAAAACACAACTATGTTTTTCTAAACATACCTACTTTAAAGAAAAACTTAGGTCTTTAACCAAAACGTTCTGTAACTAAGTTTAGCACTGGAATTTTTTAACTTAGTCCTTTCGAGAAGAATGTTTTTCACAGGCCCAATTTACCCCATTCCCGTGTCCATACAAAGGTGTAGTTTTTCACCAAGAGCCTTGTCCATGGGGCTCGCGGGGGTGAAGTGCGGGGGTGTCTCCAGCCAGAGGGAGGGGGGAACAATGGCTGAACGTGACGGAATCCACTTGTCGCCACGTCCATGGCTAAATGGTCACCATGGCCGACAGGAGGCTGTGTTCACTGAAATGCAGAAAAAACGAAGTTGGTTTTATTATTTGGAGCTCTACCTACATACATATAAATCATGCCTTTATCGATTGCGAGGCAGGCAGAGTATCAACGGCCGTAAAAATACGGTCGTTATCGCCACGTCTGACAAATATTTGAGGGCCGTCTTAGCTAGTGTCGTGTATCACTACCTATAGGGACAGATTGTCAGCCTGTCGCCTGAAATTGCAATACACATGAAACCCTCGAGTCCCTTAGTTTTACGACACCCACAGGAAAGAAATGAGGTGATGCTATTCTAAGCCGGCATCACACGGAGCTCTATCTACACAAGTAAAAACTCAATTCTATCAGATATTTTATTTGTAGGTATACTCTAGATTACTTTTTGCCTACATAATGTGACTGGGAGATTTTGTTGCGTTTATCGTTCGAATCAAATTTATAACGCAATTTCGATATCTAATATTTACCTGCGCGATAACTAAACAACAAATTTAATATGCCAAATGCTACAATCTTAATTTAAATACTATAGTATAAGTAATGTTTATGATAAACAAGTGATAGTTAATACATACTACTTAATTATTAAGTGCTAATCTAAGTTTAATAGCACAATTTGATTAAAAGCTATAGTCAACACAATTTGACCACACAAATCCAAACTGTACCTCAAGAATGGGCATAAAAAAGTGGGCAAAAAGTCTCGAGTCACCTTGAGAGCGGGGAGTAAAGAACTAAAGTGGGTATTACACTACGTAACCTTACCTCGATTCGGGATACATTTCTGGTTATCCTGAGTTTATTATAAAGACTCCCATAAAATGACAAGCAATGTACGGGCAATTGGGTCCTGTCGGCTGGGTAAGCGTAATAGCCGACTCAGGTAGATTGCTTCATTTGAGATGAGATCTCGGCCCGGAGCCGTTTAGCTCAAATTTGACTCAGATTTGTGTGTGACTCAACAAATTGGACGACACGTGTAATTTCACGGAATAGGATGCCATTACGGATGTAATTTTTATTTTGGTTAAGTTATTAGGAAAATATAAATGTTTTGGTTAAGACGTTGCATATTTTTTTAGGGAAACAAGCCACCTTATCTAGCTTTTGTAAAATAAAAACTGAATACTGGGTCATTTTCAATTATATCAATCAACAATCTCATTGTTTAAACAAAGGTAATTTAAAACAATGCATTTGACGTCAAAGACTGAAAGAAATACCTACCTACACGATGTCACATCAGTTGCAAGTAATAAATGCTGTTCTCATGAAAACTTTATTGTATTGAACAATTAATTGTATTTAGCAAAGGAACCACTGTGGGTTGTTTGCTGTTCCCATCAATTTAAATAAAATTCGTCAGGTAGTTACACCTACAGCCTCAAGCAATAATACATCCTGTCCACTCCTCTGTCAAAACGTGTCTTCACGGCTACCTCACAAATTAAACATCCCATTCGAAGGACGATTTATTTTTACCTTTAAGGCAATTGTCCGCTCACGTACATCGGACCTTCTTTGTCCGCCTATCTTGCATCAAAAGCACCTTGCTGTGCAATTTCGTGACATTGTCTTATGGCGACAGGTACTATCCTTTGTCAAATAAGGATAACTTGGAGACAGGTCCAGCAAAAACTTGAGACAACAGAAAAACGCGGCCGCAACACCTTAAGAACATTTAAATGTTACAAACTACATTCTGTAAGGTGCTTTTATGGCGGTGTAAATTTAAAGTCGTTGAAAAAATTATCTTTTCATCAAGATAGTTTGTTCTCCGCGCAGAATAGGCTGTTTATGGTCTTTCATAATAGGCGTACCATGATAAAATTGGTTTGAAATCGACGTGACAAGGTGTAATTTCCTTTTTGGAGACGTTCCTTTTGATAGAATCTTTAGCGCGATGACAGGCGACTGCAAGCAAATATGCTGATCCAAATGCCACAACGAATTCAGTATAGAATTCCAATAATACTAAAACAACTATTTATTTACTAAGCCATTGTAGAGATTGTTACTCACTGCAGTCTTTACATTAGGCACTCTCATTAGGCCGCTTTCACATTAGTGCGGACCCGCGCGTGTCGTGGGAGTGCCGGACGCGTGCCGCTCCCATCGCGTGATACCCTTCAACCCTGTCACCCCCGGTCACCCCCGATCACCCCAAATCGTACCGATTGATCAGAGCATTGCGGTAATACCGAGTAATACCCCGATGTATTGTGTAAACGCGCCCTATGAAACAATAGTTTTGAGTGTGTAATGAGCCCCTATACCACTCTAACTGATTGATTACTACTCTACTTTGAATAGCATAGAATAGAGGTACGTAACGTAGAAATGTAAACAATTTTACTACAAAACTTACAAAACTTACTTTTACTAAAAAACGCGCGCGTTGATGTGTTTCTAAGAAATATGTGCAGACGCACGTATAAAAGACATCAACGCGATTCCTATAATTCAGATAAGTATGAAAGATAACATCTTGATTACAGAGCAACTTAGATAGGACTTAGGTGTTTTACTTTTTTGTAAGTACAACATTTCCTTATTATCTCACAACTCTATTTGCAGTTTGAAGATAGTGCGAATATCGAATTACAGAGAACGAAAGATATCGTCTAACCAATACTGCCTGCGGGCAATAACCAGCCCTCGATTCACGAAACCAATATCGGCTACCAGCAATTCCGCGTATGCACTTATTGACAGAGCAAACAGTCGGCTCACTCGGCTGTATATTGTACTGTCCCTCCGCTCCCACGGGAGGGCGCGAGAAATCCCTTAATTCGTGCAGGTGCGGGCTCATTACGAGCTTTTCCCGCCACGTGGCGACGCGTGCCGCCTCCAAGCTTTGTTTTGCTCACTGCATGCATTGTCGGAGTGATCAATAGATTGGGAATTCGATTTTTGTGAAAGCTTAGATACCTACTACATGAGCATGACGTGCCGCATCAGTAGCACACTTATTTCGCTCCGCATACGAATGTTCTGCTTGAAATTCTGTGTATGATACACTTGCAGAAGAGACCGTCGTTATTATAAATGCATACGTTCCCAAAATAAGGCATGCGTTCCACGAACTCCATCGAAAAAATTGTGTTCCGATGGGAAGCCTCGATTCTCGTGTGAACGGTCGTGGGAGCGGTCACAGGTTACGATAATTACCAACGCACGCTGATTTCGGACACGCAGATTGGAGCACATTCCTTGTCCTGTGAACCTTGGAGTTCCGATGGGAAGGCTCCACGAAGGCTCCATTCTCGTGTGAAGCAACTGAAGCGGCCGGCCGTGGGAGCGGTCACAGGTTACGATAATTACGGACAGGCATCGACGCACACGCATTGAACATTCAGATTTGATCGTGCATTTTTATCGCGGGAGATAGGTAGGTGATTTCCTTTTTCGCACTAGAATGAGAGATATAGTCACTTTTCTATGTAAAAGACAAATAACATTTTAGAAAAAATGGTCATTTCTGAGCTATTCGAACAACGTAACATCATTTTCATATGAAGAATTCGACGAATGCCCAACACATTTTTTGTGACACTTTTTCACTTGCTCGATTCCCATTACCCAGCCCAATTCGGGGTTAATATCAGTCATTACCTTAATACGGCTATCACGACGGTATGCTCAATGGTTCGCGCGTGAGAGGCTGGTCGGGATGGCATTCGGAAAGTAAATGTTGAGCTGAGGTTCAAGACCCGTGGGAGGGTTCCTGTGTGAACCGATGTAGGGCCCTGGGGTCATGGGAGATAGCTAGACGACGGAAGAAGATGTGTGAGATAGTGTGGGTAGAATTCGTATTCAATTTGTGATGTAATAATTTGTCTATACCTTTGTGGAGTTCAGTCAGTGATTTTTACATATGAAGGTAATTTAATCGTTCTGTTAAACTGGTTTTCAAATCTGGAGCTTACAACTTAAGACCGCATTCAATTTTTTCTAGCAAATTTGCAAATATTGGCTTTATAAACATGTGAGTTTCTCGAAAACCGTTATGTAAAAATAATGTGTTACTTGTACATTTAATCAAGCATATCTTCATCTACAAAATGTACAATGTAAATATTAACATTTTAGTTTTAAACCTGTTACAAACAGCGATATCTAAAGCGACAAAACCAAAATTCAGAAAAAGACCTGAAATCAAGCGTGAGTTTTAGAGTTTTAGTTCACTGTAAAATAATATCAATTATACAAAAAAATAGAGTATATATTTGAGAACAAAGTCTACAGTGAACATTTTACAATTTTTTTCAGAAATATAGAATAATACCACGTTTTTATATACAATTTTTTGCAAAATAATGCGCCATTATAACGGTTTCTGTATGAAAAAATAACAGTAGTAAAGATTTAAAAAAAATATATGTTATTCAAAAAGATGTACTTAATCTAATTGCAGAAAAATATATTTATTTTTATTCATAATATCACTGTAAAAAGTATTCAAACATCCCCATGTTTTTCGCAAAATGACGCTCTGAGAGGTCTGGCAGGGAAAATTGTATGGGCTTCGTGAAAACCTCTATACAATAGAGATGTCAGATAAACCCTACATTTTAAATCTTACTCTATCTTTAGACTGCTCATTTCTCCCATGAAAGTTATGCGGATTTAATACAGCGTATCCCTTAACAACCCTGTCTGAAGATTAATAACATGGCTTCCAAAAAGGGGGATTTAATTCGCAATAAGCGTAAAAGGCATTTAATAATGCAGACGTCCGTCCACGTGCAGGGCTGATGAGCAAATACCTAGCTATAGGAGTAATGAACGTGCGGGGGTGGGGGGTAGATGGAGGGGAGGGGAGGACACGTGGCGGTCACGAGTCAGCGTTATATGACATGCGACGTGGGTGAGGGTAGGCAGGGGTAGACCAAGTTATTACATTACCTAGGAACGTTTTAGTGATTGTGAGATATTATGAAATCAGTTTTGATGTTTTTTTTTATTTGAAATGCATGTTGGAACAAGTTACCTATGTTTTAAATTTTCAAGCATCTGATGACTTCATACGGCATACCCAAAATCTGCTCGCATGGGAAAAATAATACAGGTAACTCAGTAAGTTGTTTTTTTATAACGCATTTTCTTTATTTTGTAAGCAAATCTTGAAATCTAGAGTCATCATCATCAGTTTAAGAAGTTTTTTCTTCAGATTCAGTGAACAATCATTCTTCCATTGTGCCAGCAATTCAATTAATCTCGACTCCACAAACACTACATTAGACAAAGGCCCCACTCAGACGTCAAAACGAAACTCCCACAGCTTTATAACAAAAACTGTGTCGATTTTCCCACAATCGTGAATGGGGATCAAGTCGACTGGATCGCCCCGCGCCAAACTATGACGTCACAGCTGGCCCATTCCAACTTGACCCCTGATTACTCCTTATCAGTGCATGATTTGCTTCACTAGCTGCATAATCGAGGGGTCTATTAAGTCTGGTTGTATGCAGATTGCGTATAGGGTGTTTTGACACGGCGTGGGAGCAGTATCCATTGTAAGGGCACTTAACTGTGCGATAAAGGAACTATATGTAGGCACATTAGTCGGATTCGCTTTGCTCATTCGTTGTTGCTGATCGATGGACATTGGATTATGATGATATGAGAACTGATTGTGTGGGACTGTACTGAATCAAAAATATAAATTATGATATGACTGTTTAGTTGTTGAAGTTCGAACTTAATCAGGAGTTGTCGTTTTGTTTTAAATACAGCTGCGCTCTTTAAGGGTCTAGATTTTGTAATGCCCTTTGGTTGTCGTTTCAGTATTACAAAAGCCAAAACTTGAGATTTCGCAAGCGATTCCGATCAAACAATCAATGGTAGGTAGATCTCTATCATAAATACCAACAATATGCCAGAAAAAATCGCGAATCAAATTCGCGATATTTACAACCCTTATCGTGACCAATGAACCAAGGAAAGTGCTATTGAACTTCTCAAGTAGTTTTAATTCCAATAAAACTGGGGTGAGATTTGGAAAGCCAGGTGTATACGGGGCCCGGTATCTTGATAGACTTCTGAGGGTTATATTGTCGGTTTTTTGGAACGCCCTTTAGACCTTTTCGTCAATTATTCGTGACCCTAATTGCAGATGATGCGATACGCGTCATTGTGTACGAGTTGACGCCACTATTGGTGTGTTTGTGTACTTTGGAGGTTCCTTGTTCGAATTGTATTGGTAGTTTTTCAGGGCTAAAGTTGTTTGGGGTTTAGAAGCTGTGTGGATATTGTTAGCTTACTAAGCCGTTACTTTTATGTAAGTATTGTATAAGATGAATAATACAGAACCTTTTGGAATTTTAGAATTGCACTTTTCAATGCGCTATTTTTTTGTACTTACATTACAACTTCTAGAGTGGTAAGTTAGATGGATACCTACTTCAATCCTACAGTTCTACACCCATCCACATTACTCGCAGGGCATCTGTATTGTATATTTAGTCTAACTTTATCCAATAACGTCCAACCCATATTGGTTCCACATCTGCCGCAACGGCCGCTGACTCCTCATCGCTGCAGCCGCTGCCGGTGGCAAAGTGTGTGCTAACCTATCGTTCTCGCCAGCCTCAATAGGGAGCTTTCCCCACAGATTGGTCTGCTCGCGGCAAGGTGCGAGCTTGACTGCTCCCCTCAAATCTACAGATAAAGTATAAATTATTTTTTGCACATTAGTATTAATTTACCTTAATTGCAGAAAGTTGGCTAAAAACAATTATGCAAGGATTGCCTTACGCTATGCTGATTATGACGTACGTATCAACCAGTCAGCAGCACATTATAAAAGGGCAGAACATTTATATCTGTTAAGTCTTAGTCTAACCAAAAATAGCATCAAACACGCATTGTTTCCACATCTGCCGCCACGACCCCTGACTCCTGATTGCAGCAGCCGCTACTGGTGGCAAGGTGTGTCGCCAGCCGCAATAGGGAGCTTTCCCCACAGATTGGTCTGCTGGCAAGGTGCGAGCTGGACTGCTCCCCTCAAATCGCAGCCGACTGCTCGTGATCGCGCGGTGGTTCTCACACCCCGCGCGTCACAGCTGCGGCGCGCGCGCAGCTGCCTTGCCGCCAGTATGCAAACGCCCTAATAAACCAACACGTTTTATTGCGACATGGCTTTGTTTGCGCCACTGGGCGGGCTGATCTAGTAGATTATGGCGGTGTAGATAAACGTCTTGAAAGATTAGGGTTTCGATTAAAAAGAAGACGGTGTAAAAAAAAGTTTGTGCACTTTATTGGGTCGGTTCCCAAGGAAGTAAAAACGATAGAACATTATTATCCCGTCTCATACAACTTACGCCAATTTGAACATAATAGCAAAATTTGAAATGTGCGATCCATAGTAAATAAAAATTCCGCAACGAAAATACTTCATTTCAGACTTCATTAGTATGGTGATGTCCATCTGCCAAGCTCATGCGTCCACAATACAACACGCATATAGAGAGCAGAGTCCATACAAAGCAATAATGTTGTGGTACTCGGGCGTATGTTGGCTATATCGGTGCGTCTGCGCACGTGGAGGACAGTGGCCAGTCCGCCCGCGCCGTGCCAAACCACGTGTGTGGAAGTAGGTACAGCAAGATAGTCTACACCATGAAATACCGAAGCTTCATCAGTGCCTAGTACATACAAGCAAGGCGATGTCCATCTACCAGACACATGCGTCCACAGCACATTTAGAGAGCAGAGTCCATCCATACATAGCACTGCTGTGGTCTTCGGACGCATGATGGCTATATCGGTGCGTCTGCGCACGTGGAGGGCAGTGGTCGGTCCGCCCGCGCCCTGTCGGATAACGTTGTGGAAGTAGGTATAGCAAGCTAGTCCACACCATGGAATACCGAAGCTTCAACAGACCTAGTACCTACTCACTTATATTACAGCAAGGCGATGTCCATCTGCCAAGCACATGCGTCCACAACACAACACAACACAGCACACATTTAGAGAGCAGAGTCCATACAAAGCACTGTTGTGGTATTCGGACGCATGTTGGCTATATTGGTGCGTCTGCGCACGTGGAGGGCGGCGGCAAGCCCGCCCTGTCGGACTTCATATGTGGAAATTAAGCAAGTATGCTGGCTCATTGCTCAAGTTCATATGAAAAAGTCTGGAGGTAAGTATTGCGAGAAAATGAAATCTTAGTGAGTATTTTCTGTCTGGTTGGATTTACTTCTTTCGTCACCCCTTTAGTCAAAAGGCAATGACTACGTTTTAAGGACCAAATTCGAGGAACTATGTATGTATAACCAATTTAGAAACATGATCCACAAGGTAAAATTTGCTCTTGATCTGAAAATGAAATCTTAGTGAGTATTTTCTGTCTGGTTGGATTTGCTTCTTTCGTCACCCCTTTAGTCAAAAGGCAATGACTACGTTTTAAGGACCAAATTCGAGGAACTATGTATGTATAACCAATTTAGAGACGTAATCCACAAGGTAAAAGTTTGCTCTTAATACAGTACCTGTGTTCAACAATTCGGTCTCTACTTAATTACTGCTTGCTGTCCATCTGCTAAGCATACGCTTGGATCTACATAAAGCGCTATTGTTAGGATACAGCCCGCAATTCTGGCTGTCATATTCCTGGGGTTATCCTCAGTTAAGTACCGATTTGGTGCAGTGGGTCGTCACGTCTGCCTGCCACGCAGAAGGTACCTGGGTCAATGCCCGGTGGCCCCGGTGGGGTCACTTACACAAAGTTGGTATTATTATCACTTTGTGAATTCCTCGGCTCTTTGACTGATTTTGTTTAGTTGCTTAGGTACTTTTATTTGACATGTTATGTATATTTTTTGACAATAAAAGCTTTTGTGAATTTGTTCCCAGTCTGGTTAGGGCATTGCAGGCTGAACCACCTGATTGTCCGAAAAGCAAGATGGTTCCGTGCTTCGGATCGGTCCCGGTTGCTGTCTATGATGGCGGTCGCAAAACCATGTCAGAGGTCTGCTACTTGCAGTAGGCGGTTGAAAAACTTTGATACCAGGGTTCATCGGGTCGTTGGACGACTTGGTGTCCCACTCGAAGAAGGAAGGAAATTAAGTACCTACTCCTGTTCTGTAATTCTGCTTCTAAGATGGACTAATGAGTACGGAGGCACTAACATAAAAAGCTTTTTAGCAAAAAATATCACCGCCGAAAACTGAAAAGCATAAAATAATAACTATTGTTACTATATTGGAACTTAGAAATTCTAAGTCGGCGTCTTAATTTTTTACATATTAACACGCTTCATTGGCATGACGCCCGACTCAAAATTCCTAAGTTCCAATATAGTAACAATAGTTATTATTTTATGCTTTTCAGTTTTCGGCGGTGATATTTTTTGCTAAAAAGCTTTTATTTTATAATTTTTAGTGGTTACTTTTCAAGTTTGATTACATTCAAAATAACCATTTACACGACCTAGCTTACTGTTTCAAAGGAGTTTCAAGCGCACATAGAACTTCATGAAATACAAAGGCGCAAACTCCACCAAAAAGACGAGGGCATAGGACGTAAGAATGACAGTTGACAGACAAGTGATCGTCAAATATTCTTCTTAGTTTTTGACGCTAGCTGTCATGGATGCGACGCTTTGGCGACGCTTGTGTGTGCCTTTGTCAATACTTTTTCGTACATTTTGTATCGAAACGTCGCGATGTCAAACGTCAAGCGTCATGCCCTACGCCCTATGTCCTTTCCTTGTCCTCTCTGTGGAGCTTGGGGCTTAAACGTACATGACTAATATAAAAGCAACCTCCTTTTTTGATGTACATCTTTGGCAGATGTTTGGCAGACAGTCAACAACGGGCAGACGTCAGTCGTGTATGTAAACACAAGTACATTTTGCTTCAAACGTGTCGCAAAATATGAAGAATTTGTTTATTTCTCAAGATCCTTCTATCAGATCCTGACGTGATGACTATGGGACCACCTGGACAGTGCACCCTTTCAAACAAAAAAAGATTTTTCCAAATCGGTCCAGGCGTCTCTGATTAATCGGTGAACATACATAAAAAATAAAAAAAATAAAAATAAAAATAAAAGTTCGCGATGAATTGAGAACCTCCTCCGTTTTTTTTTTTCGTCAGTTAAAAAGGTAGTGGTTGTTCCGCCTTCCTTGGAGGTCTAGGTATACGATACCACAACTTTATATTAGGCGACCTGTCCAAATAGACTAATTGATGCGTATCCTTTGACGACAGCTCTTATAAATAACTTTTGTCTTCTAGGATATCCATGCGGAACAATTATTATTCTATTTAATCGTCGGTAAATATGCCAGAATTGAATCCATCGTCAGGATATCTCAAGCACATACAGTATGCTATATCGGTGGCGCACGTGGCCGCCCGCCCTGACAGCGCACGTGTAAACGGAACTAACTTTCCAACTTTATGGCAGTTTGGGGTTTTCTATTGTATTTTCGTAGTTGGGTAAATGTTTACGATGCGTGGGAGCGCGACTGCTGAGTAAAAATAAGGAAGTAATTAGATGAAGGAACTCTGAAGGAATTTTCAATGCTATACATTTTTGTTTCCGACGAATTCGGTACTTATTTGACGGTATCAGCAATTTTATTGACTTACCTTACCTATATCATAATTTGCGATTAGAATAGGTTCTCAAGTTAAATAAATTTTCTTAAAATGATTAGGTAAACCAATGCTGGCCAAAATTGCCCGAAAAAAACACGCGTAAAGCCATTAACTTTTTTAAGGTTTCGTAGTCTACTAGAAACCCTTATAGTTTCGTCATGTCTGTCTGTCTGTCTGTCTGTCTGTATGCCGCGCCCTCATATCTTCGTCAGTTTTAGAGCTATCAACATGAAATTTAGTGAGAAGATAGATCGTGTTGACCCAAATATAGAAATGTTAAGAAAAAAATATTTAAAATGTTTTTTGGATCCCCTCCCATATAAGTGAAAGGGGGGCAAAAATTTTTTTTTCTTCTGTAGTATTGAGTATGGTATCGTTGAATAGGTCTTTTAAAATTAATGGGAAGTTCTTTTGAAACAAAATCACTAAAATGTTTCTGTCACGAGATATTTGCTTTTAAAAAGGGCGTTTTTGACCCATAATTTGTTCCAGCTGTAACTTCTAAAGTATAAACACTAAAAATTTGAAATAAATATGGAACATAGCTTACTGTCTGAAGTTACAATGAAAACTATAACGGATATCGTACCCTTAAAGGTTTCAGAAAAAATTGAGTTTTTCTATTTGCGGTTGGTCATCATCCTGCTGCTAACAAACCAGCAACAAACTTAAGTTTGTAATGCTAAAAAACCTGATATTCAAACGTTGACTACGAAACCCTATTTGTGGGCGTGTTTGACACGCTCTTGGCCGCTTTTTTAAAGAAAAATGTGACATTTATTTTTATTTTCAGTTTTTATGGCAATTGCCAGTTTGTACAAATGAAATAGGTACCTCATTTTGTAACCACGATTGAGTTTGTGGTTTGGGATGGCAAATGATTTTGCATAAGTTATCGATCCTTGCGAGACTTTCGGAGTAGGTGGACATAATGTTTAGGTCCAATTTTTAATTGCAAATGTTCTAAACAAATCTCAACCTACTTAGTTAGGAGCAGCAATAGAACGTTGTTCATACAAAGCAGCAGTTGACTTAAAAACTCGGTGAACTTTTTCCAAAAATAAAAAGAACTTCTAAATCTGTTGCGAAAGGAACCCCTGTCCATGTTTCCACCAACTGCGCCGAGTGCGCGCGCGCAATCTGCGCCGCACATGCGCAAAGCTGTTCTGTGCAGCCCTTGTCAATATTGTGACTGTTTAACAGTTGTCAGACTTTACTGATTGTTTACAAAACTCGCAAGTATATTTGGGTAAGTACACCAACACAACTACTGTTATTTGCTTGCAATAAAATACTGCAAAAGCGATAAGTCTTGAAACCTGATTGATTTATGTGATCGCAAACATACTCGTTCGACGGAGAGCTGACTTCTCTCTTTTCGTATGGGACACCGAGTCGTTCAACGGAGCTGACTAAAAAAATACGACAGTAAAACATTGTCCTTTAAACGTTTCTCGTGTAACTTTAAACACTGACTCAAAAGGACGAATACAAAGTAGAAAAAGCGCAAAAAGGTGTTAGGTACAATCTGCAACAATGTGAGTTTCTTTTAGAGGCCATCATGTACTGGTGTTTGCTTGAAGCTGTATAGTAAACCAGTATACATTGATACCCTTACTTGTTAAATTTAGCAGCCGCCAATAGTACAAGAACCCGCGCTATAAAGTGGCCCTGATTGATATCTGGCCCATAAACGCACGTGAGACGGTCTGCATCTGGTCCGCCGAATGTACGGTACGACCCTTTGTCACACTTGGCATTTCCACTGATTAATGATCGCAACACTGTGTCAATATTTGCATAAGAACTGGACAAGAAACTAATCGTCCTGCAGATCAACGTACATTACTTTGATGACTTTAGCTCTTGGGTTGCGTGCGGCGTTCAAATTGCGACCATAGAGTCCTATAAATAAACCACCTATTTACAGCTTTTGCTGAAAATCTTGTAGCTATCTTCTGGATTACAGACATTGAATTAAAGGATATAAAGTCGAGAATGGTTTATCTGAGTGAGTTGATGTGCGCAAATGAACGTCCCGTCGTCGGCAGTCCGCTCGTCAGCCGCGTCAATAAAAATATTCATTCGCTCACACTCTATTTAACAGTTGATGAGACAGCCCTGCATAGAATATCAGGGATGCACCTTGTGCAAAGTTTAGGAAAGTGGGACCTGTGATTTATAAATTGGTACCTAACATACCATGGTACAGTCTCTCCCGCTCACTCATGAACAATCCAAATGTAAGGTTTCGTTTTTTTTTCAGCCGGTAATATTTAACAATTATTATTGTTACTTTTCTAGGTGCAACAACATTTATTGAGTGGTACAACATTGTTTTTGTCCGGCTTGTCGGTATCAATCACAAGAAAATCGAAACCTTAAAAATTGTTTATGAGTTAGCGTGAGAGACTGTACCTTTTTGAGAGTCTTTTGAGGTTTTCTCATCATTATTAACATTTCAGCCTTTATCTACCCTACCGCTAGGTTCCTCTCTCTTGTAGTACCATAGATCCCTATCCTGTGTCTTGTAACTCCAGGTCCATGGCACAAAATAAGAAAACGGCGCGCGGGGCGCCTTTCCATGGCTTGTCCTTTTGAAACAACTTTAGCTAAATTGACAGATAGACTGAAAAGATAATTGTCTTACTTATAATAATTCGCTATGTAGAAAATTGAAAGTACGACTGTATCAAATTGAAACATGATACTGCAAGGAAATGCGTAAATCAACAAAAACACTTCCAGTAAAGCGACACCCCTGTCGACATCGTCACAAAGTCGCGTCCACACAAGCGGCCTGATTGATGCAATGAAAAATGACGCGAGAATGTTTTGAGAAATTGCGTGCTCCAGGCCGAATAGGATTTTATTACTTGCATAATTTAATATAACGTGTTATAAAACCGGTAGTTCTATAAGAGTACTTTTGTAGCGTTTTGTTCGGCTTTGTGTACACTTGATTAGGGAGATGACCGTCTTGCGACACTGTGTGACTAGTCAATGATCATTTATCTGCGTCTTATTTTTAGGAAGCGAATGAATTCACGATGAGACTTCTGTTTTCGGCTGGATAATTTATGGATGAAGAAAAAGAAACGACTATTTTTACGCAGTTTATGCTGCCTCATAAAAACACAACACATACACTATTTAAGACGTCGAAAGACTGACCAAATCCCAATTTGGTCTCTTAAAGAAAAATAGATTATTATGCCTCCCAGGCAGTTCATGTCTTCTTCCTTTTACACTTGGCATTTTACCACACGTTTTACCTTTTGTCCGTCTCGAGCAATCAGTCATATTTCAATTAGCTTCTCTTGTAATTACAGTGCCAACAAAACAAAGAACATAGCCTGAAGCTGTTCAGTATTCACTCTACAGGCCGGTAAATAGCGCTCGTACCACGAAAGAAGTTTCATGGAGCAAAAATACTAATATAGACTCTTTCTTGTCTATGTCAAGTCATCATCTTCATGCCCTTATCCCAATTACTTGGGGGCGGCGCAACATGATTTGTTAGAACATAAAATCATGTAGCAAAGGGATTTGATAATGTCTTATATGACCGGCAGCCTGCCTGACGTCCCTTTGGGAACGCTATGTCGTCTTTGCGAATGCTATTGTAGGTGGTATCACCGCTACCATGTGGTTGACCATAGTCGTTTTGACATAACATCATATACGGGGTGTTAGGGACGGTGTAACGAAAACTTTGCAGGCGTGCTCAGACCATGAAACTGAACAACTTTTACTATGGAGCCAATGGTGGGAAACGAAAAAAAATTTCCAACCTCCCATGCAAAGTCAGTCAGCTGATCGTGAATTTTGTATGGGAGGTCGGAAATATTTTTCGTTTCCTACTAGCTCCATAGTAAAAGTTGTTCAGCTTGATGGTCTGATCATGCCTGCAAAGTTTTCGGTACACCGTCCCTAACACCCTGTATTTCATACCATCACCTTGACGTAGCATCTATGTCAAGTGTGTTAATTTATTCAAATCAATAAAAAAGTAGAGGTACATCGAAACTGTCTACAATATGCTTCGTCAAAGAGCAATAATAAGTAGATACAAAATTTATCACAAGCTTCTTCAAAGGGGAACGAAAATGTATACTTTCAGCACCAGACGTCATCAACATAGACTATTGACTACTACCACTGCCTGCCCGACTTGTATCGATGACTGCTTGCTAGAAGACATTTGGAGATTGCCCGTCTGGTAACTCAAGCAAGACACATAGAAGTTTAGTCATCGTCACGAAAGAAGCTAAAGGCTGGTATTCTTTTCTCTACAGCGCTGTGTCTGTGGGTTTCCTTTCGTGGCGTCGACTCTTGGTCATAATAAGAGTTGACTGTAGACATTCGTCAGCGTGATTTGTAGGTTCAGACACGCCAGGTGTAACCGCACTGACCACCTAGGTTTTATTCTGGTTGTGGTTAAACACGTTAAAAAATACAAATCAATTAAATCATTTAACGTAGTGTGAATAGATTTTTTCTAACTGTAGGGTTTCGCTAATTAATATTTCAGTCATAGAATACATACAATTTATGAGTGGCACATCGCCTATGGCTCAGTTTATTACGATACATTAGGTACCTACATCTGTATATACCTACTTACGTCTTATTAAAAGGATCTGAAAAGAAACAAAAACGTCGAGTTCTAGGCACATATAAAAGAAACAGATCACTACATGTACCTAATCGAATTATGGTTGCAGTACAGTGATTACATTAAAATCTAAAATCCTGCTTTTTGTGAGCAGCCGAAACGATGGGAAACAGCCTCTGAACCTTTTCATTTTCTGGTACACAGATGCCATTTATTTGCGTGTTTTTTTTCAAATGTTTACCCAAAGCAAGGAAGCCCAAACACAATAGCAGTAATCGGCATCATTCAGCTGTGTCTTTGTCGGAAGCGGCTACCAACATTTGGCGATCACCTTTCTTTGGAAAGCCATAAGCGCTAGTTGTAAAACATTTCATAAAACGAGTCGTTATCTTCGACATGTGCAGCGCAAGCCTCGCTCGACCGACACCGCTGCTAGCGTGGGACTAGGAGAGTCTACCTATTGGATGCAGAAAAAGTAATCTACAAAACTCTGGCTGGCAAAAATCTACAAATATCAAATTGAGCATGAGAAAAAAATTAAATTAATTTTATATTTACTTTATTGCAAACTTCACAGCACGAAAACTTAAAATAACATTTTTTTATTAAGAACTAAAACAGTTAATTACCAAGTTTAGCATAGGTAATATTACACACCGAAATACTGACTTAGATTTTAGATATAAGAACAATTTTAATTTAATATTGAGTAGGTATTTCGTAGGTGATTAGTGAGAGCTGATTTTATGTTAGAGAAATAATATGCTAAATAAGTCAACTAAAAGTACCTGAGGTAGGTTGATAGGCAGGAGTAGGCAAAATGTAAAAATTACACAACAAAGCAAAATGGTTATTGACATTCGATGCGTTTTGTAACAATATCAAAGTCCAAAGCAATATTTGCATTGACTCTAATAACGTTGTTAAGTTTTAAATAAAATGATACCTCGGTACCTAAAAATATGAAGCTAACTCTTGTAAAGCATTCTCTGTCACAAATTAGGGAAACCGCGTGGAGCGCCTTTATTTTGTGTCTCAGTGGTGTCAATTTTGCATTCATCCCTTACCCCGACATCACAATACGACGTCCAATAACTATGACAGGTTTCATAGCTTATTTCTATGAGTTCCCATACCGGTGCACGTGCAAGGAAACAGTCGCAAATCTGTGCGGCACATTTTAATCCGGTTATCAACAGCCGGTAGAGCTGCTGAAATGTGGATAAGCAGAATTGTTTCTGTTTTTGTATTGCGTTTTCAACTAAACTAGGTGGGATTGAAATTGCTAGAAGAAATAGTAGGGAGTATGTAAGTAGGTATGTATTTTTGCCTTAGGGTTAAATAGTGTTCTATTTTTATGCCCATAAGAAACACAATCGAATAGCAATCTATAATGTAATATTATGTACTACATCATTTTGAAATACATACCTAATATAAAATTTTAAGAAATAGATATTTTTAAATACAGGGTGGACCATGGAGTGACGTCAATAAAAAGAAATTAGATTCCTCACATATTGGGGTATTCGAAAGTACCCCATGTATGTTCCGCGATTATTTTTAGTTTCCGAGTTATTCAGCTTTAAAAGTTGTATGGGAAAATCTCAACCGGCAGTAATTTTTCCTTTCCTTTTTTATTTCCGTTTAAGCGCGGTTGATTTCCTAGCACAATCTTTATGATTTGTACTTTTTAGAGTACAAAAAAAGAAAAATTTTCTGCCATTCGAGTTTTTCCCATACAAATTTAAAAGTTCAATAACTCGGAAACTAAAAATAATCGCGGAACATACATGGGTAGAGATGGGTAATGGGTTAAAACCCATTCCACCCATTTGGGTTAAAACCGGGTTAAAACCCAAATCACCTAGTTTTGACCCATTATAACCCATTTTTGTGGGTGAAAATGTTCAATAGTGATAAAAACATAAAATAAGTAAATTAAAACCCTAGGTCTAGTGAAAAATATTCGTGCTAGCTTGTGAAATGAAAACCAAAACCACTCATTCAGCTTAAAAACCAACGTGTTAGATTAAAATCACTTATATTCTAAGAAAACTAGCAAAATGACCTCGACTTTTGAAATAACTTTACGGGACCTATGGGAATCTGTTTGGACACCTTATAAGAAAGTCTGTGATTATCTTAAATGGGAGAGCCAAGATATGATGACGTCATCTAAAGGTCCGTGAAGATAGAGTACAATATTTACTGACGAAATAGAAATAGAGCAAAAAGTGACTGAGGAGGCACCATCTACATCAGCGAGAATTGTAGCCGAAAAATTAAAAATATTTACGTCAAATTTGCCAAAAATTATAGTGCAAGGCTAAGGTTGTGTAAAATTATCTTCTTTCCGTACGTTAGACTCCAAGAAATACGATACCAAGGAAGATGCCGTAAACTCTACACGAAAACTTCAAAAATAATTCAGTAGCAAAAATACCGTTTTGAAACCAAGCAAATAGCCCTCCGAATTTCCACAAGCTCAAAATATTGCAATTTTTAGGTTCTATGCTCAAAATAGAACAATATGAACACAGAAAAAGTAGTAAACTTTTATAACCTTCAAACAAAATGGGCAACAAACAAAAAGTAGAAAACGAAATTAGTAGAAACGAAACGGTCATGTGGAGAGCCGGCAAAACTATAAGAAAAATCGGCTTTAATGGCGTTTCCTTAGAAAATTATATTATACATTATAAAATACATTAACTTTTTAATAAAATGCTAACAAAATGTAACAGGTTGTAAGGCTATTAATACGATTTTTTTTATGTTCTAGGTACTTTGTCTCTCTATACCTGGGACACCCCAGTAAAATAAACAATAACAAACTTACCGGGGTTGTAGTCCAAGGAAATGATATCCTATTTGTCTATTTCTATTTCAGCCTATTGCAGTCCACTGCTGGACGTAGGCCTCCTCCAGGAAATGCCATAAGGCACGATCTCCCGTTTTTGCCATCCAGTCGCTACCAGCCGCCTTTTTTCAGTCATCGGTCCATCTGGCTGTAGGGCGTCCAACGCTACGCTTGCCGAGGCGTGGCCTCCACTCGAGAACTCGCTTACTCCACCGTCCGTCGGTTCTACGACAAATGTGGCCCACTGCCACTTCAGCTTGCTACACTTCCAGACTATGTCCGTCACTTTGGTCTTCTTTCGGATGGCCTCATTCCGGACTCTTTCCATTATAGAGATACCAAGCAAAGACCTTTCCATAGCTCTCTGAGTGACATGTAGCCGGTGGGCCAGTTTTACTGTCAAGGTCCACGTCTCGGCTCCGTAGGTCATGACTGGTAGGACGCAGTGATCGAACACCTTGGTCTTGAGGCATTGTGGCAAATATGATTCGAGGATGTGACGCAGCTTTCCAAATGCTACCCAGCCAAGCTGCACTCTTCTGGTGATTTCAGCCTCAAAGTTGTCTCTTCCCATCTGCAAAGTTTGCCCAAGGTACACATATTTCTGGACAACTTCAAGGACTACACCTTCGACGGAGACGGGCTTGGGGATTATGTGTTGATTGAACATGACCTTCGTCTTATCCAAGTTCATCCCAAGTCCAACACGTCTCGAGACAGAGCTAAGACTAGATAGCATTTTTTGCAGGTCCTGCAGCGATTCGGCCATTATGACTATGTCGTCGGCAAAGCGGAGATGCGTGAAATTTTCGCCGTTGACGTTGATGCCCAGTCCATCCCACTCTAGCGTTTTGAAGACATCCTCCAATGCGTTGGTGAAGAGTTTTGGGGATATAACGTCACCACGGAGCAGTTGGATGAGTCTTGTATTATGGTTTTGTACTTGAACGGACATCGTAGCCATTTGATAAAGGCTTCTAAGCACCTCCACATACCGCCAGTCGACTTAACACCGCTGCAAGGACTCCAAAACAGCCCAAGTTTCGATAGAGTCGAAGGCTTTTTCGTAGTCCACAAAAGCCATACACAGTGGCTGGTTATACTCTTCTGTCTTCTGTATAACCTGCCTTACAGTATGGATGTGGTCCATGGTACTGAAGCCCTTACGAAACCCGCCCTGTTCCGGTGGCTGAAAGGCGTCAAATCTTGATGCCAGACGATTCGTGATGACTCTCGAGAACAGCTTATAGACGTGGCTCAGAAGTGTGATCGGCCTATAGTTTTTGAGAAGCGTTTTGTCTCCTTTTTTGAAAAACAATGCCACTACACCTCTGCTCCACGCCTTCGGGGTTGTCCCATTGGCTATCACAGAGTTGAAAAGCTTTTTCATTCAGCTCCTCGAGGACAGGTTTTCCACCGGCCTTAAGTAGCTCAGAGGCCACTCCGTCTTCCCCGGGAGCCTTTCCATTCTTAAGCTGTCTGAGAGCCGCCCCAATTTCGTCTATATCTATGTCCGGGAGATCTTATTTAAAGTGTCGGGAGAGAGGAGCTCTTGGGTCTGGGGTCGCGTCAGGTGAAGGCTTTTTCGCATGCGAGGCATACAGATTTCCATAGAAGTCCTCAATTTCAGCGAGAATCTCTGGAACCGATGTGACAGTTACACCATTCGAGGTAGTTAGCTTTGCCAGATGACTTCTTCCCAGTGTCTTGGTAAAAACTTTCGACCTTCGGTTTTTTTCAATCCAAATAAATAAATCAAATAATCAAGCTGAGGTATCAGTCCGTTTACACTAGCTTAAAGTCGTCGTAAATAGCAGATAGATCAGTCCAGAGAAAAACAAGGGGTCGTCAAAATAAGTTTATAATCAAAGTCACAAGCGCACTCAATGAACGAAGGAACATAGAAAAAAGAAAGAGATGACAATATAAAAATATATCCTATCTCTTTTTTGCATGCAGCCACTTAGCAACAATGTTTTGAAGGATCATTCAGTGGCACGGAGAACAATACATTATTGCTAGAACGATTTCCTATTTACCTGGGAAAGGTACCTCTATTGTTTAAATTTGGCTACCGTAGCTTTATGTACGGAAAATGTATTTATTTTAGATTTAAAACCCTAAAACAAAACATTCCACTAATAATAAAATCGCTTACACATTTCTAACTTAACGACTTTACCTACCGAATTGATAAGCTTTTAAAGATCGTGCCCAATATTTACATCTGATATCATGTAATTATTGCATTCTCTAACTGAACATTTCAAATATCCTTATCTATTAAAGTTCCGAGTCATAAAACTACCGTGGATTTCATTAACAAGACTATTATAAGCTAGCACGAATATTTTTCAATCGACCTAGAGCTTTAAAATATTTATTTTAAATTCAATCTCTATTCAAAATTTTAACCCACAAAAATGGGTTATAATTGGGTTGAAACTGGGTGATTATTGGGTTTTAACCCACTTTTGGATTTTAACCCGGGTCATTACCCATCTCTATACATGGGGTATTTTCGAATACCCCAAGCTGTGAGGAATCTAATTTCTTTTTATTGACGTCACTCCATGGTCCACCCTGTATACACATCCTATACTTATTAAATAAAAATAATAATCTTTTATTTATTATGAGAACCTGTAATAAAATAAGAAAAACAGACGTTTAACATTTAAAGTAAGTAGGTAGTAGGTAAGGTTCGTAATAAAATAATCCACATCGTCAAGTGAAGGGCAATGATGACAGACTTTACAACTTGCAGGTGTTTACAAGGGACTTGATTTCAGCTCAATAAATAACTTTGTATATCTTATCTATGTCGCAAAATACAGGGTGTAAGGGACAGCTCTCTTATTACTGATGCACCCTGCATTCAGACCATGAAATTGAATAATTTCCCATATGAAAATATTTCAGGAGACGTATAGGTATGAGCTTGTATCTTACTGATATCTAATAAATAAAGTATAAATATTTCCAGGGTCTGTTTGTTCTACTCGAAAGCTCAACAAATTTTTTAGTTACTTATTTTCAAAATATGGAAAAAATTGGATCCTCCTACAAAACGGCATAATTTTCAAAATTGTTGTTTTTGAGTTCCTTTTTTTACAATTGCGACAAAAATCCTATGTATTTTTGTTCAGTTATATAAGTAGAATATAACCTGAAAATATTTGCACTGAATTCAATGGGACCTTGTATAGGTATAACAGTGATATCTATGTCTTGTCCAGTCATGTGTACTTGAATTTGTTAATCTTTGCGCGTATTTATAGTTTATTGGCAATTAAATTAGTAATAAACAAGTAGGTATGCCGAGAATGTTTTTATACCTACCTATAGTGGTTAATTGCTTAATTTGATAAGAGATTGCATAATTTGGTTTCTCGTTTGAATAAGTATATAAGTATATTAGTTCTGGTAAAGAACTGATTCCATCTGCAGGAAGGTTTTTCATCAAACATTATGAAATAATATACCTATGTTTAGTAAAGATGTGTTCACATAACGTTTATTTTACTTTAATCATTCAATATGCTATGTCCCCATGAAAAAGCTGTCGGTAGCTGTAGCTAAGCTAGTAGGTACTTCAGTTCTTCCATTTCAAGAGAACAATTTTAAATATACCTATTTGTTAATTTTAACAACTGTATGAAGCACAGTACCTATTATATCAATCCATTAACTTTTTGCCTCTCTCAAGTATCTCTACAGTATATTTCCGCGCTTGTTAACAACTTACTTATATGTGTCGCAGGAATGTAGCGAAATCCGGTAATTCGCGAAATCCCTAGGCCCTTCACGAAGAGCCGGATAATAGCGAAATGCATCGATTTATACGCACATTTCCCGGAAATCTGCGAATTCGTTATTTGCATGGACATAAATCCAGGAAAACTGCGTATAAGGCGACACGCGGCTACGAAGCCGCCTACGCACCTGCTACGAAAGGTTCCATATGCTGATCAGGTGGTTCAGCCTGCAATTGCCTACTCATTCATGACCATGACCATGCCTAGACTATGACCATGACTAGACCATGACCATGACCATGACCATGACCATGACCATGACCATGACCATGACCATGACCATGACCATGACCATGACCATGACCATGACCATGACCATGACCATGACCATGACCATGACCATGACCATGACCATGACCATGACCATGACCATTACCATGACCATTACCATGACCATTATCATGACCATTACCATGACCATTACCATGACCATTGCCATGACCATTGCCATGACCATTGCCATGACCATTGCCATGACCATTACCATGACCATAACCATGACCATTACCATGACCATTACCATGACCATTACCATGACCATTACCATTACCATGGTCATGGTAATGTTCATGGTACATGGTGATTACACGGTAATTACACGGTAATTACACGGTAATTACACGGTAATTACACGGTAATTACATGGTAATTACATTGTAATCACATGGTAATTACATTGTAATTACACGGTAATTACATTGTAATTACACGGTTATTACATGGTAATTACATGGTAATTATTTGGTAATTACATGGTAATTACATGGTAATTACATGGTAATTACATGGTAATTACATGGTAATTACATGGTAATTACATGGTAATTACATGGTAATTACATGGTAATTACATGGTTATTACATGGTTATTACATTGTAATTATATGGTAATTACAACGTAATGGTCATGGTAATGGTCATGGTAATGGTCATGGTAATGGTCATGGTAATGGTCATGGTAATGGTCATGGTAATGGTCATGGTAATGGTCATGGTAATGGTCATGGTAATGGTCATGGTAATGGTCATGGTAATGGTCATGGTAATGGTCATGGCAATGGTCATGGTCATGGTCATGGTCATGGTCATGGTCATGGTAATGGTCATGGTCATGGTAATGGTCATGGTAATGGTCATGGCAATGGTCATGGTCATGGTCATGGTCATGGTCATGGTCATGGTCATGGTCATGGTCATGGTAATGGTCATGGTAATGGTCATGGTAATGGTCATGGTAATGGTCATGGTAATGGTCATGGTAATGGTCATGGTAATGGTGGTGAACGAGTAGGCAATTGCAGGCTGAACCACCTGATCAGCATATGGAACCTTTCGTAGCAGGTGCGTAGGCGACTTCGTAGCCGCGTGTCGCCTTATACGCAGTTTTCCTGGATTTATGTCCATGCAAATAACGAATTCGCAGATTTCCGGGAAATGTGCGTATAAATCGATGCATTTCGCTATTATCCGGCTCTTCGCGAAGGGCCTAGGGATTTCGCGAATTACCGGATATCGCTACATTCCTGCGACATATGTATACTTACACACCTATTAGCACCATGCATCAATACAACAGCCAATAACGATAGGCTACTCGATGTGACAGATGGTTTGTGATAGCACTATCTAAGTAATGAGATCCTCGCTATTTATCATATCACACTACACGGTGGCAAATTGGATGTCAAAGTGGCATAGGACACATTGGCTTTTTATTTTTCTGTGATAGATAAAAGATAGAGCAAAAATACTACATTATATTTTGCTACATATTGACTTCTAATCTGCTATAATTGAAACATGACAAGTCAATGCTTTTGTTATCATACCTTCTTCTATCTGGGGGCACGGCCGTGCCCCCACCAAGTCGAGCTGAAAGCGCCACGGCCGTACCATCCTTTTCTCGAACCAGTTCAGGCCATTTTGACCCCCCCATAACCCCCTTGTCAATAAGTTTAGAACCCTCATTTTAAAATATCTTATCAAGCACTGCATAGACACAATACATTTCAAATTTCATTTAATTTGGACCAGTAGTTTAGAAGTTATATATAGTCAGTCAAAGTTTCTTAATTTTCTGCCTGACTGACTGACTGACTGACTGACTGACCGATCATCAAAATTCTAAGGTACTTCTAGCAGACTGAGGAGCTTGAAACTTAGAATACACCTTGTATTTAGTGTATGAATAAAGGAAAAACTATAACATTCTGCAAATTCGGTTGCAACCGCATAACTAACTTTGTATTTCTATACAAATGTATAGGATTACAAAGTTAACTTTGCGGATGGGCTTTAAGGAAATCTGTAGCCGAGGCTCAAGAAGTAGTTCCAGATAAGAGAAAGAGGAAGACTATCTACAAAAAGAAATGAGATCCCACCAAAAACATTTACTTGTAAAAAGAACCAAGTCTCGCCTCTCAGTTCATCTACTGTTAAAAGTTGTGAGATCCATGTGATGCCAAGTCGGTTATTGATATATTCAAGGACTACTTCAGGGAACTTTCATCTTAAGCTATTGCGTAATTACGTAACAGACATCATCTTACAGTAACTTTATCGATATTTAAAAATTTTTAAACTTTCCATAAGCGCGCTGACACACACCACAGTTTGTAGTTGTTAAGCCTCGATAACATGCAGATTGTGGGTAGATCAACCCATCAGCGCTATCAACAAATCCACGCAATATGGCGCTTACGAGGGATTATGACAGCTTAGCAAAAATAACAGATGGCTGTCCTGCTGCCTGATATTACATTTATGCCTTTGTAGGTTATGTTGTAAGGCGTTCCGTTTTCCATACAAAATTTGAATGGAGTTATGTCTGTAAAGGAGACACAAGTCTGATTAAAAAACTTGATGGGGAGTCCCGTGGGTATCTTTCTAACATTTTCGCAAAACACTATAAAGATTTTTTAAACCTCAGATTTCCCCGTAAAAACCGATTCGCCACTTTACGAAAATAGATGGAGCTACTGCTGCAATAAATACTTTTAATTTTATTGCGCAGAAAATACTTATTATATATTAAGCATAGCAGTTTTGCGACAAATTTATGTGTGCCTACATCATTTCACATGATGTGTTTCCAAAAATTTGCTTTGCAACTCATGTATAACTCGACTGAAGTGCAGATTTTCATTTGTATGACGTAACGATTCACCTTAAGGGAGCAACTTACCTTTATTGGTTTTTCCAAACACTACAATATTAAGAAACACTTGTAAGAATGGGCTCTAAACATTTATTATATTACCTACAGTAAATAACATTATGAATTACCTAAAGAAAGATATTGTTAGCTAGAAAATTAAGACATAAATTGCTAGGTTCATTTTGAGAACAAGAGGCGTTCAAATATAATTATTTAGGCGTACCTTGGCGTACCTATCTAGTCCGATAAATTGCTCTTACTAGTATCATAAATATTACGTATTCATAAATAATCCAGTATTGGATAAGTGTAATTAAAACCTGCGCTCCTTGAGGCGCCGGAAATTGCTAAGTGTCTGCCAGATTAGGAATCTTGTTAGGCCGGTACTACAACATTGAGCAGAGATATGTCTTTGGTTTTAGTTACTTGCCAATTTAAGTTTATATTGAACTTTTTGCCGAAATATTAAGAGCTTGAACAAGACGTCTTTGGCATGAGCATAGACTTTTTCCATCAGTTTAATTTTAAGTGCTCAATTTACGAATAGATCATCGATTTGTCGTAAAGTACCGGCCGACGCGACTAATCGTCGAAGGATCGTTGTCTCAGCACACGTGTGCGGAGATGCGCAGACGCAGCTGTGCGCACGTGCGTGCGATCTGCGCGCTCGGCTGTACGCACCTACACAGGTACGACAAACGAACCGCTGTCGAATAAAGACCCAAGATAAAGCAACTTCTTAAGGAAAAACTCTTTGTTAATAGTGGCCTTTGTCAACGTAGTTACACACATTTCGTGCACGTGGAAAGACTGAACAAAACGTTCCCATGGATATCGAAATGACCCAACATTTGCTTTAAAGTTGAACTTCCTTCCTACTTCTGGAAAGCAGATGTCATCCAAATATGACTGTTTACAACCCGGTCGTTTGTGAAACAATGCGAAAGATCTCTCTGACTCAAACATTGCCCATATGTTTTCTCCAATAATGAGCAGTTAGGTGATTAACTGATTAGCCTATCGTAAAACCGTAAAAACATTTGGAATAGAGGGTCCTTTCTTTCGTGGCCAAATGTGGCGTTTCTCACGTCCATGTGGCGGCTGACTGCAGGGCTGCACTGCAAATGCAGGGTCTGGGCAATTGGGGAATCTGCTTTGCAGATGGCGGCGTCTTCAAAGGTACACTTCCAGAAATATCGAATTCAATTCATATGAGCTGCTGTATTTAATTTTGATGATGAATAATGTTGGCGGTTTACTGGAAGACCGAATGTAGTGTGGGAATAAGTATCGTGATAAAAAAGGTTGATTAAATGATTTATTATGTTAGGTTAAGAGAAATAAAAAATAAAATAAGTAACTTAGCTAGCTTATAAGAGATTCCAATAATTTGCAGATATTTGTATCACAATTTGAAGAAACCACGCGTGCGTGTCACTCTCAATTCGTCGCGTCTTCCAAATTCCACTAAACTACCACACACCTGCGCATTTTTGTCAAAGTGTTGTTTGTAACGAGCTAATCACGGGTTCACCTCAAACCGTCTCCTGTCACCCTGTCACACCGATGTCCGAGAGGCGACGGTGTGACGGACGGCGGCGTGAACGAGATACGCCAGGAAGTATCGCGGTGACAAAATGACACTGAAATTCAGGAGGTGATTATTTTTTCATGGTTTCTGCCGAGAATATTCTGGGTGACTATACTCACTGAATATTTCTGGATTTCTTTTGATGTATGGCAAGTAAGCTAACGCCTGACATTTTCGATATATGTTTGACATGCTAAACTACTTATTTTTGGGTGGGTAAGCACAACCTATACTAGGATTTGAAGAATTTAGAACAGAATGGTGCAATAAAAAAGAGGCATTATGTCCATCAGTGGGCTAATCTAGGCCAATAAGCGACACATGTTGTTTACACAGATTTAATCAAAACTGCAGATACAAATATTTCCCAATCAAATATTCATAACTTTTTAATAAGTTATTATATTAATTGCTATAATATTTTCGCCGTTCATCATTTTTATGTGCTGATGAATACAAATTATTATTTTTAAGCTGCTACTAAATGGTATCTGATTTGAATATTGATAGGTAGAGTCGCGAAATGCTAAATACGCAGGTTGCGGCATCCGGCGGACGCAGGTTCCGTGCATGGTTTGCATATGAGGGTTTGTATGCTATTTGCTCATTTGTACGCCGAAAACATGTCCCGGCTCAGCTAATCAGAACATTACGATTCGCCAGTGAAGAAGAGCTCAAGTATCATCATATTTTATTTATTTATGAAAATGTCTGATCACGCGAGCGGTAGACATAAATCAAGTATCGAATCGCTGACTTGATTTCTGCTACTGTATAAGTTGATAGACGGGATTTGTATTACAGAAATATCAAATTGAATTGTCGGACAATTGAAACGTAATATGGTTTCGCAATGGCTTTGCGCTTTATGTTTTAAAGTACTTTTTATGCTAATAGTGTTGTAAAAGGCTACTGAAGGATCAGAGGAAGGCTTAGGTATTTTCTAACATAATTATGCGGTCGACTAAAGCAATTAGGTATACTCGTACCAATAATGCCTGAATTTATCCTAGTTACTCTGCGTACTATAATTACTTTACTTCATGTGTTTTTTTTACTTGATCGTGTTAAACTTTTGAATACGGTTTTAATTTAGGCGCAAGTTATTAGTTAGTGGTCCTGCCAACCCAGTTTCCTGCAGACCTCAGCGCATGTGGCTATCAAATGTGAACAAGACACAACAAGGGCAGCACTGTGTTAAGGCGTTGGTGTCTGTTGGCCACGTGCTGCGTATGCGCAGATTCAGAGACATCAGCTGGTACAACTAGTGCCACTGCTAATCGACCGTCTTCCATGATTCACTGTTGTCTTGAAATTTACATCAATAGGTTTAGGTTACATAAGTACCTACTAAACTAAATACAAGGCTTGATTTGGTGGAGACTTGGTTTGACTTGGAGTATGTTTTATCTTACAATGGTGGTCGTCCCAGCAACCCAGTTTCCTGCAAACCCTAAGCAGGTGGCTATCAAGTGTTCAACAAGGCAGTACTGTTAAGGCGCTAGTGTCTGTGGGCCACGTGCTGCGTATGCGCAGATTCAGTGACATCAGCTGCCTCACAATTTGGGAACGTTCCATTGGTACCACTGCTAATAAGCCGTCAAGCGATAAAAGTTGTTGTGAAACTGATTATTGCGATTTTAAAATAGGTAGGCACTATCAGCAGCACATCAATCTTCCTATTTACAGGATCCACGTATACTGGTTATTTTTAGTAACTTTATGTTATACCTACCAAGTAATTGATCTCTTAAATGGATTCATTGACATGCTGGTAATGTAAAATGTAATACATCAATGGGTGATAGTGGCGTCAACTCATTTTCCAGCATACCGCACTATGTCACTGTAATAATAATTTTGGTCCAATCCATTTTATATGCATATCTACCTTTATTACATCTGTGTATTGTTCGCTTTAACAGCTCTTTGTTAGACAAGTCAATACCATCAAACAGTAACCGCAACAGCTACATGAATTCTTATTCATGGCAATCGATTGTTATGTATGAAGGAAGTTGACGACGTATGAAGCGATTACCTCATTGCAAAGCGAGGACGCAATCTTGGCGATCTCGCCACGTCACGTCTCGTACTCCTGACTCCAGATCTCCTGATAGAGCACGCGCGTATAGGACAATGGCAGTTGATGGTAGCGGCAGATGATTTTAGATACCTAGCATATAACGGGTGTTACCAAGCAACCAATAAAACTGAAAGGTGGTTAAGTTACTCATGAAACCGAATAACTTTCCCCATAGAACATGGATCGAATCGAAATACGAAAAAAATATTTGGACCTCCCATTCAAAATGAACTCAATTTGTACGGGAGCTTTATTATATTAGTTGTTTTGTAACACGTTGTAGTGCAGGGTCGAAGCGGATTCTCGTTTACAAAGTGTGCTGACTTCAGTTGGAACGAAATATAAGCACTTACTAAGTGCCTGTTGGTTTTTATATTTCATTTGTAATTTTCACAGAAATATTTTTCGTGGTGCTTTTCAAATTTTGTAGGGCTTAAATGTGGATTTCTATCTGTTCTTTACTAAATCATGATACCAACTCAACATCACACAAGCGAGAAGAGCGTTGGGAAAGTACAACAAGTAACTTTTATTCAAAGTGTTTGAACACATTTTATAATAAGAGCTCAAACTGCCATCATAACGTTTAGCAGACAACAATCCAGTCAATTCCTCGTCTACAGCGAAGATATACGCGATAGCTGGCCCTTTGTAGTCACCTAGTCACCGACAAATGACATCGTGACATCTGCCACCGGGTTTTCCACGGTAACGGTTGACAAACGATATTTCGCTATTTTTGTTGGATGCTCGTTTGTTTTTCGTAAGAGACGCCTGAAAGTTTAAAAATTGAGTAGAAAAGAAACACGTGACTTTGTTGATTGAGTAATTAAAACAGCTGAAAACATCGTAATGAATCAAAAAATCAGGAAAGTATAAAATGTTACGGAACAATCCTATAGTAAAAAATCCAAGATTCCAAATCAACAAAAATTATGCTTTCGTGTTTCATAGGTAGATTCAGGAAGTGGAATCAGAACAAAGATATAAAATCAGACTGTAAAATTGGCTGGTAACACAGGTGAATGCTTGATTTGTGAGTCAATAGCCAAATCTAGGTATTATCTTGGAATATGTTAAGCCATATTAACCTTTGAACGGTAACGTGTCAGGTTTGACGGATATAGTTCGCATCTGATTTGGTTTTTGCGGTAGGAATTTGAATTTAAAATATCTTGTTGCGAATATATTGAACAGTCGCCTAAGTATTTCGTTGAATAAACTCTTTGTTTTCTTGGTAACAATTTTTATTCCATATCGATTTAGGTGTCAGACTAATCATACCCAAAACCATAATAAGTTTCACGGCAACAGAATGGTGGTTCTCTTGATTCCATGTCTAAGCAATTTATCTACTCAATCACGGCACAAAATGACGAATCATCTCTTTAATGATCTCTACATAGGTAAACCTACCTACGCATAGTAAAAGTGCAAACGCAGAACATAATCACGCATGCTGATTTAGCAGTGGTCTTGCACGGAGACTCATGTGACATATTTCAGTAATTTACTTAATCTTTCATCTACAAATATAAAATTTGAGAAATCATCTCTACATAGGCGTATGTATGTAATGCAAAAGCAGAACCCCACATGTTTACTAACACTGGCAGCGGTTGCGGATGGCGTTGCGCAGCGTCGCACGTGGCGCAGCGGCGTCTGCGTCTGCGCAAGCGCAGGCCGGCGATACAAACCAGGCCCCTGTTTATGTAGCATCGCCTGATGATGCGCAGTGACGGACTTGTTCACGCTGAGTGCTGCTTATGGTCTGCTTTTTGTTACCCGACTGCCTCAGAAGAAGGGTTATGTTTTTCGAGAGTATGTATGTATATAAGATAATTTCTTTATTAATAAACTTAATTACAAATAGGTAAACTTATAAAATAGTTACGAGGGTTGTATTATGTATGTATGTGGACAAGAAAATTCTTTTTCACGGGCTACAGCCCAAACGAATGGTTAGATTTTGACATAATATGAGGTGTCGTTAGATTCCTCTCAGCAGCGCGAGTGACACTGGCTATATAAAAAAATATAGATTCAAGATGGCGGATTTTTACAGCAAAATACTAGGTACTTTAAAATAAAATTACCGCGGTCGGGTTTTTTGTTTTTTAACAAATCTACTTGTTGCTCTTTAACTGACAAGCGAGTCTGTTCAATTGCAAACTATAGATACTAAAAGTAGATACAGACAGGTTCACTTTGTTATGAAAATATCTTTAATTTTCCGGTAAGTAACCGCACACGTGTCCCCGACACTTGGGTGCTGTGACGTAACCACACAGCTGACAACTGATCGGCTGATAAATATTGAAGCCAATTCCGTGACTGCATGGAAATGCATGCCATTCGAATATCCATTTTCTATATAAATAAATCCAATTTGTAAGAGAAAATCTTCGGAATTCCAAGCAATTTGATGTGTAAAGGAAAATATGCATTTGCAATTTCGGGCAATTGTATAATTGTCCGAAATTCTTACGCGACACCTGAGAAGATCTAGGATTATGTATCTACTGCCACAGAATGCATAATGCTACTGCGTTGCTTTCAAGGGTTGAATCTCTACTTCTCTCACTAGTAAGTATCAAAGCTCGATCAAAATAGTTTATGTTGAAATTGACGGACCTACAAAAAGTTCTCAAGATTACTTCGCAGTCGTGTTCGTGGCTTCATTTCGGTTGCCTCATTTTCCCGAGATATGTAGCAAAAAGGTGAGTACTAACAGTTCGTGACGGCCGGCGCTCGTGAGGTCCTCCCGGCGGTCGTGACCATCGCACGTGTCTCGGCCAGCTGCGCAGGCTCCTGTCCGCAACCTTCCAATTTATTGTTATTGAAACGTCACTCCTGACCAGTCTTATTGGTATTCAGCCGGGTTCTGCGTACTGCTTATCTCGTATTTATGATCAACTGTCGCATGTCGCAGGCGAAGGAATGCTGGGTCAGAATCTTGTTAGGCGCAATCTATGGCCCTTTAGTGACGAAATTACAATAGGAACGCATACCGAAGGCAAATTACAATATATTATGATTGATTTTAAGTAAGAAATTGCAACATTGTCCACTACTATGATTCAAAACCATTCCTGACTTAGAATAGGTAGTAATTGCACTAATAAAATACTTATATTCTGGACGTTATTTGTAAATTTTTTATTTATTCGTTAAAGACAGACAGTCAGACATTGGATAACATCATCATCACCATCTTCCATAAAAACATCATCATCACCATTTTATCTTGGATAAAATATATTTATGAAAAAGGATTTAAGTAGTACGTGATTACCTATTATAAATCTGATTTTGTTGCATGCCGTCTGTCGCACACACCTGACGTCAAAGGATACGAGTAAGGAACAACGACTTTAGCGAGCAAATCTTAACGACGGCGGTGTTCAGTAATAAAAATGTTTCAACCACGCACTATGTCATACCGAACGTAAATTATTGAAGGCCCTCAGATTTCACTAACCAGAAGACGCCTCAAAATAAAACTGACCCTATATTTTGAACCTAATTGCTATGAGAAATAAGAAGCAAATGCCTTACGAGAGCAAGAAAAATAAGTTGGCAAAGAGTTTAACAGCGACACACTCCTTGTATAAGTTGATGGTCGTTTTACAGCCCAGTTCTAATTACGAGGTTTCCTCTCAGCTGAATACTAGGACAAACCGACAGACCGATAGTTTAGTGCCATTAAAACTTGCGCTTATAAAAACTTTACGACTGTTTTCGACGAATAACCCTTTGTTGTGGCATTCGCTACGAGTGATTTGAGCTGATCCGTCTCTAGGCAGAATCGAACAGCGTTACAAATCATGTACATGTGTTCTCTAACTCTATAATTGAAAACTATAAAACTTGAGCCGCGATACATAACAATAAAAATATTAAAGAAAGAGTTCTACAAGATTTTCGTGTAGCAGATTACCATGACCCAAAAGGTCAGAACAATAAAGAAACCTCTTAAAATATCTCAAATAGTCTTAATGACAACACTTGTGCAAAAAACCCAGTCGACAGATAATCATGAGAAGAGCTTGGGGCGTGTTATCTATCGTTGTAAATTTATGGCCACAAAAAGCTAATGGGGCATAGGAGATATCTATAATCGATAATTTTAAGTCCACATCATATTGTCAATACAACTATCAATAACCAGTAAACAGAGATAAAGAAACCCAAAAAATAAAATAAAATTTTTTTTGTAGGGTAGGTATAATTTCTTCTACGCAGAAAAGTATATCTGCTATGTTATAGTAACATAAACATGTAGGTAATAAAAAAAAATGTAACTTTGTAATGTCTTTTATTAAAAATTACGACAAAAATACCACAGCAGCGAGTATCTGAAAGAGTAGCCTACTTTATAAACTTACGTAGGTAACTTCGTGAGAAAATTCCATGACTTAGCTCTCCGCTGGTGATTTCCATTCCAACCCTTGCAAACTTTGCATTTACCAAATTGTTTTCAGAAAATATAAAGCTAACGACGTGCTACCATACCAACTGCAAGTCGTTTAAATTAGACATGTTTTGCCATAAATATCCCACTTTAGTGGCACTAATCCTGACACATGTCAAACAAATTGTTGACACTTCCCGATGTGACAAAGCCACTTAAATAAAAGATTAACGAAAATTTGTAAAAACTTTAACTCAACTGTAAACCTTTCGTCAAGGGTCCGTAGTTCGTACTTAAATATTTGTGGCACTTTGTTGGTAAATTTAGATTAAGATCTGTTGAACAACACCTCAAGATATAAGAAACTTAAAATAAATAGGACAACATTTAAAATATTAAATTAAAAAATAAAGTAGATAGACGTATGCCTAATTGCCCATGCGTGGTCTAATCTTTAATATGTCAAGGTATTATGTTTATGGCATATGTTATAGGTACCTACAGAACCAATAAATCTTATTCGCTATGTTTAATTACGAACCCATTCTGCAGGTGGCTTTGACTATTAGGTGAACTTTGTTCCATTGCCTAAAAACATCGTGTCGTGATCGTGACATCATTTCAAATAGTTTTCTTATTTTGTCTGCCTCGGAATTTTCTGTAATCCATAACAGACCAGTCCCACGTGTTCTTTATAAAAACCAGCTGAACATTTTTTTCTTCATTTATATAGTAGTTCCGGGATTGACGTCATATTGTCCGAGATTGGCGCCATATTCGAGGTGCAAGGCTGATAAGAAGGATCGACTGACCCCATTAGACATCATTTGCAATTCATTATGCGAATTCTTCTGATGTATGGATGCAGGTGTTCATCCTAAAATGCGTATCGTATCGCCATGCAAATTTTTAGACCGATATTAGTTTAAAATGGGATATTATAAATTGCATATCAAATAAATATTCGCCTATCAATACATATTCATCATTTATATTTTTTTTACATCAAATATCTTACTTCACTACAAATAAACTAAATGTTTAACAAAACATAAATTGCAGATAATTCGAAATTTTACATCAATATGACATAACTTTTTTCCTCATAATGCAATACAGATAAATTTATTTTTGTACAAAAATACTACATACATAGCATGAATACTGACTGCACAGCAAATTTTCCATATTTCATAGCAAAATAATTATCCCAGTCGCATATTAACCAGTAAACATACGTAGGTCCGTTAGGTATAGCCTAAGCGAACCTGGCGCGGAAAGCGCCAGGTTAGGTTAGGTTAGGTTAGAACTTTGACCACAACGCACGAGCCGAGCGAGCGGAGCGAGCGTGCCGCGGCAGCGGCCGGCGATGTGCCAGAAACGACACGCTATGCGCGTCATCAATTTAAAATATGATTATCGATGTGTATGATTAACGATGATGATTCATCTCTAATAAAAACTGCTGTAAATAATATAAAAATAGAAGCTATATTTAAAAGAAAAAGAGTTAACAGGTTTAATGTGCATCAAGATTATTAGCTGTGCATTGATGAAAAAGCTTTTGCTTTAGGAAAAATTGCTGTACGCTGCGAAAATAAATTGTAGTGTGTTTAGTGATATTTGAGTTGAATATTATGCTGTGCAATCAGTAATTTTGATGGGAATTTGGAATCTTATTGCATAGAAAAAGGATATTTTTTGATTTGCGTTTAAATACTACCCGTTTAAAATATTAGGCATCCGGCAAGAATTTGAATTAAAATAGTGGTCTTGGATGTTATGGTGATTAGGCTAGGTATTTTAGTGCTAGCTATTAATTTATGCAGTTTTTAATTGACAAATCGGACTTTCCCTTTACAATGTTATAACGTGACATTAATACCGTAAACAAAGAAACACGTTTGGAATTAAATTCAATGATACCATAAAAATATAAAACTCAAAACGGCGCCACCTATCTGTTGCCATCGTCTCTCCGTCGATCGACGCGATTAGAATGAAGCTGTTTTCAAATTCAATAATAATTCTTTATGGTTGTAAACACAGCCATCGGATCAGCTGTGTAGATATATCTGTGATATCCAATTTACATATCTAATAGCGCCGGGTTTTCCGCGTGTTGTAAAAAAACAGTTAGTTGGCAAGGCCGCTCAGGTGTAACTATTATGCTTGATAGTTTATGGGTATAATGATGTGGTAACACGGCCTTCTGGCGCTGCTTGTTTTGTACTTTTGTGATAAAATGTGTTACGTAAATACGAACCTTAAATCTTACGTTTACGTCATTGAAATATTACATAGAAAGCAAGGGTCGTAACCTCGCTTGCGTGCGAACATAGGTTTAGTTAGATTGTGTGATAGATATGACTTGAGCAAAAAAAAAATTATATTCATACAAGCCTAAATTCCGCAACTGAACTAATCGCAGGTGCTTTCGTCACTAAGATTAAGATACGAATACAAACATAGCTACATATATCACGCTTATATCCCTCACGGAGTAGTCAGAACGTAAAAGAATGAAAAAATAACGGCCATCTACACTACGTCTGACAAAAGCTTGAGAGCCATTTGATCCAGAAGACTGTATTTATAACCATAGTGGCAGGTTTTCTGCGTGTCGCCTACAATTGCAATACATATCAACTCTCAAATCCCTTAGTTGCTTCTTAAGACACCCACGGGAAAGATATGGGGTGTGGGGTGATGCTATTCTAACCCTGCACCACACAACAATTATAGACGACAAGAAATACAGATTCTGATATCTCAGACGCCAAGTGTTGGTATGCGGTTTGACATTTGCCCCGACAAGGTCCCAGCTGTTGTTGACAATAAAACGGAGAGATTCCTTTGTCGCAGAATAGCTAATTTTATTTTATTGCTATTGATACTAGGAGCTAGTTTTATTTTATTACTGTTGCTATGGGAACAATTTTGTGGAATTTTGTTAGAAGACTAGAAACAAACCTGATGAAGACTATTGGAAAGTTAGAATAAAATCTTGAAGGCTATATTAGAAATTTTGGAATAAAACATTTTGAAAACTCAACGTCTCAGGAATTCGACTACGTTTTAATCCTAAAGGAAGGGTTAAGGTTCGGTCACGGAAATTCGTTTTTTTTTATATGACATCGAAGTTTCTATGTACCTATGATCATCTGAGACCTGCAATCAAGTTTAATGGGATCCCATGAAATCGTTTTTTTTACAATATGTCGATGGAATCCTCTGTAGAGTTCTTATTAACATCCAGCTAGAAACCAGCGTTCTATTTACCCAATCAATGTTTACCCATAGGTATCTTACATAAGAAATTAATGAAAATGAATGCGTGACCGCTTGGAATGATAAAAACCAAAGTTCTTGAACACGTGCACACTTCCAGTAAACAATTTGTTTTGATGGATGTAGGCGTCTGCCCGTCATACAGATCACCAGACTAATTCTTATACATTACTTGGTTACTGCGATGGTTTTATACTTTGAGCCTTTATAAAACAGCAATGTACAACGGCTGATGTCTGAAACCACAAACAAAATGTGTGTCTTGTACCTACTTCAATATGCTTTTTTAATAGTAGGTATTCTTTAGTAGGTAACTTGGTCTCCGCCTTTATTATCTAGAGATGTTTTATTTTAAAGTCTTATAAGGTTTATATCAGACCTTTCGTCACATTTCCACAATTTATCAATAATAAACTAAACTTCGTACCTACAATTTTGTCTTGTAATTATCAAAAATATTCAAAACACTCTTCTGGTGGACATTACCTTCCTAGTTTAGGCGTGTTTACTACACTCATCAAATTCTGGAGCACGTTTCAAGGGAAATAAAGATTTACCTATTTTGATGGCATAGTAGTTTATACTTGAATATTACGAATCCTACTAATATTATAAAGGCGGATGTTTGTGTGTGTGTTTGTTACGACATCACGCTAAAACGGCTAATTAGATTGACATGAAATTTTGCACAAATATAGAAGAGTATCTAGAATAACACATGGGCTACTTTTTACCACGGGAAAATGTCTTATTCCTATAGGATCACGCATATTCCAATATTTTTGCAAAGGTGGCGTGACTGAGCCGATTCGCGTTTTAAATGTTTTCGCCGAAAACTAACAGCGACATCTCTTGGCGAGTAATGCTTTTTTCCCGCGGAATAATAGGTTGCAGCGGGTGAAACCGCTGACGGGCAGCTAGTATTTCATAAATTTCAATGTTGAAAGTACGCACAACGTGCCAGTTCGCATTTGCCGACGTCAGTCCTCATCAAAATTCCGTGTCATGTCACAAGATACGTGCTTACGAAATTCCAGTGATTGTTTAGTCGTTGATTGACGCGTATTGAGGTTACCACGACACGACTACGCCGAGTGCAGCACTCAGTGCGCCCGAGTGTTGCACAAAATGCACAAATCTAGACACACGGCAGTGTGTCCGCCAAGTTCGAGCAAAAAAAGCGACACACCGGCCGTGGGTTATATTACACGAACCATTTCGGGCCAAGTTCGACCCACCTATAACTCAAAATCTATTTTATCTACGCATATGAAATTTCTAGTATCTGTCGAGATCTACTTACTTATCTAAAATACAAAATTTCATTAATGTACCTTTTGTAGGTCTTGAGATATTGACGTCAGAAAATCGCTATTTTTACTATACACTCACTGACTCACTCATCAAAAACCTAGACCACGTCCAATGGTCGTATTGACTTGAAATTTGGCATGGAGGTAGGTCTTTAGGTCAAGGTAAAGGAAAAAATCTGAAAATGGCCAAGTGTGAGTCGGTTTTAAAAAAAATGAAGGTGTAAATTCATACCCCTAAGGAACTAAAACAAAAAAATTATCTATATCTTCCAATCGTCGTACCGACCTAAAATTCGTTACTAAGGTTTGTATTTAGTCAAAGTAAGTATAAATGAGATATTTCCTTACCTAACTTAATCCTAAGAAAAAAAGAAAATAAACCTTACAAAAATAAATGAAATCCCACCCAAAACATAAATGTGAAAGGCTGCCAAGTTCGATAATATTGGAATGCTTCGCCTATAAAAGAAGTGAGATCTAAATAAGTACCAAGTTCCATACACAGACCTCAGTTAAAAATAGTAACAGGAATGCACACTTGATTTTCCGCAGTTTGGAAAGTAGATTCTTATTTCCAAACTGCGAAAAATCAAATCTTGATTTTCCGCAGTTTGGAAAGTAGATTCTTATTTCCAAACTGCGAAAAATCAAGTGTGCATTCCTGTAACTATTTTTAACTGAGGTCTGTGTATGGAACTTGGTACTTATTTAGATCTCACTTCTTTTATAGGCGAAGCATTCCAATATTATCGAACTTGGCAGCCTTTCACATTTATGTTTTGGGTGGGATAGTGCATACGCAGCGTGAAACGGAGCGTTTCCGCAAATAGGTGCGCTTGCGCAGCTGCGGCTGCTTTGGCGCCACGAGGAACTTGACCCAATGAAGCAAAATGGGTTCATAAAAGATTCCTATTAGGATCTAATCATAATCAAGCACAGAATAAATAATCGAGATCTCTATACAAAGTCAACAAATCGTTAAAAATAATCTAAAAATAGACGAATGTTAAAGTTGCGCGTAGATTTTGTTTACGTTTACGCATATCAACTTATACTTAATCTATTCACTATACCTATAGGTAAATACGCATCACAGTGTTATAATATTTTTATCTATGCTCTTAATCCTTTTCTTTAATCTTCAAGCAACATAGTCTTCCGCTCCGGGATGAAGCTTAAAACAAGCTGTATTTATTTCTAAGATTTCCTGCTGACCTCCGACCTCTTCCAAGAACCAGCCAGTTCTAAAACAGATGATGATAGAAGGAAAGCTATTCTTATCATCATTCTCTCATCAATGGACAAAGTGCGCGCGCGCAGTGGGCAGTCCATTGAAGCAGTATCTATCTACAGCTGTGAGCGTGACCCACGATAACCCGATAGGCGCCACGACGCCGCCGGACGGTATAGCTCTTGTACTGTAGATTAACTAGCTTCTACAAGAAGGAAATTAAAAGCAAAGGTAATTCTCTCATCCATCAATAGACAAGGGGTTTCTTAGCTGGGCAGTCTATTGAATCAGTACAGCTGTGAGCGTGACCCGTGATAACCCGATAGGCGCCACGACGCCGCCGGACGGTGAAGCTCTTGTACTGTAGACCAACTAGCTTAAGGAAAGTTAAGGAGACGGAAGTTCCCCCATGAATAGACTAGGGGTTTCTCAGCTGGGTAGTCTATTGTAGCAGTAGGTAGAGAGCTGTGAGTGTGACCCGCGCCTATAACTCGATAAAGCTCTTGTAATGTTGACCAACTAGCTTCTGGTGGAAGGAAAGTTCAGGTGACGGAAATTCTCTCTTCAATAGACAAGGGGTTTTTCAGCTGGGCAGTGTATTGAAGCAGAACAGCTGTGAGCGCGACCCGCGATAACCCGATAGGCGCCACGACGCCGCCGGCCGCTGAAGTTCTTGTACTGTGGACCAACTAGCTTCTAGTGGAAGGAAAGTTAAAAAGACGGAAATTCAAGGGGTTACTTAGCTGGGCAGTCCATTGAAGCAATACAGCTGTGAGCGTGACCCGCGATAACCCAATAGGCGCCACGACGCCGCCAGCCAGTAAAGCACTTATACTGTAGACTGACTAGACTAGCTTCTGGTGAAAGGAAAGTGATGTCAGTAGAAATAATGACATTTTCATTAGCCACCAAAGTTCGCGATAACCCAATAGGAGCCACGACGCCGCCGACCGGTAAAGCTCTTGGTACGGTTCTAGTGGAAGGAAAGTTAAGGTGGTAGAAATAATGGCCTTTTCATCAGCAGCCAAGTCATCACTACGTCGTCGCCGGGGCACGTGAAATACCTCCTAAAACTTCGGGAGAAGGGGCTCTTAATACGTGTAAGCCGCAGTCTCTTCCCAAATGCTTCCATCATCGACTGCTTTCTTTCGGTTGACTGTGTCCAACGGCCGCAACCCTTATCTATTCGGTGGTCGGCCCACGCGATGGACTGCGGACTCGAAGGTGACTTCTAATGAAAATGCAGAACTTGGTTTTACATAGGTACGTTTTCAACACAGTTACTCTGGTTACTATAGCACAATGTGCTCTTATTCGCGCCCAGTGATGATTGTGCGTCCCATTCATCTCTTGTTGTTGCCGTCACAGCTGTTTCGACAAAATTAGTTATTGGGGTGATGCTGTTTCAAGCCGGCATCACACTGCACTGAACAATATGCTCTTATTCGCGCACAGTGATGATTGTGCATCCCATTCATCTCTTGATGTTGCCGTCACAGCTGTTCGTTGGGAAGCGATTAGTTATTGTAGCTTGTTTTTTATAGGGAAAAGGTACTTTTTTTTGCGTAGAGCAAAGCCCTATAGGTACGGGTATTCTATACATCTACCTGAGCCAAAAACGCCCGGTAGCCGGATTCAACACCGTGCAGGGAGGGGGGGAGGGGGGGTTAAAGTACAGTCCTCCCGGCGCTCAGAAAAAAAAATCTGTTGGATTATTTTGGACCTTTGAGACAAGTTTGGTGTCATTTTCAGGTAACTAGATGATGCCCGATTCATTCCCCATACCAGTTTTTTAGGGTTCCGTAGCAAAATAAGTCGCAATACTTAAAATAATAAATTTTTTGTAGTTACAAAATGTAAACAAACCAGCATATTTTCATATTTTTGTATGCAACTTGCTTTATAAAAAATACTGTCTGAAAGCCCATTTAATGCAGATTATTTGAACATTAACATTATTTATATTTTCAATTATTTTCTGCGTTAAAAAAAATAATCCTACACGTACCTAACTGATTCCTGCGGGCGGGGCGCAAGGTTTGCTCGGTTTTCTGCTGGGAAATAGTATAAGATTTTGAAGTAAATCAACACTATTTAGTATGAATGGTTAAAATAGGTCCACTTGAGTCGAAATCGACTGATAGGAAGCTTCAAATCTGCGACAGGTAGGAGTAGGAGGGTTTCAAAGTACCGAGGCCTCGGCGCTCAGAAATAAAAATGTGCTGGTATCGTTTTAACCTTTGAGACAAGTTTGGTATCGTTTTCAGGTTACTAGATGACGTCCAATTAATTCCCCATACCAGATTTGTAGGGTTCAGTAAAAAAATATGACGCAATACTAAAAATATTATACTTTAGTAATATACAAAGCAAAGAAACCCTCATACTTTCATACGTTTGTATCAATCTTAGATAAAGTTTATTAAATACACTGTCTGACAGCACACATAATGTAGATTCTAAAAAATTACAGGAGATATAAATTTGACAATCATTGTAGAATGAAACATTGAAAGTTACAGCAACTGTCGGCAGTGCAGCGTGGGAGTAAACAAAAACCTGAAAAACAAGCACTATTAAAAAAAAAGACGCCATGAACGAGCGCTCCGTTCGTTTTCTTGGCCCATCCATTAAGGCCCTATTCAAACCTGAGCGAAACCGGCGCGGTGCGTGGCGCGTATCTACTGAATACGCGGTATTTCGATTAGTACAAATTGTCAGGCGATTGAGTTCCGAAACCGCTGTAGGTTTTAACAGAGTTATACTACAACTGGTAGGGCCCAGTTATGCTAACAGACACTAATTTTCGCCATCATAATACCTATTAGTGTAATTTTTTATATTTTTTAAGTAATAAACGAAAACCATAACACTTAAATTATTGTTTAAAACGGGATTATTACCGTGATTAGGTTTTTGTTTACCTCGATATTTCGGAGCGGTTGCACGCTTTATGGTCACGAGTAGACTGGCTCGGCGAGTGATGTCATCTTTCTAAGGGCAAACATATCTGTCTACCCTCTTTCGGATTCGTCGACTGCGTTCTACTCGGTTACTCGAACCACTACTATTGTCCCTCACTATTTCGTAGCACGAGCTACTTTTTGTACAATGGTCGATACTACCCACAGATTGATGGAGTGGCAATGGGCAGTCACGTTGCTACCATAGTAGCTAACATCTGGATGGAACACATAGAGGCCTTCCTATCAGCCTCATCCACTGTCAAATTATGGAAAATGTATGTAGATGACGTTTTTTGTATAATAGGAGGAAAAGAGGAAGAGGTAAAGGACTACTTGGCATTTTTGAATAACATTCACTCAAAATTAAAATTAACCTGTGAGATCGAAGACCAAAAAAGCTCGCCTTCCTAGATGTGTGAGTTGAGGTCAAAGAAGATGGATCTTGAAGTCATTCGGTCTACAGAAAACCAACGCATACCGACAAGTATTTGCATTCTACGTCACACCATCATCCACGGCATTTGGATTCTGTTGTTAGATCGTTGGTTGATAGGGCTCACGATTTGTGTGATGTGAACCACCTAGCTAAAGAGCTGAATCATGTCAAGACGGTCTTACAGTGGAACGGTTATAATGTCAAAGCTTGCGAGACTAAAAAGAAAACAAAAAAGAGGAAAGCAGAAGAAGCGCAACAACAGCCAGCATTTTTGCCTTATGTAAAGGGAGTGACCGATAAAATAGGCAGATTATTAGGAAAGTTTTCCATAAAAACTGTTTTCACTTCCTTTAACAAAATTGGAAAGCTACTACAATCGCCTAAAGATCAGCTTCCTCTTCAAACTCCCGGCGTCTACAAAGTTAATTGCAGCTGTGGGAGTTCTTACATTGGTCAGACCAAAAGAACAATAGTCGACCGCATGAAGGAACATATCAGAGCTGTAAAAAACAACGATGCCCAGAAGTCAGCCATAGCGGAACACCTAAACCAAGCGGAAACTAATCACTTTCAATTCAATGTTTCATTCTACAATGATTGTCAAATTTATATCTCCTGTTTTTTTTTAGAATCTACATTATGTGTGCTGTCAGACAGTGTATTTAATAAATTTTATCTAAGATTGATACAAACGTATGAAAGCATGAGGGTTTCTTTGCTTTGTATATTACTAAAGTATAATATTTTTAGTATTGCGTCATATTTTTTTACTGAACCCTACAAATCTGGTATGGGGAATTAATTGGGCGTCATCTAGTAACCTGAAAACGATACCAAACTTGTCTCAAAGGTTAAAACGATACCAGCACATTTTTATTTCTGAGCGCCGAGGCCTCGGTACTTTGAAACCCTCCTACTCCTACCTGTCGCAGATTTGAAGCTTCCTATCAGTCGATTTCGACTCAAGTGGACCTGTTTTAACCATTCATACTAAATAGTGTTGATTTACTTCAAAATCTTATACTATTTCCCAACAGAAAACCGAGCGAAACCTGCGCCCCGCCCGCAGAAATCAGTTAGGTACGTGTAGGATTATTTTTTTAACGCAGAAAATAATTAAAAATATAAATAATGTTAATGTTCAAATAATCTGCATTAAATGGGCTTTCAGACAGTATTTTTTTATAAAGCAAGTTGAATACAAAAATATGAAAATATGCGGGTTTGTTTACATTTTGTAACTACAAAAAATTTATTATTTTAAGTATTGCGACTTATTTTACTACGGAACCCTAAAAAACTGGTATGGGGAATGAATGGAGCATCATCTAGTTACCTGAAAATGACACCAAACTTGTCTCAAAGGTCCAAAATAATCCAACAGATTTTTTTTCTGAGCGCCGGGAGGACTGTACTTTAACCCCCCCTCCCCCCCTCCATGCACGGTGTTGAATCCGGCTACCGGGCGTTTTTGGCTAGGTAGATGTATAGAATACCCGTACCTATAGGGCTTTGCTCTACGCAAAAAAATATACGTTCCCATACAAGCCTTCCCCATAAAAAACAAGCTATTGGGGTGAAGCTGTTCCAAGCCGGCATCACACAGCGCTGTACAAAATGCTTTTATTTGTGCACAGTGATGATTGTGCGTTCCATTCATCTCTTGTTGTTGCCGTCACCGCTGTTTGCGACGCGATTAGTTATTGGGGTGATGCTGTTCCAAGCCGGCATCACACAGCGCTGTACAATATTGTCTTATTCGCGCACAGTGATGATTGTGCGTCCCATTCATCTCTTGTTGTTGCCGTCACAGCTGTTCGTTGCGACACGGTTAGTTATTGGGGTGATGCTGTTTAAAGCCGGCATCACACAGCACTGTACAAAATGCTTTTATTTACTTTTATTTGTGCACAGTGATGATTGTGCGTCCCATTCATCTCTTGTTGTTGCCGTCACAGCTGTTTACGACGCGATTAGTTATTGAGGTGATGTTGTTCCAAGCCAGCATCACACATCACTGTACAATATACTCTTATTCGCGCACAGTGATGATTGTGCGTCCCATTCATCTCTTGCTGTTACTGTCAGTCCTTTGTGCAGATACTACACTGCGAAGAGGTGGCAACATAGCGGGCAAAGCACCTCGACAATCCGAGGTCAATTCCTGAGGCACTCAGTGATTTGGTAGGGTTGCTGAGCTTCCTCGGGGAACTAGGATGGCTCGAGTAGGGAGCCCCCACCCTTCACGCAAAATAGGCGCATAGTTGCGGAAAACAGCCCGTTTAACCATTACTATTACCATTTAGGGTGATGCTGTTCCAGGCCGGCATCACACAGCGTCGTACAAAATGCTTTTATTCGCGCCCAGTGATGATTGTGCGTCCCATTCATCTCTTGTTGTTGCCGTCACAGCTGTTCGTACTGATTAGTTATTAGGGTGATGGCGTTCCAAGCCGGCATCACATAGCACTGTACAATATGCTCTTATTCGCGCACAGTGATGATTGTGCGTCCCATTCATCTCTTGTTGTTGCCGTCACAGCTGTTCGTTGCGACGCGATTAGTTTTAATTGCCATTTGCCAGCGCTATCACGCGTTCCGATTGTCGGTTACACAACTCATAATACATTCATTAAGCTTTTATTGCTTACGTCAACTAGGCGATATGATATGAATATGATCAAGAGATGTTGCAAAAATAAAATGTCGTACCTCACGAAACAAATAATAATGGCAATGTAAATCAATTTTAATGAAGAATAGCAACGGCAATTCTTTCACAAAACGGTGAAACTAATTTATTTTTTAAAGGTTTTTCTACCTTTATTTATTTCAACCAAAAATTTTACTGAGTTGTGAACCTTTTTTACACTGCTTACCGAAGATAACGGATTTAGAAAGACATACACGGCATAGAGCCAAACTTCAGCACTTTTGTCTTTATCGATGCCCAAATTTAACACTCAAAAACTTAAGAATTTCTGTAATGATTTAATTTATGTTCAGTAACAAAATGTTAAGCAATAATTAGACTCTATAATAATTTAATTTTGGTGAGGCAAACAATGGACGAACATACGGGGTGTTAGGGACGGTGTAACGAAAACTTTGCAGGCGTGCTCAGACCATCAAACTAAACAACTTTTACTATGGAGCCAATGGTGGGAAACAAAAAAAAAATTTCCGACCTCCCATACAAAGTCAGTCAGCTGATCGTGAATTTTGTATGGGAGGTCGGAAATTTTTTTTCGTTTCCCACCATTGGCTCCATAGTAAAAGTTGTTCAGTTTGATGGTCTGATCATGCCTGCAAAGTTTTCGGTACACCGTCCCTAACACCCTGTATACTTTCGTAGGCATGATAGGTACATTTTATGCCTTCAAATCTCTCTTTGCTACTCAAGTCGAGTATTGAAAGATCAGATGTTAGTTGGTCGAAAAGCTAAGAAGTGGGAGCTAAGTGGTTTTGTTAGGTACCCACTACCCAGTCATCAAATTACACAATTCTAATCAAATCGCAGTTCCAATCAAGCATCAACACAAAATGGCAAATCGAATTTCAGCAAACAATAGCGTTTCGTTTCGATTAGTTATAGAATTTCTGCAACACTACACTCGGCCGGTACGTGGAACCCAACAAAGCCTTTTGTTTCACCTCGGGAGCCTCAGGTTTTGGTTTTTTGCTCTTGCTGCATTCCCAAAGTGCTGACCTGGGGCCCAGGGCCGCGATCGGCTTAGACCTAAACTGGTTTCGCGGGCGCTCAAACGACGAGTCGAATAACCCTGTACTATAGCCAGCAAATCCATGTACCTGTTTAAGGGACGACATTATTATGATTTTCATACCAGACATAACAGCCACAACAGTCCACTGCTGGACGTGGGCCTCCCTTTATCGGAAGTATTGGCGTACTCATCACGCTTGGCAGGCGGATTGATGAGCGCAGTTCAAGATCTTGCATTCAAAGGGAACGCTGCTATCCATTCCCTGGATGATTATCCCTAAGTTGCCTTTTACAACACCCTCGGGTAGGATTGGGGTGATACAGTTCTAAGCCGACATCACACGGCAAATACGGATTTTTCAAACAAACAATAAGAAATACCAGTATAAGTTGATCCCTAAATTGGTAGATGAATTTGCTAGCGATAGTACGGGCGCTACAAAACCGCCTTTACGACCGAATAAATTCAGTTTTAATACTATAGATGTTGATTCCTTTGAGAACCTTGTTAAACCTACCTACGTACTATCTTTAAGTTAATAAAAGTCTTATAATTATCCTATTAAATTGTCGATCAGCTTAAAATCCTTTAACTACATATTACTAAAGTTTATGTAAATAGTACATACCTCAATTTATAGTATCACTAGCTGGTGCCCGCGAACTTCGTTTCGCCAAGGGAAGTTTATGAGCCGACAGAAGCGGCACATCATGCAAAACAACTTTTACAATACAGAAATTTTCTTATCTGTTAAAGTTTTGCCGAGCTCTATGTATTCCGCCAGAAAGGCAGACAGACAGGCCCTCCAGTGCTGATTAGATAAGGTTCTCACTAATTATAAAATATGATCAAGACGTTTTATCTTCCACCATACCACACATCAAATAATATCGCAATCTTTTTGCGTGATTCCTGCACATTTAGGTTTACCACACAGACTTCTTCATCTTCCTTGCACCTTCTTATTTTGGTTGGTGTTTGTTCTTCTAATTTTTCGGCACCATATTTTCGGTTGTTTCTGGGGTTGTCGGGTCAGGTAGGTCTTCTTTTTTCGTGAGGTCCGGTCGGTCATACACACTAACAGATTACATTTTCAAATGTAGGAAGTGTGATATTGATATCCATCATGCTAATTATGTATTAATTTTTGGAACCATATTTCTAAAACCGTAGATGCATTGCCAGCAGATGCCAGCAGAAGCGTTCCGTCAAGCTGAACAACTTTTTCTTTGGAGCCATTTGAATATCTCTTTTAGTTTAGCTGAGCTTCTAGTGGTGTTCCTGGTGGTCTACATCAGCTACTCCAAACTTTCGATGTTTTTTCGCCAGCAGAAGCTTCCCATCAAGCTAAGCAACTTTTGCTTTGGAGTCATATCTATATCTCCTATAGTTTACCTGTACTCCTGTTGGTGCACCTGGTGGTTTACATCAGGTACCCCAAACTTTCGATATCTTTTCGCCAGCAGAAGCGTTCTATCAAGCTGAACAACTTTTGCTTTGGAGTCATCTGTATCTCCTATAGTTTACTTGGGCTCCTGTTGGTGAACTTTTTGGTCTACATGAGGTACTCCAACTTTCGATGTCTATTTGCCAACAAAAGCGTCCTATCAAGCTGAACAACTTTTGCTTTGGAGTCATATCTCCATCTCCTATAGTGCTCCTGTTGGTGCACCTGGTGGTCTACATGAGGTACTCCAATCCTTGGATGTCTATTCGCCAGCAGAAGCGTCCTATCAATCCTAACAACTTTTACTTTGGAGTCATATATCTATATCCTATAGTTTAACCGGGCTCTTAATGGTGCTTCTGGTCGTCTACATCTGGTACTCTAGACCCTAGAGTGGTTAAATGTATCCTAGATGTTGACCCGACTAATAAGGTATTACGACACAAAATTTGGTTAAAATCTGTCCAGTAGTTTATCCGTGAAAGATGGACAAACAAACAGACAAACAGACAGACAAACAGACAGATAAACAGACAGACAAACAGACAAAAATTTTTTTATCGATCGTTCTGAGATCTGTATCCTGAGCACAATTGAAAGTAAAAATCCTTTTTTTAAACTATCCCATGTACAGAATTGGTTTCGTTTCTGTTTTATTATATGTATATGTTACAGTCAAAACCCTTAACCAGTCAATAACGTTAATGACTGGCAAAACCAGTCAATAACGTTATTGCCTAAGGTACTCAGTCAAAACCCTTATTGACTGATTTTGTCTAATAAAATCAGTCAATAACGTTATTGACTGACGTGCCTAGTCAAAACCCTTAATAGGTATGTCCTGGTTGGTCTTAGATCACCATCAGGACCGTTAGATGGTCGCTGCCAGAGTTGAAGTCTACTGTCTCGCTCGCCGGTTGTTATTCCATAAGGACATGCCCAAGTCGTAGACGGCTCTTCACTTATGTTGACGGCAGCAAATACGTGGCCTCCCCTCCCAGAAGTCATAGCCACCCGGTAGTTACTCGAGGACTCGGGCTCAGTGCCACCGGCGAGCGAAACAGTAGACTGTCACTCTGACTGCCTCCATCTTCTATCTGATGCATTTCAGTGAGCGTGCACAATCGCTCCACGACCTGATTATCCCCATTCCACCTCCGGGGATCGCGTCGCTGACTAGGATTACTCCTTTTATCAGCTGGTGAGATAGCAGACAAATGCGAGCCTATCTTATTTAAAAAAAAAATATATCGATCCTGACGGTTACTATGCAGTAACCACTCCTACCCGCCGCATCGCACCGTAGCTCACCGCACCGTACTGCTACCCGCCGCATCGCATCTATACTAACCGCACTGCACTGCTACCCAACGCATCGCTCATAATCTCACCGCAAATCAGTGCTACTCGCCGCATCGCACATCAAAACTCTCCGCACCGCACTGCTTTTCGCCGCATAGCACATAAACTCACCGCAAAGCCGTGCTACCCGCCGCATTGCTCATAATCTCACCGTAAGTCAGTGCTACTCGCCGCACTGCACTGCTACCGGCCGCATCGCTCATAATCTCACCGCAAATAAGTGCTACTCGCCGCATCGCACATCGAAACTCTCCGCACCGCACTGCTTTTCGCCGCATAGCACATAATCTCACCGCAAGTCAGTGCTACTCGCCGCATCGCACTGCTACCCGCCGCATCGCATCTAAACTAACCGCATTGCACTGCTACCCGTTGCATCGCTCATAATCTCACCGCAAATAAGTGCTACTCGCCGCATCGCACATCGAAACTCTCTGCACCGCACTGCTTTTCGCCGCATAGCACATAATCTCATCGCAACGCCGTGCTACCCGCCGCATTGCTCATAATCTCACCGCAAGTCAGTGCTACTCGCCACATCGCCCTGCTATCCGCCGCATCGCGCATAATCTCACCGCAAATCAGTGCTACTCGCCGCATCGCACACCGAAACTTTCCGCACCGCACTGTTTTCCGCCGCAAAGCACATAAAGTTACAGCAATTCAGCGCTACCCGCCGCATCACACAACAAAACTTCCCGCACCGCACTGTTTTCCGCCGCAAAGCACATAAACTCACCGCAATTCAGCGCTACCCACCGCAACACACAACAAAACTTCCCGCACCGCACTGCTTTCCGCCGCAAAGCACATAAACTCACCGCAATTCAACGCTACCCGCCGCAACCCACAACAAAACTCTCCGCACCGAACTGCTTTCCGCCGCATTGCACATAAACACACCGCAACCCAGTGATACCCGCCGCATCGCGCACCGAAACTCTCCGCACCGCACTGATTTCCGCCGCACTGCACATAAACTCACCGCAACGCAGTGCTACCCGCCGCATCGCACACAAACTCACCGCAACGCAATGGTTACTGCATAGTAACCATCAGGACCGTTAGATTTTTTTTCAAAACCCTTAATAGGTACGTCCGACCCGGTGGTAGCAACCTAGACTGCCTGGCTGGTCTGAGATCACCATCAGGACCGTTAGATGGTCGCAGCTAGAAGAAAGGCTACAGCCTCGCTCGCCGACTGAACTAGGCGGGAGCCTAACAACCTCCGTCGTGAAGTCTTATGACATCTAGGAGGTGAAGCCACGTATACGCTAATGTCAGCATTAGATAGTGAAGAGCCGTCTGCGACTTGGGCATGTCCTCAGGAATAACAACCGGCGATCGAGACAGTCAGCCAGCCAGTCTAGGTTGCTGCTACCGGGGCAGAAGTAACTATTAAGGGTTTTGACTGGGCACGTCAGTCAATATCGTTATTGACTGCTTTTAATAGATAAAACCAGTCAATAAGGGTTTTGACTGAAGCCCTTAGGCAATATCGTAATTGACTGGTTTTTTCAGTCAATAACGTTATTGACTGGTTAAGGGTTTTGCCTGTAACATATAGATTAAACGAAACATTATCCATGATCGTATTATAATAACACTAGGCGCTTAGAACGTGTTAAACACTTAATTTAGCAAAATGTAGACTTGTTGCACGCAACACGCAAATATTTTTCTGTTGACACTTCAATACGTGACTGCATAAATCATTTTATGCAAAAACTTGGAACTGCACTCAGAATAATTTTTCACATCGCATTGAACAGCGGCTTATAATTAGAGGCCAATCGGAGGACCATTTATTATTGGATTCCGTTTGTCAGATTGGTAACCATGGGAGACCACCACCACGACGAGATAATGGAGATTCTGACAATGATGGATTCCTTTCTGCTGGCGATTCTCGTGCTGATGGTGATCCTGTCCGTGTTCTACATTGCCAGGTGGATCTCGAGGCGGTTCGACCATTGGATCCAGAGTGAAATTCATGTGTACCAGAGGGAGTTGGCAGCTACAAAATGTAATGGACATCCGCAAATACACGTGTAAAATGTGAAGTGCTTTTATTTTGTTGGAACCTTGCAAAATTCTAATTCTGTGTTGCTGCAAATCGACGATTTCTTTTTTACTTTTGTATAAATTAAAGACAAATTGACTTACGAAGCGTTTTATTTTATTACGACGAAGTGCCATGTTAGAAAAACTAAATTACATATTTATAATCTTACCATCTGTTGCAAATCATACATCAAGTTCTAAATAATTACAACGTCTCGAGATTGCTCGCGATGTAATGCGAATTTAATGTCTATGTCGTCGAAGTTTGTAATCTATCTATTTAAAATAAGTATGTTCACACATTTGTTTTATTTACATTGTAGTAAATTTTTATACGCAAGTGAACAAACACAATGTTTAAGGTACTCACACAAACAAACGCACCCATACAAAGAGCTAGATTTTTTGATTTTGCCACGAAATTATCAGAGCTCATAATCAGGTAGCTATTCCTCGGCGAGTAGCTATTCCAAAAGTAAAAGACTAGGTGCATGTAAAATGTTCATGCACCTAGTCTATAGTCTGAGCTAGGTATACCTTGTATAAATAGGTAAGTAAAAATAATGTGACATCACATAGATAACTATAGGGACATGACAACAGCATATTATTTAATTTTCATACAATTTCTTTTACTAATGGGTGATTTTTGGAAAAACGCACGCAGGCGTAAAGTTTTCCGGATCAGCACAGTGAAATTTTGTCTGTCATTCCGACTTAGTCTGTGACGTACAGCGCCCTCTTTTGGATCGGTTTCTTCATAAGACGTCCATTACTTATTTATATTAATTTGTGGCTTAGACTAAAATTTGAAATGCAGTCAGTAGTTTTTCACCTTGATGATTCAAAGTTCACATCGTTTATTTTAGTTTATAAGACTGCAGTGAGTGGTCTAATAGATTACAGTAAGTTGACATCACTACTATGATCACAAATTCAGCGTTCCATTATGGAACTTCCATACCGACGAAGAAGCTCCATATAATCATAATCACCCTGCTCACACCGTGACGTAACTGGAGGGTGCGCTATGCGTCTTGCTTGCGTCTGCGCATAGGTTTATGACGGTGTCGTGCTCATCCACCGTGATTCCTGGACCTGACTTCAAGCGAAAGATTATTTGCTATATTTCTTCACTAAATAGTGTCATCATCTTCCTGCCCTTATCCCAATTACTTGGGGTCGGCGCACGCAACACGTTTCGTTGAACACAAAATCGTGTTGCAAAAGGATTTGGCTGAATTATACGACCGGCCGCCTACCAGACGTCAACCCTCCTTGGGAATGCTTTTGTGGTGGATTGACCGCCACCATACGGTTGGCCCTGGCTGTTTGGGTAGGGTTCATTCCTCGCCCGCCTCTTACGACCCCCACGGGAAGAGAAGGGGTGGTGCTATTCTAATCTGCCGGGACCACACGGCATTCTTCACTAAATAGTGTAAAGACTGTTATCTAAAATATGCTATCATGAATGTAGGTAATCTAAAATGCGATGCTTTGTAGGTGAAGCTCGGATGTTAAACCTTTGTTGCTTTAAATGCATGTAATGGGGTGAAAGGAAGGAGGGTTTATTAAATTCCATAATAAAGGCATCATCATTAAGTTCTTCACAACATCTTGCCTTTAAAACTTTTGATCGCAGCAATCAGTTAAATTGTTCTTCCGCCGCAAGGGTGGCCACACACCACAGTTCCTGCAAAACACCAACGTCTTCAATTGTCTTGAAGGTATCGTCGTGATTATATGAATCTGTAGGGTGTCTACAAAGCGTGATTCCCGCCGCACCTTTTTATTCACCTTTCTTCGTCACACTCGGGTAGGTTTTGGTGAATGACCGGTGAGAGTGTAAAAAGTGAATCACAGGATTCATGGTGCCTAAGCACGCGGACGGGTAACTGATTTTGACCAACTGTCAACGGTCCGATATTCATCGTATCGGTAATGTCGTTCATCCTGTTTGCAACTATAGTTTTGAGCCAGAGTTATACCTACTATAATAACGTACATTTCTTTTTATAATTTGCACATTATCTGCCTGCCTGTTTTGTCAGCTAATCTTCCTGGAAATAAAGTCATGGATGTATAATAAAATCTCATTGTACGCATAGTAAACTAAACTGGTTTCACGGTCAGGATTTCATAATAAGAGGTACACCTGCATGCAAGCCCATGGCAAGGCTAGTGATTACGATAATCTTCGTGTATATTTTTATCATAGGCGAAATGATATTTCGTACCGGCCAATCAGTGCGCAATTTCCGTAAACGCCAGCCAATTACGCGCGGGCGCCTCGGTATGCGCCAATTGAGTGTCGCCGCGCGCACCTGGCGCACGATTCTCGTGCTCACGCGCAGCTCGGTCGTAAATCCTTTTCGATAAGCGCGGTACAAAGCCTCATTACACCATTACAGACAAGATCAACGGTCATCGACGTTGCGTGGCTCACGGAGTACTTGTAATGTGCCCGAATTTATGGTGGAGAACAGAATATTGCTGGGTTGAAATAACTTGCTTGCTTACTACAGCTAATATAGTACAAAGAAAGGGAAGCTAAACATTATGTAAATCAAATGAGGCTTCCATGTAAAAATGCAGTTGTTACAAAAATCAGTTAAATTATTGGGCCATTCATTGATACTCACTGCTGTAATACAAATAATTATGACAGAATTTTAAAAAGTCAGTGCATTGTGTGTGTGGTAATAAAAATAGCTACCAATACAAACTGTCATGTTTATGTTATGACAAATACGTATGACATAAATTAATAATATTTTAGAGTCTAATTTTTTGTGGGCTTTAGCTTTATTCACATCAGTTTTTTTATGCATTTTTAATATGAAGTACTAATTGTTTTAAATGTGATGCAAAAAGAACGTGTATCAAGTCAAGCAACGCCCGGGCCTTATTTGGTAACCATCGGGTGGGATTTTATAGGGTCCTACTACATACAGAGACCATAGACAAGAGCAATAAATAAAGTGAAATATAAAGCAAATAATTTAAATTTGCACGAAATGAATGCGTTGCAGTTCAATCGAAAAAAGTGAAATATTTCTCGAAAATCCCACAAAGTGCGTTTTCATCTGAACTTGAGCTCTCATTTCAAGCTCTGTCGATAAGCGAAAGTGGCATTTGATATCGAAATGTTTGGATTTACGTGTCTTGGGGTCTAACACGTGTTTCCACGGAATCTCAGATTATACAAAACATGAAAAATTTAAAAGTCTTAGATTTTGAATGTGGGCTACCTTAGGTAACAGTACCTTAATTGTAAACATACAATAATAACAGATAAGATAATAAACACCTGCAACTTACTTCATGCTTATCTTTTCGATACAATGATTCGTAAAAAACAGATAACATCATAAATTCACCGAAGACACCGGTATTTTGAGAAAATATAATTTAGTTTGTAAATAATACTGATTAATGAAAAAACTGGCCAAAAGCGCGTTGGAAACTACATATAGGGTTTCGTAGTCATAAAATATGAAGGCCCCTGTCCAGCAGTGGACTGTTGTGGCTGTAGAAGAAGAAGAAAAATATACAAAATATATCAGTCGACTGAAACAATCTGTGTTACTTGGGGAAAGTTTTCAGTTTCATAGATAATCATCATCATCATATTCCTGCCCATAAACCAAATCGGTTGGGGTCGGTGTAACATGTCGGTAATATCACCTTGCAAAATGTTGGGTCAGCTTGGTCAACTGTTGTGAATCACACTCATGAGTAGTAGACAATTTTATTAAAATGTTTAATTGCTTTTTTTTCTGTAATTTCTTAATATAACCTAAATCTATGTCCCCCTGGGCATTATACAGTCAAACAAAGACAAAGCTGATTTACAGTTGACTACGAAACCCTAAAGAGTACTTAACAACTCAATTACAAACACAGGCAATTTACAAATAATCTTATCCGATTTCGAGTGCGGTATAAAAGAAGCAATTGGTGTAGTCCTTATCTGTTTTTAAAAGTAAGTGCTACACGACGGAAGGAAGCAAATCTCAAGATGGCGCAAATGAATGGCAAAACAGAATCAAGTTCTTTTAGTGAAAGACAATGGAAATTAATCAAAGATGTACTCAATAAACGAGGATTTGGTGATGCTAAAATAACTGAAAATAATGTGGGTGCAGCAGGAGACAACTATCAGGCCAATGTTAAACGAGTGGTAGCTGAAAAAAATGGTAAAACGTTTAAAATTGTTGCGAAAATTGCTCCAAGGATTGAACAACTACGTGCGGCTATGAACTCTCGTAATATGTTTATCAATGAACATGTAATGTACATTGAAGTACTGCCAAAGTTCACTGAACTTGAACAGGCTGCTGGAATTCCCGAAGATAAGAGGTTAAGGTATGCAGTTTGTTACGGAACGATAACAGAAGATATGGATGAATTAGTCCTTCTAGAAGATTTGAAAGAATCTGATTACACAATGCTCGACCGATTCAAGTCGCTTGAAGACAATGAAATGAAATTAATTCTTCAAAGCTTTGGTAAACTACACGCCCTTTCATATGCTTTAAAAAATCAAGAACCTGAAACTTATGCCAACTACACGAGCAAACTACTCAAGTTTGAAATACCGCCTGAAGATAATATTCAATTCTTTGGATTGATCGAAGAGCTTGCCATTTCTAAAGTACAGGGTGAGAAGCGTAAAAAATGTTTAAAAGGTACATTAACCAAAATGGTGGAGTTTGGTATAAAGTATAATGACTGGGATACTAAATCAAGATATTCCGTGATTCAACAAGGAGATCCCTGGACCAATAATATAATGTTTCATTTAAAGGTAAGTGATAAAGTTTCATGAAACATTTGCGTAAATGTGTTACCGTGATTAAACTTGTTTAAATAGACTGAAGCACAGAATAAATGCAGCATGGATGAAATGGCGACAGACCCCGCCACGACAGCATGTGACCCTAGAATGCTCCTCAAATTATGTGTGACACCTGTCGTTATGTATGGATCTGAGTGTTGGCCTATAAAAGTGATGAGAATGTTTCGATGAATGTGAGGTATGAAAAAATAAGAATGAGTGGGTAAAATAAGGAATTTCCTTTTTAGTATATAAGAGGGTATTTTAAGTGGTGCTCGTGACATAAAAGTTAAGAGGGTTGAGGAACATGTAACAAAGAAAAAGACCCGCTTTTGGCTGGTTTCATTCATGTAATAATTTGATTATTTCTAAATTACAGGATGGAAAGGCAGTGTCATGTTGTATGATCGACTACCAGTTGTCAAAAGTAAACAGCCCTGTCGTCGACTTGATGTATGCAATCCTAAACTGCACCAATCACGAGGCCAGAAAACTGCACTTCAATGACTGGATAGACTACTATTACTCAGAGTTGGCAAAGTATCTTTACGAATTCGACCTTAAAGCCGATTATGTCTATCCAAGGGACCAACTTGATGCTGACCTTAAGAGGCACGGAAAGATGTCATTAGCTGGTGCTACTATACTAGCATTCTTTTTGTGTAGAGAATCGGCAGAGGCTGAAAAGATGAAAGCTAAAACAGAAGAATTTTACAAAGCTGACGCAAAACAACAAGAAGAAATGTTTGATTTTGAAAGTTATGCAGCAATGGGTGAAAAAACTGAAGCAATTTTCAAGGCAAGGCTTGAAGACTGCGTGGATACTTGCCTTGAATTTGGTTTGATATAATAACATCATAAAATAAGTTTATTACATTGTTATATTTATATAAAAAAAGGAAACAAATACACAACATAAAATAAATGTTGGTTGGCTGAAATGCTGCAAATATACTGGGTTATTTTTTAGTCAGTGCGCAAACTTTGCCGGGTATTTCTACTCGTGATACTGAACAACTTTTACTACGGGACCACCTGCGAATTCGCAAAAAAAAAATTTGGATGTTCCATACAAAATTTCATACCTACTCGGCAAAAATGTATGGAGCCTCCAAAAATTTTTTTTAGATTTCGCAGGTGGCCCCATAGTAAAAGTTGTTCAGAATCACGAGTAGAAATATCCTGCAAAGTTTGCGCACTGACTAAAAAATAACCCTGTATAATATTCAGTTCTTTTATTTCATTTAGACACCCTGTTTTCACTACTGTAAAATACAGGGTGTTGATTTAAATGCGTGCCATAGCTTCAGGGTAGGTTTAGTATCGATAAAGGATACCGTAAAAATATTGAAAATGTCCCAGTCACTTTTTTTTTTACATGGCTGACAATTGATTCAAATATCTATATCACAGCCGAAATTCGTTCAATCTCAAAGTTGTTTAGACGAAAGTACTAGTATAAGCACTCTCTAAACAACAACAACGTCATTTTTTTAAATCTTGAATACCAAATTTTTCAAACACATCTCGTGTTAAGTATACAGGGAGTAACGGAAAGGGTATAACAAGCCGAAAGGAGGTCAAAGTACTCATGAAACTGAACAACTTTCTCCATGGAACATGGGGCGAAATATGAAAAAAAATTTGGACCTCCCATACAAAATCGCCGATCAGCTATTTGATTTACTATGGGAGGTCCAATTTTTTTTTCATATTTCGACCCATGTTCCATGGGGAAAGTTGTTCAGTTTCATGAGTACCTTGACCTCCTTTCGGCTTGTTATACCCTTTCCGTTACTCCCGGTATAATTTTGGAAAACTTGCAAAATTTTCCACCGCAGGCAGGATTTGAACCTGCGATCTTCGGCATCTGTACTGCCGACGCCACTACCAACTGGGCTACCGCTTTATTATGTAGGTTTATTTTGTAGGGAAAGATCGTGCCACAGTACCCTAATTTAAAGAGGCGTCTCTACAGTTAAATTAATGAATCAATTTTTAATATTTAAAGATACTGGACGTAGGTGCCCTCAAAGGCTATTTAAATCGAGTACTTAGTGATTAGAATAATCGTCGATAGATGGTTGATCCACTTGCACAATAAATCCGTTAGGTATTCAGCTTCACGAATAAGGAAAATTCTCAATTACTGCTGCGTAGGGACGTAGAGTAGAAACCTGAGTTACAAACCGTTTAGATAAAGTAAAACGAATCCCAAATACAACTAAAAGAAATGACGTTTGGCAGTTGTCAAATGAATTTTAGATCACAGACTACACTACTACTAGAACGCTAGTTTTTTTGTACTCAACCTCGCCATTGCCTCGCCTCGCGTGCGTGCACAGGCCTATTTTATCACGCGCTATTGTTTTGTGGTCGTGCGATACGATAGTCGGATTTATCTCGCTATCCGACGCAAAGGAAAAGGACTTCTAAATGTCGCGCGACAAAAAAGTCGCCTATACGCGCATAGTATTACGTAGCTAGTTAAACATGGGTTATTTTGTTACTTGTATCGAAGATTATACTATTTACTTAGTACATTTTTAACAGCTGTCAAAAAAGACCTCAATAAGAAGTACGGACCTACCTTACTGATTATAATAAAGTAAGATAAAAAACACCTGATCATGTTTCATGCTTTTATCTATCCGATATTCGTGAAAACTAGATATTAAGTAGATATTATCATTAATTCAACGAAAATAGTGGAATTATGAGAAAACAATAATGTTGTTTGTAAATATTACTAGATAACTCCAAAATCTGCCAAGAGCGTGTCGGAAATATGTGAATATAGGGTTTTGTATTAAATAAAATATTGAACGCCACTGTTTCATCTTACCCCTGGCAGCTATAAGTGACCCCTCGACTAATACAATCGACTCTGTGGCTGTTACAATATACTCCGCGGCTATTGCAACTTACCCTGTGGCAGTTACAACTGATTTCATGGCTGTTAAAACTTACCCCGTTAGGTACCTTAAAATAATTGACTACGAAACCCTAAAAATTTGCAACATACACGACTCAATCTAAATCTGATTTCGGTTGAGGTATAAAAGAAACTATAAAGTATATTCCATATCTGTTTATAAAATTAAGTCCTACACGACGGACGGAAGGAAGTCTCAAAATGGCGCAAACGAACGGTAAAATAGAATCAAGTGCTTTTAGTGAAAGACAATGGAAATTAATCAAAGATGTACTCAATAAACGAGGATTTGGTGATGCTAAAATAACTGAAAGTAATGTGGGTGCAGCAGGAGATAACTATCAGGCCAATGTAAAACGAGTGGTAGCTGAAAAAAAAGGTGAAACGTTTAAAATTGTTGCGAAAATTGCACCAAGGATTGAACAACTACGTGCGGTAATGAATTCTCGTAAAATGTTTATCAATGAACATGTTATGTACACTGAAGTACTACCAAAGTTCACGGAACTTGAACAGGCTGCTGGGATTCCAGAAGATAACAGATTAAGGTATGCAGTTTGTTACGGAACGATAACAGAAGAAATGGATGAACTGGTACTGCTAGAAGATTTGAAAGAATCTGATCACACAATGCTCGACCGATTCAAATCGCTTCAAGACGGTGAAATGAAATTAATTCTTCAAAGCTTTGCTAAACTACACGCCCTCTCATATGCTTTGAAAAATCAAGAACCTGAAACTTTTGCCAACTACGCAAGCAAGCTTTTGCAGTTTGAAGTGCCGCCGCAGGAGACTACAGAATTTTTTGAAGCAATCGAAGCTATTGCGATTTCCAAAGTAGAGGGAGAAAAACGTAAAAAGTGTTTAAAAGATACAGTAAGCAGACAAGTGGAGTTTGTTTCAAAATACAGTGACTGGAATAAGAACTCAAGATATTCCGTCATTCAACAAGGAGATTCCTGGACCAATAACATAATGTTCCATCTAAAGGTAAGAAGTCATACTTTGATTACTATCGTTCAACGGACGCATAAGAGAAAGGAGATAAAGTTTAGATAGATTGTAAAAAAGACGATATGGACAAAACGTCTGCCAAGTGTAAGTCAGACTCGCTCACCATTGTGTATAAAATTGGCTCAAAAATAAAGCTTGTTGTACGGAAGCCCTATTATATTCTATTTTTAATATTTGCAGTTTATGTCATGTAATACAGCCTTCAAAACAAATTATATTTCTTTAGCATGTTTTTTTTTCATTCTTTTTGTTTTAATTTTGTGCCATATTAGTCATTGTAGTAAACATGTTCTGAAAATTTCAACGATCTTACGTTTTATGAGATACAGCCTGCAAGCCCTCTATAAAATCGAGCAAAGAAACAGGTTTTCTGATCCAAATTCAGAAATAGGAACAAAAAAATACAAATATTTTTTCTGGACCCCTACAACCAAAATCATAGGACCTACCACAATACCTATAGGTATATTTATAGAAATATTCTGACGTACTCAATCATTTTATTGTTTCTTATCACAGGACGGAAAGGCGGTGTCATGTTGTATGATCGACTACCAATTGTCAAAACTCAGCAACCCGGCCGAGGACTTGATGTATTCAATCATGAACTGTACCAATCACGAGACGAGAAAACAGCACTTCAGTGACTGGATAGACTATTATTACTCAGAGTTGGCAGAGTATCTTTACGAATTCAACCTTAAAGCCGATTACGTCTATCCTAGGGACCAACTTGATGCTGATTTAAAGAGGCATGGGAAGTTGTCATTAGCATCATCTACTGTGCTGGCATTTTTCCTGTCTAAAGATTCAGAAGAAGCTGAACAGATGAAGGCTCAAATGGAGGAATACTACTTAGCGGATGCAGAAAAACAAGCTGAACTAAAAGAAGCAAATGATGTTGAGAGTTTTGCGGCAATGAGTGAAAAAACTTCATTAATTTTCAAGGCTAGGATTGAAGGCTGCATTGATACTTGTCTTGAATTTGGTTTAATATAATATCATCATAAGATAGGTTAAGTACACACTGTTTCATAAAAGAATAAAATAACTAATGGCACTTCATGCTCTTAAAATAATTGTTTTTTTGGTCACCCTGCTTTCACTAACGCGAGATATTTTGTGTCCTCATGTCATACTCGTAAATTCTATACCTATTCAAAATATCAACACCCAGAAACATATACAATGCCTACTACAGTCTTTTACTGGTCAAAGTATCGTCCACATAGAATTCCACGCTCATTGTCGACCGTCTGCCGCAGGACCGTTCCGGAAGCGAGGATTACTGGCGTTAATAAGGAAGCTTTTACTAGCCACCATTTTCACTGTCTGATATGCATCTATTGACGACTTCTGTATTTGAAATATTAGTTCACATCTTGCAACACACTTCTATTCCTGTTCAAAACATCGTCTACATAAAGATTCCACGCTAATTGTCCGCCGTCCGCCGCAGGATAATGCCGGAAGCGAGAATCACTGGCGCTAATAAGGAAGCTGTTACCGCCATAAATTGCAATGTCTGATTTGCATCTATTGACGTTTTTTTATATTTGAAATATTAGGTCACATCTTGCAACAAACTTCTATTCCTGGTCAAAGCATCGTCTACATAAGATTCCACGCTCATTGTCCGCCGTCCGCCGCAGGACAGTGCCGGAAGCGAGGATTACTGGCGTTAATGAGGAAGCTGTTACTGCCCGCCGTGTTTCCTGTGTTTACTCACTCACTGTGCATCTTTTGCACTTGCACTTGTATTTCACCTAATGTTAGTTTGTGCAAATAAAATTGATTTAATTGGTGATTGAATCAATACATGTCAAAACATGGCCTTCAAAATGAGAACTGGAATTGCTTCACTACTTTTGGAAATTACCTAAAAAACCTGAATAGGTAGGTACTTGAAATAACCAGTAGCGTACAACTCTTTACACACCTTCCTCAAAACTCACCCTCTACACCTGCCACATTATCATACACACAGATCCTACTCGAGAAAAAAATAATAGACGCAACCGTCATCCACGGTCCGCGGTGCAGAACCGTAAGGCGTCGTCGGCACTGACCCGTTGCAGTGGGAACTTCTTGACCTTAATCAGAGACACCTGTTTCGAGGGTCCCGTCATCATGGGAAGTACATTCAACGTGCATATTTAATAGCCGCGTAATTACTATGATATCCTTGCGAGGAGCTGCAAGACAAGAGAATGAAGAAGGGAACTATAAATAATTTCTGACTCGGATTGTTGTCAGTTGTCATATATGGGAAGTTAGTTGCTACATTCTTATTAAGAGTTGGGTAAGTTGAAAGAGAGACCATCCATAGCTACTCTGGAAACTGAAAACTATACAGCCAAACCGCAGTCCGCAATCACAAATGTTAAGGACCAAGCGTCAAAGTAAACAACCCTTTGTATCCCGCCAAATTTGCGCGCCAAACGGCAAACATCTGTGAATGGAGCGTCCGACAATGGCTTCATTCACGTCGCACCTGTGCAGGGCATTCCCCATCGTAGCATTCCCCGGCTTCCCCACACCACGTGGCAACATATGTACTCTCACCTGGTAATCTCGCCCCTACTTACCCCGGGGTCGCTCCGGGGTGACTCGCGCACATGTCAGGCGGCTGCGACGGACAGATGCTAAAATACGTTGGTGCTGACATCGATTTTTATTGTTGCTCTAATGAAATGACTTTTGGCGACGAAAGCTGTCGTAAAACATGCACGTGTGCTGAAGAAAGTTCCATCTGGCAATGCTCTTCATTTCTGGTTCCTTCCTAGCTAACGATAATAAATAAGGAAAGGACAAGGAAATGATAAACATGGAGAAGGTTGGCGTAAAAACACGGAAGACGTATACCTAGCTACGTACATAAATATACTTGCTAGTTTACTTTATTAAGTTGTTTTATAACTTAATAATAGCTATTACACAGCTATACAGCATACCACAAACCAATAACATACTTCCTTTACTCAATAAACACGATCCGCCCACCAGCGATCTCTTGCTTCTAGGTACGTAAATAAGAGTACCTACTCGTAGATAGGTTCTAGGTAGGTATATCTATAAAACTTGCGTTGTCACGTGTATTGACATTACTTAGTCATAATATTGTCATAAGTAGTTTAGATTGCGCGGTATTGATATGATAACGAGCGTCTAAAAAAGCCAATGCCGATGATGCAACCACTTGAAGCCGTTTGATGAGTTTTGAAGCCGAAATCTCCACTTAATGATCATACAGGAGGATGTCATATCCCACAGCGTGTCCCTAAAGGTTCTGAATTCAGGTAGGACCAGCTTTTGATTCCCAATATGACCCTAGTAGCTGCCTGTATGTGAGTTCTTGAAAAGATGTTATGCATCAAAGTAATAACCAGAAGGTTCACTCGGCCCTATTTCGGATTTTCGTGATTGGCACTTGTTGGGTTGCTACTGTCAAAAAATTCAAAGTATAAAAACGTCAAAACAGCAAAATCTGACAAAGAACGTCGTATAATTCTGAGCCAATTTTAGCCCCAAACTCCACAGAGAGGACAAGGAAAGGACATAGGACGTAGGGCATGACGCTTGACGTTTGACATCGCGACGTTTCCATACAAAATGTACGAAAAAGTATTGACAAAGGCACACACAAGCGTCGCCAAAGCGTCGCCAAAGCGTCGCATCTATGACAGCTAGCGTCAAAAACTAAGAAGAATATTTGACGATCACTTGTCTGTCAACTGTCATTCTTACGTCCTATGCCCTCGTCTTTTTGGTGGAGTTTGCGCCTAACATTCGTGTCAACCACCTTCTTATTTACCCTGACTTCCCCTAAGATTCCGGATTTTTCCAGTTTTCGTCAGTAAGCGTCAAAACCGACGCGCGCCGTTTTCCTAATTTGTGGTTATAATCACAATCAATAACATTTCAATACTTTGTTAGTACAGATCGAATCGATCGTTTGTAAAGTTTTTATTCCCCAATGCCCTATAGGTACCGCGAACACCAGTTGACCTCCGCAGCTGTCAAACAGCGCGCATTGACATCTGCGCAGGCGCAGTTGTTCGATCTGCATTGTTTGTTGCGCAGTCGACAAATGTTGTTATTATTACACCTATTAATAATCACGGGAACCAATCTCGCGCATATGCCCCTGTCTGTCGGTTCTGATTATGCGAAATGTATCGATAAAGTGGCGTCAGTTCCGAATAATTGTTTGTTTTAGTGTAAAATATCTAATCGAGCGTAAGTACCTAATCAATACACCTGTTTGCCTTAATCTAATAAAAAATAATCTTTTTAATGACTCATCAATATTTTAAAGACCTAATTCGAAATTGTCCAGCTGGTACCTACAGCAACGCTCGCAGGAAATTCGGACAATCAAGTAGTTCGGCCTGCAATGTTCTAATCAGACTTGGAACAAAGTCACAAAGTGATAAATAGCAACATTGTGAATGACCCACCGAGAATCGAATCCGGAACCATCTGCGTCGCAGCAGTCGCACTACCACTGCGCCGCATAGGCCATCTTACCACAGCTCTTATCAGGGAACCTTTATGTGACACTTGTGTTAGTCACATATAGGTTCCCATGGTCTCATTTCTGAACGAAAGGGTTCGGAGGATATCCGCACTAAGGTTGATGGAACCCATTGACTTTACCAAATCCAATACCTTACCCAACAGTGCGCCCGCCACTACAATATTTTACGCCCAAATAAAAATTGCATCCTAGTTACTAAAGGTACACCACAGCTCGTGAAGTTATAAAAGACCTCCACGCACTCCAAAAGCCTGATTGGAAGCAAACTGCGCAGAACAGGGAAGTGTGGCGTGCAGTTGTATCGGAGGCCAAGATCCACTTCGGATCGCTGAGCCAGCGTAGTAAGTAAGTAAGTTATGCACCTGTGTTGGTCACATTGTGAAAAAAATGTGCGATAGGTTTTGCACTACTAAAAATGCTTTTAAAGATACCCCACTTGTATTTTATTGGTTACGATTGAAAGATTTAGGGAAATGTATTTATTATGATCGAAAGTGGTGTTCATATACTAAGTAATATGCTAGATTTGCTAGCTCTTAGAGTAGTCTGGTAATATTTGTAGGTTAATTATTTCAAAATGGCGTCGGCGTCTACACTGGCTCAAATTTAAGTGGTACACAGTGACTCTAACACGTACTACTGGCTCATCTCTCTATTCTTGAAACATTGACAGACAATTGTAAAATATTTCTTATGGCAATAGTAATCATATGAAAAGGTTACTTTGACAAATATAATTGATTAAAATGCATAGTTTCAATAAATATTCTACTTGCACGACAGGGTTACCAAGTCCATATAAACTGTTAGAGTCATTGTGCACCACGGGGGTTGAGCCAGTGTAGACAGGTACTAGTACACAGTGACTCACATTTTTTTTTCTAGAAAAAGACGTCTGGTGACTTAAGTGTCGTGTTATTGCAAAAAATGATAATGCGAAACGAAAGAGTAATAATCAATGCATCCCAGATATGAATTTCAGTTTGATACTTCAATGTTTTCTATAAAATTTTATTGATTGAAGAAATCCGAGTCACTGTAGCCTACCTGACCCTACAGCTCATGCACCTGTGTTGGTCACATAGGTTCCCATGGCCTCGTTTCTGGGCGAATGGGTTCGGAGGATATCCGCACTGAGGTTGATGGATTCCTTCCCAAATCAACAATTCAATACCTTACCGAACAGTGGGCCCGCCACTACAATATTTTGCGCCCAAATATAACTTGCATCCTAGTTACTAGATATACCACAGCTCGCGAAGTTATAAAAGACCTCCACGCACTCCAAAAGCTTGATTGGAGGCAAACTGCGCAGAACAGGGAAGAGTGGCGAGCAGTTGTACCGTTTATCGGAGGCCAAGATCCACTTCGGGTCGCTTAGCCAGCGTAGTAATTAGTAAGTAAGTATAAGTAAATACAGCTCATGCACCTGTGTCTCGGGTACACAGGTTCCCATGGCCCCGTTTCTGGACGAGTGGGTTCGGAGGATATCCGCACTGAGGTTGATGGAACCCATTGACTTTCCCAAAACAAACATTCAATACCATACCCAACAGTGCGCCCGCCACTTACAATAATTTGCTCCCAAATAACACTTGCATCCTAGTAAGGAAAGATACACCACATCTCATGCACCTGTGTTGGTCACATAGGTTCCCATGGCCTCATTTCTGGACGAGTGGGTTTAAAGGATATCCGCACTGAGGTTGATGGAACCCATTGACTTTCCCCGATCACACTGTTCATGCACCTAATAGACCGTGTAATCGACCGTTCGATAAATCTACGGTAAGTAGTGAAATGAGAGACCATTTCCGTAGTTCTCAGTTTGTGGTATTTGGTTGGTTGATTTATGGCAGTGCATTAGGAGTCCAATTTTTTTAACCTCTCCTGAAATATTTCTTAAATGTAGAAAAGTTTCATGATTTGAATGTACTGGAAAGCACTCTATCAGTTTTCGGAGAGCTCTCCTTTACTCCTCTCCGTATAACACACATTTTTCCATAAGCACTACATAAAGCGTCACATCAAAACGTACGTAATAAATTAGTTTGTTATTAACTTATCTTTGACGCGAAGTGCTTTTACCATTAGCCTTAATGCGTAATATAGGTAGAAACCTATCTGTAAAACGGTAAATAAATTAGCTTTACTCAAATCAAACAAGACACCGTATCCCAATTTAACGCGCTACATGAAGGCGAATCGTTTTGATACAAGTAAACATTCATTTACTACTGACTGATTCGTGACTATGTTTATAATGCTGTTTAGCTGCGCAGGCGCCTGACAGCGTAATGTATTTTCAGTGTAAACACATTGGGAAAATTGACTTTGCTGTGGATACGCCGTGTGGGGTAACTGTTTGGGATATAAGTAACTAACTAAAGTAATGGACAACGTAACAAAAATAATATTTCTAAGTTGTGTGTCGGTTGACATCCTACATATTGACTCTACATCATCAAGGTTTAATCTTGGACATAGGCCTTTACTCTTTTTTTCTACTCCCATCGAATTTATGCCCGTCTTAATCAGTCGTGATCTCCATCAAATGTTATTAATAGGTACACACTGAGAAAGAGTTCTAGATTTTTTTCTGTAACAAAACGACGTAAATTTTTTCAAGCGGATATTTATTTTTTCACGGCTTTTGTAGAGATGGCTGTTCGCTAATAAGATACAGCCAACTCTAGTTGAGTTCATACAGGATTACATCTTTCCTTGCGGCATTGCGTCTTGCCATCATTACTGATTATTGGAAACGGTGAGCTGTTTACGACTTGGTTTATTTCCGTCAGGTGTAAAAATGTAAATGTGACTCATACAACGATAAAAGCAATGAATTTTAATATTTCAGATTTTAATGTTGTTTCTTTAACATACGTACCTACATGAACTGATAATATCATCTCTATTTAGAACTGGCTGATAAGATAACCACTACTTAAAACATAATTATTTTTAAAGTTAATCTGATAATCGTCATACCAGTGACTTTGTTGATGACTTTTTTAGTGAGTGATTAATTTAATGATTATTGATACCAAAGTGGTTCTCGTAGGTAATCTCTGTGTATATTTGCACTAGTAAGTACGTATGTAGGTATATCAAATTTTGATACGATGCTCACGCGCCTCCATAGCTCAGGGGTTAGAGCGCTGGTCTAGTAAACCAGAGGTCGAGAGTTCAAATCTCTCTGGAGGCACTTTTATGTTGCAGTAAAATAAAATTTTGTATAGGTAATTGCCGTTAGCACTTTATCTCTTTTTATAAGAACACGGCTTAGATTATTGATTTTATCTAGGGAGCACGGGTTCAATATTAAAATCTAATTTAAAACGACATCTTAACGAATGTAGTGATGAAATTAATTAGATCAGTTAAATAATTATATTTTTAGTTCGAACCATAAGGAAGCTATTATAATAAAATGTATTTCGCTTGTACCGTTTCCTTAATTTTACGGTAGCATTTTGAATTTTTGAATTCCTCTCACTAGACTAGATAGATCTAACTCGTTATAATCCAGTAACTTTGTACATTATAGTATGCGTCAAATCCGGTAGTTCTGATTTTTTGCGGACTTGTTTATGATGTTGGCCTAATGAATTGTCCAAGTTTTTGACCTCGAGCGCCGAACGCAACTTTGTCAAAAATCGTAAAAGCTGCGAAATAATCGTTTTATTTTTTAATTTTGGCGATTTTAACCCTAAAGGACTAGTTTTTGAAAAACTTTCTTAAACGATTTTAATGTATACTAAATTTGCTACAAAATGATACTAAAATTGTCTCCGTAGACCCAATAGTTTCTGAGATTAAGCCTTCCAAAGTTTATCATATTTTTTCGAATTTCGCATTTTTTGCGATTCTGTCGTTTTGAATGAATTTTGACCCTGATTATACTATCGAAGCCCTGTACTTTTGTTATAAAAGAAAATGAGAAGTGTGAACGATGATGTTTAAGCTAAGCTACGAACAATGAAGTAAAAAAGATAGGTAGAACAAAAGTTTATAAGTTTATTTGATAGGAAATTGAGTAATATTCAAAATAAAAAAAAATTAATTTAGCCTTCTTGGAAGGTCCCGGTTGAGGTTCGTCCGTGTCTGGATCGACGTATTGGGATGGCATATACCCCTCAGGGGATGGTGATGAAAAGTCGACGTCATGTGCCCACAAGTCATCCTCTATTTCGACATTGGACAGATCGTCGCCTTCTGGGATATCTACTCTACTACTGCAACATCAGGTATATTGTCACAGCTGCACGCGTTCCCAGAACCCTTCGTGCAACCGCAAGAAATCATACGCAAGAGGTGTTGTGGGGCTGCATCTCTGGTCATAATTTTTGGCTTGAGGCCTTGTGACGTAGATGTCCATCCCCAGGAGAGAGGGTTCAGTGTGACTCCCAACCAAGCCTGTACCTGTAAAAAGATTGTACATGAGAATAGAAAATGATGAATGACATGTAATGTGTATTACTGATGCAAGGACAAATTTTTACCTGATAGTTTGTCCGCAAGGAGAGAAATCAAGCAGAGTCTCGTGTAGGAAGTAGCCTGGCTAGATTGAAGCTGGTTTTCGTCGCAGCCCTGGCGAAAAGTTGGTACCGCAGCTCGTCAAAGTTATGGGTGTTGGGGTTGCCTCCGTATAAAGCAATTATGACTCGCCCTCCTGCTGCTACCAACTCGTCAGGTGTACAGTTGGTGTCGAGAAAAACCGCAGCTTGCTTTTCAACGTCCGGATTTTTTCGACTATGGACATCATTTGCTTCTTCCCTAAGCTAAAGAAGCAGGATGTCGAGTCACAACCACTAAAGGCATGGATGAGGAGGGAAAGCTCTGGTTTCAAAGCAGATTTTGAAGAAGTGATGCTGAAGTACATGATATCTGATGCTTTGCCTCTTTCACGTTTATTGTAAAAAAAATCACGTTGGTTTGAGATCGCAGTAAGGATGATCAACAAGTCAATGTCCTCACCAACGAACGACTACAACTCTATTATAAGTAGAGGCAGCAGTTACGGCTGTAGTGATGATGAGCCTATCAGCATCTTCCTCTGCGTGGAGTACTTGAATGGTAGGTTAAAATCGTGCTACAGGTGGGTCGCATTCGGGACTTCACAGTACTCTAAACACTCTGTCGGAGGTAATAGGAACTTCATCCCGCGAGAGTTGTTCGAGTGACGTCTAAATTATTGCAAAAATTGCGAAGTTCGAAATATTTAAGAACTTTGAAAGGCTTAATCTCGGAAACTATTGGGTCTACAGAGACAATTATAGTATCATATTGTAGCAAATTTTGTCTTCTTTAAACACATAATAAAAAAAAATCAAAACTAATCCTTTAGGGTTATAATCGCCAAAATTTGAAAAAGAACCGATTATTTCGCAGATTTTACGATTTTTGACTAAGTTGCGTTCGGCGCTCGAGGTCAAAAACTTGGATTATTCATTAGGCTAACGTCATAAATAAGTCTACAAAAAATCAGAACTACCGGATTTGACGCATACTACTCCATACATTCAGGCGACAAAGTTACTGGGCTATTATAAGTATATCAACTTTATACTGGTTTAACTTAGTATTTGCCTCAAAATCCAGTATAAGTATAAGTTGGGTTATATACTTACGGGGTGTTAGGGACGGTGTAACGAAAACTTTGCAGGCGTGCTCAGACCATGAAACTGAACAACTTTTACTATGGAGCCAATGGTGGGAAACGAAAAAAAATTCCGACATCCCATACAAAGTCAGTCAGCTGATCGTGAATTTTGTATGGGAGGTCAGAATTTTTTTTCGTTTCCCTCTATTGGCTCCATAGTAAAAGTTGTTCAGTTTGATGGTCTGATCATGCCTGCAAAGTTTTCGGTACACCGTCCCTAACACCTTGTTAGGCGGATATGCATAAAAAACATTTTATACGAAATATGTTATTAAAGATTCGGGAAACAATTACCACTTAGTAAAACAAGTAAAAGACAACGTAAAAGGTTGTATCGTAGAACAAAAAGGTTTTATTTTAACATTCTTCCATACACCTGCCCGCGTTCCCACGTTCTTGTTTAATACCTACGTCGATCATAATCATGGGAACGCCTTATATTTTTCTACGACGAATGTAAACTTTTGATTCAACGATTGAAGCATGCCATACTTTCTTTTATTTACACGTTTGCCGTGCTATGAATGGACAATGGATTTATTATGTATTCCACATAGGACAGCGTTGACAAGTTGCTGATTGAAAATAAACTGAGCGGGTAACTATAGCACTAAATACAGAATTTATAGAAAGACAGGTCGCCTCCTTTTTCCGATCATTTATACCTACACTCTAAGTTTGCTATCTGTCTGAATTTTTGGGATGAGGCAACTGGACTAACATACTTAGGTACATTATTATGTCACATTTACACTAATAACACACTACAAAAATATTTGCATTTACGAGTCGTCATTTTGCTGTCTGCCCGAACACTGTAAACACTCAACTACCTACTAGCCGGTTTGAGACGGTTTCGCGTGTAGGTAAACGACGGCGTGTAGATGTCTGTGTAAGTAGCTATAGTGACGTTTCCTGCCGACTCTCTGTATTTGGTACCCGTCAATACTTACTTTGTGGCTATAGTTAGTATTCTTAGGTATAGTCGTGTAAACTTATCTTGGAATTTAATCATAAAAAGACGGGTCCTAGGTGCCTGAAGCGCGTCTAATGATTTACAAATAGCTAATTTTCATACGGCGGATAAGGATCTACAATAAATTAGCAAGACCGGACGTACAGACAGCAATAAGGTTGGGTACAGACCACAGAACAGTGAACTACAGACTAGTTAGCTTTTCATTCGAATGACCTCTTTTCTTTTTTGTAAGCGACCTTAGAATGCGAAGTAACAAAAAAATAAAAGTGTTAAAAATAAAACATTGAAGACTAGACTGTATTTCAGCGAGACGTTCATTGACTTACGCTATAAAGAAGAAAAGCTCCGATCCTTGCGCGGTCTGCGGTGTCACCAGTCGATGCGGTAGGATGCGCATCGCAGAAGCTGGTAGGGATTTTCCGAGGCTCTGCGTTTCCATAAGTCGCAATCGCAAACACTATAAAGTATTCAAATTAGGGTCTAGTTTAGTAAGACGTTCGTTAAAGTAAATCTCCAATTCTTGCGCAGTCTGCGGTGCCACCAGTCAGTGCGCTAGGATGCGCATCGCAGAAGCTGGTAGAGATTTCCCGAGACTCTTCGGACACCTGTCCGCGTTCCCACACGTCGCAAGCACAATAAATGCGTTCAAACTAGGGCCTAGTTCAGCGAAACGTTCAATGCCTCATTGATTAATGCTATAAAGAAGTAAAGCTCTGATCCTTGCGTGGTCTGCGGTGTCACCAGACAATGCGCTAGGATGCGCATCGCAGAAGCTGGTAGAGATTTCCCGAGGCTCTTCGAACACCTGTCCGCGTTCCCACACGTCGCGAGCACAATAAATGCGTTCAAACTAGGGCCTAGTTCAGCGAAACGTTCGATGACTAATGCTATAAAGAAGAAAAGCTCCGACCCTTGCGTGGTCTGCCGTGTCACCAGTCAGTGTGCTAGGATGCGCATCGCAGAAGCTGGTAGAGATTTCCCGAGGCTCTTCGAACACCTGTCCGCGTTCCCACACGTCGCAAGCACAATAAATGCGTTTTTTATTCATTCGCCACAGCTTTCCTCGACGCAGGATGCTGCTAATATTAGACGTGTTAACGAGCGCAGGATTCGCTTTATGGTAGTGTGGTAAATATCTAACTAACTCTTTCGCAGCGGTTTCGCCTGCTGCGTAATTTTCAATCAATATTAGCCGGAGTAAATATGAACTTACAGTTAAAAGATTACAAAAATTACAGCGTGATCGATCTGTTTATGTTCGACCTAGGAAACCTGGGAAATTTATATTTTTCAAAAAGTTTTTCTGGGCTCACTCCAAGCCGCTGTATGTAGCTCAGTTGGTAGAGGGGTCGCCAGTACAGATGGCGAAGGTCGCTGGCTCAAATCCAGCCTGCGGTGGAAAATTAGGCTAGATTTCCAAAATTTGTATACCTAATACGGGGAGTGTTTTAAATATGGGTATTTAAATGTAGGACCACCGGTTCTGGCTATGCGTTAATAGTCGCCATGCGTTAATAGTGGTCAGTCAGTCAGACAGACCCATTTTTATGCATGGTTAGGGACAGACGATAGGTTGGTACTCAATTCGCGCATAGTTATAGCCGCTGTGATTATTTATCGATTCTCCAATAGATAGAAAGAGTAGCTTGGGTATCCGTTTTCTGCAATAAAATAAGTAATCTATGGCATCCTGCTGTAAAGGTGCTCCCAGATCAAGTTTCCCATCTCTTCGTATTGATTTTAATGAATTGACTAGCCAGACAAGGCAAACGATAGTAAATAATCTTATCCGATTTCGATTGTGGTATTAAAGAAGCTATGAGTGTAGTCCATGTTATCTGTATATAAAAGTAAGTCCTACACGACGGACGAAAGGAAGTCTCAAGATGGCGCAAATGAACGGCAAAACAGAAGCAAGTGCTTTTAGTGAAAGACAGTGGAAATTAATCAAAGATGTAATCAATAAACGAGGATTTGGTGATGCTAAAATAACTGAACATAATGTGGGTGTAGCAGGAGACAACTATCAGGCCGATGTAAAACGAGTGGTAGCTGAAAAAAAAGGTGAAACGTTTAAAATTGTTGCGAAAATTGCACCAAGGATTGAACAACTACGCGCGGCTATGAACTCTCGTAAAATGTTTATCATTGAACATGTAATGTACACTGAAGTACTGCCAAAGTTCACTGAACTTGAACAGGCTGCTGGGATTCCAGAAGATAACAGATTAAGGTATGCAGCTTGTTACGGAACAATAACAGAAGAAATGGATGAACTGGTACTGCTAGAAGATTTGAAAGAATCTGATCACACAATGCTCGACCGATTCAAATCTCTTCAAGACGGTGAAATGAAATTAATTCTTCAAAGCTTTGCTAAACTACACGCTCTTTCATATGTTTTGAAGAATCAAGAACCTGAAACTTTTGCCAACTACGCAAGCAAGCTTTTGCAGTTTGAAGAACCACCAAAAGAGACTTCAGAATTCCTTGAAGCAATCGAAGCGATTGCGATTTCCAAAGTACAGGGTGAGAAACGTAAAAAATGTTTAAAAGATACAGTAAGCAAACAAGTGGAATTTATTTTAAAATACAGTGACTGGAACAAGAACTCAAGATATTCCGTCATTCAACAAGGAGATTCCTGGACCAATAATATAATGTTTCAACTAAAGGTAAGTCATACTTTGATTACAAACGTTCAACGGACGCATAAGAGAAAGGAGTTTTTTTATGATGAGGGGAACAAAAAAATATATTCTCTGAAAGATATTTCAATATTCAATACCTACCTATTTTTAGAAGTAGAATAATATAAGTATATTTTTAGAAATATTATGACGTACTCAATTATTTTATTGTTTCTTATTACAGGACGGAAAGGCGGTGTCATGTTGTATGATCGACTACCAAATGTCAAGACTCAGCAACCCCGCCGATGACTTGATGCATTCAATCATGAACTGCACCAATCACGAGACCAGAAAACAGCACTTCAGCGATTGGATAGACCACTATTATTCAGAGTTGGGAAAGTATCTTTACGAATTCAACCTTAAAGCCGATTACGTCTATCCTCGGGACCAACTTGAGGCTGATTTGAAGAGGCATGGGAAGCTGGCATTAGCTTCATCTACTGTGCTATCATTTTATCTGTCTAAAGACTCAGAAGAAGCTAAACAGATGAAGGCTCAAATAGAGGAATATTACTTAGCGGATGCAGAAAAACAAGCAGAACTAAGAGAATTAAATGATATTCAGAGTTTTGTGGCAATGAGTGAAAAAACTTCATTAATTTTTAGGGCTAGGATTGAAGGCTGCATTGATACTTGTCTTGAATTTGGTTTAATATAATAACATTCTAAGTTAGGTTTAATACATACTGCTTCTTAAAATGTTATACTTCACTCCTTGTAATATAGTGGCTTATTCAAGAGAAGAACAATTGCTGAATCTATGCCTATTCAAATCTTTACATGAAACGTCACAATATAAAATAAATCATCTATTTTGCAAGTCGCTCCGCCCTCGAAAATTCAACGAAAATCTATCAAAAAAATAGCGAGCACGTGCCACTTCAAAAGTGAATTTTTCATTTCTTTGTTAAGTTTTTAAAAGTATGTAGTCCCACTACTCTGAGTAACTTACAACTTTCGATTATTTTACGTTTTCTACCTTTACTTTAAGCCTGTCGGTATAACATTGGAAATGTACGAATCTACGAACATCTATGTGCGTAGATATATAAAGAAGCAATCATGTTCGCACAAGTTTGATTGGAGAGGCAATCATGTGTGTGCGCGGTGCGTGGGAACCCGGGACAGGTGTGGGACCAACGTGTTCTGATTCACGTACTTATCGGCTCGATGACAATTATGCGTATATGCGTGGCCAGGGTTGCTAGAAATGGCCTGCGCAGAAACTCAGCCGCAATTTTTTTATTGTACCTGCCAATTTGACATCAAAGATCCTTTAGGCAAGTTGTCATATCTTTGCGGAGGCAGGTGAGTTTTGATCCGTACCAGCAAGCCTAACTAGTGTGCGGAGGAATACTCTAGCTCTCAGTGATAAGTACTGTACCTACCTATTATGCCAAAGACAACTGATTAGATTGCACAAGTAGTTTGTGTAAGGAATTCACTAGAACATTAAAGACCAGACGGGACTCTCCCTTCCTCACCCTCTCCCCCGCCTATCTAGCAATATGATCTAATATTCTTATTTATAGAGCTAAACAGAACATAGGGGGCAGCCAATGCAGCCATTTAACTATAATGAATTACCTAAACATTGGGTTCAAATACTCAGAAGAATTCGCCAAAATTGGTACCTGACTCCGTGCAGTGCAGCCTTATTGGGCGCCAGGCAACCCTACTGTCGGTTTCTTGCACAAACTCGTCCAGCATAACAGGATCCAGATTCGGACCATCGACGGAAATCGATTATTACCTACTTGTCTGTCGCGGTAAAGATTTCCAAAAAAATTAACACTTTTTTACCATAAACTTGAAGTTGAAACTCTTTTTACATAGGCTATTAGTAGATGTCCACACATGTCTTCCTACTGCTACCTTTTTGATTAGAATTAGGCATACTTTAGGTATGATATGAATAAAGGAAGAATGTTACTTAGGTACTCATAATCGGGAGTAACATACCTATACCTACATCTACCCAGCTACCTATCCATAGTTTAAAACGAACACCTTTCAGTATTTTATTTTACAATCTAGGTCTAGATATTTAATTAAATTGTGTCACATGCCATTCTTCATCAATGGTTTTCTTCTTTTATTTTCGCGAATCATACAGGAATTGAAGCGTACATGAAAGGATAATTTATTAATTACATGCACGAGGCAAAAATGGAGGCGGTGCAATAATTTTATATGACATTCTGTCAATTCTGTCTCGTTCAATAAGCCACATCCTTTGTCCTTGTCCATAATGATAAGATGAGAGGTTGTATTTCATGATGAGAATATTTTTTGCATGATTAAGAAGTATCGATTGTGCGATGTATTGCTTTGACATAATAGGTATGGTTATTAAACTATTTGTATTAATCGTAGGTATTAAAAAAACAGAAGTTCAGTGGTGTGGTGAATCTGTGTTGTTTGACATCAACAAATATTTTTCCCGCGTATTGTCATATTTATCACATACATAAGTAGGTACAATCTAAAAAATATAATTTGATTCATGGTTGTACTTGTAAAATTCGTGTATAGCGCAGATTTTCTGCGGCGTATTGTCATATCTATTATCAAATACATACAATTTAAAATTTATGTCAGAAATAAAATAAAATTATATTCGTAGTTGTAAAGTTCGTGTATAGCGCAGATTTCCCGCGCGTTTTGTCATACAGATACAGTCAAAAAATGATTTGAAAACAAAATTGCAGTCGTAAAGTTTGTGTGTGTAAATCGCAGACTCAGGTTGCAGCCGTGGGTGGCTGTAGCGGAACCATCCAGGTCGAAAGGCCAACGCACCAAGCAAACTCGTGCAATTTTGTCCGACTGAAGCCGACGAGGAAGTGTGTCAACATTGTCGCTTACTTGACCATTACACTTCTGGCCGATTTGTAATACATTGCTGATTATTGTATGGGCGTCATTACAAGAAAGTCGAAATAACCAGCAAAACATTCCAAATCGGATCCTAATAGCCGCTAAAATAGACAATCGCTCTGTAAAAGAAGCAAGGAGAGCGAGGCCATTTGTTTGTTTATATTTCTAAATACTAATCAGAGATTGCCGAGATACGAGTTTTAAAATTAATTGATCTTTTACCTACTTTAAACGGAATACCTTCTCGAAAGTAAAAAATAAACATCGATGGAAGTTTATGCAGAAAAATGCTGTAAATATTTCAAGGGGTACCTAAGCCGGTCCCACAATCACAACACCTTTCCTCTAGCTAGGAATATACCTAGCATAGTCGAAATTCTTAAAATAGTTCGGTTTCATAGAGTCATTTTCTAAGGGAAGTCTAAATTTTCACTTACCAACAACGCAACGTCAGAAAATGTTGTTTTGTTTTCATGAGCTGGGTGGTTCACCCCTTAAAATATTATCATTTTTCTTCTTCTTCTTGAATTGGAACCTATCCGATTAATAAGCAGGTAGGTAAGTTGCTCGTAATAAACATGATAGGGACCGGTAAATACCCTTGTTTATAAAGCGTCTTATAAGTGGAGATGCAGACTGCAGAACGGGACCTTGACGGCGAGTTGCTCAAACTTGCACCGACTCGTCCGATCTTGGTCCGCAATTGGATAACCACTTTAGCGACATTGTCCTTTTGTTGTTGCTGGTTCAGTTGTATGCAGGTGCGTGGTGACGTCACCGACCGTTTACGCGTCCGTGCAGTAAGGTAGCTGACGGTTGTGGAAAGTTCTGAAGCTTGTGACACTCATTTCTGCTTGATGACTGGGTATAGATAGGGTTTATCGGGTCGCTCGTCAACTCGGTGTCCTCTGAAGCGGATATGTCGAAGGTTGATGAAAGAATCAGCTTTACTTTGGGGTACTTTTTGGTTTCTTCAACCCGGAAAATGTATGTAGAGTCCTCAGACTATACTAGGACCGCAAAATTGTTATAAGAAAAAGAAAATTGTGTCACTCAATTTTCTTTTTTTTTACAACTAGCGGCCCGCCCAGCGGTTTCACTCGCTGCTACTTACCTGTTTTCCCGTAGAAATGGGATCTTTGCCCGTAGTAAAAAGTCCATTAATCCATTCTAGCAGAAGTTACTCATCATGACCATGTGCCAGCAGAGGCGGCCTGTCATGGCGAATAACTTTAACTTTGAAGCCATTACCGTATCTCTTATAGTTTTGATGGGATGCTGGTGGTCTACATCAGGCACTCCAGCAGACCCTCGTGACCATGTGCCAGTAGAAGCGGCCCGTCATGCTGAATAACTTTAACTTTGAAGCCATTACCGAGTCTAATAAAGTTTAGATGGGGTGCTGGTGGTCTACATCAGGTACTCCAGACCCTCGTGACCATGTGCGAGCAGAAGCGGCCCGTCATGCTGAATAACTTTAACTTTGAAGCCATTACCGAATCTTTTATAGTTTAGATGAGATGCTGGTTGTCTACATCAGGTACTCCAGACCTTCGTGACCATGTGCCAGCAGAAGCAGCCTGTCGCGCTGAATAACTTTTACTTTGAAACCATTACCCTATCTCTTATAGTTTAGATGGGATGCTTGTGGTCTACATCAGGTACTCCAGATCCTCGATGACCATGTGCCAGCAGAAGCGGCCCGTCATGGTGAACAACTTTTTCTATGAAGCCATGACCGTATCTCTTATAGTTTATATGGGATGCTGGTGGTCTTCATCAGGTACTCCAGATCCTCGAGGGCTGACCATGTCCGTCTTTTATATGATAGTAATATCAGTGCCAAAATTCGCGAGGATCGGTAAAGCGGTTTGGCTAATTTGGGTAATATCTGCTTTTTTTCCCCGTTTTCCTGCTGCTAACCGTTTTCCCGTAGGAATGAGGAATTTTCCCGTGGTAAAAAGTAGCCTATGTTACTCAGGGATGTTGTAGCTTTCTAATAGTGAAAGAATTTTGGAAATCGGTCTAGTAGTTTCGGAGTTTATCGATTACATACAAACAAACAAAAAAACAAAAAAACAAAGTTTTCCTCTTTATTATATTAGTGTAGAAGTGTAGATGACTTATCATTATTTTTGTAATTACTATCAATAAGTGATATTTTTTGTAACCAAAGTTGAATAATGCTTTTGTATTTGTATTTGTACAGAGTACCTAAGTATAGCTACGTTGGGTTGCTGAACAATTACCTAGTGTAATTCGTAATAAGTATCCAGTTCCAAAAGATCGCAGTTCACCTACAGTACACAAATTACACGTTCTCAACACGGCCATGAGAATATCCCGCGAGTCTTAATTCTCACGCCTCCGCGATCTGCGCGGGCGCAAGGGACAAGGGACAATCGAACCAGTCGCGATTCTGAACAACCAGTCCCGGTCCCGAACAGGCTACAGTCCCGTTAATGCGCATACGCAGATCTGTTCAAATCTAGATAGGTAGATTGAGAATATAGGGTGTCTGGAAAATGTCAGATACCTGCCTGCTCATGTCATCATGTGCCTACTTACTGAACAACTTTCTCATATGTCGAAAAATTGAAATAATTCTAGCATTATCCAGATGAATTGAGAATAGGGTATCTGGAAAAAGTGTCCGTTCCATTTGTGTAGATATCTGCCTGCTCATATAGATACCTACTGAACAATTTTATCCATAGGTCAAAAAATGGAAATATAACTTGCATTTGGCTCTACTTTTAATGATTGTCGTGAAAGAGGATTGGTAGGTAGGTGAAATCAAGCTATACACCGACCGTGTTCCGCGGGCAATGCATCAAATTGGACACGTTGTTTAGGGCTTCGTACTGAAGCATTTTCAGTAGGTATGTATAGGATCACATTCCAAAAGATTTTTCTGTCGATCTCCTTTTACTATCACCCTGTATAGTCAAATTACTGTGGTTACAAGCATATCAATGTCACGTGACCACCGCTGTAATTGTGAGGATAGTTTTGTTGCAACGGATGTACGCAGAGCCTGTGGCTGCGGCCTTGGGAACCTCGCAACGATACTGTTATTTCTCACCAAGGCCAGCTAATAAACACGATTTGAACAGCTATCAAACTGTATCGCTAACAAATCCACCAGAAGACAAAAAGACAAACTTATACTGATTTTTAATACTAATACTAAGAAAAACCAGTCAAACCTAATTGCCATGTAGGGTTACTGTTTTCAATCTTGTCTTTATCTACACTAATATAATAAAGAGGAAAACTTTGTTTTTTTGTTTGTTTGTTTGTTTGTATGTAATCGATAAACTCCGAAACTACTGGACCGATTTCCAAAATTCTTTCACTATTAGAAAGCTACAACATCCCTGAGTAATGCGATGTTGGCTGTTAGGGGAGGAGCACAAGAGAAACACGTGTGTGGAGTTCAGACGTATATTGGCGACTGACTCGCGTATCAAGCTTATACATAACTATAGTATACCTAATTAGTAGGGAGTGATGTGTCACCACAGTACACCACCCCCCTTAATTTTGAAAAAAAAAGGTCTAATTATTTTTTTTTTGCTTATCAAAACTAATACTTACATTAATTATGTTATAATAATTGAATATTTTGACATTGTAATGTTAACAAAATGTTTGTTTGTTTGTTTAGTTAATACAATTTAAAATTCATTTCATTTAGCCAAATATTTTAAATTTATGTGTATTACATTTAAAAAAATACAAATTTTCCACAACTTTCTCTAAAATTTGTTAGTAATTTTATTTTGATGACTACCATAATGGTCGTAATTTATTTTCATCGTGATTACTTAAAAGTGTTACATCTTTTATTATACTTAATAATAATTATCTTATATACCTAAGTATATTTCTAAATAAAATCAGAATTATGGAAATTGCAAAATATAGGACAGAAACTAGTGCTTTTGAATGTCTGATTAGTCATCCCTCATAATTGATGAAAATATTTTAGAATATTGGCAGCTATAACAAAACAGCTAAAAGAAAATTCTGAATTTCTTTAGCAACTTACTTAATTATTATTGTATTAAAATAAACAGTAGGTACAAAATATGATTAACTGATAACAGATTTTTCCATTTAATCAATAAACATTAGGTAAGGTAAATCGTGAAATTTTGGCGTAAATACATTTTTTATCTTGGAAAGTGTGTCTTCTGTTAATTCTAATAAAGTTTCTATATTTAAAAGAATAAAATCAATCAACAATTTACATTGCTTGTTTTAGATATACCAACAATATGAAGTACATTGCAAAAATATCGCTAGTAACTGCATTACCAACATAAAAGACTCTAAACTGAAAATAACTATGTAATAATTTTATTCCCTGACAAATAAATTTACAATGTTTTAATTATTAAATGTTACTTGTACATACTGCAATCTTTTGAAATTGTTAAGTTTACATTTGAACATAATAAGTATATTTAGTAAATATTTAATGATTCTGAAAATATTGAAAGCAACAAATCTTTAGCACTTGAATGAATGAACACTTTATTCAAACCAATTAACAGAGTATATCAAAAATACAAGGTATTTCAAATTAATAGTTTCTAGCTAGGTATAGATATACCGTTTCTTCCTTACAATCCGAGAATTCAATTTAAAATATGTCCAATTTCCATATTATTCAATTAACAATACGTTCTCTCATTTCTTTATAAAATCTATACTTAACTATATAACTATTATCTATTCTTAATATTCCTTTCAATCCAAGGCGTTGGTTTGACTATTTTATTACTGTTATTTTGTTACTGTTACATGTAACTGAAACTTACTTACATTTGATCAAAAATAAAATAAGTATACCTACTAATTGCATCATCTACAATATTGTTTACAGATCTTCTTTAATAAGTAGATATTCAATAAAATAAAATAAACTGTTTTTTATTATCTAACTCTCCACTTATTTACTTGATAAATCTCTCCTTCATTATTATTATATGATTGTAGCAATCCCAAAATAAATTGTATAAACTTTCCATAATAACTTTACTCAATTCAACTCAGCTCTTAGTTGTAGACAATATTTTAAACTATTCTTATACATCATTTATTTGTCACTCCTTAACTTTCATAATATGTTTCCTCATATTTATTTATAACATTATTCATTTATTTCGTATATGGGCTGCGCAGCCTTTAAAAGTAAATCGGTAGCAAATTAATTTATTATTATATTTATTTGCGGCACTTTTCTACCGACCTGTCCGGACATTTTAATAATATAATAGGCATATTAGCCTTTAATGAGTTCCTTTGAACTTCATTTTAATATAAGGTCATCTTTAAGACACCTCGTCTCCAACGTTTTTCACGGGGGATAACTCGATCCGGCCATGATCAAAATGAAGGATCTGAACCTTATACGTGCCTAACCCTATTGCTACATCGTAACTAATGGGCTTGTCAATATATGCATATAAAATGCTTACTTTTCATTACACACCACTTCAAACTAATATGCTCTACCGATAAAATCGTTTAGATAATAAAATACCAACTCTTGGTTGTACAGGCCAATCGTATAATGATACTTTATTAACCAAAGATTTCCCAACTACTATTATTTTCCTAGAAAAGTAATATGCTATACTTTCTATCATTGACCTTCTTTATTCTGCACTTAGTAGGACCTTCTGGCTGCAATATCAGTAAGTTGACGTCCCAAATTGATTTAACGTCATACCTATTAGCCAAAATGATTTTTCATACGCAACTACTGATACGCCTTTCTCCTTCTACACCTTCAATATTCATCCATGAAGATAACACAATACGTGTAGTCTGATCCGATTTGTTTATAGTCTGTGCTACAATGTTTATCCGTATAAAATTTTATAAAAGTACATACAAGTAAGTATATCAGTACATTTGTGAGTACCTGGAAATCAAACAACACATACATATAACACAAAATGCAATTGACCTCATTGCATTGCTCGCGTATGTATTAATATATATATATTAATTCACCTCTTAAGTCAGCGAAACGGTGACATGCATGACAACGGCTCTGATTTCTTGGTAACTAAATGTAACATCGCATATTATATGTAGCAAGTAGGTAAGTAACTCATGATATGACATAATTGAATATGTAGAAAATGTTTTTATGCTTGGTTACTATGCGTACCTATGTTTCATAAACCTAAGTCGATGTAATGCTCTTCTAGGTTTGGTTCGCTAGGTAAGTACATTGAACTCTGTTTCTAGGTATCATAGGTTTCAACTATCTCAATGTTCTAGATTACGAACACGTGTAAAATAATGATGAAATAATGGCACTTTAAATCCATTATGTACAGCTGTAATTTTTTGTAAAAGAAAAAAAAAATACTTTGTGACGACCGTGTAAAATGTGTATAATGTTCTAAATTTTATTATGCAGAAATGTTGTTATTAGATAATTATTTTAAATTAAATAAAACTAAAACGATAGTGTCAATAAAAATCAGTAGTTTAAAAAGAAACATGAGTCTAGTGGGGCTTTTAAAATAAAAAATCATATATCCCTAAAATATGTATAGCAAAACATTATACCTATATTGAAATATATTTACTGGATTTTTATAACAAATTAAATAATTACTAAATATTATATATGGCTGCGTACTAAAATAAAAGTATCATACCTACTTACTGTGAGACGAACGTAAAGATGGGTGACTCATTCGTCAATGCAATCATCCTATTCCGCTTGCGGGGTAAATGACACATCAGCGGCCTTTTATGGAATGTTTCTGCACAATATTACGATGAACTTTAAACAAATTATATTTTCTGTTAAGCTACCAAGTTACTTTCTTACTTTTGACCTACTTATTTTGATGATATTATGTAAAATATTGCAATAATATGACAACCACTGGTGTAAACTCTTTACTACCTTTCCAATCCACAAAATCAGCATAAAACAAAATGTACTCAATAATAATCTACTTACTTAGATGGATATTTTTAACAATATATTTTGCATATAAAATCAGTCAAAATGTTAGAAAATAGTTAATTTATTTTATTAAACTTCGAGAACTCTATGAAATTATGACATGGTATACTCTTAGTATTATTTAGTTAGATCTATAAATCTCCAAATTTCTTTCATAAACTAACGCCTTGGAATGAATATACCTGAACGAAAAAATAAACCTATTTCAACCATACGCCAAGTTCATTTAAGTAACTGCATAATACTACAATACAACTAGCTATGGGGTCTATAGAACTGTTAGAAATGTATGCAATATAAGTTGTGCCATTTTTATATGATAATACCAACACAAAATTAAAATTATTTATTTAAGTTTCACTTTGGTAAATATTTCACATTTACACGAATTGAGACAACATGATCATAATTTTCTTTACATAATATTATTTAATGTTAGTGTCTCATTAACTATCATACATTAGGTAATTCCCTAACTCATAAAATTAAATCTGTGCCATTTTACTATTTCCCATCATTCTTAATTTTTCTCATCATTTTAATATGTTTAAAACATCAATGCTGTCAAAAATCTTTATCATACATAAATCATAATAATATAAATTGTAAATATTGTATTTTCTTTTCAATAATACCAACTACGTCAATCCATTTTTTATTTAAAATAACAAGTTAATTTTAAAGTAATTTAATCTTCAGTGTAAAGGCGTTTTTGAGGTGTATTTACGAGAAAAAAAATTGGTGTTATTGAAAAACATTAAAATTTAAAATTAGATTAACGGCTCCTTCAAAGTCGGCAGCGTATAAATGTCCTGTATGTAGCGTGTGGGTCATCTGTGCCCACAAGTGATAAATAATGAAAGATAACGATAATAAACACTTACGGTCGGACACTGATTTTTCACCATGACGATATCACTGACGATTGCTATTCCATAACTTGCTATTCACTACCTTGCCTGTCCATGTGCTGTAAATAGGACAACCAATTTCTTCAGCCTGCCGCATCCACTTCCGTCTCGTTCAACCAGCCGGCGCCCTGCTCACACTGCTCATCTATTTTCTGCATCAACATCCGACTCCAACAACCTCCCGGCGGCCAGCTTACACTGCTCATCACACTTTCGACATCTGACACCAACTCTCTTTCTGCACCCTGCAACTCTTTTTCCAAACCATCGCATCTGACTACTATTTATCATTCCTGCGGCTGCTCTTGCGCGTATCACAATATCTCTATCTCCAATGTTTATTATTATTTTAACTCCATTTGGTCTTTGATTTTTATCTTCTTGATATAAAATACAAATTGGTATGTCGTATCCACGTCATATCTATACAGGTGATCCCATGTCATAACGTAAGTATAAGAAAATTGAGGAAGTATATTTCTCGCCCATTTTTTTTTTTAGGTTCATTTTCACGAAGATTGTATAAAATGTAGCTCACTGTTTATATAGTTCCCATAGTTAGTTTAATAGATAGGTAGTCCACATCACAAGTCACGTTGCATGACACGTAACTTGACACTACTGTTTATGCAGCACTCGATCACTGGCGACATTTTTAGTCCGTAAATTTTTCGTATCGTTCCAAAACCACTTAAAACTGTCCATTTACACTTCTACTCCCCTAAACAACCAACCACATCAGTAACCACAGCTCAGCACTGCCAAAAGGCAGCGCTGGCAGGGTCGCCATGCGATGTTGGCTGTTAGGGGAGGAGCACAAGAGAAACACGTGTGTGGAGTTCAGACGTATATTGGCGACTGACTCGCGTATCAAGCTTATACATAACTATAGTATACCTAATTAGTAGGGAGTGATGTGTCACCACAGTACAGTAACATAGGCTACTTTTTACCACGGGAAAATTCCTCATTCCTACGGGAAAACGGTTAGCAGCAGGAAAACGGGGAAATAAAGCAGATATTACCCAAATTAGCTAAACCGCTTTACCGATCCTCGCGAATTTTGGCACTGATATTACTATCATATAAAAGACGGACATGGTCAGCCCTCGAGGATCTGGAGTACCTGATGAAGACCACCAGCATCCCATATAAACTATAAGAGATACGGTCATGGCTTCATAGAAAAAGTTGTTCACCATGACGGGCCGCTTCTGCTGGCACATGGTCATCGAGGATCTGGAGTACCTGATGTAGACCACAAGCATCCCATCTAAACTATAAGAGATAGGGTAATGGTTTCAAAGTAAAAGTTATTCAGCACGACAGGCTGCTTCTGCTGGCACATGGTCACGAGGGTCTGGAGTACCTGATGTAGACCACCAGCACCCCATCTAAACTTTATTAGACTCGGTAATGGCTTCAAAGTTAAAGTTATTCAGCATGACGGGCCGCTTCTACTGGCACATGGTCACGAGGGTCTGGAGTGCCTGATGTAGACCACCAGCATCCCATCAAACTATAAGAGATACGGTAATGGCTTCAAAGTTAAAGTTATTCGCCATGACAGGCCGCCTCTGCTGGCACATGGTCATGATGAGTAACTTCTGCTAGAATGGATTAATGGACTTTTTACTACGGGCAAAGATCCCATTTCTACGGGAAAACAGGTAAGTAGCAGCGAGTGAAACCGCTGGGCGGGCCGCTAGTCTCTCTATAAAGAAACTTCAGTTTATCAAAATAACTCTTTTACCAGCACCCTGTATAATCAAATTACTGTGGTTACAAGCAGATCAATGTCATGTGACCACCGCTGTAATTGTGAGGATAGTTTTGTTGCAACGGATGTACGCAGAGCCTGCGGCTGCGGCCTTGGGACCTCGCCACGATACTGTTATTTCTCACCAAGGCCACTTATTAAACCCGATTTGAACAGCTGTCAAACCCTATCTCCAACAAATCCACCTGAAGGCAAAAGGACCAACTCATACTGGTTTTAATACTAAGAAAAACCAGTATAAGTTAATCCCTTTAATTGGTAGATGGGTTTGCTGGCGATGATTGTAGGTACTACTAAAAGGTCGTCAACAGTGAACATTATTATGCTGAGAAACAGAAGGAGAAGAAAGGATACTTAATGGATTTGTATTACTATAGCGTTAGAATGGTCGTTAGAAACTGCCAAACCAATGGAGCATTATAATTTGCTTGATAATAGGTAATATAAAGTCAACTAGAACTTAGAACATTGCATGTAGTGTTACTATTTTTAATCTTGTCTCCATCACTCTTTAGTTTTTTGCAACAAATGGGCAACGACAACGACTAATCTAACCTAACCTACCTATTATAGTGTAAAATCACTGCGTACAGGAAGCATGCATAATTTACACTGACAAAGTCAAATCAATGAATACAGTCGCCCCAATTCTCCAATTTTGTAAATACATAATTTCCGATTAATTTCCATAAAATCAGTCCCACGACGGTGGTGGTGTCAATTGTTTGGGGTGTCGTGCGACCGGCGGCGCCCGCGCAGCCGGAAGAGGCGGTCGTGCGTGTAATGTATTCCAATTTTAAATTGGTACTTGCATAAGTAGATAAGATAACAGACAAAGTTGCTGAAATAAACACGATTGTCTTTTCTCAGACTTTAAAAAGATAATTCGATAAATAATTTCTAAAAATACCGCAGAAGTTTTAAGAATTGATATTATTTATTATGACTATATTTTCGTAAACATGACAACGAGAATCTCGAAGTTAGCTACTGCTTAGCAGATAATATAAGTATACAAAAGAAAAGTATACAAATATCAATTACCATATTTTCAAAAAGTTGATTGAATAATCAGTTTGAATCGATTCGCCGGAAGGTAAGCTTTGTTCCATGTGAGAGAGTTAAACCATGTAATTTAAGACTCATAAATCGATTCAGAATACGTGCATAAAGTGTCAGTTTACGATTAAGCATCTAGATTCTAGACAATGCCCAGATTGCCTGCCAGTAACTGAATTCAATCAAACAGATTCGCTTGTGAGATGCATTGTTATTTTTGGCCAGGAGTTTAAATTCAAGATTTATGTTTAGTTGGAAAAGCCAGAATTAAATGTTTAAAGACGACTTCCAAGACCATTATCACTTTGAAGAATTTGCAGGTGTCGAAATACGAATTATTGTTGTATTATATTTAAATTGTTTCAAAACATCTCGATGTCCATTTGAATTTGCCTCTGAGATTGAGCGTGTAATTTTAAATGATGATGGTAAAAAAGGAAAATAAAAGAATTCACCATAAAGGTAAATTATGGCTGCTGATGATCGCTACCTCAGAAGGCTGATTCGCGCTGAGACCGCCCAAATTACATGTTGTACCGGATTACCATATTTTGTAGATGTATTGTAGGTAGTGGCTTATCAATCTGTATTTTGCTAATTAGTTATTACCTACTGTATGGAGAACAAAAGATGTAAATAAAATAGAAACTACAACCCAAATAAATTAGATGACATTTAATATGGATCATTAATGTGATTATCAATTCGTGTGATATAATTGTCTCGCCATTAACTACACAGAATAAGAAACACCGTGAATTTTACCCAAGTGCCCCAGATGAAAAGACATTTTCGGACTTCTCATATCCGCATTCACCAATTTTATACTTAAGCAAAATCTTTCAGTTCCATTTTGAAACTTTGTCACCAGGGTTCGATAAAATAATACTGACATGGTACATAACATACAGATCAGAAGACCAACTGATTTATACAGGTAACAAGTAACCTTAACCTTAACAGCCACAACAGTCCACTGCTGGACATGGGCCTCCCCCGTATTGGGGGGTATTGCCATACTCACCACGCTTGGCAGGCGGATTGGCGAGCGCAGTGCAAGATGTATAATTCACAGGGAACGCTGCTGCCCATTCCCTGGATCATTATCCCTTAGTCGCTTTTTACGACACCCACGGGTAGAATTGGGGTGATGCTATTCTAGGCCGGCATCACACGGCATAACAGATGGTAACAAGTAAGCATCGCCTTACTTAGGTAGACGGCATTAGTGGCAAACTTTCTAATGCCCACTATTAAGTTGATTGAGAAGTACTTAACTACCCATTAAGCACTAGTTATCTAGCGACAGGAAACCTCCGTAATAAGGAAGCACTTTGTACGGTATTAACTTGCTGCTCCCAATTATCTAAGTATCCTGTAACGAGTCATATTGTTCTTTAAAAATCTAAATGTGGAAAAAAGGAGACACAGACTTGAAATTGAAGTGTTTTTAGAAAGCTACGATAGTATTAACTTATCGTAGCATAGCGTTACGAATTCCTACTTTATTAAGTAGATTAGTATTAAACTTTAGAAAATATTCGTAAGTTCTAAAGGTGGTTTTGGACATCTGTAATATTATTTCTTTTCAATAGTTGGCAAAAATATCAATTATTTATATTATCTAGGCTTTCCAGATACTTTATTTATTTTATTTTATGAGGATACCTTGAGGTAATTAATCCAGACGCAGAATTACGGGTCGTTTTAAAATAGAGACATGTTATAATATTACGATAAAGATGTCATATTTTATGTAACAATAAGTTGTACGTTTTAAAATGGCGACGTCTTATAATATTAGGTACACCAAAGATGTCACATTTTATGTAAATACCTACTTAGTTCGTTTTAAAATGATGTCTTTATAATATTACGCTAAAGATGTCATATTTTATGTAAATAACTTGTTCACCGCCATATATCAAATAAAAGGAAATGACTATACGAAAATACTTACACAGCCTTCATTTACAGATAGAGTGGTTACCTTGTTGTAGTCCACAAACTCTTGTACTTACAAAGGTGCGTATTTTGCTATTATTTATGGTGCAGCAGCGTGATATCGTGTTGGTTTATTGCCCGCAGAACTGACAGTTGTGACAGCTCGCTGAGACCGAGTCGATAATTTTACCGCGCTCCTGTTTGGCGCTACAAGCCCCTGTCAAATGGATAATGTATGGGAAATGTTGACGCACTACTGGGAGGTACTTGTGGGGAGGTTTGACAGGAGAACATGGTTTCATGTCAACTTTGAGTTAATAAATAGACAGGTTATCAATTTCCGAATTAAGGTTATTTCGTAAAGGTACCCAGTCGCGATTTTTTGTGGAAAACTGAAACTTATGCAAAACAAGCCTTTATGTCATATACAAAATATAAGCAAGATTTTATATCAAAGATGTTCAGTAATACCTACTTATAATCGTAACTTGGGCTTACATTTACCTGCAACCTTTTATTTAATATTTTCACATTTTATTTCTGATGCCGTAACATCACGTTTTGATCAGACGACCATAAAAGTAATACATTTATATCAAGTAACATTTTAAAACGTGTGGTTTTTACAACTGTTAAAAATTCCTATTCGTTTTTTGCCATCAATTTTAACCGGCTGTTAGCTACGGCCGTGAAAATAGGTACATTATACACTAATAGTACATAGTACGTCATAACACAATAATATGACGTTACAGCAAAGATTCAACATTCAATATCTACGTAAATATAATAATTACCGTAATATAACTTTGTATGTACGTAATTAGACGATAAGGTTCCAATTTTAACAGTTGCTAATTACACGCCTCCATAGCTCAGGGGTTAGAGCACTGGTCTTGTAAACCAGGGGTCGAGAGTTCAAATCTCTCTGGGGGCATTGCAAGGATTTCCAAAAGTTATTTTTGGAAAAATGTAACGAAAAAGTATTTTAAATCCATATAGGTAATCCAACTGTGTATTCGTTGAAAAACACAAACTTTGATACCCAGTTTTAGGCCATTGATTTAACTGGAAAGTAATGAAAAGGTACCAATCTGCCTCTTCTAATTTGGCTAAGTTAACGCTAAGGCCACCTACAGACGTGACAGCACCGCACGGATGACCTCTTCTACGGCACGCGGTAACGCGCTACGGCCCATAATATCATCAAAATAGAGAAAAGTCCAAAAGAAAGGTTCCTGATCGAGTAAGCCCCATTTGGTTAGGCTGCGTGCAAGCCCTCTCAACATTCGCTGCGCTCTGAGCAACGCTACGGACGCGGCGCCGCGCGAGTGACCTCCCCTACGGCGCCGGTCCGGCCCATATCATCAAGATACGGCGCTTTCCGCCCTGTCTCCGGGGACTTTCCACAGGGTAAAGGAGTTATGAAAACTCTGCGTGTAACCCCGACAGCTGAACTGATCGGAACCCTCACAATTTTACTGTGCCGGGTACTTATATAGCTAGACGCAGAAAAACTTTGATACCGCGTTTTAGGACTTTTAAACTTTCCGCCCTCCTAGAAAATGTTACGAAATCAGCTTTAGACTTATTCGATTTAACTGGAGAGTATATTTGTGGGAATTGAAATGTAGAGCACCGTGATAAGTAGCGTAGTAAATATTTAGACTTCAAAGCTTATTATATCGGAAATCCATACATACTAGCGACATCTATTGATAAAGTTTAGAACTTTTAAACAATGCAAAGGAAAATTTATTTATCATTTTATATTTTTGTAGGTAGAGACGATGATCGTTATTCATGGTATCGTATTGGATTACGGATCTTACCGGCGAAAAGTTCGGTCACGGAATTTGAAGTGTATAAAATATGACATTAATTTTATTTTACCTATTTGTCAATTTTGTTGGAAATTCCGCAAATGAATTTTCCGTATGTCATTTCAGACACGTTTGACCGAAAAGTTTGGCTTTACGTAATTTTTTTTTGGAGCATTGTTTTGGAGAATGAATGTTATTGTGATATCAGGTTGCGTGGATCTTTAGAGTTACTAAAGCGTTGCTTACTTTAACCAACTTCTTGTCGACCTGTACAAAAGAATCAACAATAAAACGTAAAAAGTGACCATAACTCCCTGGCAAAGGAATTTCTATAACCGTAAAACTCCACTTTGCTGTTAAAGGTACAGAGTTTTGAATGGTTTGTTTGCTACATCCGTGATTCGTAATGAGAGTATGGTGGCTACATGCAATTTTATGCCGTGCGTGTTGGTTTAAAGGTCGTGTTTGGCGCTGTGTGTCCGAGATGCGCAGACGCAGGTGTGCGCCCGCCTGGTCGTCGCCGTCGCCGCGGCTACCGCTCTCGGATATGGCATTCAATTTATTAATTTGCTTGCTGACCGAACCCACCGTCGATACGATCCGATAAACCCGCTGATAACTCACGTTGTTCGCGAACGTCACTTCCATTTTGCGGAGAAAGGTAACTGGACCATGATGGAACTAATTTAAAAACTTTCGGTTGTATTTAATAGAATTTAAAAGATTTATTTTGGTAGAAGAGATCGTAGACAAAGCGCTACATTTAGCTGCACAGTAGATAGAGAACTCATGACTATTGACGAGGCAATAGTTATTTGCTCCTTTTGTATTTACAGGCGTTGACCAAATGTTAGTACCTACTTTGATACTTCAATTCAAGAATCTTGACCAAAGTAACTTCTTACAAAAACTTAATAATAGTACAACTCAAAGTATTAACACAAAGAAATAATAACTAAACTTTATTGAAACACATTAAGAATTCAAATCAGTACTCAAATTTTAATGCACATTTACCATTATCGTATGTTTTGCAATCAATCTTGTCATTCCGGCTGTAAAATCTGGATCTAGAATAATCTGTGCCCTAGTCAGGGCCTCAAGTCTGCTAATTTTAAGCTTTTATTGCGACACTCAAACTTAACTGTCATTCTATTGCCACTGTGAATTTCTATACTATTAAAATACTTAGCAGAATAAGAAACTACGAAAACCTTCTAAGTGATATTCCATCAACACACAACTGAAACGGTTTTCATTTAGCAAACTTCGACCCCTGCAATGTTGGTCTGTAGGTACCCAGCCAGCGGATATTGGTGACCAAAGCAAACCGCATTCCTTTTGCGGTCGGTCGCCGCTCCGGTACACAGTTTGTACAAAATGTCATATAAAATGTAAAATCTAGAACTAGGTTGGCTAAACAAAATCTCTGCACAGCTGCGTAGGACTGCAATGTTGCTCTGTCGCTAAAGGATATTGGCGCCCAAAGCGAACCGCATTCCTCCTGCGGTCGGTCGCCGCTCCGGTTCACAGTTTGTACAAAATGTCATATAAAATGTAAAATCTGGAACTAGGTTGGCTAAACAAAATCTCTCTGCACAGCTGCGTAGGACTGCAATGTTGCTTTGTCGCTAAAGGATATTGGCGCCCAAAGCGAACCGCATTCCTCCTGCGGTCGATCGCCGCTCCCGTACACAAAGGACTAGATACAATTAAAAGCTTGTATTTAAACGCTTAGCGTTCATCGGGTCGTTGGGCGACTTCGTATCCCACACAAAGAGAGAGAGAGCGCTAAACTAGCTCATAACATGAGCTAAAATGCATACCTACGTCGAAAATGCAAATAAACAATAAAGAGCAAATCCGTAAACTGTATACGAGTCTACACACATACTAATTACTTATGATATGAATTACACATATATAAAATTTGTACCAGTGTATTCCCAGTAGGTAGATACGCATCTGCTTCATCAACCTCCTAGCCACGCGTACATGTATAAAATTAATGTGTATAATATGTCAATCAGTATATTTAATAAGCTTCCTGACAAATTCAAAATATTAAATTATAATTTGTTTAAAAAATATGTGACAAACTGGTTAGTAGATAAGTGTTTTTATAGTGTTAAAGAGTATTTAGAATTTAAAGATTGACATTATCACAGATTCAATTTAAGATGACATTTAATTTCTTTTGTGTATTTTTTATTTAAATTTAAAGATTGACATTATTACAGATCCAATTTAATATGACATTTTAATTTCTTTTGTGTATTTTTTAAATATTTGCGCACCTACTGTATGCAGGTAGAGTACAAGAACATATTATATTATTAACACCTGTAAAGCATTACTGTATTCTGGCAAATAAAGTTATTATCATTATCATTATTATCATTATCATTATCATTATCATTATCATTATCATTATCATTATCATTATCATTATCATTATCATTATCATCTTAACTTCCAAAAGCGCAGGGTCACTTCTAAAAGAGGATTTCTGCCGCTGATATGGAATTTTCTGCCTAGAATGGTATCACTATGAACTATTGAGCAATCATTTGTAGAATTGCAATATTTGGTAGTATACTACTAGTTAGTACCAACGATTGTGGACTGCATTCCATCGGCGGTCGCCTAGTACGACAACAAACAAGAATATTCGGCCTTCTAGAGCGTTTATCGCTGCTATTATTACACCAAATGTCGCAAACGCCTGTTACAATAAAATGTTAATTTTGTAGTAGGTACAGCAGTTGTACAGTAGCTGTGTTAGCCTATATTTTGTATTATATATATAGGTATTTTTATTATTACTTATTTTATTAGGTACGTTTTGAGTGCTTCTGATAATAAACCGTACTAAGCGGTTTGCTCATCTGTAGAGCAATGAGAAGACGGTGGTGTGCAATGAAACATCTTAAATGGTGGATGACTATTATTTCTGGTGAAAGGAGCCCTGAACGGGACAAATGGGGACAGGAACTTTGATGCCGGTTGACACACTAGTTGAACAACTTTAACTTAGAAGTGTTCAAAGTAGAAGGACAATACCTAATTCAACCTTTTGTAGTTGTTTGACCGTTCAAGGCGACAATTGTTTTCATCTTCATAATGGTTGTCAAATAATTGCCATAAAACTGCAGGAATAGGTAGATACATACAATTTAATTCTGAACATTGCGTACAACATAAATAAACAGCATGTGATTACCAACTAAATCTGAAGGACATTATACTTACACAAAGCGACATAGTTTAGCGGCTAGCGTTTAGGTTATGTGGTCCAAATAAATCTGCAAGCTATGTTGGCGGCACTCGGCATTCCGGCGCAGGCGCAAGAGCTCAATTTTTTAATTTTCGCATACGAAAGTCTGCAACTACTCTTCTCTTCTTCAAGTTGGACACCAAAGTCGTCTAACGGCCAGAAGAACCCTGGAGTCAGAGTGCATGTATTCCACGTTTTTCTACCCTTCTACATTCATATATTCACAACCTGGGAATTAACAAATTCGAGTAGTAGAAAGTGTAATAGTGGTTCGAGCAGTCGTTGCGGACTTGCGTGCGCGCAATTGGATTCCTCTTCATCTTCGTCGTTCCCCGATTCTGAGGATTGCGTTCATTTGAGAGGTATCCCTATTCCAAACGGTTATAGGTAGTTAGCAAGCAATGGTCAGTTTGCCGCGTGATGCAGGCTTAGAATAGCATCACCCCAATTCTACCCGTTGGTGTCGTAAAAAGCGACTTCCTAAGGGGTAATCATCCAGGGAATGGGCAGGAGCGTTTCCTGTAAATGCAACATGTTGCACTGCGCTCGCCAATCCGCCTGCTAAGCGTGGCAAGTATGGCAATACCCCCTGATAGGGGAGGCCCATGTCCAGCATTGGACTGTTATTTATTACTGTTAAGGTTGGTTGGACAGCTCGATGCAATCGGATTAGGTACCTATGTTTCAAAAATGCGCCTCCTAACCAAACACGGAACTAGACGTCCAAAGTTCTAACTGAGGAATTTGACCAGCTGTTTTTGTCAACCCGTCTGGCTGGCTAGTGTTTGGCTAAGACCAGTCAGTTAGGCAGTCACCTGCGACGGAAAAACCCAAGCATCTTGTTTGAAATAGCAAATATTTGAGGTAGCAAAAAATAATGTTTTATTTATATAGCTATAATGGGTTTGTTATTTTTAAACCGACAACTTCTAAACAAATACAACCTACCTCATGTCATATTTTTAGAAAAAATTACCATAGATAAACTAATTCATGATAAAACTTGAACGTTTGATAAATAGGACCATATACATTTCATGTTCTGACCTTATCTTTATGTCTAAATGACCATTTTTGATCTTAAACTACGGCTTGTACTTTACACCTTAATGGTCGTAAATATCTTTCCAACATTAAATTATTAGCTCGATTATTACAACATTCGAGGAATGCCTTCTTAAAATTTTCTCGGTAACGTGATATGTTTATAATTGGTCGTCATTACGCTTGAGATATTTTGGTCAAATTAATATGGCAGAGAAAAACACAAGGCAGAGATTTTCGAAGAAATATTTTAAGTTTACCTTAAACGATATGACGCAAAATAGGGAAGGCTTTTTGCCTAGAAGTAGGATAAGATAATAGAGTATGCCTAAGAGTTATTTTAAAACCTGATTGTCACATAAAATACATAAAATACAACATAAAAGTACCTGGGATTGCTTGAAAATCAATTTTGATTTTGATGGTTTTGAGGTAGGTATAATTAATGTTTTGACAGATCCTAACTTTTGATTGTTTAATCCGATGGGTTTTGTTGCTATATAGGTACTTATTTATCGCCTTTATCTTGTTAAGGGATAAAGAAAAAGCAAACTACATAAAAAAGAAAAAAAAACGCAGTAAACACCCCGACATTAAATCCTTCTGACCTTAGCCATAGCCAGTAAATATTATTCCTACAATCCATTTCCGTGTCTCAATTTCTCGGTAGTGTCACCTTAATCTCACATTACGAGGTACAGTTATCGTGACAGTTATAATTAACTTACCTTTCATACGTAGTAATATGGTTCACGCTGCGTTGCCGAGCTTACCTCGCGTAGGGATGCAAAAATTCAACTATCGATATTGATATCCATACATCGATATCGACAAATAACGAGTTTAGTCAATATCGATCATTCATAATAATTATTTTATTTATTATCTCATGGTATTTTGGGATCTACTTAAGTATTACTATAAGTCAACGAATCTTTAAGTATTGATTTGTCAACCTATGATTCTGATATATCGATATATTACCGATATTGTCTTAAACTTAAACATAAAGTTATTTTTTATTGAATCTGCCCGATAAGTTAGTTATTCAAAATCCTGCAAGCTCTCCTTTTTTTAGCTTTTACACACAACTCTATCCATATTTACAGCAACAAAAATGCTGCCAGTAACATCATTTCATTAACTCTTGTTTATTTAATGGGTCTTTGATTCAATATTTGGTTCTTGTACTTCGAGATTTTTCGTCATCGATATGTATATCGACATGTATGACTCTTCGATATATCCAAAACCTTCGTTCGTTTTACCGATATTTTTTGTACTTTGATATATAGTTGCATCCCTAACCTCGCTCGAGCTGCGACAAATTATGTTGATATTTTTAGTATTTTGATATATCGTTGCATCCCTAACCTCGCGTGTAACTGCGACAAATTATGTCGATATTTTTAGTATTTTGATATATCGCTGCATCCACATGACATTTGTTGTGTTTTGATATATTGTTGCAACCTTAACCCGGCGTGTGGCTGCGACAAATTATATCGATATTTGTTGTATTTTGATATATCGTTGCATCCCTAACCACGCGTGTAGCTGCGACAAATTATATCAATGTTTATTGTATTTTGATATATCGTTGCATCCCTAACCATGCGTGTAGCTGCGACAAATTATATCGATATTTATTGTATTTTGTTTGATATATCGTTGCATCCCTAACCATGCGTGTAGCTGAGACAAATTATATCGATATTTATTGTATTTTGGTATATTGTTGCAAACTTAACCCGGCGTGTGGCTGCGACAAATTATATCGATTTTTAATGTATTTTGATATATCGTTGGATCCCTAACCTCGCGTGTAACTGCGACAAATTATGTCGATATTTGTTGTATATTGATATATCGTTGCATCCCTAACCTCGCGTGTAGCTGCGACAAATTATATCGATATTTGTTGTATTTTGATATATCGTTGCATCCCTAACCATGCGTGTAGCTGCGACAAATTATATCGATATTTGTTGTATTTTAATATATCGTTGCATCCCTAACCTCGCGTGTAGCTGCGACAAATTATGTATGTCCAACAGGTGAGAAATGACATCACGATGCAACGCGTTTAATATAATAATTTATAAGCGGGTTCCTCTTGATATATGGTCCGAGGTAGGTATTTAGATTAAGATACGAGATGTAGGAACGAGAAGAAAAGGGGAACATTTTACATTAGTATATTTGTGCCACGTCACAGCTAAAACCATGAAACAATAATGACCAAAAAAGGCATGTACCTACATACGTATTTATTTTTTGCGTTAGCAGAAAATGCATTTATGTTATGTAACATTTATCTTAAATCAAAACAGTTGCCTAGTGCTGCCCTCATCACATAACAAATCATATCTTGATGAAAACATTATTATCGAAAATCTGCAAGGAAAGATTGGAATTCACCCCTTAAAGTCGTAACTTGAGGTTCTTCTTCTTCGAGTGGGACACCAAGTCGTCCAACGACCCAATGAACTCTGGTGTCAGAGTTTTTCAACCGCCTACTGCAAGTAGCAGGCCTCTGACATGGTTGTGTAACGTCCGCCGTCTAAGTGATTGATTATAGACATCAAACCGGATCGACGGTTTAACGTACCCTCTGAAGCACGGAACCATATTGCTTTTCTGATGATTAGATGGATGGTTCAGCCTGCAATGTCCTGACCAGACTGAGAAGAAATTCACCAAGCGATAAATATCAACTTTGCGAGTGACCCCAACGGGAATTAAAACCGGAACCTTCTGCGTCGCAAGCAGTCGTACTAACCACTGCGCCACATCGGCTGTCAAAGGATGTAACTTTAGGTGCTAAAGAATCTTCCTAGAGGATCAATGACTACTGCGAATGCAAATCAGGTGGCATATCATTAATAACGCGGGTAAGTATGGTAATTTGTAATATCCTGTTGCCGCTGGTAGCAAGTTTTTCTCCGTTTTAATGAAGACAGCGACTGGTCCCGCCGCCCTGAGTAATGATGCTGTGACGAGATTTCCACACACCCTGTGCAACCAGTCTTAATTAAACAGATCGGACACCCTGTACAGTCAGAACATTAAAATTGCTTCTTGGAAAAAAGTTGGTTGGTATACGTAAGAACAGTACTTTTTAAACGTAAATGCAATACCTACATGGTAAAAAAATCGCGTTGATAAAACGTAGCTATCACATAGTTTGTTGGAATCTTGTTAGCGTAACTTTTGTTTCTGTAAATTTTGTAATCACTATGATGAACCATACAATGTAGTGTGTCCCTAGAGAATTACATATTCGGACAAATAAATAACTAACCTTTGAACTTTGCTACGCCGTAGTCCGCGTAGCAATTTAACTACGAAACACATCAATACAGTATTTGACTATGCGATAGGTATAACAACTTTTGCAATAAATCTTTGATGTCATATTTTAGTCCAACTTCAATATTGTTTGTGTATTTATGCGATTTGAAAACTTGTGCGAAAAATCTTTGATGGTAGGTATGATTAAAAATTCTAACATTATTCAGCGATATAGCACAGCGATATGGACAGCCGATGTGGCACAGTGGTTAGTATGAGTGCCTGCCACGCAGAAGGTTCCGGGTTCAATTCCCGGTGGAGTCACTCACAAAGTTGATATTTATCACTTTGTGAATTTGTTCCCAGTCTGGTTAGGACATTGCAGGCTGAACCACCTGATTGTCCAAAAAGAAAGATGGTTCCGTGCTTCGGATGGGCACGTTAAGCCGTCGGTCCCGGTTGCAGTCTATGATGGCGGTCGTTACACAACCATGTCAGAGGCCTGCTACTTGCAGTAGGCGGTTAAAAACTCTGACACCAGGGTTCATCGGGTCGTTGAACGACTCGTTGTCCCACACAAAGTGAGAGAGAGCGATATAAAATCTTGCCCAAAAATCTTTGATGTCATATTAAAAGAATCAAAACTATGCCGCGACTGGACTATAAATAAGGAAGGTATGTTTTGATGCGCGGTAGGCACTTTTTGAAACGATTATGTTTTGGTAGCCGTTTACGCTCTGCATACCCCGTAAGAGATGTAGGCATGATGTATATGTATGTATGTTTAGGTATCATTAAATTTGTTTTTTAACATGAATTCTTTCTTCACAGCTGAGTGTACTTTATAAATCGGTGCGCCTGCGCCGCCATATCTAGTGAACATTGCTGGCACCGCAGAGATACATATTCAAATGAAGCTATATTTGCACGCAATATCCTAGGTTCTTAAAGCACTCTGACTGATTAGAACTATTAAGAGCTGCTACTTAACGTCAATTAATACATGATTTTGAGTTCCCATCAATTAAATAGGTATGATTAATAGGTAATGAATAGTGCTATCCAATTTTGTTTCAATAAATTATTTAAAATAGCATTGGTCATTGTGATTTGTGGTCGTATCATACTTCAAACATATAGTTTTTTTTTTTTTTTTAATCTATGATGGGCTTACTCTTGACCCCAATCTTACCCTAGAGCAGAGATGGGATCTACGGTGGAGCGAGCTTGCCCAGAAGATGCCTATTCACTCTAGACTTAAAGAGATTCAGGTTATATGCACTCGGAAACACAGACGCAGGCAGGGAATTCCATTCTTTAGCTGTGCGCATAATGAAAGATGATTTGAAGCGCTTAGTGCGTAATGTGGGTATATCAACTAAGAACGGATGGTAGCCGGCCGTGCGTCTGGATGTCCGATGGAAGAAAGGAGACGGTGGTATGAGCTCATGCAGCTCACGCGCACACTCTCCGAAGTACAATCTGTAGAAGACCGATAGGCAAGCAACCTTGCGGCGGTGAGCCAGGCTGTGAAGCTTGGTCGCCACCAGTTTTTTATCACCTATTAATCTCTTGGCTCTGCGTTCCACCGAATCCAGTGCAGCAAGTTGGTATTTAGCCGAGCCATCCCAAAGGTGACAGCAGCACTCCATGCAAGATCGGACTTGAGCTTTATAAAGAGTTAGAAGCTGTTCAGGCGTGAAGTACCGCTTGACTTTATTCAGGACGCCCAACTTTCTAGCTGCAATTTGAGCCTTGGACTCGATGGTGGTGCCGAAGTTGAGGTCAGAGGAAAGCTCCATGCCAAGGAGTTGAAGAGTGTTGGTCACTGGAACAGATGTACCCCGAAAAGTAGGAGAAAAGGTGAAAGGACTCCTTTTTGCGGAGAAAAGACACGCCTGCGTTTTTGAAGCATTGAAGCTGACGAGATTGTCATCGCCCCACTGGGAGACGTTACTTAACGTCAGGCTCGTACGCTCAATCATAGCCTTTCTCAATCTTTGGATTTCATCACCACATAGTTAAATTCAAAATTAAGGCACAAGAAAATTAAATGTCCGCAATATCATGCTTAGTATAGGTATTTATTAATTCCTAACAAAATTTCAGTGTCTTTCAAGCTTACGCCTTTTGAAATCCAGCATCACACTCCTAACTAGAGACTAGGAAAATCAGCTTCATACAGTTCCTTCTAATCAAAACCTAATTAACATTCAAAGTATCGCTTCGCTCAGCGCCAGGACACGCTGCGTTGCATATCTCACGGTAACCCGACCAGATACACGTGACACTTTATTCCACACCTGTACGAGCAAATTGACGACTCCATAAATTATACGGTTCGTTTCGCTTATGCTATGCTCGTTTCCTCGTGCATATAGACGACTAGCCAGCTTATATCATAGTGTCATAAAATGACATGACCAGCCTAAGCGGGAGGCCAAGTTACGCTGGTCGCAATATAAAGATACTACACGACCAGCGTAACTTGGCCTCCCGCTTATGCTGGTCATGACACTATGATTTTGAATGGACTTTACATGCGTAACGAAGTTGCTACGATATCTGTTTGCAGTAGAGATCTATTAGCAGTATCTACACCCAGAAACAGCATACGGGGTGTAAGAAGCAGTTCTAGGAATACTGATAGGATGCATGCAGATCATGAAACTGAACAACTTTCTCCTAGACACACACACATGTCAAGAAAAGACAAAAAAGAATTACCTCCCATACAAATTACGATCATCCGACTGCATTTACTTCGGAAAGTCAACAAAAAAAATCGTTTCCTGAAATCTTATGGTCTGTGCTGAACGTGACTGACTATACTGAAAACGTAATTTGGAGCATTTTGGCACAATGTAAGGCGCAAACTCCACCAAAAAGACGAAGGGCATAGGACGTAAGAATGACAGTTGACAGACAAGTGATCGTCAAATATTCTTCTTAGTTTTTGACGCTAGCTGTCATAGATGCGATGCTTCGGCGACGCTTGTGTGTGCCTTTGTCAATACTTTTTCGTACATTTTGTATGGAAACGTCGCGATGTCAAGCGTCATGCCCTACGTCCTATGTCCTCTCCATGTCCTCTCTGTGGAGTTTGGGGCTTAAGAGTGACTTTGATAAGACTAATTGAAAAATTAGAGCTTCGAAGGAATTGAAGTATTTTTATTTATATTTTTAGTTTACCGATTATTTACATTTTGTCATTTACCATGAAATCATGGTCAGAAATGCACCCCACCAGTATCTATTCGGAGACCTGTTACTTACACCCTGTATTAGAGTTAATGAATCAACACTCGTTATACTCGTTAAAAGTCTGAAAAACCAGTGTATTGTAGTAATGTGTTGCTTTCAGCAACTTGCTGATATTAATGTCACAAATTAGGGAAACGGCGCGCGGCGGTGGTAATTTAGACGATTTTGATAGACGTATTCTAATGATAGGGTACCTTTCTAGATCGATAACCATTTTCAAAAGTTAAAAAGTTATAAAACCATTTTCATGGTTTTAACTTGTTTTTCCACGGTCATAATTAATCATAAGATAAATCCAGTGTTATTATTTATTCCTGTGCCATGGCAGGTACGAGTATGCAATCAGGCGACGGCATCGAACGACTCGAATGCTTAGGATTTCAGCACAGGCATGCGGCGGCAGGTGCTAGCCAGTGATTCACCTCAATGCAATAGAGCTTAGGAATATTAGAACTTACTTTACTAGCAACATTAGGATTAGGAGATACAAAGCTCGTACTAAGCTCATCAAGTTTATTTCGAGTTTTGAAAATCGTAGAACTGTAGAATGGCCAAGCGTGGAAAAACATTCAGTAACTTGAAGTTGGATTTAAGACTACCTACAGACACACACTTTACCGTCCCCTTACGGAGTAGGCAGAGCGTAAACCGCGCAAATAATCAAGATGATATTTAGATACAAAATGCTTATGATTTCAGCGCAGGCATGCGGCGGCAGGTGCTAGCCAGTGATTCACCTCGCACGTATGCGCTAGAGCTTAGGCACATTAGGAGGTTTATATGAGCTTAGGCAGATATATAAAGCATCTATCCCTTGTGGGGTAGGCAGAGTGTAAACGGCTATAAAAAACGGCCATTTACACAACCTCGCACCGCAAAAAATTAGGTTACTTTAAGTTGGATATTAAACTATCTAATCTACACATAGACACTTACACATTACGCTCCCTTCACGGAGTAGGCAGAGTGCTAGCCGCGCAAAATATTCCATATGATATTATGACAAAAAATGCTTAGGATTTCAGCGCAGGCATGCGCCGGCAGGTGCTAGCCAGTGATTCAAATCTCACGTATGCGCTAGAGCTTAGGAACATTTAGGACTTTACTAGGAACATTAGGAGGTACGATACGAGCTTAGGTACGAGCTTTGAAAATTGTAACACTGTGGAATGGCCAAACGTAAAAAAAAATGTCACTTCATTCCGGATTTAAACTTGACTAGAGACTACACGATCACACATAAGTAGGTATACTTATTTACACAGATCGCAAACCGCGCAAAAAATAGTCAAAAAGCTATTTAGATACAAACTGCTTAGGATTTCAGCGCAGGCATGCGGCGGCAGGTGCTAGTCAGTGATTCACCTCTTACGTATGCAATAGAGCTTAGGAACATTTGGACTTAAGTATGAGGTTTGTAAATTGTAAATTGTAGAGCTGTAGTATGATTTACCTCCTTTTAGTAAGGTTTACCTGTTTAAATAATCAAAATCTTAGAAAAGTTCTAAGGTGCAGCAATAATTAGATCTATTCCTTATACGCATTAAAGAGTAGCGGGCTTTGGCGAACACCTGCTGGAGTAGGTACTCGGAGGTCACTTCCTTATGGTCGTATTACCCTGGCACTATGCGCTCCGCCGTTTTACGGCTGCAATAAATAATCTAGCTGAAACTATTTAAGTTAAGAGGAGCCAAGTTCTCTGATAAATCAAAATGGGTACACATTACCTACTTAATATTATTTTAACTATTTTGTACTTAAATATACCATTTTCTACTCGAAAAGAAAAAGTGGCTGCGGGAGGCAGAGCAAATGAAGAGGCCTAGATACTCAGCAGTGGCAGTTGGTAGATATAATATAAAGATAAGGTTACATTAAAGTACCTACAAATACTTACTTTTTTAGGGTTTCGTAGTCTACTAGAAACCCTTATCATTTCGTCAAGTCTGTCTGTCTGTCTGTCTGTATGCCGCGCCCTCATAACTTCGACAGTTTTAGAGCTATCGACATCAAATTTAGTGTGAAGATAGATCGTATTGACCCAAATTTAGAAACGTTGAGAAAAAAATATTTTAAATGGTTTTTAGACCCCCTTCCCATACATGTGAAAGGGAGGCAAAAACAAATTTTTCTCCTTTAATATTGAGTAGGGTATCGTTGAATAGACGTCTTTTAAAAAGTCTAAGGGGAGGTTTTTTCAAACAAGGTCTCTAAAATGTTTCTGTCAAGAGATATTTGCTTTTAAAAGGGGCGTTTTTGAGCTATAATTTGTTCCAGCTGTAACTTCTAAAGTGTGCATGCTAAAAATTTGAAAAAAATATGGCATATAGTTCTTAGTATGAAGTTACCTCCCCTGGGCAGTCTGGAAGTCACTCAGCCGACTCCGGGCTGGTGTTGGGAGATGCCACGAAAACATGAAAAAGTGGGGCTTTTCGGCTGGCTATAGATGTGACTGTGGCGCCGCCCAGACAATGGAGCACCTACTGGTCTGTCCCAATTGCCCAAGCCCCTACACTCTTCAGGACCTACTGGAAGTGAACCCCAGGGGCATTTCAGTTGCCAAATATTAGTCAAAGAAAATATAACTGTTACTATCGACTCGACGAAGAAGAAGAAGAAGACCATGAAAACTATAACGAATACTGTACCACTCAAGATTAAGGAAATATAAAAGTTTTTCAATTTGCGATTGGTAATCATACAGCTGCAAACAAACCAGCAACAAAATTAACTTTGTAACGCTGAAAGATCTGATATTTTAACGGTGACTACGAAACCCTATTTGTGAGCGTGTCTGACACGCTCTTGTCCGCTTTTTTTATATGCTTGTATGGAATGGGGAGGTCCACAATTTCTTTTCATTTTTTGAAGAAAAGTTTCTAAATTGTTAAGTTTGTGAGTAGAACAAACCCTTGAAATATTTGTACTTACTAATTAAACCCTATACATATAAGTAGATAGATAGATGGGTAGGCCATCGGACGCGAATCATTAGAAAATTGCAATTTTCCTGCGCACACGCACCTTGCGGCTGCGCGTCCGGATTTTCCTCGTTTAATGAGCACGAGGCGCACCTGGCGACTAGCTGCGGCCCCATTTACCAGTTTTTGCAACTCCATATTAGTTCGATCACTTCCTGTATTATTAGACGAGATTGCACAGAGGTTGAAAAAAGAAAATTACCTTTAATACTAAATATTTTTACCAGCAAAAGTTTTAAATAGGTAAATCCATTTAGGGACAATACCTTTGTAAAGCTTTCCGAACAGTTTTTCGTCTCTTTTATGTAAACGTTTAGACTACTTTTCTGCATTCTCAAGGAGTAGTGCTTAACGAGTCTACGAACGATGGTATTTTCAGTATTTTGAATATAAGTAATTTTGGTCGATTCTTTACCTCGAATAAATTTAAATTACTTCACTCTTAATGACTCTGCGAGTACGTGATCGGGCATAAGTTTGCGACAACGCAGATCTAAAAACTTAATGACCGCCGCTGAGACCGAGCTAGGCGGGAAAGCGGCGTCTTCTATGAAATTCCTCGTATGTTTTATTCAAGGGTCTGATCGCAGTAATAATTACAACTTGTGATTGAAGCGGGCAGGTGCGTAGCGGGCCCTTTAAAAACCTTATAACCATCAAACCGCGTTTCCTATTAGAATCGTGTTAGACCGCCCATCACATAAATTTATCGGACACGTATAGAGCGCCTCCATAACCATGACCATATCACACTAAGTATAATCGCTGGTTTCCGGATGGTTTTGGTAATCCAATTTATTCAATGACCAACGACTAGATACTTATTTTGTTCATTGTCGAATAGGTAGGACTAATAAAATTCAACGCTACGATAAAAAATACCTATGTTGTGAGTAAATTATTTTCTACAGAATTACTGCTCAAGACGTTTACGCATGGTTTTCGTAGTTATGTGGACGACATCATTTTCATATCTACCTAATCTACCTATAGCAATCCTTCGCTTGGCTGGCGCTGAGGAGATGATTGTTATGTAAATCCTATCCTATCCTATCCTATCCTACTAATATTATAAAGGCGGATGTTTGTGTGTGTGTTTGTTACGACATCACGCAAAAACGGCTGATTAGATTGACATGAAACTTTGCAGAAATATAAAAGGGCATCTGGAATAACACATAGGATTCTTTTTACCACGGAAAAATGTCTCATTCCCACGGGATCACGCATTTCCCAATATTTTTGAAATAGGTGGCGTGACTGAGCCGATTCGCGTTTTAAACGTTTTCGCCGAAAACTAACAGCGACATCTCTTGGCGAATAATGCTTTTTTCCCGCGGAATAAAAGGTTGCAGCGGGTGAAACCGCTGACGGGCAGCTAGTTTTATATAATTTTACTCTCGAGCTAGGAAAATAGGTTTAATTCTGTGCAGTCCTGCGACATGAAATTATTATAATGAAACAGTAGGTATCCGCATTATAAAATCAATGGCGGGTTGTGATTGGAGGCGACAGACGGCAGGTGCGCTGCGTACGCGCTGTTCCTATTTCAAACGTGTTAGACAACCATTTCTGTAATTATTGTACTCAGATACTAGTAACGATAGATCGATGGTAATATCCTGAACATGTACAGGATATTCAAACAAGTAGGCACGTACGTATCGTTGCAAAAACTAAAGGCACCTAAAGGTCTAAAAATCTTGCTAAATAAATAATTTTAACCGAAAATCTATTTACCTATATTTCAGGATTCTTTACTTTATCATCCGTTTTACGGTTTGATCTTCAACAATCATCTGTTAATTGTTTAAAATAATATGTTTTTTATATTACGTGCGCTGCGTACGTACACGTAACTTCAACTCAACCCCATCAATACAAACTTTTTGCTATTTTCTTTATTCTGAAAAATACCTATATCCCCGTTTAATACAATATACTTAGAATATTTACACGAAAAATAACCATAGATTAGGAAGACGCTGGTTTGGTTGGTTATGTGAACCCCACTATAGATAGATACCTATCTAATGTACTTACTTACATTCTAAGACAAAACAATAAAAAGAACTCCTCTTAACTCTGTCGTGTGTGATTGGAGAATGCGGCAGGTGGCCGGCACGGGCGCAGGCAGTTTCCTATTAGAATCGTGTTAGAGACTCCATTCCGTAATTATTAGACGTTCAACGTACAGTCTACGATTCATAAACTTGGAACTGATTTGTACAAATATTTTTTAATTTTGAGGCATATTGATCTTAGATATTTAAAAAATACCTAAATAGTTCCTGTCTATAATAATACACCCGATAGATAAATGGACTAAACTTTACTTATTTCCCAAAACAATTGTCTGCATTATTACATTCGTAATGCAAAAGATGCTATGCAATGAACTCAAATATTCAGAGCTATCGTGAATTTAATATTGATAGTCATAGTAACTATACCCAAAACTGAAATCCGTTATTGACCATCCGTCCATCATCTTCAATTTAGAGAGTCGCTTATGTAGGTGGAGTATTGTTCAGTTTTCACTTTTTCTGAATTCTTCTTGACTAATCGAGCCTGAGCTGACCTAATCGAATCAGTGTCTGTTTAGTTTATGTTTTAATTTATTCCGTGTGGTGCTGGCTTAGAATAGCACCACACCATATCATTGCCATGGGTGTCGAAAGAAGCGACTATGGGATTTGAGAGTTGATGTGTATTGCAAATTGTAGGTGACATGCTGACGACCTGTCATTATGGTGACACACAGACTTCTGAATGTCTCTCAAACTAATGACAGACGTGGCATAGTGGCCGTTTTTTACCGGCTTTTTCGCCCTGCCTGACCCGCAAGGGATATATCCATGATTGATATTTATGTATTTAAGAAACATGTAATTTATTCCGTAAGTAGGAATTTGTTTACCTACTTTGGTGGAGTGTACTTTGGCTTGACCACGGCAGGTGTTCGCTGCACCCACTCTTTATCTATTACGAGGATGTGGAGGAAATCGCCGACGGACGACGATTGTATTTCTGATTTGTGTACTGGCAACATCATCTTGAGCTTCCCCCCATATGGAAACTAATTGGATACCTACAAACATTGAAAAGAAAATCTTCCTACAACGCAAAAGACTGAGGCAACGTACCCGAAAAAGGCTGGCAGCATTCCCTCGCTGAATAGTTGGATACAAAAGCAGCATACAAAATTATGTATTTGATAGATAAAGTTATGATTATGTATAATAATGACATGAGTTATTTAATACCGAAATTAAATAGGTACGTAGTAATGAGTGGAACACAGGCTGACAGCATGGGTCAGACTTTTCAAAGCTTCTATATATTAAATACCTTGGCAGGTCCCATAGCCTATAGCCAATAATTGGTTCATGAAAGACTTTAAAAGACAGGGGCTCGACAAGTAAGCTGAATACTATCATTTACAGTGTGCGTTTAAAGACCTAGGTGTTAACGAGAATATCCTGGACACTATGATTATGTAACTACCTATATTACGTGCCATAAACAACCTAGGTTATCTACATTGTATCACTTTGTCTCTAATGATGTTGTTTGTGACATGAGAGAAGACAAGACTGGATTATAGGAGCATTTAACCTGTAGGGCAAAACAGCATCCCTAGAAACTATCAGTACAATATCTATATTACAATATGAATATTTACTTTAATATTATCACGATAGACCCGGTTCAATACACAGATGAACTTAAATATGTAGACTAGCTACAGATACGACAGTCACTTGTCCCACTACCACAGATTACATATCCCACTACATTATTGTTCATCTCTTGGCGCTAGTGTCGCGCATTAACCATAGATGTTAATTAGGACCATAAGGAGATAGTAAATCCAAAAAGGTAGTATAATTAATAGTGCTGTCCATCGAAACATTTATCGCCATCGATTATTAGTGCTGTGCGGTCATTATCGATAAAACTGCGGCATTCTACTGTAGGGTATACTTTATTGATTTTGATTAAATTAATAAGAAATTGTGAATAAAACTTCAGAAAATGGGATTAAATTGTCAGTTTATTAAATTTTCAAAATACATTTATTCCAAGTAGTTTACAAACTTACCACATTACCACTTACAAAGAGTTTTATCGGAAATTTCCATTGCGATGTGTGATAAGAATTAATTCAACATACATGATAAAGTTATTTCGGCCTGGCGTTTTAGGTAGATGTAGAAGCTTGTACAGTGTTCACAAAAATGGGCGAAGGTTGCACATGAATATTTGCTTTTTCCACAAATTAGGTGAAGTCAGAATCATCATCATTATCATAAGATCGGGTCTTGAAGTAATTATGGTCACTCAAAGCATTTTGATCTGAAAGGAAAACCCTCCATGTTAAATAAATAATTAAATGCAGCAAATTGTACACAAAAAATTGCTCTGCTCACTTATGCACACACAAAGAACCACGAGCAAACATATCCAAATGAAGAATCATCATATTTAGGTAATCACCCCTTAACCTAAAAAGATACAGCTTACCTACCACGTTTCAGGTCATGGTCCACTCCTCAGGTCCACGCATCCGAAGGTTTTGCGAAGGTAGAATCTCTTATCAACAACTCGAGAAATAAATAATAAATAAACTCAAGCATTCATTAATGCGAGGACTACTCATAAAATTCCGTAAATTTCACCGAAAATTTAATCAACAACAGACGCCACGTTGAAATTTTGAAAAGTCTTGTCATAGAAGTGTCTTTGTCACAGATGAATTGACTGACAATAATTTTTTTCATTCCAAATTTAAATTCTGCCGCCACAGTCAAATAAGCGATAGCAGCGACGAGCGTCGAAATTTGGAACTACAACTGACACCCCCCTGGTTCAATACTTTAAAATATCGATGCATGTGTTGAAAGAAGCTATCAGTACCTATAACAGTATAGCTCATGGTATAGCTAGCATGCGACCCGCGACATAGATTTTCTCTACGCCCTCATGTCAAAAGTCTTCACTTGTTTTGATAATTTCCTTATGTTTTGACACATCTTTGTCTTCTCGGGCGTGAGATAGCGATAGTGCGTTTCATCTTTTAGTTCCTATGCCGTCATGTTGGTAGCATTGGAAATTTGTATGTAATTTTTTGGCGCCGTATATTTTTACATATAAATGTCCAATGCTACCAACAAGACGCCATAGGAACTATAAGATCATAGTCTAATAAAACATGGTCTTACCTTCCCAGAGAAACACAAGACTACGTCACTAGTATTGCCACTTCATTTCAATAACATACGTTATGGGGTAAATTCAATCTCAGAAAAGTGACCTAAAATATTTCTTAATAATTTTATAATTTAGATTTACGTGTGTATTAACTTGAACTTTACAACAACACTTCAATTGTATTTATTAGTTAACAGTATCATAAATGATTTACAAAAAACATCATATGAGTGGGTAATTCTGGTAACCCACAAGCATGATGACGTAGACTTGTGTTGGTCACGTGGTTCACGAGTTTCGGAACGGAATACCAGGCGGAGTATCTTATTATACCATGTATAAGATGAAACGCACTGTAGGTCCTAGGTCTCTCTACAGTACGCATGCTGAGCTGACACACCAGGTAAAAGACAAAGCACGCGTGATGTACTTATGACAAAGTATTCTAAATTAGGTTGCTTCTGCAGTAAGATAGCTGGTGTAATGAATGATAGTGTTGTGAAAATGTTTGAATTTAGCAAAGGAATGTGAGATCAAATAAAAATAAAGCTTTCTACTTTCCTAGTTTTATAACCAATAGACAAACAAAAAAAACATTTTCGTCTCTCTGATATAATGTGCTACGACGGCGTAGTACAGTGAGAGTATAGTATTCTTTGGCGTAGTACATCGTTACAAAAAGTGCTATGAAATGCATAGCTTTTTATAATAAGTTTTATGAAGCACTATCAACCATCAAGGTATGATAGTGTTACATAAGACCCACGCTTATCCTTACATAATTGCTCCTGCTATTTGTAAACAAACGCCAAGTCCATCGCCCTATAACCGGACACGCAGGGCAGCGGCACCTAACGCGGCTCTAACGCAGCCACCTGCCACCTGTCGCGGGTTTTTAATCTCGTTACTTACCATACCTTATACGTACTCATCTAGAATTACGCCATTACACGTCCCATAGAGCTACTTGTCGTGTAGAGCCGTTTTGAAGCTAAAAAGACACGTAATTTAAAGTTACTTGTCATGAAGCTTCCGATTAGGTTTTGGGTGTGAGTGCAGGTCTTTCTGAACTCCATCATTCCAGCGATATCTAAGGCCTTTCGACCAGACGCTTGCCCATCTATAAACTGCACAGAACAGGGAAGAGTGAGGATTGCTGTTGTATAGGAGACATAGATCAACTTCGGGTCGCTGACCTGATCAGCATTTAGAGTAGAGATTAGGAAAAATCCACTTTTAACTTCTATGGTCATGCTTAAGAGATTGGTGGTAATAAATAACCTTACTTATCTACTCTATGCTAAGTTTTACATATTAGGTACGCGGATAAATCATATTTTGTCTAATTTATCCTGTTATTTTGCAAATGAATCTGGGTCATAGACAATAGAGTGACTTTGCAGATGCAAAATTGCAACTACTCGTATTGAGGAAAATCGTAGTTGAATGAGAGAGTTTAGTGCGACCTATCACTTTAGTGCTTTTTGTAAGCAATTTAAAATTTAAATAACAGGTTTCTAATTGCATTTTCTCTTAAAGAGGCGATTTGTGTATTACAAGTTTGACCAAGGCGCTATCTTACGCCTTGCCTATGAGATAGCTGACGATCTGATGGTAGCCACATGTCTATGTCGTAAGGGGAATAAGGTACAAGCTGAAAGGAGGGCAAGGTACTCATGAAACTGAACAACTTTCCTCATGGAACATGGGTCGAAATATGAAAAAGAAATTGGACCTCCCATAGTAAATCAATCAGCTGATCGGCAATTTTGTATGAGAGTTGTTTAGTTTCATGATCATGAGTACCTTGACCTCCTTTCGGCTTGTTATACCATTTTTGTTACTTCCTGTATGTGTATATTATCTTCGATTTGGAATGCCTTCACATCGCGCAAGGACTAATTGGTGCCCTCATTCTACACTGTGTAAATCTTGCATCCTTGTCGGTCTTCATAAGTCTATGGTCGGTCATAGTCCTGCAGTTAAAATAGGCGTGATTTGAGCGTCTTAGCTGCGGGCTTGCTACATACCAGTACGTACTCGCAACTCGCTCGTCCTGTCACCTGCTGCCGAGATTATACGCCACCTGTGCTCGACAGTACAGGGAAACCTCAGAGCTAGGACAGTTGCAGAGAGATCTGTACGAGTAACATAATGAAGTCATCAAAAACTCATCACATCAGACATATACAGCTATATCTGATGTGATGAGTTTGAGATGACTTCCTTAGCTCGAAGGAAGAATGCATGCTATAGCTTCAAGGTAGGTTCAGTATCGATAAAGGATGCCGTAAAAAATATTTAAATTAACCGCAGGACATATAGTCATACCTATAGTCTTGATTGGTCTGGTCATAGTCCTGCGGTTAATAGACGTGATTTGAGCGTCTTAGCTGCGGGCTTGCTACATACCAGTACGTTCTTACAGTGAGCTCGTCCTTGCACCTGCTGCCGAGATTATACGCCACCTGTGCTCGACAGTACAGGGAAATAACAGAGCAAGGACAGTTGCAGAGAGAACTCTACGAGTAGCATAATGAAGTCATCAAAAACTCACCACATTTGTCTGATTCATCATCTTCCTGCCCTTATCCCAATTACTTGGGGTCGGCGCAACACGTTTCGTTGAACACAAAATCGTGTTGCAAAAGGATTTGGCTGAATTTTACGACCGGCCGCCTACCAGACGTCAACCCTCCTTGGGAATGCTTTTGTGGTGGATTAACCGCCACCATACGGTTGGCCTTGGCTGTTTGGTTCGGGTTTATCCCTCGGTCGCCTCTTACGACCCCCACGGGAAGAGAGGGGGTGGTGCTATTCTACTCTGCCGGCACCACACGGCCGGCACATTTGTCTGATTCAATTATTATAATTATGTATGAGTGATTGGTCGGTCATAGTCCTGCGATTAATAGTCGTGATTTGAGCGTCTTAGCTGCGGGCTTGCTACATACCAGTACGTACTCGCAACTCGCTCGTCCTGTCACCTGCTGCCGAGATTATACGCCACCTGTGCTCGACAGTACAGGGAAACCACAGAGCAAGGACATTGCAGAGAGAACTCTATGAGTAACACAATGAAGTCATCAAAAACTCATCACATTTGTCTGATTCAATTATTATAATTATGTATGAGTCATTGGTCGGTCATAGTCCTGCGGTTAATAGACGTGATTTGAGCGTCTTAGCTGCGGGCTTGCTACATACCAGTACGTACTCGCAACTCGCTCGTCCTGTCACCTGCTGCCGAGATTATACGCCACCTGTGCTCGACAGTACAGGGAAACCTCAGAGCTAGGACAGTTGCAGAGAGAACTCTACGAGTAATAAAATGAAGTCATTGAAAACTCATCACATTGGTTTGATTGAAATCTGTGTATCCTGCACATGTTCATGACTCTTTGGTTGGTTATACTTCTGCGGTTAATAGAAACGTCATTTGAGTACTCACAGTGCGCTCATTCTACAACGTGTTACAAAACAACCAATAAAGCTCCCATACAAATTGAGTTCATTTTGCATGGCAGATCCAATATTTTTTTCTCATATTTCGACCCATGATCCATGAGGAAAATTGTTCAGTTTTATGAGTACTTTTCAGTTTTATTGGTTGTTGTGTAACACCCAGTATATGCCACGTGTGCTCGAGAGAACTCTACTGATAAAAGATCGAAGATTTTCATCTCGTGTATGTTTATTTTTTATGTTAAATCATACAGTTTTTTTCAATTTGTACAGTATCGACAAGTCCAATTGCGACGAGTTTTTTTAATGTTTTCAGTTCAGTTTCTGAAGCTCTATTTGAAACATGTAAATGCTCTGAGAGGGAAATATGTAAAATATCACTGTGACTGTACTTACGGCAGGATTCTTTTCTAAACCGGACGACAGATGTGCGGGGAAAATTGCTTCTATTGAAAGTGACGTTGATTTAGTTCAACTGCTTATATATTTTTCTTATCGTCAGCAATAATATAGTTGAGACTCATGAGACTGCCACTCGATGCGTTCGCCGCCGTAAGGCGCTCCCAAGTTATTTTTACATAATTTATCAATGGTAAACTGAGGCCAGCACTTTGATTCGGGTACTTTTAGGCATAAATTGTACAGATGAAAAATTATCGAAAAATATCGATTATTTTCATCTTTTGGCAGGATTGGCTCTGGCAGACCTACGTCATTCGACTTGTTTACGTATCAGTTAATGTTCTAAAGTTAGCCTATTGTAATACCTGATGAGATAGGCATTTCTGCAGTCGGCTCTCTAACTAAGTACAACTCACATTTTGAACCCTAGAAATACAGTGACCTATTTCGATATTACTTTTGTGCGGGTAAATATTTGAATAAAGAGGATGAAACGGATGAAATAATAGTTGTTTCAATTTAATTAAAGTAATTTTAATTATAAACCAAGTAATTTGTACAAATTGAAATGAATTTCCTTTTAATTATCACTTTATGTCGCTCTTAATATAATTGTCTCCAATAAAATACGCATAAAATTGATTCGAATAACCTTATCATTCAGATAATAAAATAAAATGGCCATGGCACGCACGTACGTACGTACCTATAAAGATAAAATTTCGCCCAAGAATCGGTCCAGAATGTATGAAACTAACATTAACGTTAATGGTTATGAATTTCACGAAGGGCATATTATTAAAATCCTCACATTCGCAAGAGGACCACCTCGGGGCACCAGTGAGGCTGCACCACAGAATAAAGACATAGCTATAGAAGGAGTTTTATTATTCATTATACTTGTCATGCTTTTTGCAAATGATTTTTAACGTGTGTTAGGCTTTTTGACGCGTGAAATGATTTTTAACGTTTGAAGGGTAAAAAAAAACAATTTGTGTTTATTATTTTAATAGGTAACCGGAAATATTAGAATATCTTTGATCCGTATTGATTCCATTCAAAGATAATGCGAGTAATCTCAAAGTAAATTGTTTGATTATATTTGCCTTGTCACGCTAACATCCTGTGTAGATATTTCGGCAGACGATTTATTTATTTATTTTATTTAATAGATGAACACAACACAACAGATTACAATCATAACTAGATAAGCTTAAATAATAAACCTTAGTCTATGATCCAGATTGAAATCCAATATAGTGTACGTACAGCAAAACATGCAATTAACTGTGTTAAACTTAATATAATGAAAGTTTTAAAGTAGGTAAGGTGAGTAGGTATACAAACAACTCAAATACAGACAAGGTATACAAACAACTCAAATACAGGATCTGTGTAGTTTGAAATTAAGAAATTTATCTGCAAGAATGTAATTTAAATATAATTGTGCTAACCTTAAGTGTTCTTGAGGATTTCAAGAATTGATTTTATAAACCTAGACTGACTATAGAGTCAAATACGTCTATTGTGTTTTTTTATTTATTTATAAATAGATTTTTCGACAACTGACATGGTGTAACATTGTTTCTACAGCTAAGCCCTTATTCTGGGCTGGACCACCCACTCGGGGGATTTATAATAAGGAGCCACGAGGAATCATAAACTTAGATTATCTAACGAATAGCTACCTACTTTATCCTGCGATGTAATTTATTATGCGTACGCGAGGTTTTGAGAATGTGAGTCGCTTACTGTTTAGTTAGGTAGGGGCGTGTAGGTGTAAGCATGCCTGTTTCTTATAATATTGTAATATACAGGGAGTAACTGAAAGGGTATTCAATCCGAAAGGAGGTCAAGGTACCTACTCATGAGACTGTAAAGAAAGTTTGGCCTCCCATACAAAATTGCCGATCAGCTGATGTACTATGGCAGATTCGATTTCTTTTTCATATTTTGGACCCATGTTCCATAGGGCAAGTTGTTCAGTTTCATGAGTACCTTGACCTCCTTTCGGCTTGATATACCCTTTCTGTTACTCCCGGTATAACTGACGTAGGAGCATTGCATAGCTGTATCTGACTGATTAATTACATAAAGTACCAAACTTCTCATGAACCTAATACAATATTATGTATGTAGAGACGGTAAAGACACTTCCTGATTATCAGAATAACTCTTTTGAAGGAGCCCAGCGCGCAGTTTTCCTAATTTGTGTTTGTGCTTCTGATTTAAATATACCTATGCATAAGTGGGTACATTATAATATATTGAATGACAACAATCCATAAATGTATTGTAGGCACCTACCTAATTAAAACACTAAGCACTATTGATGGAATCCAGAATTGATTATTCATATTCATTAGGAATTCCTAATAAAGATTAGTCTGTATTTGCAAACACGTATAGGGAGTGCCCGGAGTGGCAGGTTTGTAACCAGGAAAAAGGTACCAAACGTCCCATACCCAAAAACACTAAGCTCATCAGGATCAAAGTTCAGATGGTGTGCGCGAGTGTGTAAGATGTGTACCTCTATTGGGCGCCCGCCAATTCTTTACCTACTTTGTGCCTTGGGCGAGGCGAGGCTAGATACCTATCAGAGGCGAAGGATCCATACAAGCCGATTCCTATCGGCTTACCTTTCAAAAAATTACACATCCATACCTACCCTCATCAATCTACTTTCATTTAGTACATTTTTCGCTCCGGCATACAGCCTTCGTTAAAATACCACTCTTCGCCACTGATTACTATTACGGTCAGATGTGTGGAACGCATATGCAACGGTACAGAAAATCCGCGATCCTCGAAGGATATGCACCCAGGATATGCATTATGCATGGTGAGCCGTGGCCGTGGCTCGTGGCTCAAAATACCGTACTGTCTGCCAGAAAAATACTGCCTATACCAACCTCTACGGTCAGATAAGTCAGATAGAAGGAAAGGAAAAAATAAACACACAAATATTATAGAAAAAACGTCAAACGTCAATATCATAAATTGTAATAATTTCTCAATGATATTGTATGTTTAATTTATGATATTATTAATTTACAAGCGTTTAAGAATATCAGTTACTTTTAGAATTAATTAATTAGTTTACAAAATAAGTATTTTTGCTAAAAATAAGACAACGTGCTTGCGGAATAATTTCTAATGGAGGAGAAAGTAGTATTCGGGGCACTCGGTGTGTACCGCGAGCGGGGCGCCTACCTCCGGCGACTGGAGCAGTTCGACAAAGCCAAGGCCTCATACGACGAAGCATTCAAACATGCACCAGAAGATGTTCCGCTGCTGATCGGGCGCAGTCAGGTGTGCGCGGACGCCAACGATGCGCAGCAGTCGTACGCCGACGCCGACGCCGCTCTCAAGCTCGACCCGCGCAGCATGCTGGCACTCAACGTACAAGCCAAAGCGCAATACGCAACATGCGAATTCGAACGCTCCGTAGTCTTGAACTACCGAGGATCCAGAGAACGACGCTGTCCGCCATACTTCTTAGAAGGCATAATACAGGGCATGGAGACTATACAAGACTGTATAGGAAAGAATGCAGGTCATATCATGCTCGAAATGAAACCTCTTATCAAATGCCAAGAACTACACAAAAATGCGATAAAAGATAAAGTACGATTACATGTCTGTCGAATCCCGAGACCAAAAGTTGAAAACAGGATGACTCAACTAGAGAAACGCAGTTATGATACGTTGTCTCGAGTTCTGGCAATGAAGTATTTGGGTCCTATGGCCTACGACAAGTTTTTTCTTCAGGAACTCTTGGCCGATCGGCGGATACCATCTGCTAACCGATCTGGCAGTCGGGAAATTCAGAGCTTAATTGAGCACGCGTTTCAGACTCTTTGTCAAAAACAAGAAATGCTCCGAACCCAGCGCCCTTACTATTCTATCAAGTTAGCAGAAAAATCGAAATCTAACTATCTTACAAAGTACAAGAAAGAACTCAGGGAAAAAGAGCGCGAGATGAACACGTTGAATGCCGACCGCTTCATTAACAAAATATTCAATTGTTTCCGTGAGGAGAAACTGTATAAAATTATCACAATTGCGGAACAGTTTCAGGAATTTCTTGACGCTCGGACGCCGGCTACGTTGCCAGATAAAGAGACGTACATAGACCGCTTGTATCGTGCAATCGGGGAAGCTTATTTAAGTATGCATCGACTTTCATATAAAATGAGCGCTTACAGCAACCGGCGTCGCATAGCCTTCCTCATGGGCCTTCCTGTCGGTCGACCGAAATCCTTCGATTCTGTAGTGGCGACATATCCGCACAAAGCACTCGATCCTACTGTCGCTACAGATAAACTGGCAAATCTTATTGATATGTGTGAAAATAATTATATGCGTTGCTGCTTGTATTATGAAATGGCTCGACTGCAGAACTCGTTGAAAAGTTACGCTCTCGCAAAGTTCTATGCGAAACGGTGCCAAGCTCAAGCGCACGAGATCGGCTGCCCCGCGTGGTGGCTGAACGGGTGCTTCGTGCTGATGGCGGGGGACATGCAGCAAGGGAACCAGAACGAGATACGCATGGCGGTGGAGGCCGCGCTGGAGTATACTAAGACGATGCAGGATGCAATCGGAACTCAGGCGTTTTTGCGTAAGTGTGAGGAGCTGGCGGCGGCTACTGTGCCTTGCGATGAGAATAGAGCTAGGAAGCAGCGCGAGCAGCAGATTTTGAACATATTGGATGACGTGACGAAAGAGGAGGCTCAGCTGTTGTTGAAGCGTATTTCGCGGGTGCCGCCGGGGCGGAGGTTCGAGGTGCTGCCGCGCAAGGTGGAGCCCAGTGCGAAGTACACGTCGGAGCGGCGCCGGCGCATGCAGCGCGGGCTGACCGTGGTGCCGGGCAAGGAGCCGGCGCTGCCGCTGCGGCAACACTCCACGGTGCGCGGACACCAGAGGTTCAGCATTTGAGATCCATTACTCATCAGTCATCATAAGCAACATTAGAAGAGGTTCAATTTACTTATAATTTACTTAGTTAATTTTCTGTTGTTCTTATGGATCAAAGTTGATAAATATGCGTTAGCCGACTTCGAAAGAAAGGTGATGCCTGGAGGGGCTTAGAATCAATGGCTGAGAATCATCGGGCCAGGATCAGTATAGGTAAGTGCCCTTACGGTAGGTAGTTATAATCTCGTGACTGTCTATAACCTGATTAGGTACTGTTTACAAGTTGTTCTATTTATTGTTTAACTAATAATAAATGTGTGCTTTACTTTACTGAATATGTAGCGGATCTTATTTTTTATACATACCTAATTCAATATGTCTAACATTGGTCTAACAGGTTACAATAGTTTTTTGAATTTTACCTATGCCATAAATGTTAAACCTCTATTAACACAAAATTGCGTACACCGACCTATCCATACGAAGAACCTACATAAACACATCTTTCCATAATACATACAAATATACTTAGTTACATATATTATAGTAAATAATTAATTTAAATACTACATAATACAAACTGTAGGTGCATATAGATACATTTCTACAATTTCAAACGCGTTTTACGGGGTGTTATATAGTGACGGTTCTCTCCGAATAAGTACAGTACATACATATAGACCATGAAACTAAACAAACCTCTAGAAATAATCACGATCAGCATAGAAAGTACTTGTTTTTACGTTTACTGTGATATTTCCTTACCTACGGAAAGTTGAACATCTTAGTTTTATCGTTTGAACTTACCCTATCAGTATTCCAAAGAGGATGTAACTAAACTAGCATTTTACAGAATTCGGAAAGTTGTCCCTTACACCCTGTATAATTAATACTTCAAGAATATATTTATTTTTACGTATATTTCCTCCATAGCTAAGGGCTTGGGGCCACCTGTGCACACTGCGAGGTTCCCACAGCGCCTCCACAGGGTCAATATTGACACGGATTTGAGCGATTCCGTGGACGAGCGCTATCTCACGTCCTGAGTCCTGACGCGCTACGGAAGTGACGATACTATATACCTACTTACTAGACAGGGTAAAGGAAGAGCACAATACCGATGTAACTGAATTACAGTACGCGTGCGACCTTATTACCATCATTCTGAAGTATCCTTATCGCACAATTAGGTATCTCTGAGTTTTTTTTTTTTTGTAATGGACTCTATGTTTTCCGGACCCGGGTCCGTTAAAACTACACCTGACTATTTGGTGGGGAGCGAGGGCTCACCCGGATGATATCTCTGAGTGTGCGACAAAGGATGGTAATGAACTCGCGCGCGTACTCTACTTTTATGGATGAAGATTTTCAAATCACGTAGCTCAATCACACCGTTAGTACATTCCCAGGTGTAAAATTACGCTACGGAGTTTTGCGACTTGTTAGTTAGGCAGCTAGCAAAGACGGAAATCTGTAGATATTCCCGTGTTTATAAAAGTATAGGTAGTTGGTCTCAACATTATGACTAGTCACAACAGTCTAATCCTTCTTGTACTGAGAGGAATTCGGATTCGAAAGAAAACGTCTCTATTTGTCTTTTTACCCAAAAAGGAATATCGATCTGTCACCAAAGCACCAAACATATAATTTGTCCATGAGATAAGACAAATAAGGGGCAAAGTATACAGAACACTGGAAGATTTTGAGCCGAGACCGGCGGTCCGAGGCACGACCGCAAACATGTGCACAAAATCTCCGATCTTCGCAAATAAAACTAATACAATACACAAACAAACACTGCACACGATTCTAATAGGACACCTCCTTTGCTAACTCTGTCTGTCACTGAGACACTGAGACAGATAATTTATTAAGAAGAGAATATACTTAATTATGATATAACTAGCTGCCCGTCAGCGGTTTCACCCGCTGCAACCTATTATTCCGCGGGAAAAAAGCATTATTCGCCAAGAGATGTCGCTGTTAGTTTTCGGCGAAAACTTTTAAAACGCGAATCGGCTCAGTCACGCCACCTATTTGAAAAATATTGGAAAATGCGTGATCCCGTGGGAATGAGACATTTTTCCGTGGTAAAAAGTATCCTATGTGTTATTCCAGATGCCCTTATATATTTCTGCAAAGTTTCTTGTCAATCTAATCAGCCGTTTTTGATGTCGTAACAAACACACACACAAACATCCGCCTTTATAATATTAGTAGGATGATTTTTATAATGATTTTTATGAGATCATTGTTTCATCAGGATCATTGTATTTGCCGGCTATCTCATCTGATAATAAGTGAAGATGCCGACTATGATATGTGATAAACTGATAAAACATTGTTGATCATAAACCTAATAAAGTGATGTTTGATTCCATAATGAGGACATGATTAAGATAAGTAGGTACTCGCATAATCTAAATCGGTAAGTATCGTGACTTAGGTATGCTGATGTCCATTCCGTACATACAGTAAATTAGGTACCTGTCTCTTGTCTTTTACAGTAAATTAACTCATTAGTTGTCCCGTCAGAATCAAAACCTGCATATTATACTAATAATATGGCGCCCCGACGTAAAGCTCTAAATGTATTTACCTTTTTATTAGTAGGTATTGTTATTTACATGATGATGTTGTTATACGTCAAGGACTTATCTTGTTCTTTACCTATACTAATTTACAATTGTTGCTTTTAATTGCTATCCTGATTATCTTAGCCTCCAATTACTCCCAATAAAGATATTTTTGTATTAAGAAACAAATACGTAATTAGATATAAGTAGAAAAATGACACATGTCATTTATTCGAAGTGTATCTAAACAAAATAATGTTAATGCATTTATGTACAAACTTGCCCTTGACAATCAACTCGAGAAGTACCAATGACCTCCTTATCTATCTTTATACAGTACATGTAAATATTTGATCTTTTAGATCATCGCATCAAAGGTTTCCTTACTAACTCATCAATATGATTTTGTGTTCTAACAAAACTTGTTGCGCCGACCCCATCATCATCTTCCTGCCCTTATCCCAAATTACTTAGTTGGGGTCGGTGCAACAAGTTTTGTTAGAACACAAAATCATGTAGCAAAAGAGTTTGGCAATGTTTTATGACTGGCCGCCTGCCTGACGTCAACCTTCTTTGGGAATGCTATTGTACATGGTATCACCGCCACCATGCGGTTGAACACATTCGATAGATATTCAGTCGGGACCAAAACTCTACGTCGCATTTTAGCCGCTACCACACTTCTGAACTAACTGCAACCACTTATCGAATAAAAAAATTACTTAAGTTTATTTTTTGGTCAAAAACAAGGTGCAAGTTGCAAGGTGCATTCGCAACGACAGGAAAAAAAATATTTGGAAACACCTTTATTTTGGACGTTAGAACAATTCTAACCTACTTCCAGGAAAGGCAGGCGGCGTCCTTGCGAATCGAATCCAACTCAATAATTAGCGAAACAAAACTCGCCAATTTCTGATTTTTTATATCGGCCCTTGCCTAGAGCGACCGTCTAAAAAAGCTAAAAGGATACGCGAATTGGCACCGTTTACCAAAAATGCCAAACGCCATTCGATGTTAAAAAGTTGTTGGCACGCCCACCTAATAAGCGTGGATTTTTTAGTAATCGCCGACAGCTGCAAGCGGGATAGATGAGATGTTTTTGTCGACTCTACATGGACATATCCCTAATAGGTTGTTGTGAAATCAATGATGCTAAATTACAGCTCCGAAACTCGTTAGTTGCCCACTAAAAGAAGCCGACAGAATTTTTGCAGTGCATTTGTGCTTGTAAATGTAATAATCAAGCAAAGGTATTTTTCGCTTTGCTCCCAAATAAGACACAAAGGGGTGAGTAATTTATTTATCAATTATCTTAATTGAACACCGAAGATTTCATTAAAATACTTACCCATTTTGTCAATTAAAATTCTCTTAAATAAGTATATACTCGGTCCACTTGCTGGTATTTATGTAGTTGGGTAGAAATAAAATTTTATTATTTCATTATTTAGGATAGGTCTTCAAGTAAATTAGTTTTTTCAGCCAGCAGATACATTAAAATTCTACTACTTATCGAATTTTCTATAGCATCTTTTATCATACCGACTGATATCTGTAAAAGAATTGTATTGAGGCGGATGTCAACAACACAAAAAATAGTGAATAAACGAATCTATACAAGAATATGGTTTTTATTTACAATAAAATTTAATTGGTTATAAACGTAAAATACTTTCTTAAGACCGCATTCAATTTTTTCTAGCAATTTTGCAAATATTGGCTTTATAAACATGCGAGTTTCTCGAAAACCGTTATGTAAAAATAATATGTTACTTGAACATTTAATCAAGCATATCTTCATCTAAAAAATGTACAATGTAAATATTAATATTTTAGTTTTAAACCTGTTACAAACAGCGATATCTAAAGCGACAAAACCAAAATTCAGGAAAAGACCTCAATTCAAGCGTGAGTTTTAGAGTTTTGGTTCACTGTAAAAAAATATCAATTATACAAAAAAATAGAGTATATATTTGAGAACAAAGTCTACAGTGAACATTTTACAATTTTATTCAGAAATATAGAATAATACCACGTTTTTATATACGATTTTTTGCAAAATAATGCGCCATTATATCGGCTTCTGTATGAAAAAATAACAGTAGTAAAGATTTAAAACAAATATATGTTATTTAAAAAGATGTACTTAATCTAATTGCAGAAAAATATATTTATTTTTATTCATAATATCACTGTAAAAAATATTCAAACATCCCCATGTTTTTCGCAAAATGACGCTCCGAGAGGTCTGGCAGGGAAAATTGTATGGGCTTCGTGAAAAGCTCTATAGCGGCCTTTGATTATGGTATAAATTTACCTCCTTTAATTTCAGCACCGTAATTACTCTAGCCGAGTTATTAATTCGCTTTGGTCAGTTCGTCAGGCACGGGTGTGTACTTGAGTCCGGTGTCGTTGAGCATGGTGACCACCCACGAGTCCTCGGGGATGAGTCCTGACTGCAGAAGTTTGACAGCAGCTGCCACATTGGCCCCGCTCGTGTACCCCACGTACAAACCCTCCTTCTCACCCAGCAGGTTCTTATATTTCACTGACTCTTCATCCGTCACGCTTAACGTACCGTCCATGTTGTCGAACTTGAACAGATTTGGCACACAGCCGTACCCCGAACCCTGCAGCAAATGCAGAGGCTTCGTTATCTCACAACCTTTAATCGGCTCCGAGCCCTCCGGCTCCACAACATAACACTTCACGTCTGGGTTCTTCTCTTTCAAATACCTGGATGTGCCGGTGAACGTGCCAGCTGTTCCGACTGTTGCGACGAAGGCGTCCACGTGGTGGCCGGTTTGCTTCCAGATCTCGGGGCCGGTTGTTTCGTAATGCGCGTCAGAGTTGCCATCGTTGTTGAACTGGTTGACATAAAAAGCGCCAGTTTCCTGAACTATCTTCATGCCTTCTGCTTCTGCGGCCTTGACATCGTTTACAGTGACTTTGCCGTAGGTGCCTTCCACTTGGGGTACTCGTAAGCATTTGGCGCCGAGAGCTTCCATGTGTATCGCTCGTTGTACGCTGTTTCCTGCTGACATGGTGAGAGTGAGGGGATGCTGGAGCACTGAGCAGACGACTGCAAGTCCACAGCCTTGGTTTCCAGACGTCACTTCCAAGACAGGCGTTCCAGGCTTCAGATCTCCATTTTTGTAGGCATTCAGAATCATGTGCATCGCCGACCGGCATTTGATCGATCCTCCAGGATTCATAAATTCGCATTTGGCTAGGATTCGCCCGGGCCCGGGATGCAGTCTGTCGAGGGCGACTATCGGCGTGTTTCCGATCAGCTCTAGCGCCGATTTCTTGATCTCGTTGTCTACTCCGTCGACCACCATTGTTGACACTGTTGATAGTTTTGATAACACTGACTATCAAGAGGATGATTTGCGTTTTATAAACGTGTTTGATATCAGTCGTGTGCAAAGATCCCGGTCTGCGCACGACCTGTGTCGTCTGCGAGTGCAAAACGCGTAGTGCTAAGCTCTGACCGTGTGTAATGTAAAGAGTATGACTGCTGATTATGATTCAATGATTACAATATGACGCAATCGTCCTAGTCGAACTTAAGAGTCAATGCACAGTTTACTAGTGAAAGGGCAACCCCGCTATATCATTGATTACCTTGACCTCCAAATTATTAATACCTACTTACCTATAATCTTTCCGACTATTTATTTGCTTTGAAAAACTGTCATTTTATTTATTAAGGACAATATTGAATGAGTAATTTGTTGAACAAAATAGATTTTACTAGGTAATCTACTTGGTGACTTATTATTATTATAATTAGGTAAGTACTTTTGTAATTTTAAAGTCAGATAATTTAACTTGTCAATAAAATTGCACAACAATAAGTAAGCATATTAAACAACATTGTAAATCCCTAGCAAATGCAAAGTTATTGCGTTGTTGTTTCCATTTACATCCACAACAGTTATAATATGAATTTAGATACATATATTTTACTTGGAACATAAAAAGCTAAAAAGCAACATTTCCTAAGAAGTTAACCTTCGAAATAAAATGGGTCCAAGTAAGGTCATTTTTTTTCAGAATTTGGATCTACATTCCTTTTACTACAGTTTTTAGTTAGGTACATGGTCTGATCCACCCGTAAACATAATTTCGTGCATGTGTGTTTTAGTCTATTAAAAAACAAACAACCAACACGTTGCCTTATGCGTTACAGTAAGTAGTTTAAGTAGGTAAGTAAAGTAAATAGATAAGTACCTACAGACTTAATCTAGGTATATCAAAAAGCGGAAACACAAACATGAAGACAATATAAATAAATTGATCTCTATCTGTGCTATTATCATAAGTCGTATTGTCAATAAAGATAAAATGGTGAAATTTCGCTTGGAAACTAATGATAATGATTCAGCATTGTAAATACAACTACCTAACACATTACCTAATAGTGGCTTACTTCCTTACTTCATATTTTTATCATATTTTGACATTAGCACAAATTTTTTATAAACCTATAGGTAAGTAGGTAGGTATGACATGAGTCAACTTATGTTCGAATTTCATAAGGAATAAATAATGAAATTAATGTAAATTATCTGGGAATACGAGGAAGTATTAAACATATTCCATGAAATATGATAATTTGCGCGAAAAAAAAACATATTGAAATTCTAAGATTCAACCCAACTAACTATAAGTATATGGAGGTGTGTTTTGGCCCACCTACAAGATTTTGTCTATGTTTTTGACCGGTAAACCCTCATCCAAGATAATAACGTCAAGTGGCAATTCTCACTCCTAATGCATTCTGCGACGCTGTGACCAAATGTTGTAAACTCCCATATTCCACTCTGAATACAACAGTATTGTCAACACACAGTGAACTACGTTAACCATTCCAAAATGACTTTTCTGTCATCACAATAGAGCTGCTTTATTTTTGGTATCACACATTGTGGACCCGCCAGCTGTCAATTCACTGCAACTATTGTTAACAAATAGCTTTGACAATTGCACACAATGCCATACATTATTTTATTTGGGAAGGCAAGTGGCCTGAACGAGCCAAATGTCGACGATTTGATAATTGGGGTACACTTCGCGCTAAGGAGCGAGCAGGGCGAGCAAAATGGTGCTCGACAGGGCAATTTCGAGGTAATTTTGATTCAAGTTATGGAAGATGGAAATGGCCGCCGCAGCGTTTTCTGTAAATACCTACAACACATTGCGCTGCAGTTGCTAATCTGTCTGCGAAACGTAGTGTGTTATGGTATGGCAATTGCTCTCTTAAAGAGGGTGGCACAGATTTAGAAACTATAATTATATTTCTTTATAGTTTCTAAAACTAAAACTAGAAACTAGTTTCAAAATTTGTCAGAAACTAGTTTCTAGAATGTAAAACTAGAAACTAGTTCCTAAATCTGTGAGGGCGGCCCATGTCTACTAGTAGAATATTGTGGCTATTGAAGTTATAAAAGATAAACCGACGAAGTATCTACCTAGGTATATCTGTATTTTTTAGCACACTCGTCTCTATATTCGATTTGCGTTTTTGTGAGAGTTCTTTTATTCTTATCGTCCAATATTTCATAAGAATTTATCATTATTATCGATACTATAGGAAATATTCACGATTATCAGTAAGCAGTTCAATTCACACTGACCCCTTAAATAAGAAGTCGTTTATCTGAATTGAAAACAAATAACAAACAGACACTCTTTTACGATATCGATAAAATAACGTTATTGTACCTAGGAACAAACATGTGTTAGTAAAACTATAAAGAGATAATAATTGAAAAGTGGGGTCTGCACTTAATTTAAAGAGCTTAAGTACCTACCACAATAAAAAAGTACATACACTAGCCAATACTTACTTTGTGGTACATATGCATGTCTGTCGCAAAAATATAAGAAGGTTTAGAAAATTCCTTGTTGCAATATCCACATAATAGAATTCAACTTCTTAAGAGTTCAATACTGTAAAACCTTAACTACTTAAATATCAATAATATTTACAATACTGACACAATCTGAACTAAATGCTAACAAATGCATAAAATGATCATATTAAAATCATAAGTCGTAACCATTATAAGCGGAATGTTTTCAAACTAATTGAAGTCAAAGATTTATTGTGTCGTTCTTGAGTCAACAAAACAACTGGCCACCTTAGAGTGAAAGGGATGGGAATATAGAAATCCTATAAGAATGAAAGAGATGCAAGGAAGGCTGTGTGGGAATAAAATCACGGCTCAAGCGCAGAGCCTTTATAAGGATCGGGACGTCATCGCATATAGGATGGTCTCACAAAAGCAGAACAGACCCAATCCCAAATGTATATTAAATTATTAATCAGTAGATATTTGGTCGGTGTCAAAGATAAATCAAGTGCAGTTTCTTTACAATATCATGTATCTATATTTTTACTTTTTCCAGGAACGGCTCCCGGTATCCAAATCCAATGAATACCTACCTGTAGGTATTGACTATTGACCAAACTCAATATTTAATTAAGTATATACTTACATAAAGAACATTTGCACAACCATAACAAATAAATCCCGGCAAATATTTACCAGATTTAAAAATTGCGAAATAATAAGTATTAAGTGCTCTTTTTTGTCAATAACCTTTTAATTATTAAATTGGAACAAGGAAAACTGCATGTTACCGCAGAAGGTTGTACATTATCAATGCACCACCGTGTGTAGATCGGTAAGCATATTATGTATTCATAACTAAAATAGGACATGCCTAATTGAATAGATTACCTTCATATACCTTTGAGTACCTATTAATTTATATAAAACTTTACCATTGTGGTTCACATTGATCTAACTAAATATTTTGTAAAGTTAAACGACATCTCAGATATTCTTTTAGGAGAAACTGGATCATAGAACTGGACTACAGATGTCACCGGCCGACCAAACGATAGAAATCGACAATCTAATAAAAAAAAAACTTTTTTCGTTTGGGATGTCGAGTCGTCCAACGACATGATGCACCTTGGTGTCAAAGTTATTTAGTTGCCTTATCAATAAAAACATATTTTTCTAAGATAATATAATAAAAGTTCGCGACGAACTGGGAACCTATATCTCTTGGACTCTAACTTAAACCTAAAATACAGCTACAATATGTTTCATAGAGACGGCTTTTTAAACAACTATGGAATGAGAACTATTCTCTATCAGCTTAAAGATTTAATACTCTCGATAGGTGATTATATTGCGTCAAATGTGAACAAGGAAGTTTTAACCTCCGATTTAAAAGGACAAACCTTTTTTCGATCCTAAAGTTAACCATTGTAATAATAATAAAATACAAAAGCATACTTTCTCAATAATGCATCAAAATATTCAAGGCTTACTGTCAAAGCTGGACTTACTTACGGTAACACTTAATGATATGAGTGAATATTCAAACCCAGACATTATTTGTTTAACTGAAACATTTCTAAAACCACACGATACTCTTAACGTTAAATTACAAAATTACGAATTAGCCGCCTCTTACTGTAGAAAGAAGATAAGAGGTGGCTCTTGCATTCTCGTAAAAAAAGGTATTCTGTATGAAGAAATTAATTCCTTTAGAAATGTTTCAGTCCCATATTATTTTGAATGCTGCGCTATTATTGTTCCTTGTATTAGGACTGTTATTATTTGTATTTATAGACCGTCAAGTAAAAGGAAAGAAAACTTTAAAATATTTTTTCAGAGATTTGAAATGTTACTTCATGATTTCCACTGTAAATATCCTAAGAAAAAACTTATACTAGCCGGAGATTTTAATATACATATGCTAGAACAAAGTAAACAATCAACTAGACTACAAGATAACTTAAAAAATTATAACTTAACCTTACATATAACTGAACCGACAAGGAAGAAAAGGTGCATTGATCTGATAATAAGCAATTTTAAATCTGCACATGGCTCAGTGTTACCACTTTACCTATCTGATCATGATACAGCTCAATTTCTGGGGCTCAATGTTAAAGTACCCATGAATATTCCTAAAACACTTATTCTCTTTAAAAGGTTGTACACAGATGATAATATATCAATTTTTAAGAAGTACCTAAACAGTTTAACCTTCCATAATGTTTACACAGAATCCGATTTAAATAGAGCTTTTAATGAATTTCACGATCTATTTTGCTTACTCTACAAACTGTGTTTTCCTATTTGTAAGAAAAAAATTAACACCAGACCGAAATTAAATTGGGTATCAAAGGGTATAAAAAAGTGTTGCACTACCAAGAGAAAATTGCGCTTTCAGTACTACAGTCATAGCACAACCAAAAATAAGAAAATTTATCACAAATACAGTAAGCTCTTAAAAAAATGCGTAGATATAGCAAAACGAAACAGGAACTGTAGGTTTATATTAAACCATAAAAATAAAAGTCTGGCAACATGGAAAATAATTGACCAAGAGGTTAATAATACTTATTTTTCTAAAAACATCAATCAAATAAACTTTAAAAATGAAAATGTAACTGATCCTAAAACTATATCGAACATATTTAATGACTACTATATTAACTCTACTAACATTGAAAATAACCTATGTAAAAATATGAATATAAATTATCTGAATAATACAATTTATCTAACCCCGATTGACAGAATTGACATAGAAAAACATATTATGACGCTTAATAATACTAATAGTGAAGGTTATGACGAGGTAAGCACGAAAATAGTTAAGGCTTGTCGAAAAGAAATAAGCGAAGTACTTGCTTACTTAGTAAACCTTTCCTTGCAAGCAGGCGAGTTTCCTGACAGATTAAAAATAAGTATAGTAAAACCCCTATTCAAGAAAGGTGATAAAAATCTGATTGAAAACTATCGGCCAATAACTCTTATTCCAGTTTTGTCGAAATTTTTTGAAAAAGTAATGCTCTGCAAAATGTATTCTTTTTTTACAAAATATAATGTAATAGCAGAGGATCAGTTCGGATTTCAAAAGGCAAAATCTACAACTCTTGCCATATTTAATCTAGTTAACGAAATACTTCATAAGATCAATGAAAAGAACTTCGTTACAGTTCTTTTTTTTGATATGTCTAAAGCATTCGACTTTGTATCTCATAAGTTATTGATGTCGAAACTTGAACAATACGGAATAAGAGGACCTGCGTATGACTGGATCCAATCTTACCTTAAAAATAGATCCCAAAGTGTTGAAATCACAAAATTTGACTCAAAAATGACCGTAAATACTGTAAAATCTGAACACAGAATTAATAAATATGGTGTACCTCAAGGAAGCGTCCTAGGCCCGCTTTTATTTTTGCTTTATATTAATGACATTACTAAAATTACTAATCACAGGACAATTTTATTTGCTGATGACATTACAATAATTATATCTACACCTAAAATATTAACATTGACATTACATGAATTAGAAATCAACAAAGCAGTATTATCTACAGCTAATTGGCTTAATTCTAATAATCTAAATATTAATATTAAGAAAACAGTTTACATTAATTTTAATGACATAAATAATTTAAATATAATATATAATAATACACCAATAAATAATAATGATTGTACTACGTTTCTGGGAATTAAAATTGATAATAGCTTAAATTGGAAACAACAAATAGAGTATATCTGCAATAAACTCAACAGATTTTCATTTGCTCTCGGAAAACTAACAAAAATAACAAACAAAGAAACAGCGATGACTGCTTACTATGCTTACGTAGAGTCAATTCTAAGATACGCTGTCGTAATATGGGGGAACAGCACAGATGCGAAGAAAGCATTTGTTGCACAAAAAAAATGCATACGTGCAATTATGGCAGTGGCTCCAGACGTATCTTGCAAACCTTTATTTCAAAATTTAAATATATTGCCTCTTCCTTGCATATATATCTTGGAATGTTCTATATTTGTATGGCAAAATCAAACAATGTTCACAAAAACTAAAGACGTCACATCCAGGAACGTCAGAAATCCCAATACACTTGTTTATGGCGTGGTCCCGAAAAGTGCAAGATTTAAGAAAAATTGTTATTCTATGTGTTTATCGGTTTGGAATAAATTGCCAAATCATTTTAAAACAATAAATTCTAAACCTAAATTTAAAAAAGATATAAAACTGTGGCTCTTGCAACACGTTTTTTACTCTATTAAAGAGTTTTTAGAACACAAAAATAAGACCTGCGTATATTGTGGAAAAGCTTCATATTGATTTAATATAGTAGTTATAAGAAATCAAGATTTGCATGCTTAACGTACTTTAGGCTAGATATGTGAAACTTTTATTTGGTTTGTATTTTATTGTACCTACTATGAACATCTTTGTATTTACCATGTCTATCGCAAATAAATATCTTTATCTTTATCTTTATCTTTATCTTTTCTTTAATCGTCGGTTAATAAAATGAAATCCACGCACGTATCCAAGAGCACCCTGTAGACGTAGCGGGCAGGTTTGGATGCACCTGAGTATTCCACTCCGCGCCGCGCCGGCGCCGCAGCCCGGCCGCAGACCAGCCTCCAAGGTGTCAGGAACATGTAGACACGGCAAGTCAATTGTGACACGTTCGACACCCGAGTATACTGGGAGTAACGGAAAGGAAAAATTGGACCTCCCATAGGAAATCAATTAGCTGATCGGCGATTTTGTATGGCAGGTCCAATTTTTTTTTTTATATTTCGACCCAAGGGAAAGTTGTTCAGTTTCATGTGTACCTTGACCTCCTTTCGGCTTGTTATACCCTTTCTGTTACCCGTTACTCCCTGTATATGTTATAGTCAAAACTGTAAAAGTCAAAATTCGTGCTCGCGTCCGTCAAACTTTTGCGGCAACTGCGCACGTTTCCATCACTCCTGCCTGACAAAACTTCGACTCGGCTGTCAGATTTCACCCGCTCCAGCCAGACTCCTGCCGCATTGGATTTTTCCATAATATCTCGCGACTTAGCTCCAATTCACCACTTCCTTGGCTTCAGACAGGAATCTATTCGCCCTCCGAGAAGAAACGGAGGATTTAGGATTTCTACGATTGTCACTTGTTACATAGCCAGGGTTGCGATTGTCAAAAATCTAAAAGTAGAATATATCAAAACAGTAAAATGATATATGAGTAAAATGAAGAACGTTATCATGATTTTGAGCAAATTTTAATCAAAGAAATATGACGTTCCTGGCAAACATCTTCTTAGTTACCACAAATTAAGGAAACGGTGCGCCTAGTTATTTTGACCACAGATTAGACCCCTGAGGTTCTAGTTATTTCCAATTAAAGTCAGTAAGCGTCAAAATCGTCGCTAGTACTGACTGAGTGAACCATCTGTATAGACACCCCGCGCGCCGTTTCCCTAATTTGTGATTTTATTGAGAAATCAGGAGGTATTTCATAATCTTTATCTTTCTTTTCTTTCTGTTTAGGTTCATGTCTATCGATTGTTAAGACCCGGCATCGCCTACTTAACTTACCGCCGCCGCCGTGTAATAGTAAGTATTAGCTTTAGCACATTCCAATATGCAGAGATTCAAGCCTAGCTCTACGTAGGCCAGCTGATTCTGTAGGTTGAGTAAAAGTCTCTAGTTATCTATGGGGTGTACGGTCAACGGAGTGTGAGCGATATTTTGGCATCTAGGTATATGAACAACTCTTACTACGAAATCATGAAAAATAAATTTATATATCGTGATTTCGCAGATGGCCCCATAGTAAAAATTTATCAATTCGATTTCATGTGCGTTGTGCCACGCCGCCGTTGATCCATTATCAACGGGACACATACCTAGTTCTAAATACACCTAATAAAAGTAGATTAGTTATGTAGTAAATAGACAGTAATATTCCAAAGATACTAAATGTGAAGATGCTGATAAGATAGGGCTAATTTCAACTATGTTTTTGTTGTTTATTACAAGTCCAATGACTCTGCATAAACGTAGAAAAGATGTAGAAGGTATAAAATAATAAACTTATTTAGGAACAGGTTCACACAACGCTAGGTTAAACTTTATTAATAAAAATATTTAGGAAGGTAGGAAGACTAGGAAGGAAGGTAGGTACATCAATCTCAGACAATCTCACATAAGGTATAGGTTATATTCTTACAGTAATAAGCAAGCTATAGAGTGCGCTTGACCGGGTATAAACAGTTGGAACGGGTACGAACGCAACATCGGGACATCAGAAGCAAAACGACAGTGACAACACTATTATACTTTATATTTCTTCTAGATTTGACGTAAGTATCTATAGAACTTTTGCTCATGCTGAGCACAATGGCCCGGAACTATAAGCGAACTCTGATGATGATGATCTTTCTGGCCGGTTTCGGCCATGGCGACCACTTCTACTCCTGATCAAGCCGGCGCTGATGCGCCCGCACTCTATAGCTTGCTTGTATAGGTACTAAAAAATACTAATTGTAACAGGATTACTTAGACAAATTGTATTTCCCGTACAGGTCTTGGAATAGTTTCATTCTCTCCGGGTAGATGTCGTATTTCATCGTGAGTTGGTCGTCAATCAGCAGGCAGGCCATGCCGGTCTCAGCTATGGGTTCCCATTTGGTGGTTATCACCTCATCTTTTTCAGTTGTTGGCTCTCTGTAAGAAAGAAATAGGAATAAATTTTAGGCAAATTCGTTCTTCTATCCCAGTTTAAAACTAGCTTAGCACTCAGAAATCTGCCGCACTGCCGATTATGAGCCTTATTCCGTTTATGTTTTGTGCGGCAGAAATTTCAATCACTACGTAATTTAGAAGCAAAGCTATTAAAAATCGCTTCATCACATCACATCGCGTTTTTATAAATCTTTCTTGGAACATACTTCTCTACAAAGTTCCTAGTTCTACCTCTAGACTGTGCGTCAAAATTTGAGTCTTCATCAATTTTAGAAACACAAAATATGTTATAATCAACTTAAAACAAAAAATGTTACTGCAAATACTAACCCGTATTTAGCAAAGTTGGTCCACATCCCCACCATCCTGTCTCGTACCAATCTATCGGTGCCAGAGAAGTTTTCCGGGAGCAATTTACTTTTCACCAGATATCCACCATCGTCTCCGTGACAAGCACCCTTCTTGTTTATGTTCGTTTTCTTCTTAAAATAGTTTAAACTGCCATCATAAGCAAACTCGTAGAAGTAAACAGGAGAATTGTGCTTCGCTATGAAGGACGTCGCCACAAAAATACCACCGATAAAAGCAACATCTCCGAAGAAATCGATCGCAAAAGCATCTTCATCATCGTACTTGTTTCCTCGCTCTAAATAAATGCTTTGAAGACGCTTTCCCATTTCTATCTTCTGTGTTTCATCAACGTCAAAAGGCAAATATTGAATTAAATCCTTTTCTTTGACGACTTTTTCCAATACCGCCTTTCCTGCTGCATGCATCAACAATCCTTCACGCTCGCAGAAACCAGAAATATAAGGTACTTTTGTAAATTCACCGTTAGTGAGAAGAACGTATGGGTTTTTATCTAAAAACGGTTCCCAATCACCATCAGGCTTCTCAATGGTAGGTACGAATCCAAAATAAATGCCTCCTTTGTGTTTAGTTGCTGACAAAGCTGCCATAGATGACATGATAAGGATCTTTGCAGGCAAGTCCTTTAGATACTTTAATAAATGCGCATCATCTGTAATGAGCTTGGCTTGCAACGCGGGTATTATTGTAGCCAGGTCTTTGATGTTCTGATTTTGTGCCCAGGGCAGAAGAGACGACCCTGATTGTGCTATAGCTTTATGAAACAGTCCCTTAGCCATAGGCGATAGGACCAGGTATTCCACGGAAGCACCACCAGCGCTGATGCCAAAAATTGTTACATTGTTAGGATCTCCGTTAAACTTGGCGATATTTTTTTGAACCCATTTCAGCGCTTGAACTTGGTCTTTGAGTCCCATGTTGCCGGGAGCTTCTTTGCAATTGAGAGATAAGAATCCAAGGATTCCGAGGCGGTAGTTGAGGCTGACAATAACAACGTCTTTATCGACGAGGAAATCCGGTCCGTGGGTGGAGTCGTCTGTGCCGTTTCCGAAGACGAATCCTCCTCCATGAAAGAAGACCATGACGGGCAGTGGGCTGGAACCTGCTGAGGGGAGCTTAGGGGTGTACACGTTTAGGTACAGGCAGTCCTCATCGCCGATGGTCGCGTTGGTCGCCTGGTCGAATTGAATGCAGATGTTGCAATCTTTTGTGGCATCTCTCACCCCTTCCCATGGTTCGGCCGGTTCTGGTGCCTGTAATGCCGTAAAATATAATGTGTGATTCAATGGAACCAATCAAATACCTAAATAAATAAAAAATTATTTACGTCACACTAGACAATTATAAGTAGGAATAGTCCGCGCGCGATCTGATGGCAATCAAAAGCGAAGGTATATGACATGCGGCTGTCATCAGATCGCGCGCGGACTATTGATTAATTAATACACAAATTGAATCACCCATAAAATTATTTAAAATCGCGTACGTAGCGGACTCGTAGCTTATGGTTACGGTTGTATGTAGGTAGCTACCTACCTAATACCAACTACCAACTTGCATTGAAATAAAGGCGGGAATCAAGCGTATTACGGAAAAAAATGACCTTTAATTCAGAAAATGACAGATGCTTTTTATAATTCATCTAATCAAAGTAGATTCAGAATCAAACAAGTAGCCAATAAAGGAAGTAGATAAGTGAGATAGATACAGATCAAAACAGACACTTGTAGATAGGTAAGTAGCTATCTACCTAACCTACTTATAGATTCACATATCTACCTTACCAAGTTTATTGGAATTATATGACAATCAATACGATGGATTGTGAAGCTAACATGTATTATTTTAGACATCTTAAATTAATTGGGGTTTACCTACCATTAAAGTCATTCGCGCGTTAAACCCGTGTCTTGTGTTTTTTCAGTATGGAAATATTTTTTATTAAAAACGCGTTCAACGCGCGTATTAACTTTTTTGGTAGGTAAAGTTTAATAATATAAACTTCAATAAATAAATGAATAAATACTGAAAATGCCGATGATAGGTACTTACACGAAACCGTAGTTCGCCCAAGGGCGGTTTAGCGTAAGGAATACTCTTGAATGTGTAATATTTCACACCATCCACTGTTTGACACTTTCTCCCCTTCAATTTACCCTGTTCTACCTCCACTACGAGGTCCGACATTGTGGAAATTACATTAAAATCCCGTATCGGTGGAGAAAAGTCCGGAATTTTAACCTCAACTCGGTTTATTGAACAATAACATGCCAGACGTCAGAAAGACAGAACTGGCTACACACTGGCTGGTTTGAAACAAGATCCACTCGACTCGGACAGGCACCCATCTAGTCCACGAGGTATCTTAATGGTATAATCGACCACCGCTAGATGGCGCTACTAAAAGTTTAAGGTTGTTATGTCGAGCTTGGTAGAGCAAACCAATGTTAAAACCAAAAAGATCATGACCAAACCAAAACTTTCGCAATAGATGAAAAACTAAGTATTAAAAGAAAAAAGTAGGTATTTTAAACTTCATTTATTTAGAAATAAACAACCTAACTCTAGATTAACTCAAATTTCTCATAAAGTTCCTGAAATAATTTCACTCTCTCAGGGTAGACTTCGTGTTTCACGCTCAATGTGTCGTTGATGACGAAACAATTCATTTTCTTCTCGGTTGTGGGCTCCCACTTCACCGGAATCAAGTTGTCTACGACTGGCGTTGGATTCCTGGAAAAGAAAAGAAATTGGTGATTATCAATATGATTACCTATCAATAACACCAGTAAAAAACTACTATTCCATCTTACCCATATTTGGCGAAATTGGTCCACATAGTTACCATCCTTTCTCTTATAACAACGTCTTTCAATGTAGGAGGTTCATTTAACATCAATATTTTCAGCAAGTACCCCAATTCGTCACCGTGACAAGCACCTTCACGATTTATTTTCATCTTCTTCTTAACGTCATTGAAGTTTCCGTCATATGAAAACTCGTAGAAATATACAGGTTTGTCATTGTTCTTCACAATCAAAGATGTTGCAGTATATACGCCGCCTAGTATTTGAACATCTGTGAAGTAATCAATAGCAAAAGCATCATCTTCTTTGCCGGTACTTTCTGCTTGCTTGTAGACAGCATGAAGTTTTTGCTCTATCGCAGCTTCTGCGCCACTGTCTATTACAAACGGCAATGTCTGTACGAAACAATTACTTTTCACTACCTTTTCTACGACATCTGGTGCCATGCCCAACATCACAAGGCCTTCACGTGTTGCAAAGCCAGCCATGAGTGGCACCTTGGCAAACTCTCCAGACTTCAATAACTCATACGTTTTTCTGTCCAAGAACGGCTCCCAGTCGATCGGTGTTTCTATAACTGGAACAAACCCAAAATGAATACCTCCTTTAAATTTTTCAGTGGCTAATGCTTTCATGGACAATATTGTCAACTCCTTCGTTTCCAAGCTTTTCAAATATTGCAGCAATGCTTTATCATCCTGAAATTCCTTTCCATTTAGCGCTGCTGTTTTATAGGCTAGTTGTTTTACTTTGCACATTGAAGACTGGATTGATTGACAAAGAGTTGAACCGCACTGTGCTATTGCTTTATGAAACAGTCCTCGCGCACTTGAAGATAACATCAGATACTCTACAGAAGCTCCACCAGCACTCAATCCGAATATAGTCACATTATTTGGATCACCGTTGAATTTCGCAATGTTTTGTTGAACCCATTTTAAGGCTTGAACCTGATCTCTTAGGCCCATGTTTCCTGGAGCTTCTTTGCAGTTTAGGGATAAAAATCCGAGGATTCCAAGACGGTAATTTATAGCTACAAGGACAACGTCCTTCTCCATAAGAAATTCTGGACCATTATTGCAGTCGTCAGTTCCATGACCGTAGACAAAGCCACCTCCATGGATGTACACCATTACTGGTAGTGGTTCAGCTCCAGCAGTAGGCAGTGAAGGAGTGTATACGTTCAGTACTAAGCAGTCCTCATTGCCAATGTATTTTGAAGTATGTGGTTCGTATTGAGGACTAGCGCTGCAATCTTTTGTGGCATCTCTTATGCCTTGCCAATTTTCTGGGGGAACTGGAACCTGGAATTATTTGTTAGTTCAATTAGTTTAACATTGGAATACACTTACGTACAAGTAGATATGAGTGTCTAATAATATTGACTATTATTGACAAATGAGATAAACCGTGCAGGAGTAGTAAGTATAGACCTATCTATGCACTAACCAACTAACCAACATAGCAACCTAAGGTCATGCTAAGGTACTTGATTTCCAGCAACAAACACGACCACTCGTTGTTCATATTATAAGGACTTCCTAATTCCTGCATCGAAAATAAAAGCACCAACCTTATGATTGAATTATGTTCTTGGTGCTAATCTTTGGCAGATGCCGGGAATTGAATCTGTTATATTACAACTCACTCACCGATGTAATAAAACAAACCTTACCGAAAATCTGAGCTCACCAACCGGCGGTTTCGCGTACGGGATACCTTTGAAACTGTAAAACTCTCTGTTCTTTGCAGTTTTTCGTACTTTTCCTTTCAGTTTGCCGTGCGCTACCTGAACTATTGGATCTGACATTGTACTTATTCGTTCAAAAATGTAATTATTAAAGACAACACACTTGTATTCACTTGTTTTATATAGCTAGAGATAGCTACGCTGTACTCAAACTAAAACACTCAATCTCAACAATTATATTTCGTCTGACTGAGGACCTTGATAATGATAACGGTTAAGTAAATAAGTCAACTCACAACATACTAACAATTTATAGGTACCTGCATTCAGTATAATCTATAGGTAATATAGGTTTATTCTCTATCGTTTGTGTTAGTTACGATATGAGCTTTTTTAGCTACTTTTGAATGAAACTGATGTTTATTCTTTATGAATGCTGAGTGAGAATAATGATGATGGTGATGATTATTATCCATAAAATTTATTAAGTAATTACTAAGGTAAGCAGTCCTATAAAAATCACTTATTGTACAGTCGGAGTCAAAAGAGCATACCTAGGACCGCCTCAAATGGTTCAAAATATTTCTGAAACTACATTACTTTTGTATATTATTTCTTTTGTTGTATATGCAGCTAGTTAAACTCTATTCACAACCGTAAAAATAATTGTCAAAAGTAATGTAATTTCAGAGATATTTTGAACCATTTAAGGCGGTCCTAGGTATGCTCTTTTGACCCCGACTGTACCTACATAAGCTGCCACAAACACAAAATAGAGAATGTGGATCCGCCCGTCACCCGTGTGGATACTTAGGTACTTTGTGACACAAAGCTACCTTTATAATCTAGAAAAGAAACCTAATTGAGGCATACCTACCTATGTATGTTTAGGAAACAAAAAACAGGTCAAATTATATTTCGTAATTCCTACCTACCTACCTTTTTTAAACCTGAAAAGTTTGTAACAGAGCTCTTACAGAGTAGCCTTTATGAATCAACATTTCTAAGGCTTTGAGCCTCAACATTTGTAAAGTCACCTACGCGTTATGAATCAACACTGCTAAGGCTTTGCCGAGAGCAGTGACCGGCGGCGGCAGGCTCGGCGAGGAGGCTGCGCCTGCGCACAGCGGATGAACACCTGCGAACACAACCCGCTTTTTATGACGCGACGCCCGAGCCCGCCGACGGTGAGAACTTTTCAACCTGTAAAAACTGAGATTAGATATTACTTTGATGTACATTACGTCAAGTCGACACATCTACCGAATTACTGAAACTTAGCGATCACTTCTGGACCACGCTACTTTCAAATTTCGGGGCATAGGTATAGGTCTCTGGTGCCGTACCTAGTTCTTTTAAGGAAATGAAAAATAGCTGCACTATCTGTTTCTTCATCCTACTACCTACCTTCCGTTTTATTTTTATTTTTTGCATATTTGATTTGTGTTTTGGATTGCATAAATATGACATCCATGAAAACAAAGATTATTCGTCGAAGTTGTCAGATAATTATTAAATTACGAAATTGTATGGTTATCCAGCAAAGCTGTCATATTTAAATTACGAAATTCAAAGTAAAAATATAGGTATCTTCATACAACATTTATTCCAACTAGAGTAGTACATAAGTCAAAATATTAATTAGATAGATACCTACATAATTTATCAGCACAAGCTTCGTCAAAGGGGAACCAAAATGTATACTTTCAGCATCACGCGTCGTCAAGACTATTTACCGTATAAAAATGAACCTTAGGTAGGTATGAAATTATGGTAAGGCACCTACTTACCATTTGTGTAGTTTTTTAAGAGCTTTGAAATATCAAGTTTTGTCAACCCGTAATGGACAACGATGTCTACAGTCATACTAAGTCATTTCTCGGTACATCGCGCTTTAGGAGCCTTTAATCACATCGAGAAATCCTGACCTCCGTCTGGAATTCGAAGAGTCACGCTCCGAGATTAATAAGTACTTTATGGACACTTGGGAAACTTACGTACTTATCTGCTTACAAATAAGTCACTGTAAAAACTATCTAGTCCTAGAGTAACACGTATGGAAATCAGAAGATAGGTACCGAGGTTTCGAACGAATAGAACAATTCTTAGTTCGCAGCAACCAAGGTACCTAGGTAGGTACGTGTAACAAACAATAAATTTTACCTACAAAATAAGTAGAAGTTGTTCATTCCCTCAAAAAAAGGCTTAAAACAAAAAGGTGGCGTTGTCTAAATTCTAATTTAGTCGTAATCTGTACATAGGAACCTATATCGAACCACACCATTCCTTGTCTCTAGGAGCATTTTCTGTCTTCTGTATTGTCTTAGCGGCTTATAATTAGATAGAGCAAGTGGTTCACTAAACTGAATCAAATCCCGCGCAGATAGCCGGATGCGCACCTGTGCGCCTGCGCGTGAGAAACCGCCATCTCTACCAACGCACACGCAACTTTACCTCTCAACCCTTGTAGACCTCTGCCCAAGGACGTAGGGTTGAATATTCTAATTCTGGACTACAAAGATAAGTTGGTAATTTCATTTAAGGCTCTATACTGTGTTGTGCGGTGTTTGTTGTGTTATTTTGTAGTACGCTTTGAACATCCGCGTACGGCTATTATCGCAATTTTTTATTGTACGGTCCTGTGACCAAAATCTTTTAGGTCCACACGTTAGATCGTTACGTTAGGTCATTTTTCATACCTTTTAAAGTAACTACCTACGGTAAATTGAAAAGAGGCTGTCTATTAGGTATTTTAATTAAATTAATTTACACAAACTCTACCTAGAACCAGCTAGCGCTCTATGTTCAGTACCTAGGTATGTTATGCAGTAAGGTACTTCGTGCCTACATAGTACATAGTACTCGTACCTACTTCTACCTACTTTACATAATTTAAAGTATAGATATTTATTCGGCTTTAAGAAATAAAAACAAACTTTTATTTTAACGGCGCTGTTATTTCCAGGTTTTGTTAAATAGGTTTAACATCTGTCTGTGGTATAACAAAATGTAATCTTTCAGTCAAGACCTCGAAAGTTTGGTCACCCTATTGCCTCACACACGTGAGCTGTTTGCCAAATTCAACTCAATCGTTTCGTGTGAACCCGATCACAGTTTGATCTTTTTACATTTTTCCGCGCGCATAAAGACGCCCTTTTTATGCGCTATTGAATATGCGTTACAGGTTCCCAGGCGCTTAACTTTGTTTGGCGCGAATTCATGAAATTAGCGCTTCCAATAAAACAAGATGGTTCGTTCAATGTGGGTTTTTAAGGTCTTTCTGTTTTACCCCAATTAGTACCTATACATACAGGACGGCTAATTTCGGACTGGGGGCAGTAAATCGGTTGAAATAGGTAGGTTTTTCAGTCCATAAATTCATGCTTCCGGTAAGTAAGATATTCAGCATATTTTGTATCCGTCATCGAGACGATATAGTACGTAGGTCATCATCATCATTTTCCTGCCCTTACCAAATCAGATGGGGTCTCGCTCTTCGAGTAGAACTACGCTAGTACCTACTATTAATTATACTGTGGTAGAACACTGAGTCATCGAACAACCCGATGAACTCTGTCTGTTGTAGAGTCATGAAGTGGAGTAGGTAATGCCGCAATTAGGATCATTAATGATTATATTAGGTAAAGGATTAATTATCAAGGATATTTTTACTAAAGAACCTATTACCTGTAGGCAACTTGTGTAGTAAGTAAGCATGGCTCTACATTAGGCATTCTGTCGCCACTCAGCCACACGACGACTAGGTATTCCAGTTTTAAGCTAAGTTGTTCCGTGTGCAGCCTTACAAAGGTCTTTCTGGCCACTCAGTGAGTCCGAGTCACGACATCGACAAAGCACTGATTGTGTGGGCAGTGTACCTAATGTAGCTGTGTGAACCGAGGTTTGCTGGCGCGCAGGTGTGGTGCAGACTGGCCGGCGCCGGGGCGCATTCCAACGCAGGACGGCGCCGCTGCGTACTTGGCCGGCCAAACATGATGCCGTAGGCGTACACAAAGGATCACGCAGGCAGTCAGATTTCAAATCAAGCTGTTGAACTGTTGATAATACTTTGAAACTTGATTGATTCACAAGAAGAGCGCAATGTAGAGCTTTGTCGTTGTTGTTGTAGAGAACACAGTCAGATATCAAATGAAGCTGCTGAACTGTTGAATTGAGACCACTTTGAAAGTTTTGAAACTTGATTGACTCGAGAAGACAGCGCTTTGGCGTTGTTGTAGAGAATTCTCACGTACCGAGACGCAATTAATATTAATGTATATTTTTTCTAATAAAAGTCGCATGAAATACGTAGAAAATATTTTAAATTTCACTAATAAAATTATTTTGACTACGCGATTTCGATACTTTTTTGAGACGGGTACTGCCCTCTATGATGCGACTATGGAACGTGAGAAAATGCTACTTGATAACAGGTGACGCTTTCTCGAAGTAGTTTGGCTATTCGACAATAGATGGCGCTGCTAATTTATTTTTTTGTTATGGCAACACTTGTCAAAAAATCAAGTAAAAAAAAAACGACATCTCGCAGGCGCCGGCATCAAAAACCGAATATTCTAGATAAAAGCGATAAAGGGGTGCTTTGCTCTATCTTTTATCTAACTTTCGCAGTTGTATTCACGATTTCGTGACAGTAAACTCGCCTCACAATGTCGGCCATGCGTAAACTGATTCCCCTGCTCGACCGAGTCCTCATCAAAAGGGCTGAAGCAGTAACGAAGACTGCCGGTGGAATCGTGATCCCCGACAAGGCACAAGGCAAGGTCCTCCACGGAGAAGTCATCGCTGTGGGCCCAGGAGCGAGGAAAGACAACGGAGACTTCATCCCACCCTTGGTGAAGGTCGGTGACAAAGTACTACTCCCTGAATACGGCGGCACCAAGGTCTCATTAGAAAGTGACGACAAGGAATACCACCTTTTCAGAGAATCTGATATCTTGGCGAAGATCGATAACTGAAGTGATATATAAATAAGTTTTATTTTGTATGGTTCCAGTTCTGTTAGTGAAACTTAGGTAGTGTAGTGCATGGACATTGAAATGATTGTGTAATCCTATGGATGCTGAATTTACTGTTATCTACGTTGCATTTCTAATTATAATGTTGTTATAGAATATCTGTTCTTTCATTTCCTTGGCCTATTCTAACCAATACACAAATTTTATAGGTTATGTCAGTTGATTTTTAGGTTATGTGGTGTGGTTCTTGAACCTTGGTAGATACTGATAACAATCCTATTCAAATACATCAATCTATTACAATACTTATGTAACAAATTCCTATGTGATATCATATGAGATAAGCAGTTGTCTATATAGGTATTATAGGTGCTAGAAAGTTCAGTTTTAGGTTTTGGTGTTTAAAGGGCTGGGTGCACTCCAATCTTGTTTTACATCAGTGCAATATTTCAGTATTGAGTCAGATGTCTGAATCCTTAACCCATAAATTATCAATCAATACATAGTATACAATGGGATCGCTGTTTTTGTTTCTCAGTCTGTATGACATGGAATTTGCTAACTCCTAAACCTCGCAACGGATTTTAATGTGTTTTTTTAGTAGATAGGGAATTCAAGATGAAGGTTTGTTCCCAATAAGTACATCTCTACTGTAATGTTTACAAACAATTTAAATTATTAAGACAATATGTGGGTAGCAGAAAATCTAGTTGCCCACCGCCCTGATGACAACTCGCTGCTACTTCAGTCTGCTCGCGACCACGACTGGTGCAACCCAGTCGAAACGTCGAGTGTCCAGGTAAATCGCTTATTTACCTAAAAAACTATCGCGATAAGACTCGTTAAAGTAATTATTATGTGTGAAAGTAATCGCGAGTGCTTTAAAAGTTATACATCTCTACTTGTTTAGTTAAATGTATTCATGGCTCTAAAATTTATTGTAAATTAAATCCAAAATTTTAAGCATGTATAGTTCTTTAATTATTTGTTTATAGTAAGTCTTGTTTGTACAGTTTTTAAATAATAATTATTATGGTGCAGCAAACTACCATTCTACAATATTTTGTAACACATAAAATCACAGTAAGCAGTTCAATTTGTTATGTATTTTCCATTAGCAGTAACTGCAATACTCAATAGTGTTTCCGTAGCATACTTAATACATTCAAAGGCGACAATTTAATAATTCCATCTAATGATTCCAATCAACAATAAAATGGCAAGTATTTAAAGAATTTGAATTTGCAGGCAATCTTATATCAAATTCAACCAATTTGCCAAACAAATTAACTTGTTGAAAAGGGTTCTTTCTGGTTATTATTACATTAAGTCCCTGAAAACTAAGAGAATACTTTTAAATTAATACTTTTAGTCTAACTTAAATCCTAATAAATTACAAAGGTACATTTTGATGGCATATCAATACATGATTTATTGATGAAATATAATGATCTATTGTAAAGATATGGCTGTGCGTCTGACTGCAGCTGATAAGGCAGGGTTGGGGTCTGGTGGCTCAGTTAACAACTGAACAGAGGTCCAGCACCCATCCTCATTGGACTGCCTTAGAGCTTCCATAGTTGCTTGTACTCTTTGACCATCTTCAAAAGTAGCGGCTGCCCTCACAGGCTCTTTTATCCAATCCATTTGCTCCTTTACTGGTAAAAATGCTTCTTTTAATGCACTTATCATCTTACACAAGCCTTTTACATAGGGCTTTGGAACAACACTTGATGCACAACTCAAATCTTCAACATCTACATAAATTACTTCTTCTTTATCATGTGGTCTCTTTCCTTCCTCTTCTAAAATCTTAGTGGGGTTGGGTTTATGCAGTTTACCATGTAAATCACCTCCCCTTACTACCAAGTAGCCCTTTTTACTGCAAACATAAATCTCTTGATTAAAACAAGGGCCCGGTAAATGGTTATTTAATGTGGCAGTAACTAGCAAGCCTTTATCCATTTGTAATTGGAATGTACAGAAGTCTGGTGCTGTTATTTTTCTAATGCCATTTACTTTAGGTGTTTCATCTACAAATGTTCTTAAAACTCCATGGACTTTCACCACTTTTTGTCCGGTAAGGAATGTTATCAAGTCAATCACATGACTACCAACAAGCGTAAGGGTGCCTCCACCCATAGTATCATCACACAACCAGTTGTATGTGTCTCCCAAGAGAGATCCCATTTGTACACGGACATCTACCAGTGTCAGTTCACTAGGGGGTCCAAGGTAGCCATCCTGAATCTGTTTCCTCATGTGACTGAAGGCAGGAAGAAATCTTAGGGAATGGTTTATAATGGATATCAGTGTTGGGTAATACTGTGCAGCCCGAACCATCTTCAACGCTTCAGCCTGGCACAGCCCGGCCGGTTTATCACAGACTACATGTTTGCCTATGCCCAGAGCCTTTACCGATATCTGGGCATGTAAATTTGGAGCACAAACTATGAATACTAAATTGACGTTTTTCTTCAGAAGTACGTCGTCGATTTTATTGGTGAAAAATGGGATCTTGAGCTCTTTAGATGCCGCTTCAGCTTCCTGGATGGTAACTCCCCATATTGCTTCTACTACAAATCCTTTCTCTCTCAAGAATGGCACTAAAACTTTAGCTATTGCGCCGGTCCCGAACACTCCAATGCCCGGTAACATTTTGCACTATATCATTTAAATTCTACAAACAATGAGCAAAACTTACAAACAATTAAGTATTTATTTACTTTTTATGCAAAAAATAATAAACTTTGTCGCATTCCAAAATGCATACGAAAACGAAAGAAACGCTAACAGCTGTCAAAGTTTAGTTTATTTTACACAATTATTCCGTTAAAAAGAAACAACACTCTATAAATTTAGCTATCTCTTTCTCTGTCTTTAGCACCACAAAGCAGCCACGGAGTTTAGCAAAACCGCACCTGTCAAATTTTCATTTTACGTTTCAGTCTACGCATTGGATTCCACAATTTTACAGATTGAATGGAACGTTCCAAAAATATCCAGTTTGGCGGCAAATATAAAAGGCGTAAATTAGACGCGTCTACATATTTATATAGGTTCATCTGTAGGCGGCGCTGCCGCAGCACCGACCGTACCACCACAAAAGTTTAGATTTGTTGCCTACTTATCATATATCCGTTAGCAATAAGGCCGCCACTGTTGGCTATGGCGTTTACTAAAGTACTTCTTTTCTATCACTACTTTTCTACCTACCTGCTATAATGTTAGAGAACTGGAAAGTGTACATTGAATCAAAGGTAATACCTAAACTACCTAGGTATTTGTTAAATAAACAGTAGCCATCATAAGTCAGGGTTGAGTGGATGGCGCTAAAACGAATCACTTCTCGAGAGCGGTTTAAATTCATTCAGAGCGAGCTTTGAAATGAGCCACCTGGGTGGTTAGGGTTGACTCTTTGCTTCCATCATTTCATATTATATTAAATACTTACTTACTTTCGAGTTTTTCTCTCAGTTACTTAATCGAATTACTGTTCAGACTATAATGTGTTACCTACTTAGTAAAGATATAATAATAATAATAAATAATAATAAAAAACCCATGAAGTATATAAAAAAATACAATAATATAAAACATAAAAATAAAATAATAATAATCCTAAAATATTTCAGTCGTCATCTACTTTCTATTTCGGTCCAAATGTACGTCCATCCAGTACCTAAACATGGGGCTGGACGTGTCCTCACACACGACCTGCAAGATGGCATTGTTGGACTTACTTAGTCTATCCCAAAAGGACGCAATACGACTTCTAATAAGAGCGAAAAAGTCGGGCACTCTGGCTTCCGCAAACATGGTAGATGCGCTGCAGTACCTCGGTAGACGCATAAGGATGCGGAACGCATCATTGTACTGCACCCTTATGGTGCTGATCGAAGCACGCTTGAAATTGACCCACAGCTGACAGGTGTACAAACACTGACAGAATGAGTAGCTTAGATAAGAGTAGGTAGATATGTCCTTGTTCAAATACCTGTGTAGGTAATGGGTAACTTTACCTGTCTAATAAAATTAGTGCCGAAGGGTGACATTTTATCAGAGGCCCAGCCTGGGCCAGAGCAAAAAATTTAGGTAGGTAGGTACTTACTAAATGAAAGTAAATTGATGTGAGAGTATGGATTTCTAAATAGGTATCTGAAAGGAACACCGATATGGGAATCGGCATGTATGGAGCCTGCGACATTAGCGCAATATCTCTATTATTATTTTTTGATAAGGACGTTATTCAGTTTTACTTTTGAATAAAATTGGGACAGCCCTGGGGCAGCCTATTTGCAGCAATCTGTCTACCTCTGTTCGGTGGAAGTTAGAGGCTTGTACTCGATCACTTCCACAATTAGTACGGAGAGACAAACAAACAAAAATAAATGTAGAGAAAATAATTAACGACATGTTTCAGTATTTACAACTTTATTGCACTGAGTTTGAACATCACTATTGCCAAGTTTGTATTCAAAGAAAATGGTTTCAGAAACGGTGGTTGATCAGTTGTTATACCGGCTATGGAAATAGGTACAATCGAAGAAATGTAAAAAGCTAATCACGAACGACGATGTCTTACTAAGTGACCAGCTTCTTTACTCTTCAACCGTTGTAATGTTCAGCAGACATTTACTTCTTGATGAATCCGGCGTAGGCGTAGGGGGCAGCGTAGTAGGGGGAGGCGGCGTAGTACGGCGCAGCAGCGTAGGTCGACGTCACAATAGGCGCGGAGGCGGAGTACGAGTAGCTAGTGGCAGCGGGCGCGATGTAGCCGGCGGAGTACGGCAGCAGGGGAGCAGACCGCTTCTTGATGAAGTGAGAGTAGCCGAATGGAGAGGTGTAGTACGGAGACGCTAGGTATGGGGCCGCACCGTAGCTGTAGGAGTAAGACGCTGGCAGAGCGGCGGCAGGATAGGTGGTGGGCGCGATGTAGGTGGCGGCGGCGGGCGCGGCGAGCAGGGGAGCGGAGCGTTTCTTGATGAAGTGAGCGGGCGCAGAGTAAGCCACGGGGGTGGACAGCACGGGGGCACTGTGCACGATCGGGGCGGAGTAAGAGGAGGTCACCACGGGAGCGGAGTAGAAGCTAGGGTAGGCGTAGGGGTAGGCGCCCGGTGCGTAGAATTGAGCGGAGCGCTTCTTGATGAAGTGCGGGTAGAAGGGCGAGGAGTAGCCCGGGTAGCCGGCGTAGTACGGGCTGGCGATGTAGCTGCTAGCGGTCTTGGTGACGGTGGTGGTGGCGGGGGCCAGGTAGGTGGACGAGTACCCGTAGGGGTAGGCGTAGGGGGCGATCAACGCTCCGGGCTCGGGGTCGGCTTTGGGATCGGCTACGGCCGCGGCGAGCAGGGCGCACAATGCTACGAACTTCAACATGTTGCTTGTTGTTCTTCGAACGACTGATGCCTGTTGCCTGGCGCTCGGGGTATTTATACTAGTTTGATCTATAAAGAGAAGAACAAATTGTGGTTGTAGAAAGCTGAAAGATAGGGCAGCTTATTGTAAACCGGTGCTGCGAGTCCAGGAAGCTGACATTTGCGCGGCGCTGGAGGCCGCCCGCCGCCGCCGCCGCCGCCGCCGAGACATCGCGAAACAAGAGCAAACACTCACGACGCTAATAAACTTTTAATTTATTCAAGTTCAGGTAGCATTTTGCTTTGTCCACCAATACGATTAATGTCTTTATGAAAGCGTCTATAAATAAACTTATATTTTTATGCAGGAGAGTTCGTTTAACTGTAATTTTGTTGATTCTTAGGTACGTAGTTAAAGTACCTTGTCTATTTATAACACTTTGCTATTTGCAATAAAGTATTTAGTATATTCCGTTAGATCCACGTCCTTCGATCCCAGTCTATACTTATTACTTATTTATCCTGTGTCACAGTGACGACAAATTTTGCCTTAGGTAGGTACATAAACATAGTCGAGTCGATAAGCGACCGGTGACACCAGGGTTCATCGGGCGGGTCTTTGGAATGGAAGACTCGTCCCACAGGAAAAAAAAGAATACCTGCCTAGTAACATTGCGTACCTACGTACCTATCACCTATCTTTACGCCCAAAAAACCTAACCCCACAAGATTCTCCGAAGTATTCCGAGAGCACGTGTGTCGGTGAGGTTACAAGCCCGATATCGGGTGTCAGGAAGCGCCGACCCTTGCTCGGGAACTAACACACTGTCAATCTTCCTTTGCCACTTTGAAGGCGCTAATTGCTTGCCACTTCCACGCGACAAAAAAGTGCGAGCAAAATTATTAGTATCTATCTACATAGGACGTCAAAAAGTGGCTGCAAAGACCTATGATTTAGGTACATAGGAAGGGTAAATCATAAAAGCACAACGGATTGGTAAGAAATTCCCACCAAAAACGTAAATGTAAAAACTTGAGCCAAGTTCAATGTTCAACCGTTTCTCACATGCTTTGGTATAAAAATCTCTATTGATTATTCGCTGTTTAGCTAAACTCCGATATCGGGTGTCAGGAAGCGCCGACCTTTGCTCGGGAACTAAACACACTGTCAATCTTCCTTTGCCACTTTGAAGGCGCTAATTGCTTGGCACTTCCATGCGACAACAAGTTAGAGCAAAATTCGAGTATAAGACGTTAAAAAATGGCTACGAAAACCTACTACTTACTTACATTGGAAGGGTAAATCCTACTTACTTCATATGTTGAGATAGGTAAGCAAATATAGTTGTGAATAAAAATTGGAGCCAAGTTCAATGTTCAAGCGACACAAATGTAGATTTGTAAATTGGTTGTCAAGTTCCATCGAAAGTCCTGTAAAATGTAGACCACCACAAAGTTGGCTTGGCTAGGTTTTAAATGCTTTGGTATATATGGTGAAATTTTACTAGTGACCGATAGCGACAACTCAGAACCGGCTGGTGATAAGGAAGAACTTTCCCTAAAGAACATAAGTCGAAATATGGCAAAAAGAAATATGGTCCACCCATATAAAATTCTCGATCAGCTGATTTCAGTTAAGGGAGATCCAATTTTTTCATATTACAGCTTATGCTCCTTGAGGAAAGTTGTTCCTTATCACCAGCTGGTTCTGACTTTTCACTATTTCTCACTAGTAGATAAAATTTTACCCTATACTTACTTATTAGGGGATAGATAAGCAAATCCTGCCAAAATCATAACTGTGAAAACACAGGCAAGTTCAACAAAAGTGTTGATCCTGAAATTTATTTATTTGTAAAGTCGTTCAGTTTTGTCTTACTTAGCGACACTAGAGGTTGTTAAACATGCGATGAGACCTTAGGGCTCTTTTATTTACCTTCAGGCGTCTGTCAAACCACTTTGACCAGAATAACCAGACGCATCCGTCGACGCACCGTTGGGCATGCGTCGTCGTATTCATATGAGATTAAGGTGGAAATTCGCAGTTTCCTTACGCTACGGTTGCGCTGCGCAAAAATAACGTCGAAACGGACCTTCTGTGTGTAAAGCGGCATAGTACTTTGGCATACTCGTAGAAGAAAAGGGAAGCTCAAAGCTGTTGCTCATAGGTATGCAATAGTAGTCGTATTCACAGATTTTCACTTAAACGCGACGATTGTTGAAATCTACATTTACTTAAAATAAAAATGTTTTTTATATTTTAAATTTATAGGCACCTATCAGAAATGTTTAAACATAGATATTTACATAAGTATTTCTATTTTGGTTAGGTATAATTAATACATTCTGAAACTATATAGGATTGCAATGGGAATAAGTATTGTTAGTACAAGAAAACGATTCGTCGAAGGGTAAACAATCCTGTACCACGAAACTTCCCACCCCAAAATAACCCCAAACAACATTATGCGGTCTCTATCTCAAAACGCTGGCAAGAAAAGGACCGAAAACGCAAAAAGATGTTTGAAATTCGAATTCGGGATAGCATATTGGAAGTCTGGAGATTCCAAAGGAGGGGCAGATGGAGGCGCCGCCCAACGCGCCTGCGCCGCCCGCCTTGCCCGTGCGCACTCAAATCACACACGTCACGCATTGCAAGCGAAACACCTTCCGAAAAATGACATTTACGAAATTCTAACGATAACGAGAGTGATTCAACAAAAAATGAAATAGCCTGTGATTAAAAATAGTGTTCTGTGCAATAAATTAAATTGATAAAAATGCCGAGGAAAAGAGTGAGTCGAACGCCGCCGGAAAAACGGGAAGAAGTTGACGATGATGATTTCTTTTTTGATGACACTCAGTCGAGCTCAGGTAAAACTTTCACGTGCTTTCACTACCTACTTTCTACGTTATGTTACTTTTCAGGAACTCCCCCTGTACTTAATAATCTAACACTTTTTGACACTTTCTAAGGTACCTATATAAATTTTTAGGCAATTTTCCCTGTATTTTTCTATATGTTAAGAAAGTCTATAGCAGTCATTTATTTACCTACTTAAAGTAGGTTTCTTTTTATACAAGACAGGACTAACAAACCTATGCTCTCTGGATTAACTGCAAATAACAAATCTGTAGATTTCTCCTCTTTGTTCATAGGAAGAAGTTGTAATTTGTAATCTAAGCAAGCTCTCCTATCAGTGCAGGTAGATTTATTGCACACACATAAAAATTGTATTGACTGAACTCTAGCTATTGTAATGTTTCTTTAATTTTTACTCAAATTAATTTTAAAGTAGGCACCTAATTAAAGTAATCAAAATGATAAGAAATCCTTATTAATCAAAATCTGGGGGACGGGGGTATGGTCGTGCCCCCGCCAAGACAAACCCAAATAAAGTACTTACGATACCTATCTTTTTCGAAGAGCTTCGTAGTTTTGTTTTGATTTTCTAACGTTCGATGTGTTTTAATATGACATCAAAGATTACGACATCGTCAAAGATTTTCCACGCACAAGTTAAATTGTATGAATATGACAATATGAACGATTTTCCGGGCAGAAGTTAGAATTGTATGAATATGACATCAAAGAAATTCAACATAGAAGTGAGAATGTTTAAATAAATACCTACTTATTTTCCGCGTAGAAGTAGGTACCTACTAATTGTTTAAATGTGAGATCAAACATCTTCCACGCAGAAGTTAAGATTATTGAAATATGACATTATGATTTTTCCGCACGCATTCACATAATATAAGGTATGTTTTCATATCCATGCATAAGTAGTAGGTATATCCCAGAAAGTTCACTCGGCCCTATTTCGGATTTTCGCGATTGGCATTTGTTACATAGCGAGGGTTGCTACTGTCAAAAAGCACAAAGTACAAAAATATGAAAACAGCAAACTTTGATAAATAACGTAATATGATTCTGAACCAATTTTAAATCTAAGAAATTTGACGCTCGCGTCAACCACCTTCTTAGTTACCTTGACTTCCCCTGAGATTCCGGTTATTTCCAGTTAAATTCAGTAAGCGTCAAAATCGTCGCTGGCACTGAGTGAGCCATCTGGTAAAGGCGCCCGTGCGCCGTTTCCCTAATTTGTGGTATATCTATCAATAAGCTGAGATCAATATTATCCATTTCATAGAATGCGTGGCTATGGCCACAACACCCTCTTATGCAGACTCCGTCAGCTGGTAGGTAGGTACATTTTATGCGGGAATTTTTTAGGAAGATTTTGACCTTATGATACATAGGAAAGTTGTTCGGTTAATATCGCCCTGTCAAATATTTTCATGTTGTGTTGTGGGCCTCACCATAATCTGCAATCTAAATATTCGCAAATTCCTAGGTCGGAGTTCACACGAACCGGTGCACAGGAACGCCGCAAACGCAAGAGAACGGGCGAGGATGCGTGTACTGTCCAAAGCTTTCTGCAGGTGTGTATTTTTTTCTTTTTCTTTAATAGGTATTTATATGCTAGTGGTATCTTTTGGTTTATTTCCGTAAATTGTATTACCGTCCTTCCTTATTATCGGAATCTAGTAACATTATACAATTGTTTAAATTTTATTTACTACTGATACTTTCCTCTACTAAAATTAATATTCAATTTTTGCGGAAGACAAAGGCTCAATCCTTTAGGCACGAAAAGTCTACTTTACCAAAATGACCACTTTACCAAAATGACTACTTTACCGAAATGACTACTTTCTTTCACAAACAGTCTACTTTACCAAAATGACTACTTTACCGAAATGACTAATTTTGTTCACAAAAAGACTACTTTACCAAAATGACCACTTTACCTAAATTAAATCGCTAATAAATAAAATTCTGTTGCCTGTGGTCCACGTTTTCGAATAAGTCGCTGTCGTGCTCACGTTAAGAGCTTTCATCAGCGCGCATGCAAATTAGTTTTTTGAAAAAGTTGTAGCATTGTTATAGGCCTTGACGAGATGTACCTTTGAAGTGACAGCTGTCAAACTTAAAACTCGTTTATCTCGTTAAATGGGAATGCTACACTACTAGTTACTTTGAAGAAGTTTTAGGCCTTGAAAAGATCTATATTTTGGGTGACAGCTGTCAAACTTCAAACTCATTTATCTCGTTAACTGAGAATGCTACACTACTAGTTTCTTTGAAGAAGTTGTAGGCCTTGATGAGGACTACATTTTAAGTGACAGCTGTCAAACTTAAAACTAGTTTATCTTAAAATGAAGATCTAATTAAGACCTACAACTTCTTCAAAGAAACTAGTAGTGTAGCATGCTCAGTTAACAAGATATACGAGTTTTAAGTTTGACAGCTGTCACTTAAAATGTAGATCTCTTAAAGACCTACAACTTTTTCAAAGAAACTAGTAGTGTAGCATGCTCAGTTAACGAGATAAACGAGTTTTAAGTTTGACAGCTGTCACTTAAAATGTAGATCTCATCAAGGCCTACAACTTCTTCAAAGAAACTAGTAGCGTAGCATACTCAGTTAACGAGAAAATGAGTTTTAATTTGACAGCTGTCACTTAAAATGTAGATCTCTTTAAGGCCTACAACCATACTACAACTTCTTCAAAAAACTAATTTGCATCGGCCATATTTGACAGCTATCATAATCATGCTAATGCTTTGACATAAGGTCTATTTTTCTTTGTTGACATGTCTTCTAGTATAGACTTGTCAGCTGTCAGATATGACATTTTCCAAAGCAAGCATTTTACATTTCTGAAAAGTAGTCATTTTGGGAAAGTAGTCGTTTTAGGAAAGTAGTCATTTTAGGAAAGTAGTCATTCTAGGAAAGTAGTCATTTTAAGAAAGTAGTCATTTTGGGAAATAGACATTTTGGGAAAGTGGACATTACGTGCCTAAAGGGACTCAGACTCAATTAGTACACCCAAATTGGTACTCATAATTATTGCTAACTATCCGCCAAATAGGTATTCGACAAACAGACTAATAACATCCCTTTTTTCTGTCAGGCTAAAGACGACTCTACCATGGGTACCAGCGGACACGAAGCTCTCAAAGTTGGACACGCTCCGCCTGGCTGCTTCATACATTGCTCATCTGCGAGCCTTACTGCATGAGCCACGGTCTCAGCACACCCCGCCTCATCCACTCAGCCTAGTAAGTGATTCCAGCTTCAGGTTTTTGCTAAAGACGACTCTTCCATGGGTGCCAGCGGACACGAAGCTCTCAAAGTTGGACACGCTCCGCCTGGCTGCTTCATACATCGCTCATCTGCGAGCCTTGCTTCATGAGCCTCGGTCTCAGCACACTCCGCCTCATCCACTCAGCCTTGTAAGTGATTCCAGCTTCAGGTTTTCCGACAGGGTAAAGACGACTCTACCATGAGTACCTGTGGACACGAAGCTCTCAAAGTTGGACACGCTCCGCCTGGCTGCTTCATACATCGCTCACCTGCGAGCCTTAATTCATGAGCCTCGGTCTCAGCACACTCCGCCTCATCCACTCAGCCTTGTAAGTGATTCCAGCGTCAGGTTTTCCGAAGAGCTAAAGACGACTCTTCCATGGGTGCCAGCGGACACGAAGCTCTCAAAGTTGCACACGCTCCGCCTAGCTGCTTCATACATCGCTCACCTGCGAGCCTTAATTCATGAGCCTCGGTCTCAGCACACTCCGCCTCATCCACTCAGCCTCGTAAGTATTCCAGCTTTAGGTTTTCCGTTAATTTATCGTGCCTCTTTATTCTAGTATCTAACTAGCCCATAGTAAGTACGCTACCCTACGCTAGGGGACCATCATTTTGTACTCCATACATTAAACCTAGTGGTCGCTTTCTTTTGCCTGTCACTTAACAACCAACTAACTACTTATATAATATAAATACAAGAAACAATCAGAAATTACAGACACATAGAAGGATTTCTCACAAACCCACAACAAACGCCACAAAAACCGTGGCACGCCCATATGTCACGGTGGATCACCCTATCACATAATTGTCCACAATTTATTCCCTGTCACACATGTCATCGCGCTAATACTTCGGAACCACTGCGGCAGAGTCGTGAATCAAGTCAGAACAGGGACGTATTCAGATATCTTTGATTTTGAGTCCGCGCCGCGAAAGGTTTTCGACAGGTGAGAGGTGAGGTAGGTTTAGAGTATATTTGGCAAAGTATTCAGTAGTATCTACCTATATTTGTCACTTCGTGATTTTTGACCTAGTTTGGTTAGGACTAGAAGGTTACAGGCTGAACCGGTGACCGAAGTCTGCTCAATAAAAATCGTTACAGCCGAGTATCGATGGCATGTCAGTTAGATGTTTTGGCAGTTTCGTATACTTTAACAGTTTTAAGTATGTAAACCACAGTGACAATAAAATGACAATTGAGTATCTCTGGTTTTACAGTAACAAAAAATTAGCAGACTACACCCTGATTGTCCGTAACTAGGATGGTCCTGTGCTTCGGATGGCACGTAGCTCTGGGTCCCTGTCTAGTCTACTTAAAATAACTTAGACGGTGGTTGTTACAAAACTATGAGTTTAAAAACATTGACTAGGTCTATTGATTCGTTAACTGTAAGTTAATACTTATGATACTTTTTAGACTTTTTTCCTCATTTTGTCGTCACTAAAATCTAAATCCGTCCCTGTACTCCCAAGTCCTAACACGCGCCACTGTTAAACGCTGTCGCTCATGGATTAGTCGACACGTTCCACGAAGGACCCATGAACCCCATGGTTGATCTATGGCGGGCTTACCGCGACTCATCACGTCATTTGCGGTGGAAAATGCGCGAAATGACTTCCATATTTGGTGCACGTGCGAGTGCCACCTTTAAACAACAAATTAATAAGGAGAAATGAATGCCAACATTTTTGACCTATTCTAATACAAACGAGTTGGAAGGTATATAGATAGTTTCTTGCGTTGTGAATGCAATATGCATAATGAAATCGTAAATTATCCTAGACGCAGATCCTAGACAGGCGAAAATTGTATGAAAAATCCATTGATCATTAAGGCATGGACATGGTCTAAAATCAAGATTATAAAAAAAAACGACTGAGGAGATCATCACATCACTCAGTATACTTAATGAGAGCTAGGTAGGTAGGGTCAGGTAGGCTACAGTGACTCGGATTTCTTCAATCAATAAAATTTTATAGAAAACTTTGAAGTATCAAACTGAAATTCATATCTATGATGCATTGATTATTACTCTTTCGTTTCGCATTATCAATTTTTGCAATAACACAACACTAAGGTCACCAGACATTTTTTTCTAGAAAAAAAATTGTGAGTCACTGTGTACTACTACCTGTCTACACTGACTCAAACCCTGTGGTACACAGTGACTCTAACAGTTTATATGGACTTGGCAACCCTGTCGTGCAAGTATAATATTTATTGAAACTATGCATTTTAATCAATTACATTTGTCAAAGTATTCTTTTCGTATCATTACAATTGCCATAAGAAATATTTTACAATTGTCTGTCAATGTTTCTAAAAATAGGGAGATGAGTCAGTACTATATGTTAGAGTCACTGTGTACCACTTAAATTTGAGCCAGTGTAGACGCCGACGCTATTTTGAAATAATTTGCCTACAAATATTACCAGACTACTCTAAGAGCTAGCAAACCTAGCTTATTACTTAGTATATGAACACCACTTTCGATCATAACAATTACATTTTCCTAAATCTTTCAATCCTAACTGATAAAAATACATGTAGGGTACCTTTAAAAGCATTTTTAGAGGTGCAAAACCAATCGCACATTTTTTTCACAATCAAACCCCACTGGAGTGCACGGATGATTGGTTTGTATGTGTTTGGTTGTCAAGAGCTACCATTATGTTAAGAATACAGATAGATATAGCTGTCCTATTACGAAATATAAGCGTGAGTCAACGTACCCGCCCGAGTCACCGATCCCTACCTGACCCTATACATCAAGTATAGAATCCCGCACTTGTACACGGCAGTGCGTTGGGCCAAGCTCAAGTAAAGGTCATTATAGACAAACGACATCGGTGATTTTTTCGATAGGAAGTAAGTGCCGACCAAATAAAGTAGTAAACCTACCTACGTAAGGTTTTTAGTTTTATTAGGACTGATTTTGTTTGCCCAGTCTTTGTGTCGGCTTCATGCACATTCATCACGTAGCTCTGCAGATAGAAACAAAAAAGATCTTCACAACAAACGAACGGTTTTACTGGTTGCGCCCGCGCTGACCAAAAGTTTGCAGCTGTTGTGCGTATAAATAAAGTTTTATCTCCGGACGTTAAGGATGCTCCACTTTTATTGTTTTAAATACGCTTTGTCTTGTTTACCTTTTCCAGTTTTGAGAAAGGGTTGAAGTTGAGGTTATTTCAATTGTGTGTTATACTGTCTCTGGCACAGCATTCGAGCTTATTAAATATACCCCGGTTAGTAAGGGGTCAGACCTTTCGGATTGTGATTAAAGCGTGAAACTTGGCATAGATGTTCTATGGGTACATCTTAGTAGGTAAAGCCCGGTTTCCAGGAGTTCCGCCCCCCGGAGCAGGTGGGAGGGGGGGAGGAATGTTTCGGTCGCCGCGCACCAAACAAAAAATTCTCACTGGTAGAGTTGAGGTCTTAAAGCAAGTTTGGTATCGTTTTTGAGTAAAAATAACATGAAGAATCTATTTAACGTAGTAAAAAATTATGTTTTCATTAAAAAATACGAAGAAATACGCAAAAAAAGGAAAATATACCACACTATTTTCGTCTTCAACACGCTATCACTATAAATATGCTAATAATTAGGAAAAAATAAAAATAGCACTAAAAAGCTTAAATATTCAGCTTTCTAAAAATATATACTTTTTGTAAGGTTTTAACCAAAATTACACAGTAAAAAATAATAATAGGTAGAGCGGTGTCGAGTTCAATACTCTCTGCGTACGTACATCTTCTTTGTTTATAAATAGAACTGCAAAATTTAACACAAGAGATAATATACCATTCATATTCTAAAGAAATTAAAATAAAGCTGATCTTGCTGTCCACATTTGAGAAAAATTAACCGCAAATTTAAGTTTGTTTTTCATATGTTTTGTATGAAAAACAAAGTTAACTTTTCAGCTTAAACTAATAACGGAATACGAATTGAACGCAATATGCAAAAACCACAAATACGGTCCAGAGTACCTTCCGAGGAAATTTTGGTGCTATTTAACGTGGATATAGTTGTCCCATTACCATTACCATTACATTATTATCAACAGCTCGAGGTAGATCAGTGTGCGGTAGATCATCCATTTGCCATCTTCAAGTGATCGGTCCATCTGACCGCGAAAGTTGCGCTTGTTTTTCACGTGTTATGTGCTGGTTGTGAAAAATCTTACTAGCAAATAAAACGTCCCTAAAAACGTGGATCCGAGGTGTTTTGGCATGGTTTTGAAAAACAGAAGACAAAACGCCCCAAAAATAGACGTGTCTATTGTCTATGCTGTCCCCGAAAGACCAATCGTCTGGCATTACGTTTCAAACCTTCCAGCCAATGAAACAGGTCGGGTTCTGTAATGAATTCAATACCGTAGCCTGGGTGGACCACGACATATCCATCCATACTGCAATTACTGTACCATCGATGAAGAAGTTAGAGAAGTAGATGTATTCTCCTCTGTTTGGCTTTTATAATCTACGAGTATGCCTTCGACTCTATTGAAGCCCGGGCCATTTAAGAACCCTTGCAGCGCTGCCAGGGCGCCTGGTGATAAGTGGAGGTGCTGAGAAATTAAGTACCGAATGTCAACTATGTCCGTTCAAGTCGAAATACTCTGAGGTGTAAGACATTATACCTCCGCAACTCTTCACTAAAGCGCTGGAAAAGACCTCCTCCTTCAAGATTCTACAGTGATTGTCTTAGCACCAATGTCATCGGTGAATATTTAACACACCACCGCTTTGAAAACGACATAATGTAAAAAAAACATAATTCTAGATTTCTGCAAGACCTCTCAATAATGTTGCTTCGAGACGCGTTGGACTTGGGATGAACTCAGACAAAGCCAATGCCATATATAGCCGGTTTTCGCCAAAAGTATATCCTTGAATTTATCAAAAAGTATATATGCATACCTTCAGCAGAGATATCAGTTGGGTAAAGACAACTTGGGTTGTGAAATCACTAGAAGAGTGCAGCTTGCCTGGCAGTATTTGGGAAGTTAGGTCCTTGAGACTCCTAGCTGCAATTCATTACAATGGTGTTTAATCAGTGCAGTGCGTCCTTAACATAATTGTCGAGCCTAGATTTGAAACCTCGCAGTAAAACTGGCTGACCTACCACCTACATGGTCACTTAGGAGCTTTTGAATAAGTCTGATCGGGATCACACTAATGGATCAAGTTATATAAGAGAAGACCAATTTACCAGATGACATAGTCTGGATGTGTGGCAAATAGAAGTAGCTGTTAGTTGATCACATCTGTAATGGAACGGAACTGCTGGGATGTGGAATAAGAAACTGATGGAAATCCGATGTAAAGGTCACGCCTCGGCAAGAGTAGACCACAAAGAATGCCCTTTAGTCAGATGGACCGATCACATGAAGATGGCAAATGGCTGATTTACCGCACACTGATTTACCTCGAGCTGTTGGTGGAGGTGAGGACGCGACGCGACGCTGGTAATGGGAAAACTATGTCCACGGCCCGGGCTTCAATTGAGTAGAAGGCTTACTAGTAGATTATAAAAGCGAAACAGAGGAGAATAGATCTACTTCTCTGACTTCTGCATGGATGGTGCAGTAATTGCAGTATAGATGGATATGTCTTGGTCCACCCAGGCCACGGTATTTCAATTCATTACAGAACCCGACCTATTTCGTTGGCTGGAAGGTTTCAAACGTAATGCCAGACGAATCGTAATGGTCTTTCGGGGACAGCATAGACAACAGACGTGGCTCTGTGGCCCATACGGGTGATCGCCTAAGTTTTTGGGGCGTTTTGTCTTTTGTTTTTCAAAACCATGCAAAACACCTCGGATCAAACTACATATAATATCATTGCCTCGGATCCACGTTTTTAGGGACGTTTTATTTGCTATTACAGAGTTAAGTAGTCTAATCAGCTATGTATTTGGCGCAGATTTAACACAACCAGCACATAATACGTGAAAAACAAGCGCAACTTTTGCGGTCAGATAGACCGAGCATTTGAAGATTGCAAATGGATGATCTACCTCGAGCTGTTGGTGATGGAGGTAGGGGAGGCGACGCGCTGGTGGTAATGGGACAACTATATCCACGTTAAATAGCACCAAAATTTCCTCGGTAGGTACTCTGGACAGGATTTGTGCGGTTTTTGCATATTGCGTTCAATTCGTATTCCGTTATTAGTTTAAGCTGAAAAGTTAACTTTGTTTTTCATACAAAACATATGAAAAACAAACTTAAATTTGCGGTTATTTTTTCTCAAATGAGGACAGCAAGATCAGCTTTATTTTAATTTCTTTAGAATATGAATGGCATATTATTTTTTGTGTTTAATTTTGCAGTTCTATTCAATACATAGAGAAGATGTACGCACGCAGAGAGTATTGAACTCAACACCGCTCTACCTATTATTATTTTTTACAGTGTAATTTTGGTTAAAACCATACATAAAGTATATATTTTTAGAAAGCTGAATATCTAAGCTTTTTAGTACTATTTTTATTTTTTCCTAATTATTAGCATATTTATAGTGATGGCGTATTGAAAACGAAAATAGTGTGGTAAATTTTCCTTTTTTTGCGTATTTCTTCGTATTTTTTAATGAAAACATAATTTTTTACTACGTTAAATAGATTCTTCATGTTATTTTCACTCGAAAACGATACCAAACTTGCCTTAAGACCTCAACTCTATCAGTGAGAATTTTTTGTTTGGTGCGCAGCGACCGAAACATTCCTCCCCCCCTCCCACCTGCTCCGGGGGGCGGAACTCCTGGAAACCGGGCTTTACCTACTAAGATGTACCCATAGAACATCTATGCCAAGTTTCACGCTTTAATCACAATCCGAATGGTCTCCATACAAGCCTTCCCCTTACAAACCGGACTAATACAAATCATTCAGTTTTAGTTTTCTCCTTTTTCAACTTAACGGTTATTGTAATTATTTACTTACTGCTTGTCTTGTGCCCTTTCAAAACTTAAATAGTTTTGCTTTACTTGCTCCCTCTATCATTACCTTACCTTGTGTTATTAACCCCGCATCTCAAGGCTAACTAGATTACTTACATATAATGTCTCTCTTCATTATAAATCGTTATTGTTGCTAAGGTCTTTAATATATAGAAAACGTAATTTTATTATTACTGAATTTTAATAAAATCATTTTGACGATGATGGAAGAGAAATTAAATGGTTTCAACAAAACTATCAGTTGATTACTAATATAAAAAAATCAAATTTCACATGTGGCCCACAGAGGCTAGAGTTGTAGCTATGTTTATTTGCTTTTGCGTAAAAAGTGCGGTCAAGTATGTGTCGCAATAAAACTTGGGTGCTCACATTTGATACTCCTAAACACTGCTTTTGTTTAGAGTGTGGGAGGTCTAATTCTCGTTGGGAGGTCCTTATAAAAGTCATTAATGTTACTTATACTATTGTAATAACTTTTTTTTTCTGAGAAATTGGAAGTCAAAATGACCCATCATTATATTTGTTAACCTGTCCTAAGCTTGCATAATGTCTTTCAGGCTTGGCCCTTTGCGTTTCAACATGGCGGCTCCCTAAGCTGCACTGTCTCCCAGCGTTGGAATCTGAACACACCAACAGAGGGAAACAGAACTAACCAAACTGTGAACAACGCGGAAGACCAGACTTGCGAAAATTACACGCAGGAATACGAAGATCAATCTTACGAAGAAACGAACGATTGTGGGCAGTATTGCAATAACTATGGATATAAGGAAAACTTTTACGCTGTTCGGAACTCCTACTCGACGGAAAATTTGATGAACAATGTGTAAATCCGATTGATTATTTACTTACCTAAAAATATGTAAAATATGTAATTATATGAAATTGGAATAAAAATATATAAAATAAAATTAGGTACCTACATGAATTTATATGCTAAATCGAGTTTTTGTTTTGGATTTGTGCGTTGCGTACCTACGAGGTGGAAGGACAGGAAGAGTGGAAGATGATATTAGAAAGGCAGCCCGGTAGTCAGCTGGTAATGCTGCTTTTTATATAGAAAAAAATATTAACTCTATACAACAGAAAACAACTAACACAACAAGAGAATTTTACATAACGAATTTTACGCACAGCTTAACTTTTCAAATTATTTTATTGTTATGAACAAACAAACTATTCCGAAAATACTGTCTCCAATTAAGTAAATGAAGGCAGTCATCCAAATTCATCCAGAATAATCTTAACAACTGTTATTTAGGTTACAACCATATTGAATTTCGATCTAAATGCACGCAACTTCTGACAATGACACCGATCCTGGCGTACGCTTTCCTTATCAAAATTTTAGCTCACCTACTCTCTAGGTACTCATAATACTCATTAAATTTTTCTAATGTACTTACATTTTTACCTAATAATATTACATGATGACACCTAATCAATCTAGCAGACCGTTGAAATAATTATTATTTTGCATTAGTGCAAAAAATATACCTAGAGTGCCGTCATCCGAATAGGCCATATTTGACGTCTGTCAAACCCATACTAGGAAACATGTCAACAAAGAAAAATAGACCTTATGTCATAGCATTAATATGATTTTGACAGACGTCAAATATGGCCTATTCGGATGACGGTACTCTAAGTCTGTATAAAATTTGAAATCAAATAAATTAAACTTAAGTAAGATGACAAACGAAGACATAAATCTGCGAAGTGCTGAGACTCGAGTTAAACCCCGTGAAGTTGTAACTGGATAGTTTAACAAAGTGGGTGTCAGCGGAACCTGACAAAACAAACAGAAATAGAATGTTCCCGCCAAAAAAAACTTTCGGGAGGAAATAAAATTATTGAGAACGAGGTGCCACTCCTACGCACTAAGTATAAGCAACTTACTTAATTATATGCCTAAGATCAGATAATTGTTCTAGAATCAGTATGTGAATATTAATATGTAAAAATGCTCCAATAAATAACATCGTAAAATGAGCCAAGTTCTTTCTTTGTAGGTTTCTTTTAAGGCGGTGTATGTGCAGACAGATACATAGTAAAACAAAAAATATTATAGCCGGTGAAAAATTTATTATACTTTTTAAATAGGTAAGTAACCTTACAACTACAATATAAGTATGAATGTATTATGCCAGAGCACACTACAAAATATTGTTTCAAATTATTTACAATGCATGTAAATCATAAATATAAAACCTAAGCGAGGCAATGATTTGGTAAAAACTTGATTACATAATTAAATGAATAATTAATTCATTATACTCACTAAACTTATAATAAGATTATTGAATAAAAGCAAGTAGGTATGTATGTATTATGTCATACATAATAAATAAATAAGGCATTCTGTCTTCCTTTTGAATAGTGATCGTCCTCCAGAATATAAAGTCAAACAGTAACAATAATTACAATGTGAATCTAAGAAAATCTATTATATTTTTTGTATTTTACTTCAAAATTAGAACAGTTAGCATTGAATATTTATTTGTGTCTTTTTAAAAGTGAATTTCACTACTTGCAAACACTGGGCTAAACTATAGGTGGGCCGCCTCCTCTAAATAAATAAGGTACTATCTAAAAGTTACTTCCCCTTACTATTTATTTAATGTGATGAATCGATTGATGGTTTAATACTAAACTTCTAAAACTTCCCATATCATGATATACTTTGATGTAGTAAGTTTCAAAAATGAAAGAAAAAAATGATAAGCGAATCTTAACAGCATACCAGTGTGAATAGCGATGTGTTTTTAATAACCACTTTAGTAAGATTCAATTATTTATAATGAATGATAGATATTACAATATACTGGGCGCATGGCAGCTCTCTCGCTAAGTCTTACAAAATGCGGTAATTATATATGAGTAATTTAGAGGTATTCGTAATGTCTCGTATCGTGAAAGATATCTGTCATATTAGTATAATTATTACAAACAAGTACAAACTTAGACTTAAGTTTGACAAGTCATTCATCAAAGTAAAATTGTTATAATATAATAAAATAATACATAAAAAATCTTATATTACGACAGTAAATTTACAATATTAAAGTATGTACCTGAACTTAGGAAGTACAATTTTATTTTTATCAGACATCCAGTACCTACACATTACAATTTCCAAACTTGTCAAAATATTCATACCTAAATGAGTTGTTGTGTATAAAACAAAACATTATTATACCCCTCCATGTTTCGCTTATATTTTAATACAATTTCATATTAAATGCTTGATATTGACAAGTTTTTCAGCATCTATGTACTTATTTACCTAATCTTCAAACACGTCAGAAAAAGATACTTACTGTTTGAATTTACTTGACTGCCATTACTTTTGCTTTATTGCAAGTTCTGTTTATGTACCTAACTAGCTTGATATTAAATATTTATGTATATATTTGTAGTTAAAGTTCAGTAATAAAAGCCGTCCTATGTCATTTCAAATATTCTACTCCAATTTTCTGTTCATTTATTTTATTACTCTACCTTCTTACATGAATTATATTCATTCTATCACTTCCTTACCAAAAATTTATCCTGTATTATAATTATCGATATAGTATACATTAAAATATACAAATAAAAAATACCCCCAAATTTTTTGGTTGTCTCCTAGCTTGATTTAAGCCGACAAAACGTTTGTTAAATTTACCTAGTAAGTAAAAATAGTTAAGCTAGGATTTTAAATTAATTATTGATGGTACAATTTACTTTAACTTGTTTTATTTTTTAAATTCAACTAATAAAGCAAACGTTTTATAAGCTTTGCATGCAATACGATCAATTCAAACTTTATAAAAGATAAGAAAATATGATACTAATACCATACTACTGTAAATTTACCTATTGTGATAATGAAAAATAACTACCTACAAACCTTGTGACGCTTGCTAAGCAATAATCATTTTATTTTCTAGTTTAATAGTCTGAGCGTGTTCAATAATTTGTTTAATTTATTCTAAGCGCAAGTTAAAGACCTAAACAGCTCGCTGGCATGTATCAAATGTCTTAAAAAGTGAAAAAATATTTAAAACCGAATACGTCTTAACTATTAGTATTGCGTAATATTTTTTTATTACGATAACCATTTCAATTGGTATATGTGCCTTTGTTACTGATAAAAATAAAAGGTAAGCATTCATATAAATTAGCACATAGAAATTGCAATAGTTAATTTAATAAATTCGCGCGGTGGTGTACCAGCCAAGTTCATGTCGAAACCACAGTTGTGATATTCACATCACAACCATAAGTTTTACATAAATGTCATCTACGTGTATACATCTTGTATACAATAATAGTGTATTTGACTGGCTTCTTTTAAAAGCGACAATATCGAAATATGATTTCTGCTGAACAAATATTCTATATGAATATTTTGAACGTTAAATAAAGACTAAACCAAGTATTATTAGACTATAGTTATTGATTGAAATTAAAAACCAGTATGCAGTATCTGGATGGGTGAGTGGGTAGCACTCAAACCCTTGACAATTTTTACCAAACGAAATCCGGCGTACCCACGTACTGCTCCGGTTTTGCTCAGGTTTGAATAGGGCTTAATTCTTGTAGAGCTTAATCATTATTCTTCTTAAATTATGATAGACTAATCCTTTAATAAAATGTTTCCGAAGGCATAAACTTCTTAACACTTACATGTATATGAAATAGATTCGTAATTTAAAACTACATTGACTTCTTTATAAACTACATTATTGTATTGCTATTTTGCATTGATTACTTGTATTCCTCACAATCATTGTTACATAATTTAAAATAAATATTACAGGCTTAAAATTTCGAGGCGTCTCGGCGCTATAGTTGAATACCTACATTAAATTTGGTAAAAGGATAATTATTTGTACCCATTACATACCTACTACCATTAGTTCTGTGCTAGTACTACATAATTAGCACTCGAACATAAAATTATTATATAGCGTAAAATATTCACAAAATATGAGCAGAATTTAAATTAGTTTCAGATCTTCATAAAATACTAACATTACAAATTATGTAAGTTTTTATGAAAACTTAAATGGATTTTTTTCTATGTTAACAACCATTTATAAATAACACACAGAATATATTATCTTGTGGTGTGAATTAAAATTACGTTTACAAATCCCTGTAAAATGTCTTTTACCATGAACAAGAGAGCATTATAATAATAATTGTAGTAAGATAATATTACGTATCTATTTAAATGATTTGCAGTACATGTTCTAAATATGATACTAATAAGTTACGTTTTAATAGATAAAAATGTTTATAAATATTATACAAATACTTCAAAATAAATTAGCATCAATTAATTGTAATTCTTATCAATATGACGCAGAGGATTACATAATCTAGAAAGTGTCTTCGTAGTAAGGAATAAACCTTTTCATGAGCCTGAACTGTTTTCCTTAAGACAAAGGTACATCAAAATATTGAGAGAATATGAAAAATTGCCCTCTTTAAAATATTATATCATACCTTAACTAGAGAAACTGGATTAGCTGTGCTGTGAGCAGATTTGTTTACCCTTATGGCGCACGCCGTACTTTTCCTAACCCCTGTATAATTATTTTTTATTAATTTTATTTTATTGAATGATATAAATTGTGCGTGTTGCTGGTCATAATATGAATGAATTTAATGATTGCAATGTGTAAATAAATAGTAAAATCAGAATTTTAACAATTACTAAAATAGGAAAAGTAATAATTATTGTAACACAAATTATTTATAAAACACGATTACATAGTCAATCAGTCACATCACTGTTCCGTTTGATAAAATATTCACAAATGAAAGTTAATTTATTTACACACATAACATTAAAATTTTAACTAACGGTAATTTAAAATATTAACACATATAACGAAATTCAGTTACCTACTACAAAATTTAAATACCTATCAATTAATGACCAATGATTTCATTCGATTATTTACAAAAATTGCTTAATTATTTTTCTAACGTCAAAATATTAAATAATAATAAAATAATGAATTAAAACAATAAGAGAATAATAAAATTAATGGACTATGTTATTCACAAACTTCCTTCAAGAAGTTAAAGTTATAGACCTACATTGTTTAATGAAATTGAATAGCTTAACTACCTTCCTGAAAATATGCTTATTGAGTTAGACGTCGTACGTTTGCGACTGATGGACGCCTCAACTGAAAAAGAATTATTTAATGCAATTAAACACACAATTTGGGCATAATAAGTATGAATTTAAAAAATATTTTATTGTCGACGGAATTTCTATTTATAGTCTGGCGATCAGTGAAACTGACTGAGATATTATTGAAAAGCTACTTACTTGTAGAATCTTGAGGCGTGAGGGGTCTTTTGATAGCCTGCTGTATGACGGCAAGCCATCCAGCGCGATCTTCGTGAGTCATAGCGGCCAGGCAGTACGTTCTGTCTGGAGTTATCAGGTGGAAAGGAAACCGAGCGTCTTTGCAGCCGTTGCCTGTGTTGGACACTTTGATACCATATCCATTAGATTCATGTCCTGAAAATGATCAACGTTTTGTGTTAGTTTTTTTTAAAACATCACCACCCAAGCATGCAATAATTAACATTGTTCTATCTTTGGTCTTGTTTTTTATTAGTATTATTATAAAATATCAAAATTTTCTGTTGGAAATATTTCTGTTTTTTAAAAGGATATTAGTAGGTACAGCCACCGCACCACTTTTACGTCGACTTGGCTGGGGCACTGCCATGCCCCCCGATATTACCAAGATTATTAGGATTACGAGATCACTCATTAAGCACGTTAAGGTACGACAGAGATCGGCACTGTTAAAATAATTTGATTCACTTACCAATGAATATTTCTCCTTTTGGATACGCATCCAATGGTTCATCGTGATACATCAATTTCCTGTTATCGAGTGTGAACCATCGTCTTCGATGCGCGTCTGACGGCCTGGGCCCCGTCTTCCACAGCCATCCTTCGCGCGCGAAGTCTTTGGGGAGACGAAGCAGCAGGTCCGACTGCGAAGCCGCTGGAAAAGCAACTTGGAGCAGATGGAGTTTTGCGCAGCGTATTGCTGTGTACCTGAAAAATATTTACAGATATTTTATTTCATTTGTATTTATCAAAACGTTTACACTCTGTATTGAATTCTTATTTTAATTTTCATATTCGAACACAGTAGTACTAAAATATACTAAGAAAAAAGAAAGTGTAAAAATACGCCAAGTTCAAAAAACTTACCAGTTATTAATTTTCTCTGGATCATCGTGGTAAACGTATATATGCCGTGTGGTGCCATCTTTCATGTAAGTCAATTGCATAGAATTCCTGTGACCGATTTTTGTTGGAGCAAAAGCTACATTCAATTCTGACAGACGTAGGACACCTTTGGGTTCCTTATTTTCGTTGACGTGATATCTGAGAAGAAGCAATATAATATTAAATCAAAGAAAATAAAAAGTAGCAAGCTATTTTGTCTGAAATGTGAAAAAATTTTTGTTAAACGGTGCAAAGTTGCACAATCCACCAATTTATTTACACACTTAAAAATAACCATAGTATAAATCTTGAAAGAATAGATGCATCACTTATTCTGTGTGTCGAAATGGAAGGGGACCAACATGTAAGGACAGTAAGTATTATAAAAGTTCCAGAATTTTAGGTACAGTACAACAAAGATATTTATGTATGTAGAAACATCATACTTAATCAAAAGGGTGTAATATTATTTTCCTAACATCAAATGAGTTCGTGGATCGCAATAATGATACATCATCTGAGTGAGAACAATGAAAGGATGTAGCAGATCATGGATGATTTGAAGCTTTAGTGCATTGAAGCTGTTATGGACAGACAATAATTTGCGAAAAGAAACCTATTACATTTATATTTTAACCCTGTTATAACCTCCACCAGTCAGTCCGTCATACCGGACATAAAATTACCGAACATCGAAAACCAATACAATTTGGATTATAGAATTGCACTCGCATCTTACCTCCAGCGACCAAAGCTTTTGACACGGAGACGATCGAATATTCGATCGAGACAACCCCTGACACGGCCGCAGCCGTCGGAAGCATGGTGATACCTAAGGATCAGTCCGGGTATATTTAGGCGAAGCCACCATTTTAAGAGAACATTTTTGATCATGCCTTTCATTTATCATAGCGCACAATTATAATTTTACGAGGCAAATGGTATCATCCGGGTAAAAGCACGTAAATAACCCATACAAGGATTAATGAGTAATTGGGTTTGCTTAGTCGTGAGTATTTAGAAAGTTTTCCTTGTTGTTGTCGTCGTCGCAAATTTATGCATGATATATTTAGATTTAACGCAATTTTAAAGATTTTTAATATTGCTATGAATGGGAAAACGAAAAACATAGTAGAAAACATATTTTTTTATATAAATTTAGCAATTTACCTACTATTATTTATTTTTATTACTTTAACGACAATTAATTTAATTTAAATATACTTTAACAAACCTAGAATTATATTGTGTTGTGGTTATTACACACTGACAGCAAATATGATTATGATTACCTAGAAATCTTTTAGATTAACCATTGTGTAACAGAATACATTTTGAAACCTATAATTTAACGGAAAATATACCTAGGAGGGTACTAGGTAACGAAATCGAGTAGGTTAAGACAATCATACAGCAATGAGTAGGTAGGTACTGTAAACGCTCTGATGACTTTTAAATTACGTAGTAAGTCAATATTTGCGCAGGTTTCTTGACGTAGCGAGAGGCGTGGAAGTTTTCGTATTAATGTACGTCACAGTACCATTGTTGTGCCACCAACCGCATTTATCTTATAATCTTTTCTTATCTTTTATCTTAAAACTTTGTAAACTGCGTGTTTACCGTTAACAAGCGTGGGATAAAATTCTTTATGATAAATTTCATCACATTTTGTCGTTTTTATGAACATAATACAGTGAATTTTATTTATTTCTGACTAACAGGTTGAGTCAAGTATTTGAATAAACTATTTCATTTATTTTTAGGTACACTACACTTGCTTTTGGTTGTGTATTATTTATTTTATTGTAGTTTAGCTGTGATAGTTTCATTTTTATATTGTATTCATGAATGCCGTAATTTATAATCACTGATTGGGTATTAAGCTAGATAAACAAGCATTCTCTACCAATTTTTGAAGTGGTAAAAGAATCTACATTAAAATAATAAAAAGGATTTCAAGAAATTAAGCTTTATGAGTGAATTAATAAGCAAATGGATGATAATATGGGGAATGATAAACCATGCAAGTAACCGTTACCAAACTCTTGAGGTGGTTTTAATGTGTGTAACAATATGCAAGAACTACTCTCATCTTGTTAATGAAACGGAAAGTGTTTGATAACCATTAGCCAAAAGCATCATTGAGTTTTACACACATTAAAAGCAGATGAGCGTTATAAAGCATTTTGCCAGTAAAGGCTTACTTCAGGGTGTCCTCGTTTTCGTTCAACACGAATTTCCTGGGTTGGTAGCGGCTGTCTTCCTTTCCCCGCTTCATGAGAAAGCCTTCCATGGAACCGGATAAGTAGCTTTGTCGTTCCGGGTGGCAAAACTCTTCTCGCTGGTACTTGGCATGGATCCATTGCTCGATGAGGACTCTGAAATTATCCAAGATATAAATTAGTTAAACTTTAATATTAATATTATTTTTAATAATAATTATTTGTGACTTATTTAGTCAAAAAAATTAAGATAGGTTAAAATATTTATAAAAATTTGAAATTGGTAACAGTATTCACGTTCATAAATATTGATATTAACTAAAGCTAGGGCTATTAAATCAAATTTTAATATAATGATGCATGGACGTGAGTTGGCCAAGTTACGTGAAAGTATAATAATTTTATATTTACGTCAAACTTTAGTTAAATGGATACTTTTATAATTCACAAAATTAATTAGAATATTAAATTTTAATATACATAATTAAATTGACAGGCTTTATTTATCCAACACATTGCAAGAGATTTCTGCTAGACATTTTCCTAGTTTATAATGATGACTAATTAAGTTAAAAGGATAATATAATTAATTACATTTATGATGTCTTAAATTAATTTATTGTATAGTGTAACATGAAATTAAGTGTGTTATTTTTAAACAAGATTTTTTTTGGACCTGTTGTAGTTTTCTTAATAAAATAATAATGTGAATTACACAGTAAATTACTTAATAAATAAACACGTTAATTATTGCACATTACATTACGTATATATTATTGAACAATAAGTTTTTGACTTTTACAAGCCAAAAATAGCTCTTAATGCTATGTAAATTAATTACCGCAAAAAACTTTAATTTTCTAACTTACTGTGGATCGTATCGAGTTGGCCTTCTGTAACATGGTGGAACTCTTTCTTCATATTTATTTTTAGCAGCAATGTTGCCAACTTCCTTCATCCTCTGCACTTGTGAATCTTCCCATTTGTCAAGCTTCAGATGTTTTACTTTGCTTATGTGAGCGCCCATACCTCGGTGAATACTTGCACATCGCATACAGATGAAAATTCCCAAGTTGTATGATGCCCATTCTGGATCTAAACAAACAATTAAAATAGGGTTAATCTAGGAGTGCCTACACATTCTAATTAACTTTTAACTTTATTTTATTTGATATAAAACGAAAAGTAGTCTGCGAGATGGTTGAGTTTCTGATGGTAAAAGAATGTTTGAAATAGGTCCATTACTTTTGGAGTTTACCGATTACCTACATACACACAAAATAAATCTGAACCTGTTAATAATATTAGTGTAGGCCTAATTCAAGCCAAGCCTACTAAAATTCAATTCATTTTATATTCATCACATTTCACAAGATTCATAATTGCTAAATTTATTCTACTTTTTCACTCCACCATAAAAATGACCCTTAAACTCAGTGTGCCTTTTGGCAAAAATCCCCTCCAGGGATTCCCATTGTTTCCTATCTTTATTATCTACCCTTCCCCAATTTAGACGGTGTAAGCTCAAGCTTAAGCTGTTTGAGCTCGTCACCTTATGTGCTGCCTATCCCTACTTCTCCTGTTATCCCTTATTTATATCCTATTCAGTAACTCTCCAACTCCATTTCTCTTTTTACTCTCACATCATTTAACCTCGCCATCTCCACTTCTGCTGCTCCAATACTGTTAGGATATCCTGTGAGCTGTTTGATCTGAGGTGGCTGTTCCTGATTTTATCTTGACATTTGCACCTAGTTACACTCCTCACTATTGCTCGTTGTGCTATGGTTGGTTTTTCTCTCATCGCTTTTGTAATTAGCCCAGGTTACTTTCTTTAGCGAACAGTACTATTTCCATCCTGTCGCGATATCGTGAAATTAATTTTCTTATAATTATTCAACATAATAAGATTAAGTCTTTTTTATTTCAGATGGCAAACTTTGTGGAGTTTGTTTAATTTGGTCATGGAAATTTTAATTTTAGACTTTCTTTTAGAATTACATAGTTACATGCAATAATTTAAGGTGTTCCCTTGACATCACCAGGTCGTCGACAAATCTGAGGTGGAGCAATTATGTATTGGTACTAAACTTGTTCCTTTTAGTTCTTTGAAGGTATTTTTTAGCATAACATAAAATTATTTTGCGGACATCAGGTCCCCTGGTCTTACACCTCTTTATATGCAAAATTAGTTTCCTATTCCTAGGTCTTCCAGTTAGAATAGTTAAATGCTAGCTATGCTGTTAGAGCAGATAATTTTCATGATTCATGTTGTATTTGTATGTGTCTGAAAATCCTTGCTAGTATAGATATAGACGCTCCCATATGTACGCATGATTTAAGCTATCAAAGTCTATAAAGCAACATTTAGGTAGGTACGTTACGTTTTTTACGTAATTATGTCTTTATGTAAAAGTAGTATGACTTAAATATCTTAAAATCCTACTAATATTATAAAGGCGGATGTTTGTGTGTGTGTTTGTTACGACATCACGCTAAAACGGCTGATTAGATTGACATGAAATTTTGCACAAATATAGAAGAGTATCTAGAATAACACATAGGCTACTTTTTACCACGGGAAAATGTCTTATTCCTACGGGATCACGCATATTCCAATATTTTTGCAAAGGTGGCGTGACTGAGCCGATTCGCGTTTTAAACTTTTTCGCCGAAAACTAACAGCGACATCTCTTGGCGAGTAATAGGTTGCAGCGGGTGAAACCGCTGACGGGCAGCTAGTGTTCGTTCAATAAAATCAAATTTAACCAACACTTTAGTAGCGCCTGATTACAGCAGTGGACTTTCATATGACGATAATGACTTTACAAATCTATGAATGAGCCAGTCACGCTTACGTACCTATCAATATGTCAGTAAAAATGTACTCCGCGATGGTCTCCTTAAAATAGAAGCTGTAAGTTGTACGTAAGTCCACGCGAAGTTCCTTTTTTAAAACATGAAAAATGGTGGAACTGGTGGAAGTTATAAAGTTAGACGTTCTACAAAAATGTCAGATGTTTGTACCTACCAATAGGTGTATTCTTGCATCACGACAGTTCATAGTACATCCGTGTTTACAAGCATTCGCACCAGAAGCACACCGACACAACGTCACACCGTTCGTGCGCACACATGCAAGCATGGCCTCTGCGCCAATCGTAAATAACACAGCTCGCTATGTTTTGGCCATAATAGCCGTGGGTGAATCTCCTTTCGTCTTGTTGATGGATTTTAGAGTTTAGTAGTCCGAAAGACTGAATGTGTTGACAATTGCTATTGCCACTTAAGATCTTGTAAATGCTGTTTATGTTGGTCTCAAGATAAGATAACCTTACCTAGGTTATAATAAGGGGCCAGATTCTATGATACATATTTCTTAGGTAGGTCGCTATTTGGGTTAAAGAACTGTTGCTTTCAATTAATACATTTTCTGTTTTAAATATCAGATTATGTGCACAATTTATTATTAGGTGCTATTCGACGATAACGTTATGTACGTTAAGTTAGGTAGGTACATTGAGTTAGGAAATGGTTTACAATTAAAATCCTTATTAGGTATTAAGTTAGGTACCTATGCCATTTATATTTCATATACTTAACTTTTGTTGAAAACCTGTTTTATTTACCTAACTAACCCTAAAGATTAGGTACAAGTAGCTACCTACCTTCATAGGGATTGACAATATTTTAACATGCATCAAGTTATTTATGTGAATAATAATAAGTTTAACATTTCACTTGGAAAAAATAACCTTTTATCTTGTAGCAGGTAAGTAAAATCCCTACGTAGGTACCTGCCTTACCTGCTCTGGTATTGTATGGCATAAGCCTTACTCAATACAACGTGCTGTATGTAGATAACAACACGAAGATACTAGTACCTACCATAGAATAATCTTCTTACTTTACCAAATACGTAGTATTTTTGATAATCATATCAATTTTAATCAGGAGGTACATTCGAAAGAACTGTGCACGTTATGTTTTACAAAACAAACATGAGTTGGTACGCCGTTAACTGCTATTGGTCACACAAAATCAATTTTCAATTAGCGTATGCTTTGGTACCATAACCGGAACAATCTTCACTTGTGTACTTATAATTTTCTTCATATCTAGTAATTGAAATCGTATCATTTTACTAGATACAATCATCTATGAGGATGATTTGTTTTCATTGAATGCATTTTACGTTGAGGTCACTGAACTCCACAGCATGGACGCACTTACGCCCCCCGCCTATTCACCCCATGAAAATACCACGCTTCACAAGGAAAACATTATCACTAGTTATAAACACTTGATACAACGTACCCTCGGCTCCACAATCAGCACACACATTATTTCCACTTTTCTTCTGCAACTCTTGTAACAATCTCTCGTTATGATCAACCATCGTGGAAGTTTTGCATCAATAATGAAGACATACACGCTAGCGTAAGTCGCGACTCGAAAGTCGAACGCCTCGACTCGACGCGTTCTCTGCCACTGCGCGAGGGAGCGAGCCAGACTTCGACCGACGCGAGGCGAATCGGTTCAACAAACGCCATTTCGTGAGCGACGAGTTTGCTATTTCATTCTTACACAAGAGTTTCACGTTTGTTCGAGCGAGATAGGGAGAAAGGTCTAGTTTCGGTACATGAATGAAACCAGTGAGTAGAGTAGTGGATGCCTCGTAAAACTTTTATTTGTGTGTGTATAGCGTAGTACGTGATACGATGTGAATACGATCTAATACAAGAACCCCGGCCTCGTCTCGCGTAAAATACTGGGTAGGCAAATAGGTAGATACCTAGATAAACTTATCGTATAGTTTTTTGTATTGTAGGTCTTGCATCTTGCTTGCATCTTAATGATGGATGGCTAGCTCGCCTGTTGTTGGCGTATAATTTAACGAAATAAAAATAAAGTAACGAGTAGACGAAAAAAACACAAGTGAAATAAAATGCCCTATAAATAGGTAAATAACAATAACGAAAAATAAATTTAAGCCTGTAATCAATATTTTTTCACTTACACTTACCTACCTACTTACCAATTTCTTAGTTGAAATGAAATAGGTACCTCATTATTTATCTGTACTGCAATATTATTATTTTTTATTTGCTTATGTATAATACTTACATAATATTCTAGTGACGAACCAAATAGGAACCTACTTTTATTCTAAAAAAATATCTTCTACCTCATACCTAGTAATAATTAATGTAATTCATGTGTAATTCAATCTATTTTAGTTAAATATTTTAAATATAATACGTTACGTAAGTGTGAGGTGGTGTGCGTCACTCATTACCTACGGATATGGAAATAATCAATAATAAAAAAACTGTCATATTATTTTCTAATAATTAATTATTTAAGCATTCTTTACAAAATCTGGTGAACTTGGCTTGTTGCACTGCCGTGCGCATTGTCGTACTATATTGTGAAAACTTATTTGAAATAAATAATTTTATTATCTATCACAAAATTATTAATTTATTGGGAAACATTATATCATTAATTTATTAGATCATTGGATATTACAGGTAGGTATGTACCTAGTACTTACTTTCGCCCAAAGCGTTGCTGTGCTGGTGGTGATGGCACTCCCGGTCCCATCCCGGTCCGGTGTTGCTTTGAGTTATTGTTTTTGCCATATAGAATACCTACCTATTTTGCGAAACCATCTATATAATAGGTTGGTAAATTGGTATGGCCCTTGGTATGGCTAATGCAATACTATAATACAAAATTTAATTTTCGCGCCCATCTTTTACTTAGGTATTTGTTCTGTATGCATCTGTAGGTATTTCTGAAAGGGTACAATAATTTTGACATTCATTCAATCAATTTGCCAGGAGAGTTTTGCGCGGGAAGCGAGAGGGTTCGTGCGTAACTTTATTTCTTATTTTTGTAAATTAGTTTTTCGCTGTTATTGTTGTGTTAATGTGGTGAGATTAACTTAATAATGTGCCGGCAATGAAAAACAATGTAGTGAAAATGAGAAATAAAGTGATCTCGTGTGGTTCTTCTTGTTATTCCCGTGTAAAGTTTTGAGAGCATTGGAACGCGAGCGTCACTATCGTGTTCCAATGAGTTTAGGTTAGGTTAGATTTTAAGAACTATGAACTAAAAATACTGAAGACTAGGCAGCATGGTCATAAAGATCTTCGCCTGTTCCTTTGGAACGAATAATAAAATAAATAAATAATCAATTTGCCAGTTTTCAGATAATCTATTTGCCAGTTTTACTATACTAAAATTTTGTATGGTAGGTAGTAAAGGATCATTTAATGATTTTATTTCTGTTAATCTACCTCTAGTTCGTGGTGTAGCAGTCAGTCTAAAAAATCCTCATAACAAGTAGATGTATTAAAAAACAAAAAACCCGACTGCTATAATTTTAAAGTAGTATTTTGCTTTAAAAATCCGCCATCTTGAAACTATATTTTTTTAATATAGCCAGTGCCACTCGCGCTGCTAATACGAATCTAACGACACCTCATATGTCAAAATCCAACTATTCGTTTGGGCTGTAGCCCGTGAAAAAGAGTTTTCTTGTCCACATACTTACATACATAAATACATACTCTTGAAAAAGATAACCCTCCTTCTGAAGCAGTCGGGTCAAAATATAGTTTATGGCCACGTTGTTTTTTACATAGGAGTGCGTTCATTGACGCCCGAGCTAGGACGTGCGCTGCGTGACACGTATTGTCCGCGGCCGCTACGCAAACAATGCGAGGAATCGTGCTCGTGCGAAGTTCACTCACTTCATATTCATTGCGTGAAGAAAAGTGAACTTCGCACATGAACCGGAGCGCACATACAGCTGCGCGACACGCAGTGCTCGGCCTAATGGCGAGTTTACTTTCCATACTTGCGCTAAAAGAACATGAAAAACAATGCAAGCGCATTACAAAATAATTATAATGGCTCCCATAGACAGGACGCGTCGCGTTGCGTGGTGCGCATTTGGACGCAAGCGGGCAGACCCTGTCACACCGGTCACGCAGCGATGGGCTGCGTTGCGTCGCATCTCCGTCGACGCAAGCGCACGCGTCAGCCATCTTGATTTGATTTTGACAGTTGAAAACTAGCATTGCCAGAACGTCCGAAAACGGAATGTTTTTTAGTCCTTTTTGAAGATAGATCGTCCCTGTTTTATCCCTTTGCATCTACCGTCCCTTTTCGGACGACCTCAACTAATACACGCGTTGGTTTATTAAATAATGTTGTCTGTGATCATTGTGCACCTAAAATGTAGTGATTATATTACAAACGCTCTACCAACGTGTTTTAATGTGACTTTATTTGCATCCAAATTAGTAGTTACTATCTAAATTAGTAGTTCATACACTTAGGCCGTTCTCAGTAGTAAAAGAAAAGGGTGCCAACCAACGCAATTATAAAAACCACCCCAAATAAAGGCCAAACTATACGAAATCGGCGGAGCAATCTGGCAGCACTGTTGATATTGACATTGACGTGCGTCGCGTCTGCCGCACGCAGTCGCACGCGTCAGCCATGAAAGTTATACAGCCATACAAATTAAAAATGTTTTAGGACATTTTTTAAAATATAATATTAGTGTAGGTAGATCGTGTTGATCACGGGTGTAGTTGAAAATTAGTTCTTGCCTTAAATACCAGCAGAAAATTATTAACAATGATACAGTCCAGCAAAAAAGAGTAGAAATTAAATCAATTGAACTAAAAAAAAAATCATACTAAATTGTTGCCATTCATAGCAAATGTTGCCATTTAATTTTTAAATTTCATACAAAGTGGCGCCCTAATTTTTTGTCTACTCTTTTTTGCTGCACTGTACGTATTTATTGGTTAGTTCCATTTTTTGGTTTGGTTACACTGCTTATAAAAATGACAACCTTGCAAAGGCACGCACTGCGATGCGTGTCCGTTCTCGCCAGTCTGACATCTAACAAGGAGCTCCATGTCGCACGCAACGCATCCTCGTGCGTGTGGCACCCTTCATACAACTCCATACATTACAACCGTGGCGTGCGGCTGCGTGCAGACGCACACAGACGCATCCCGGTCTGTGGTAGCCTTAAATGAACTGCAGCCTTTTTGATGCCTCTCATCTAAAGCTGCTTAAGAAAAGTTGATGTTATTTTTATAATGCGATGTGATGCGATGCAATCGCATCACAAACTGAGCTCGCCATTTTGGCGCTGTGTGAAAGTAAAAACCATTTAAAATCGCGGATCTGAAACGCAAAATACAATGTATTTATGCAGATGAAGTGATTGAACTTCACGCGGATCTGCGCGAAGAATCCACTGGATGCAGCGCACGACCTAAACCGCTGTTTTTCGATCTGTTTATTCATAACACAAATAAACATTTGGGAAGTGTTACTGAACGCACCCTTGTCGTCTTGTCTTTGTCTATGCTTTTTGTCTGTCAGATTCAGATCGCGGTGCTCAGCAGGGTTGCCAGACGTACGAGAAATCTCGTAACATTACGAGATTTAGAGTGTCTGTACGAGATTCAAGATTAACACAAATCTCGTACCGTTTTTTACGAGATTTTAACAAGTCTTATTATAGACACTGTAAATGGTACATTTTTAGCTTCTGAAACTGCTAAAGGCCCAAATCGTAAGGGTAATTGCGTAAATTTCGAAGCATCAAATGAAATGTACGCTAGAATGACAGCTGAAAAGCTATACGGTAAAAATAATGATGATTTTACTACTATCCCTGATGTCAAATATAATAATTAAAAATGTGATTTTATATCTCATCTCATCTCATCTAGCCATCAGGATCCCACTGCTGGGCAAAGGCCTCCCTCCCCTTCTTCCACTGATCTCGATCTTGTGCCTCCACATGCCAATTCTTAGAAAATCCGTCCAGTTCGTCTCGCCATCTGCGTCTGGGTCGCCCGCGACGACGTCTGTCGGGTCTTGGCTTCCAGTTGGTGGTAGTATGAGCCCATAATTCGTTTGGCATGCGGCAGACATGACCGGCCCAATCCCATTTGAGCTTTGCGGCTGCACGAGCCACATCAGCAATCCGAGTCTTAGAGCGCAGTGCAGTATTTCTGACTCTGTCAATTAGTTTCAGACCTAGTACACTGCGCTCCATTGCACGTTGGCAAACTTTGAGCCGGGACTTTTGAGCTTTTGTCAAAGACCATGTCTGTGCTCCATACGTGAGTATCGGAAGAATACACATGTCCATGATTTTGCGCTTTAGAGATATTGGCAGATCGCCTTTCATGTATTCTTTCATAGACCAATAGCTCCTCCAGGCGTTTTCAGTGCGTCTCGCAACTTCTTTGTCTTGTCGAGCCTGGAAGGAGACTATTTGGCCTAGATATATATATTCATGGACATATGTCATTCTTCCGCCATCTACAGTCACTCTGGTTTTGGGGCTATTTGTCATGAGCATAGTCTTTGTCATGTTCATCGTCAGTCCCGACTCAAAGCTCGCAGTGCTCAGGTCTTGGAGCATGCATTGTATCTCGGAAGCTGATTTTATATTGTTTCGTTTTAAATTTAACAGCCCCAAGCGCAAAGAACATGATTACATAATGCAGTAAATAGCATAAAGTTATAACGTTTCCTTAAGTTTCTTTAAATTTATGCTTTTACGAGATTTTTGTTGAAATTACGAGATTTTTAGCAAGCTTGGTACGAGAAAAAATTATAACCATCTGGCAACCCTGGTGCTCAGTGCTGTCAAACAAAATTGTTATAACCGGATTCTTTGGCGGGAATTTGAATCAAGAGGGTGAAAATTTTTCAAAGAAAATTTTAAAATTGCTTTTTGCAGAATAAATTGATAATTTCTTAGTAAATTTAATTACTAGTAACTTATATTCTAATAGTGCAATAAAAAAGCAACACAGCTTTGCTGCCCAGCCATGGGTCGCAAAGGCAAACGTAAAAAGGGAAACGATGGCGGAGAGGTAAGCGAAGGAGAGGACCCCGCTATGAGCGATGATGCGGGCGACGACGATGTAGACAAATACAAACCATACAGAACTGAAAACTACATTCGTCAGTATCCGGAGGATGGCGGTGAGTTCGAATATATAGTAATTTACGAGAGCGCGGACGACAAGACGCCGATAGGTGAGAGAGACTTGATGGGCTTGGGAAGCGCATTGAAGCTTAGTAACAAAGGTATCAAGCAATTGAAAAGAATCAATCGTTACAAAATAGCGGTTATATTTGAGCGACCAGGGTTAGCAAATGCAGCTCTTAATAATCTCAAGTCTCAAAAAGAGCTAAAGTTGAGGGCGACTATTCCAGCAAGATTAACGGAAGTGACAGGGGTAATAACAAACGTTCCAACATACATGAGCAACAAAAAAATATATGATGGAATTTCTAGTTGCAGAAATGTTGTATCTGTACGCCGATTCATGCGACGTTCCAAAGACGACGAAGGTAACTCCTGCTTGGTACCAACACAAGCGGTATCGATAACTTTCGCTAGTGCAGTACTTCCTGATTATGTGGATATTAACAGCTGGTATTTCGAAGTAAGGCCATACACGCCTCCTGTGAGCCAATGCCTGCGATGCCTGCGCTTTGGGCACATTGGTAAATTCTGTAAAAACGCCCAGAGGTGCTCAATCTGCGGTGATTCTCACAATTATAAAGATTGCGTAAAACGGCCAGAAGAAGCAGTCTGTGTTCACTGCAAAGGAAAACATGTTGCAATTGCCAAATCATGCCCAGTGAAAATTCAAAAAGCAGAGGAGATAAAAGTTCAGATGCGCAGGGCCTCGTATTCTGAAGTTTTTAATAACAAAACTTCCCCACTAAAAGTAAAGTAGACCCAGTTCAACAATTGTTTAAATCGGAACAATTCATGAATCTTCTGATTTCTTCAATTATAAAAATTATTTCCGCTAGTAAAGATGCTGAAAATCCCATCCCAATCTCTACTCAAAGTATAAAAGCGCTTTACTTGATTCATTCAGTATCAATAAAACCACAGACCATAAAACTAAGTAAATTCTAATTTATGGATCAGTTAAATATTGTTCAATGGAATGCTCAAATTATCTCTAGTAATTTACATGCTATTAATTAATTTTTATATAATAATAATATTCATGTAGCACTTATTTCTGAAACCTGGTTAAAACCAGGGAAAAAAATTAAAATTAAAGGTTTTAACATCGAAAGATTAGATATAGGTACTAAACACAATGGTGTTGCTATATTAATACAAAATAATTTGCGTTACAATTTGTTAAACACACATTCTGATAACTCATTACAAAATTTGGCAGTTCAGTTACATTTCAACAATGAAATTATTACAATAATTAGTTTCTATAGTCCCACGTTGGCTTCTCCTTCCAACTTTACTTATTCCCGTCTTGATAGTTTGATTAAATCTGTACCGGGGCCTCTTATTATGGCTGGGGATTTCAATGCCCACTGTACTTCGTGGGGTTGCACGTCAACTGATGCGCGTGGTATAATTTTGCAAGATGTGATTGATGATAATAATTTATGCCTCCTTAATGACGGCCAAGCAACTACTGTGGGTTCACATGTGTGGAAACCAAATGCATTGGATCTTACTCTCGTTTCTTCCTCATTATCATTACGTTGTAGCTGGTCAGTTCATGATGATCCAATGGGGAGTTATCATCTTCCCACTGTTACTAGTATCCTTGGTTCTGTAAATAGAATTAACAATTCCAATTTAAATCAAGGAAATTACATCCGTCCAAATTTTTCAAATGTCGATTGGAAAAAATATCAAGAAATAGTTAGTGACAAATTAACTACTTTTAACTTTGACTTTGAACGACCCCAGGAATCCTATTCTAATCTCTGCTCTTTACTACTAAATTGTGCATTTGAGGCTAATCCCACAACCAGAAATAATTCAGTGCAGCCAAATTTAACACGTAGGAAAAGACCATGTTTGCCTTGGTGGAATAATGCCTGCACTTTAGCAGTAAATAATTCTAAAGCTGCTTACATTCAATTTAAAAATAACCCAACATTAGAAAATTATATCTATTTTAAAAACAACAAGCTATTAAAAACTTATCATTAAAAGGAAAGAGAAGCTTCATGGATGGCTTTGTGTGAAACATTTAACCGGCAAACACCTCTGTCTGTAATATGGAAAACAATGCGCATGTTTAATAAATCTTTTCTGAATGTAATGTGATACGGTCTTCTAACACAGATTGGATACCAGCAATTTTAAATAAGTACACAACCGTTTCTCCAAATATTGTCACTACTACTGTTAACTCTCCAGTCACTGGTGGTAATGATTATTTAAATACACATTTACTTTAAATGAATTTATTAGTGCACTTAGCTCTAGAAGAGATACTGTTTTTGGTTTAGATCATATTCCATATAAGTTATTAAAAAATCTTTCATTGTCAAGTAAAAAAATGATTTTGGACATATTTAACTTTCTTTGGTCTAATGACATAATTCCCACTGAATGGAAGGTTGATTGTTTAATTCCAGTTTTGAAACCTGGTAAAGATGCGGATAATTGTAATTCTTATCGACCTATAGCATTAACATCCTGTATAGGTAAAGTTTTTGAACAAATACTAAAACAAAGACTGGAATTTTTTATTGAATCTAATAAGTTATTACCTCCAAATCAGTTTGGTTTTAGACGTGGTCACTCTGCAATCGAAAGTTTGAATAATCTCTTTCTTGACATTCATCATTCCTTCTCATTTAATAAATTTGTTGTTTGTGTCTTCTTTGATATTGTTGGAGCCTTCAATAATGTTAATCACCATGTGCTTGCTGCGGAGTTACAGTTGTTAGGTTTACCTGGAAAATTAATTAGTTGGATATTCAACTTTTTAAATGGTAGGCAAGTATATGTCAAGTTTAAAAATAATTTATATGGACCACAACCGTCATATTTAGGTGTTTGTCAAGGTGGAATTTTAAGTCCTTTGCTGTTCATCTTGTATATTAATAAATTAAATAGTATACTGGGTACCGAAGTAAGAAATTTACAATTTGCTGATGATTTAGCTATATATTGTATTGGGTCTAACATGCAAGCAACGGAAATCAAATTAAATTTAGCATTAGAAAGATTAAAAACATACTTTGATTATTTACATTTAAGTGTTAGTCTAGAGAAAACTAAAGTTGTGATCTTTAGTAGATCTAGACTTTTAATATCTCATATATATTATGATGGTAGCTTATTGCCAGTAGAAGATGAAGCAAAATTTCTTGGAGTAATTTTTACTAGAAATTTATCATGGAATAAGCATGTAAGTTATGTGTCAGATAGAGCTTCTAGAGCTTTTAATATTCTTAAATCCTCGCTAGAACATCATGGGGGGCTGATCCTAAAGTTTTACTTATGTTATATAAGTCTGTGGTACGTTCCCACTTTGAATATAGTTTTCTTTGTTATGCTTCCAATCCTATTTTGGTTAAAAAGTTAGAAACTTTACAGAATAAAAATTTACGTTTAATAACAGGTGCAATGAAAACAACACCTATTGTTTCTATGCAAGTTGAATGCAATATACCTCCATTGATGTTAAGATTTAAATATCTCAAATTTAGATTTCTACTGAAATTATTTTCTTTTACTCACCATTCCTTATTAGAGAAAATCGCTGAAAATCAAACTTTGGCCTCTGCATCTACTTCAATTAAATTCCCTTTATTCTGCTTGATTATTCTGAAATAAAAGTTTATAATGAAAGGCATAACATTCACAAATCTGACAAGTTGGCATGTTACGAAGGAGCTTTTGAAAGCAAATTTTGCAATATGAATATAGTTATAGATAACTCCATTAGAACTAGAGAAGAGCTATATGAGAAACTATCATTATGGCCACAATACCAGCATATTTACACTGATGGCTCAAAACTGATACTGGTGTCTCTCTTGCATACTATCACAGTGCCTTGAAGACAGGAAATGGATATAAACTACCAAAACCTGCAGTATATTTACGGCAGAAGCTGCAGCAATTCAAGCCGCTTTAGAATATATAAACAATTTAAATCACTCTTTCCTAAATGGCTTATTATTAGTGACAGTATGTCAGTTTTATCAGCTTTAAAGAATAACACTCTGAGTACAAATTATATTATTTATAAAATTAAACAGCTGTGGCAAACACTATACAACGCCAATGTTTCAATTGAATTTTTATGGTCTCCAGCACATAAAGGTGTGTCAGGTAATGAAACAGCTGACTACCTTGCCAGAACAATAAACAATAGCTTAATTGGACAACCCAGAAGAATGTCACTTCCATGGAGAGATTTAATCCCATTGATTCAAGAGGAAATTAGACAAAGCTGGATAAATCAACATCAAATTATAATACAAGAAAAAGGTGCATGGTATGCTGCAATCAATAAGAATCTTGGAGAGAAACCCTGGTTCGCTAAGAATAATACCTTTATAAAAAGAAGATTCTTCACACAAATATGCAGGTTACGATTTGGTCATTGTAAATTTAAAGCCCATCTACACCGCATGAAAATTATTAACTCACCTTTATGTACAGATTGCTCTCTAAATGAAAATCAAACGCTGGAACATATATTTTTCAACTGTCCTGCTTTAAATATTAACCGAATTTTATTAATTGACAAGCTGCAAGATATTTACAAAGACAGTATCCCGCCTTCGCTTCAAGAACTTCTATCGAACCCTGCCACTTTTAATCCAATATTTGACTTTATTATCTCCACGGTTGGAGAGCTTTGACATGGATTTAACCCGGACATGGAATTTTATGAACCTGAAAATTACACAAGAATATATAGAAGAAATGGCATTTTTGCCTTGTTTTTATTGGAAATAAGAAATGAACTATAGAAGAATTGGCATTTAATGCCTTATTTTTGAAAAGATAACAGAAAGAACTAATAAAAGACTAGGCTGTATGGCTAGTACCATTGCCTATCCTGATGGATGAATTTTTAAAACAACAATTGTTATAACCTTGTTCATCAAATGCAAGCTTTCGTCTATTTTGCATTAAAATTTTATTTATTTCAGACAATACTTACACTTTAATTAACTAAAAAGACCAGTAAAGTCGTTCAAAATGGGGCGACGCTCAATAAATACCACGAAAAGTGGTAAATACATGAATCCAACTGACCAAGCAAGTAAGTAAATAATTTATTTTTTATCATGAAAAGTGTATTCTGTAGTACATTTTGGTATGCATTAGGTTGATGCCTATTCGATTCCAGCCTGGGGACGGCCAAACAATCTTGAAACAAAAATACGCTACATTTAATTTTGATGGGGTTAGACTAAAGGATTCTTTAGCAGCAGGGCTGATACTCTTCTATAGAGACCAGACCGACAATACTGCATTGTCTGGTCGGAGTGCAGTAAGATTTGTCATCCTTACAACCCTTTTAGATCACTTGTGTAGTTTAGATCCAATGAATTTAATTCACTAGAAATTCACTTTTTATGAAGAACTGGCACTGGCCTACCTGCTGCTTATTGTTTTACTGTGGGAATAAGACATTTTCTCAGCATGTTTTGTACATAGCTATAAACCTTCTTCAAAACACTATCTATCAAACCAATTTCACACAGAGTTTTGACAAAGAGTTGTGTTTGAGAAATAATATAGATTTTTTCCATAGTTGTGCATTATAATGTACTCACATATAAATAGGTATAGCACAGCAGTGGTTCTAAACAATATGTATAGACACCTTGGCTAAATATGAAATGAATACACTGATATAAAATATTATGATCTTATTACAAAATGGCTTTATTTCTATTTCTTTAGGAAAGGAAGCAAGAAAAAAGGAATTGAAAAAGAACAAACGGCAGAGACAGATGGTCCGAGCAGCGGTATTGAAAATGAAAGATCCGACACAAATACTTGAGGAGTTGCAGAAAATTGATGAAATGGGTTTGTATTGTTCAAGATTTACAAAATGTGTAGATCTAATTAAAGAGCTATAATACGCCCAAGATTAGAAGTATTAGAAGCTAATAAGTCTATCCAGAATACTTTTTATTATAATATTATTCATTTACTCTCTAGTTGGAAATACTTCATAGAAGTAGGCCAGCTTATAGCTAGGAAAAAGCTGAAATAAAAATGGTTTTAAGAAAAAAATATCTTTTTCAGAGTACAATGTGTTGCAACCATCACCACTGAATGAGAAAGTGTTAAAAGAAAAACGAAAGAAGCTGAGAGAGACTTTTGATAGAGTACTCAAGATGTATGTAAGTATGAATAGAAAACATGGATCGGAAGGGCAAGTATTTGAGATGCTTACAATAAAGTGAAATAATTTTGGAACTAGGTATTGGAATTCATTGAAGGTTTCTCTGCATTTAATAGAAACTTATAAAAATCAACTCATAGACAGTCTTATACAGCAGTCCATTTGATGTAAGATGGGACAGTTTTATGTATAAGGTTACTTTTAATTAAGTACTTATATTACAGGGCATGTTCTACTCTCGAAACTGAACAACTTTTATTAGACTTGGATATCCCATACAAACATATTGAAAAAGTTTGGCACTCAGTATGGGAGGTACAAATATTGTTCTAGTAAAAGTTATTTAGCTTTGTAAGTAGAGCATGCCAAGTAACCTTTTAAAAACTTTTGGGAAAGACAGGACAGATATATCTTGAGATGTTCACAGGCTTCCCAGGGCGACCCCAGACACCCAAAGATTTGTGCAGCATTTTATTGATAATACAACCCCTTAATGTGCATTTATTTCAGGATAAAGATGAACCCGAAAAGTGGGTTGAGCTGAAACGCCAAGAGATGGAGTACGAGAAGCGGAGAGCTCATCTCATTTCCTACTACGAGTCAGTGAAACATGCACAGTCTGTACAAGTGGATGATATTCCGTTACCGACTTTACAAGTAAGTAATAAAATATAGTCCAGTAGTCCAGTACCTATTAGAAAAAGTATTGAAACCAAAGAGTGGTAAATGGGCTATTTATATCAAAAAACTTGTCCAAACATACAAAAAATAAATAGCAGTTTTAGTTTTTATCTTTGTATTGTTGGAAAGTGGTTAGAAAGTCCCAATGCCAAATCAAAATAAAATTAGTAAATCAAAAATTACTTGTACGAAGTTTCGAGATCGTCAAATACTAGAGTCTGATGTGGAGATTTGAGCTGCATCTCTGTAAATCTAGCTATAAACACAATTACACTGCTTTTTTTCAATTTCAGTTTTGAATCTTTACATCTTTGTTTGTACATATATATGTACAACCTTAATGCTTTCAGGTGCCCGAAAACTTAATCTACAGCAATGTGCCTTCACAAATTCCACTGCCAGTCGAAAGTGCCCTTCCGAATATGCCTGTCAAGCCTATATTGAAGAAAGATTCAGCATACAAGGTAAGATGCAGATTCATTCATATTTTTAACTTCATCAAAAACAGCACCTGGTTCTCCCGTTATGGAGGGTATCTCTATAGTTACCACACTTGGCGGATTTGCGAGCGCAAGGCAATATACAGTTAGTTATTCTATTTAGTATCAGTTTAGTCTATTTGGTATGTACCTACTTATTATCTCCTGTATTGATCATGAACTATATATTGTTTAAAAACTGTACCATAGTTTACCTGCGCACACCATGTCCTCTGGATTTCTCAAAGGTTGACTGGTAGAGATCCCTTAATGGGATAAGTCCGCCTTTGTGCCTATACAATCTTTTAGTTTATTTAAGTTTTATATTGTATTGATTTCTTGTGTGGTACAATAAAGTTATTACATACATACATACATACACGTCTCTTTCACTACTACTACTATTACTACAGCCACAGAATACATAATAGTACAGGTACAGAAGACGCACTCCGCCATAGCAATTCAACAAATATAAATCTTTATGCGCGATAATAAAGTACAATTTCCTTTTTTTTGGTTTTGAATACCTACTTTTATATTAGCCTACTGATCGCGCGCGCAAGCAAAAATGAGCCGAATTGCTGCGCGCGAAAGTTCATTTGCCGCAGACCACCTCTGAAGGTCACAGCCGGCACGCTTTGTAGGGATGCGAATTTCGAGATTTATATGAAAATAGGTACCTACGAAAAGTGTACTGGAGTACATTTCTACACCCAAGTAAAACAAAAACAAAACGTTTTGTTATACGTAGGATATTGAAAGAAAATCAAAGCACAAATATTAGAAAAAATATGAAAATTGCATTATCATACAAAATTAACGAATGAGGTAGGAAGCTGAGTTACTTAATACAGAATTGATAAAATAAAATAAATCTCGTGAAGAAATGCGAACGGCATCGGAGCGCGCGCGTAACATGCGGCGCGCGGCAACCAACTGACTAACCTTCCCGGGGGTGTCACCGCACGTACTTGCAACTCTATACCTACGCCGCGGAGTGCGCCAGGCCTGCTACAGCCACAACAGTCCACTACTGCACATGGGCCTTCCCCAATTGGGGGGTATTTTTATGGGTACTCACCTCGCTTGGCAGGCGGATTGCTACGATCCTGACACACCTTTTTCGCTTCTTTCACATTCATTCATCAATCTTTTCATTATTAAGGGAATCAAATATTTTGATTGCCCCGTGTTTTCGTGTCTGGGTAGGCACATTTTATGCATGTTTCTGTGTTTATCCATGTCAACCCGATACAGGGAGTCTAAGGGGCAAGCTCCAGAAAGTAGACGTAAGATGTCATGTGTCAAACAAGTGATCATCGGAGACGTGAGACGTGCGATATTGCGACGCTTGAAACCGTTTCCATATTAAATGTATGAAACAGAAGAAACAAAGCTACCCACGTGACACGCGCGTCCCATCTGCGCGTCACCTCGCGGCTTTTTTCTGAGGAGCTTGCCACTAAGAGAGTGTTCATGTTCATCATTTGATTGCAGGAGCGTCCTTCAGGCGCGGAGCCCCCGGGCGTGCCTCCGGGCCCGCCGGTCGACTTGGCGATGCTCGTGCTTGCGGCTGCTAAAGAGGAGCGTATGCGAGCCAAGGTCATCCGCTTCTCGGACTTGGCTGACGAAGGCCCTCCAGGGGACAGTGTGAGTATCAATAGTCTACTTGGCTTGGCAATGCTCGTGCTAGCGGCTGCCAAGGAGGAGCGAATGCGAGCCAAGGTCATCCGCTTCTCGGACTTGGCTGACGAAGGCCCTCCAGGGGACAGCGTGAGTATCAATAGTCTACTTGGCTTGGCGATGCTAAAGCTAGTGGCTGCCAAGGAGGAGCGTATGCGAGCCAAGGTCATCCGCTTCTCGGACTTGGCTGACGAAGGCCCTCCAGGGGACAGTGTGAGTATCAATAGTCTACTTGGCTTGGCGATGCTAAAGCTAGCGGCTGCCAAGGAGGAGCGTATGCGAGCCAAGGTCATCCGCTTCTCGGACTTGGCTGACGAAGGCCCTCCAGGTGACAGTGTGAGTATCAAAAAAGCTAGAACACATCCGTATCAAACGGCTATACTAATTTTAGAATAGTTTGGTTGTTCGGGTTGTTCCTGCTTTGAAAACCGAAGAGTAGATAACATCATTAGCGACTTTTCTAACGTCTAGTATGGCGTTCCTCAAGGAAGCATATTGGCTCCGACTCTATTTATTCCTTATTTATACTGCAGTCAATGTAGTGTGAGTATTCCTAGTCTACATGGCTTAGCGATGCTCGTGCAGACTACATTGACTGCAAAAGTAAAGTAGCAGTGACTTCAAATAAGGCGTTCCTCAAGGAAGTATATTGGGTCCGGCTCTATTTACTATGTATATCAACAATATTGCATAAAGTCCTGGTGTGCTCGTGCTAGCGGCTGCCAAGGAGGAGCGTATGCGAGCCAAGGTCATCCGCTTCTCGGACTTGGCTGACGAAGGCCCTCCAGGGGACAGTGTGAGTATTTAAAAAGTTAGAAGACCATTCAAGAAGAGCCATCTTTATGTTTCCTACATAACTAGTAGTGACTTTGCTAACATCAAATAAGGTGTTTGTCAAGGAAGTATATTGGGTCCGACTCTATTTACTATGTATATTAACATTATTGCAAATAAAGACTTGGCGATGTAAGTGCTAGCGGCAGCAAAGGAGGAGCGTATGCGAGCCAAGGTCATCCGCTTCTCGGACTTGGCTGACGAAGGCCCTCCAGGGGACAGCGTGAGTATTTAAAAAGCTAGAAGTCCATCTAAGAAGAAGAGCCATCTCTATCTTTCTTACTTGGAAAACTTGTAGTGACTTTGCTAATATCAAACAAGGTGTTCCTCAAGGAAGTATATTGGGTCCGACTCTATTTACAATGTATATTATCAACAATTGCAAGTAAAGTCCTGGCGTGCCGTGTAAGCAGTCGCTAAAGAGGACCGTATGAGAACCAAAGTCATCCACTTCTCTGGCTGCCGTCACGAAGGCCTACCAGGGAATCAGATTCCTGATTTCTGATCATAAAATTCCGTTAAAATTTTATCAAAAATGTACGTATATGTAAAAACCGGCCATCTATTTTTTCTTCAGAAATAATTAATACCTACGTAGTTTTAAAATGCATACAGATGGTTTGAGAGGCTAAGTGTCCTGCATGTTCTAAATTCTAGAGATTATACTATGACACTCTAAAACGATTTATATTCAATAGGGTAAGGGCTGTGAAACTCTGACACCAGGGTTCATCGGGTCGTTGGACGACTCGGTGTCCCACGTGAAGAGAGAGAATTCAATAGTAATGTAACCTGACGATAATTTGCCGTTTCAGGCACCACCGCCACAAATACCACAAATGCCAGCTCAGATCCCACCACCAGCCGCGCCCGCAACTGAAAACGTCGACGGAGAAGCGTTAGCTGAAAACCCAGATAGGCCGGATAGGTAAGTAATCTAGAAATTGTATAGTAAACGACAAATTAAATTCACATATGACGCAGTTATTTCAAGAAAACGACCGAGTAGTATAAACAAGCTATAATAGAGCGCGCATATTGCCCTGCGCCTTACTGTTAAAACGTAAGCAGTTGCTCCCTAGATACATACGTCAAATGAGGAGGGTTTGTTCTGAGTGCTGCTACTGAGTTCTATACAGGGTGTTAGGAAAAGTACTACGTTCCTCTCGAGGGACGTACCAGCCCATGAAACTGACCAACTTTCCCCAGGGAACATAGGTCGAAATATGAAAAAAAAATTTGGTCTTCCCATACGAACCCGGCCGGCCGACACACTTAGTATGGGAGGTCCAAAATTTCTTTTCATATTTCGACCTATGTTTCTTGGGGAAAGTTGTTCAGTTTCATGGGTTGGTTCATCCCTCAAAAGGAACGCAGTACTTTTCCTAACACCCTGTAGTTTGCCTATTATAATACTCCAAGGACCAGACATATCAAATCAACATTAAAATTTGTGTCTTCATAGTTAACGATGATGTTGCCATTTCGAGATGTTTTCTTTCTATGCGTTGTAATTTCTTGTAACAAGGTTGCCCAGAAGTGATTGCCTAATAGCAATAAAATCGCCTGATTATGTGCCCAAGTTATGTGCTAATTAAAACTTTTTTTTATTTGGCGCGGTTTCTATTATGTGTGAATAAAGTGTACTATCCCATTTTTCAGGCCACCATCACCAATACCGGCAAAGGCAGCGGCGCCAAAACCTACATCACTACAGCAAAGAATGTTGGCGCTATCAGGACAAAACATAGACGACTTCATGAAGGAAATGGAAGAGGTGCATAAAAAGAGGGAACGAGATAGACAAGCTGATTTATCTGCCAGGTATATTTTGTTGTTTGTCTTCATAAATAGTTGGTTCCAAACCCTACCACACTCCAGCATAGGATATAAGGTAATTGGTAGCCAAAACCTACCTCACTACAGCAAAGAATGTTGGCGCTCTCAGGACAAAACATAGACGACTTCATGAAGGAAATGGAAGAGGTGCATAAAAAGAGGGAACGAGATAGACAAGCTGACTTATCTGCCAGGTATATTTTGTTGTGTGTCTTCATAAATAGTTAGTTCCAAAACCTACATCACTACAGCAAAGAATGTTGGCGCTCTCGGGACAAAACATAGACGACTTCATGAAAGAAATGGAAGAGGTGCATAAAAAGAGGGAACGAGATAGACAAGCTGACTTATCTGCCAGGTACATTTCGTTGTTTGTCTTCATAAATAGTTGGTTCCAAAACCTACCTCACTACAGCAAATCGGACAGCCGATGTGGCGCAGTGGTTAGTATGCCTGCCTGCCACGCAAAGGCTCCGGGTTCAATTCCCGGTGGGGTCACTCACAAAGTTGATATTTATCACTTTGTGAATTTGTTCCCAGTCTGGTTAGGACATTGCAGGCTGAACCACCTGATTGTCCGCAAGTAAGATGGTTCCGTGCTTCGGATGGGCACGTTAAGCCGTCGGTCCCGGTTGCTGTCTATGGTGGCGGTCGTTACACAACCATGTCAGAGGCCTGCTACTTGCAGTAGGCGGTTGAAAAACTCTGACACCAGGGTTCATCGGGTCGTTGAACGACTCGGTGTCCCACACGAAAAGAAGAAGAAGAAGACTACAGCAAAGAATGTTGGCGCTCTCAGGACAAAACATAGACGACTTCATGAAAGAAATGGAAGAGGTGCATAAAAAGAGGGAACGAGATAGACAAGCTGACTTATCTGCCAGGTATATTTCGTTGTTTATCTTTACAAACAGTTGGTTACAAAACCTACCTCACTACAGCAAAGAATGTTGGCGCTCTCGGGACAAAACATAGACGACTTCATGAAAGAAATGGAAGAGGTGCATTTATAAAAAGAGGGAACGAGATAGACAAGCTGACTTATCTGCCAGGTATATTTTGTTGTTTTACTTCATAAATAGTTGGTTCCAAATTCTACTTTACTACAGCATAGGATATAAGGTAGTCGGTAGCCAAAACCTAGCTGCCGAGTGGTAGCTGCTAAGAATTCTGCCACCCCTATTCTACTCAGGGTGTTTTGCAAAAGGTGACGTAGATCTTTTGACCTTGGCTACAATATCTGCCGACCATGGTCAAACGTATGGTGGCGGTAATACCTACTACAGCAGCATTCCCGAAGAGGGTTGACGTCGGGCTGGCGGCCGGCCGAAAAATTAAGCCAAATCCTTTTGCAACAAGATTTTGTGTTCAAACAAACCATTCTGCGCCGACCCCAACTAGTTTTTTACAGCCGTTTATGCTCTGCCTACTCCGCAAGGGATATACCTAGGTGTAATATATGTATACAGGGTGTTAGGGACGGTGTACCGAAAACTTTGCAGGCATGATCAGACCTTACTATGGAGCCAATGGTGGGAAACGAAAAAAAATTTCCGACCTTCCATACAAAGTCAGTCAGCAGATCGTGAATTTTGTATGAGAGTTCGGAATTTTTTTTTCGTTTCCCACTATTGGCTCCATAGCAAAAGTTGTTCAGTTTCATGGCCTGAGCACGTCTGCAAAGTTTTCGTTACACCGTCTCTAACACCCCGTATATTATTCGAACTTGTTTTAATTTTTTAATTTATGTTTTGTTCAGATTAAGCGCGCTAAAACGGTCTGCGGGTCGGGACAGTGATTCGGACAGCGACACAGAGACTCCTTCCATACCACAGCCGCCGACGCAACCAGCGCAACCGCCTGCGCAGGTATTGTTTAAATATGAAAAATAAAATATTAATAAAAAAGACATATAACAAGAAAATTACATAAGAAAGAATAAGAGAGAAAATAATTTGAAAAGTTAAGTTGTGCGTGTTAAGTTGGCCGTGTAATGCCAGCTTAGAATTTCATCACCCCTTACCTTTCCCGTGGGTGTCGTAAGAGGCGACTATAAGAGGGATACATTCATCCAGGGGTTCAATCCCTAGATGAATTTCGCAATCGCATTGCACCAAGCGTGGTGTGTATGGCAATACCCCCCGTTAGGGGAGGCCCATGTCCAGCAGTGGACTAATGTGGCTGGTATGGTTGGAACACTGAAACGGTCTGCGGGCCGGGACAGCGATTCGGACAGCGACACAGAGACTCCTTCCATGCCACAACCGCCGTCGCAACCGACGCAACCGCCTGCGCAGGTATTGTTTAAATATAGTACAGTATAACATAAATAAAAAAAGACAAAAAGAAAAATATTTAAAAAAGAAAAAGGTATAAAATAAACAAATTGAAACTATGTAACGTGTTATAAAACAACAAATAAAGCCTAAAGGAGGTCAAGGTACTCATGAAACTGAATTACTTTCCATAAGGAATATGGCTCGAAATATGAAAAAAAATTGGACCTCCCATACAAAGTCGTTGATCAGTTGATTGATTTGCCAAATTGATTGACCTTGTTTTCATTTTTTGACCCATGTTCCATAGGGAAAGTGGTTTAGCTTTATGGGAACCTCGATCTCCTTTCGGCTTGTTATAACAATGTTATAATAAAAACTAATAACCCTTTTTGTTACTCCCGGTATATGACCTTAACTTACTTTTTTACTTAGATACCATTTAAAAACAATGTAGTTGTGAATTTAAACATAAAATTCTATAAAATTCCCACTTAGTAATAAATTAATTTATTTTCCTTTTCAAGCCGCCGACACAAATTCCTATGCAGTTGCACAATATCTCCATGCCGCCCGAATTCGCCCCGCCGGGCTTGGAGCCGCCCGGAGTGGAAATGAGACAAATGCCGCCCCCATTGATGCCCCCAGGTTAGTGCATTTGATGCCCCCAGGTTAGTGTATTTGATGCCCCCAGGTTAGTGCTTTTGATGCCGCCAGGTTAGTGCATTTGATGCCCCCAGGTTAGTGCATTAAAAGCTTCCAGGTTAGTGCTTTTGATGCCGCCAAGTTAGCACATTTTAAGCGTCCAGGTTAGTGTATTTAATGCATAACTTTTTTATAACTTTTTTTAATGGTATTGGGAATTTCAACGCACTCACAATGCTTTAATATTATTCTCATAAATTAAAAATAAGAAAGTTGAAAAATTCATCAGCGACTGCCGGGACTTGAACCCGAGACTGTGAGGAACCGTCCCACTGTTCTTCCAAATAAGCTACGGGCGCTTGGGCAACTAGGATGGCTCGAATAGTGAGCCCCCACCCTTCACGCAAAATAGATGCATGTAGACGTCGAGTTGCGGAAAACAGCCCGTATAACCATTACCATTACGGGATCCTGATGAATTTTCAACTTCTTGATGCTCTCGTAATTTCCAGGTCTCCGCCCGCCTCCCTTACGCGCGCCGCTCGGGCCGCCCCCTCTCCGCATGCCGGGCCCGCCCGCCGGCCGTCCCGGCGCCCCGCCCGGCCCGCCGCCCGGACTGCCGCCGCGCGCCATGCTGCGACCGCCCGGACCGCCGCCCGGCGCGCCACCGAGGTAAATATAAGTTAAGGAATCTAGAGTCGTCAACCTCGGCTCAAAGGTCGAGATCTTCGGGTTCAAGATTGACCAAGTCCAGATTATTGTTCAAGATCTTACGAGTATATATGAGCAAGCTATAGAGTGCCGTGCCGTAATGTCAAACGTAAGCGGTTGCTCCGTAGATACCTACATCAAATGTATGAGAAGAGGTTCAATAGTGTGGTCACTGGCTGCTACGCGCGCCGCTCGGTCCGCCCCCTCTCCACATGCCGGGCCCGCCCGCCGGCCGGCCCGGCGCCCCGCCCGGCCCGCCGCCCGGACTACCGCCGCGCGCCATGCTGCGACCGCCTGGACCGCCGCCCGGCGCGCCACCGAGGTATAAATGAACTAGGGAATGCAATCTTGAACCGAGTATGAAGACTCGAGATCTCAAGGTTTGAGATTGACCACCTCAAGAACTATATCCGTCCCGGCGCCCCACCCGGCCCGCCGCCCGGACTACCGCCGCGAGCCATGCTGCGACCGCCCGGACCGCCGCCCGGCGCACCACCGAGGTATAAACAAACCTTATGGGTGTACATACTTTCATACAGTCGCTCAGTGTACATACTTCCATAGATCGCTATATATGTCGGTCGGCCCGGCGCCCCGCCCGGCCCGCCGCCCGGACTACCGCCGCGCGCCATGCTGCGACCGCCCGGCCCGCCGCCCGGCGCACCACCGAGGTAATAAACTAGGAAATACAATTAGCAGAGATCGATGACTCGAAATCTTAGGGTTCGAGATTGACTGACTCACAATCTCGTTGGATTATTGGTCAAGATCTTAGAGCTATATATAAGCTATAGAGTACGCGTATCGCCCCGCGTCGTACTGTCAAACGCAAGCAGTTGTTCCATAGATACCTACTTCAAATCTATGAGAAGTAATAGAGGTTCAATAGTTTTGTCACTCGCCCCCTCTCCGCATGCCGGGCCCGCCCGCAGGCAGGTCCGGCGCCCCGCCCGGCCCGCCGCCCGGACTACCGCCGCGCGCCATGCTGCGGCCTCCCGGACCGCCGCCCGGCGCGCCACCAAGATACATATAAACTAAGGAATGCAATAAGTCGAGACTATATAGAGTGCGCGTATCGTAAGCAGTTGCCCCCTACTATAGATACAGAATGTATGAGAAGTAACAGAAGAGCAATAGTGTTATCACTGGCCCCTGCCCGCCGGGCGAACAAACTACAGTACCGGCCATATTTCACGCAGCTATTAGGTATAGGCCAGCTGTAAGCTGCCGGTCGGCCCGGCGCCCCGCCCGGCCCGCCGCCCGGACTACCGCCGCGCGCCATGCTGCGACCGCCCGGACCGCCGCCCGGCGCGCCGCCAAGGTACAAACAAACCTTATGGGTGTACATACTTTCATACAGTCGCTCAGTGTACATACTTCCATAGATCGCTATATATGCCGGGCGGCCCGGCGCCCCGCCCGGCCCGCCGCCCGGACTACCGCCGCGCGCCATGCTGCGACCGCCCGGACCGCCGCCCGGCGCGCCACCGAGGTAGAGAGAACCTTTAGTGTATATATAACCCATCAACTGAGTAAGAGTCAAGTCATGGTTCCGAAATATATGTAAAATGGCGCCCGATACAGTTAGCCATGTTACGCATTAACACAGTTCACCGGATAAGCAAGCTATAGAGTGCATGTATTGCGCCGTGCCGTAATGTCAAACGTAAGCAGTTCCTCCATTGATACAGACGTCAAATGTATGAGAAGAGGTTCAATAGTATTGTCACTGGTCTCTGCGCGCGCCGCTCGGGCCGCCCCCTCTCCGCATGCCAGGCCCGCCCGCCGGCCGGCCCGGCGCCCCGCCCGGCCCGCCGCCCGGACTACCGCCGCGCGCCATGCTGCGACCGCCCGGACCGCCGCCCGGCGCGCCTCCGAGGTAAGAATAAACTATGTCATGCAATTGGTCAAGATCTTAGAGTAATACTTAAGCTATAGAGTGCGCGTATCGCCCCGCGTCGTACTGTCAAGCAGTTGTTCCATAGATACCTACTTCAAATGTATGAGAAGTAACAGAGGTGCAATAGTTTTGTCACTCGCCCCCTCTCCGCATGCCGGGCCCGCCCGCCGGGCGGCCCGGCGCCCCGCCCGGCCCGCCGCCCGGACTACCGCCGCGCGCCATGCTGCGACCACCCGGACCGCCGCCCGGCGCGCCACCAAGGTACAAACAAACTACAGTGCCGGCCATATTTGACCCAGCTATGAGATATAAGCCAGCTTTGATATAGGCCAGTTGTCAGCCGCCGGTCGGCCCGGCGCCCCGCCCGGACTACCGCCGCGCGCCATGCTGCGACCGCCCGGACCGCCGCCCGGCGCGCCGCCCAGGTACAAACAAACTACAGTGCCGGCCATATTTGACCCAGCTATGAGATATAAGCCAGCTTTGATATAGGCCAGTTGTCAGCCGCCGGTCGGCCCGGCGCCCCGCCCGGACTACCGCCGCGCGCCATGCTGCGACCGCCCGGACCGCCGCCCGGCGCGCCGCCCAGGTACAAACAAACTACAGTGCCGGCCATATTTGACCCAGCTATGAGATATAAGCCAGCTTTGATATAGGCCAGTTGTCAGCCGCCGGTCGGCCCGGCGCCCCGCCCGGACTACCGCCGCGCGCCATGCTGCGACCGCCCGGACCGCCGCCCGGCGCGCCACCCAGGTACAAACAAACCTTATCGGTGTACAATGTACATACTTCTATACAGTCCTGAAACGCGGTATCGAAGTGTTTCCGCCGATCGCTATATATGCCGGCCGCGCCGCCGCCCGGACTACCGCCGCGCGCCATGCTGCGCCCGCCCGGACCGCCGCCCGGCGCGCCGCCCAGGTAAGAATAAACTAGGGAATTCAATCTTGAGCCGAGAGCATAGGGTTCAAGATTGACTACTCAAGATCTCGTTGGATTATTGGCCAAGATCTTAGAGCTATACTTATACAGGGTTATTTTTTAGTCAGTGCGCAAAATTTGCAGGATGTTTCTTTCTACTCGTGATTCTTAACAACTTTTACTATGGGGCCACCTGCGAAATCTAAAAATATTTTTTGGGTGTTTCATACATTTTTGCCGAGTAGGTATGAATTTTTCTATGGAACAACCAAATTTTTTTTTGCGAATTCGCTGGTGGTCCCATAGTAAAAGTTGATCATAATCACGAGTAGAAACACCCTGCAAAGTTTGCGCACTGACTAAAAAATAGTAAGTAAGCTATAGAGTGCGTGCTCGGCGCCCCACCCGGCGCGCGGCGTCGCGTTGTACGGCAGGGAGAGGGTGTCCTAGACGCGCGTACATGGACCAAGTCGAGGAGAGGATAGGCGTCACGTCGTATAAGGAAGTCAAAGAGAAGGCTCAAAAGAGAACAGATTGGATATTACTCTACCGACAAGAGCGAAGCTCTTAAGTTTATGATGATGATGGGAGATTTTGCGAATAGTACGTTCTGTCCAGTATTGCACCTACTAATATGAAACTATTTCCAGGTTGATGCGACCTCTGGTGCCGCCGCCGCCGCCTAAGCAAGTGCCCCCGGTGTCTGTCCTCACTGCGGCGCCGCAGCTTATACCTAAGAAGGACGGACCGCAAGGTTTGTATTTTAACGAACAGGATATGGGCGTACTATATATGGGGCAGACTGTAAACAGCTGTAAAAAACGGACATTAACACCACGTCTGACAAAAGTTCGAGTCAATCAGAAGACTGTACGCCCATATCCCCGCACGAGATATGGGCGTGATATATACGGTTACATTTAATTAAGTACAAAGCTCTTGAGGGTGTAATCTACTCGCAAAACTGAACAACTTTTGTTAGAAACTTTTCTTCGAAATATGAAAAAATATTTAGACCTCCCATAATAAGTGACGCACTTTTTCAGCATTATTGTATGGGAGGTCCAAAATCTTTTTTCATATTTCGAAGAAAAGTTTCAAACAAAAGTTGTTCAGTTTTGTGAGTAGATCACACCCTAAAGAGATTTGTACTTAATTAAATGTAACCCTATATGTTTGTTAAGCCACGTTTGTGGCACGTCGGTCCCGGTTGCTGTCTATCATGGCGGTCGTTACACAACCATGTCAGAGGCCTGCTACTTGCAGTAGGCGGTTGAAAAACTCTGACACCAGGGTTCATCGGGTCGTTGAACGACTCGTTGTCCCACACGAAGAGAGAGAGAGAGATATGTTTGTTATATAAAAATCATTTTCTTATCTCTTCAGGCGCCACGATATCAGCAAAGCCACAGATCAGAAATCTCTCAGCCGACGTCACACGATTCGTCCCGTCGGCCTTACGAGTCAAACGCGAAGACAAGAAGGCTAAACCCGTCAAGACTTCGCTGCAAAGACAAGTGGAGGTCCCCAAACAAGCGCCCAGCAAAGACGACGCTTACATGCAGTTTATGAAGGAAATGGAAGGACTTATATAGGATAGTTTGTATGAAGTCATTAGAATAAAGGTATGTTAAGAGTATTTCTATTCTTTTCTTTGTGAAAGCCCCACATCTAGTATTAGCCCCTAAAAGGTTAAACCCGTCAAGACTTCGCTGCAAAGACAAGTCGAAGTCCCCAAACAAGCGCCGAGTAAAGACGACGCCTACATGCAGTTTATGAAGGAAATGGAAGGAATTATATAGGATAGTTTGTATGAAGTCATTAGAATAAAGGTATGTTAAGAGTATTTCTATTCTTTTCTTTCTGAAACTCCTACTTCTAGAAAAACTTGTACGAGTATTGTAGAATTTTTGAAATGGGTTCGGTAGCTTTGGAGAAGATCGAACAAATCTATAAATTCCTATTAATTTCACTGAAATTATTTTCAGGGTATGTTACACTCGTGAAACTGAACAACTTTCTCTAATGAATATAGACCTCCCATACAAAATGTACTGGGTCAATTTGTATGGAAGGTCCATTTTTTTCCTTGGCGAAAGATTTTCAGTTTCGCAAGTAGAACACACCCTGAAAATATTTGCACGAAATTTAATAGTACCATAGATAATCTATTAGAATAGTATGCGTAGATGTAGATTTAGATATGGCATATTTTAAGTAAGCTCAGTACTCCCCCCTTTTTAATCTTACAGAAATGTGGTTTTCTATAAAATACGATTTTATCAAGAAGTGAATTTTTAAAATTGGGTGTAGAAGGAGTGCACTAAAATGAAACACCATATTATCTAGGAACATAAACCAATATTTTAATAAAAAATAAGTTCTAAACTACGTAAAAAATTTACATAGATTATAGTTTAGGTGCAAATAGAAGTAAGTTCGCCGATAGTGCAAGGGTTCAGGCAGCATTCTCTGATCACGCTGTACCATTCGTTGATCTCTTGTGAAATTGATTGAGGCGATCCTTTGGCGAACTCTGAAAATGAAACAAATAAATTGTTGGTAAAACAAAAATAAAAGGTTTTTTGGGGAGTGGAAGTGTAGCGGGGAAGGGACAACCGCGCATCCCGATCTTCTCGATCTTCAAGAATGATGTCCTTTCTCGCACGTGGGTTCATCGGGTCGTTAGACGACTTGGTTTCCCAATCGAAGAAGAAGAAGTAATAGTACTACTGTAACGGTGAACGTGAAACGATGCTACATTATTAAAATGCCCTAAGATCACGACTGGACTGGAATAATCCAGTCTAAAGGTCGTAAAGCTTTATCAACAGTTACAAATAGGTACTGCTCTTCATTCAACAGCCGATGTGGCGCATTGGTTACTACGACTGCCTGCGACGCAGAAGGTTCCGGGTTCAATTCCCGGTGGGGTCACTCACAAATTTGATATTTATCACTTTGTGAATTTGTTCTCCGTCTCGTTAGGGCACTGCAGGCTGAACCACCTGATTGTCCTGAGAAGCAAGATGGTTCCGTGCTTCGGATGGGCACGTTAAGCCGTCTCGGTCCCGGTTGCTGTATATGATGGCGCTCGTTATACAACCATATCAGAGGCCTGCTACTTGCAGTAGGCTGTTGAAAAACTCTGACACTAAGGTTGAACGGATCGTTGGACGACTTGGTGTCCCACACGACGAAGAAGACTCTCTTCATTCTGGCGGTATATTACCTTACCTATAAATAACTGATAGGAATAGCTAGATCATCATCTGCCTGCCCTTATCCCTATTTATTTGGGGTCGGCGCAACATGTTTTTCTTCCATTCATCTCTATCAGCAGTCAAATCCTCACTTGAACATTGATCTGTTAAAATCGAGTCCACTATCGCGGCACTATTTGAATTATCGAAGCACTAAACCCCAAATAAAAATAAACAAACGGATACGGCGAGCAATGACCCAAAATGTTTTTTTTGTACATGCTTAGTTTTTAGTCAGTAGCCGACAGCCGATGTGGCGCAGTGGTTAGCATGCCTGCCTGCCACGCAAAGGTTCTGGGTTCAATTCCCGGTGGGGTCACTCACAAAGTTGATATTTATCACTTTGTGAATTTGTTCCCAGTCTGGTTAGGACATTGCAGGCTGAACCACCTGATTGTCCGCAAGTAAGATGGTTCCGTGCTTCGGATGGGCACGTTAAGCCGTCGGTCCCGGTTGCTGTCTATGATGGCGGTCGTTACACAACCATGTCAGAGGCCTGCTACTTGTAGTAGGCGGTTGAAAAGCTCTTGACACCAGGGTTCATCGGGTCGTTGAACGACTCGGTGTCCCACACGAAAAAAAAAAGTCAGTAGCAAGGCGATTCTTCTCGTCAATACGAAATACTTATACTATGTGACCATTCGCGAAATTGCAATTTATGGGAAAGCTTATTTTTTGCGATTTCAGAGATAGACAAGATTCCTGTAGTAAAAGTTGTTCACGTTTAGTAATTTTTTAAACAGTAAGATTAATATGTGCTTGTAGATCTATTTAAAGACAGTTAAACAGACATTACACTACATGATGATGATGATGATCTGTCCGGCCGATTTCGGCCATGGCGACCACTTCTACTCCTGATCAAGTCTGCGCTGATGTGCCCGCAGGTGGCTGTTGTAGCCGATTTTGGCAGTAAACTCCCGTGCATAGTGTGGGCACGTGAGTTTGCCATTGATATTAATGTAGTTAATGGCGCCGGGAGGCCGGGCCTTCAATTCATTGTATTTAGCGTCGAGATCAAATTACCTTCAATGGCTACAGGAGCAAACTCTTCAATCACCATCGGGCAGTAATGGTGCAGCATGGCATCACTTAGTTCCTTCATACATTTGAATAAGGGCATCTTTCCCACTGACGTCACAATGTGAGATAGAACCGTGTCATAGTGGCTTATGAGGAGCATGATTAGCAGGAAACTCTTGGACTGCATTGCGGACCTGAAAAACGTTACGATTTAGAGCAATTCCTAGTAGAGCCAAGTTTTCATACAAAAGTATTTCCTTGTTTTCTTTGCATGTAGAGCTATAACTCCTATTTTAAGAGGCAATAATTTAATAAAAATAAATGTACACATGTATAGATTTGGCTATTTTTGCCTGGCGTCAACCCTCTTTGGAAATGCTATTGTAGGTGGCACCATGCGGTTGACCATAGTCGATAGATATTCAGCCGAGCTACATCGCATTGTACAAACAAAACAGACTGAGTGGACTAGAGGTGGCAATATTCTTAGCCCTTACCACACGGCAAAACCTATACATACTTTTAGGAACGGAACTTTATTTTATGGGAACATTAATGTTCTGAAAACCACGTAAACACACAAAATACGAAACATAACAACATTAGATAGGTAAGTTTCCGAATTGTTTACAAATAAGGTACTTGTTTATTGGATTTACGTAACTATTTCAAGTAAGTTCCTATGTTATTTATTATTAATAAGTTAAATAAAATATACAGGTACCTACCCATCTTATCAAACTGTGAAATGAATGAAGAACATCAAATCAATAACAAAAAACATTTTTATAGATCTCTCGTTGAAAATATTTTTATTAAGTGATCTTTATCAATTGTTTTTAGCGCAAGTGTGACTCGGTCTTTTTTACCCGACTGCCTCAAAAGGAGGGTAATGGAACGGATCAGTTCCAAGGATTTTGTTTAATGAAGGCATAATGCGGTTTTTTTATTAAAACGAGATCTTAACAAAAGAACAATTTTTACTATCTCTCTAAGTTGATGAAAACCTTTTCCCAGGAACTTATTAGATGGCTAACTAAAGTGCATATCTACCGACACCACGCCAGGCCTGACTTTTATAGTTGCAGATAATTAGGTCGAAAATCCGTGGAGCTAACTTTGGAGGATTTTAAACCATTTTTAGCCAATTATCAGTTTTAGGTTTTAGCTTTGTGGTGAGGGCAAAACACTTTTGTACCGCTGTTTGTTAAAATCAGTTTTAATTTGTTACAAATAATGAGGAAGGAAATACCTATAAATATAGAGTTAACATACCTTTACACCACTCAAGGATCAGCCTTTCTCCCGAAGTTATTTTCTAAAGTGGAAGAGAAATACACAGGATCCAGCTTTTATACTGCCCACGTATTTTTAGCCAAGAAAATTTTACTTTTTCGCGTAAACCGAAAACTTATAAATTGCTTCTTTCGCGAATTTCTTATTCAAATATTCAATCACTTTCTTTCACTTCTGTTACTCCCGTTGTGGTATTTAGATTAGACACCAGTTTTTGAACTATTTATAAGACAGGAAACATATAGACACTTGTGAAGTTGTATCGATAAAGAATGCCAGTGAACGCAGCGATGCTCACAAAAAACATGTTATTAATAAATTAATGAGATCGCGTTTATCATAGTTTTATCTCGAGAATTGACCTATACTGAGTAGATCCAAAACGTAAACACGCTGTACTTATAAAACACCTCTTAGGTAGGTATTAGAAACTGGATATTCTTTTTTAAGTTTGAATTAGAATGTGACTTTCTTAAAGAGAATCTTGTAATTCCTACTGAGAAATAAATACATTGATTTTGATTTTTTTATATAGACCGACAGAAAAAAAGGAATACTCAAAATGGCATGTAGGGGGCACAAAATAGAGAATTAGCCAATACTTACTTTGTGTAGGGGGTCTTGTTTTGGGGCGATAAATCGATCTGCTTAGGTTTCGTTTTCCAAAAAATCACTTATTAAAACTGAGAAATTGCTCGTTTAAGGCGAAATCAGCTCAGAAACGTCCACGAAAATGTGAGAAAGCGTTCGGAATTTACGATACCATTTCTTAAAATCTCCATAAAATAATATGCAATTATATTTATGAATATTTCAAGATATATGCTACAAAACTATGGGACCCAAAACACGATTTGATAAAGTTGCCTCGATAGAAAACAATCGCAAAGTAAGCCCGATTTTTGCGTTTTTTGGACTTAAAACCTGAATAATTTGATTATTATTCAATACTAAAATTATTGTTTAAAACAGGATTATTACCGTGATAATATTTTTGTTGATCCCGATATTTCGGGGCGGCAAAATAAAATAAAATAGGCAGATTATTAGGGAAGTTTTCCATTAAAACTGTTTTCACTCCCTTTAACAAAATTGGAAAGCTACTACGATCGCCTAAAGATCAACTTCCTCTTCAAACTTCCGGCGTCTACAAAGTTAATTGCAGCTGTGGGAGCTCGTACATTGGTCAGACCAAAAGAACAATAGTCGACCGCATGAAGGAACATATCAGAGCTGTAAAAAACAACGATGCCCAGAAGTCAGCCATAGCGGAACACCTAAACCAAGCGGAAACTAATCACTGGATTGAACTACATAACCCGCAAGTACTGTCAACAGAACGTCACTATATACCTCGTTTAGTGCGAGAAGCCATCGAAATCACAAAATATAAAAACTTTAATCGTGAAGATGGTTTCAAGCTGTCCAGTGCGTGGAATCCAGTATTAAACGTATACAACCGCAAAAAACACTCGACTTCAAACTCGCGAAGTGATACTGTTAGTGTGGTGTGTCGTGATCGTGACAAAATAGTGAGTGACAATAGTAGTGATTCGAGTAACCGTGTAGAACGCAGTCGACGAATCCGAAAGAGGGTAGACAGATATGTTTGCCCTTAGAAAGATGACATCACTCGCCAAGCCAGTCTACTCGTGACCATGGGGCGTGCAACCGCCCCGAAATATCGGGATCAACAAAAATATTATCACGGTAATAATCCTGTTTTAAACAATAATTTTAGTGTTGTGAACAACCGTGAAAACCTAAAAACTTATATTATTCAATATTTATTATTTTATTTTGTGTCCACTTCTTCCTTTTTAAATTAATAATGAACCTATGGGCTTACTTTTTCAAATATTTCTATGTATCAGTTTATATTACAAGAAATGTTCAGATTTCTTAACTGAAGCGTCATTGTCTGTTTTTCTCTAACGCAGCGAAAATGAAAGGGACTTACTTTTTGGGACTGATTTCGCCTTAACCAGGCACTTTAAATCATCCTGATCGACTGCTGGACTTACGCCTGCCCCAGGCGCCCTCAATCATACTGCGATTATGGTTATTGGCCGACTTTTTTCAAGGGCAGCCGAATACATATGGGGTAGAAACTTTGAGGGTCTATAGGTAGGTTGCCAGTTCCTCATACCTAAAAGCCGGGCAGACCTGCGAGTTTCGCCTAACATTTGGGCAAAGTAGCCAGACACCTTGCATATCTAGTTAACTAATTACAATCTACCTACATACATGTAGAAAAAATGTGTAAAGCCGAGAATTTTTTGGACAGATTTTCGGTAAAATTGCCGGATATTTTGCAATTTTGGCCGGACAGGTTGTTCGCAATAGCCGCGAAAATAATATTTTAGTATTGCATACATCGTTATTAACCAGCAAGAAGATTCTTTTCTTCGGAAGAAATTATAGTTGATATCCTGTCAATATTAAAATTGAACAAATTTGATATTCAGGGCGCACGTTATTGCTGAGGCTAAAGAAACAGTCCTGTTGTTGCTAATCAATTATTACGGGCTATGTGGGAGTAGAAAAAAGAAAACAAAATTAAAGCACTAAACACAGTCATAAAAAATAAGTACGAGTAATCATGCCCTTATCCCAAATCAATTGGGGTCGGCGCAACATGATTCGTTAGAACACAAAATCATGTACCAAAGGATATGACTATTTTTTAAGAGCGGCCGCCTGCCTGACGTCAACCTTCTTTGGGAATACTATTTTAGGTTGTATTACAGCCACCATGCGGTTGACCGTAGGTATAGTCGAAGTCAAAAACTCTACGTTGCCTATTACGAATCACCCTGAGTGGACTAGGGGTGGCAGAATTCTTACCACACGGAAAAGTAAAGTAGAAAAAGTACGAGTAATACGAGTAGGTATCTGTAAAAGTGCATCTATTCTTTTTGTCTTCAACGCCTGAAGTTTAGTCATACTCTTAAGTATCTAAAATGTACCCCAAGATCATTGCTCAGTTTTTTGTGCAAGTGAGTTTTAGCTAATTATTTCTATGATTGTTCGTATATTGACATGAGTGACATCTACTAGTATTTAAATTTAAAAAATCGACGAAAATACCGTGTGGTAGCGGCTAAGAATACTCCCACCCCTAATCCACTCAGGGTGTTTCGTAAAAGGCGACACTTAGAGTTTTTGACGTCAGCTGCATATATGACTATGGTCAAATGCATGCAAATAGCATTCCCAGAGAGGGTTGACGTCAAGCAGGCGGCCGGTCATGAAACATAGTTAAATTGTTTTGCTACATCATTTTGTGTTCTGACAAAATATGTTGCACCGACCTAAACTGATTTGGGATAAAGTCAGGAAGATGATAAATCGACGAAAATGCGGATGAAGTTCTCAATTCACTGTGAACTTTTATTTTTTATTTATGTAGGTATGTTCACCAATTACTCGAAGACAACTGGCCAATTTGTATAATTCAGTTTTCAGCGGTTATGATTTATGATTAAAAAAACATTATTCACCGCCGGACTACTTTTGTAGCGCAGACTCTAGTCTAGCTAGAGGCACACTAGAGGCCTTTTACTCTACATACCTACACAAATCAGAGAAACAGTTTTGATATTCTTACAGGTACTTTGAGATTTTTGTCAGTAGTAACCCTGGCTATGTAACAAATGACAATCGCGAAACACCTAAATAGGGTCGACTGACCCTTCAGTAAACTCTCAATTTTGTGGTACCTACCTACTTCTATCTATTCCTGAAAATAAACGGGATGTGTATGATGCAAAAATATAAATAAAAACGTACCTATTTATTATCTAAAATAGTACCCTTTTAGGGTGTTTTCTTTTGTAAGAATGTAGGCAGATTTGCAATCAGTCAGTGCTACATCTCGATTCCAGTACGTAGGTATATTTATGATTGTAAATAATTTGTGATTTACTCGATCGGTATGAAAATAACAAATACAAACTTGTTTATTATTTTTATTTATGAACATCCACCACATCACATTTTTTCTCGAACAATGTCATACAATATTAACCTCTATGTTTCGATAACTGCATCCTCTGTGCAAGATTGATGTTATTGTTTTCATATCACTGTAATTATGTACTTACTAATTGCAACAAGAACATGAGATGTTGAGTATTGTTAATGAGTAATTAATTTTTATGTAGATAAGGCAGGTGATCGCACTTTTCTTTTGCGCTAACAATTTTATACATACATATACCTACCACGCCTATATCCCTTACGGGGTAGGCAGAGCTGTAAAAAACAGCCATTTACACCGCATCTGACAAAAGTTTGAGAGTCATTCAGAAGACGTGTATCACCATGGTGACAGTTGTTAGCCTGTCGCCTATAATTGCAATACGCACCTACTCTTAAATCCCTTAGTCGCTTCTTACGACACCCACGGGGAACATATGGGGTGATGCTATTCTGAGCCGGCACCACACGGCAATCTCTAGCGCTTGACACAGGCATTGACCGTTTAGCAATTAATAGTAATTCAATTACATGATATTACTTCCTTGTCGTCTAGTTTGTTACAAATAAGTAATCATTACTTAAATCATAACATCTTTATTTGTAGTACTTAGTACTTATACGGGGTGTTAGGGACGGTTTAACGAAAACTTTGCAGGCATGATCAGACCATCAAACTGAACAACTTTTACTATGGAGCCAATGGTGGGAAACGAAAAAAAAATTCCGACCTCCCATACAAAGTCAGTCAGCTGATCGTGAATTTTGTATGGGAGGTCGGAATTTTTGTTTCGTTTCCCACCATTGGCTCCATAGTATGGCAACCTAACACCCTGTATGCCGACACTAACAGACTCGCCCCGCTGTTTCACTCGCTTTTGTCTACCCTTGTTGCCGGGGAGATAAAATGTTTTTCAGTGGTAAAAGTAAAAGCTGCTAAACTATCTCGGCATATAGGTATTTGATGTTTTTCGTTTATGACTTATATCAATTAAAAAATGCGTGTATGATATTGTAACCGTTGACATTTTGCCTTTTAGATATTTCTATCTTTTACATTTTGCATTTCTGTCATTTTGACGTCCCTTGTTTTGCAACGTCCGAAACTTTGCGCTGACATCTTTCGTGGACTTAACAATTAGGCATTTTCTTTGACAGCTATTGAAATGAACCTAGTACTTAGTAACAGGCGCTAGCAACAGATGCACTAAGTAGGTATAACAAAACTAGTGTGCTATTAATATGATTTTTCCTACCATACCAAAACGTCTTTCCTTACTCGTAAAACGCACTAACTGATTTGATTGTCATGCATGAACTAAATAATCGTTGTCGAAAAAGGCCAGTGCAACTCATACAGCGTCATCTATGGATGATTCTACTAACTACTAATTTTTACTTTTTAGTAGCTATCAGAAAAGGCCATATTTAGGTGAACCGCGTTAGATGTAGGAAATATTAATTTATTTGTATAAATTAATATTTTATATGGGACAAGTAAGTCGTAAGTTGATCCAAATAGAAAGACTGCCATGCCCATAAGCCATCATGACACGAGCTGGGCATCACTTTAATCAAACCAGTTCCATTTTTTTCTCCCATGACAATGCCTATGTTTCCCACACCGCTGCAAAATAAAGTTATCAGACTGGATCCGGTATCAAGCACTCACTTATTAAAAAACAATAAACCGACAATAATTTGAAAGTGGTATTTTACAATAATTTCAAAGTGGTATTTTGCGTTAAAAATCCGCCATCTTGAATTAATGAATTTTAATATAGCGCTGCTGAGACAAATTTTGGGAAGTGCCTAGTATGCCTCTAGTGGTATTTAAAAAAAACTCATTAAATGACCGCTGTCGAATTATTTTTGTCGAATTTTGTGTATTTCATTTTTATCGTGTAGATAAGCCTAAAACAAACACTTTTTGTCCTATGCAATTTTGGGCTAGGACTCGTCTAGAACGTGATCTAGGTCCTTGAAGTTCTTGCTCAATCGAAAAAAAATTAAGTCTTTTCCTGTAGCTTTTTACTGTGGTTTTGGACTTGGAAAAATCACGGGTTATCGTGCGGGATTCACGGGGATACATGCGGGAATCATGCAGGATACATGGGAATTCGTGCGGGGTTCATAGAGATTCATGAGTGTTCATGTGGGATTCGTAGGAAAACCTTCTTCACAACTCCTCGTTCACCCTATCAACAAATAAACATCAAACAAACGCAATACTCCGACTACTCGGTGTCGGTACTATAGCTATATTCACATTATTCACTACAAAGCCGCTGTCGGTAAAGTAGCTGTATTTAATGACTAGCAAAACAAGAGCTATTTTACCGACATCGGTCATTTAGTCCGCTTTTCTAACGCACCACTAGCGGCATACTAGACACTTCCCGAATTTTGACATGTGACACCTTACATGTCAAGATCCGCCTAGCAGTTTGGGCTGTAGCCCGTGAAAACGAATTTCTTGTTTACGTACATACATACCCACTACATACTCTCGAAGAAACATAAACCTCCGGGAGTCGGGTAAAAACAAACTTTTCTTTTGTATGGCTGGAAATCTTCCGCTGCGAAGTATTGTAATAACAACTTAGTCCTTTTTCTTGTTTTACTCCGTCTTACTTAGGTAGCTTAGGGCCTATGCACATCTGACGCCATTTGAAACTTGCCCTTTTACAGAAAAACAAAATACTGGCTTAGAATACTTTTATTGAACTTTAAGTTAACTTTATTGTCGACTCAAAAAATCTTTACAAAATAAGCTGACTTATCCAAGACTTATCTTTAAAAGTGCGCGTGGTCTCGAAGTTTTGCATGCAATCGTATGCCCCTGTTTTCCTTCCGAATAATGCTTGTATAGACCCTACGTTCTTATATTTTCAAAAAATAAATATCTTCTTCTTCATCCTCGCCTTATCTCGTTACGCGGGGTCGGCTTTCCTGATCTTGAGGCGCCAGTGTGTCCGCTGGTAAGCATCGTCTTCAGAGAGGCCAAGTGTTTTCATGTCCTTTTGAACATTCGTCAGCCATGATGTTTGGGGTCTTCCTCTGCCTCGCTTTTTAGTAGCGATGGAAAGGCACTTTTTCACCACGTGTTCCTGGGGTCTACGAATCACGTGACCGTACCATCTCAATCTAGATTCTTTAATTTTGTCGGTTATTGGTGCGACTTTAAAACTCCCTCTGATGTGCTCGTTACGAACTCTGTCCTTCAGTGTGACTCCCCCCGACCATCTAAGCATGCGCATTTCAGTAGTGTGGATTTTCTGCTTGTGGGTCTTCTTTGACGCCCACACCTCGCTACCGTAGAGCAATGCGGGTCTCACAGCAGTTTTATAAACTTTGCCCTTTGTTCTTATCGGCATTTTAGCATCGCATAGCACCCCAGTTAGCGTACGCCACTTTCAAAAAATAATTATAAGAAGAAAATATGAGCATTTTATCACAGAAAATGAAAATGCAGGGTTTTACCTACAGCAGGCTTTAACGTACCTAATAAAGATGAATACGTAGCTCTACATGCTTTATTCGTTAAGAAAACAAGGGAATTCGTTTGTAGGAAAGCGCTGAAAACAGGCTTTACTCGGATATCGTCTTAAGATCTCTACCAACCAACCTTTGAGAAATCCAGAGGAAACGTCTTGCGTCCTATGACACCAGATGTTTGTCGGATCTCGCCCCTTGCCTTAACAACATAAAAAGTGTTTAGGATATTTTTTATCCGATATGTAAGTCAAGCACCGGTTAATGCCGGTTTGGTGGCAATAAAATACTGTGCTTATTTCCTTATATTTATTAAGGTACCGTAAGCGGCAAAACCCTCTCATAAATTCTTATGATTTTTAATTCATCAATTGAGTTGAGTAATGTTAGGCATTGTATTGATGGAAATCCCATGCTATGTATGGAGAGAATACCAACGATTATTTTTTGCAGAGTTGTGGGGAAACTTACCTATCTCCTCTCCTTACAAAATTTACCAGTCGACCGAGTCAATCTGTACGGGAGGTACAAATATTTTTTAAATATTTCGATCAATGTCCCTTCGGGAAAGTTATGAAGTTTCATGGTCTGATTATATCATTCCATAAAATAATTGCAGTATTTTTTTATTCAACGCAACAAAGATGCATTCGCTACGAAATGAACCAACCGGAACCCTAACTTTACGGATTCTGCAAATTGCAAAAAAGATATGCATATATCTTTCTGAACCTTATTTTTTTACCTAAACAGGTTATTGACTCTTCTTTTTATTGAAAAACACGTTTTCGCCTGAATGGTTTTTATGTCATGAAAACCTATGTTACAGTGTAGGTATGCTTTATTTCAACCTTACGCAATGGTTGGTACGAGTACATTATTGTACATTTACATTAACCACATTCATAATTAGACCATGATAGTACGACCGTCTGTCTGTCGACTATGGTCCATCGCATGGTGGCGGTGATAACACCTACAATAGCATTCTAGGTACGTACCACCACAATAAAATAGCATTCCCAAAGCGGGTTGACGCCAGACAAGGACGGCCAGTCATAAAACATTGCCAAATCTTTTTGCTACATGGCTTTGTGTTTTAACAAGTCATGTTGCGTCGCCCCCCTTCTTTGGGATAAGGGCAGGACGATGATGATGACGAGTACGACCTCTAGTTCTCTGTAATGACTTGGAGCTCTATTAGCTACTAATTGTCTTACCATAACAGCCACAACAGTCCACTGCTGGACATGGGCCTCCCCCTATCGGGGGGGTATTGCAATACTCACTAATTGTCTTAATATCATAATAAGTTCTACTAAACGTATCCATTCGCATATAGGTACCCTAATAAATTCACACAATCATATCCATTCACATATACCCTAATAAATTCACACATATCCTTGACCTTATAATATAATCAATGAAATACATTTAAATACGTTTGGTTAGGCCAGTTATTGCGGACTTCCGTACGCGAAATAGAATTAAAGACTAGGAGGTACCTACTGGCAGATTTTGCATGTGATTTAGTTAAGTTTTGTCTTAACTTATTTACCTCGTTGTCAAGACTGAACATGTAGAGAATTTCCTAAGCTTTCGTCCAATACAACAATGTTTCATACATCGTGCGTGGCGTTATAAAATTTTTTTTTTTGGGAAGTCAGCGGCTTACTGCTCCTAAACTCAACCACTGTCGGCTACCATGTCTTAAACAAAAGTAGGTAGTCATAGTTAAACCCAAAATCTGAAAATATTTTTCATAAATCACTTGAAAATTATGCCTTACGCTGCTTAGACCATTTAGGGCTTTTCAAAAACTGTGTTCCTGTACTGTAGCCTTCACGCAACGTGGCTTAACCGTCTGTAGCGAGAACTTTGCCCAGCATTGGATTTAGTTAGCTGTTTTTATATTATAGAAAATAACACTATAATTAATTAGGTAAATAGATAAGTAGCTACCTACACTACATTACATTATCTACACGAAATAATTACTTGTTTGTTAATATTTGTTTCCGCAGTTTTTGGTCGTAAATAAGGAGATAAATACAATGAATAACAAAATAATTAATCCGCGGGAAAATAAGTGAAGAGCGCAATTCTGCGCAATAAATTAATAAGTAGATGATGATAGTAGGTACTATGCTCTGTTTTTGAAACTAGTACAGATTTCGTATTGGATATTATATAAGGTCTTTTGAAATTCACTGCAAATATTTTTAGGAGATGCTCTGTCTGCTCGTAAAACTGAACTACTTTTCTTAGTAACATTTTTCCGAAATATGAAAAAATATTTTGGACCTCCCATACAAAAATGTCCAAAACATGTGTCAGTTCAGTTTGTATGGGAGGTCGAATTTTTGCAGTTATAGAAAATATTTGTAGTGAATTTAATAGGACCTATAGATATGTAGATATTTAGAATAAGTATCGCTTTCCGTTTCTCTATCTGTATGTTTGCTATGGACACCGCTAACTCCTCCATAACCACGCAATTATGATCAGGTTTTTATAATGGGTAGAGTAGAGTTATCAAGAGGAAGATATATGCCGGAAGAACGTCCTATTCGCATGGGAAAACAATTAGCAGCAATTTAACCTCATAATATTCATATTTTATTTATTTCTTAATATTACATACCTAGGTCCTATTAAATTCACTGCAAATATTTTCAGGGTATGTTCTACCTACTCGTGGAACTGAACAATTTTTCTTAATAACATTTTTCCGAAGTATAAAAAACATTTGATTTCCCATACAAACTGACACATGTCTTGGACATTTTTGTATGGGAGGTCAAAATTTTTTTCATATGTCGAAAAAATTTAACTAAGAAAGTTGTTCAGTTTCACGCAGGGTTGCCAACCTAAAAATTTCTTTTCTCGTACACAAGCTCCTAAAAATATCGTATTTTACGTTTCGAACCTCGTACAGCTTTCGAAGTGTGGTAAAACCAATAAAATTCGAGTTGGCGAGCGATCAGCTTCATCGTTGCTATCACTCATACTGATTTCAGTGAATTCAGACTAAAGTAAAGTAAGTAAATAATTATAACGTAAAGTTTTTCTTAAATAAAGTTTGTTTGAAAACAACAAAGACAAACAAAAGTACAAAACTCGTAAAGAAAGATATAATATTTCAGTATGTGCAACAGAGACAAATAGTGCGAAAGACGAATGAATGAACCAGCGAGCGAACGAACGTGAACTTTTCCGTCTCGCTCGGGAATTTCTTTCATAGACAATTGATGACTTTTCATAAACTCATTACTTGAGAAGCAAAAAAGGATGCCAGCAATTAAAATTATGTAACATGTGAGAACTACTCAGTAGGAAAGGTGGGAACAAAGGAAAATCTCGTACAAAATTGTACGAGATTGACAGTGTCCTCGTACCTCGTACGGGAGACCATAAATCTCGTATTTGTACGAGAAATCTCGTACGGTTGGCAACCCTGGTTTCACGAGTAGAACACGCCCTGAAAATATTCGCAGCGAATTTAATAGGATCTTAAATACCTACCTATCTACCCAAAATATGTAAGTCCCTAAAATAAAAACAAAGCTCTCCCTCTTCCCTACATAGCATATTCTACTATGGATACTCTACATACAAGTATTGGTGCGTTTTGGTACAAGCTAAATGCGTCACACAAATCACAGCCGAATGCAGTTCCTTTACATTTTAGTTTATTTCGGTATGGGGACGCAAGCGCCCTTTGTACGCCGCGAGCTTGCGCATGGCGAAGCGAAACGCCGAAACCGCTCAGTGTGATCCGAACAGCTGACCGCAGTTGGCACAGCCATCTGCCAGTATACCGCTGCGCTGAACCGCGTTGGGTGTGCGTTCGAAACACCGGCACTCGAATCTCGATCGTATTCAATCATTTTACTTTTTACGCATGTTTGACTGAATGTGATCGCCAGCCAGTGCCGATTTAAATATTTACGAGTACTTTCATTGTTTTAAAATTTATCGATTCTTATTTTGAAATTCAGTGAAGACTTTGTGCTACGTGAACATACTTTCTTGTGTTGTTTTGTCGTTGCCAAACATTGTTTGTGTTTACAGTCTTGACCTGGGGTGGACGAAAGGTAAGATCGATATTTTCTACAACGTCGCTTTCTTCTATTTTCCAAATTTTTCTTTAATTTTCGTTAGTATCAGATGAAGTGCGATTTTTCAAATGTGTCTGGATTAGTTTCTACTTTTGTTTTTATTGTAGCGATTGAAAATATTTTTAGATCTCGCCAGCCAGTATTCAGGACAACGTCTTTTGCGACAAGTCCTATTTTTTTTGTTTTCATCTTCCGCGATGTGAGTCCAGTAGTTTTTTACTCGCTCTATATTTTTCTTTCTTCTTTTTTTTGTGTCAATTTATGCTAGGCTGGCATGTTAACCTCGGACTCTTTGACTTTTTGAAGCAACTAACTGGGTTGTTTTATTCATTGTGTTTATTACTTACTCTACATAGTTTTTGAACTAATAAAATAAATAAAAATAAATGTTTACTGTATGAAAGTAACTCAATCAAACAAATAAAATAAAAAACAGTATCATACAATTTGAATTTGCGTATGCAAGTAATTAATTCATTCTTTCACTACCTATCTCCTTGAAAATAAGTATTTCGCAAAGTCACGATACGCAAGCGTAGAGCCAGTTGAAATAGGTACTTAGTTTATGTGTTAATAAAGTCGAAGTTAATGTATGTAATATAAATAAAAAAACGTCTAGTTATAGAAGTGCTAAAAATCGTGTCAGTTCGATGAAACACCTTTACGTTTATTTGCAATTGCAACTAAAATCGAAGTTATTATTGGGTGTAAAATAAAATAGCAACTATAGTTATGAAAGTACTTCAAAAAACATTAGATATTTCTGAGCGTCGAAGATGGCAATGACCGTTGCATTGAAAATTTCTCAATCATCGTAGTACACTCGCCTGCATAATTTTTGTTCTGCAGTTTGTTCGAAATTTAAATTTTCAAAATTTTTACTTTGAAAACTATAATTAAGAAAGGTAATTTTTATTCACAAAAAATTGAAATTGCCTGTAATAATTATTTCGTTTGTACCTAGTATATCTCTTTCACTGTTTATTCCTCACGTCAATCATTCAATCACGGGTAAAACCAACCCTTTTTTGGATAACGACGCATTTAAATTCTATTGTTAAAACTTTTCAATACATAATATATTTTGTAGAGTCCAATTGTGCAGTATTTTTAATGCCTTTTTATTTTTATCACGTTTCCATTATTGCATTTTGTGCTTCTGATAAACTTTGATCTTAATATTCTTAATTGATAAAAATTATGAACAAAACTTTGTTGTCCATTCATCATGTTACACAAAACAATTACCTACATTTTATTAATTATTTTAGTACCTTTATCAGTCGGCATATTACAAAATATTGCGTCCATGCTGGCCATGAAAATAATAGATAAATTCTACGTTTGATTTTATCTATAAATGTTTTCGTAATTTCTGTACCTACTCACTATGTAGTGCTTAGTAAAAGTCACGGTCATTGCATGAGCAGTGAACATAAAAAGTGTCGTAACGTCCCAAAGTTTTGTTATTGTTTATATTCGTTCCTATCTACTTTCGATAAACAACCTCACGTTTTTTCGCACGTTTTTGTGTTAGGTACTTTAAATTATAATTAGAACTCATTAATAAATAAAGAAACTGGAACTTTCGAACTTATATTTCGTGTTACAAAATAACTTACTATTCTGCTTATGCAAGGTATCCCAGAACTCAACGTCGAACCGAAACGGGGTAACTAGATTGATTGTAACAATCACAACTCTTAATAAAAAATATCCCATTCAAATTGAAAATTCTGTGATTTTCAAGAAACCCAGAAATTTTGGTTAAACTGTAACCATTTTTCGATTATTGCGGTAAAATTTTATTAAAAAATTTAAACGAACGAACATAACAAAAGTTAACCACAAAAACCTAAGTACTGTAACCATTTTTCGGTTATCGTGGTTAACATTTATGATAAAATTTAAATTATCAAAAATAATAAGAGTAAACCACATTAACCGAAAAATTATTAAAGTCTGACTAAATTCATCGTTTTTTAAAATGTCTAGAATATTCATATTTTATTGCATAGATTAATTTTTATTTTTCTTATCATGTTAACAATCAATCATGTCACCCCGTTTCGGTTTGACGTTGTGTTATGGGAACACTGTATATTCTAAGCTTGAGCTGGTACAAAAGTGATGCGACATTACGTCGTATTAGATCTTCATTACCTCACAGAATATATTTGTAAATCGTTTAGCTGACTGTACCCAATGAAAGTTAGTACCTAGCGCTGTTCTTACTGCAAATCTGGTTTAGCTGCAATGCGGTTCTCTCGCAGAATGTTATAGAACATTTCTTGCAAGAACCTGAACATATTGCCAATGGCATTTATAATATCCAGTTACCTAATGAAATAAGCTTAATATACTTTTATAAAAAAACTCGTACTTAAAAGCTACGTTAGAAAATTCCGTTTATGTGCAAATGTGAAGCTAAATGTTTGCGACAGTGGCGCCTTTAATTAGATGAAAAACTCCTGGCTAAATACGTAATACATTTTAGAGATCAAAGCTTGTAGGTATTTCCTGTGATAGTGCGAATCCGAAAAATTCAAAATAGTACTTAGGTACTAATTTATTTTTCAATCTCAATTGTTGTAATGATAGCGTTAGTGTTTAACGGAGCTCTTTGTAGCTTTAAAGGCTTTTTTCTTGAATGATATTAAGTAATAGATGTTTGTAAAGCATTTCGCTGCTGCTCATTTTACTATTAAAGTAGCCAACCTTTTCTTTTTCTATCGCAAATATTACGTTTTACGTCGTAATGATCTTACGCTTGTATTATTATCCGTGGCCATGCCGAGAGCCGCCGTCAGTCAGCTGATCTTGAAAGTGTGAAAGTTCCATCACTGATTTAGGTCGCAGTCGCATGCGCATCGCCTGTGACAATGCGACAGAAATGTTGTTGCTTTTGTTTGTTTCAAGGACTTTTGAAAGAAAGTGACGTGTGTGTTCCTTTTACTGTAAACAGCATTTATACTTATACCTACTTACCTACTTACTAGTAATTGAATAGTACCACTGGAATACATAGAAATGTAGAACTAAATTAGAATCAACAACAACAGCTGTTGACCTTTGTATGTCTTTTTATTGATGATTCACATGGACGATAAGAATATTTCTTTATACTTTCAGCCGTAATAACTTATACTTGCAAATCAGCTTGCTATTTGGCTGCCTGTTCATCTGCAGAGATTTTAGCACCTTATTAACTACCAAATAAAATCTAAAATTTAATATATCTAAAGTTTTAATTCAAAATTTAGAACTTATTAAATGTCACAGAAAACTTGAATAAAGTAGATGCTTACTTTCGTTACTCTCTCATTGTAGCTACATACATAATCTCTTCATAATATTTATATTGCAAAAGGGACAAGAGGTACGTAAGACAATTTATTACATTAAACAAATTTTAAATCGTGCACAGCAGACTGATGGACCATTAAGTAACGTTACCATTTGCAACAAGAGCATTTTTTTTTATCCACTGAAAAACATCTTGCCATAGGAATCTATAAATATTCATTAATACCTAATTTATTATAATTAGCTATAGATACGCATTAAATAGCTATTTTGTTATTATTATTAAATGTAAGTGTCAGTCTTTCAGTAGTTAACTGAACTCACCTATTGTTTTTGATAATGATAACTCTAAGTTCAACCACGACATTGTAATGTGATAGCGCAAGGTGAAAAGTTATTTGATAACGTCATAAGGTGATTCACCCCTTATTCTTCTTCTTCGAGTCGGACACCAAATCGTACAACGACCCGATCAACCCTGGTGTCAGAGTTTTTCAACCGCCTATAGAAGGCCATTCTCCCCTTAAAGCCCATTTTTCCAAACGCCAGTTTTCTTTCAGGGATGTTTTTTTCTAATTAAAGGCGCCACTGGCGCACTATTGAACCCAAAATTTTTACATTTGCTGAAACAACCAAAGTTACATACTATAAAAAATAGCTAGTATAATTTTAGCCTCATTTGGATATTATAAAATTAACAGGTAAATATATCTCTACCTAAAACATTATTTTATTACTGACAAATATTTAAATAAGATGATTTTACTACTGAGAAATCATTAAGAAAGACTCTACTAGTGAAAAAATAACAATATGTAAATTAAACAACCTGTCGTCATGGTGATACACAGTATTTTGAATGACTCTCAAACTTTTGTCCGACATGGTGTAGGTACTTAAATGGCCGTTTTTACAGCCGTTTACACTCTGCCTACCTCGCATGGGATAAAGGCGGGATATATGTAGGTATTTATGTAAAAACGAAATAACGATTTATCTTAAGAGCTGAGAAGCGCTTCATAACGTAAAACATCGGCGCGCAAACAGCAATGTGCGGTTTTAATCAGTCTCAATAAAACCCATTAACCATCGCCTGACTAACAACAAGACAACTGACTGTGCCTTGTTTGTGAATTACACGACCTACTGCCCTGATTCGACACATAGCTGAAGAATATTCGACATAATAAGATACATATGTAATTTTCCGGAGGGATAGGCAGACACTAGGGGAGACCGAGGGGTATTGGATCAAAGGGGTGTTGGATCAGCTTTGTTTTCTCGAAAAGTAGAAACGTTAGCGAGCAGACTATAATGCAATTGTGCCTCTTTCTGCCTCTTGTTGACCCCTAAGTTAGCATCCCTGAAAAATAGCGCGCCGTTTTGTTTTTATCGGAACATCGTAAAAAAAATCGTCAAAAGTAAGTTTTCTGCTCTTATTTGTCAGGCTAATATTTTGGAGGTGCTTTTATATTTTTATTTAAGTTTTATACGATATGAAACCTTCAAAATTAAGGATTCATATGGCACCACTGGGACGTCTGGGTTCTCTGTGGTTTTATCTCAGTTTAATGTTTTTGTCAAACTGGCAGGATTTTTCATACCGAGGGGTGTTAGATCAGCCTGACCCAACACCCCTCGATAAAATTTTGTATGGTTAATTTCATAGAGTACACGAGCACCACGCGTGTTGTGCTGGCCGGGTGTAAGTTTGTTATACTTACGTATAACCGAATACATAATTAATAAACTTTTCGATTTCATTTTAATTTTCATAATCATTTTCTCTTTCACTGTCACTTTTATTTTCATTTTCATTTTCATTTTCATTTTCATTTTCATTTTCATTTTCATTTTCATTTTCATTTTCATTTTCATTTTCATTTTCATTTTCATTTTCATTTTCATTTTCATTTTCATTTTCATTTTCATTTTCTTGACTGACGCTTATTTATTATTTATTCCTTTTTCACCGTGAATTTAAATGCGATTTAAAAAAATGAAGAATTCTCATACTAACTTTTTCCCCCCATTTTGGGGATTGGGGCATAAGTTTCTGAATCTTTTCGTTTTTTGTATGCTTAACCTAGTCTGATCATCAGCGAGTGAGTGTGTCAGTGAGTGACGAAATCGGTGTTTTTTAGATATAGATAAAATCAAAAAGTATTAAAGCTATAAAATTGAATTATTGCATGTTTAATAAGGTTACTATCGACAAGATATCCTGAGAATTTGATCAATATGGTATATAGAAAACTAGAGTTCTGAGAGTTCAAAAAACTACGAAATACTTCTAGAAAAGGTAGGTAGTTTTCTGGAGCTTTGCTTGGTTCGTCTTGGCGGGGGCACTACTGTGCCCCCAGTAAATTCTTTAAAATGAATTATTTAGTTAACTTTGAGGTCATACATAAAAAAATTCAAATAAGCCTTTATTGAAATGACATTAACATAAAATGATCCAACACCCCTCTGTACCTGATCCAACAGCCCTCGGTATCAGGGGTGTTGGATCAAAATATCTTGCTCAACTAAAGTTGATTTTTTATAAAAGACTCTACACTTACACTTCTAAAGTGTATATCATTTTAAAGCTTATGAAATTTGCTATCGATTGGTGTAATCAAATACGAATTATCTTTATAGAATTTTGTGTTACGAAGCAAAATGTCAAAAATGATCCAACACCCCTCGGTCTCCCTTACTTCTTTCCACTTACTACGAATTTGAAACTGCGTCCATACGGACTACTGGTGCGAATCTGCGAGGCATCGGTCTCATGAGTGTCTTACGATAACTCGGTATGAGTTTCGACCTCTACGATAAGCTTTTTGTACCCAAGCGGGGCAATCGCTAAACTTTATGTAGCTTAGTTCAGTTTTTACGCTGAACTAGTAAAAGAGAACGAAAGACGAAAAGTATATTTGCAATATACGTGGGCAACTGTTTCGATTTCAGTTCATCTCTTTAGGTAAGGAAGTGGCCTTACCACAGTTGAAACTGCGTCCATACGGACTACTGGTGCGAATTACTACGAACCTTTCATACTTCATTCGTCGCCTTTACATTCATCAATCTTTTCATGCACGCTCGTCGGGGCTACTCTTGACCTGACCTTTTTTAGTTAGCACGTTTGCGATTTGATGGAGGTACGTTCGGCAAGGTCTTTGGTCTTGAAAGAATAGTCAGTAGCTTGAAAATACGGCGAGTAACCTATGTTTGCCAAGATTCGGAAAAACACTCACAATGTGAAAATATTATTGGAAAGCCATTTTTTAAGTCCAGCGGTGAAATGCAGTGGAAACATCAAAGCAGTCGACTGCTTGACGTAGGTAGCTCTACCCCAGGCTAGATAACTACGTATATCTTACGTTTTCGCTATCCAGCCGCTCTCTCCTCCATATCAATTTATGTATTCCATGATTCCATTTCACTCTTTTATTTATTTTCTTGATGGGTAAGGAACTATATTTAGGACATGATATTCCATGCCAATTTAGCTTTTTTATTTTTTATCTTGATGGTAGAGGAACCATATTCAGGGCACGGTCGTCGCGTTACAGAAAAATACATTATCAAAACAGGATGATTATTGACCTACTGATTCTCATTGTCAAGGTTACGTGAGATCACACTGAAACGGATGTGGTCGAGAAAATATTGAAATTATGTGAAATGTTGTGGTTCAAAGCTGTACAAATTAATTTTATTTTATTTTTATTTAATTTTATTTTATTTTATTTGGGAGATTAACAGTTTTACACAACAGTTAGCGTAAAAAATACATGATATCGAACTAATAACAAATCTCCACCTATAGTCTTTACCTTTATTAACTTTTTTTTTACTTATTTACTAACTTATTTAATAATACATACTTTTATAATAGACAGACACATTACACTATACATTAGAATTTGTTGACTTTTTTCCGACTGCCTCAAAAGGAAGGTTATATTTTTCTAGAGTTAGTATGTATGTGAACAAGAAATGATTTTTCTCGGGCTACAAACATACAGATCAAACGGTTGAGCGGATCTTGAAATATGAGATGTCGTCAGATTCGTCTCAGCTGGTACACTGGCTAGATATATTAAATTTTTGAAATTACCGCAGTCGTGTTTGTGTTTTAATGTACTTGTTAAAATCAGTTTGTAAATAAATTTTTATCTTTTTCTCACTTGTGCACTACCTACGCAGGGGTCGAACTACGAAATTAAGTTACTTATCGATAACATGTAGGTAGTTAAACTGTGTAACCTTTGAGTGTTTGAATATGACACCAAAAGATTTTCTTGTCATATCTCAACCTACCACTATCTACTACTTCATAATCAATACATTCTATAAAATGAAGTTGCTTCTTTGGCGTTTCTGTCTTTCGTGGAATTCGCTAACAACGCAACGGATTTCGATTCGGCTTTCTGTAATAGGAAGACAGAGTGATTCAAGAGTAAGGTTTATATGTTTATCATATGCGGGACAACGTATTTTTCTATTCTTTTTTCAAAATAATTTGCAGCGGGCTCCACCGGTCGCGGGCCGCAAAAAAATCCTATTTAAAATTTTGCGTCTTACGCTGCGCGCCGCTGGCCGGTAGATAGGTACGTAAATTGTGGTCCTATAATAGTCAGGGAGACTTCCGACAGCTTTCGCCCATTTTAGAAAATGAATCTTCTTCCAATACTCACTCACCTTCTAGAATATTCTACACCGATATACTTCTTACGTAAACCATATCACCGCGAAACCAGTTACCCCGGTTATCCGAGAATGTTTGCTGATTTCAAATAGACTTGTGATGAAATTTGCTATTCATCGCTAGGGCTACTTAAGTTGGTTCTTTTGATGAGTGGTTTTCAAGGTCCTAAAAGTCGATTCGTAACATATTCGTGCGTAGAGTCAAGGATCATATAAAGTAGAGTGTCTCTCGCGAAATACATATAAGAGATATTATTTGGTAGATATGTATGTATGAGAGAGATATGACAACTTGCGCGAAAAGTCTTTGATGTCATATCGTGGTGTTTAATTCTGGTACGTATAATTCTGGTTTGTGCTTATACAGGATGGGCCAAAAGAAGTCATCCCATAGGATGTGCCTCCCATTTTTTTATTAGTCATTAAAATTTACTTCTGTTTTCGGAATTCAATCTTTTGAAGATTTAAAATTTATGTGATTATGTTTTTAAAAAAGACATTGGTCAAATTGCCACCTCCTGAGTCAAATCAAAAATGGTCTCTGAAAACCTCCCTTCTCATGTTAGAACGGCCCCCATTTTTATAATATTAAGTTAAAATAAGTTTTGTTATCACTGAATAATCCTTCGAAGATGTGAACTTAATGCTGTTAAATAAAAAATAAAGAAAGCAGTTAGATGCCGACTCCAGACTTGATGCAAGTTGGTGAAACCCAATCCACAGAATTTAATTTTTGAACCCATTGGTCAGATCTCCAGATCTGACAACGCCAGAATTCACCCAATGGTATTTTTGAAAGCTTAAGATTACAAAATACAGTTTATAAAACTTTCAAGTCCCTGAAGCCACCACAAACGAAAAAAAAACATGGTCAGGAATGTATGGAAATTAGCGTGTTTAAAGTTAAAACGTACAGTAGAGATGGCAATTTCACTAATGTCTTTTTAGAAACATAATCACATAAATTTGGCATCTTCGAAAGATTGATTACCGAAAACAGTAGTCGATTTTAATGTCTAATAAAAAAATGGGAGGTGATTCACATAGGGTGATTACTTTTGGCCCACCTTGTATTTATGGTTAAATCAAAATATGAAAATAATAACACTTGGACCTCCCACACTTACTAAGTGACAAACTTTTTCCACATGTTATACAAACATCGAAATATGAAAAAAAATTTGACGTCCCATTCTAAGTGACGAACACGTTTGAATAGGAGGTCCTATTACAATGAAAGTTTCAAAAATAGTTCAGTTTCGTGAGAAGAACGCGCCGTCAAAATATTATTAGGTACTTAATTAAAAGTAACCTTACGTATAAATAAAGATATAGATAAAAATGTTTATTAATTTACTTACTAAACCTACCCATGAAAAAGGAATATTAAGTAAATAAGTTTTTCAGATAATAACAAAACATACTTATTATGCAACCTACTACAACGTATTAAGTACGTGTTAATGATAATTGTAGACAATCAAACCATTGATTAGGGGTCACCGATCTTATGACATTTCCTTACTTAGTTTTTATTTCAGTTAATGTTGCTTCCTGGTTACACAATCAAATTATACTATGTATTATTGTTTGCCTAACTTATATTTTACTCCTGATACTGAACATTTTTTTTTTACTTAGGTATCAAAAACAAGGGAGCAAAACAAAAAGAAAGAATACTGGTAAAAAAGAATGGATTTGTAAATTTCTGAAAGGAAAACCGTTGGGAATCGGCATGTTAGGTCGTTTTTTTTCAGAATATGAACCTTTCGCCAATGCTATTTATATTTTTTCGAAATATGATAACAGGAATCCTTGGATACATGGTGCTTGATAAGCGTTGGTTTTTAAATATTTTTGAATTGGAAGTCGAAATCTATTTATCGAAGTTTACCAAAGAAAAGTTACCTACTCACTTTGCATTCACACCCTGGAAATAGTTGCACACAATCTAAATTTACCGGCCCTGGTCCATTTTCTAGGAAGCTATAGGTAGTATTTTAGTGTGAACGTTTCAAATCCCCGTTATCCGACTAGATAAGTAGGTAGGTACCTGCCTGGTTACCTGCTCCCATGAGTACAGTATTTCCGAGTGAGGAAGAACATCTTTTGCGTACAAATTATTGTCTTACTCATGTTATTTTTATCCTTAAGCAGTAAAGCCCTAAATTGCTATCAGAAATGTGTTGAATTTTAATTTGTCTGCACTAAAATATTATAAAGAGCAAAGATTTGTTTTTTGTTTGTATGTTATCGATAAACTCCGAAACTATTTGGCCGATTTAAAAAATCTTCTACCATTTTAGAAAGCTACGATATCCCTGAGTAACATAGGCTAATTTTGACCACGGGAAAACACCTGATTTCCACGGTAAAACGGCTAGCAGCGGGTAAAATCACTGGCACGCCCTATATCTAGTTTTCAATGCAATTACAAAGTATAGTGTCACGTTTTAATCATTCTGAATTTCAAATAAGGTTGAGTTCGTCATTTCTGTCGTTAGTCTGATTACAATTGTCTGTTTAATCAAATCAAAATGAGGAGACTTGAAATTAACCAACTTTTTCCAGATTCAATGAGAATCATTAGGTAAGTTAAGTTCCTACAAAGCTAATTGTTTCTGGTCAAGATAAAGAAGAAGGTTAGGAATAGGTAAGTAGGAAGATTGATCCTTCTAAAAAAAAATAAAGGATGAAGGTACTTAGTTACTTAAGTATAAAGGCGTCAATATTTTTTTGTACCTCCCTAGCTAATATGCCAGATCAATACACACTACAGGACAGAATATATAATAGTCTAGTTGATAATAGTAGGTACCTACTACTACAGTCATAAATCGAATTTTGAAAATAATAAATGCTATTTAAAATTGACAACCAAAAATCTATCTAAAGTTCTAGATCTAGAATAAAAGAGCTGCGATTTCTTGCCTAAGTTCGTTGCTCTAAACTTCTAAAGGTTGTGAAATTAATGGTCAAGGCGAGGCTTGGCAGCTATTAGTTGCCAATGTTGCCATGCAATTTCAAGTGGCACCTACCTGTCTACCTCTATCGATATAGAACTAGGTACATTTGTAAATATATTATGTGTAAAAAAACAAATGCAAATATTTCAAGGGATGAACCAGTCCATGAAACTGTAAAACTTCCCCGGAGGAACTTAAGTCGAATTATAAAGAAAAATTGGACCTCCCATTCAAATTGACCTTGTTTTGCTAGCTGGTACGTATGTACGTTTTGGTAACCTTTTTTTATATTTCAGCTTATGTTCCTTGGGGAAAGTTGTTCAGTTCCACAGGCTGGTCCACCACATCACATCAGATAATTTGAATTTGATTTGTTACGTGGTGTATTAATAAAGGCTCTTTTTGGATTGGATACTGTAATCAGTTAGTCATTCTTTTCTGTAATATAGAGTGTTTATTTTAGATGACGTAGATAATTTAAAAACGGTAGATAAGTGGTAGGTAATTGTTGAGAAAATTATATTTATAACGGGATTACTCAATGACTTTCATCGTTTCTTTTGTAATCTGTTGGATAAATTATACTTTTCTTAGAAAAACGTCTGTTGATCATTATATAAATTGCCATAATAATGCAATGTTCGTCTTGGTATAACATAGGGATTACCTACCTACTTTTTAATGACTCAATTAAATACTCATAAAAATATGTGGCTTTGCGATTAATTGATATAAAATTAATCAGAACGCGTGCGACAGTTAATGGCTTAAACATTTCACTAAAGTAATTATACAGCGTGTTCGGAAATAAGGCCCGAATTTCGCTAAAAGTCTGAATATCGACAGCAACATTTTACGTATCTATTCTTTCTTTTCGAATGTAACACCGAGTCGTCCTACAACCCGAAGAACCCTAGTGTCAGAGATTTTTAACCGCATAATACAAGTAGCAGGCATCTGACATGTTTGGGTAACGACCACCGTCTAAGTAATCATAGACAGCTACCGGGACCGACGTATCTATTTATGTTGTATGATTTTTGTAATTATGGATATAGATACCAAATTTTTGAGTTTTGTTTTGTGCCTATTAGTTTCAATAATTTTATGAAAATATTTTATTTGTACTTGTAGGAACTAACTCTTTATCGAAAAGGTATTTTATCTCATTGATGCTACAGATACCTATATAAGGTCCTATTAAATTCACTGCAAATATTTTAAGGGCATGCGTAAATATGTATAAGAAAAACATCAAAGGCATTTTAATAAAAATCTACACGCCAGATTTTTTTTTTCATTTTCAAACAAACTTTTTAATTAATTATGTGAACACCCTTTGACTGACCCAACTGACGTTCCGCCACGTAAACAGGATTCACTTACACGGCACGCACACTAACAACCAACCAATCACAGCACGGCGCGTTTGCCGCGTAATTTAAATTCATCGAAGTGTGTGTTTCTAGGACAAACAGGGTGCACTTTTTGCGTTTCGTTTTTTTTTTAGTTAAATGCAGTTTTCTTGAAAACTAGCGTGTAGATTTCTTTAAAAATTTGCCTAGTACATGCTTATATTTTATTTGATCTGCCCCTAAAATATTTGCAGTGAATTTAATAGGACCTTATATAGATACAGAATAGCCAGATTGGTACTAAACGGGACAACCTGTACAACAGTTTCTTAGCATCATAAATATCACTACGACTACAAAAACACACTTTCGCAAAGTTATTAATAGGTAGCTATAGCCTGAGGCTTACAAATTTAATTAGGTTTTTTGTAGCAAAGGCATAAATTAACTCGAAGTCACAAAAAAGTGTTTTCGAATCATATATTTTACTAAGTGGTTTATTATCTTGTAAAACTAGTCCATAAAAACTCTAATTATGTAACTTTTTGTGACGTAGTTACTGACCTACGATCAAGTGAAAAACTATACTGTATCCCAATTAAAATGTTATGGTAAATTTGTGATCAACACTCGACTGGTCGTAAAAGTAGGTAAGCGGGTCCTATAGGTAGGTATATAAGGCGCAACATGTTTTTTGGTAAATGAATGCAATGTAACTATCATTCTCTTTTCTAATTAGTATTACTTATTATATTACAGGTAGACACTATCTTTTACCTATAGACTCAACATAAACTGTTACTAAAAGTTGATTTGATTCACCATCAAACTAGATTAGTCAAGATATTTATTTAAAGGTAAAACGTAGATAATAATAGGTAGGTGTTTTATTAAATTAGATTATTCACATTCCATGGAATCTGAATAATCTAATTTAATATTCAGCACAAAAAATCTAATTTAGCACAAAAAATCTTGACTATTTGCAGGTGTTTTTTAGCCCCTGTTATGCAGATTCACACGAGAAATATGTTGAACGTAGATTATGCGTGGTGCGTAGGTACATCCTGTTTTAGAATAATAGACCAGGTTAATAATACAAGTTTAATTAATTTAGTATTAAGTGGATAATTTATTTACTCTTACACATTTGACACGTCACTCAGACGACCACACACGTCATTTATCCGCATAAGTAGGTATAGATTTTACTCCGCGCGAGATTTTTTCGCAATACGTTCCGAAAAAGGAAACTCACAAGTCTCCGTACAGGCGATAAAATAATCTGTCATCATTTCATAGGTACCAAACAGAACGTAAATGAAAAACATGCAAAAAATGGCCGTGAGGAGGGAGATCCCTTTGATTTTTTTAATGTTTACTTATTTCAATTAATTTTGTTTCTATGAGAATATTCACACCGTTCCATTGTCGCAAACGGAAAATCGCATGTGTACCAAGAACACGATTTGCGTTTTTTTTTTGTTTTCTAAATATAATATTTGTTGGGAACTGGTGTAACTAGAATGATAATATAATTAATTATAATGAATAAACATGAACTTTTAACATTGTACCTTAAGATAAAGATCCCTTCAGAACTTCCTGCCGTTGGTATTCATACTAATTAACCAGTTTTACGTGTTATTAAATTATTATTTTATCACCAATACATTTTATACCTATAACAACTAGCGCCCCGTCAGGTAATAAGTAGGTATTTAGGTTTGGAAGTCACCGTAGGTACCTAATCATGTTATTTTGGATTTTACTAGATAGATATGACGTGCATCGAATATTTTTGACTTACCTACCTACTACCTATATCTAATCTAATGATCTAAAGTGTGTTTGGGCAGCAACAAATTATTGTCGGTATTACTTGCGTAGATAAAGAACATGTCCCGAATTGGCATTTTTTTTCCATATTTTGACGAATGTTTCATAGGGAAAGTTGTTCAGTTTCATAAGTACCATAAACTCCTTCCGGCTAGTATAAACTTTTTATCACACCATATACAGGGTGTTAGGAAAAGTATTGCGTTCCTTTCGAGGGATGAACCAGCCCATGAAACTGAACAACTTTCCCCAAGAAACATAGTTTGAAATATGGAACACACACAATCTGTATAAAAATTATGATTGGAAATCACTTTTGTACTTGTCAGTTTCGTGACATAGTCAATTAATTAATACACGCCCCAACAAGTTAATTATGAACACGCGTGAGAAAACGATTTCATATGGTTTTATGTAAAGTGAAAAAATATACACGTGTAGAAAATTATTCTTAAAATTATCTTTTCTGTAAGCATCATCAATCAATACACATACATTGTATAATATGAAGTCGCTTTTTGCGTTTCTCTGTCTGTTTATCGGTCGTGGAATACGCTGACTCCTCCTAAACCACGCGTCTGATTTTGATGCTGTTTTTTTGTAACATAGATGGGTACCTAGTGTGATTCAAGAGGAAGGTGTATAATATGTACTTATAACACATGCGGGAAAATGCCTATTTCCCAGCGGAAAAATGAGTTGTAGCGAGTGAAATCGTTTTTAGCAGCTATAGTTACTTACATAAAATACACACATAAATCACGCCTTTATCACTTGCGGGGTAGGCCTAGGCAGAGCGTAAACGGCCATTTAAACAAAGTCTGACAAAAGTTAGAGAGTCATTTAGAAGACTGTGTATCACCATAGCGACAGGTTATCAGCCTGTCGCCTAAAATGGCAATACAAATCGACTCTCAAATCCCATTCTAAACCAGCATCACACGGCAACATGAAGCATTAAGTTATTAAGTCATCATTATTAGATTACTACTTTTGGACAAAAAACGCTTGATTTATGGTTCTCCAAAAAGAATCAGTGTAATATTAATATAAATTATACCCATTAAACTCCTACTAGATTACTTTTTCATACCTTAAAAAATGGGTATCTCCCATACCTACGAATAATATAACCTTTTTTTGTAGAAAATCTTTAATAGTTCGACTATTTTCGGATTGGCGTAGGTAATCCCAAAATAAATGGTCGTAAAATTATTAATTAAGGATTTTTTACTTCATTCTTTGTTATTTTTTATGTACTGTCGCCAAAAATGCATCCGCTTATTTATGGGACCAACTTATACTGGTTTCTCATACAAATACTTAGGCAGGTACTAAGAAAAGTAGTATAGTTGATTCCTTAAATGGGTAGGTGAATGTGTGGGCCTGGCTATAGTACTCGTACTTACGATCGATAATCTTTGAAACGTAGGTATACATACTTGTAAACTTTTTCTGCAGTAGAATTAAGCATGTAGGTAAAGATATGGGCTAATAAATTTTGCCCGACTACCTACCTCAGAAGGGTTATGTTTTTCGAGAGTATGTATGTATATGGGTTTGTAACTATGTATGTGGACAAGTAAAATATTTTCCACATTATAATATGAAATGTTGACATATGAGATGTCGTTAGGATTCGTCCTGAATTCGTCTCAGCAGCGTTATTTTAAACATAAAATCATCATTATGATCATATCCTTGCCCATAATATCCCAAATCAGTTGGGGTTAGCGCAATATGTTTTGTTAGAGCACAAAAACATGTAGCAAAAGGATTTGGCAATGTTTTATGATCGGCCGCCTGTCTAAAGTCAATCCTCCTTGGGAATGCTATTATGGTATCACCGCCACCATGCAGTGGACCATATTGAATATATTCAGCTGGGACTAAAAATGTACGTCGCGTCGCCTTTTACGAAACACCCTTAGCGGACTAGGGGTGGCAGTATTCTTAGCCGCTACCACACGGCAATTTTAAACGTGAACTGTAACTCGAAATTACTGCAGTCGGTTTTTTGTTTGGCTTGTTCCTTGTATGATACCACGACTACGTACATAGATAATTACTTTAAGCATGAACAAAAACATATTGTTATCTATACTTAGGAATTTTATTAGATCACCACCGGCTGTTCACGTGTTTGACCCCTTAACATAGTGTCCATCCATGAACGTGGTTGATAAAATGCTCGGTAATAAATTTAATAAGTAGCTAACATTACAATGTACCTATATTTATTGTTACAAGTAGATTAATGACTATAGATCAGGGGCCAAAGTCTGATAAATGAAAATCGTTTCTGTTGTGTGTCGATAGCATGTCAGTTGGATGGTTTTGGTGGTTTTGTATTTTGATTACAGTTTTTAGTATAGAAATCACAGTGGCTATAGAATGACAGTTGAGTCTAGCATTACATACAATTTCTAAAGAATAACAGACTCGGGGCCTTAAGTGCTTTAGCAAAGTGTTTTACCAAATGTAAGTATGTTGATAGAAGGTGTTTCGGTGTTTCTAATTACATTTTGAATCCACAAATACATCAGTCCACTGCTGGACGTGAGATACCTACTTCATCGTGCCTATGATGAGGTCGGCAAACGCAGTGTGAAATGTGAAATTAAGTATAAATGCAGCGTGGGATGATGATAGATAAGGAAAATTTTCCTTAAGAAACAACGAACCTGCACTTGTAAAATTCATAAGACCCACACAAAATTAGTTGATACATATTAGTATTGCTCCGACACTGTTAAAAAAAGCACATTATCAATACCTATAGTATTTTTAATTACTTAATATGCAATTTCGCATGAATATGTCAAATCCAATTTACACTGACCCCAAATAAAAAACTCTCTTGTGGCTTTTTTGCTAACCAATTTGGTTTTTCAGTCTCGCAGCCATAAAATTTTTAACTCAACCGAAAAACCAGTACCCAATTAAAATAATGTTATTATATTATCTTAGTGAACTTTTTGTGCACTTTAGTATGATTTATTAGCATTTTGCATAATTTTTTGTACCTATTCATTGCATTAAACTATGTTCACTGACATGACAAGCAGATATTGTATTAAAAAACAAAACCCGACTACGGTCATTTCAAAGTAATAAAAATCTGCCATCTTTATTTTACGATTTTTTTACCAGTATCACTCACGTTGTTGAGACGAACGAATCTAACGACACCTCACATGTCAAGATCCGCCCAATCGTTTGGGCTGTACCTACCTCGTGAAAATGAATTTCTGGATACATACATACTTACTGTCGAAAAACATAACCCTTCTGAGGAGAATGTCGAAAACTCGTATCGTATTACCTCGTATGCAACATTCTGATAATTGAGAGGGACCTACCCATTTACGAGACCATCTTATTGTGGATTTTCATACAAATGCAAAAAAAAAACATATAAGTTGATTCTATAAATGGGTAGGGTGATGTGCTGGCGGAAGTAGCTACATTTTTCCTTAGAATTTAACAATGTTTTACAATGTAAGAGTAGCTTGATCACGTTACGGATTCAGTTTCATTAATTACATACATACCCACCTATTATTAGATACTTATCATTAAAAGTAGATAATAATGTCCAAACTAGGAATTTTCTACATTGTACTGTATAAATACTACTAGCGTACCATTTTAGTTTCAACTAGGGCTTGCAAATATTCGAAAATTTTACTATTCGAATATTCGACTTTTTTTTCGGGATTATTCGAATTATTCGAATAATATTCGAATATTTCGAAAAGACGAAAAAGCTTGTTATTTAAATAGAAATTTGCTTTATTTTCACGAAAAATATGCCTTAAAATGAATAGGAAACTATCAATAATAATTAATAATAATATTAATCAATAATAATTATGACAGCAGGGAAATCAAACATCGAAAATTCGAAATAAACATCAAACCAAAAGAAATATCAAGACGCTGATAGATAATAGATATAATGTTTTAATGAAATGGAAAAAAAGCAATAAGGTGCGACTTATTTAATAAGAATTTGATCATCTAATTATCATTTTAGTGATTAGATTTCAAATCACTGTTACCAGAATTGTCATTAGTCCGGCAAGTTCGTGCGCGACCTTCCCTAGGGGTACAGAAAGTCGGGGGGCGAGGAAGCACGTCATTTTAGTATGACGTGCGGCGTGGATGCGCGCGTCTCCCTTCCCCGCTACACCTCCCGCTACCCGCTGACATCTCTCCCCCCAACGTCTGTCACCCCTAGGGAAGGTCGCGCACGAACTTGCCGGACTATATCAGTTTCTTGGTATTTCTTTTAGTTTGATGGTTATTTCGAATGTTTGATTTCACTGCTGTCACAATTATTATTGATTTTATGTTTTTATTTGTTTTTGCGTAATAGCAAAACAAAATTAAAGGACAATGCTCACGAAGTATGAAACAAAAACCCAGGCCCGGCGCAAACATTATGTATCTCAGTTTGTCAGTATAAATGAGTAATGAAATGCCATATATGTGCCATTACCAAAAACGATGGCTAAATGTAAGAAATTGCTATTTATTTTTTGACAGGGATTGTATTTACATTGATCAATATAAGAAGCTATTCAACTGATATGTTGATGATGACAATGATATTTAAAGGACTTTACGAGTATAGAATATTAAAACAACTGTATACATAATAAAAACATCATTTATTCAACCTCATCCACAATTTCTAAATCTAATATTACATTTTGGAGTGCAAGTGCTGGGTGTGCAAAACCATCTTGATGCCTTGCCCACCCAAGGTGCCTAATTATATATCATTTTGTCACTTATACAATACACCTTTTCTAGGTATAAAATGCCACGAGGATATTGTAGTATCCACAAGAGTAAGCGAGATAGCACACGTTTGCATTGTTTCTCGTCTGACCAATTCAACAAGTCAAGTAGTCGATAGTTTTCTCAAACTACCCGCAATACCGCGCGCGGGAGTTTTCGCGATTTCTGCCTTTCCCCGGTCGTAACCGGAGTCTCTGTAGCACCCGACGACCCAGACAAGACACTTAGTCGCATGCGACGCCTCCAGGACCTGCCTGTTTTTACAGGCAGCGATTCGAGACATCGCCCATGAGCCTCAGCCTCGAAGGCGACTCCCCGTCGGTCGCTTCACGCCCGACGAGAAGATGCTACTTACAGTGCAGTCTTGCTCGCACTTTTAAGACTTACACCACTCTGTAATGATGCTCACGGTGAATTCGGAGCATATTAACTCAATAAAATAATGAAAGTTCAATATAGCAAAACAATCATAAAAATTACACCTTATAAAAAATAAATAGCAGTTTCCTATATTTAGCCATCGTTTTTGATAATGGCACATATATGACATTTAATTACTCATTTATATTGATAAACTGAGATACATATAGTTTGCGCCGGGCCTGGGTTTTTTTTGAGCATTCTCCTTTAAAAACGAAACAAAATATCCATGTAGGTATGCATATTTATAAGTCCAATATTGATACCATGCCGCTTAGTTTTGTAAATAATTACAGGTTTATAATTATGGTCGAATATTCGAATTTTCCCAATGTGTTTTCGAATATTCGATCTGGTTTACTATTCGAATTATTCGAATATTCGAATATTCGAATGCAAGCCCTAGTTTCAACCGCTGTAACTCATTTTTCCGCGGGAAAAAACATTTTCATGTACATGCATTATACACATAAGGCGTTGTCTTGGATCGGTCTAAGTATTAAAAATAACTGCAAAAAATCCGTTGCATGGTTTAGGAGGAGTTAGCGAATTTCACGACAGATAGACAAAGAAACATATAAACAATATACTTATTATGTATTGAAGAATTTGGACGTGGCAACTTTTTTTATTTATCAAAGTTCAGAGATTAATAAAAAAGTTTCTTTTCGACTGCTGATCTCTTCCGCAGCATCATGAAATACAAACACAAGTTATTAAAAATATTATAAATGTATTTCTGGGTTGTAGTTTTCCGTTGCCTCGCGGTGCAATATAACAAAAAATCGGTCAAGTGCGAGTCAAACTCGCGCAGGAAGGGTGCCATATCAATGTGTATAAAAATAGCATAAAAATTACGTTCGTTGAATATCATATTTTTTGCATTTGTTGTCATAGCGGCTATAGTAGGTAATTTATGAATGTTCTGTGCAAAATTTTAACTGACCAACAATTACAGTTCATAAGATGCAGCCTTCTGAACACCATGTTTACCACAGAGCAAAAGAAACACGGTTTTTGTATGGGAACCCGCCTCATTTTTTAGTTTATTCTAATGTTTAGTATTTTCCTTTACAGCGGCAACAGAAATACCGTATCTGTGAAAATTTTAACTCTCGTATACCTAATTATAGTTTATGAAATACAGCCTGGTGACTGATGGACAGATAGGCTTCGATTCGATGTCTCAGTAACAGGGTTCCGTTTTCACCTTTTGGGTGCGGCACCCTAAAAATATAATTTCTCATACATTTTTTGCTTCGATTCTTTTAATGAACTAAGTACAGTAGATAAATCGAGGATCGCATCATCGTGTACTTTGATTGCAACTTTTTGTACTCTGTTTTTCTATACTTATAAAGTCAGTCATAGACGTCATAAAAGAGTAGGTTCTTTGGTAAGAGCAATCAAAATAAAAAGTATTTACCAATTATGTAGGTACCTATGTCATTTTAGTATGAACACAGAATATTTTAATAATGGTATGGCGCAATATAGTTTAAAGGCGGAATTTTAGATTGCATTTATTTGCATGAGATAGAGATGTGACAAATTGCGCGGAAAATCTTTGATGTCATGCAATTATCTTCTAAACTACATGTCGAAATATTATGTGATCCTACATACGAGTTAGACATATTCTCGACAATTATTTACAGAAATCAATTCGTCACTACGTTTCGTGGTTCTCGAGATCCATGATGGGACTTGCTATATAGAGAGCCTCTCTATGGCACTCTAAAATAACTACCTTATACCTTTTGGACGGCTTATCGGATCATATCATTGGTAGGTAGGTACTGATTTTTTTGCGCAAGGTGACGCCAAATTCATGACATTTATTGGGAATAATCAGATCTTTGCTACGTTTCGCGTGGTGCGGTTTTCGAAATTAAGCTAGGCCTCGCCATAAAGAGGCTTTCTATAGCACACCAAATTCTATCGTTGTAAGTTCTAGGTTTTTATTCGACTAATTTCGACCAATATCGACAAAATATTCCACATAATATCTACCTACTCAAAGTCATGAATTTCCACATGGGGCTTGGCAAGAAAAAGCATACAATATTACGACTAGGAAATTACTCGTATTAGTTCTTACTAGAAACCTAGGAACTTGAATTAACTACTTTATATGACCGTGTAATAGTTACTCGTAAGACTTGTGAAAGTTGGCTCGAGAAAGATCTTAGTCGAACCTTGTTGCTGAGCAAAAAGAGCCTTAGAAGAAGCGCGAATATCGACATCCATTGCAGCTTTGCTTGGCAGGCTGTATTTTCTTATTCTTTGCAGCCAGAATTAGTTAGTAAAACTTGTTAAGATTCTGTAGGTATCTGTATAAGTATTCTATGTTGCTTTTACCACATGACACGGCTGCATTGCACATCGACGCGTGCGACGATGATAGGTTGTCTGTCATACATTAATAAGTGTGATAAAGTAGTACAAAATTGACAATGTAACATGACGTGAAAATTATTGGACTGACCTGGGAGACAGTGCCTGACCCAGAGAAATTTAGTTTTAGAGTTCAAATGAAGCAAAATTGATATCGAAATTCATGTAAGATTTTTTTGAATAACCTAATTTAGCCTATATCTATCCAGACTGCGTTGAATTATAGTGACAAGTGATTAGACAGAAAATAAAAACACTTTTATTTCTTGCTCTCCTGCCATCATCACTTATGATATGAAACACATATTAGGTACCTATACCTAATCCGCAATAGATTATTCCGATCACAAATTAGTCCTCATTTCCTCAACACTGTATGAATTAAAGATGCCGTGTGCACAAATAAGGCTCAACATTCTTACACTGGACACAGGCGGTCATGCTGTCGTAGGTTAGTGACACTGAACAAATATACATTTATAGCTAGCTAGGTACGTATAACTAGATCTGAGTGCATTGCTACGTAGCTCGAGATACTTGTTTAACGGTTCAACCCTGTAGGTTCAACCTATATTAGTTGCTTGTTTAAAATACCCATAAAGAAAAACTTACGTTGTGACGTTCTATCTATTAGTTCTCTCTAAATGTAGACATGGAACTCCAATATCTCTTAAATAAGTATTTGATTCGAAAAGATCATCAAGAGATTGAAAATTTGGCAATCTTTGTCGAGGTGCCGGTAGCTCAGTCGGCAAAGCAGTGGGACGGTACCCCACGGGTTCAGATAGCATTTTTTTTAACTGCGTTCATGAATAAGTAAATCTAACTTACATTTCAGTCGGTCTACAGTTAATATCTATAGTCACAGACTTAAACCTACTTATCTCCATTTGAGTCAATTTATGAACTAAAATGTATTTTATTAAGATTCAATGGCTTTACATAATTTATGGTAATAAATAAAATAATACTAATAATAGTACTTAGGAACCTATTATTTTTAATTGTTGTTCCGTTACTAACCAGGAAAATGTATCTGACTGAGGTACCTCCTCAGTCAGATACATTTTCAAGATGGGTATCTTGGCTTGGCATATCTTGCTAGGTATATTTATTTGCAAAATTGATAGGAAGTAAGATTTTTATCTCGTAGAGGTACATATTTCCATCTAAAATTGGTCAGAATAATGAATACATCCATCTTGAAAAGGATTTCTGGTAAATTAAATTGTCATATTGTATTTAAATGGCTGCATGAAGTTGAATACATAATAACAGCTGCATCAGATGAGTGAAAGTTGAATTACCAGTTAAACTTCCTACTATGGCTATCCAGAAGAAAGATCTTGATATTGACGTAATGGATAAAATGAAAGCGATATAAAGTTAGCACAGTTAGGGCCATTGAGTATCTAGCGTCATTGAAAACGAGGAGCCTAGCCTATGTCCAGCAGTGGGCTAAGGCTAATTAGATAAGTTGATGGGTATTGAACTCAAATAATTTGAATTAATAATAACAGTTTGAATTAAAAATAATTTGAATTAAATCTTAACTGCTATATGAAGTCGACTTTGATTGGCATGAGCAAACGTCAGTTAAGTATTTGTCCATTTTCAATATTTGAATGGGTAGGTATTTTTGTATTACTTTTCTCACTATATGGCGCCATAGGCTGAGTCGGAATAATCCGACAAAATATGGTGTCGTCGAATCGAACACTATATTTCGGATTAATTTGTACAATAAAATTGTGACTTCTCAGGGGTGACATGAGTGTCTTCCTTTCTCTGTGAAAAAAACGCCTTGGTATTAAAATTGGACAAATGTATGACGCCTCCGGAGCCATAATTGCTAAATTTTACTAAAATTCTATGCTCCCTGAAAAGAACGCTATATTTATGTTTTTTTTTGTCCCGTACCAAAAATGTTTTTGTCAATAACAGTCCAATTCGTAAACATACAGTAGCATCATGAACCAATTGACTTTTACGCGTGACTCAAAACCGATAATTTTAAAACAAAGGCGTCATTTAAAACAACACATACAAAGTAACGGGATATGAGTAACGTAACCTTTTACCCCGGATAATATTGTGCAATGGAAAGTGATTTGTCCAGCTGCAGTGCAGAGTAGTTTGAAATGTTCATCATCGGCCTCATATGTCTGTGATAATCGATTTAATCAGTGTCTGAGGCAAGATTTTTCATGGCTGTATAAGCCGATGCGGGAGCGGCATGACTTTCCGCACGCTCTACAAATGAAGGTGGAGGCTGGCAAACTTATGGCCCCTATAATCTAGATACTGTAGTCAGCACATCGACCTACCCATTTTGGCACCTAGATGAAATTCTGAGGCTGAACGTACGTAGTTTTAGGTTTTTATGAATTTGACAGGCAGATTTTATCAATTATTAAGTATCTAAATAAAGTATTGGGTATACGTTAAGCATATAATTTTCTTCCTTAACTTATCCATAGTACCCATAATCTTACCAAATATTTCATACAGGAAATCATGAATGTTACAGGAAATGCTTTACCTACGGTTTCTGATTAATTCTGCAGATTTTTTATCAATAGCCCTTTCATTCGAAAACAATGGCAAAAATGTTTTAAGTAGGAAAGTTATAAAGAATGACTTTTATATCCACTTCCGATCGTGACGTGACCTGGGTTTATCTCACAATCACAATACCTACACGGTAAAACCCACACATTTATGACCCAGGAAATGTCGGCACCGCTTAAAATCTCTACAGAATTTCACATTTCTTATCATCGCATTAAGACACGATTATTTTATTTACTATACAAGGTGTCAGAAAAACAAAACATCACGAATACAAATGCTGACAAAGTTCATTACTTGGTAATGGTCGGTCCAAATTCTTTTCCATTTTGATGAAAAGTTTCTTATAAAAGTTGTTTAGTTTTGTGAGTAGATCAGCAGAACATGCCCTAAAATATTTGCACTTAGGTTAAAAGTATTAACACTAAATTATATTTTATTTATAAATTAAAACCAATACCTTTTTTTAAATACTTATAATGTCTTTCAATGCTTGGCAAGGTGTCAGGTTACTAGAGCATGTGTATGACAAAGTTGGCATCAGTTTTGATAGAGCACGCACGTTCTATATTTGTAACAGTTTTATTTTCATGCACATCATAGGACGGACCTTTAATTTATATTTTATACAGAATTAGTTTGGTCTAGAATATTTTTTGTATATTTTATTAATCATTATATTATTTGTCTTAATCTTTATAAAAATCAATTAAAGATGTACGTATGTATTTATCATGATTTTAACTTTTGTAGAGAGTAGAGAAGAGAGCGCTTACAAGAACGCTAAAGAAACAACCAATAAAACTTGAAATATTGAAATATTTTTCTGACACCCTGTATACAGCGATTGACCGACATTGAACTGTAAAACGTTGGAACAACTGAACGAGGAAACGCACCCTTAAGTGCCGAAGAGAGAATTTCACGAGAACTGACTTTTGAATGTCCATTTAATTGACATCAGATTGGGTGCCCTTTTACCTACAATCATTATTTAACTTTTGTATTATTATTTCTCTACGTGATAATTAAATTTACCTACTGTCAATAATGAAACAAGATTTTTTGTTCTTACTTTAATTACATTTACTCTTTTACTCCTGGTAATTATTGGTATTTTACCTACTGAATTACATCTTTCAGTTATTATGTTTATTGTATGAAGATTGTATGTATTTACCTACTTATTGCTCATTTCCTTGTATTGATGATCCAATAATAACGGCTCATTATTTAGGTAGGTAGGTAACCTTTCGTATTATTTCGATTTTTCCCCAACAGAATTAAAATTTACAGTCAATAATACAACCGGGATTTTTGTACCTACGAGTACTTACGGAAATTCACATTTTAACTACTGAATTACATATTTCAGTCTTCTTCTTTTCGTGTGGGATACCGAGTCGTTCAACGACCCGATGAACCCTGGTGTCAGAGTTTTTCAACCGCCTACTGCGAGTAGCAGGCCTCTGACATGGTTGTGTGAAATATTTCAGTTATAAAGTTTATAGTTTTACTGAACCTATTGCTCATTTTCATGCTGATATGATGATAAAATTTGGTTCATGTCATGAAGATGATTATTTAACTTTTGTGTTTGTATTATTTCGTTCCGATTTCTCTACGTTAAAATTGAAATTTACTGTCAATATAAAATTGAACTATTGGTTGGTATGTACTGTACCACAAATTAGGGAAACGACGCGTTTTGTGGTATTATCGCCTGTATATCAGCTTACCCATTTATGGGACCAGCTCATACTGTATTTTTTATTTATAGTCTAATTAGAAGTTGATCCCATTAATAGGAAGGTTTATGTGCTGGCAATAGTACTTGATACCAACATGGTCTTTTATTTTACGAAAATTCGCTCCATATACCTAGATATCTGAATTACATCTTTCTGTTTATATATTTACTGCAGGTACTTACATTACTCATTTCCGCTTATTGTGTGTGCTCACTTTTTTGACATCACATCACGACATAAAACTAATTTTGCAATTTAGCCTTTCATTAATGTAACCTTTTGTTTGTTTCAGCTAATTTAAAATGAATCTGGAGTTTCGGAACCTTCGAGTTACAGTCAAAAGCCGGATTGTAAAAGGTACAATTATTTATAAACTAGCTGGTGCCCGCGACGAACAGACAAACAGACAAACAGACAGACATTTTTTTTTAAAGCTGAAATGTGTTCTGATCCAGTTTAAATGTCACCCCCATTGAATTTTTTGTAAATTTGTCTAATGTACAGACACACGGGTCTTACTGTTTTATTATATGTATAGATTATCGACCAATATTCCTTGAGAAAGTTGCTCAGTTTCACGGATCAGTCCCTTCACACCTTAAAATACTATTTGTTGTTATTTTTTTTACATCCTGTAGGTAATACATGTAATTTAAAGTAGTTCAATTTGTATGGTAATTTAATTGATCATCTATAGTTTTGGCAACCGAATGTGTAATAAAATTCCGACCTTAAAATGTCAAACTTCTTTTGACGATGTTTTAGATTCCATTTTGCTTGTGACGTTGAAAGCTGTTTTATAAGATGGACATATTTATATTATTAACTGTCACATATTCTAAACAGGTTTTTTAGTAGAATTATATCACGCGACATAATTAATACATAGCTTGATAAGTACTTAATATTCGTTTATCTTAAAAATTCGAATGTGAATGCATCAACAACACGAAGAAAATAATGTTATTGTTTCTAAATAAGGCTGGCACAAAACTTTATTTATAGTTTTGAACGGGATTTCTATCTATTAATATCGAAGTGCCTAATTAACAAGCAGAAATGATTTAAAAACAAATAGGTGTCCGACTGCGTTAATTTTAAAGTTATATTTTGAGATAAAATCCGCCATTTTGAATAGGTACTTATATAAAATTTTTATGTAACCAGCCAGTGTCACTTGCTCTGTTGAGACGAATTTAACGACACATTTTAAGTCAAGATCTGTCTAGCCGTTCGGGCTACATACTCTCGAAAAAAATAACCCTTCTTAAGTGACAGTCGGGTAAATAAAACCTAACCGCGGCAAAAATCCCGTTAAAACAATAATTAAAGTAATAAAATGTTATTGGGATAGATTAGCGTCAATTAATGCAAAGCCTATAACCGTTTTCTTACAGAAATAACCTAGTATAAACTTGTTCGATGTTTTCTACAATCATCTATCGATTTCGTTTTTTAGAAACTTTAAATGTTTATTTTTCCTACGTAGGTATATATCGGGTGTAACAAAAAGGATATAGCAAGCTGAAAGGAGGTCAAGGTACATATGCAACTGAACAATTTTCCCCATGTAACAAAGGTCGAAATATAGAAAATCGTCGATCAGTTGATTGTTTACTATGGAAGGTCCAAACATTTTTGATATGTAGACCCTTGTTCCATGGGAAAAATTGTTCAGTTTTATGAGTACCTTGACCTCCTTTCGGCTTGTTATACTCTTTTTGTTATTCCCGGTATATCACAGAAATAAGATTTTAATAAATGGTACCAAAAGTACTATTTTGATGAGTAGATAGCGTCGTCAAGATGATTTGTTTATATTAGGCGGGAATATGAATGCCAATATAAATTTAAAAAACATTAAGACTCTAAACCGGAAACAATTAATCAAATAAAATAAAGACACAAGCAATTAAATTTCCTATAATTTCCTCAGTGTTATGATTAATTTACTTGCATTTATGATATAGTAGTCAGAGTTATATGACAGTTTATAAAAGTTAAACGTTTTACAGGCAGATTGGCGACTGGCGGTCTAGGGCCCGTATTTATAATCTCAACTCTTAGTATTTATACATGTACCCCAAAGAAATGTTTTTGTACCTGTAGCATATTTTGCAGTTACTTTTGTAATTTTGCTATGCACAAAATGCACACTTATGTTTCGGTCCGGACTAGTATAATATTATTATCAAAAAATTAATTCATAAAATAGAGTTTATTATTGCCTATTAAGTTATGACGCATAGAAAATGTCTGTCAATATATATGAGTAGGTATAAATTTTCACTGCATTTACACGTGCTACAAATGTCTAAATATAAACTAAAAGTAGATTACTTTGTAGTTAGTGTCGCCATCGCTGATTTATTTTTAGCCGGCTTGCCTGAACAACTTCCGTTCCCATAAACGTAGCCAATATTCTTAGCAAGTCTCTCGGGAAAGTAAGAAATAATAAACTCAAATTTGATAAATAAAAATATACAACATCAATATCACAATTTTTACAAAAGTAACTGTACAGTCTTAGCCTGAATATTTGGTGGGGAGCGAGGAAAGTATTTGAGTGGTTGTTCAGATCAGACTGGGGTTGGGAGTGTCACCAGTAACCCTGTTTTAATATGCATATATTTAATCCTCGTCTGTTTAGTAGTACGTATGAATAAATATATTTATATAATATGCACTCTTTTGCTTTGCTTATCAAATAAAAGTCGCTTGAAGAGATTGCAAAGCATAAGGTCACCACGTCATGTATACTTTTTAATTAAAACTTATTTTATTATTATGTAGGTAGGTGCTCTTTCGAATCTCTGACCCAAGGGACCCGGATCTTTGTTTTGTTTGCTACTCTTATTTACTTACATTTGGAACAAAATAAGTAGGTCTAAAAATAAAATCGGCGCCATGCCATTAGTTTTTGCAAAACACGAAATTTAAAACTAAACACACGAGTTATTCAAATATTTGAACTGGTTTTGGTCCATCTTAAGTTAATGATCATTATTTATTTACATAATTTATTATTACATAATTGAATTAAAGAAATAATTGACACGTCATGTCCAAATTATGTATTATTTAAAGTAGTTATTAATATAACAATGTTTGTGAGAGTGAGTAGATAGTAAGTAGGTAGTACCTATAGTACCTATACCTGCTCTAGTACTTACTAGGGTTTGTTTTTTTTTCATATGTTAAACATATGCAATCTAGACACAAAAACTCAATGACGACTAGATGTTTCTTAACGATAATGACTGTTTTTATAGACACAACATTTTGCGCTATAGCTATTTTAGTATTATAATTAAGTGTGCTTACGAATTAAAGTTTTAGGAAGTAAGTCTTTAAATATTCAAAGTATCTACCTACATTGCCATTCGTTCGCCAAAGTTATTGTAAGATAGATTAGAAAACAGCGTAATTATTTACATCATTTTAATTATTAATTATATCAAATTTTTTGTAGAATTCTGAATCTCAAATTGGCACGTGCACATCCGCAGCTATACGACTTAACATTTAAGGAGTCAACAAATACTGGTATTTCTAACATATATTAAGAAAAACCAGTGTAACTTTATTCCTATGCGGTACCTTGGATGCTACCGATATACTAACCTCTAGAAATAGGGTTTCTAGGTATATCGTGTCGTGACCTAGTTCCTTTGAATCTATACATATAATAAAACAGAAACGAAACCAATTCTGTACATGAGATAGTTTAAAAAAAGGATTTTTACTTTCAATTGTGCTCAAGATACAGATCTCAAAACAATAGCTAAAAAAAATTTTGTCTGTTTGTCTGTCTGTCTGTCTGTTTGTCTGTTTGTTTGTCCATCTTTACCGGGAAAACTACTGGACGGATTTTAACCAAATTTTGTGTCGTAATACCTTATTAGTCTGGTCAACATATAGGATACATTTTACCACTCGAGGGTCTGGAGTATCAGATGTAGACCACCAGAAGCACGATTAGGAGCCCGACTAAACTGTAGGATATAGATATATGACTCCATAGCAAAAATTGTTCGGCTTGACAGGACGCTTCTGCTGGCGAATAGACATCCACGATTTGGAGTACCTGATGTAGACCACCAGGTGCACCAACAGGTGCCCAGGTAAACTATACGAGATACAGATCTGACTCCAAAGCTAAAGTTGTTCAGCTTGATGAGATGCTTCTGCTGGTGATTAGACTTCCAAGATTTGGAGTACCTGATATAGACCACCAGGTGCACTAACAGGAGCTCAGGTAAACTATAGGAAATTGAGATATGACTCCAAAGCAAAAGTTGTTCAGCTTGATAGGACGCTTCTGCTGACGAAAAGATATCGGATGTATGGAGTATCTGATGTAGACCACCAGGTGCACCAACAGGAGCCCAGGTAAACAATAGGAGATACAGATATGACTCCAAAACAAAAATTGATAAGCTTGATGAGACGCTTCTGCTGGCTTATAGGAAGATTTGGGGCACCTGATGTAGACCACCAGGTGCACTAACAGGAGCTCAGGTAAACTATAGGAGATACAGATATGACTCCAAAGCAAAAGTTGTTCAGCTTGATAGGATGCTTTTGCTGGCGAAAAGACATCGAAGGTTTGGAGTACCTGATGTAGACCACCAGGTGCACCAACAGGAGCCCAGGTAAACTATAGGAGATACAGATATGACTCCAAAGCAAAAGTTGTTCAGCTTGATAGGACGTATAACTTTTGAAGCACTCGCGATTGTTTTCCCACATTTTAAGTATTGAACTGGGTCTATCGCGATAATATTTAGGTAAACCTCTATAATTTACCTGTGTCCCGACGTTTCACAGGACGTGTGGTCGCGGGTTGATAGGATGTTTCTGCTGCAGAATAGACATCAAAAGTTTGGAGTACCTGATGTAGACCACCAGGTGCACCAACAGGAGCCCAGATAAATATAGAAGATACAGGATATGACTCCAAAGCTGAAGTAGTTCAGCTTGATGGGATGCTTCTGCTGGCAAACAGACATCGAATTTTTGGAGTACCTGATGTACCTAGACCACCAGGTGCACCACCAGGAGTACAGGTAAACTATAGGAGATAAAGATATGACAACAAAGCAAAAGTTGTTCAGCTTGATGGGACGCTTCTGCTGGCGAAAAGACATCGAAAGTTTGTAGTACCTGATGTAGACCACAAGGAACACCACTAGAAGCTCAGTTAAACTATAGGAGATATTGAAATGGCTCTAAAGCAAAAGTTGTTAAGCTTGACGGAACGCTTCTGTATTGGCATCTGCTGGGAATGCAACTACAGTTTTAGAAATATGGTTCCAACAATTAATACCTACAAAAGTAGCGTAATTGATACAATTTTTAGGGCGCTCGTGTAGATATAAGAAATTTTCAAGGTAGGTATAAAGAACGAAACGAAGCGAAGTTCGAGTAGCTATAATAGATAAAAACCGGAATGAGGCTATCCGAAAAAAGACCAAAGTGACGGACATAGTCTGGAAGTGTAGCAAGCTGAAGTGGCAGAGGGCTGGTCACATTTGTCGTAGAACCGATGGATAGTGGAGTAAGCGGGTTCTCGAGTGGGGGCCACGCCTCGGTAAGCATAGCGTTCGACGCTCACCGGCCAGATGGACCACTGACGCTGACTTAAAAAAGGCGGCTGGTAGATAGCGACTGGACCTGGACAGTAAAAACGGGAGATCGTGCCTTATTATGGGGTTCCTTACGTTCAGCAGTGGAATGAAATATAATAGAAATAGGCTTCTGCAGGTAGAACATTAAATTAATAATGTTTATAAAGAGATTCTTTAGGTTTTATTGCGACGTATTTTGACGTTTGGTATGGTGGGCGTAAAAGTGTCATGTGGTCAACATCTATGAGAAGTGATTATTTTAAAGCTTTGGAGTCCGTCTGCCTATCTTACTGTCATGAAACACCAAGAGCACGGCTTCACTTTAAAAACATGCGGAAAACTTCTGTTGGCGCATGAACATCCCTTGGCGAGACGAAGTTCGCGGGCACCAGCTAGTGTAAAGATAATTCCGACTGAACTTGCACCAACTTAAGGTTATCTATCAACATGTTAAGTCACAAGTGCAAATTACCAGTTTGAAATATATTTGCACTTCGTTATCTTATCAGTGTCTATCTAAATTGTTCGGTTTTTCCGTAGGTACTATTTCGAACCCGGGCCGCATGGGTCAACGCACCACCGCTCTGCCACTGAGCTATCGATGCATCAGTAGATGCATGCCAAATTTTTCAATCTCTTGATGCTCGCCTTCAAGCGACGATCTAGCAATTTTCATTGCCCAACGGTTTTTCAATATCTTATTTTTATCTATGAGAATAATATAGCACTGTGAGTGCATTAAAAATCCCAATAGATCAGTTAAAATAATTATATTACCTACTAGCAATTAGGTTACCGCAACTGAAATGTTAGGTACTAGGATTCCCCATTTTTTATAACATAGGTATTCTAATTAAATCCTAGGATCAATCCTGTCGTGTTTAAAATGCAACAAAAATGCCTTACCAATGTACCAACCTATTAAAGTTTTTACCAGCATAAAGAGCTTTAAGTAGGTACCTACTTGGATTCCCCGTTCTTTTTTATTTGCGATTACGTAATTGTTAGGAAATTTTTATCTAAAAGTTATCTAATTACACACCTCTTGGTCCATATAATCCACCATAAAAGTTAGTTGGTAGGTAGGTATGCATGCAAGCCGTGTGTGTGGTGTCGGCTTGAAATTCGTGCCCATTTCGACCCTTGGATGTTGTTAATGGGTACTAAGGGATTGATCCAGGGACTAGGCAGCAGCGTTCCCTGTAAATATCTTCAACACCTTGCACTGCGCTGCGCACGCCAACCAATCCGCCTACCAAGCATGGTGATACTGATAGTTATAAGCGGATCTGGTACGCTCCCCGAATTGGGGGAGACCCATATCCAGCAGTGGACTGTTGTGGCTGTAGTAGTAGTACCTAGTAGGAAGGTATACCTACGATTTTATAAACGAGTTTCCCCGTCAATACATAATTTCTTGCTAGACTATGAGTAAACACTAACCAGAGTTCTACTGGCCCAAAAACCGAAGTGACCTAGTCCTATTGGCCTTGCATTTGCCGATAATATAATCAACAAAGTGTGCTCATTTTCTACATTGCTATTCAAGGAATACAATGTAAAGTATATGGAATAATATTTTCTTTTTAATCAATTATTTTGAGTAGTTACCTACCAGTGGCGAAAGGTGACATTTTTGCGTAGATGTAGCAGAAAAATGTACAAAATGAAAGTAGATTGATTTGAGGATACGGATCTGCAAGTTTCTGATAGGGAAGCCGGTGGTAATCGGCATGTATGAAGCCTTCGCCACTGGTACCTACACATGTTAATAGGTATGTATACCTACAGTTAATAGGTTTCCTTACTTTTAAATAACTACCTACGCTTAACTCTGGAACGGGACGGAAGATGCGTTGCTCAATGATAGAACTCTACTACTGTACTTTTGATTTTAAATATTAATTTCTTGCGATTTTCCAAATGATTGCGATTTCTTTCTTGGGCTAGGTACCTACCCATACTTATTCTTTCCAGATTTAGCCAGATGAATAAAGAACGTGAAGGAATAATAAAAACAATGGCCAGTAAAGCGAATAAAATGTTCGACCTAGGTATAGCCATTTCCGCAATTCATTTGAATAAAATAATAGCTAATTAGGCTTATAGGACCGGTAGGTACGGTTATCTATGAGTCTAGGTAACGGAACTAGCGGGACAGCATTGAAGTGTCACGTCTTTAACTAACCTTAAATGCATTAAATAAACAATTATGGATTTAGAGCTGCATATTTCATCTCTCTCTCTCTCTCTCTCCCAGCGTTTAATTGTGGCTTTTGACAATAAGCAATACAGCCAGTGTCATGTGTAATAAATAAGCTTATCACGATGAAGAAAAGGGAAAAACAAAAACAAAAAAAAAAAACGAAAAAAAACAAAAAAAAAACAGTGATTTTTGTTGAAAACCTTTTTATTGTGTTAATATGATATGACCCTTGATTTGTTGTGCTGTTGAAAATGTAATGTAACAAGATCTTTCTTTGTATGGTCAAATCGGGTATTTCCTTGATTTTTTCCTCCTCATTTTTTTTTGTACGGAAATCCATTTATTATACCAAAAAGAATAAAAAGAAGAAGCAAAATTCGATGCATGTTATACATAAAACATAAAAACAAATTTTTAAATGTAAGTTTTTTATCGTCGAGTTTGATAGTGTGGGTATAACTTTTTCTTTTAATACGTAGGTGTAGTGTAGGTAACACCTTTTTACAACATATAGTATAAAAAACTAGTAGATGTGGATTTCACAATGCAGTGTTAGCTTGTTCCGACCTTTAAATTAAAACTTGCGTTTTTGTATGTTAATTTATTTTATTTGTAACTTGTAACTACACACCCATACAAAGCAATTTTATTGAATACATTACAAAAGAAAAATGCCTAAAACAATTAGGTACATGGGGGTTCACGTCGGCCTGGTATGATACAGCTAGGCTATAGTTTAAAAGTAAACGAATGTGTAACTATACAGGGTGTTAGGAAAAGTACTGCGTTCCTTTTGAGGGATGAACCAGCCCATAAGACTGAAACTTTCCCCAAGAAACAAAGGTCGAAATATGAAAAGAAATTTTTGACCTCCCATACTAAGTGTGTCGGCCGGCTGGGTCAGTTTTTATGGGAAGACCAAAATTTTTTTTCATATTTCGACCTAGGTTCCCTGGGGAAAGTTGTTCAGTTTCATGGGCTGGTTCATCTCTCGAAATGAACGCAGTACTTATCCTAACAGTCTGTATAGTGCGGCACCGCAACTCTCGTGGCGCGTATGTAAACGCATAACACCTGGCTCTCACGACGGTCACTGAAGGTCGATACACTTAACACGAAAAAAATATAGGCATATTTCGTAATTTATATGATAACATTAAATACACTTGACCACGCTGTAGTTGGGTACACTTTTATCACAATATTGAAATTGTAGTAGATAAGTGTGTGGACAGGTTAACTGCGTACTTAATATTATTTAATGAGTAAAAACGTGCAAGTGCAAACCAAAGCAAAACATTGTATCTTGAATACCAAGTTTTTAAAACACTTCCCGTGTTAGTTACCAACACAATTTTTGAAAAAAGTTTTTCCACCGCAGGCAGGATTTTAACCTGCGACCTTCGGCATCTGTTCTACTGACGCCACTACCAACTGGGCTACCGCGGTTCTATCTTAGCCTACGAAGTCAACATTGTATCTACTAATAGCGGTTTTGCCAGCTGAAAATACCTAAATATACTTACAAAATACCATAAACCTAACCCAAATCTTAAATCACTCTATCTACCTAGCTATGTATTACAAAAAACCGCAACAAAATCCATATGAGTTAACAAACAGAGAAACGCAAAAAACGACTTCATTTTATAGTATGTATTATTTTTTATTGACTCTATGAATAAATAATGCAGTAAGAATAGTTAGGTACCTATGCTACCGAACGCCAATCGCATATCATATCGCACCAAAAGTTTCCGCCAAGGTTTTATCACTACTAAGTACTAAGTAACTAGAATTTTAATAGAGGTGAGGCAAGGTCGCTCTTTTAGGATATGATATTCTTTATGCATCTTTAACAATGCTTGATGTGAACTTTTTAAGGTATCATAATCTTTGATGCATTATTCAGTTAACTGTTGAGTTATTATTATAACTGAGCGGCCTCTTTTTATTCGATCACATTTGAATTGAACCTATACCTTAGATTATAGGCAGTGACTGTCTATCACACAACATCTTCACACACAGCGCATCTTCATTGCTCATACATAATGTAGAGAAGGGGTAAAATACAGTATTTTACTACTAGTCAAATGAACTACTTTTTAAAACGATTTTAAACACACCGTCTTCGTCAAGTCATAGTCTAGTATGTATTTTAATGAAAATACATACTAGACTATGACTTTACAAAGATAGTAAAATAGAAATTTTTAAATTGATAAACATTAAAATAATTCTCACTGTGCGTACTTATTTTGAGTAACATTAAATGAGAAGTAGGTAATATTAATGTCATCTGCCTCTGCCTGCCCTTATTCCCAATCTGTTATGGCCGGCGCAACATGTTTTGTTACATACAGCATAATAAAATCATGAAGCAAAGTAATTGAAGCAAATTGTTTGTTTCCTATTCTCATTTAATTTTAATGACTATAAACGAACGTGAGTTTCGCCCTTAAAACTAAACAAACTCTTTATAAAACTGTCTTTATACAACATGTGTTGAAGAATTTCTTACAAGTATGTTTGTATCACAAATCGGGTTCAAAAATATCCGTTGCATTTTATTGCAGTTATTGACACAAAATTGCAGCTTTCTTTTCGAGTTAAGTTTATTTCGAGACCCGACCGGTTTGGTTAGGGACCTAAAATTTTGCATGGTCCCAGTAAAGTTCTTTCTTTACATACATATATCACGCCTATACCCCTTGCGTAAACGGTTGCAAAAACGGACATTTACACCACGTCTGACAAAAGTTTTAGAGTCTTTCAGAAGACTTTATTTATTCTGGCCGAATTTGTTTTTGGGGCATATTCTATTAGGTTTTTATAAGTAGACATAGAATCAAAACATTTTGCATTCAGCATCTTTTTATATCGGTAGCTACGTCGGAACCCATAGATCTACATAACCACTCCTAAACTTGCACACAAAAACTTTGATATCATCTCACCTACGCAAGTTGGTTATCCGTTTGTGTGTCATGATATGACAGCTGTCAAATAACCGTATATTAGATGTACCAAATCAGACGCCTCAGTCATGCGAATGTAAGTCCAATCAACGCTAGATAACTGTAATAGGCACCAATCACCACGGCATCTAAAAAATACATACACAATAAATACATAAGTCAGTTAGTTAAGTTGAAATAACTGTTCTGTGATGCTGGCTTAGAATAGCATCACCCTAATTCTACCCATAGGTGTCGTAAAAAAAGACTAAGGGATAATCATCCAGGGAATGTGCAGCAGCGTCCCCTATAAATGCGACATCTTGCACTGCGCTCGTCAATCCGCCTGCCAAGAGTGGTGAGTATGGCAATACCTTCCGTTAGGAGGAATGTCTAGCAGTGAACTTTTGTGGCTGTCATGGCTATGGATAGAACTGTGTGCAAAAAATAGACTCGTGCCTGACTTGCGATCAGGACAGGCGATCCTAACTGTACTATATTGCCAGCACATTAGCCTATCCATTTAAGGGTTCAACTTATGCTGATTTTGCATAAAAAAACCAGTATAAGATGATGTTCCCTTAAATGGGTAGGGTGATTTAGTAGTGTTAAGGAATAACTAATAATGGTTTTTCTTATTGATTTTGTATAAAAAACAATACAAGTTAAACCCTTATATGGGTATGCTGATATTGTGATGTGCTGGCAATAGTACCTACTGATTTATATGCTCACATAGCTGCCTGAATGCGGAACTCAGAACATCCTAGAGCTTCGTATAAGGTCGTACTTGGTTCTCAAGAAACTATGCAAAGATTAATTTCGGACAAGCGCTGTATTTCATTGTTGGCATCGTAGTTCTAGGAAATAATTTCTCATTTAAGTAATTTGATCGGTTTTAAAAATATATCATCAATCATTAAACAGATTACTTATCAAGTTAATACCTATTTTTTTTCTTACAGCACATACCTTGTCTTGTAAAACTTCATAAATAAGGTACTTACTTGACTGGGTAACTACAAAAAAAATTATTTTACTGTTATGTTTAATAATGTAAAAACTGCCGCGGAAAATTATAATGGTTTGTAGAAGACTAATACGATATCACAGCTAAAAATGGCTTCGCTGGACGTTATACGGAGGCTTTTGCCAAGCATTAGACTTTATGTGGGTTGCTAGCGATGAATCAAGCTTTATCGAATCACTTAGTATGCAGACCCTGAGTATTCCATGCTACGGAAGACCGACAAGATGCACCGATGCACAAGCGGTCATGGAATCGTGAAATGCATACTAGTTTGCATTGTGATTCGAATGCGGTCGATCAATCGTGCATTGGTTGCCTCCAATGACCACACAGCGTACTAGACGGCACATTAAAGACATACACTTTGTGGAAGTACATCAGGGCCCAAGTATGCTAATATTTAATTTAGCCATTGCAATGCCAGCGATCTCAGCGACACTCAACTGGAATTCTATAGCCGCTGTGATTAAAAACAGTTAGCAGAATACGAAACTACCGAAACCATAACTGGCATGCCCTCGACACACAACAAACGATTTTAATATTGCAGACTGCGGCTCCAAGAGCTCTGATTTGAGTATTTTGGATTTTCGTTTACCAAATTCTGTTACCAATTTTGCTTGTGTCTACCTATCATATGTTTAGGGATTTCAATCCCGCATCTTATTCTATCCCGCGGGATTGGTCCGATCCCGCATTTTTGAAATTGTGGTGGTGTCTAGCATGCTCTGAGGTCCTCGGTTGCATCAATGAATCAGACGACTGCATAATGCAGGTCGTTGCAGCGGATGGTTTCTAGTGCAAACATTTCTATAAAATGACATCATTGTTGCCTACCTCTTTATTGATTAATATTTGTACATATTGCAACTTTTCTGTGAACATTTTATAGGTATATAGGGTGAATTTTTACTAGTGACCGATAGCGAAAACTCGGAACCGGCTGATGATAAGGAACAACTTTCCCTTAGGAACATAGGTCGAAATACGAAAAAAAAATTTTGACCTCCCATAGTAACTCAAATCAGCTGATCGGCAATTCTGTATGGGAGGTCCAAAATTATTTTTCGTATTTCGACCTATGTTCCTTTTGGTAAGTTGTTCCTTATGACCAGCCGGTTCTGAGTTTTAGCTATCGGTCACTAGTAAAATTTCACCCGATATTTATAATGGGAATTTGTTTTTTAATAAGACCTGTTCAAAAAGTTGGTTGAGAGCCTACTTAACCTGCTTACAAAGGAAACTGTACAACATAAAAACCTTCAAAATACCATTAAAATGCAATAAAAAGTGATACTTAAAAAATAGTAACTTGATTATTAAAACACTATAAAAGAGTTAATTGTTTTGTCCTCAAAAACAAAAAAGACTCAAGTTTAAATACAGTTTTCGAAAAGTCAAGGTAGAAGCGTATATTGTTTTTTTTTTTTGAGTAAGTAATAAATAATCGAAAAATCGTCTCGGCTACGATTTTAAAAAACTTGCGGATTCAGCGATGTCCACAATAGCAAAAACACGTTTAGTTCATCTGAACGATTCAAGATACCTGTAATATATCAAGATAAAAGTTGTCTGGAAGAGATCACTGTAAGCGATAAGGCTGCTTTTGCTAACTTCTAGCTCTAAGTTTTCTGTATTGTTGTTTTAATGTTTTGTAATGCGTTTAAGCAATAAGTAATCTGTCTATATATCTACCTATCTTAAACGAAATCACGTTTTAAGCTCTATCTTTAACTACCGATCCTACCTAAGCAAATCTACCTCTTACACCGGATTTGCTTTTGGATTTTGGTCCTAGACTAAAATCTAGATACCTAACTGTTCGGGTGTAAGGGAAAGTTTTCCGAATACTGATAAATTAGGTCCAATTAGGTCCATTTAGATTAATTTTGATAAATTTTTCCCTAGAAACATATTTTAGGACACGTCAAAAAAAAATACTTCCCAGGAGTCGCAATTTTTTTTGTATTTTCCATATTTTTATTGACATTATGTTCCAAGGGCAAAGCCGTTCAGTTTCATAGTCTGAATACACTCTATCTATCAGTATTTGAAGGGCTGTCCATTACACCCTGTATATGTGGGTACCGCGAATAGTCATTTGAACTACTTACCTAAAAGTTTAATTTTGTGTTTTGTGATTTCATTAAACTTAATGCGTTAATACTAGGAAATACTATTATCTACTTACGTGTTTCTTAATTACCAATATACAATAAATCCTTTTTGAAATAAGTAAAATAGATTGTACGTGATTTAAATGATATCTTATAATATTGCTTAGAAGGTCACTTTACCTACACTTTAGATATAGAGATTTCTTACAAAGTAGAGAAATCGTGAAACACTCTTTCATAGACGTAAACATTTTGATCAGACTGAAGTAATCTAGATCCTTTCTAAAAATAAAACAGCTGTTTTACAAAATAGATTTATAAGATTGTATAATCACGATCAAGATTATGGTCGCCGTACACCTAGGACCATTTATAGCGTAGCGATGAAAAAAAGAACAGTCATTATCAAAGCATGTACAATAATAAAATAAGCATTTACTTTGCTATTAAAATGGCGAGCCAAATATGTCTAGATGTGCGTCTACCCTTACTCGAGCGTACATTGTGCAAGTGAAACGTGACAAGGTCAAACTCGGTTCTTATCAGTGTGAATGTGTGTCATTGGGTGAGAAACTGATATTGTTGGACATTGAACTATACAGGGTGTTAGGGACGGTGTAACGAAAACTTTGCAGGCGTGCTCAGACCATCAAACTGAACAACTTTTACTATGGAGCCGATGGTGGGAAACGAAAAAAAATTTCCGGCCTCCCATACAAAATTCACGATCAGCTGACTGACTTTGTATGGGAGGTCGGAAATTTTTTTTCGTTTCCCACCATTGGCTCCATAGTAAAAATTGTTCAGTTTCATGGTCTGAGCACGCCTGCAAAGTTTTCGTTACACCGTCCCTAACACCCCGTATTCTAATGGTAACTTTGATTAGTAGTAATACCATTGGTGATTTTTGATATCTTTTATGGAATTTTTCAAGGGTTAGGTATGTAGGAAGGTTTATCAATTATTGAGTTTCCTGTCTTGAAAGAGTTCAGCGAATCTACATTATCGAATCTAAACAGAAAACAAAGAATTTCACGTCTGCGAATTTCAGAATTTTTGGGATTGAGGAAAAAGTCTGTCTACCTAAGGGAAGCCCAAAAGCAACTATACCTAAGTAGATATCATGATATGTCTAGTCATTGCATTATTTGATATTATTACCAGTTTCGGTCACGAATAACAATGAATAGACAGACCTACCATACCTACCTAGTCAGTAAAATAATAAGCAATCAAATCAAAAGTTTTAGTACCTACCTACTTCCGTTCATAGTACGTACTATGAGTCATATCATTTTATGCGAGTGTGCAAGCTATTTCGGAAAGCTCACTAAAATAATTCTGTGAAGTCGTGAGGTATCTAAGTATTGCTACCAAATACTTCTCGTGGTTTTGTGGTTACTATTTCTATTCCATTTAAATGTCTAAGCACAGCTGTTGTTTTGAAATGTTTAGACTACAAGGTCCTTTGTTTTAGAAATTTTCGTTTTAGCTTTTTAGCTGAAGCTGCTAATTGGTAGGTAGATAGTTGGTAACCTTATTTTATTTATCGAATTTATTTCACAAAACAAAAGAAGGCCACTCTCAATTCGATATTTTTTTTTATCTTTCGGTAGAGGTAGACTGGTATCCAGGTATAAAAAGATCCCACCCAAAACATAAATGTGAAAGGCTGCCAAGTTCGATAATATTGGAATGCTTCGCCTATAAAAGAAGTGAGATCTAAATAAGTACCAAGTTCCATACACAGACCTCAGTTAAAAATAGTTACAGGAATGCACACTTGATTTTCCGCAGTTTGGAAAGTAGATTCTGAATAAATATCATATTAAATACCTAAAATTGTAATACTTACAAAAACGCAAACCTGTTTTTTCAGCAGTTTGCTTATAACATTTTTTATTTATTTTTTCTGTACTTTTTAATGATATAACTTGGCAAGTTTTCACACACTTTGTTATAAACCTACTAAACGCAATGAGTCAAGTATATAATTTTCTATTAAAACTTGCCAAGTTATACCCTTACAAAGTACAGAAAAAAATAAATAAAAAAAGTCATAAGGAAACTGCTGAAAAAACAGGTTTGCGTTTTTGTAAGTATTACAATTTTAGGTATTTAATATGATATTTATTCAGAATCTACTTTCCAAACTGCGGAAAATCAAGTGTGCATTCCTGTAACTATTTTTAACTGAGGTCTGTGTATGGAACTTGGTACTTATTTAGATCTCACTTCTTTTATAGGCGAAGCATTCCAATATTATCGAACTTGGCAGCCTTTCACATTTATGTTTTGGGTGGGATTTCATTTATTTTTGTAAGGTTTATTTTCTTTTTTTCTTATGATTAAGTTAGTTTAGGAAATGTCTCATTTATACTAATTTTCAGATTTTTGAATATAGACTATATGGAATGGACTATGCTTCTTACAAAGAAATGGACTAGTATTTTTTATTACATTTTTCTACGTTTGCGTGGCAAAGGAAACTTTTTTGTTTTGTCATTTTGTATGCTGTCTTGTACGACTGACACGCTAGAGCGCATTGCCCATTCAATACCTTGGATTTTTTTTACACGTTTTCTATTTACTGATAAGCTTGCCAAGTCAGGGCGGTATAATGTACGTAGCCGGATATACTTATTCAATTTTTACTTAACATAACATAACAGCTACAACAGTCCACTGCTGGACATGGGCCTCCCCCTATCGGGGGGTATTGCCATACTCACCACGCTTGGCAGGCGGATTGGCGAGGATTCCCTGGATGAGTATCCCTTAGTCGCTTTTTACGACACCCACGGGTAGAATTGGGGTGATGCTATTCTAAGCCGGCATCACACGGCATAGCAATTACAGCAATTTTTACTTTACTTTGACTAAATTACAAACCTTCGTAACGAATTTTAGGTCGGTACGACCATTGGAAGATATAGATAATTTTTTTGTTTTAGTTCCTTAGGGGTATGAATTTACACCTTCATTATTTTTAAAACCGACTCACACTTGGCCATTTTCAGATTTTTTCCTTTACCTTGACTTAAAGACCTACCTCCATGCCAAATTTCAAGTCAATACGACCATTGGAAGTGGTCTAGGTTTTTGATGAGTGAGTGAGTGAGTCAGTCAGTCAGTCAGTCAGACAGTCAGTGAGTGTATAGTAAAAATAGCGATTTTCTGACGTCAATATCTCAAGACCTACAATAGGTACATTAATGAAATTTTGTATTTTAGATAAGTAAGTAGATCTCGACAGATACTAGAAATTTCATATGCGTAGATAAAATAGATTTTGAGTTATAGGTAGGTCGAACTTGGCTCGAAATGGTTCGTGTAATATAACCCACGGCCGGTGTGTCGGTTCTTTGCTCGAACTTGGCGGACACACTGCCGTGTGTCTAGATATCTAAATGACATAATTGAAACCTAATTTGGGAACAGGCTTGCCGTGTAACTCAGGTTAACAGGTACTATGAAGAAAGGAAAGATAGGTCAAACAAGCTGTTACGTGAATTTTGTTACGTGATAAGAGTGAAAGATATAGGTAGGTGGGTAAAATCGTAAATACTGCATAAATAAACTTCGTTTAGCTGTGAAAAAAATCAGGCTTTTCTGCGTTGACAGGTCTCCAAATTACTACAATAATGTAGACTCTGTGCTACGAAACAGCACATCTTATTTATTTAATTTTAGTTCTTTTTTGTGTTATTTATAACACTTAAGCAATTTATTTATTTAATATATTTATTTTTTATAATTTTGGTGGATCTAGTTGTAAGGGGTTCTGAATAGTAAAAAGATTTTACTTTTCGCCGCGTTCGTGGTGAAGCAGTTCATTACCGAGGAGTGTTGCCTAGCTATGTCTTCTTTGAGTAGCAGAGACATAATAATTATTATATTTTATTCTCAAATGGGAGAAATAAGCATGTAGGTAAGTATTTAAATATATCCGGCATTCCGATGTATTGCAGTACACGGTAGGAGATGCAATGGAGCAAGAGCGCGGGTGGTTTAGCAATAGAAAGGTTGTAAGGAATGGCATTGGCTTCTAGAGCCTTCCCATTGGCAACACACCTAGTGTATAGACGGATAAATAACGTAAAAGTTACATGTGAAACGGGTTAGGAGTAAGGTGCTGCCACGCCTATGTAATTTGTGATACTTCCATAGGTACACAACAACAGTAAAAGCGTGAAAATACACTCACAGTACCTACAGGTGCACATATAATCTTTAATTCTAATCCAAGTCTAACAGGAGGTAATTCGGACCATGGAATTGAATAATTTTTGAACTTATTATTAAGCCGAAAAATTAATTCAGTTTTATAGGCTGGTTCAACCTTGTGTTACCTAGTTAAATTTTTGCAAACCTATTAAGTACCTATTTTCTATAAATTAAGGTACTTACATAAATTTGCAATGGGTAGATACAACTTGTAGTGTGGACATTTCGTTCTTGTTTCTCTGCCATTATCTGCCATGTTTCAGATTCAATTCCGGTTCTGCATAAAGATTCTTAAATGGTGGTAATTATTTCTGATACCCACGAGGCGAATCTCTGACACCAGGGTTCGTCGGGTCATTCATCAAATAGTGATCTTCATTAGCTTGTCATCGTGAAAAGAGTGATAGCCACGTGAGAGCAGCATCTTCATTCTTATCGTATTGCAGTTTGTGTATGCAGACGACATGACATCATCAGAGCAATGACCGACAGACGCAATCGGCGTGTGCGCAGCATGACGTATCGACCTTGAAAATAATGGCTTAGGCATAATAAACTCATTTTATAGAGCAGCCTTTGTATTCTCCACGCGGAGTTACTTCCTAAACATTGCAGATTTTATATCTATTTGTTGTAGCAGCCTTTGATTATTTTATATCCTTGTTTGTGGTGTTGCTATTTTTAATGTATTATAATTAGGCGGTATCGATTCTTAGCTCGCAAAAAAGAGTCAGGAAATCTACAGCATCGCAGCTGTGATGTATTTCCTGTCGTTATTATTCGATTCATAGTTTATGGTTAGAAGCCTTTGTCTAATCCGTTTAGAAATACGTACACGTAATGGATTTCAAATTCAAATTCCTCTTTAGGAAACAAAATACTAAATCATAGTCAAGAAAAATACAGTATTTACTTACTAACGAACAACTAATTTTAGAAAGACGATGATATTTATTGGAGCTACATGGCAACAACGCAACCCATATATTTCTGGGTCTAAAGTCAACTGAACTTTTCTGTTTGTTACATAATTGTAAGTAAACTGTGACCTAACATGTTGCTAGAATCATGTCCTCATTATAAGGCTTCCCGATACGTTAGTTGTTGTACAAGTAGGGCTCTACAGTTTTATGGAAGAAATTACGCTACGAACAAATACAACATAGGGACTTCAACTAATTCTGACTCCGAATTTACAAAATTGTTTGAATTGTCCTACAACAATCAAAAGGTTTCAACAAAATTAATCATGCATGAGAAAAATGTTTACGGTAGCGGAAAACTGCTACGTTCTATGCACTTTGACATTTGCGGTTTTTATACTGTTGCATTTTCAAAACCATGCAGCAAGGAAGGAACAGTCTAAATTTGATTTGTTTTAAAGATCACAAAAAATGAGTACCCACTGATTCTGAACACGTGAGGTGCTCGTGAGGCGGAACTGCAAATTTTGAACTCGCTAATTCTAATTCCTTTTGGCTAAATTAAAAACCAGTTCAGAAGGACAACGACGTTTTGAAACCAGCGGCATCATCGTGAGCGAGTTGATTCGTAAGAATTAAAAATATATTAGGGAAAGAACTGTAAAAAAAAAGGTTTTGCGGACAAGGATCTTATACTTCTCGATATTTTGTTTTGATGTATTTTTTATTTTTATTTTGCTTGACTCACTGAGTCACGTGAACCGTGTTTACGTGTGATACCAACCTAATGTGAAATGTCTATTAATAAGCACAACTTGAATCCTTTTAAATAGTTTTATGGTACTGTTTATTTTCGGCTGGGATATTTTTAAATGCCAGATAGATAAAATTAGCATGTAGATTATGGGCGATCTATAAATACTTACAAAATGACGTGTTGTTGTGATATTCTAGGTATTCTGTTCTACAACGAAAAAAACAAAATTAAGTTTTATTAATACTTAATTTTGTTACAGAATAATAAGATGTAGTATTTCCAAACTCATTTTGTTCGAGGCAACAATGAATTGTTGGAAATGTTATCAATTTCGCAAGAACGACGGAAACGTGCTTTTATTTTTACTGAATGTAGGCTAGCTATTTGCGATGTTATCTTTGTTAAAATTCTACAAACGTTTATAGAAAATACTTACTCATTAATATAATCGAATAGTAAAAATTGAAGTCGTTTAGCAGGTAGGTAGTTACAGTTTGGTGCCGTGACCAGGATGCTTTCTTGCCAAGCAAAGAATCCACATAAACTATACCTATATCTTTACTTCTTTTATGCTAAAAAGGGCAAATTCCTTGTTTCGATAAAAGATAATAATACCTAATAGTTTTCGCTCTTCAAATATTACTCAACACTTTCTAAGTGATATTATGAATGAAGTATGAATAAACTTAGCAAATACAAACTTGACTTAGTGAGTAAGTGCTACTTCGCTTTTAACAGGGTCTCGCGAGTTTAGCCTATGTAATTGAATTACGATCCAGTACCTACTTACTTAAACTCAATATCTACGTTTTAAATGTTAGTTATCAGCACCTTCATAGAAAATGATTCTGCCAAAGTCAAATCAAATAGAGGACCGCTTTCAGATCACGTTCAGTTTTAGTATGAGAATAAGGTTGATATTCGAATAGTCCTAATGAATGCGAAATAACACACAAACGGAAGTTACGTGTATTTCTCGCTTTAGGTAAAAACCAATTAAGTACCTACCTACAACATTTCGAAGACAATTCTATTGTTATTTCCTGAATTCTTTATTTGCCCTACATTTGAACCTGTTTACCGTTTTTGAACAATAAAAGCTGAAGACCTCTAAAGAAGTAGGACACGATCCTTTCAAATAAATAAATACAAGTAAAGACAAACAAACTATTCATTAAGGAAAATTTACAAAAGAACAACAATAGGTTAGGTACATAATTTACCTAGAAAACCGTAATGTATCTGATTTACGTGTAAATTGCGTATTAGTAATTGATTAGATCAATCTGTAAGGGAGTCACGACACAAAAGAATCTAATGGAACCCATAGGGTTTTACATTTGCAACACAACACCTTCACATTATATCTATTCTATGATTATATGGTTTATCAAACGTCATTGGGTATGTATGAAAGCTGAGGCGGGTTCTGCACCTGAGGTCGTGCAAAAAATATCGATAGGTGTATAGGGTGAACTTTTACTACTTAGTGACCCATAACTTACATTCAGGACGGGCTGGTGGTGCTAAGGAACCACTTTACCCAAAAAACACCAGTCGAAAAAAATTTGACCTCTAAATCTAACTCATATAAGCTGCTCGGCAATTTGTATAGGAGGTTCAAACATTTTTACACATAATGATAATAAATAAGTGTAGGTAATAGAGGTAGATGCCAAACCTTTGGACGCAGTGTGACTAGGTGACCACACTATAAAAGTATCTACTGAAACAAAATGACTGTATCAAAATACCAACTTTGAAAATTCCACTGTATCAAAATATGCCTTTAGACGCATAATGTACGATTCGCAAAACGTATACTCATCGCAGAATGTCGTTTTAGCACAATGACGCTTTCAAAAAATGTCGCTTTCGCATAATGTCGCTTTCGCAAAATGTCGCTTTCGCATAATGTCGCCTTTTGATACGATAGGGCAATATCGTTCAGTTGATCAGTACTATATTATTACTAGGTTTCCGACCCGCAGTTTCACTCGCGGATTAATATTTTTTTTATATTTACACTCATTTCGTTATGTTCGGATTACAAACTCGGAAGAATTTGTATGATGACCTACTTTATGCATGGTAATTTAAAAAAAACGTAATGACACTGCTAGCTGTATCATAAAGGAACCATAACGATACAGATTTTCATAGTGACACTGCTATCCGTTTCATCAAATAGGAACCCTTACAAATCCTATTACAGATTCGAAGGCAGTTAAAGTTGTTCAGGCTTAAAAGTGGTTCAGTTTCAAGATTGTCTCAGTTCTGAAAGTTTAAAAGTAGGAAGTTGTTCATTTTTTAAGAAGGTTTATTTTAGAAAGTTGTTCAGTTTTTATTTAAAAGTATCTCCGTTTTGAAAAATGTTCAGTTTGAAAGTTGTTCAGTTTTGTAAGTTTTCCAGTTTTAAAAGTTGTTCAGTTTTAAAAGTTATTCAGTTTAAAGGTTGTTCAGATTTAAAAGTTATTTAGTATTATAAGTTATTCAGTTTTGAAAGTTGTTCATTTTTGTAAGTTGTTCAGTTTTAAAACTTGTTTAGTTTGAAAATTGTTCAGTTTTAAAAGTTGTTCAGTTTTGTAAGTTGTTCAGTTTTAAAAGTTGTTCCGTTTTCAAAGTTGTTCAGTTTTGAAAGCTGTACAGTTTTAAAAGGTGTTTTGTTTAGAAAGTTGTTCCGTTTTGAAATTTGTCCAGTTTTGAACGTTCTCGTATTGAATTTTCCCTTCTACAATCAGAGTTTGTGTGGAGCTTGCAAAAGCCGGTATGCAAGTAAAGTGAGCCTACCTAGTTTGTTTTATACTTTTTTTGGATGTCAACAAAATAGTGTATGCAACTGCATATAATTAGGCATTAGAATGCTCGTGTCAAACTATTATCACACGAGGAGCACGTCGGTCACCTGATTATACCGTCTCTTACGAGTATACCCTGTATAGGCGAGGAACACACGCAACGTCGGTTTGTGCGTCGTTTGTTCGATTTTCCACCTTATTTTTATACTAGCGGCCCGCCCAGCGGTTTCACCCGCTGCTACTTACCTGTTTTCCCGTAGAAATTGGATCTTTGCCCGTAGTAAAAAGTCCATAACTCCGTACCAGCAGACGTGACTCATCATGACCAAAAGCGGCCCGTCATGCTGAATAACTATTACTTTGAAGCCATAACCGTATCTCTTATAGTTTAGTTGGGATGCTGGTGGTCTTCATCAAGTACTCCAGATCCTTGATGACCACGTGCCAGCAGGAGCGGCCCGTCATTGTGAACAGCTTTTTCTATGAAGCCATGATCGTATCTCTAATAGTTAAGATGGGATGCTGATGGTCTTCATCAGGTACTCCAGATCCTCTATGAACATGTGCCAGCAGATGCGGCCCGTCATTGCGAACAACTTTTTCTATGAAGCCGTAACCGTATCTCTTATAGTTTAGATGAGATGCTGGTGGTCTTCATCAGGTACTCCAGATCCTCGATGACCATGTGTCAGCAGAAGCGGCCCGTCATGGTAAATAACTTATTCTATGAAGCCATGACCGTATCTCTTGTAGTTTAGATGGGATTCTGGTGGTCTTCATCAGGTACTCCAGATCCTCAAGGGCTGACAAAAAGTAGTCCATGTCCGTCTTTAATATGCTAGTAATATCAGTGCTAAATATCACGAAGATCGGTAAAGCGGTTTGCCTAATTTGGATAATATCCGCTATATTTCCCGCTTTTCCTGCTGCTAACCGTTTTCCCGTGAGAATGAGGAATTTTCTCGTGGTAAAAAGTAGCCTATGTTACTCAGGAATGTTGTAGCTTTCTAATGGTGAAAGAATTTTGGAAATCGGTCCAGTAGTTTCGGAGTTTATCGATTACATACATACAAAAAAACAAAAAAACAAACAAAGGTTTCTTCTTTATTATATAATATATTTTTATACGAATACGGTTTATGTCAAACGATTTGACAGACAACGCAGCGTTGTGCGATGCCGTTTGACACAAACCGTATTCATATGCAGGTAGGGTGGAGAATCGAATGAACGACGCACAAACCGACGTTGCGTGTGTTCCTCGCCATAGTGAACGGCTACCGCGTTTCAGGAGACTGTGTGGATGTATGTGGAGCGCACGCACATGAAAATAGCAATCAGGAGCTAGGACTCAGGAGTTAAAGAAAAATTTAAAAAATCTGAAGACAGTTATCCACATAGCATACAAAAATATTAATGCGCGAGTGAAACCGCGGGGTGGAAACCTAGTAATAATAATAGTGATGATCAACTGAACGATATTGCCCCATCATATCAAAAGGCGACATTATGCGAAAGCGACATTTTACGAAAGCGACATTATGCGAAAGCGACATTTTGAGAAAGCGTCATTGTGCGAAAGCGACATTTTGTAGTGAGTATACATTTTGCGAATCGTACATTATGCGACTGAACCTGACCAAGAATGGTCAGTGTATCGGAATGACTACTTTTGCGATGCTCCATCGTCGACGTCGGTTTTTAGTAGGTATCTATGGGGAATTTGAAACCTTGAATGCATCTGACAGCATGCGTTAAGGATGCGCTAAAAATGCGCAGCAACGGGCTTCAATTGGGGGAACCGCCTAAGCTCGTTAAATAAGAAGAGCAACATATAAAAAAAAGTTTTAACCTAAGTAGGTAAGGTATGTCTGCTTGATGATGTTTTATGGATGTCTTTAAAAGAACTATTACGGATTTAACAGCCAATCGAATCGTACATGTAACATGGGTTGGTAACTAATTACTTTCCAAATTAGGTGAGTTGAGTTTCAAACCTAACTCTGATAAATTGAAACTAACTCTGAAAAATATGAAAAAAAAAAATTGGCCCTCCCATACAAATTGACCCGGCCGGCCAACACACTTAGTATGGGAAGACCAAAATTTTTTTTCGTATTTCGTCCTATGTATGTTCCTTGGGGAAAGTTGTTCAGTTTCATTGACAGAACACACCCTTAACAGGTTCCGCCACTAATAAAAATACACCCTATATAATTAAAGCTAACTCTGATAATCCGCAAAAACTACGAATACTAATTTCGATGAGATCTACATCAAGAACCTAGGTATAGACTGTCTATCGGTCTACACCTTTTAAAAATCTTGACTAAATTTGATTTTGTTTACTGGTTATGGAGCCATAAAGTTACATAATAGGTATATGCCGATGGTTAGCCTAGCTAGCTCCGAGACACTTTTATTTTTTTGCCTTTATTTTTTTTTCTTTTTTCAAGCCTGTATTTTATTTTGTCCTGCCCGAGCCGCGCTTATACTAGAAGGTAGAAGCATAAAATTGTTACATAAGACAGAAGAACTAAAATAAAATATAATAAAAATAGTGTTTTGCAATTTCCTCTTTTCTAAAAGAAATAATCCATTGTGTATAATGAAATGAATACTAGTATGTGATAATTTATTTTTCTAATTTTGATATGATTTGTTTATTTTATCAAATTCTCATAAAGTGTTTTCCTTGTTGCAGGCCAGACGAGAGATGTGGTCAAGAGCGTGCATGGAAGGTTTGAGTCGGGGCAGTTGGTGGCCATCATGGGACCCTCTGGTGCCGGAAAGAGCTCCCTACTCAACGCTGTCTCCGGATACAAGTAAGAATCTAACGTAGTAAAAGAACGAGATTTCATTGCACTCACAGTGCTATACCTACATATTATTCTCATAAATTAACATAAGAAATTTGAAAAATGTCATGCATCGACCGGGGTCAAACCCGGGCCGAATGGGTGGCAGAGCGGTGGGGTGTTGACCCTTGCGGCCCGGGTTCGAGCCCCGGTCGATGCATGACATTTTTTCAATTTCCTATTATCATTTAAATTAAAATAATGGTTTTAATTAGAAGAAAGTCTTGTTCAAAAGTATTTTATAATAAAATAATATCCTAAAATAATTATTTCTGTGGAATGTCTTTTAGTATCGTGTTCCAAAATTAGCCTCTGAATAATTTAGATGTCAAAATTATTGAATTCTGTCAAACTCTTGGGATGAGGGTTTACTTTTTGCAAACTTATTTTTCTTACTTATTGCGTTTCAAAGACCCCGTTAGCTGCTGAGCTTATTTTGCTTACGTCACAATGACGCACAAAGTTCATGTTTATTGCAAGATCCTAATCAGGTTCTCCCAAAATAAGTATTAATAAGAGGCTTAATTTTAAACATGAGGGTGTAAAAGCTCTTACAGCGTCGGAAACACGCAATTTGCCTCAAATTGACCTTTTTCCATTAGTCAGCAGCTTGCATCGTGTATCGCCTTTGAGCATAATTTGCTACTTGACTGGGTCGTAAATAAAATACAAATGTTTATTGTCGAAAAATACTACATACAAAAAAAATAATGTTAGAATTTTTTAATAAAAAATTATATCAATGTTATTGTTTTGACGCTATCTAAAGTATTGAATTATGACGTCATAATTCTGTCATTTCATACAAAATATCGTTTTCGGTCGTCTTAAAAAGTGACGCCCTCCGGCCAGATGGACCGATGACTTAAAAAAGGCGGCTGGTAGCGACTGGATGGCAAAAACGGGAGATCGTGCCTTATAGCGTTCCCTGGGGGAGGCCTACGTCCAGCAGTGGACTGCAATAGGCTGTAATAGAAAATAGAATAGAATAAGTAACGAATTTGACCTGTCAGTCAAGTAGCGAATTGCATTTCAAACCATCTTCCACAGATCAGCAGGCGTATCAGGCGAGCTGCTGGTAAACGGAGAACCTCGCAAAGAGAAGTCCTTCCAGAAGTCCTCATGCTACATCACACAAGAAGACCTTCTACAGCCACTGCTTACCATCAGAGAAGCTATGGACGTGGCAGCTAGGCTGAAGCTGCCGAAAGGCGCCAAAGCACACACAGAAGAGATCCTTCAGGAGTTGGGGCTCCTGGAGCATCAGCACACGAAGACTGATAAGCTATCTGGAGGGCAGAAGAAACGGTGAGTCAGAATGTAGCTTGTAATTAAAAAATGAGTTTACTGCAGTTTTCTAAAAGTATCATACAATTTTGATGTTTTAATGACCATGACGACATATTTTAGGTACACAAGGAAGGATTAATAACTTTGATTTAAAAGTCAATATCTTCTATCCTAAAGAATTGTTCGTTAAAATTCTTGTATCTACACTTTATATAGGGTGAAAAGTGGTAAAGAAAACCTTATCCCAAGAAGCATAGGTCAGAAAATGAAAAATTTACTCAAATCAGCTGATCGGAAGTTTTGTATGGGAGGTCCAATTTTTTCATTTTATATTTTAGACCTATGTTAATTAGGAATGTAGTTCCCTATCACCAGCTGGTTCTTAGTTTTCGCTTTTGGTCACTAGTAAAATTGAACGGGACGCCTCTGTCGATGTAGCGATGCGGTGTGAGACGTCCCGGTTCCACTCGATGGGTGTGTTGAAGAAAGTCGAAGGCGGTTCGGACTGCAGACTCGCGAATGGTCGACACAAGCGAAACCCTGTCCTATACTTGAAACTATTACTGTTAGCCACTTGAAACTATGACGTGGGGCTTCGCTGTGGACCCGCGGACAGCGCGGCGGTCGCTGTATGGCGGTACGGTACGATGCGGAAGCGCGACGCGGCTGACGGCGGCTGTTTCCACGGCGACGGGACGGCGGGCGAGAGGCGAGGGTTGTAGCGACGATGATTACACGACGAGGTCGATGGGGGCGAGGAATAAAACCACTGTAGTACGGTGAAAGGCTTCCTCCTCGCTGGGGCTTCGGGCAGAGCTTCTTCTGTATGTTGCCGCTTCGGTGGCTCTTCTCAGAATGCGCGCCGACTCGGTGCAGTCGGCCCTATATTTATACAAAATCCGCCATTTTGCGGGGCTAGGGGTGCGCGGGGACCGCGCGCGGTAGGGATGACGAACGCGGGGCGAGGTGCGGCGTGCGGGGGGAGGCTCTGCCGTCTGCCTTTGCGATTCGGATCGAACTTTATTTACTGTTAAACCTGTTTACAATGCTATTTTCTTATTGGAATCCTATTTAAAACCTATTAGAATCTTATAAGAATCTTATTAGAAGTTCTATCTATCCTATCAGAACTTACAATCCAATAAGAAACTGTCGGCCTAACAAACTGGACCAATCTTATTAGAAACCAGTCAGAATCTAATAAGATTGGCTTCTATGAGCTATGTGCGTGTTTCGGAGTGCATGTTCTATGTCTGTAATCTGTCAAGTTAGGCGCAAGTGTAGGTACTTGCCTGTTTTACTGTAATCTAACTATCCGTGTGCGGTGTAGCCTAACTGTGTACCTAGCATTGAAACACAGTAAGGGGCGATGGTTTATTTAGGTTTACCTACCGAAACCTACCTATTAAACACGCTACTTAGCTATCTATTACAATCTGTTATCTGTACAATACGATACAAACGAATTAGGTATCTTCCTATACTGTTCTATACGACCTAACGAACGTACTATTCTATTCTATGATTGTAGCACCGACCTATTATCTATCTATCTATCCGAAAGCTATACAATGCAATGATAAGAACGAACTACCTATCTTATAACTATGGCACCGACCTATCTATCTATTTACAATGTTATTTGCCTATTTACCTATATAAACGAACTGTTATCTATCCTATCCTATGTAGCATCGACCTATTTACCTACTATTTACATAGAGTGACCGCAAACTACCTATTTAACGTTATACAATCATATAAAACGAACAAATAAAGCTATGTCTGTAACTATCGAACGTACGAAAGAAAAATATTATCTATTACTATGAGATCTTATCTATTAGCCTAACCTATCCTATGTGAGCTATGTACATGGAAGGCCGGCTGTCCCGCACATTACTCCCGCCGTGCGCCGTCTGCTGCCGCTCCAGACGACGCATCTCGTCCGTGGGGCGGGTCAGCCGGCGCCTCGGTGATGATGACCAGCTTGTTGGTCGGTGGTCGTGCTCGGTCGTCGCGGGATGCCCCCTGTCGGTGATGCCCGCCGTCCTCGTGGTGCCGTCCGTTGCGGGGTAGGCAGTGCTGTCTGTGTCGCGTGGCCCGGTGTGTCGTGGGTGCGTGCTGTTCACGACGAGTGCGGGGTCGATGCCCTATGCCGCGGGGCGCCTGCTGTGACGCTCCCGCCGGTTGCAAAGGTGCTCCCGCCGGTGTAGTGCGGGCTCCCGCCGGTGCTGTAGTGCGGGTGCTCGCCGGTGCGGTGGTGCGGGCGCTCGCCGATCCTGTAGTGCGGGCGCTCGCCGATCCTGTAGTACGGGCGCTCGCCTGTCCTGTAGTGCGGGCGCTCGTCGATGCTGTAGTGCGGGCGCTCGCCTGTCCTATAGTGCGGGCGCTCGCCGATGCGATAGCGCAGGCTCCCGCCGGTGCTGTGTTGCGGGTTCCTGCCGGTGCGATGTGGACTCCCGCCGGTGCTGTCGGTGGGTGCGGTCGTCCTTTACGATGTTGGCCATGCGATTTTCTTTGTTGACGGCGGCTTGGGGCGCGATGTGCGGTTTCTGTCTTCTGTTTAGCGGTCGTTGTCGATGCTTGTTGTGTGCGCACGCTGTCGTACTGTGTGCCGTGCGCGTAGTCGCTCTCCTGTCGTTGCTGTGCGACGGCGAGGGACTCGATGGCGCTGTGTTGTCGGTGCTGTCCGTTCTTCCTGTCTGTGGCTGCTGCTGTGCGGTGCGGCTGGGCGCGCTGTCTCGTGCCGTGCAGAACCCAGCCGAGTGGCGTCATAGATGCGACCGGCTGCCCCTTCTCTCCTGTGCGTGTGTCGGTCGTGCGCAGCAACTCCCAGTTGTCCTGGCCGATGAGGATGGTTGGCACGCCGGTTTTCATGAGCTGTGGGAGCAGGTCGGTGAGATGGTCGCATCCCTCGATGTCCTGTTTTGTGACGCGCTGTGACGGGAACTTCGTGTTGCTGCAGGTGTGGGCGTCGATTCTGGCGGTGCCCACGTCGGTGCGCAGCTCGATTTCGATGTGTTGCGATGTTTCGTCTGTCATGTCGCTAGCGAGGGCCTGTATGTGCAGCGGTTCGATAGGCCCTTTCGCGCCGATCTTCTTTGCCACGTTGGCGTCGATTAACGTGGTCGTTGACCCGTCGTCCAGCAGTGCGAATGTTTTCGCCGATCCGTGCGGTCCGACGGCGGTGATTGGGACGATCTTCAACAATCCGTGGCGGTTCGTAGCGGTGCGCGCGTGGCTTGCGATTTCCCGTCGACTGTCGGTGGCGGTCGCGTTTCGTACGAAGTGCAGCAGCGGGTGGTGCAGTTTGGTGCACCCGTCGGTGTCGCAGGGCTGTCCGGTGCAACTGTGTTTCTTGTTTCGTCGCCGAAGGCAGCGGTAGCATAGTTTCTTTGCCTTGGCGGTGGCCCAGCGGTCGTCTACGGCGAGTTGCGTAAACTGGGCGCACTTCCCTGCGCTGTGCTGTTGTTTGCCGCATACGATACAATTTTGCGGTGCGGTGGCGGCAAACTGTCGGTCGTCGGTGCTGTGCTTGGCGCGGCGTGCGTGCGCGGCGCTAGCGGGTGCGCGTCGCTCCGGTGCGATGTCTTCTTGCGGCGCGCGCTGTGTCGTCGTGTTGACGTGCTGTTGCTGTTGCCGGCGCGGGGGACGGAGCTTGCTATTTCTATCGGTGGATTCCCGCGCGGCGTCTTCTCCCGCCGGTGTTGGAGTACACGACGGCGGCGATGCGATGGCTGCTCTCCCGGTAGCGAACGGTAGAGATGGAGGGCAGTTTTCCTGTTGCTGTTCGGTGCTGTAGGGCTGCGGCGATTGTAGCAGCGCAGCGTGGGCCGGCTCCCCGGTAGCGAACGGAGATGGAAGCGCGGCGAACGGTGGGTGGCGGCGTGCCCGATGAGGCGGCACGTCGCTGGCTGGCTCCTCGGAAGCGGACGGTGGTAGGAGCGCAGCGTCCGATGGGTGATGTCGCGGTTGTGCCGGCGACGCGGTGTGGGCCGGCTCCCCGGTGGCGAACGAAGGTGGGAGCGCGGCGTACGATGGCGTGCGGCGTGTCCGATGCGGCGACACGTCGCTAGCTGGCTCCACGGAAGCGGACGGTGGTTGGAGCGCAGCATCCGATGGGTAGCGGCGCGGCTGTTGTAGCGGCGCGTCGCTGGCCGGCTCCTCGGAGGCGAACGGAGGTAGGAGCGCGGCGTACGGTGGCGTGCGGCGTGTCCGATGCGGCGACACGTCGCTAGCTGGCTCCACGGAAGCGGACGGTGGTTGGAGCGCAGCATCCGATGGGTAGCGGCGCGGCTGTTGTAGCGGCGCGTCTCTGGCCGGCTCCTCGGAGGCGAACGGAGGTAGGAGCGCGGCGTACGGTGGCGTGCTGCGGCGTACCCGATGAGGCGGCACGTCGCTGGCTGGCCCCACGGAAGCGGACGATGATTGAGGCGCAGCCTGGGCCGGCTTCCCGAAGGCGGACGATGTTGGAAGCGCGGCGACGAACGGCGAAGTGCGGCGTGTCCGATGAGGCGACACGTCGCTAGCTGGCTCCACGGAAGCGGACGGAGGTAGGAGCGCAGCATCCGATGGGTAGCGGCGCGGCTGTTGTAGCGGCGCGTCGCTGGCCGGCTCCTCGGAGGCGAACGGAGGTTGGAGCGCGGCATGCGAAAGCGTGCTGCGGCGTACCCGATGAGACGGCACGTCGCTGGCTGGCCCCACGGAAGCGGACGGAGATTGAGGCGCAGCCTGGGCCGGCTTCCCGATGGCGGACGATGATGGAAGCGCGGCATCGAACGGCGAACGATGGCGCAGCTGTGGCGCGGCGGTGGTGGCCGGCTCCCCGGAAGCGGACGGTGGTGGGAGCGCGGCGACGGACGATGGCGAACGATTGCGCAGCTGTGGCGCAGCGGTGGCCGGCTCCCCGGAAGCGGACGGTGGTGGGAGCACGGCGGCGGACGATGACGAACGGTGGCGCGACTGTGGCGCAGCGGTGGCCGGCTCCCCGGAAGCGGACGGATGCAGGAGCACGGCGTACGGTGAGTCGCGGCGCGGTTGTAGCGCGGCGGCGGCCGGCTCTCCGGTAGCGGACGGATGCGAGAGCTCGGCGTACGGTGAGTCGCGGCGCGGTTGTAGCGCGGCGATGGCCGGCTCCCCGGTAGCGGACGGTGGTGGGAGCACGGCGTACGAACGGTCGCGACGCGGTGGCAGCGGCGGAGGGGCCGCGCTATACGGTGGCGGACGATCGCGTCGCGGAGGCAGCGGCAAAGGGGCCGCGCATGTCGGTAGCGGAGGGTCGCGTCGCGTAGGCAGCGGCATAGGGGCCGCGCAGATCGGTGACGGCGGATCGCGGCGCGAGTGCAGCGGCATAGGGGCCGCGCAATACGGTAGCGGTCGGTCGCAGCTCGCGGGCTGCGTGGACGGTGGCGCACGACTCGGTAACGGCGGACTGCGGCGCGGGGGTACCGGCGGCGGCGGCGTCGTGCGGTCGGTTGAGTCGCGGTCACGGTGCGGTAGAGGCGCGGCGCGGCTGTCCTGTATGCGGCGCGCGACGACCGTCGACTCGGCTGTGTGCTCCCACTGTAGCTGTAGATCCCCTTCGAAGCTGTAGGTAGACTCGCTGCTCGATGAACGTGGCGATGTGCAGCGGCGATCGTCGAAGTCTTCCATCAGTGCGAGGTGGCGTTCGATTAGCGAAGTCAACTCGAGTATTCGAAGCTCCGATGCGTGCAGTTTGGCTCGAACATCTTCTTCAGTTTCATTGTTTTCAGAAGTTTCGGTCGAGTCTGCAAAACCAATCAGCGATCGGTGGGCGTGGCTAACTTCTGTCATGGCTTCTGTGTTGACTTGCTTCGGTGTATTTCCCTCGCTGAATAGGTATCGAGTTGGGAACCGTTCCAGTAGGTCGGGTTCGACGAGGGGGGGGAGCGCCCCCTCGGGGATCTTGACGTCACGAAGCGCTGGCGACACGATGTCTAGCCGAGCGCTGTGGCCGGGCGCAGCCTCCGGTGCGGTAGACGATGCGATGACGATGCGGGCTGGGCCGGCGGTGACGGTGGCGGCGAGGGGCGCGGCAGTAACCCGCTCGCCGCCCTGTACTGTATGCGACGCATTCAGCTGTACGATGGGCGCTCGGTCGCTAGGCGACGGAGCTCTCGACGTGTCGATGAATTCTTCTCTCGGCGCCTTGCTGTATGACGATGACGATGAACGATGAAATCTTGCGTCTTCCATTCTCGAATCTTCTCTCTTCAAACACGCTGGCTACGACGATATCCGGCTGCCGAAGGACCAAAATGAACGGGACGCCTCTGTCGATGTAGCGATGCGGTGTGAGACGTCCCGGTTCCACTCGATGGGTGTGTTGAAGAAAGTCGAAGGCGGTTCGGACTGCAGACTCGCGAATGGTCGACACAAGCGAAACCCTGTCCTATACTTGAAACTATTACTGTTAGCCACTTGAAACTATGACGTGGGGCTTCGCTGTGGACCCGCGGACAGCGCGGCGGTCGCTGTATGGCGGTACGGTACGATGCGGAAGCGCGACGCGGCTGACGGCGGCTGTTTCCACGGCGACGGGACGGCGGGCGAGAGGCGAGGGTTGTAGCGACGATGATTACACGACGAGGTCGATGGGGGCGAGGAATAAAACCACTGTAGTACGGTGAAAGGCTTCCTCCTCGCTGGGGCTTCGGGCAGAGCTTCTTCTGTATGTTGCCGCTTCGGTGGCTCTTCTCAGAATGCGCGCCGACTCGGTGCAGTCGGCCCTATATTTATACAAAATCCGCCATTTTGCGGGGCTAGGGGTGCGCGGGGGGACCGCGCGCGGTAGGGATGACGAACGCGGGGCGAGGTGCGGCGTGCGGGGGGAGGCTCTGCCGTCTGCCTTTGCGATTCGGATCGAACTTTATTTACTGTTAAACCTGTTTACAATGCTATTTTCTTATTGGAATCCTATTTAAAACCTATTAGAATCTTATAAGAATCTTATTAGAAGTTCTATCTATCCTATCAGAACTTACAATCCAATAAGAAACTGTCGGCCTAACGAACTGGACCAATCTTATTAGAAACCAGTCAGAATCTAATAAGATTGGCTTCTATGAGCTATGTGCGTGTTTCGGAGTGCATGTTCTATGTCTGTAATCTGTCAAGTTAGGCGCAAGTGTAGGTACTTGCCTGTTTTACTGTAATCTAACTATCCGTGTGCGGTGTAGCCTAACTGTGTACCTAGCATTGAAACACAGTAAGGGGCGATGGTTTATTTAGGTTTACCTACCGAAACCTACCTATTAAACACGCTACTTAGCTATCTATTACAATCTGTTATCTGTACAATACGATACAAACGAATTAGGTATCTTCCTATACTGTTCTATACGACCTAACGAACGTACTATTCTATTTTATGATTGTAGCACCGACCAATTATCTATCTATCTATCCGAAAGCTATACAATGCAATGATAAGAACGAACTACCTATCTTATAACTATGGCACCGACCTATCTATCTATTTACAATGTTATTTGCCTATTTACCTATATAAACGAACTGTTATCTATCCTATCCTATGTAGCATCGACCTATTTACCTACTATTTACATAGAGTGACCGCAAACTACATATTTAACGTTATACAATCATATAAAACGAACAAATAAAGCTATGTCTGTAACTATCGAACGTACGAAAGAAAAATATTATCTATTACTATGAGATCTTATCTATTAGCCTAACCTATCCTATGTGAGCTATGTACATGGAAGGCCGGCTGTCCCGCACAAAAATTATACCCAGTATTTGGCAATTTTTTCAGCACGTGATGTGAGTTATAAACTGAATAATTAAAATATACAATGCTACTAACTTCCCATAGAACAATCGTCTGAGGGAGCTATACTAATAAAAACAAAGTATTCTATAAGACAATAGGCAATGAATAATCTTCTCAAAAGGAACAAGGTCCTATGAATGAAATCATTGACAATAAAGTGCATAAATAGATGGCACTACGCAGATAAGTAGGACAGTTTGTTATTGATATTGTAAATTATGATAAAAGAAATATTAAGTAGGATAACTTTGTAAGTAAATAGGGAAAATAAGGGGAAAATTCCGCACTTACCTATATGACATCGTACCAATAGGTGTTATCTTAGATTATTTTAGCTTAAGTAATCTTAATGTAACGGAAAATCTGCCCAGGTGCTGACCATTTAGGTACCTACCTACAATCTCCCTATATACACATAGCATTTAGGTACCTTCTTCAAGACCACCCATAGTTTATTCTTCCTACCTACATCGTAGTTTGAAAAGATTATTTGTGAAAAGAACAACTGTACCTACCTAGACATAAAAACAAAAATAAAATCATAATTAAAATAGATTTGACAGCGTAACGTACACTTCTAGACATATACATAGATGATCTACAAGTATTTTTGACCTCCTTCAACTAAGGCGCCGAAATGATACCTTTCTTTTACTAACGGCATTGCCAATCCTCTTATCTAGTGCTACGATCAGTTTGCTCTCAATGTTTTTCCTCCATTGCGTTTAGGATCGTCAAATTTTAATACCTCTCTCTTTTTGTAGGTTATCAATCGCGTTGGAGCTGGTTAATAATCCCCCAGTGTTCTTCTTGGATGAACCAACCAGTGGTCTGGACACAGTGACTACGATGCAGTGTGTGAAACTGCTGAAGCAGCTCGCAAGACAGGGACGAACTGTGGTGTGCACTATTCACCAACCTGCTGCCTCGCTTTTTGAGCTTTTTGATCAGGTTTGTAGAAAGTCTTCTTAGAGGAACCAACTAGCGGTCTGGATACGGTGACCACAATGCAGTGCGTGAAACTGCTGAAGCACCTCGCAAGACAAGGACGGACTGTGGTGTGCACTATTCACCAACCTGCTGCCTCGCTTTTTGAGCTTTTTGATCAGGTTTGTACTCAGATACCTTCTTATCTAGAACCTCTACATACCTATCGCTTTGGAGTAAGGGCAACATTCCTGCAGTGTTTTCTTGGGTGAACCAATCAGTGGTCTGGACACAGTGACTACGATGCAGTGCGTGAAATTGCTGAAGCAGCTCGCAAGACAAGGACGGACTGTGGTGTGCACTATTCACCAGCCAGCCGCCTCGCTATTTGAGCTTTTTGACCAGGTTTGTAAAAAGTCTTCTTAGACGAACCAAGCAGTGGTCTAGACACGGTCACCATGAAGCAGTGCGTGAAACTCCTAAAGCAGAGCGCAAGACAAGGATGGGCTGTCGTCTGCACTATTCATCAGCCAGCCTCCTCGCTATTCGAGCTTTTTGATCAGGTTAGTAAAGTCTTCTTAGAGGAACCAACTATACGGTCTGTATACGGTCACCACGAAGCAGTGTGTGAAACTGCTGAAGAAGCAGCTCGCAAGACAAGGACGGACTGTCGTCTGCACTATTCATCAGTCAGCCGTCTCGCTTTTCGAACTTTTTGATCAGGTACCTATAGAAAAAACTATACACTATATAAGGTCCTATTAAATTCACTGCAAATATTTTAAGGGCATGCGTAAATATGTATAAGAAAAACATCTAAGGCATTTTGAAAAAAATCTACACGCTAGATTTTTTTTTTCATTTTCAAACAAACTTTTTAATTAATTATGTGAACACCCTTTGACTGACCCGACCGACGTTCCGCCACGTAGACAGGATTCACTTACACGACACGCACACTAACAACCAACCAATCACAGCACCTTTTTTTGGCGCGTAATTTAAATTCATCGAAGTGTGTGTTTCTAGGACAAACAGGGTGCACTTTTTTCGTTTTGTGTTTTTTTAGTTAAATGCAGTTTTCTCGAAAACTAGCGTGTAGATTTCTTTAAAAATTTGCCTAGTACATGCTTATATTTTATTTGATCTGCCCCTAAAATATTTGCAGTGAATTTAATAGGACCTTATATAGTACACTATCCATCTAGGAATACTTATAATTAGATCTGTTATCTACTTTTTTGCGGACAAACCGCTAAGCTGATCTCAAACTGCTAGCTTAGATACCGAAGATAAGTATGTATCTATGTCACTTTTTGTCTCTGCTCGAGGATCTTTAAATACCCTGATGTATAAAAACTATTTAGTAGGCCAGCTAGCAACTTAAACTAGGCATAAGAGATATGCAAATGTCGCAAAAGATGTTCAACACGATAGGCCGCTTTTACTGGCATATAGACAACAAAATGTAATATATTTAAATAGATAGGACAAAGTGTTTCTTTGTGTAACATAAAGAAACATTAAGCAGAATAGTATAAGTGCTTTGGATTATCTGTAAGCTTATAATGTAAACAAATAAAATGTAAATAAATAATTACAATGAACAAGGGTCTGGCTGGAGAATCTTATGTAGAACACCAGGAGCCTCACTTATGTACCTACCTGCTTCGTTACTTAGCTTACCTACTAATTACGTTACCTACAGCTACTACTACACATTCTCATACCCTTTCAAGACCCTCAGCAATATCGCAAAAGGCTGACTTTGCTTATCCGCTCTGTTGACCATCTTAATCGCCATGGGCTGTTCAATGACTCTTGATTGCGTAAAAACCACAGGCTTTTCAAGGGAAGTGCTCAATGAGTTGCTACATTTACCTTACATCAACCATGGGTAAACAATTACACATACATACTGTAACATCTCATTACGATTATGACGTCTGTTGAGTAGTATTCCTACGCACCAGATTTACATAACTGTCTGTTTTATTATTTCCTAAGTAATGATGAGTCCTATAAAAGTCACTACATATGGCCATACTTACACGTACTGCATGACAGAGTGTTCGATATACTTATAGTCTTTTGATAAAATAAACCCTCTATATAAAAACAGTCACTCAAAACAAACTTAGTTAAAAAGTAATATCGGTACACTCGATGAATAGGGTTTCTCGGTAGGTAGCTCTGATTTTCTGGTGTTTTGCCGGATTTAGCTTTTTGACGAAAGGAGTTCGCGAAATCGTGAAAAGCACTATTCGATTTGTTCGAACAAGTAGGCAGATAAATCACGTTTACCTATAAATAAGTACGAGCAAATTGACCCCCTTTCGATATCAAGTATACACTTGTACAAGTGTTCACAGTGAGAGAAATTCTAACCTTGACCAGACGGACAGTCAGACAAGAGGTCAGAGCAATTAGTGTTCATTGTTCCTTACAATCAGTCAGGCAATCAATCGTCCCTGTCACTCAACGGTGTAAGGATATTAAGTATTTAGAGTAGGGTAGTCCATAATGACGTTCTCAGTACCTATGGAACTAACTTTCTGCCGCAATCATACTCATTAACTACTGATAGGTTAAGATATAAGTATAGGGTGAAATTTTACTAGTGACCGATAGCGAAACCTCAGAACCGGCTTGTGAAAAGAAAAATACATCGAAATACGTCATCCTGGTCTCGGCACCAAATTGTAACTACCTGGAATTAAATACGAGTGACATTTTTGAAAATTGCTAGCCTACATTTAGGGTGTAAAGATAAAAACAGGTTTCCGTCGACTAAGATACCAAGGGGAAAATTGTTCAGTCTCATGAGTAGGTACCTTTACCTCCTACAACTTTATTTGTTGTTTTGTACCTAACACGTTGTATATGGTTATAAAAATCACTGACCTGTAGGCACAGGGGATTTTGCTTATTTGCATTTATACGCAATTTTTTATGACTTCCTTCTCTTTTTCCTTAACCCCAAAACCATCAAACCGAGCCACAAAAAATAAGATAATTATGTATTGAATAGGTGCCTGCCTAATGATGAATCAGAATTATTAAAAGTCTGAACAAAAAGTAAAAAAAAACCATTGAATAAACAGAAATATAATTCAAAAAACATAAATATTATTATTTCCTTTCCTTTCTAAAATTTTCTTACTGTATGTAATAAAAAACCTAAGTATCTACCTAAGAATTCACCTCTTTATTCCATTGACTAGCCAGAACAATCTGTATCAGGAAGCTTATTTATTTACTGCATTTTACCTAGTAAATGACTATTAAATTACGTGCTAATCGTGAGAGAAGCATGTAATTTATGTATCAAACGACGCTTAAACAACGAGCATTATTAGTATTTATCCGCGAGTCATTGAATACTAAGTAATATGAATATGAGTAGGTATGACTAGTCATTAGCGTCCGCGCTTCTTGTATAAACTGATTAATGACGTGAGGTTAACCGGACAAATACAACCTGTTACATAACTAACCAAAAAAAATAATATTTTTCATTATCATAAGTCGATAAAATAATCACATCACTAGTCTAAGTCAGGTGCTACACTACCTGGCGAACAAAGTCCGCTTCGGCATACATTGCTGGTTGACTTAGTTTCTTGTATTGATGACACTCATGTAATAGCCAGCAATGTAGACCGAACTACGCTTCGCCGCGTCGGTAACTTCATTTGAACTCTGAGCTGTCAAAATTAGTGCTGAGATGCAACGATTAAAAATAAGTGTAATTTAATAAAAAAATATTTTTTTCGTAGTTTTCAAAAACGATACTATGACTCTAATTTTTTGTTAATTGACTCTTTGCAACGGACCTTTCCACACCCTTTCAGATTTATTGGTTGTTTTGTAACACGTTGTATAAGTAGGTATATTTCGGCCAAATTTCGACATCTAAATTATAGCTTTTTAGAGCGCAAGCCCATGTGAAAGAACAGGATATAAAACACAATATTAGTATTTTTTTTCAATTTGCTGAATAACTACCAAATCTGTTCCGGTGGGCTGCCTTTGGTAACTACGCAATTTTTTCGAATTAACGTAGCGTAACCTTATAGTTACTGTCATAAAAAAGTAAAAAAAAAAATATTGTTAAACAACAACATAATTTTGACAAATGTGACCATTGTTAAATGTTTTTGTTATGTATTATTTTATCCTACCTTTATTTATACCCTAATTTTCTTTAGAAACATTGTTTTAGTCTTAAGACACTTTTGATCGAACATAGCGGCATTCTATTTCAGCCGCGTAGCTACAAATTTAAATGCACTAGGTACACTAACAACTCATGGAGACAAATTATTCATCGATGAAAAATAAGATTTTCCAATAACAACGTGATATCATCTAATAACGCAAACTATAAATTGTAGTGGTGTTACATTATAGTAATTTTATGCTTATCCAGTGAAGATCATCAATTAACCAGATATAACTTACAACACTTTATAAGATTATTGTTTTACGATTAGGTACATACATATTGCATTGTTCCGGTATCGCTACATATCTACTTGCAACACTGTTAAATATTTCTCCACAGTTTTTAAATTGCGATACTTACACAAACTTAGCATTGTGATTCTGCTATTCAATTTGAACTGTTTTTAAAGGTCCGTATCGTTTTGTAGGCAATCACAACAATTTGTAGGTGTAAGAGTACCTAAGTAGACCAGGAATAAATAAGTAGTCCAGAAATATTCACTTCCTTCCGTACTATCTATGGAAAGTTGTAGGTAGGCTTTGCTCTATATTGGCTCTCGCAGACGGCGAAGCTTATGCGTTTGCTTATGCCAGCTAATAGGTATAAGAATAGATCGATCGTAAGCATTACAAAATAAAATGATAAATTTTTCATGTTTGTCCTATTTTGTTCCAGGTGTACGTGATAGCTGACGGCCGGTGTATTTTCCAAGGCGACCAGTCGGCCATGATCCCCTACCTCCAGAGTGTCGGGCTGCCTTGCCCGAGACATCACAACCCAGCTGACTTTAGTGAGTACGAAGCAATCTATAAAGGCAGCCACACATCAGGTGTCATTTGCTGGGCGCCATTGTAAAAAACAATTTGAAAATGAACTGTAGGTACGTTGCTGTATTCTTATAATATGACTAGATACGAGTATCTTGGTATAAATACACTCGATCGTATATACTTTTCTGTAATACGATCTAAGTAGTTAATAAGACTAAAATATGAAGGACAAATGTTCTACTTCGTTACATTAGAAGGTGCAGGATCGGGTGACTTACAGTCAACTTAATCTTACAAGGCCAAAGAACAAGTAGATTTTTCCAATTTTGGAGAGCGTTTTATTTTACTGACTTCAACCCTATGCCAGCCAATATAGATTGTGTGAAGGCACGCGCCAAATGACACTAGATGTGCGTTGGCCCTTAGGGTCAAATCAGTACAATAGCCGTAGAAAGTTATCACAACTGGTTACATAAGCTTATCATTAAAGTCAGTAACCGTGCAATAAGCCTAAGTGAAAGCACTTCTCTTGCACTGTAATTTGTCTCTTTGTAACACAATGCTTTGAAAACACAAAGACAATTTTCTCGTTTCCTAAAATTAGACGATGACTGCCTTAATGAGAATTTGACGTGACGTACACACCACATATTAGAGAGTTGACAGAAGGTTCACTAGACCCTATTCAGGATTTTTGTGATTATCACTTGTTACATGGCCAGGGTTGCTATGGTCAAAAATCTCAAAGTGAATATCAAAACAACAAAATCCGATAAGTCATACATAATGATCTTGTTCTGAGCAAATACTTATCCAAGAAATTTAACGTTCGTGCCAACTAGAGTGCCTCTTTAGTCACCTTGAATAAACAAAATTTGTAGGTTCGCAGAATCACTTGAAACTTCTCAGGAATGGTGCCTAGGTGATACGAAATACAACTGTTTTTGTTTGATTCGAAAATTCAAAATATTACAAAAGTTATAGACATTGGAAGTTGAACGAAAATTCAAATGTCCGCTAAAGCGCGCGCTTCGCGTGTGACGTCATTGGACATGTCCCGCCGCGGCCGCCGCCGCCCCGCCGCCGCGCCAGTTCGCCATCCGCTTAACTAGGTACTATTTAGTAGTTATTTAATTAAAAACATGGAAGAAATATTTCAAAAAGGACAATCAAATAACTTGCCTAGAGTGGACGGTTTGCTGGTGGCTTAATATTTTTCGAAAAATGCTGATTTTGTTGCCGCTGAAATGCGAGGAGTAAAAATGAAAAAGTAAGAGCTCCATTTGTTCATGCACATATCACATGATATTTATTTATTATTTCCCATTGAACGCCTCACAATAATAGGTAGGTACCTTAGAGGGTAGGTAAGTACCTTAGAAGGTAGGTACCTACCTACTCTATGAGCAAATAGGTAGGTATCTTACCTATGTACCTAAGTAAGTTTGTAGGTATGTTATTCGGAACAGTACGTACCTACTGTGGTACCTACCTACATTACTCTTTTCTTTTAACAAAGTTTAACCTAGGTACGATGACGATTCGATATGTATAACACAAGATTTCATAAAAAACAATAAAAACTTTGTCAGGGGTTCGAAACATTTCATAGAATACTTAGTATAAAATTTAGTGAACTATTTTTTTCTTTTTAGGGATTCGTAGTCTACTAGAAATCCTTCCTTATCATTTCGTCAAGTCTGTCTGTCTGTCTGTATGCTGCGCCCTCATAACTTCGTCAGTTTTAGAGCAATATACATCAAATTTAATGCGAAGATAGATCATTTTGACCCAAATTTAGAAATGTTAAGAAAATAATATTTAATTGTTTTTTGGACCCCCTTCCCATACATTTTTTTTTCTCCTATAATATTGAGTAGGGTATCGTTGAAATGGTCTTTTAAAACTAAAGGGAGGTTTCTTTTAACCCTTATTAGAACGCGACAAATTTTTGTTTGATTTCTGGAAATATGGGTTGGTTTCGATTATTAAAAGTTATGGCACATCATAAAAATACATAAAAATAATAAACAACCTTTGGAAGTATGTTTTTTTGAGGTGGGAAATTATTTCCCTATGTTCGTTTAGAACACAAATGAAGTGGGAAATTATTTCCCTATGTGCACACGAATTTAATTCTCTGCATGACTAGTTGTGTTCTACGGGTTTACCTCTCGAATAATTTTTTTTTTTTTATTCTTTTATATAAAGGTGCAGGTAAGTGTTTTAATTTAAGCACCTACTTAGTTATGGCGTGTGATGCCGGCTTAAAATACCATCATCCGATATATTTTCCGTGCCTTTTTTTATATTAGATATTTAATAAATTCCTCGGAACGGACAGAGGGAAATAATTTACCACTTAGTCAGTTCCTAAACGAACATAGGGAAACTATTTCCCACTTTGTTTAAAAGGTAAAAAAAATCCAAGATTACCAACCTACGCACGATCTTTTCACATAAATGTAACGATAGATTGTTTTTTTAGTGAAAATTACCATAACATGTACTTACATAGAATTTTCTTCCGAGTTACAGAATAAAATACACCACAAAACTGCAAATTTTGGCCATTTTAGGCATTCTTACAACTTGAAGTTCGTTTGACATTGACAGGTGACATATTTGACAAAGGTGTTGCCATATATAAATGTGAAAAGTAATGGGCTAAAGATGCGTTCAGACTTTTCAAATAAAAACTATAGACAAAAATAAATAACTGTGTGTTTTTGAGCTATGGTATGGTGGGAAATATTCTCCCTATGTTCTAATAAGGGTTAAACAATGTCTCTGAAATTTTTCTGTCTCTAGATACTTATTTGCTTTTAAAAGGGGCGTTTTTTAGCCATAATTTGTTCCAGCTGTAACTTCTAAAGTATGCATGCAAAAAATTTGAATAAATATGGAATATAGATCTTGATATGAAATTACCATGAAAACTACCTATATCGGATAAATGTATCCCTAAAGATTAAGGAAATATTAAAGTTTTTCAATTTTCGGTTGGTAACCAAACCATACAGCTGCAAACAAATCAGCAAAACAATTAAATTTGTTATGCTTTCAGCATCGCCTGATATTTAAACGTTGACTACGAAACCCTATTTGTGAGCGTGTCCGACACGCTCTTGGCCGCTTTTTTTAGGTCTGCTAGAGACAGTTATGGAGATGATGCTATCGGCTATGTACAAGTAAAGAGACAACCACGCCGTGTAGAACCACGCCGGAGCATCGAATCGAGTGCGCACAAAACCTTATCACTGCTCTCTGGAGTGCAATGAAAAAGAGGACGAGGTTTTGTGTGTTACCTGCAATGATTGTGCTGCCAGTAAAGGTGGATGCCAACATACTATAGCTTTATTAATGTGGCTTCATCGTCGAACTGAGGAGCCGTCACCGACAGATGTCAATAAACGCTAATTTTGTTGCTGGTCGGATTATCTCTTTTGATAGCTCGCTGGATGCTCGTTTTTTACGCGTTTTGATCTCAAATGGGACTTTGAAAAACGACTTTTCTGGCGTACTGACTGTTGTCAACACATATTTCAGGACTATGCACCATTTGTAAGTCTTTTTATCTGCCATGTCTGACGTTCCGCGGCCGACGAACAACGGCCAACAAAGTGAGTCGGCGGCCGGTGGCGGCGGCGGCGCGGGCGCGGCGCGGGCGCGGCGCGGAGTGATTCATGTCTAGTGACGTCACACATGCGAGCGCGGTCGAGCGTTTCTAGCATACATAAAAAAATTAATATCTCGGAAACTACTAATCGCATTCAAGTAATTCTTTCGATGACTTTTATCTTATTTTGTAGACTATACGGGAAAAATAAAAATAAACTAAACAAATTTTGTTCATTCTCCTGAGATTTCAGTTATTTTCAAAGTCAGTAAGCGTAAAAATCGTGTTACCCATCTGTACCTATAGATTTCCCTAATTTGTGACCACACTACCTATTCAAGTATAGGGAGGTAAAGATCCAAAGGTCATGCAGTGTATCGAAAACTTTACAGGCATGATCAGTGCCTAAAAGCCTTGGACAAACTTAGCCTGAAACTCCCATTTCGAATTCCCATAGGAAGCCAGTTAGCTAATCGTGCACCTACTTATTTTTATGTGATAACGGTTTTTTTATAATCACAACATACCTTTTGTATGTACTTACATTTTCATGGCAAGGATTTCGGTGCCAACACCGTCTTAAGTACGTCCCTATGTTAACAAGTAAGTAGGTAACTATGTACGAATTAGCACATACAGTCCACTATTTAACATTAGTATTATGTACCTTTTTGCAAATATATTTGCCTAGGACAAATGTAAATAATAGTTGAACGAAATATTTTGGCAAAAGGCAAATATTATCGCCGTCCGATTGAATGCGTGGCATTTTATAAATCAATGTTTGCAATAATACGAACCAGTCTGTTTCTATTTACATATTAATTAGCAGAGGTACAGAATAGGTAGGTAGGCCAAGAATAGGTATACATAGGCATATTATGTAGAGTTGAGGTCACAAATTAGAAAGAAACCGCGTTGGGCGCCTTAACAGATGGCTCACTCAGTACCAGCGACGATTTTGACGCTTACCTACTGGAATAAACTGGAATTTCAGAGGAACTCAAGAAGGTGGTTGCCACAAACGTCATATTTTTTGGATTAAAATTGGCTTAGAAGATCAAAACAGCAAAATCTAATACAAGAACGTACCTAATATGATTCTATGTAATAAAACAAGTGACAATCGCAAAAAAGCTAAATTGGTCGATTGATATTTCTGTAAACTATGTATTTTGTGATAAGGTGCTCAGTTACTTTTGAATTAACAAATCCTTTTTTCTTTTTCAGTCATTGAACTAACAGAACACCAGGAGAACATCAACATGCTCAGCGAAGAGATACTCAACGGAAAAGTGTACAAATCTGCCAAACTCGAGAACACGCCCAACGAACCGATCAACAGTATGGAACTCAAGATCTGCTACCAGAACGAAGACGACAACGAAACGCAAATAATGCTGTCCAACGAAGACTGTGTGTACAAAGTTCCGCAGTACAACGAAACGGATACAAGTTCGATTTCGAGTCAAGAGTCGCAGACTATAGACTCGTCTATGGCGTGGATGAAAGTGCAGAAGTCTTCAGAATGCTGCGGATACTCCACAACGTACGGCGAGCAGTTCAGCATACTGCTGATGCGGATGTTGAAACAGATTGCCAGGAATAAACAAGGTTAGTAGATGTACTTGCTTAATTAGCAGGCTAGGATAGGACCGCGGTAGCCCAGTTGGTAGTGACGTAAGCAGTACAGACACCGAAGGTCGCAGGTTCAAATCCTAGCTAATGTCGCTCAGGGATATTGTAACATTCTAAAGTTTCAAGATTTATTGTAAGTACATCGTTTCAGTAGTTTATCGATTACATAAAAACAAAAAACGAACATATCTTTCCTATTTATTATAAGTGGATATACATAATGGAATTATTTGGAGCAAGGTCGGCTTATCTTTGTACTTTCGTATGCCGTATGGTATGAAATTGACGGTCGTTCGTATCTGAACTTGGAATTTATTAACTTACTAACCCAATTAAGTTGACTTCAATGCCTGAGATTATATCGACAAGTAAATTTTAGCGCCTCAATATATCATCAAAATAAACGGTTTAACTATTCCGGGAAACCCACAACGCAAATACAATGATAATAAGTAAACTACTTAGGAATACAAAACTAAAATGTACTTAGTTGTGTAGCATGATTATTACTTAGTTTTTAAGCAAATCATGCGTATTTTTTATGACAGTGTACAAACAGTGTAGACTTGTAAAGCTGAGCCTATAAATCAGGCAATTTATAAAGCTGCAATGCAAGGCATTAAAATAAATCAAATAAACATGAAGAGATACAAATTATACATATTTAAAAATCATATAAAAATGAACCTACTTGTAATGTTAAATGCACTTTCATTACGATATATCTCTTGTAGACACGATAAATGTCTCAAGATGATATACGGGCCCATTTAAAAGGACATCGTTTAATTAAAGAAAATAATGGGTCGGCAGTTATAATTAACACATGTTTCAGCATAAATCATGCCTTATTTGGTTACGATAAGAGGATAGAGTAATGTGGAAAATATTTGGTAGCTTTTGCCTTGTGGTGCCGGCTTAGTGCTCAAAACTCCATATCTTTTCCGTTTGCGGCGTTGTAAAAAGCGACTATGGGATTTGAGAGTTGATGTGTATTTCAATTTTAGGCATTAGGCTGGCAACTTATCTCTATGGTGTTACACAGTCTTCAGAATGACTCTCATACTTTTGTCAGACGTGGTGTAAATAGCCGTTTTTACAGCCGTTTACGCTCTGCCTACTCCGCAAGGGATATGTAGGTATGTGTACAAGCCCATACGAACCAGTTCTTTTGACAGCGGCATGACGCGCGGCGCACCCGAATTTAATTTCACCTTTATGTTTTAGTTTAGTTTTTATTGTTGCAAATATTCTAGTGTTTGTACAAACCTTATTGTGCTATTTTCTTTCTTTGGCACGCAATCTCCCTGTGATGAGCGTTAGATTCTTATCCCTCATTTCTATTGAATTCCAGGTCTGTACATCCAGACGGTCCACCACGTGATGTGTGGCGTGCTGATCGGCGTGTGTTTCTTCAACATGGCGAACGACGGCACGCAGATGTTCAACCACCTCAAGATGTGCGTGGGGCTCGTGATATTCTTCGCGTACACGCAGATCATGGTGCCAGTATTAGTTTGTGAGTACCGCATTCTGTTTATCGTGAACTTCGATGTTTTCAGCAATATGTACGATGGCGGCTAAGAATACTGCCACTCCTAGTCCACTCAGGGTGTTTCGTAAAAGGCGACGTAGAGTTTTTGACCTTGGCTGAATCTGTCTATTAAGGTCAACTTCATGTGGTGGTGGCGATACCACCTTCAATAGCATTCAGAGCAATATAGCGTACTACAGTCAGTTCAATAACATGTTCAGAATTCTTTTTACGTGAAGTCACCCCAATAATAAGTCAATATTGTGTTTTGTTTGACTGTCAGAGAGTTAAAACAAAGGAACCAAACCCTTGTAGGTAGGTACCTAATTTGATTACTTTTCCTAATACCTTAGGCCAAAATAGGAGATCTTTTTTGGAACGTACATACGAGGACTTTTTGCACTATTTAGCTAACATATTTTAAGGGAAGTCCGAATGATCTATGTTGGGAAAGACAGACAGATAGCAACACTTTATTGCTCACATTAAAACATAGATACAAATGAAAAAAAAACAGAAACAAAACAATATAATACAAGCAAAGGCGGCCTTATCGCTTTAAGCGATCTCTTCCAGGCAACCCAGCACATAATGCGGCAACACATTTAAAAAGTTAAGATAAAATCATCTAAAATTAACTAATTACAATATTATAAATGTAAGCAAGTACATGATAGGAAACACTATTCAACTTTAAAGGCTGGTCCACTCCTTGAAATAAGTACCTATTTTAATATTCTTTTCATATATTATTTTAATCATATTATTGTTCTTATTTACAGATCCCCAAGAAGTGAAACTAGTGAAGAAAGAGCATTTCAACCGGTGGTACAGCCTGACACCGTACTACGCCGCCTTGACCGTCTCCAAGCTACCAGTGCAAGTGACTTTGAACATTGTGTTCAGCACCATAGTGTACTTTATGGTGGGAGTGCCGTTCAAAGTATCGCGGTTCCTGATGTTCTGCCTCATTGGGAATATCGTGTCGTTGGTGTCTGAGGGGTTCGGACTGGCCATCGGATCCATGTTTAGTATTCAGGTAAGAATAGTTGAAGACACTTTAGGTATCATTCATAGATGCACCATTGTGTATGGTCCATCTGCTATCATAGTGTCATGACCAGCCTAAGCTGGAGACCAAGTTGCGCTGGTCGCATAGTATCTAAGTATTGAGACCAACGAAACTTGGCCTCCCGCTTATTATGATAGCTATTGGACCTTACTTTATGGTGGGAGTCCCGTTCAAAGTATCGCGGTTCCTGATGTTCTGCCTCATTGGGAATATCGTGTCGTTGGTGTCTGAGGGGTTCGGACTGGCCATCGGATCCATGTTCAGTATTCAGGTATGTTTTTAATTTGTTGTGAAATATAAGTACTATCTGATTTGCAGAAGAAAGGGGCTATAAATGGCGGCCGAAGGTCGTGCTTTCTCACTTACATGCACCAGGTTTTCATGCTTTCTCCCTCTTACTTTTGGAACCGCCGCCATTTCTTCTGTATATCAAGTAGTAGGTGCAAGTGACTTTGAACATTGTGTTCAGCACCATAGTGTACTTTATGGTGGGAGTGCCTTTCAAAGTATCGCGGTTCCTGATGTTCTGCCTCATTGGGAATATAGTGTCGTTGGTGTCTGAGGGGTTCGGACTGGCCATCGGATCTATGTTCAGTATTCAGGTAAGAATTAGTTAAAGACACTATTAGTATTATTCATGGGATTCCATAGGTCGTGAAAGATAGTACTTCCGGTTTTGAACGTTTTTTTTGTCTAGTGGGTTAGTTAACACCATTGTAGAAGCATGAGATATAATTTGAAAAACTATGACTGCTCGGTTCGTGCCAGTTGAAGCAAATAATCGTTTAAAATTTGTATGGAATTTAACGATGCTACATGCTTTGCGGTTACTCGAGCCGCGTATAATGCAAAATTATTAAAAACATGACAAACAAACAAACATGTGTTTTAGAAAATTGTACCTATATAGAATTGTTTGTGCACTTATTTAGGTGGTTTCAAGATACAGGCTCTTAGTACTTCTCCATTGTGAGACTGGTGTAATTTTTCCTAACTTTCGTCTCATTCTTTCCAGAACGGCTGCGCGATCGGCCCAGCCGCCATCGCGCCGTTCCTCGGCCTGGCCATCTACGGCTTCGACTTCGCGCACCGGATCCCCCTCATCATGAACATCATCATGAAGACCTCCTTCATCCGCTGCGGCGTCGTCGCCATGGTGCTCACCATCTTCGGCTTCGAGAGGCAACCCTTGAACTGTAACGAGTTCTACTGCCATTTCGCTAAGCCCGACGTATTATTTAAGTACTTGGATATCGACAATAGTTCGGTGTGGTTCGAAATTGCGATTATGTTGACAATTATGTTCGTGTTCAGATCTATGTGCTACTTGGGGCTTAGATGGCGGTTCGCGACGTGAATTTATTGATGCTTTTAGACACCTAAACACTTCTTTGTAATGTACCGTAGGTACTATCAGTAGCACATCAATCAATCATTTAGGGATCAACAAATACTGAATACCAATATTTTTACACTTCCCGTGTTGGGCATACATTTTGTGGAAATCTTGCAAAAAAAATCCTACAAATGCTGGTTTTACATACAGTTAGACATACCCAGCAGCGGCGCTGGGTCAATATATGCCGATTTCCATCGGCTTCCCTTTCAGAAATTTACAAACCATACTTTCACATAAAAAACCTTCATTTACATTTTTTTTGGCTTCGGCCTACCTTCTTTAAAATGACACCATTCGCCACTGATACCCAGTATAAGTTGATCCCAGTACTAAAGGAGTAAAGGCTGCTGATATTAAGTAGATGATTAATTTGTGATGATAGCTGATGCTAGTAACTCGGTGAATAAGTTAGTTTAGTCCAATGACAAGTTTAGTCATAGTTCAGTTTTTGAACAAATGCGATAGTAGGTGATACGATAAACATGATAATATTATTTGATATACCTACTATATACTTGTTAGCAAAATATGTGCCTATAGATATTAGAGTGCCTTGAATAGTCACTGTTAACTTGTAGCTACTTTGCTACTTGTACTATTGAGTTACAATTCATATGCTTTTATTCGAATAATTAGGTACTAAGGTGTATTCATAAGGCTTCAATGTAATTTTCATGTGATATTGTATTTATAAGTGCTTTTTTTGATAGGTGCTAAGCCAGTACAAATTTGGCATGTGATAAATAAGTATACCACCTACTTTGGTTAAACTGTAGTGATATTATAAAATCATTTATTTACTTATATTGAATGGTAAAATTCATTGTATAACGAAATTTCTGTTCTTGTAATAGTATGTATAGTACAGCCAAAGATAAATATCTATCTTTTAAATATAAGTATGTATGTATTAGTGAAATTAGTGTATTTTGCGACTGATTCTAATTAAGATAACAATGGGCTCGATTCTGACATGCAGGACAATTTCTAAGCTGATTCATATCTTTTTAGTAACAGAAAATGTACAGCTCTCTTTTATCTACAATGGTTTTAGCTAATATAATGCTGTATTGAGAACCACAGACTATTCTCTGTAATTAAGCCTCATTTTACGAACCCAACATCACATAAAATAGCTGGCAAATGTTTGAACGAATGAGAATTATTGTATCTTTCCTATTCCTATTTCAGAAATTGGCACAACTACTTACTCCTGTTACTTTATATATCTAAGAAAGAATTAGCTAAGGAAATGTCCTGCCAGAATCAAGACCTAAATATTTTAAGTTAGGGACAGGGTCTAAATAATCATGAGTAAAAAATAATGTCTCGGGCCTGATACTATAAAAATAATGTACTTATAGGATATATTAAGTGTAAGTTCTTGCCTAAATGTATAGTTTTCTGTGAGAAATTCTAGGGCCCAGTGGACACTTAATGACTTAAGTAAAATCAGTAATGTATAAAATCTCTATAGAAGTGTAATAGGTAGAGCAAAGTCAGTGCAAATAACCACAGCTCTCCCTACTGAAATACCAGATTCAATAAAATTATAAATAGCACGCCTCGTGTGTGTAAGAGCCTCACCTCAGTGCGAGTTATTAGAAAGCATGACATTCGGCTGCCATTTATTGAACCAGATAGTAGTAATATATTGTAAACAATTTCACAAAACTTCATAATTTTACCAGATCTATCGCGATACCCAGGTCTAGCCACAACCACCAGTCACAGCTGACCACAGCTGATGCAACTCAGTATCGATAATATTTACCCAATCTATCTTGATTCACCAAAATTGAACATGTCAATCAAAATGTGGGAACATAATAATGAGTGCTTATAAAGTTATGTTCAGTTTTTTACGGCCCAGTGTGTGCCTTGTAATGTGATATTGTTAGTTTTACAAAATGACGGTAGTTGCTACTTTAGAATTTTCCAGTGTAGATCTTGCAATCACTTTCCATTGGAAATGATGACGCCTGTCAAATTTTACGTACTGAAATGTACAGTAAAATCAAGAGTTGTTGTAAGATTATACAACGTAATTTTGTATTTAATTGTTAATTATGTAGCTTTACTTTTGTACGTTTGTAGTATAGAATAAAATAAAAATATTTCATAAGATTACATAAAGTTTGTTTTATTTTATACTTTACATAAATATATGTACCTAAATAAATACTCTAAATATTTTATACATACTTTCTATAGGGTTTTGTATGATACAACAGTACAATAAAATAATAACTAACTAGGTATATAGCTACCTATTTCTTTCCATGGCCCTTGTCCCGCTTCTTCTTAACATGTTTAGGGGTCTTAGATTTTCTCTTCTCCGCTTTTTCCTCTTTGAGTGCCTTTTTCCTTGCTTTTTTCTCCTCCAGACTTTCGTCTCTAGGCCTAGCTGAGTTCTTGAATTTAGTTCCTGAAAAATTTTATGGAAATACCCATTTATTATTGTTTACAAGAATCTCCGATAATTGCAAACAATTTTAGTTACAGCCTATTTTACTTTTATTATTAGAATAGTGGAGTGGAGAGATTCTTTTTTTTGCAGTGACATAGTTCTTATTTTAGGTATAGTAGAGACGGCCTCTCGCTGCATTCGCCGCCGTATGGCAGTTGTACGGCGCTCTCTTTCTCACTTGAATTTTCCACCAAGTGGGAAAGGGAGCGCAATCTCAACTAGACAAGACAAGAGTGAGCTAAGAAAAAAGAGGCGGCCGCAGTAAAACGATTTCACTGAGAATATCAAAAAGGCATGTCCACAAGACGAAATAGCGCCGTTTTTCGATAGGACGATGATCACTTAGCAGACTTACCTTGGGTGAAAGATTTATCAAAATAAAGTTATCTTGTTTGAGGTAGAACATAACAGTCTAACTAAAACTATAAACACCATGAGAGGAATAAGAATAAAGCAGTACCTTGTTCATCATCCTCATCTGACCCTTCAGACCCGCTATCAGACAGAATCTCGTCTTCCTGTAATATGTCAGGCTTCTCAGCAGTGCCAGTCAGGTTCTCATTAAAACCAGCTATCTTCTTGTACATCAGGTCTTCCGTGTCACCTGTCTTAGCTTTGCTGATGTCACGCTCATAGTTTATCACCTGAAAATAAGAAGGTAGGTTAATTAATATAGTAAGAATATAGAGGACTTTCTTACATACTGTCGCAAAATCAATAGCTACAAAAAACACTGTAGGACAGGAACCCTATTGGGTGTTAGGTCCTTTTAACCACATTTAAAATACACCTGAGTGAATGAATTTGTAAGATGCTCTCCTGGACATTAACCATTAGTCACCTCACATACTCATTTTGTCTGGGTTGATATTATGTGATAAACTGATCAATCAATCAGAATGAGTTTGGAATATAAATAAAACCTTACCTCTGTTAGTCTTTTAGGAATGTACACATTCTTGAATGCTTCCTCCTCAATCTGTTCTTGAGCTGTCATTTCCTCAAAGTTCCTGGAAGCTGCCTTTTCTGACAACTTCTCCAAGCACTCTTCAAGATTTGCCTCATTTATAGTGGCATCAGTTATAAAATCAAACAGTTCCTTCACTGTCAATGTGGCCACACCTTTCTTCCTAAAGAAATCAGATATGTTTGTGCAATCTTTCCTCAGAAACTCAAATGCATGGGGATGGTCATGTTCTACAGATTGAGACACATCTATTACTATAATGTTTCCCTTGTGGTATAAGAGGTTGAATTCTGACAAATCTGCATGAACAAGTTTGCAAATGTTGAACATTTTCCACATCATAGTAATACAATCTCGGTACAAAGTTCTAGCAGTATTTTGAGATATTTCAACATCTTTTAGTTTAGGAGATGGCCAGCCCTGGTCACCCATGAAAGTCATTACTAGCACATGACTTCGTAATATTATTGGTTCAGGGACGGGTAAGTTGGCATTGTGCATTCTGACAAGATTTCTCATTTCTTTTTCAGCCCATGTGCGAACCATCTTGCGTGGGTTAGATTTGCACCAGCCATTTCTGAACCTATACTCTCCAGACACATATTTCTCTCTGTCTTTGAAAACTAAGATGGAAGTTTTGAATATTTTAACAGCATAATCTTTTCCATCTTTTGATGTGGCATGGTACACATTGGCTTCTTTTCCTGTAGATATGCAGCCATTTATTTCATTTATGATTCCACGGTTTAAAAGTTTGAATAGGATCATTTTTGTTCGTGGATCCATGACTTGTTCTGCTGTAGCTCTGTCATGTTTATCTTTGATCCTAATGCGACCACTGTCTGCTTTGCGGTCATTCTGATCCATGAATTTCTCTGCGCTGTTTGACATAGGCTGGTAGTTGTCTACATTTATTTTATTGATGTACTTCTTGAACAGTTTCTCTGATGGTTGGTAGGTGGTGACTTTGTTGGACGGGGCTTGCGCATTGCTATGTTCTCTCTTGTTATCCCTTGCAGGGTCATCAGAGTCATAAAAATAGTCATCAGAATCTAGATCATCGCTACTCAAGGTTTTGATTGATGGTTCCTCAGCAAACTGGAAAATATAAGTATCTCTTATAAATTATGGATATGGTATGACACGATTGAAGACTGTACTAATTAATAAGTTCAAGTTTAGGTTCAATTCAGTTATCTCATGACTTTAAGGTTATGTTTTTACTTTGTTAGAACAAGTGAATGTACTATAATTTCCACTAGTAAGCAAAAGCGTATGTGTTCCCATGGATATTGTTTAGAGGAAATAAGCAAAGAACTACTGTTTACAAGGTTTGTTCTATGAAAAACATGGTAAAAGCACGTATCAGTAGTTTACTTACTCGCACTGTCTTAACCTTAGTGGTTATTTCTTCCTCCAGGTCACTAAATTGACCGTCACACATTTTGTAAGTTTGACGATTATTTTCACATGGGATATAAATGGGTTTTCGTGAAATTTATTACAATTTTCTGCGCCACGTGCGCCTTTTTCGTACAAACACACAAGACAGACGAGCGAAACTGAGCGAAACGAAACCAAACGCAAACGTCACTTTTGACAATATTATGTTTTTTTTTTTATTATTTTCCTTCGTTGCTTGCGGGAAAGGCAGAATGATCAAAGCCGATACAGCCTATCCATAGCCTATCTCAACAGTCAACAAGCCAAAAAAGGGAACACAGGGTGTCGGAAGTACCTAATTCGGATCAATGCTGGCATGAATATCTAAGCCCTAAACTAATTAAGCAGTTAATTTTTGGGTAGTTTCGGAAAAGCAAGACCTACCAAGCGATGCTAATAATGGCAGGTGGCGACTTATGAAAAAGGCCGAAATCGGTACCTAAGTTCTACTTTGTGGGTAAACCAATAATGGTAAGACTTGATGGAGGCTGACCTAGGCCATCACCAAGTCGATAAATTGGCTGGATGTGGTGCAGAGGGATCAGTGGTGGAAGCTATTTCGGATTCCAAGATCCATTTTGGGTCACTGCGCCGGAAAAGCCGTTAAATATTTCGGAAAAGCCCTAGCGTACCTACATACCTACCCACGATTCCCTTGTCATTCCAATTTTTTCAGATTTCTTTAGAGTCATTCGGGGTAACTGGGCGCACTTTTGTCTTTACACCGCCGTAGCAAAAAAAGTATGACAGTTAGGAGCACAAACTTGAGTGTTTTGGGTAGGGCATTTATCTGGCTATAATAAATAATAGACACGATGACAGTAGGTTCATTACTTTTTTTGCTATAACGCGTTTTAAGGAAAAAATCGGAATGCGCTCACTTGACCCCAATTGCGGGTAAGTGAGCGCAGCTCTGTGGGGTAAGTGTTCGCTGTGGAAACGAGTAGAATGGTTGATGACAAAATTTATTAAAAATATAATTTCGGGGTACAACGGTGATACTAACCGCTAGGGTGTTTTGGTCGCGGGGCCCGAAATTCCTCGCGTGTTTTGATGACGTAACACTCTTGAAATTTGAGACGGCGCGGCGCCGGGCGCTCAATAAATCACTGATTATGACTCGAGTTTGTTATTGTAACACTTGAAACTGTGTTTATCTTAATGGTTTGAATATGAGCTTCGAGTCACGTTGAGTTTTTTGTTTTGAAGTGGGTAGATTAAGAAATATGTTGCGGTAAAGTCTGACGTTCGGAAAAAATCGACCGCATTTTTTCAAAAAAATATATTTTGAAAATGAAAGCGATGACATACCGTTTTTATGTTTTTTATTGAATTTGTAGTGTATATTCTGCTCAAAAAAAAATAAAACATAGGTTTCATCTGAAAGAATTAATAACTAGGACTGTTTAAACTTGTACGGCGAACCGCGCCGCGCGGATTTTTGCGCGGATTTCAAAAGTCATATTTGTTGATCTGGGGCACTTCTAACGGAAATTTTGCTTATACCTACAGTTTTAATAAAATAAACGATATTAAACATAAATACCTCTTATTTTTGTATAAATCCTGAAGATTGACGAAAATCCCCCCCCACCTCGTACTGCACTGAGCACCACACCCACTGACACATTGGCTCATATTTTGAGAAATTCACTTCATATTTTGTCACATCCAAAAGTATACGAATTTGCAGTAAAATTATGAGCACTTTGCACTAAAAATCAATAGGAAATACACAAAATACGATTTTTAATCACTCCACAAAGATTTGACACGCGCACGCAAAAAAATCTCGGTTGACCTTCAACTTTTTCTTTTTTTTCGAAGTCCCTATGACACTGACAGTTGTGCTTAAGGTTTTATTTGATAGCTACAAATACTGCGAATGAGAAAGACAACACTAGTATAGGGTAAACCTCAAGAAAGAACGAGAAAACCAGTTTTTGTCAAGTGCTGACGTGTCCAAAAAAGTTCGGGACAGCGGTCACGAAAATCACGCGACGGAAAAAAATACGTCGTGACCACAGTCCCGAAAAACACCCTAGCGGTAATTAAATTAAAGTAATATTTATGAAAACTACGCAGATAGATAATTTAATTTTAACAGCTTTGTTCGACAAAACATGCGCTCACTTACCCGCGCACACTTGCCCCACGAGCATAATTTTGAAAATAACGTTTGCCGGATTTCAATTTCAAAGCCAGTTCAAAATATTTTTTATCCCATATCTGCTAAAATATGCACATTTACAAATGAAACAGAATTTACCGTGTTTGGATCAACGGCCGTTATGCAGCAATGTTTTCCAGTACACTAAAATGTTTCGATTTAACTGCCATTTTCGCTTTTTTATAAAAATATCCTTGACAGTAAGCCACGCTGTCCAAACGATAGTTGAAACTAATTGGTGACTATATCGCCACAAATTAACCCGAAGACACACTCCACCCCCCGCATCCCGTTTCCGAGATATAAGCGATGCGCTCACTTACCCACTGCGATCACTTACCCCGAATGACTCTACACTAGATTACTTTTTATGATAGGTACCTACGTTGTACTATTGGTATTATTTTTTAACGCTACTGACTTTTATGAATTAATTAATTAGATAGATACCCATAGAGGTGAAATTAAACTTCAGGCGCGCAGAGCGTCATGCCCAAGTTTGCCCAAGTCATGTCACTGTCAAATGTCTGGTTCGTTATGGGCTATTGTATGAGAAACAGTACCTATACAGTAGTCCACGTGGTCCAAGTCATAGTGGCGACGCCGTCACATTTAGGTACTTCATGGGTACTTCGCATAATGTCGCGTACAGCGCCCGAAGTTTAATTACACCTATAAACTATTTTTTAAGTGATACAAATTTTTTATTTAGGTAGAATCAATTCTCACACATCAAATTCTGCGCAAAAGCTTGACATCCAAATGCCCTGCAAGGCTAGGTACTATTAATGAATTATTATTTGCGATGTTTAAAAGGGGAGCCTTGATTGAGAAATCATTCAATTCAATGTCAATTGGAAAATGACTACCTACCTGATGTTTTGATATTCATTTCACTCGGTATTTACTTCCTAAGTGATTGTTTCGGCGCTTGTTATATTTTTGTTTCCTGTGGACAACATCAGCCAAATTCTTACAACCAAACAGCCAAGCAAACTTATCTTAAGTACCTACCTACCTACTCTCTACTATAAAATATGTAGAACATAAGGGCATTAGGAAAAATTATACTTTCCTTTAAACCAGGAGTTTTGTAGAAAACATTCTGTTTGTACCTACCCCCAGACCTACTATGATCTAGACTCAAAAATGTTTATACCGGGAGTAACAAAAGGGGTATTTACAAGCCGAAAGGAGGTGAAGGTACTCATGAAACTGAACAATTTTTCCTATGGAACATGGAATGTGTCATGAAACATGTTACTCCCTGTATTGGAGAAACCTGTCCTGCCCTAGACCTACCATGACCTAGACACTAGACTAAGTTCAGCCCTAGTAGATACTATTATATTCTGTGGTTCAGCTAAGGCAATCAAGCTGAGTAAGCCCTTAATCTAAATACTCGGACGTAAATACCAAAACGTCAAACCTTTGGAATACTGAATTTATTTTATGGCAATTTTTCCGCTTTCCGATTACTTGGAAACACGTATGAATCGTTCGAGCTTTTAATGTTAGTATGTCTGCAAGGAAAAACCTGGGACAAACTGTTCGTAAGAGTGTACCTACCTATATGTACTTTACACTGTTATCCTTAAATCTCATCAAAACGTTTAGTAGGTATATCGAAAAGCAGATCATTGCCATTGTCAAGAGCAGAAACGTTTATTTTGCGATTTGCGATAATTCAAGTTCAAGTAGCTACCTGGGTATCTCGACGAAGTAGGTCGATTCTGAAGTAAAGATATCTGTTCTATCCTTGAGTTGAACTGATAGAGATAGCGTCCATCTACGCAGGTTAGATACACGCGAAGAAAACGATGACACTATCGACGCCAGGGTTTATCGGATCGATGGACGACTCGGTGTCCCGCACGAAGAGAGATGGTGCATCAAATCGTTTTCTTGTCGACTTGGTGTCCAATATGACAGAAGAAGAATAAAAGCATACTATCGCGAATAAGCAAGCTGCATCTGATAATCTTCTTTTATATCTTCCCTGTGCTGGCAGTGGCGAAAACAGTAGGGGCATCCCACTTATGTCTAAGGAAGGTACAAAATTACCGGAGTTGTAGGTAGAATCTAATGCCCTTTAGTTAGTTTCAATACCGTTTTCAAAATACCTACCTATCCATGTGTCTCACACAGGAATCACAGATATCAGAGTTTCACGCACAGATATTTTCGTGGAAAGTCCCAGTAGGTGGTGCCAATGGTGCCTTAGAATGGCGTACCCTAGGGAAGGCCTACGTTCAGCAGCAGTTTATGATGATCTCTAGTATGTGATCTGGATGCACTTGGAAAAACTACTCATTAGACTGGTAGACAACTTTAGTTCAGCATATTATTATGTGCCAATAATTATGGTGAAAAACTCCCCAAGTTCTTTAAAATCATGGCCCTGTACCGTGTCATAATACTTATAAATAAAGTAAATTTAATAGTTCTCAGTTGATTAGTCAAGTAACAAAGGTTGGTCCAACCTCCAACCCGTTTGCTAATTAACCGACAAAAAATACAAGGCAAGAGGAAATGCAAGTGACATAAGTTTAAATCGAAATAAACCAATTACATAATTAATTATAGTACCTAGGTTTTTGTAGGTAGTGGTAGTAGTGATTGTTTTGTTAGTGCTTGGTGAAGCGTCAGGTTAAACATCGTTTGTACCTACTTAACTATTCAAAACACTTGTAGGCACGACATTCATTATTAATATCTCTTAAATTCATATTTAAATTTCTTTTAATTTATTAAATTCTTAAAGGTATCCATCGACTCCTATATCTGCATATTTTGGTCAAAAAACTGGAACCGTAGTAATTATTATATTTGGTACTGGAACTGAAAGTTTTGGCTCTCAAACCTGAAACTTACAAAACGTAGAAATGTAGACTTACCGACGATAAACAATGCAGCCTGATGATGTTTATTGCGACGCGAGATGCAACCGCAGGTCTTAGGTACCTAGATAGTCCAAAGAGCTGTAATAGCTAGCTAGCTGTTTTGTTTCAGACCTAAACAAAGCAAATCATTAGCTAGATATAGCAAAACTGCGCGTCTAATAACCTTACAAAGTGAATTGGTCGAACAGAGTATTTAAGAAGGCCGCGCACCGACCGACGGGCCAAATCACGCTCTCGGCCGCCGCGGTCGCCCGCTGCCACGCTCAAACAAAAACAATAACGATAAATGAATAAACTTTAGTATCGTTACATCAATCCAAATGCCGGCCGATTCAACCCTTATCGTGGGAGGGGAGGAGAGGGAAGTGAGTCCGTTCCAAAGTCTCGCGGAGAGATCGAAGCACGAGGACTTCATACGGCGGGCAGTGGATCTGTTGATCGAGCGCGTGGTCTTCGGGAGGGCCTCGAGGAACGCGAAGGTGGTGGAGTGGGCGCAGCCGGCGGAGATCAAACAGGCGATCGACTTGAAGCCGAGGGAGCACCCCGTCTCGCACGATGCTCTACTCGGGATTATGGCTGATGTGAGTAGTTTTTCAGATAGTATAATACGGGGTGTAAGGGACGGTCTAACGAAAACTTTGCAGGCGTGCTCAGACCATGAAACTGAACAACTTTGCTCATGGAACATATGGTGGTAAACGAAGAAAATTTTACAAAGTCAGTCAGCTGATCATGAATTTTGTATGGGAGGTCGAAATTTTTTTCTCGTTTCCAGTGGCTCCATAGTAAAAGTTGTTCAGATTTATAGTTTGATCGATCATGCCTGCAAAGTTTTCGGTACCCCGTCCCTTACACCCTGTATGTACGTACCTAGATAAGGTAGTTTGAAATTATAATAGTTTGAAGTAGTTTGAAATTAGGTATCCACGAAGTGTACGAGTTAACAGTAAACAAACAATCTCTACATTTTTCTTCAATAAATAAATCTAATCGAATTGTAGGTAGGTAATATCAAATGTAGAGCTACTTTTTTATGAGGGATTATTAAACACTTGGTACCTAAGGAGCGAAACACTGAATCAATCGACTGCAAAAACCAATGAATCAATCTGAAAATGCATGAGAACACGAACTCACCTACCTATATTTAATTATTGATTCGTCGATCGAACCATTTTCTTCTTTATCGAACCGATGGACAATCTGGACAACAACAAATTTTATTTGCCCAATATTTGGCTACATTGATTGCCTGAATGCCAACAGATGCGACACAATATCTCCGTCAGTAACTGCCATCGTGAGCTACATAGAATGCTCTTTCTAAAAGAAAAATTACTATTTCTAGCTAAAGGCAGTTCTTTAAACTTGGAACACTTTATTCCAGGTCGCCCGCTACTCCGTCAACACCAGCCACCCCTACTTCGTGAACCAGCTGTTCTCATCCGTGGACCCTTACGGCCTGATCGGGCAATGGCTGACGGATGCCCTCAACCCCAGCGTGTACACCTTCGAAGTGGCGCCAGTCTTCACCCTCATGGAGGAAGAGGTCTTGAGGGAAATGAGGGCCATCGTCGGCTGGCCAAACGGTGAAGGCGACGGGATATTCTGTCCTGGAGGATCGATCGCGAATGGTTACGCTATCAGCTGTGCCAGGTTCCACTTCTATCCGGAGATCAAGGTAAGATAGAGTTTATGAGAGTTACATAGAATAACATTACTTACGTATTTTTGTAAAGGTAAAGCTGCAAATCCCTTACATCCACCGCGTACTGATCTCAAACTCTCAAAATTCTCAAATAGATACCCACCTACTCAACAGTACCTGGGTCGAAGAAGAAAAAGATTGGGCCCCGCATAATAATACGAAGACAGGCAGGTAGTTAGAAAATGTTTGTAGTAGTTCGAAAGTTCAAACGTTACAGTGTAGCCAAAGTCAAAGCCAGCTACTATGCCTAACATACTAGACACATGCACCTTTGCCTAAAACCCACATAAGTACACTCGAGAAGAAAATGCACCGATTCATATGTGTGGCCACGTCACACGTAGCACCTTAACGGCTGCACTAGACTCCGCACGCCGCGTCCCAAGTAGAGATGGGCGGTAGGTCTTAGGTATACCTGGTAGGTCCCTTATCCCAAATTTGTTTGGGGTCGGCGCAACATGTCTTTTTCTTCCATTCATCTGTATCAGCCGTCAAATCTTCGCTTACAACTCTTTGATTCATATCATATTTTACACCTGGCATAAGTATACCTGGGCAATCGGGTAAATGTCCATATAGCTAGGTATAAAAAAACATTATACAGTTAGTGCCAAAAGATACCTAATAATATGATTGATAATTTATAAAGGGCCTTGTACAAGCCGGCAGGTTAGAGACCAGTCATAAGGGAGCAAGGAGTTAACTTTTCATTCTTTAATATTTTGACCTATTTTTCTTCAGGAAAGTTGTTTAGTTTCATGAGCTGGTTCATCTTTTCAAATATCTGCCGTTGTTATTTTTAAACCTAATAAGGGTTAGGGCGCGGTGCGCCGGAAACTTTGGGGGCATGCTCGGGCCATAAAGCTGAACAACTTTTTCTATGAATACCATGCAAAGGAGGAAAAAAATCATCTTTTTTTTATAAACTATTGGTAAGCATTTGTCGGCAATCTCACCTGATGTTACACGATGCAGACGATGATGGAACATGCTCGCCCAGATAATGCCTATTCACTCTCGCCTTGAAAAGGCCCAGGTTATAACGTTCCGGAAACAGATCCGCCGGCAGGGAGTTCCACTCTTTAGCAGTTCGCATTAAAAATGTAGAATCGAAGCGCTTTGTGCGAATTTGCGGGATGTCTACGATATAAGGGTGGAATCCCAACCGGCGTCTCGTGCACCGGAGATGCAATGGTGACGGAGGTAGCGTACCTACATACGGGTATTTACCGGGTAGTTACGTATGGGTATTTACCAGGTAGTTGGGTAAATACCCGGGTACGTGCCCATGCCCGCCCATCTCTAGTCCCAAGATTGCAATCTGCATAATTAATGCACCGGACGTTACTTCCCGTCTTCTCGCTAAAATATCGCAACATTTTTGTTGGCAACTGTACCTACTTAGTCTGTGGTATTAAGTTGGTGGGTGAGACTTTGTTGCACCTACCTATGCAGTTGGAAGAAAAGGTTCCTTGGTTTCCTTACACTTTGAAGAAGTACTAAGTCGGTGTACCTCAATGAAAAGTCAATTTGAAATAAGAAAAAAGTAATCAGAAATCACGGGAGATTAACTTTCTTGCGTTTCTTGCATTTTGATTCATTGACATGTCTAATTCTGGCTTCAGTAGCGATACATACCGATTCATATCGGATTCCCTTTCAAAATGTTACAATCCCTTACTCTCAGTTAATATTGTTTTCGCTCCGGGCTACCTTAGTTTAAATGGCACTCTTCGCCAGTGCTGGCTATGTAATAAATAAGTGACGATCGCGAAAATCCTAAATACGATCGAGTGACCCTTCTGTATGCTCTCTATTTTGTACTATTAATGTGAATTCAGAAACGACTCATTTCTTACTGAAAATATTAAATTAATTAATACATATTTCCGTAAATTGGTAATCGTTTTAGCCTTAGTTATTGAACTTCAATAAGGTTGCAATAGGTATGTATTGCAATTATCTATACAAAAACAATGCTCTTCCGACTATTCGGATTCAGATTTCCTCAGTGAATTATTAATATTGAAGTTTTTTACTTAATTTAAACAAACTGAAGCTGCAAAAATATAGACTGAACCAGGGATGTTATGGATCTGGGGGCACGGTAGTGCCCCCGCTAAGTCGAGCGCAAAGCAAACACTGCCGTACCATCCTTGGAACCATTTTGAAGCATTTTCAGGCCCCTTTTTAAGAATCTTTGGATAAGACCAGAACAGCGGTTAGCTATAGTTAGTATTCTTTGCCAGAACGCAGAAATTATTGTCATCTTACGTCATCAACCTAAGCTATAATCTTGATCACATACTCAAAATCCAAAACTTCAAGTTTGTAAGAAATGTTGAAAAATAAATAATATCAAATGTCCCATGTCAGTGAAAGGGGGTAAATTCTTTTTTCTTCTGTAATATTGAAAACGGGGGAGGTTGAAACAAGCTCACCAAAATGTTTCTGTCTCCGAATTTGCTTTTAAAAGGGGAGTTTTAGATCAGTCATTTGTTCCAGCTGTAACTACCACTACAGTATAAACCAAAGTACCTATAAACGCAAAAAATTTGAAAAATATGACAAATATAGTTCTTAATCTGAAATTACCATGGAAACAATAACAGATACTGTACCACTAAAGATTTGAGATAAATAAAAGTTATTCCATTTGCGGTTAGTTGATACAGCTGCAAGAAACCAGCAACAAAATTAACTTTTTAATGCTGAAAAACCTGATATTTAAACATTGACTACGAAACCCTACTTGTGGGCGTTTCTGACACGATCTTGGCCGGTTTTTTATTGTTGTAGGTACCTATGTTGATTTGATATCCTGATATAACAGTGATGCTTGTCAGATTAGAAAAAAATACTCCCGTAAAAATTTCCTTTTATAATAGGTATGCAAGATAGTTGGAGAGCCCAGGGGGTAAGTGGCTATCTCATAAGGTACCACGATAGGCTAGGTTTGGATCGTTAACCAAGACTTAAACAAGTCGTATGATCCAGGTCTGCCAGAGCCAATCCTGCCGAAACATAAAAATAATCGATATTTTTTGAAGATATATTTTTTTCGTAAAAATTATGTCATAAGGTACCACAATGAAAGTGCTGGCATCAGTTAACCATTGAAAAATTATGTAAAAAAAGCTTGGTCTGCCACTGCGCACCCTGCCGGAAGTGCTTGCCAGACCTCTCCAAAGATGCCCTTCCGACACCCCTAAACTATCTCATCGGGTACCACGACGCGATCACCACAACATAATAGCCAAGATCACTCTGACAATAGATCACAAGGTCTGCCAGGCCTAAACTTGCCGCATCCTAGTGTTTCAGACATTTGAAGTTGTAGGTCCAGTGTATGAAAAATGACCTATATCTTTTTCCCCCGTGTTTGATTTTGATGGTGCCTTAATACGAAATGCTCTCCATAAAAAGGAGCTTCGAGTCATATCATATAGGACAGTTGGGTGGAGGGTTTCAGTATTGAACGCAATCCTGTCAAAAAGTTTGAAATTGTAGGTAAAGTGTATGAAAACTGGCCTATATCTTTTCCCCCACTGGTTTGATTTTAATGGTGCCGTGGTATGAAATGCTCGTAATGATTAGGAGATTCGATTTGTATAGGTCAATTGGATAGAAGGTCTCTGTTCTGTGCACAATCCTCCTAAATATGAAAATATTCGATAACTTCTGCAGATTTTATCAGTTAAAATTGTCATATCATAAGGAACTCGAAAAAAAGTGCTTGCATCAGCTTACCATTGACAAATTATGTTAAAAAAACTTGGTCTGCCACTGCGCACTTTGCCGGAAGTCCTTAGATGAGATAGGTTAGGGGTGTCGGAAGGGTATATTTGGAGGGGTCTCCCAAGGACTTCTGGCAGAGTGCGCAATGGCAGACCAAGTTTTCTTAACTCAATTTATCAATGGTAAGCTGATGCTGGCACTGTCATTCGGGTACCTTATGAAATGACAATGTTAACGGAAAAAATCTCAATCCTGCTAAACATGAAAATATTTGATATGTTCTGGAGATTTTTGCCGTTAATATTGTCATATCATAAGGTACCCGAATAAAAGTGCCGGCATCAGCTTACCATTGATAAATTGAGTTAAGAAAACTTGGTCTGCCATTGCGCACTCTGCCAGAAGTCCTTGGGAGACCCCTCCAAATATACCCTTCCGACACCCCTAACCTATCTCATCTAAGGACTTCCGGCAGAGTGCGCAGTGGCAGACAAAGTTTTTTTAACATAATTTGTCAATGGTAAGCTGATGCAAGCACTTTTTTTCGAGTTCCTTATGATATGACAATTTTAACTGATAAAATCTGCAGAAGTTATCGAATATTTTCATATTTAGGAGGATTGTGCACAGAAAAGAGACCTTCTATCCAATTGACCTATACAAATCGAATCTCCTAATCATTACGAGCATTTCATACCAAGGCACCATCAAAATCAAACCAGTGGGCGAAAAGATATAGGCCAGTTTTCATACACTTTACCTACAATTTCACACTTTTTGACAGGATTGTGTACAATACAGAGACCCTCCTCCTCACTGACCTATATGACTCAAAGCTCCTAGTTATGGAGAGCATTTCATATTAATGCGCCATCAAAATCAAACCCGGGGGGAATACGATATAGGCCAGTTTTCATAGACCAAACCTCCATTTCAAACTTTTTGACAGGATTGCGTTCAATACTGAAACCCTCCACCCAACTGTCCTATATGACTCGAAGCTCCTTATTATGGAGAGCATTTCGTATTAAGGCACCATCAAAATCAAACACGGGGGGAAAAAGATATAGGTAATTTTTCATACACTGGACCTACAACTTCAAATGTCTGAAACACTAGGATGCGGCAAGTTTAGACCTGGCAGACCTTGTGATCTATTGTCAGAGTGATCTTGGCTATTATGTTGTGGTGGTCGCGTCGTGGTACCCGATGAGATAGTTTAGGGGTGTCGGAAGGGCATGTTTGGAGAGGTCTGGCAAGCACTTCCGGCAGGGTGCGCAGTGGCAGACCAAGCTTTTTTTACATAATTTTTCAATGGTTAACTGATGCCAGCACTTTCATTGTGGTACCTTATGACATAATTTTTACGAAAAAATATCTTTAAAAAATATCGATTATTTTTATGTTTCGGCAGGATTGGCTCTGGCAGACCTGGATTATACGACTTGTTTAAGTCTTGGTTAACGATCAAAACCTAGCCTATCGTGGTACCTTATTTATGAGATAGCCACTTACCCCCTGGGCTCTCCAACTAAGATTAGTTGTATTTGTTATTACAAGATAATTATGTAAATACTAGGTATTCCATTAAAATGTTTTGTATAGGGCATAGCTATTTATAGTATTTATTTCACAAGTCAATAATTTATTCGCCGGGAGATTTATTCCCGAATGATTTCTTTGCCCAGCTCTGCTCGTACCTATGCTGATTTGTAATAAATAATTAAGTGTTTAGGTTGTAATCGATTCTAGCGTGCTGCCAGTCAATTGACCCATTGACAATCTACTTATTATTAGAGATAATATCACAGAACCCATTTTTCATTAAATTATACTTAGACCAGACCCATAATTTAGAAAATAGGCAGCAAGCGAGCGATTATAGAGGTATGTAATAAAAACAAATCCCGACGGCGGTATTTTAAAAGTCGTATTTTTTTGTGATGAAAATCCGCCATCTTTAATTTATGAACTTTTAATACCCAGTGTCATTCGCGCTGCTAAGAAGAATCTAACGACGACACATGTCAACTGCCAACTGTTTGGGCTGTAGCCCGTGAAAACGATACGATTTTCATTACAACATTTTGACGAAATTTCTCCATAATAAATAAATAATAAATCAAAGAAACTTCTATTTAAACCAATTTTACAATATTTTACTAAAGTTTTTACTTGACACTCCGTTACCAAATTAATTCTTTGTTCTGTCTTAATTTCCTGGGGTCGGTGGTGCACGTACCTACATAGTTGATATTTTGTTTCTATTATTTGCATTTCAAACCTAGTTTTGCAGTTTTATTTAGATTTTTATAGCAGGAAGTTCGTAGTTCGGTGATCTGACAGATAGACGGATCACCTTAACCCCGTTTGAGATCGTTAATCGCGTGCCGAGCATCAAGCGAACCTTGCATTTACTTGGATTAACCGTTTTTATCTTTATTCTACAAAACCCCTTCATTTTATTGTATCCCATAATTGTATTTGAAAGCAAACTTGATAATTCGCAGTCTTTATTAATTTTATAAGGATTTATTAATGCTACTTTATTTTCAAGGTTTAATATTAACTTCATTTTAAATTCTTACATAGCTGTGCTGTAATCAAATCAATGGGTCATTGACCTTCTTAAGAATTAATACTATGAACTTTAAAATAGGTTTTAAATGGTTTATTTAATATAAGGAACAGATACTTATAATAGTCTTAATAAGTTGCTTCCGTTTTAATTAAATTGTGTTTTAATTTCTTCCGGATAGGTATATACAACTAGCTCATTTTACGGTTAAGACTTAATATACTTAATATCTATAGAAACTTTAGCAGCAGAAATAGAACACAAAACAAATGTGATTGTACCGAAAAAGTATTTGAAAAATGCGAAATGAGCAATTGTAAGAAATGTTAGTAGGTATAGTTTTATAAATCGTCGATTTTCTTTTGTTTCCAGTCAAGAGGCGTGTACGCTGTACCAAACCTGGTTATATTCACTTCAGAACTGGCACACTACTCCACAAAAAAACTATGCACATTCATGGGCATTGGTTCCGACAACTGCATCCTGGTCAAAACCGACCGACTAGGCAAAATGGACGTCGCAGATTTGGAATCAAAGATAAACCAGTCAATAGACAGTGGCGCCACGCCGTTCTTGGTGACGGCTACCTCTGGGACGACGGTGTATGGAGCCTTCGATCCTTTGCTGCCGATCTCAGCGCTGTGCAAGAAATACAATCTGTGGTTGCACGTGGACGCCGCCTGGGGCGGTGGAGCCCTCATGTCGAGGAAACACAGACATCTGCTCTCTGGAATTGAACTGTGAGTATGTTTTACCTACTCTATTATTTAAAGAAAAAGATATTTGCGGTTCGTTGATAGATATACCTAGCCTGAAATCAAAGAACCCTAACTCTATTTGATCGAGATTGAAGAAGGGATGCTTTAACATTAAAAAATATACTAGCCATACCTAAGGTTTACTCCAGAAAAACTTTAAAGTTCATTTAGCATCAAGAACGGAGTGTGGAAAATTAGTCCCAGTATATTTAAAGAAGCATTTTGTTTATTTTTTTGATTCATAATCTGATCCTTTCTGGAATCGAGTCATTACACTTTGTCCCCATAAATAGGAATATTATAACATGAGCATTATGCGGCTAAGCTTATCAATAGTCTCTAATAAATCTAAAATATGCAAATTAGAACTAATTTTCAAATGCGGTCAGCAATAATTGCTGACCGCATTTGAAAATTAGTTCTATTGTCCACCTGTCGTCGGTTAGCTATCAATCATGTGATGTAAATTAGATAAATTCTAATACAAACAACAAAGCGAATAGACCAAAATCTGTGCTAATTTGTGAAGATTAATTAATAGATTTGCAGCGTTAATAAGCTCAAACAGGATAAATCTAAATGTGGCAAATTTGCAATTCACATAACGTTACGTTATTCAATATAATTCTGTGATTTTGTAACATAATCCTTGAACTAGTAGTTAAAATATGCGACATCCTTGCTTTGATAAAGATGCCTCTTCTAGCTCATTCTTAGTTATTCCTGATATTTTCTAAAATGAGAAGATGTAGAGTCGAATCAATGTCCAATATTTGACTAATTTTGCGTCTTCAAGTGCCTTCGGCCACGAAATTATCAGCTTTGCTTTCCTAATTTAAAGCTAGTATAACATTTTGATGGGACCGGATTGCCTTTTGCATTAAGTCCACCCCCACCCATAAGGTCAATAAAACTGCTTAAAGTTAAATGAAAGCCAATAAAAAAGTCATTAAGGAGGTTGCCTGTCAGAATCGATACCTATATTATAAATATTAAAATAAACCATATTTTCTATATCCAGGGCGGATTCCGTGACGTGGAACCCGCACAAGCTGCTGGCGGCCCCGCAACAATGCTCCACGTTCCTCATCAGACACAAGAACGTCCTCGAACAGGGCCACTCCTCAGAAGCCAAGTACCTCTTCCAAAAGGACAAATTCTACGACACTTCGTACGACACAGGCGACAAGCACATCCAATGCGGCCGGCGCGCCGACGTCCTCAAGTTCTGGTTCATGTGGAAAGCAAAAGGCACCGAGGGCTTCGAAAAACACATCGACAAACTCTTTGACAACGCAAAGTTCTTCTTAGAGCACATCCGACAGCGCGACGGCTTCCGACTCGTCATCGAAAACCCCGAGTGCACCAACATCATGTTTTGGTACGAACCGACCTGTCTACGCGGCCGCGAAAACGAACCAGATTACAAAGAAAGGCTGCACAAGGTTGCGCCCAAAATAAAAGAGCGAATGATAAAGGAAGGAAGTATGATGGTCACGTACCAACCGCAAGGCGACTTGGTCAATTTCTTCCGTATTGTTTTCCAAAGTTCAGCTTTGGATCATAAGGATATGGTCTACTTCGCAAACGAGTTCGAGAGGTTAGGCAGAGATATCATAGTTTAAAAGCCTTCGATAAGTGAAGTAAGGCCATCTTAATGAATCTGATTTTCATAGTAAAAGAGAAGTCATCAAAGGAAAATTTACCTTATTATACTATAGTATTAGAGGCGCCCCGCGCGCCGTTTCACTAATTTGTGGCATTAGTGCAAATCTGATAGCGAACAAATCGGACTTATTAAGATGGCCTTACTTAATTATAATTAAGTTAGTTGTAACGTTGTACAAATATTGCATCATGTAATCTGTGATCTTAACTCTCGAATTAAACAGGCTATTAGGGTTAGTACTGCATTCTATTAATAGGGTTAACTACCTTAAAAACTGCACAACTTGTTAAAAAATAACAAAAACTAAGAAAAAGTGAATCAAAATAGTATTAGCCGATTGAGTAAAGTTTTCAGACGTCGACTTTATGTTTCTAGGGGAAAGTTGTTCAGATTCAAAAGTTCATCTCTTTGGAACGCAATAGGTACTTTTCCTAAAACCCTGTATTTTGAATGTATAAGAGTGCAGGAAACTTTGTATTAATTTCCTGTTACTTCTAAATTACGCGAAAAATGTAGAGATAGTCAGTTTCGTAAATAAAGTAATATATTTATTATGCAGTTTGGTTTCATTTTGTGAAGTCAAGGTGAGCCCAGATACCTTGAATGGATATAATTTAATTATGTTCATTAATTGAATAAATATGTAGAATTCGATAGAGTCACAAAGCAGTTTTGTAAAGGAAACCTAATTTTGGGTGTTTGTTGTAGGAAAGTTACATCATCAGTACATAGTATAAAATGAAACCGCTTTTTGCGTTTCTCTGTCTAAAAGGATGAACCCATTTTAATGTGGTTTTGTAGGTAAAGCTAGTGCCATTTCTTGACAGCAGCCATTTTATAATTTTTCATCAAAGATGCGTATTTTTGTTGCGAAGCCGCCTTGTTTGCCGCTTGAGCTTATAATATGTTCTACTTGTATTCGCTGCTGCTGCATCACCAGATACATATCTATACCATGTGTACCTAGTGCATATTGTCATAGATATATTGGGTAATTTGCCGACGCTTGTTGACAAGGGACCCATCAGTTACTCTACATCCACTGGATTCTCTGAATAAATTATGGCAACTACACCTCAGGGGTTTAGAGTCTTGAGCTATTGAGTGAGGAGATAATCTGTAGATAGCCCGTTGTCTCGGAAATAAAATTAGTTGGATTTCTTTCATATTCGGTCTCACAAACTGCTACCGGTTTGCCTTTGGACTCGGTATGAATCATTGAATTGGTATACTTTTAAAAAAGGCAAAATATTTTTTTGTTGCCAGTCAGTAGTGAGGTAGGTAGATACTTATATTATCACATCATCATATCAGACCATAGTAGCACACTGCTGGACGTAGGCCTCCTCCAGGGTATGCCACAAGGCACGATCTTGTCTTCGCCATCTTATTTAATTCTCCCACGCTCTATTAAATTATAAAAACAAACATTGATTTTTCGATCCTAACCAAATTGTTTATTTAGGCATCTACTGTACAAAAAAGTTAAATGATGGACATACTCAAAAACAAAAAAGAGCACGAGAGATACTGCAAACTTTTAGCAAAATAAAATAAAATATTACAACAGACCTCCTAATTACAAGTAAGTATACATACATATATAACGCCTTAGATAAAAATTTGCTTCATCTTAGAGTCCCATAGGGTAAATACTTAATGATCTTCTTTGATGGTGATGATGATGATGATGATGATGACGCTGAGGTTCTTCTTCAAGTGGAATTTCTTCACATTGAAGCTGCAAGAAAATTTTATCGTTATTATTGTAAATAGTGTGTTAGGAAAATTAAATTCCTTCAAACCACACGTTCTATAGGTAAGTAAGATAGCGAAAACTCAGAATTAGCTGGAGATAAGGATCAACTTTCCCCAAGGAATATAGGTCGAAATATGTAGTAAGTAGATTTAGTGATATAAGAGGAAGGTTTATACAGGGAGTAACAGAAAGGGAATAACAAGCCGAAAGGAGGTCAAGGTACTCATGAAACTGAATAACTTTCCCTATGGAACATGGGTCGAAATATGAAAATAAATTTGGACCTCCCATAGTATAATAATCACCTGATCGGCAAATTTGTATGGGATGTCCAAATTTTTTTTTCATATTTCGACCCATTGTCCATGGGGAAAGTGGTTCAGTTTCATGAGTACCTTGACCTCCTTTTTATACCCTTTCCGTTACTCCCGGTAGAGTGTAACCTACACAGAAAAATGCCTTTTTCCCGCGGGAAAATGAGTTGCAGCGGGTGAAACCGCTAACGAGCCGCTAGTTGGATACTTATTTATAAACATTGCAGAGGAGTAAAAGTGAACTTACCAAAGTCTCATCATCTGGTACTCTAGATAGTAAATCCAATATTTCATTGTTCGGTACCTTATTTGGGCGCAAAATCTTTCTTAAGTACTTGTGGACCGCTGAAAATCAGAAAGAAAACGTTAATATTGATATGAAGTTAGACTGAATTCTATACAGGGAGTAACAAAAGGATATATCAATCCGAAAGGAGGTCAAGGCACTCATGAAACTGAACAACTTTCCCCATAGAACATGGGTCGAAAAATGGAAAAAATTGGACTTTCTAGATCAATCAGCTGATCGACGATTTCGTATGGGAGGTCAAAATTTCTTTTTCATATTTCGACCCATGTTCCGTGGGGAAAGATGTTCAGTTTCATGAGTACTCTGACCTCCTTTTGGCTTGTTACATCCTTTTTGTTACCCCAATGTATGATCCGCGATTTTTAGTAGTTTCTGAGTTATTCAAGTTTTAAAGTTGTACATGGCGACTCTACAACTTTAATTATTTAAATTAAGTGTGAATGCTTCTTCTGCCTGATTTCGCTCTAATATAGACTGTTTCTGTCCCCTGATTTTAGACTCATCATTGGCCTCTGTGACAGACGATTTATTCAGTGTCTGAGGCAAGATTTTTCATGGCTGTATAAGCCGATACGAGAGCGACATGACTTTCCGCACGCTGTACAAACGAAGGTGGAATTGGAGACTGACACATGCATGTTTAGATGTCGTTTTTGCCTTTTGTTTGCGAGACCAGCGAACCAGGCACATCGTGAGCTTTACGCCCATCAAACACACGCTTTCTCGTGTGTTTGATTTTAGACTAAACCATACATAACTCAGGAGCAATCCCAAGTCAAAGCTATTATAAGGAGTAGGAATTATGTATGGGGTAAGCAAGCTATAGGATGCACCTTCTAAGTATAAACGGGTATGAACACAACCTATACCTACAGCCAAAACAACAGTGATAATGATAACACTAATAAACACCTATATTTCTCCTATATTTGACATGGCCCTGTCTATGGAACATTTTGCAAACTCTGCTGGGCACAACAGTCCGGGCGATACACGCACTCTATAGATTGCTTATGTGTTTGTCGCAGTACGATGGCATAATTAGGATTTTGCCCAAAAGCCGGCATATGGAACCTTTTACGGTGTTCGGCCATCGTCCTAGTAGATACAAGATTTCGGCCAAAGCCCAAATTCTAATTCTGCAATCGTACTACGACATAAACTCTAAGGATATGACATGACATGACTTACCCCAAAACATTAAGATGTATCGGAATTCCAAGTAGAATAAAATGACCGATATATTGATTAAACTAACTATAGAGAAAAAGCTAATAAATGGCACTGTGAAATTGAAGAGGCTGAAATCAAATAATTTAAAGATAAATAAAATATCAATAAATATGTATAATACTGAAATTTTACTAGTGACCGATAGCGAAAACTCAGAACTGGCTGGTGATAAGGCACAACTTTCCCCAGGGAATATAGGACGAAATATGAAAAACAAAAAATTCGACCTCTCATACAAAATTTTCGATCCTGATTTGAGTTACTATGGGAGGTCCAAATTTTTTTGATATTTCGAGCTATGTTTCTTGGGGCAAGTTGTTCCTTATCACCAGCCAGTTCAGAGTTTTCGCTATCATCGCTCACTAGTAAAATTTCACATAGTATTGGTAGATATACATTTATAATGAGAACTTTGTGTTCTTCTAAAGGGTTAAACGTAGGTACAGTCAAGCTCAAGCTGGGTTAGACAGTTTGAACTTTGGAAATGGACCGTTCCTAATACTACACACATAAGACTCACGTTGGCGGTCCAAGAGCCTAACCGAACGTGAGCTTGACTGTATCTACCTAGGTATACTTAGGTACTATAGAAAAAATCTGCTTTTCCAATATGAAAGGCATTTTTTATCACTTTGCATACTTTTTAATAGATTCTCCCAAAGAAGCTGCGAATCCAATACCATTTTGGGCTGTCCTGATTACTTCACCAAATGACGTCAGTTTTTCTACTATAGAGGTTCCCTTCGAAAAGAAAACAAACGAATAATGTATTATTTTCTTATTGAAATACATTAATATTCAGATTAACAAATATTGCATGTGTTTTAATTTATTTTTCATTTTGTATGTAAACTTTGTAAGATACATCCGTAGGTACACCTAAACTGACGATGTAATATTGTTTTTGGTAACTCAAAAATGGACTCCCGCGATACAGGTTAATTCCTAGTGCGGGGTCCGATGGTCAATTGTAAAAATGTTTTAGCTTTTTCTGGTAATAAAGATTTATTATTATTATTATAACAAATGTAATCATAAAAACATATAACAAGATGTAGAATACATCTGATGTAACATACCTTGGCTTGGGATTCATTAATCAGAGTTGTGCTTGATGATTTTCTAAGACTGGAAGTACTCTGTCTATCTTTTGATCCTGATTTCCGAAGACTAGTAGAACTCTGTCTCCTAAGACTGGAAGTATCTTGTGATCCATCTATACTATCTAAGCTTTTCCGGTCACTTTGATCCTCGGATTCGTTTTTCCGGAATATTGACGGATCAACTGCAATTGTTACAAAATAATAAGTCAATAAATAAAAAAATAAAAACGTATTCCATATAATCTATTCTAGGTAGCCAAGCCAGGGCCCATTCCCTATAAATGGTATTAGGAAATGAAGTACGTTCCATTGAACCACGAGTTCTGTAGGTATATAACAAAGTGTATTGACCATCTTCAAAACAATTTAAAAAATAATATTTTTTAAATTATGTTTTATTTAACATATTATGTTAAATAAAACATAATAAAATTTACGACCCATTTTATTATAATTTTCAACCCTAGATCTGAGCGCATCATAGCAAGTCGTTACGGTCACAAACAGCTGCGGTTGCACCGTTGTAGACTTTGTTGCGGGCAGCGAAGGAAAGGAACGGTGCAAAAATATCGTAAGCGGTAATTCTCTGTACAGTGCTATGTTATAGGGTTAAACAATTTATTTAAAAGTTTACGAAAAATATTTTTTATAAATTGTTTGACCCTTAACATAATTTATTACACCCATAGAACGTGTGGTTTGAAAGAACGTACTACTTTTCTTAAAACCCTGTATATTATAGTTTGACAACTTCGTGCACGACCTTCCTGCGGGGTACAGACGGTCAGGCAGGGGACGAGGAATCACGTCATTTTAATATGACGTGCAGCGCGGATGCGCGCGTCACCCTTCCCCGCTACACCTCCCGCTACCCGCTGACATCTCGCCCCCCAACGTCTGTCACCCCTAGGGAAGGTCGCGCACGAACTAGCCGGACTAGAGATGGGCGGTGGGTAAATACCCGGGTGGGAAAAAACGGGTAAATTGGGTATTTACCTTTTTTACCCGTTTTTACCGGGTATTTACCCAAAAGCATGGGTAAGAACTATAAAATTATAAAATTTTGTTATAAGGCGTTCTATTTCATTTTTTTTCTTAAAATATGAAGAAATGTAAACCTACCTATACATTTAGAATCTATATGTCACAGGAAAACCGCGAAAACGAAACCACATAAACAGATAACGAATACGCATTGATCAATCGTCATCATTCTGCAAAAGAAACGAACAAATTTGTTATCTCACTAGAATAAATTTAGGAAAATGACCTATAAGTTGTCAGGCGTGGATGCATACGCGCATACTATGACTTCATGTGTGGTGGTTTAACTTCTCGTACGCCACCGTAGCTTGCACATAAGAGCACCCGCGACGTTTCGTAACCTCGCGCCCGTCGCAGTAGCAGACAGTTTCGCATCAGTCAAGCCCCGCTCTTGTCTCCAGTGAGTTGTTCTAGCTTAGTGTTTGTTGGGTCTTTATGGTTTTTTTATTAGGGTTTTAGTGCTTGTTGAGTCGTAAGGGTTTGTAGATTGGGTCGTAATGGTTTCTTGGGTGAGTCATTAGGGTTTGCTGGGTCGTAAGGATTTGTTGGGTGGGTTGTTAATGTATGTTGGGTCATAGAGTTTTGCAAATTGGGTCATTGAGGTTTGTTGGGTGTATCGTTAGTGTATGTTGGGTTATAAAGGTTTGCAAATTGGGTCTTTAAGGTTTACTGGGTCTTAAGGGTTTTTAGGTTGGGTCTTGGGACGTTAGTGTTTGTTGCATCGTGAGGGATTGCAGGTCGATTCGTTGATGTTTCTTGTGTCATAAGGGTTTGTTTGGTGGATCGTTAGGGTTTGCTAGGTTGGTCGCTACGGTTTGCTGGCTCGTAAAGGTTTATTGGGTAAGTCGTTAGTGTTTGTTGGTTCATAAAGAATTGAATATTGGGTCTTTGGGATTTGTTGGGTCATTACGACGACTATGATCCAAAATCTAGATAGTGTACTGGATGTACCCTTGCCCGCCAGGCCCAGATAGTGGGTTTGATTCACCCGGACACAAATAGTTGTTAAGGTTTTTTAAGTATTTGTGTTGACTCTGGGTGTTTTCTGTATATGTATAAATATGTATTTATTTACAAAATAGTATATCAGTATTAATATTAGTGATTTTGTTCCCATAGTGGGGCTAGATGGCGCCTCGTTCAGGGATATTTACTATAAGTTTTTGTAGGTTGGTTCCAACAAACACCAAAAATTAAAACCTCACCCAATTCAAAATTCAATAATTTATTTCTCAGTAGTAATTTACAAGATTCTCTTTAAGAAAGTCATATTCTAATTCAAACTTAAAAAAGAGATAATTTCTAATGCATTTTTTTTCTTTTTTATAACAATTTGTGTTCCTACTCTAAACGCGGCTCGGGCTCGGGAAAATAATCTCTAACGACCTTAAAAACACTACCGACCCATCCAGTAACCTGTTACGTATGACCCAACTAACCTAAACAACTCACACAAGTAACCAGTGTATCTATTGCTTCTATGTTAACATCTGTATATAACCTGTGTGTCACAATAAATAAATAAATTTGAATTTGGACCCTTACTTCCCAGTAAACACTAACGGCATCTTAACAAACCCTTGTGACCCAACAAAATCTTTCGACCCAGCAAACACTAACGACCTACACAACAAACCCTACCGAACCAACATACACCAAAGAGCCTACCTACAAACCCTAACGATTGGGTCGGTTGGTCAAACACTAACAATCAATCCAACAAACCCTTACGGTACAATAAACCCTTACGACCCAGAAAACACTAAAGACCCACACAACAAATCCTAATGACCCAACAAACACTAACAACCCAGCCAACAAACCTTTTCGACCCAGCAAACACTAACGAACCGCCCAACCAACCATAACGACCCAATTAACCCTAATAACTCACCCAAACAACCCATACTACCCAGAAAACACTAACGAAATCTTAATAAACCCTTACGATCAAACAAACACCAACGGCACAACTTACAAACCCTACCGACCCAACAAAACACTAACGACCCATCCAACAAACCCTTACGATCGAACAAACCCACGGCCTAACAAACTTACGACCCAATTAACCATTACGACCCAGCAAACAAACCCTTACGACCCAAAAAATTCTTACGACCCAACAAATCCTTACGACTTAGAAAACACTAACGACCCATCAAGCAAACCCTTAAAACCCAAAAAACCTTTCGACCCTAGCAAACACACTTACGAACCGCCTAACAAACCCTAACGTACCAACAAATATAAACGAGCCACCAAACAGCCTTACGTCTCGAAAACAACCACAACCCGAACTACATACCCTTACGATCCAAAAAATACTAACGACCCACCCAACAAACCCTTAAGACCCACCAAACACTAACGACTCATCCAGCATACCCTTACAAGCCAACAAACACTCACGACCCACTCAAGAAACCCTGACGACCCAAAAAACATGTACGACCCGCCCAACAAACACAAACGAACCAACGTACAAATACTTACAACCCACCATGTGAAAATCGTTCAGTTTCATGATCTGAGCTGAGCACTTTGACCGCGCATTCACACTGAGAAGACTTTGGCCGGGGGAATTATCGGAAGTCCCTTTTTACACATGAGGAAAAGAACGAGAGATTCGTGTATCGCGGGACAAAAAAATCGCATCTATGAACATGGTGTAAGTAATGCAGGACAATACCGGTATAAAAGCAATAAAGAATGACGATATCTTTCAAACTTAATCGTAAAATACGTAAAACAATTCTTCTTTACATTGCACGGGTACATAATAAGTGTTCTAGTAACCTAGTACGAATTCTTTTGCAAAACACGTACCTTAAAGGCTGTAATAAATATGAAACTTATATACGGGTATTTACCCGGGTAAAAACTAATTCGGGTAGGAAAAAACGGGTAAGAATGGGTATATACCCAAATTTGGGTATTTACCCGGGTAGAATCCCATCTCTGAGCCGGACTATAGGTGAATTTGTCAGTGTCACTGAATGCGCAGTTTTTAAGAAAGTGACTTTGGTTCCAACACAAAAAAACGAAGATAGTGCTAGTTTACTTTGTTTCTTTTCGACTACAGCAATCAAAATTAAGATTTATTGCAATCACTTAAAATCTCGAAAAAGTGAATACTTCTCTTGCCAAAACCATCCCAACTATATAAGGTGTAAAAAAATCAACTGCAAATATTTTAAGGGATGAACCAGCCCGTGAAACTGAACAACTTTCCCCTAGGAACATAGGTCGAAATATGAAAAAAAAAATTTTACATACATACATCACGCCTTTACACCATGTGGGGTAGGCAGAGCGTCAACGACCGTAAAAGTACGGTCGTTATCGCCACGTCTGACACATATTTGAGGGCCGTTTTAGCTATTGTCGTGTATCGCTATAGTGACAGGTTGTCAGCCTGTCGCCTAAATTTGCAATACACATGATACCCTCGAGTCCTTTAGTCGCTTCTTACGACACCCACAGGAAAGAAATGGGGTGATGCTATTCTAAGCCGGCATCACACGGCCAAAATTTTAGACATACAAAATGTACCTACTAGCCGGCCGAGTCAATTTGTATGGGAGGTACAATTTTATTTTTTCATATTTCGACCTATGTTCCTTGGGGAAAGTTGTTCAGTTTCATGGGCTGATTCACCCCTTAAAATATTTGCAGTTGATTTTTTTACACCCTGTATAACAACTTCTATATTACCAATTTACAAATCTTACAACGGGAAAAATTATATTCCGCTGGTTTGTACCAATGAAACGGGATTAGCAGCAGCAGCGGCACCATCCACGCCTGGAAGAAGTACCAGAAGACCAGCCAGGCCAGCAGCGCTATCTCGTTCAGCAGAATTTTGTTTTCCCATTCGAAAAGGGTTCTGAAAAAAGGATGGATTAGACAAAGAAGAAGAATAAGAAAAAGAAAGAAAGGAGATTGATAGAAATAATTGCAATAAATGTCGAATCAAATGACAGGGCGAAAAAAATTACGTAGTAGACCCTGAGGAAACATTCTGTGTCTGTGTCTTTCCAGCAGTGGACAGATGGTTCTAATGATGAAGTTGAATAGGTATTTCCAGTATCTAATAAATATAAACTCAACTTACTTGACAACACGTAACGCTTCTGTGATCCAATTAATAATAACTTTTAGTCTTTTTATGTTTGAAGCTAGTAAACGTGGTTTAAATTCTGGTTCAGTTCTCAAATATATTCTTTCTTTTGGATTGATCAGTCGTACTGATTGCCGTACCTGTGACATAGAGAAGAAGACGATTTATAAGCCGGGTATTTTGTAGAGCTATTTTTCATAGTAAGGAAATATTTTTGTTGCTATCTAACGAATGGCAGCATAACAATGACATAAGCCCCAAGTGGCCCTCGGGAATTTCTTTAAGGTGTTGTTGGTACCATGATTCCTCTTAAGTGTTTGGTTGGTACTCACAACATTGAAGTAAAAATTAATTTCCAATAAAATCCTGGGGTTATGGCCTTTTGCTCTGCGGGTTAAAGACTCGTCTTTCAAAGAGTACCATTTCTGCTCTCCGTTATAAATTTTCATTAATGGTATCGCTAGCTTCCCAACAATGTCTGTTTTTTTCTCGTCGTAGATTATAACGTAAAGGATTGAAGTCGCATCTTTTATTTCACTGAAAGCATAATCTATTTGAAAATTCCAAAAAGTGTAGATGCCAGCAGGCTGTTGCAACTGCACTTTAAAGTCTCTGTTGGACATTCCGCATCGAACCAAATAGTAAATGGGTATTTTTAAGTTGCTGCGACTAGGAAAAATTTAAACTCACAAAGTGAACGTCTTAAACCACGCTGGATCGTGAGTTTTGTGGTCGGCGTGCGTTTGACATCTGTCGTTGTCAATGATCAACACGGCGAAGCAATCTGAAGAAACCAAGCCCATTGCTTTATACACAGAAACGTGCAGCAATCCAACATAGTCGAAATCATCGTTGAGGAGTAAACGTGACTAAAACAACAACAAAATAACATCATTAGAATAATCAAACCAACTTTAAAAGCGAACAGTGATGAAAAGCTCTGTATCCAAAGTATTAATTAATTTACCGATTCAGAAACTATTTGTAACTTCGCTAACTAATACACCTGTCAAGCCTAGATAAGTATCATCACCGTACCCTTAATAGGAAGAGGCCAATATAACATAGAACTTTAGGCTGTTGATGATGTTTACGATTTCAGTGGCTCCATAGATGTAGCTATCTCACCCATGTGATGAAATTTATATGAGAAATCCCTCTCTCTCTCTTCGTGTATTACACCGAGTCGTTCAATGACCCGATGAACCCTGGTGTCGGAGTTTTTCAACCGCCTACTGCAAGTATTAGGCCCCTGACATAGTTGTGTAACGAACGCCATCAAAGACAGCAACTGCGACCGACGGCTTAACGTGTCTATCCGAAGCACTGAACCATCTTGCTTATCGGACAATCAGGTGGTTCAGCCTGTAATCTCCTAACCAGATTCAAAAATTCAAAACTTTGTCGGTGACTCCACCGGGAATTGAACCCGGAACCTTCTGTGTGGCAGACAGTCATACTAACCACTGCGCGACATCGGCTGTCTACCCAGAGCGGCCTCTAACTACATACAAAATATACACTTACAAGGATAAGTTTAAAAATCTCACATAGATAAGTTTGATCTTCTTCATCAAAGAAATGTATCTGTCCGAACCGATGCTCGGGAGATGTATCGAATTCTAACTGATTGTTTAAAGTTGGCATAGTGCATTGCAAACAATGATTTTATGGGATCTTAAATTGCAAAAAAAATATCGCTATTATGTAGGTAATTGCATTATTCAGTTTCTTTTTCAACATTTATAGAATTTGCACATTATTGCATTAGTTACTTGATTAAAAATAAGTTTTGATGATGTTTTTGTAAGTTTTGTAATAATATTTGTGTTTGCATGCATTGACACATTGTTGACAACCAAAATGTCACTTTTTACAAGTTTTGGGACTAGAGCATAGACCACGCATAGACAAATGAAACCTTTTTCGGGTGCCACGAATGACATTTTGGTTCTCTGTGGATTAAAGGTAAGTACGATCACTATTATATATTCTGTGGTACGATATCGTTTGGATATCGTTGATGGATGACACTTACAAATATTATTGGTGTAGGCCTTCGAGCAACTCATCTTCCCATAGAGTACTTTATCCCACCCAAAACATAAATGTGAAAGGCTGCCAAGTTCGATAATATTGGAATGCTTCGCCTATAAAAGAAGTGAGATCTAAATAAGTACCAAGTTCCATACACAGACCTCAGTTAAAAATTGTTACAGGAATGCACACTTGATTTTTCGCAGTTTGGAAATAAGAATCTACTTTCCGCCTATAAAAGAAGTGAGATCTAAATAAGTACCAAGTTCCATACACAGACCTCAGTTAAAAATAGTTACAGGAATGCACACTTGATTTTCCGCAGTTTGGAAAGTAGATTCTTATTTCCAAACTGCGAAAAATCAAGTGTGCATTCCTGTAACTATTTTTAACTGAGGTCTGTGTATGGAACTTGGTACTTATTTAGATCTCACTTCTTTTATAGGCGGAAAGTAGATTCTTATTTCCAAACTGCGAAAAATCAAGTGTGCATTCCTGTAACAATTTTTAACTGAGGTCTGTGTATGGAACTTGGTACTTATTTAGATCTCACTTCTTTTATAGGCGAAGCATTCCAATATTATCGAACTTGGCAGCCTTTCACATTTTTGTTTTGGGTGGGATTTCATTTATTTTTGTAAGGTTTACTTTCTTTTTTTCTTATGATTAGGTTAGGTAAGGAAATATCTCATTTATACTTTACTTTGACTAAATACAAACCTTTCGTAACGAATTTTAGGTCGGTACGACGATTGGAAGATATAGATAAATTTTTTGTTTTAGTTCCTTAGGGGTATGAATTTACACCTTCATTATTTTTAAAACCGACTCACACTTGGCCATTTTCTGATTTTTTCCTTTACCTTGACCTAAAGACCTACCTCCATGCCAAATTTCAAGTCAATACGACCATTGGAAGTGGTCTAGGTTTTTGATGAGTGAGTCAGTCAGTCAGTCAGTGAGTGTATAGTAAAAATAGCGATTTTCTGCCGTCAATATCTCAAGACCTACAATAGGTACATTAATGAAATTGTGTATTTTAGATAAGTAAGTAGATCCCGACAGATACTAGAAATTTCATATGCGTAAATAAAATAGATTTTGAGTTATAGGTGGGTCGAACTTGGCCCGAAATGGTTCGTGTAATATAACCCACGGCCGGTGTGTCGCTTTTTTTGCTCGAACTTGGCGGACACACTGCCGTGTGTCTAGATATATCATCTTCCGTCCCGTGTAGGCCATCGACTTACGTGTAGGCAGTCGTAGGCAGTACTATGGCCAGCAAACCCACCACCTATTGTATGGATCAATTTATACTGGTATTTCTTAGTATTTTTTTGAAACACTAATTTATGTTGGTCCCTTAAATGAGTAGATCTATGGATTTGCTAGCAATAGTACCCATCTATAATTCGTTGATAGTACCTCAGTAAGCACTTTGTAATAATCAGAGTCTACGATCAACGCATCTTCCGTCATCACAGTGTATTTTAAGTGAAAAAATGTGATTTGATAAATAAAACCTATTTTATACGAACTGTGGATTTAAATCTAGATACCTAATTCCTTTCCATAATAATTTAATCTAATTCAACTTACAACTTGATGTCGCATTTCCAAAATCTCATTCGGTTTCACAAGTGATTTAGTTTCATCGTCAGATAGTCCTGTCTCGTTATTCTCTCGTAATGCAGCACTCATAGTAACAAGGATGAATAGTTCAACGGATTCGACCTCTTCTAAATGTAACATCATTTTGTGAGTTTTGTCGAATTTCAGCTCCGAAAGGTCCACAATTACCCTGGAAGTTTTTATAATATGATTGTTTATAGCATAACCATCAGTAAGTATATAAGCTTGCATGTCCTTAACATTCAAGGAGGTACTGGTATGGAGGTACCTACTACTCAAGCACGCTGTTAAAGAATTGTCACCAAAGGAAGGACGTTACAAATACCTAGTACTTTTTAAATCTTTTGACGCAAAAGTCACCAAGTAGTAGGCCATTTAAGAAAATTTTGTACACTTACTTGCCGACAATCACATCTTTTTCCCTTTCTACTAAAGTAATTTCTAAATACTGATCGTCATATAAATTGAAGTTAAAAAGCTCTTGCCAGGATACCACATTCTCATTGATTTTTGCTGGTTTACTTTTTTGCTTTTCTTGGCCCAATCTGGAAAATATTTCAAGCAAGTAATCTGATTAGTCATATGTATGATATGCGATAGCACAATTTGGCGTAAACTCATGACAAGGTGCTGAAATCATGATTTCTTGCTGAAAAATAATCATTTTACGACATTTATACAGGTATTAATTTAAATGCGTGCCATAGCTTCAAGGTAGGTTAAGTATCGATTAAGGATGCTATAAAAATATTTAAAAAAATCCCAGTGAAAACATTTTTCTTTTTGGGGTACAGAATTTTTTTTAAATCAAATTTTGACACTGTTGTTGTTTAGAGAGTGCCCATACAAGTACTTTCGTCTAAACAACTTTGAGATTGAACGAATTTCGGCTGAGATATAGGCACTTGAAACAAATGACAGCCAATAAAAAAAAAATGTGACTGGGATTTTTTTCAATATTTTTTACGGCATCCTTTATCGATACTAAACCTACCCTGAAGCTATGGCACGCATTAAAATTGACACCCTGTATAACTAATGGTTCATAAATATATCAAATCATTTTACCTGATGCGGCAGTACAGTTGACGGACTGTCTCATCGTCTGCTGCCTGATTTTCTATCCCCTTGGCTTCTACGAGTGCAACGGCCACTGAAGCAACTTTATTCTTCCTTTTTGAAACATCGGATGGTTTGTTGCTCAGAAAAATCTGTAAGGAAATATTTCTATTCTTCGGTTATAGCCATATAATAATAATTATCTAACACATAAATCAAATGTGAACTTTCAGACCTGTCTCTGACTTCATTCAGCGATTATCAATGATTATAGTAGGTGAATACCTACATAGATAATCTTGAGTATTTCATTCCTACAACAGAAGTGTTATATCATAAAGTCAATGAACAAGGTATTTCCCCTCACATATTGTATATAGGTATATTGACGTAAAAATTTGTTATAATTTTCATGAAACAACATATTATACTTATTTTGATTTATGATACAGAGAGCGTGATATGACTAAGATTTGGCCCTACCATTCGAAATGTGCTCTTGTTGAGTACTTTCCTATTTAACCTACGTTCAATCCGTAGAAGATTGTCATCTTTTTTTTCATTGCGTACGCATTTTTAGATGGTAATAACTAAAGTAGGGCCAACCAGACAAGATAAAAAGTGTAAACAAATCTGAAAGAGACAGCTGACATTATCTGGGGGCACGGCAGTGCCCCCGCCAAGTCGAGCGCAAAGCAAACACTGCCGTACCATCCTTTACAGGAACCATTTCGCCGCATTTTCAGACCTCTATTTGAGAACCTTTGGATAAGACTAGATCGCTGAAATTTTCGTCATCTCGTTAGCTATAAACATATACTTAAAAGCCAAAATTTCAAGTCCATAGGTAATTTAATTCCAAAGTTAAGCGAGGGCTAAGTTTCACATTTTAGACAGACACTCACTCACTCATGATCATCAAAATAGAACTAGTACTTCCCATAAACTCAGAGAGCTGAAATTTGGTACAGGGTTAGGTTTTCATGACCACGTAAAGGGAAAACTATAAAAACTAGGATAATCGAAGGTTAGGAGTACCACCAGGCACACCACTAGGGGCCCAGCTAAACCATAGGAGATACAGACATGACTTCAAAGCAAAAGTTGTTCAGCTTGATGAGACGCTTCTACAAAAATAAGTGAAATCCCATCAAAAACATTCTGTAAAAAACTAGCCAAGTCTCGATAGAGCTGCTAGTTTATCTCTAAAAAGTCATGAAATCTAGACAAAGTCATGCCAAGTCTAAGGTTCCTTGACGCTATTTCTCTATTATTACAGTTAAATTTATACGACTGGCCGTTAAACTGTATCCACAAAGTAAATGTAACGTGCAACGGCCAATCGTATAACTTTAACTATAATAATAGAGAAATAGCATCAAGGAACCTTAGACTTGGCATGACTTTGTCTAGATTTCATGACTTTTTAGAGATAAACTAGCAGCTCTATCGAGACTTGGCTAGTTTTTTACAGAATGTTTTTGATGGGTACCATATGACAGATAAGGACAGATTGTAATAACTGTCACTGAGTAATACAAAAGTTGTTTACATTTATTATCTCGTTTCGTTGGCCCTACTTTACCTGTTCAGGGTTATCAATATCGGCACGCTCTAATTTTCTTCTTTTCTCCAATTTTCTACTTTCCCTCCTGCGCTCTATTGCAGCCTTTATTCTTTCACCAACTGTGACTCTTTTTGAAGGAGAAGTCCGTATTTCCTCTTCATGATATTTGATTGTTTGATTGGTTGATGTTTCGTATATACTGCAACAGATGTTGAATCCATAAGTTTAGTATCTCTTTTATATTCTCTTCTGTTAGTATTTATTGTAGTGGAGTGGATAGAATATGGAATGATTTTTATTAAAGACTATTAAAGGATAATTGAAGAATAAACTCAGCCAGTTTCCAAATAAAAAATAACTCTGCTATCTCCGAAAAGGGGAAGACTGATATCCGAACGACCAACAGTTGATGACTTGTAAATATAACTAAAACATAATTATATTTTAACATTACAAAGCAAGTAAACTTACTCTTCCAAACTTGTTCCATGCTCAATAAATACGTCATCATCTTCCTGATCATGTTCATTTATTTCAGTTTCAAATAGAATAGATTCCACATATTCTTCTACAGCATCTTGATTGTTAACATCCTCAACGATCGCACTATGCATAAGAATATTGTTTTCACTTATCGTTTCATCATTTTTAGAATCGTGTTTGTTTGGTACACTCCACTTTTCCGTAGAAAACTCTTCACTCAAAGACGAAATTGACTCCATAGATCTAGATTTCTCAAGTCTCATTTGCATTTGAGCATATTTATTTTGTATACGTTCGTGTATTGTTGAAAAATGTCTCTTTGTAATTTTTCTACTTTCACTTTTGTTACTTTCATTCATTTTGAATTAGTTTTATCTATCGTACCTATAACTGGCAAAGTGGCTATCTGAACCGACCTTGGCTATATGACTAAACGTGGTAATCGAAGTATTATATTTACATCTATCTAATCAAATATTTACTTATTGATTATTTTGCAAATCTTATCTCTGATTCTATGAACGGATCTTTCTTCCTTTGCAGGCGAAACATTTATAGGTTTGGGTTCTATTAATAGTAAATCTGGATATAAGTACATGCCTAATATATTTTTAATAAGTAGGTAAATAATTGCATTTTTATTATCATCAGCACCTCAACCTGCCCATACCAAGGGACCAAATAACAATTTTAGGGGTCTTTCACTAAAGAAAGTAGGTTCTATCGCCAGCAAATCCCCTATCCATTTAAGGTATCATCTTATACTGGTTTTTCTTAGTATTTGTATGAGAAACCAATATAAGATGGTTCCTTAAATGGGTAGATGGATTTGAGTGCGATAGTAGGTACATTCGTATTTAGACATTAATTTATAAACGTTTCCATAGAAGGTTCTTTGTGATCCTTGTGTGATCTTTGTGTTCAGGAAAAGTTAATTTACAATCCCTGAATTAGGTACTTACATACTTCATTTGTATTTTCTTTTAGTTTATTCTGGGAATTTGGCGCCTTCTAAATGTTTAATGGCATGAAATATAAAGCGTATGCCTTTCCTAAACAGGCGTTCCGTGATACTTTCGAAGTGGTTAAAAAAAACGAGTTTGGACAATTGTATTTTGTGGCCTTTGCTGCTTTTATGGTTGTTTAATAGATCCCTCTGTATTATTTATTTTCCTGCGCCTAATGTGTGCCTACATATAATTTTGTCATATCTAGAAGCTGCAACTTATTTTCAATTTATTTCAATTTAATTTCAATTTATTTAATTAATTAAATCATAGTTAACAGCATAAGCCAAAGCACTATAACATTAAATACTTATAAAATAAATAAGACAAATTATATAAATTAATTAAATCTTACTAAGATAGTCAATAGCAATGCTTTTGAATTCCACATGACTAGAACCAAAAAGGTCGGCATTGTGTTGTTTCAAAAGTAGTGAATTTAGAAGGGCGACAGCCCGCACTGTTGGAGCGTACCTGCCGCGCACCGTGTGCGTAGAAGGACCCGCCAGCAGCGGGCGGCGATAGCGCGGCTCGGCCGCCCCGCCACCGCGCTTGTACGTTGGAGGCACACTCAGCCCTACGCGCTCCGTCACATTCGGATTATTAATTTTATTATTAAGCGTAAAGTAGTAGTGGGCCAGAAGAGACAATTTGCGTCTGAGTTTTAAAGTGTCTAGCCCCACCATTCCGGACACAAACAAAGATGGGTACAAGTAAGGGTAATAACCAAATTTCTTCTTATATAAAGATCGTGCAAACTTTCTTTGGACTTTTTCGACCATTTCTGCGTACTTAGTTTCCTGGGGGTCCCATACTATTGCATCATACTCTAATCGACTCATCACAAATGATTTGTTGAGCACAAGAGCGATTCGGGGATCACTTAGCTGGTAACTAGTACGCAGGGTAAATCCTAGCATTCTATTTGCACTCTTACATACCTCGATAACGTGTGAGTGAAAGTTCAGCCTAGCATCCAGAATAACTCCCAAGTCCCTATGCTCATCTACCTTGAGCAGTGTGTGTCCTAGGAGTTCATAATCTGTGACAATAGGTGTTCGGCTGTTAGTGAAAGTCATCATTTTGCATTTTGACACATTAAGAGGGAGATGGTTAGCCAAACTCCACTCAGCAACGGCTTTGATGTCATTTTGCAAGTTTTTGGCATCTTCGGTATTTTTAATGCCCATGAATAGCTTCAAATCGTCAGCAAATAATAAACATTTAGCTGCGGTGATAATATCCGGCAAATCATCGACCATCACCAAAAACTGGGTGGGCCCCAAAGTACTACCCTGGCTGACACCAGATCTGGTGTAATAAGTCTGTGACCGGTAGCCAGATATTTGAACAAATTGTTGTCTATTTCTCAAGTAGTCTGCAAAAAAACTTAACAGCCTATAAGACACGCCCATCTCTGCCAGTTTTCGTAGCAAAATATCATTGTCTACAAGGTCGAAAGCCTTTTGGAAATCAAAAAAAGCGGCGTCCACTTGATGTTTTGCGTCCAACTCACCAATAACATAATCAGTAAAGTTAATGTGGTTGGTTGTGGTCGACCTTGCCTCCCGAAAACCGTGTTGGCTATTATTAAGTATACTACCCATTTGCAGTTTTAGGCAACTATCAATCATTGACTCAAATATTTTACCAAAGACTGCCAGCACAGCAATGGGTCTATGATTTGTCACCTCAGCGTTGGACTTAACTTTTGGGACGGGAGTCACTCTAGAACACTTCCAATGGTCAGGATATCTTGCTGTTTCGAGCGACTTATTATAAAGATGTAGTAAGGGCTGTTGGAGAACTGTGATGCAGTCCTTCAAAAGGAATGGTGGTATCCCATCAGGACCAGTAGCAGTTTTGGCCTTTAAGCGCTTCACTGCTTTGAGAAGATGCTTTTCTCCAAGCGATTCGATGAAAATTCTATCTTCTACAGGTCTGGCGCTATTAATTGCTTCTGCCGGGTCCAGTTTTGGTATATTATTCTGAAAAACAGAACTGAAATGTTTAGCAAATTCGTTTACTGCCTCCTGCCCAGTTATTATACGACCATTCATTCTGTAATTTCTGCTATCCGATCTATCGCTCCGCAAATCTTTTACATAATCAAATACTTTTTTTGGGTCAGTTAGTATAGATTTTGCAATACCCTCCTTATATTCTTCATAGGCTTGACCAATCAAAGACTTGCACAAAGATCTATAATATTTAAAAAGCTCACTGTTTACTTCCTGACCCTCAGCCTTAAACCTTTTAAAATTAAAGTATTTGCAGCGAATATAATATTTAATTTCTTCCGTATACCACTTGGGATACACATATTTTCCAAATGTTTGAGAAAGTGATTTTCTAGGAACGTATTTATCTATACACCCGTATAGAATCTCATAGAACTTTTCTGTTGCTGCATTGACATCAGCTTCGGTTAAAACACCTGCCCAGTCAATTTCTGCTAGAGCCCCGTAAAGTCCAGCCAAATCAGCCCTACGAAAATTCCATTGTGGGAAAGAAGTTAGGTCGTTTAAGGACGTAATATCATCTATAGGAATTTGCCTTCTGTTTGCGTGAGGTAGCTCCATAACAATATCAAGTGCGGGGTGAGGCCTGTCCAATTTCACTAATGGTTCAATAGATTCATACACATTAATAATATAATCGGCACTAAAATTTGTCAATACTAAATCTAGCATGCCGCCATATGGATTATAAACATTGTTACTCTGAGTAAGATCACAAAATTCAATCATATTTTCATAATTACATTTAACATTATTATTAAATGAGTTCAAATTAAAATCACCAACAACAAGCACTTTAAATGCAGGATGCATCGATACAGCATTTTCAATACAATGTAGTACATCAATGTACTGGCTCGCTTTGTAAGAAGGAGGTAAGTAAACAATACAACAGAAAATTGTTATACCATTAAAATCAATAGTAGCGAACAGGAGTTCTTTGTCACGAGTCAGACCATCAACATCAGTTATCCTACGTACACTGTACTGATCCTTAACAGCGAGAAGTAGACCGCCGTATCCAACATCGTTATCTCTATCTAACCGGTGCACTGTATAGCCAGATGGGAAAAGCTCTCCGTCACAAACAGAACTGGTTAAAAACGTTTCTGTCAACGCAAATACATCTGTTGATCTTTCAGATACGTTTTTCCTGAATTGTTCAGTTTTTGACTTAAGTCCTCTCACGTTCTGGTAGTAAATATTCAGCTTTTTCTTCTTATTGCGCTTTGTTCCGAAAGTTCTGTTTCCAGTACTTTACGCAAATGTTAGCTGCCCAATTTTCCGGTGATAATACACAGTCTACTAGTCTTGATGGTACCCCTAGCTTAAAAGATGAGTAATCGCCTCGGGCTTTTAGCGCATTTACTGTGCAAAAATCGCCGCCACAGATATTGCTAAGATGTTTTTTAATTTGTGAATCTTGGGTACCTGCTTTACGTAGAATAGATGCAGGAAGATTTTTTTATCTGAGGCTTCTACGGCCGTAGCTTTCCCGCAACAAAGCATTTTTCTGGCATTATGTTGTACAATAATAAACCTTCCTCTTGAATTGCTCGATCTATTATAGAAAACTGCATCAAAATCCGTTGTGTGGTTTCGGGGGAGTTAGTGAGTTCTATGATAGACAGAGTCAAAAGTCTACATCATTTTGTACTTTGTTTTTTTGTAGCTTGAATGTAATCACAACAATTCCAAATGTAGATACCTACCTTCTTGCGGTGCGGTACAAATTGAATTGCAGGAATTCAGCTGTAATTTTCTAAAACAAACAGAAAGTTTTTGTATCAAAGTTGGCTGCTGAGTTAAACTTTACTTGGAGTTGTGTGATTATTTCATGAAATAAACTTGAAAATTAAAATACCTACTTACCTATAAGAAGGTAAGGTAAGTATAAGATTCAGAATGTGGATGTTCTTATACTGAAGTGCACGATTATGCATTCCAGAAAAAATATTATGAATAAATACAAAATACCTAGTTTCACAAAATGAAATAAGTACGTACCTGTCAAATTAATCTTTCTTCAAAAATAATTTTATGTCATAGTAAGATTCGTTTGCATATGATATGACACCAAAGGTTTTCCGTGCTTGTTGCAAAGGTAGTCCACGAGAGGACAATGCGATCAATGTTCATGATTTTACGAAATTCACAAAAATGCAATATAACAAATCCATATCATTATACAAACTAGCTAGCTAGCCCACCATAAGTTAGGATGCACTTGCCAGCTCTCATAAGTCAGGTCGGACATGAGAAACTGCACCGCGCCCGCTGCCTGCCCGGAGCTTTATAATACCTACATAAATTCAGCTCCTTTCTGCGAGATGACTCCTCTTAAACGTTCAGAGGCCGGCGTTTAGGTAACAAGTTCATGCAGCTATTTTGGCTCTACTAAAAATACATCACAACATTACCGGGTGTTAATGAGTATGATGGCGTATGATGATTTAGATGACGGTGGTTACTCAACCACGTCGGAGGCCTATTTGCAGTAGCAGGCGGTTGAAAAACTCTGACACTAGCAACCCTAGCATGCATCCAGAATACAACTCGCGGATCAAGACTTTTTCTCCTCAAACCCGCGCGACTTATCTCTTCAAATCGCGGTCTCTCTCCTTGTCTTACATGCATTTCGCCGCGAATCAGAAGTCTAGACAAAGATTTCATTCTTTCGCTTTAGGGACAAGCAAGCAAGGTTGCTAAATTACAAAACCAATTGTATTACCTATTTCATTGGCAACACTGTTTTCACACAGGGTTTATTCGGTCGTTCGTCGATACGCCGGTGTCCCACTCGAAAAGAAGAAGTAGGCAAAGACTTCCGTTCTTATCTGTACAAAACGACAAATCTGAAATCCATTGAAATGCAAGAGTATTTTTGAGTTATACTCCCAACTCGTCCGTTCCTACTTCCAGTTCTGGATCCAAATGGCGAAGTTGTATGGAACTTTTCACTCAAACACAAAATAGAGGATTTACAGAAGGACAGCTCGCAATTTTTTTCCGATCATTTATGCCTAGGTACACGATACGTTTTCTTTCTGAAATTTCAAAATGCGGTAGGTACCTGGGATAAAACATACCTACATATATACGTTACTTAAATATTATCTCACTTATACTAGGGGAGAGGGGGGCGGTTTTGCACAGGGGCAGATATGAACAAGCTAAATACTGTCTACGTGTTTTATGCAATAACGATGGAATAGGCTTTAGTTTAATGTTCACAACCGTCGGCATCCCTGTCATCGACAATTTTACGAAGTCAACATAAAACTTGGATGTTATTGGCTGTTTTTGTTTTTAGATGTGCTTGATGTACATTTTTTTCAAAAGTTGTAAGGGTTTTTCTGGTTATTCTTGGTTTTGGCGGATTTATACGTATATTTATCCTAATTTGTGTTTATTTATACGTCCATTTCACTTATTATTTAAATCCTAGAGTAAAGATTTTATTTAAAACTAGCTGCCCGTCAGCGGTTTCACCCGCTGCAACCTATAATTACGCGGGAAAAAAGCATTATTCGCCAACAGATGTCGCTGTTAGTTTTCGGCGAAAACGTTTAAAACGCGAATCGGCTCAGTCTCGCCACCTATTTCAAAAATATTGGAAAATGCGTGATCCCGTGGGAATGAGACATTTTTCCGTGGTAAAAAGTATCCTATGTGTTATTCCAGATGCCCTTTTATATTTCTGCAAAGTTTCATGTTAATCTAATCAGCCGTTTTTGCGTGATGTCGTAACAAACACACACACAAACATCCGCCTTTATAATATTAGTAGGATTCTAATGAAGTAAGCTATAAGGTATGCTTGGGGCAGCTTTCAATTAATTTTAAGGGGCACATTTGAACATACAAAGTTGCACATAAAAAATATTTTAAAAATTAAGTTTAAATGAGGGATTGATAATATTTATAATCGTTTAGCTACGTGTCATTGTTTTGTTTTTTAGTAATTTAGTTCATAAATCTTTATTAGATCGAAAAATACTGAGTCTTAAGTGGTCAAAAATTATATTGAAAAAATATGTAGCATTTTTCACGCAAGTAAGTAATCTCAGAAACTAAAGTTAAACACAATCAAAATGCAAGAAATATGCATATTTCGCTGTAATAAATATTAAATAGTAACAGAAATAAACTACTTGTTCAAAAGTGCCCCAGGCTTGTTCAAATCTGCCCCGGGGTGGGGCAGCTTTTAACGCTTTCCGCGCTTGTAGTAAAACCGGCGTAGCACATTTTCGTGAAAAGCTATTTTAAACTTGATATAGTTTTTATCATCCCAGATAAGCTACCTAATAGACCATGCACAAAAATATTAAGTAAGTTAACTATTTCGGAAGTTACAACATGTTTTGTAAATTCTGTACAAAGCTGCCCCCCTCTCCCCTACCTATAACATTATTTTTATGAGTTAAACGATAAATCATTCGAGAGATTGATTTTATTACCATAACCATACCACAACAGCCACAACAGTCCACTGCTGGACATGAGCCTGCCCCTATCGGGGGGTATTGCCATACTCACCACGCTTGGCAGGCGGATTGGCGAGCGCAGAGCCAAGATGTTACATTTACAGGGAACGTTGCTGCCCATTCCCTGGATGAATATCCCTAAGTCGCTTTTTACGACACTCAGGGGTAGAATTGGGGTGATGCTATTCTAAGCCGGCTTCACACATCACATTTATTATTATAATATAAATGTCAAAATACATTTTAAAAATATACAAAATAACTTAATACTAATATACAGCGACGGTTCCGCCCTCAGTCAAACCAGACCTCCCTGCAACGCGTCAATTCCGAATGTGCCCATTATGCTTGCGGAATTACCACGCTAGATGGCGAGAGATGTATTGATAACATGTACTTACTCCTTTTGCCTATTTGCCATTTTACCGTCCACCCGCACCGAACTCTGTTGACACTCTCTACTATAGCCGGTTTGAAACTATTCGGATTTGCGCGTAAACGACGGCATGTGGGAGTGAGTGTATCTAGTGACGTTTCCTTGTAACCTTCTCTCTATATTGGGCGCCCGTCAATACTTAGTTTGTTCCTCAAACTTTCCGAGTTGCAACCGCTTCGGTTAATCCACAACTGATGCCGATAATATTTACCCATAAGCATCTACACTCTGCACAAGTTTGGAGCTTTGTGTTGTGAAACTGATGTTCAATAGCAAACATCGAGATTAGAACTTCTCTATGAAGAAAAGGTATCAAATTTGCTTCTCCTCATAGAAAATTAATTATACTTAGAGTTTGAGAAAGGTGTGCAATGTGCATTGAGTATCTCGTAGTATATAGGATAGACCTATAACTCCGAGTCTGCTTATAAGTCACCCGCTGTTAGGACCATCAATACAAAATTTAATCTACCATCTTAGGACCAGAGACACGAAGAAGAAGAAGACCCGCGGTTAGAAATATGGTGATGCTATTCTCAGCCGGCATCACTTACAATTCAACCAAATTGACCGGTCAAATTTCAAAAAGGAAGTCATCTTTTATTCCCAAATCAAACCATCATATTCCCATATGTCAATCGATAACCTCTTTCAGGGATCCTATGGATCCTCATTTATAGAGAGGGCTTAGTAGGGTGCGCATAAAAATTCGCCCCACGCGTCACTGATCACTATTTGATTGCTGCAGACGGTCCAGAGAGATGACCCTCATCTTGAGTTTCTTATTCAGGATTTGGTTTGAATGCTAAAACGTAAGTTACTTATTTTATCATTGGTTTCATGGATGGTATCTGAATACCCATTCGTTTATCCTTAATTCACAAAGATACAGCTAGCCGTAGGTACTAATAAATGCTGGCAATTTTTTGTTTGCTTTGAAGAGGGATTTGCTTTTATTTAAAACATTTCACAAATCACCTCTCATCATGATTTTCCTAGTGTTATCTCCAGATACTTACTACTGATAGATATGGTAGGCGTAATTTAGTGGATATGTTCATGGATGAGTCATTCGTCATCTTCAATCAACCAGTAGTTCAGCAGTCGAACAAAAGATAACAAAAATACCTATCACTAGTTCGAAGTTGGAAGTAGGGAGCTAAGTACTAATTCGAACTAGTGGCACAAAGTAAGTATTGGCTATGTGCTAGTGGAAACAAAGGTCCCGGCTGAAAAAGTTAGGTTAGGACTATACAGGGTGTGAGAGACAGGTCTCCGAATACGGATTGGGTGCATTCAGGCCATTAAATGACAACTTCCCATCGGAAAATATTTCAGAAATCTGATACGGGAAGCTTTTTATGGAAGCTTTTCTTACGGTTAGTTGTTCAGTTTCATGGTTTGAATGCACACTATCAATTTCGGCTCTATCAATTACGGAGAGCTATCCCACAAAAATGCAAAATTAAATGGACCCTTTCTCATGACTGGAATTTGTGTCTCCAGAAGTACCAACAGTTAATTTCCCCGACGCCCAAACCTGTGCCCAAACAAAATGGCTGGCCAGCGTTTATTTTAATTGTAAAAGTATTTCAGCACGACCGTACCCATTAGTCTACCTAATGTTCGTGAAATTAACACAACTTTTTGACACAGGCATCCATATCGAGAGTACAGACGGTTATTCTGCAAATAGGTAAACTTATTAGTCATTTTGAAAATAAAGGAAGTACCTACCTAGGTTATATTTTTAGAGTTGGTAGTGCGATAAATTGCGCTACATCATACCTATTTGTTAATAACTTTGACGTAAAATAAGCGTAAAAGACAAAAAAGATTTTACTCCTAGGTGTAGCTTTTGTCAACGAGTCTCTATTCATCATAGAACGGTAGTAGTATATTTAAGTACCATACTTTAAGTGTAGCTTATGTCTAATAGTAATTATAATACCTACTTCTAGTCTAGTTCTATGATGAATGGAGAAAGATTTTGGGAATATAAACAATAAAGTTTTAACTTTTTCAGTTAAATGCCAATCAAATAAACTTTAACTAGGTGAAAGCTTTGAATATTGTAAATGCATAAAAGTAAGTAGGTAGGTACTGCAAGTGTATGAAATGAATACTATATACAGAATATACCGTAGATAAAACCTGTATAAAACATCCTGTATAAAATGGGAGTTGTTGACACCCGCATTTTGAACTGTTTTTCACTTCTTACTTTGAATTTTCAAGCTGAATATAAATTGCTGGCTATAAAAGTTTTAGGATAAATAAGAGCATAAATCACAAGATATTTTCGCGGTAGCTATTATGAATGTAAATTTTGGCATACCAATTGATAAGGTCCCAATATTTTATTTTACGCTATGTTACAGTATAAGTTTTCTTAATAGCGACCTACACAAGGACCTACAGATATGGTTAGATCGACAAAATGTCAGATCAATGATGTAAATAGGTATTCGGGGGATGTTAAATTATGGTTAAATCATAGACATATATATATATATATATATATATAAACTAGCGTTTTGTTAAATGTTCTTTTTACTACCTAATGGCTTTAGTGCCTACTTACCTACTGATAGCAAAACAATTATTACCCACCTAATGAAATGAATGCAAAATCAAAGGCGTTGCATAGCGTTGTAGGTAGGTATAGTTTTCTCGCAAAAAAAGATGTTTTTATGAAAAAGGGGTCAGTAACACAATCGTTTTGTTATCTCAGCTTAAGAACATAGGAAAAAGTCGTAAAGGCAGACAGTTCACTTTGTAGCTAGAAAAGGCTGACTAGCTTTTCACGCCGGTCCTTTGCCGAGTGAAGCTTTGAAATCAGGACTAACAAACGCAAAGATGCAAGAAAAACAACTTCTTTGCTACAGGACGTCATGTGTTCTTGTCTACATTTTCTGAGAGATATTCATAAAAATGAACAAGTAGGCGTTTGACCTATGCTGTGGGGTAGGTTTATGAAGGATTTTGATGTTGATTCAATCCAAAATATTGTAGTTGGGTGCGATGCATGAACCTCAGCTGCAGATGCAAGCAGCAACCCCTGACCGTTCAGCTCAGCCCCTACTACTGCCATAACATCACTACTGAAAACTCACTACCAAGGTGTACTCATGGTACAATCTGAACGATATACCTACCTACTCATATAGGTAGACTGACTACTAAAATCTAAACGATATACTCATCTCGCTACCTGAATAATCTAAAGTATATGCATAGGGCCAAATTTTACTAGTAATCGATAGCGAAAATTCAGAAACGGCCTGGAAAAGGACGAAGTAGTACCTGTAATCGATAGCGAAAATTCAGAAACGGCCTGGAAAAGGACGAAGTAGTACCTATAAAAATAATAATTGGGCCTTTCATACAAAATTCTAGATCAGCCGATACGACCACAGGTTCTAATTTTTTTTCATACTTCGACCTATTTTCGTTGGGGAAAGTTGTTCCTCTTCACCAGCCTGTTCTAAGTTTTCGCTATCAGTCACTAGTATAATTCCACCCAGTAGGTATAAGTTTTGATACAACTCCACTGAAGACGATTAGAGTTTAAATTGAAACTGCAACCCCTGACTCGCGCCGCCGCTATCTGCAATTTTCAGCTCCCACTGCGGTACAACGCTACTACAAAACCACTCACTGGAGGCCCAGGCTGGAGACACATTTCTACGTAATAAGTTCTAGGGCAAACAAATAAAAACTTTACAACTACGGTAATAAGTAGGTAAGCTTGCTATGTGCCTACCTCTATATATAACTCAAAATAGAGAATTAACAGAACGATCACTCGACGCTATCACAAAATAGAGAGTTTACAGAAGGTTCACTAGTACCCATTTAGAATTTTCGCGATTGTCACTTGTGTCATAGTCAGGGTTGCTACTGTCAATAATCTCAAAGAAAAAGAATATTAAACAGCAAAATCTGATACAAAAACGTCATAATTATGATTCTGAGCCAATTTGAATGCAAGAAACATGACGTTCGTGGCAACGTTTGATGTAAGTGAGCGTCAAAATCGTCACATGTAGGTATCTACTTACTGAGTGAGCCATCTGTAAAGGTGCTCCGCGAACAGACTCCCTAATTTGTGTCCATTGCTGTGTACTGTAATGCTGTGTTCCCGCAGGTGTACACACAATCTAAACGATAACTCTTCTAGGTAATCCAAGCCTAGCTCTACTTTTAAATACATAAAGTTTGACACAACTCCACTCTAAAGACGATTAGAGTTTAAATTGAAACTGCAACCCCTGACTGCCGCCGCCGCTATCTGCAATTTTCAGCTCCCACTGCGGTACAACGCTACTACAAAGCCACTCACTGGAGACCCAAGCTGGAGACACATTTCTACGTAATAAGTTCTGGGGCAAACAAATAAAAACTATACAACTACGCTTCTTCTTCTTCGAGTGGGATACCAAGTCGTCCAACGACCCGATGAACCCTAGTGACAGAGTTTTTCAACCGCTTGTTGTGTAACGACTGTCGTCTAAGTGGTCATAGACAGCAACCGGGACCAACAGCCTAACGTGCCCTTCGAAGCACGGAACCCTATTTATTTAGTTTTGAAACACTTCGAGAGCGTCCGCATTGCAGTTTCCAAACTTCTAATCGGCTGCGGTGCGATTCAGTAGCCCCTATCTCGTTTAATTAGGAAGTCCCTTACTTTTTAATCCAGATTAAAGGATTTTTGTAAGTATTGTTCTTCTTTCCTTTCTTTCCTCGTGGTGCCACATTAGAATAGCATCACCCTTTTTATTTAGTTCTGAAACGCGTCGAGAGCAGTCCGCATTGCAGTTTCCAATTAACTTTTTATCGGCTGCGGTGAGATAGCTCCTATCCTGATTAATTGGGAAGTCCCTTACACTTTAATCCAGATTAAAGTATCTAGTGAGCATTGTTCTTCTTTCCTTTCTTTTCTCATGGTGCTGGATAAGAATAGCATCACCCTATTTATTTAGTTCTGAAACGCTTCGAGAGCCGCCGCATTGCAGTTTCCAATTAACTTCTAATCGGCTGCGGTGCGATAGCTCCTATCTTGCTTCATTAAAGTCCCTTACTTTTTAAACCAGATTAAAGTATCTAGTGAGCATTGATCTTCTTGCCTTTCTTTCCTCGTGGTGCCGGAATAGAATAGCATCACCCCATTTATTTAGTTCGGAACCGCTTCGAGAGCAGTCCGCATTGCAGTTTCCAATTAACTTCTAATCGGCTGCGGTGCGATAGCTCCTATCTTGCTTCATTAAAGTCCCTTACTTTTTAAACCAGATTAAAGTATCTAGTGAGCATTGATCTTCTTGCCTTTCTTTCCTCGTGGTGCCGGAATAGAATAGCATCACCCCATTTATTTAGTTCGGAACCGCTTCGAGAGCAGTCCGCATTGCAGTTTCCAATTAACTTCTAATCAGCTGCGGTGCGATAGCTACTATCTTGCTTAATTGGGAAGTCCCTTACTTTTTAATCTAGATTAAAGTATCTAGCGAGAATTGTAATACGAGTATTGTAGGTATTTGAGAGTGTATTGCAATTTTTAGGTGACAGGCTGTCAACCTGTAACTATGGTGATACACAGTCTTCTGAATCCACACATTTTGACAGACTTAGTGTAAATAAATGTACGTTTTTAGGGTTTCGTAGTCTACTAGAAACCCTTATAGTTTCGTCAAGTCTGTCTGTCTGTCTGTCTGTATGCCGCGCCCTCATAACTCCGTCAGTTTTAGAGCTATCAACATCAAAGGTGTGAAGATAGATCGTGTTGACCTAAATTTAGAAATGTTGAGAAAAAAATATTTTATTTAATTGTTTTTTGGACCCCCTTCCCATACATGTGAAAGGGGGGCAAAAAAAAATTCTCTTGTAATATTGAGTAAGGTATCGTTGAAAAGGTCTTTTAAAACTAAGGAGAGGTTTCTTTGAAACAAAGTCACAAACATGTTTTTGTCTCGAGATATTTGCTTTTAAAGGGGGCGTTTTTGAGCCATAATTTGTTCCAGCTGTAACTTCTAAAGTATACATGCTAAAAATTTGAAAAAAATATGGAATATAGTTCTTAAAATGAAGTTACCATGAAATATTTTTTTTTACATACGCTCTGCCAACCCCGCATGAGATATAGGCGTGATATGTGTAGATATTTTCAGGAAGTTTTTTATATCTTGCACTTGAAATAAGTAACAAAAGAACAAATACTTACTTAATGCGGGGTGTTTGGTACGGTGGTGTAGCAGAAAACTTACATCCCGGTATAGAGAGAGCTAACCATTTGCTATCTCTATCGATTTGTTACGGACAAAGAGAATCTTTTAAACCTGGCATTTATTTAGTGCGATTAGTTCTTTGTTAAGGTGGATCGTTACGCCATACAAACGAAAAACTGCACTTCAGTCGGGTTATACATGAGACGCAGAGCAAATTTTTGAAAAAACTTCATGTGAAATGATGAAGGCACACGTAAAATTGTCGCAAAACTACTTATGGTTTAAAGATAATAAGTATTTTCTGCGCAATAAAATTAAACGTATTTATTGCAGCAGTAGCTCCATCTATTTACGTAAAGTGGCGACTCGGTTTTTACGGGGAAATCTGATGGTTTAAAAATTCTTTTTCGTGTTTTGCGAAAATTTTATATACCCACGGGACTCCCCGTCAGGTATTTTAATCAGACTTGTGTCTCCTTTACAGACATAACTCCATTAAACTTTTGTATGGAAAGCGGAACGCCTTAAAGTAGAAAATCCACAAAATTTGTTGGTTTACGAACAATATATTTTAATTTCTCATTTCGTAGTTTAACGACACTCTTCGTAAATACCGAAATGAGAACTTTGATAGATTCGTAATCGTAACTAAACTTTTTGCATATGCGTTTCGAAGCTAGGATATTATAATGTATAGCAAATGCAGTAATTTGTAAGGTTGCGATATTGTAAACAACAAGCGTAGGTAGGTATGTTAGTATTAAAAGAAAAATCGTCACTGCGGTAATTTCAAAAAATTGTTTGGGATAAAAATCCGCCATTACGTATTTATGAATTTTTAATATGGCCAGTGTCACTCACGCTGCTGAGACGAATTTAACGAAACCTCACATGTCAAGATCCGCCCAGCTGTTTAGGCTGTAGCTCGTGAAAACGAATTTCTGGATACATACATAACCCTCTTGGGCAGTCGGGTAAAAATATTCCCCAAGTTTGGTAAACGATACCGCGGCGGCGGCTCGTTATTTGTAATACAGCACAATTACGACGAGTTGACGAAACTCATTAAATTCGCCAAGTCATTTAAATGTCTGCTTGTCGTCGTAGAGACGACAGACAACCCGACGAAAACTTTATCCTAAACAAGACTGGCAGGTACGGGAAATTGCCCAAAATGTGGCACAATCTCTTTGGTTTACTCCGCCTATGAAATTGATTTTGTTTGACGATGCTAATAAAAAAAAACTATCATACATTTCAACATTTTGATATAACAACATTAAAATTTTGCATTTTGATTAGTTTAAGGCGCTTTACACACAACGTCCGTCTCAGCGTTATTTTTGCTGCACTATCGCAGCGTTAGGAAAATTCGAATTTTAATCCCATAATGAATACGACAAAAATAACACCAAACCGGACGTTATACTTATGTATGTGTAAATCGCCTAAACAAAAGTTTATTGGTCTTTCATAGAGATGTAGGTAGGTATGATAATATGATTTATGATATGAACGAACACTTAATCGCAAGGGCGGCAAATAACTGCGCATTTGCATCGCATCGCAATTTAATGTCAAAATCGTAGTCGAAATTACGGTTTCCAATTCTTTGACAACTAATTAGAAAATATTTGATGTCTTATTTGTTTTTCTTAGATTTGTATGAAATAGTTTGTTGATTAAATTAGTAGGTGGATTTGCACGCGCGTAAGATTGAATTTCATAGTTTGGTTAAAAATGAGAAACTTGGTAGTCTAGTTTTTTCTAGGAGGTAAACTTCCTCTTCTTTAAAGACAGGCAATAGATAGATACCTAGTACCACTCACAATCAAGCTCAATAGTTTCATACCACTGAAAACGCCAGTTTCCACTTCGGCAGAGTTTACCTGCATAGAGCCGATTAATCTGTCAAGTGCATGTACCTCGGTCTACAAATCTCAAAGCTCAATATATTTCAGTTAGCTAAGAACCGGCTTTTGAATACCTGGTATCCGTCGAGTGGCCATAACTTCGGCTCCACAGTAATTGAACAACTGCTGGAACTGGAGATTTTGAAGCTTTGAACTGAACAATTCTAGGGAGAACTGCTCTATAATTTCCAGGTTTCGTTGATTTTCTCAAGAGCACCTTAAGTACTAACTTTCTGCCGTCATTGAAACAGATAGACGAGCACAGTGTGCAATGCAATGTATTAATGCAAATAATAATTTATGAAGTTTTATAAACTGTATAAAAATTAAGAGGTAATCATTATGTTATGAATGAATATCGTAGACTGCCACTAGGTTAGTTATTAGTCTTAGAGATAAATGATTGCCATTGATCATAAACACGAGGTGATCACATTTATTTACAGTTTGTGTGCATTAAAAGCATAACTTGAATAGATTCGTTTGATTACCATGGCCAACACCATGGCTTAATTAATTGTTATGCGGCAATTACAATTTCTTCCAACGTCGTAATTGTACTTACCAGCAGCACATCAATCCCGGATCAACTTAGATTGAGAAATTATGAAAATCCAGTATCAATTGATCTCTTAAAGGGTAGCTTCATGTGCGGCTGATTAAACAAACAGTCTGACACAACAAAGCGACATTTTACGAGCCACTTGATCCCGACTTCTGGTGCGCTCCTCGACACACGATTTGAAAGTTAAATGTGATCGGATACATGTGCCCGAGTGCACTCAAGACCACAGAATACCTACTTTACGAGAACTAACCCAATGTAGAAAATGACAATTCATTCACAAACGCCGCTCAAAATTAAATGAAACCTTGCTTGGCAGTTAAGACCGCGGGATACTTGGATCCCCAGCATGGGACCAATTTCAATTACCTTTCATGTGTTTGTAAGAAAATTCAGTACCTACAAGTTAAAGGGTGTGACATAACAAGGCGACATTTTACGAGCCACTTGATCCCGACTTCTGGTGCGCTTCTCGACACACGATTTGAAAGTTAAATGTGATCGGATACATGTGCCCGAGTGCACTCAAAAGAAGACCGCGGAATACCTACTTTACGAGAACTAACCAAATGTAGGAAATGACAATTCATTCACAAACGCCGCTCAAAATTAAATGAAAACTTGCTTGGCAGTTAAGACCGCGGGATACTTGGGTCCCCAGCATGGGACCAATTTCAATTACCTTTCATGAGTTTGTAAGAAAATTCAGTACCTACAAGTTAAAGGGGTAGGTTAATCAGTGTGACACAACAAGGCGACATTTTACGAGCCACTTGATCCCGACTTCTGGTGCGCTGCTCGACACACTATTTGAAAGTTAAATGTGATCGGATACATGTGCCCGAGTGCACTCAAGACCGCAGAATACTTGGGGTATTTCTGAACGAAGTCGTCTGTCTTAGCAAGCTATCAGATATGGCAAATCGACTAAAGTGACCTACCTATTTACTAAGATTTTACGAATTATGCGCCTGACTCAATTTGCATACCAAATTATATATATTACGAATTATTGTACCATCTACCTTCTTTGTGTATCATATTTACTACGAATAAAATTCTTTATCTTTATCTTTTACTCATGGATCTCTACATAGAAGCATTTGGTCCTTCAAGAGAATAGCTCAGAGTGAAATTTTCGTACCTACCTTTTGCATTCAAAGTAATTTTTTTCGAAGAACTTAGGTACGCCCAATGAACATCGTACTGAATAAAATACTTAGTGGTAAATAAAATAACTTGGCCGTTACGAGGCTACATAAAAAAAAGCACTTATAGACCCACTGCATAATTTGACAGTGCGTGAATACTAGGCCTAATATTTTGTCTGTTTAGGTAAAAAAGTAAAATATCTATTTTCTTCTTCCTCTTTCTTTGTGATGTAAATGTGATGTAGACAAATCTCTCGACTTATTTCTGTTTTGGGCAGTAATTATCCACTTGATAGGTACCCACGCGCTATCTTTCACATGTTATTTTCTCACCTGTTATGTTATGACCTTCTCTAGATTAAAAATCACAAACGCAACTATAGGATTAAAAAGAAACAAATGGGTATAATAAGTACAAAATATTTCTCCCCAATTAACGGTTTCGAAATATCTTCAGCGTTGAAACAGAACACTTAAAACTTTCATCCGGATGAAATCCTTAAATAATAACTTTCTTTGCACAACTGTTGAAGTTTCCAAGTCTATGCGGAAATCCGGCTTAAGAGCCGCCACAGCGAAAAAAGGCTTCGTTTGCGCTCAGCAGTGTGGAAACTTCATACAAGCATTCAAAACAAACGCAGGACTTGCAAGGAAATTGGCCCGGTCTCACCCGCGTGAAATGTTTCCCGAATGCTCGTGGGAAAGGAATAAGGTGTTTTCCCATAGTAATAAGTAGCTTTTGTTACTCACAGGGATAATGCACATCATCTTCCTGCCCTTATCCCAATTACTTGGGGTCGGCGCAACACGTTTCGTTGAACACAAAATCGTGCATTGCAATAGGATTTGGCTGAATTTTACGACCGGCCGCCTACCAGACGTCAACCCTCCTTGGGAATGCTTTTTTGGTGAATTAACCGCCACCACACGGTTGGCCCTGAATGTTTGGGTCGGGTTTATTCCTCGATCGCTTCTTACGACCCCCACGGAAAGAGAAAGGGTGGTGCTATTCTACTCTGCCGGCACCACACGGCAATACACATTGAAACAGAAACGGGTCGAGTTTCCTTACCGTTACATCTATATACTGCGGCGGCGCTCTCTAACGCAAGACATTGAGATAGAATGCCTTTGATTTCTATTTTTCTCAAAACCTCCCATCTTAAGCTCTATAGAATGGTGACTGGATTTATTAAGGCTTCCTTTTTGAACTGGCTTTTAAGTAAGTACCGTATTGTAGGACTCAATATAGGTACGGTTTCTCTTAATATGGTTTAATTTGTTTCAATCCGATGATGTTTCGCGAGTGAAATTAACTTCAAGGAATCTTATTGTGATGTTAGGTAGCTATACCATAACGTACTAACCATACCAATCACAACAGTCCATTGCTGGACATGGGCCTCCCCCTTTCGGGGGGTAGGTATTACCTTGCCAAACTCACCAGGCTTGGCAGGCGAATTGGCAAGCGCAGTGAAAGATGTTGCATTGCCTAAATGATTATCCCGTCACTTTTTACGACATCCGGAGGTAGAATTGGCGTTTTGCTATTGTCTGCCGGCATCACACGGCAAAGGAAAAAATAAATATAAATAATAAAGAAAATAATAGTTCTTTGGGTTGCTTGAGTTATTGATAAGGCGTTTTCGTTTAAGATTCTCCGCGGAAAACTTTAATCTCTGAATTCATATCCTGATTGACTTATATTATGTACTTACAAAGAAGTGTTTCATTCGACCTTTCATCATCATCTTCTTGCCATTATCCCAAATCAGTTAGGGTCAGCGCAACATTTTTTGTTCGATCACAAAATCATGCATCAAAAGGATTTGGCTGTGTTTTATGACCGGCCACCTGCCTGACGTCAACTCTCTCTGGGAGTTCTATAGTAGGTTGTATCTCCGCCACCATGTGGTTGACAATAGTCGACAGATACCTAATCAGCTGAGGTCAAAAACTCTACGTCGCCTGCTTCGACACTTATTTCATTGATATTTCGATTTGTGAACATCTCTCTATGCGTATATCCACAGATGAATTTAAATATGTAGACTATAGCGTATATCCCTCGGTGACAGTATCCCGTATTGACAGGCTGTCAGCCTGTCGCCAAAAATTGCAATATCTACACATCGACTCTCAAATCCCTTAGTCATGGGGGAAAGACATGGGGTGATGCTATTTTTAGCCAGCACTATACGGAAAACTACCACAAACTGTTAGTAAGGAGGTATGTATAACAACATTACAAACGTTTTGTCGCAATCCTCTTACGAGTTTGAATGGCGGTGAGGACTAAACCGTCCCAGAACTTGTCCGGTCTGCTTTGACAGTCTCAACTCAGTTATAAAGCTAGCCTTGGTATGTCGATGCTACGAATAACTAGCTATCTGTTTATGGAGAAGGCAAGAGAAGACACAATAGGTATGTAACGTCCGTTTGTGCTGTGTGCATACATTTTTAGGCAGCGTTATCGGATGCGTTAAAGATGCGATTTTCCACCTCATATCTTCTTATTCTTAGAAATACGGTTTATATAAACGATTTGACAGACGCACCCGCTACCGCTACGCATCGCATAACGCTGTGTCTACGGATGTGTCTGTCAAACTGTAAAGTTTAACTGCTCTTTGAGTTGTGCTTTCGACCAAGAGTTCATTCGATTTTACTCTACTTGACTTAAAACTTTCTACTTTTAACTTACGTTTTTACTTGTTTGAACATCAGTTTACCGTAGACGACGCGCGGATTGGAAAATTTGTAGTTATACCTCAGTATTTTTGCAGCTTCGGTAAATCTGATTAACTGAAAATTCTGCTGATATTATTGTTGATTCTTACACACAATTTTCAAATACCTCTGTCGGTAGTAGTAGGTCAGACGTTGAGTGTACTCGTACCATCATCAGCTAATCCACCTACCCATTTTGAGCGACCAACTTATACAAAAACTTAGAAAAACCAGTATAGGTTGATCCCTCAAATGGTTCGGTGCATTTGCTGGCGATAGTACTGAGGTACAAAATCAAGCCAATTCAATATGCATCTATACAGCATGTTAATATTAAACAGCTTATACTTAGTTGAACCCGGGAACTGGTAACAACACAACTCGTGCTTTGCTGGGTAACTCGTAGTCAAACATTAGTTAGGTAATGCAGTTGCTTTGTTCAAACTCAAACCATATGTCGCAGTACGATGGTAGAATTAGGTTTTCGGCCAAAAGCCGGCAAGTGGCAAAATCGTAGACTTCGTTCGTCCATCGTCCTAAGCTAATCCAGGATGTTGGGTGAAGTCCTAGATTTGTTTAGTAATATGACATTTATTTCGTTCCGGAGAAACGAGGAGTGGAGAGGAAAGTTATGCACCTCCCTCTGGTTTGTTAAGGGTAGAGTTGGACACCCTAAAGGCGTCGGACGTCCTGAAGGGCGGGAGGTAGTGTACTTTCCATGCCGTCTAGGGCGTCTGACGAAGTCCTGGATCCACTTAGAACGATGATCAAAAGATGGTTGACGATTTTGCCATTTGAGAGTCGATGATTTTGCCATTGGCCGACTAAAATCCTAATTCTGCCATCGTACTGCGACGCATACACCAAGATTGAGAGCACTTGTGTAGCTGAGTTGTATAGTTATCCGTCTAATTCAAATGCTCCTCTTGACATTTCTGCGGTCTAATACTTTTAGATACATAGATACTTTACCTTTAAATGCCATGATAGTCCACTGCTGAACATGGGCTTCAAGTTTATATGATAAAATTATTTTTACACATCCAATAAATGTAGCTTGGTTAATAAACGCGGTAGCTAGTAGCAACGCAGCAAAAAAATAATTTATTTAGAGTTTCTGAAAAAATAAAATATAATCCGTGATTAGACCAATCTACTTGTAAATCTTCGATTTCAAGGAATATCTACTTATGCAGTTTAAATATAATCAAATCAGTCGCGTAATTTTAGATTGTATGGGATATGACAACTTATGCAGGAAGATTGTCATTAAAAGAAGTCCTACCTAATTATTTGAATAAACACAAATCCTTAGACAAAGTTGTCATATTTCACACTAACTGAAAATTCGAAGAGCGCAGATTTGCAATTTTTTTTGTCGCCGAATGTTCAATGTTTATGAAAACTTGCATGGATACTTTAGGGAAAATTAAACTCAGGTTGATATAGTGAAAACATTTAATTGACTAAAGTTTAATAAAAACTACGATCTACATATAAATACAGTCCGAAGAATTACAAATAGTATAATACACAAGTCACGTTATGCAAGCTCAGCATATGCGCTATAAAAAGTCTTAAATGCGTAATGGTATGTCATGTTACAATAGATTTCTGAATAATGATTTTTTAAGATTCCGACCAAAAATCTTCTGAATAAAACAGAAAACACTCTTAACAAGCGATTCGGTTATTTTTTATCAAGAGTATCCTTACAATTTTTAAATGTTGTATTGTTAAGGTGTTGGGCACTTGTATTAAATCTTACTTTTATTCCTAATCTTATTTTTGTTAGTAGCTATCAAACATGGTTCTTGAATAATTGCTTTCTTTAAATGCATAAATAATACCTAAAATTAATTAATGTGTTTGAAATTTTGTGATATTTGGAGGATGTAGGTATTTCAGTCCCCATAAAGCCTTTAATTATAGAATAACGGACTAGACTTAATTTGAATATAAGGAATAGTTAATACATTAGTATTCTTCTTGTATCTTCCTAATAAAGTAAATCTTACAAAATGATCAGACTTAACGAAACATAAGTATAAAAAATGGCACACAATATAATATTATAAAATTATCACATTTACAACATAATTATTAAATTGTACAAATCAATTACATTTGCCCTTAGCTACTACAATCTCTACATTTAAGTTACAGGAATACCAAAGAGTATAAGTTATAATTATTTTAAGTAATGCTAGTTGATTATTTACAAATTATAAAATAATATATTGGGACCTTTAATGCACACAAAGTGCTATAGTATTCCCATGAATGAAGATAAAAAAAGTTTAAAAATGCATTAGCGACGGCTGTCATTCGGTAGCTCAGTTGGTCGAACAGTGGGACGGAACCTCACGGTCCCGGGTTCAAGTCTCGGCCGACGCTAATGAATTTTACAACATTTCTTATTTACATTAATATAAAATAATACTTAAGAGTAAAGTTGGTACCAGTGATAAAATAAACATCATACCTACTTACTCTTCTTGAAAAAACTTTTATTAAAAACGATACAACTATTCGGAGTAGCTAAATTTTGTGATGAAAAATATCTAATTCATTACCTACCTGAAAATCATGTGTAGCTTTTATAAGATTAAAATTTGGACGTAAATTAGTCTCATAAAACGAGGCCAAAAATTCTTAAATAAACCACTAAGTATTATTAACATTTTTGCATGCAAGTCATACGATACATTATGTACAAAAAAACTTATCTCAAATTATCATTAATGCTTTGATTTAATTAGTAGAGTTTGGTGAATCTTTAACAAAATATGTATTGCTTTTTATGTAAAAAGTAGATTTCAACTTTTTTAGGCCTAGTGATAGCGTAGGTGTAAAAATATAATAAAATAATCAAGTAATTTTTGAATATGAAATATGTTTTTTTAGTGAATTAGATCTTACCTATATATTAATAGGAATTTCATTAATTCTTACACTAACATGGTAAATAAAGGTTATTTTAAACTTTCGAATTCAGACGAACTGAACTTTGAACTGAATTGGAATTTCGAGTTCATTCTACCGTTAGTTAATTTATTTTAAACTTCGAATATCATCTGGACAAAAGGGATAGTTTTCGTGTGTTGCCCGATTAGAATAACATCCTCGTATTTCTGGGTAATAAAAGCGACTAGGTGAGGACTACATTTAGAGATTGGGAAAAGTGGGCAGGCAATAAACATAAATAGTAGGTATACATAGTAGATAAACTGTCGGGATCAAAAGAGCATACCTAGGACCTCCTCAAATGGATCAAAATATACATTAGTGTTTTTACTTTCATAAATAGAGTTTAAATTTCTATATAGATTTAATAACTAGCTGTGCTATATAGAGTTAAACTAGATGTATAACCAACAAAATAAATAATTTACTAAAGTACCTAATGTAGTTTCAGAGATATTTTGAGCCATTTGAGGCGGTCCTAGGTATACTCCTTTGACCCGGACCGTACAAACATCTTGCACTGCGCTCGCTAGTCATAGAGTGAAGCATAATAAGTCTATTATATAGGAGGAAGTTTATATGACTGAAATGATGAATTTATTAAAAGCAAAAGTTCTTGGTAGAGAAGGTAACAATTCTTGTCAATTGAGCATTAAAAACGCAAACGAAATAAAAGCTCAAGTATTACGTCAAGTTTCTATCAGTGTTAAAAACTATTACATAATTTACAGGAAAAATACCTATCTTAGGATAAAGCATCTATGGAAAATAGATACCAAACGCAACTGTACCAATCATCGAAATAGGTAGGTTTATTGAATAATAATAATAACGTACCTACACTTCCTTTCAAGTTTACCAAAGTTTAATACTTTGTCTGTCTCGTTTCTTGAATAAATCGTACTCAAACACAAAACACTTTGAATTGCCTACAAAATTTCTAACTTCAACAAATTAGTTCTCTCTAAAGGGTTGAGCAAATATCTCGTTTAACAGTTGTTGGTACTCCTCAGCATTATAAAGATAATCTTCGTCATCCTGTAAGTCCGTGGAATTATATCTGAAAAGGAATTCCATTTTAAATTAATCCTATTATGTCTTTTCTTTATCTAATTTTATCTGGTAATCCTTCGCGATAAAATGTTTTCAAGAGGAACGGTTTCATGTTTTCATTTGCGTAAGGATTTGACAGTAATTAAATTAATCGCGGGGAGTGGTTTCATAAAATGGTTTCGCTTGACTTAAACGTATCGGTCGGTAGCTTACAGTACCTATAAATAAATAAGCTATAGAGTGCGCGTAAGGCTCCGCACCGTACTGTCAAAGCCTGAGCAGTTGCTCCATAGATACATACAGACGTCAAATTCATAAATTAATAAGTTATAAAGGTTCAATAGGGCTGAAACTGGCATTTTGCTACTGATAGACAGAGAGGTTGTGTACAGCAATAGTCTAACCATTCTAAATTTTTATGCGCACTCTATAGCTTGCTTATAGGTATAGGTTAGTAGTTAATTCTTTATCGAACACAAGTCAATCTTACTGGCGCATTAAGAGCAAGTTTCTTAAAAGCATTATTTATATGCCTTATTTTTCGGTTCTCTATAAGTTAGAAGACGGGCCAGTATAGCCTAGTCTGTACCAGTTTAGCCTATTGCCTACAAATTAACAATATTAAGTTTGGCTACTAAAATAAAAATCGAAAAAAATAAAATTGTTGTATGAAGTGACATACCGTAAGGATATTGTATCTCTTTTTCTTCTCGCGTTGGTTGAGGAGAGAGCTTCAATGCACAAGACTATGAAGTGGTTGTTGCAGGAATGTCTGAAAACACAAATGGGAAATAAAACTTTGGAAACCCATTCTAGGATTAAAGATAAATCGCCATGATAGCTCTCTAAATAGATGCTAGTGACGCACATAGGTAGTCATTAACATATCGCGATTTTCGGATTCTAAGTATGAAATATATAAATGTCAAAAAACTTGTTTATAAAAATCTTTGACGTCATATTAAAACATAAATTACACGCAGGTAGGTATCTAATTTCGATATTCGTAAAAAAACCTTTTCTCAAATGCAGGCGCTTGTTTAAATACTAACATCTCCGCAAGGGTTATAGGCATAATAGGTGTATCTATAAGGTCCTATTAAATTCACTGCAAATATTTTAGGGGCAGATCAAATAAAATATAAGCATGTACTAGGCAAATTTTTAAAGAAATCTACACGCTCGTTTTCGAGAAAATTGCATTTAACTAAAAATAAAAACAAATCGAAAAAAGTGCACCCTGTTTGTCCTAGAAACACACACTTCGATAAATTTAAATCACGCGCCAAAAAAAGGTGCTGTGATTGGTTGGTTGTCAGTGTGCGTGCCGTGTAAGTGAATCCGGTCTACGTGGTGGAACGTCAGTCGGGTCAGTCAAAGGATGTTCATATAATTAATTAAAAAGATTGTTTGAAAATGAAAAAATAAATCTAGCGTGTAGATTTTTTTAAAATGCCTTAGATGTTTTTCTTATACATGTTTACGCATGCTCTTAAAATATTTACAGTGAATTAAATAGGACCTTTAATAGATACACACCTCTCCTGTAACAATAGTTTGTGCGAGTACAAGGAGCCATGCCTTCACAGAAAGTATCCATCGCTCTCTCGCCATTAGTGAGCGAGCCATGCCTAACCCGCAAGGGAAATAGGCGTGATGTGTGATATACAGAAATGCCTCCATAGCAAAAGCTGTTCAACATGATGGACCGCTTCTTCTAACAGATTTACTTCGAGTTTCTGGAGTCCCTGATGTAGACCACCAGGGCCTCATCTTAACTATAAGAGATAAGGAAATGCTAAATGTATGTAGATACTCACTTCTCCTGTGACAATAGTTTGTGCGAGTACAATGAGCTTGCCATGCCCTTGTTGATGGGTTCGCTGCTCTGCCATTCTTCACAGAAAGTATCCATCGCTCTCTCGCCACTAGTGTGCGAGCCATGCCTACCCCGCAAGGGAAATAGGCGTGATGTGTGATATACAGAAATGCCTCCATAGCAAAAGCTGTTCAACATGATGAACCGCTTCTTCTAACAGATTTACTTCGAGTTTCTGGAGTCCCTGATGTAGACCACCAGGACCTCATCTTAACTATTAGAGATAGGGAAATGCTAAATGTATATAGATACTCACTTCTCCTGTGACAATAGTTTGTGCGAGTACAATGAGCTCGCCATGCCCTTGTTGATCGGTTCGCTACTCTGCCATTCTTCACAGAAAGTATCCATCGCTCTCTCCCTACAAACGTGCCGTGCCATGCCTACCCCGCAAGGGAAATAGGCGTGATGTGTGATATACAGAAATGCCTCCATAGCAGAAGCTGTTCAACATGATGGACCGCTTCTTCTAACAGATTTATGTCGAGTTTCTGAAGTCCCTGATGTAGACCACCAGGACCTCATCTTAACTATAAGAGATAGGGAAATGCTAAATGTATATAGATACTCACTTCTCCTGTGATAATAGTTTGTGTGAATACAAAGAACTGGCCATGCCCTTGTTGATGGGGTCGCTACTCTGCCATTCTTCACAGAAAGTATCCATCGCTCTCTCGCCGCCAGCGTGCGAGCCATGCCATATCAGCTTCTGTGGCCTGCAATTTTTATTCTTACATTTACAAGATGTAAAAAATTCTGAGAATATTTCAACTTATGAACTAACCCGTGACTCTAACCAACACTCTGACAAATTCCAAGAAACACAGGTTGAAATGTGAAAAATCTTATAGACCAATCCAACTAAAACAATCTACTAAATCTGACTCTCACTCTTTCTAGTATGTAGTAGAGTAGATCCAGTTATTGTGGAAAGTTGATCAAGTTCTCTGGTTAATCCAATGGGTTAATCACACAAATTACCTAACAATCTATTTTCAGTATTTTTTCACATTTTGTTTTTAAATTAGTAAAGATAGCAAGTAGGCTGGGCGCGATATGCAATCATCAAGGACGTTTCGTGATATCGCTTTGCAATAAATGCGGCGCATAGAGTGCGTTCCAATGTGACCGTTTACAATGTACTCTATCGATAATGTAGGTACTATAGCCAGCAAATAGAAATATGTGCATTTAAGGGATCAACTTAGACTGGTTTTTCAAACAAGCACAAAAAATAACCAATATAAATTGAGCCCTTAAATGGGTAGGTGTTTTTGCTGGCGATATTGTTGTTGCCAAAACTTATCAATTTCACTCACTATCTAGTACCCAACCGGACTTAGTCTGGATTCGTTCACCTGCGGTATCTACAGCCCACTAATCAGTTTAGGAGTCTAAGTCCATACTTTAGATTACCTACACGTGCATTATAATCGAACTATAGTTGAGGTTGAGACGACCACTCACTGCACTTTAGTTTACCACCAAGTCGGAAAGAGAGCGCCCTACAACAGCCATGCGGCGGCGATTTTTTTTAAATATTCCCTTGAAAGTAGCCAAGTATGTTACCAATGGGGATCCGTCATGATGTTCTTCCTGGTGAAGCTGTATATCCTGGTGGTGCCAGCCATAATGCCTCCATTGCCGTCGAAGATATCAGAAAACGATTTGAACAGCATCTCCCCTTCAATGTTTACCACGGGCAGGTGACGGTCGGCGTAACGAACTGTCGAATCTAGATTTTGTATCCTGTAAAAGGCAGAAAACAAACATGAGGTTTTTCGCCAGTAAAAATTCAGATTTCACTTGGCGGCTCCAAAGTGAGGAGGATTTTTAATCTTTCAACCGGTGGATGTTTTTCTGATGTTCGTGAATTGCAACTAAGTAGTAAACGATAAGTTGAGTTGAGATGCCGAAGACAACAAGTAGACGCAGATATTCCAAGCGGAAGACCATAATCAAGTAGTGGACTTTTGCAATAAAACCCATGGGGCTAATAGCAGTAGATTCCGTAAACCTAAGGCGGGCTCACCCATGCATCTGAGCTTTCTAGGGAAAGTTAATAGATAAGTCTTCTTCCGCCTACTAGTAAGGAAAGTTCTCAAGGTGCCTTTTAGTCCTAGTACAGCTCGCCTAGACTGTCTGTAGCAAGCGAAGTCGGCTCGCCGAAGACCCGTGCATGGTGCTCTAACGAAGTTCGTTGTATGGAGAGTCTGCTTCCACCTACCTGCTAGTGAGGAAAGCTCTGAAGGTGCCTCTTAGTCCAGCTCGCCTAGCCTGTCTGTAGCACGCGAAGTCAGCTCGCCGTAGAACATGCATGTCACTCGTTCGATGTATAGAGAAAGTCATCCTTCACCTACCTGCTAGTGAGGAAAGCTCTGAAGGTGCCTCTTAGTCCAGCTCGCCTGGCTTGCCGCGAAGTCACTTTGTCGAAGATTGTGCATGTCACCTAAGAGAGGGACGTTGTATAGTCTGCTTCTAACCTGCTAGTGAGGAAAGCTCTGAAGGTGCCTCTTAGGCCAGCTCGCCTAGCCTGTCTGTAGCACGCGAAGTCAGCTCGCCGTAATCCTTGCATGGTGGTCTAACGAAGGTCTTTGTATGGAGAGTGTGCTTCCACCTACCTGCTAGTGAGGAAGGCTCTGAAGGTGCCTCTTATTCCAGCTCTCCTGGCTTGCCTGTAGCACGCGAAGTCAGCTCGCCGTAGACCGTACATGTCACCCGAGAGAAGGTCGTTGTATGGAGAGTCTACTTTCACCTACCTGCTAGTGAGGAAAGCTCTGAAGGTGCCTCTTAGTCCAGCTCGCCTAGCCTGCCTGTAGCACGCAAAGTCAGCTCGTCGCAAACCGTGCATGTCGCCCGAGAGCGGGTCGTTGAGGGCTGCTAGACGAATCTAGAGAGAAAAAAGTCGTTGAATGAAGAAACATACATACCATAAATACAGGATGTAAAAAAATCAACTGCAAATATTTTATTTAAGGGGTGAACCAGCCCATAAAACTGAACAACTTTCCCCGACGAACATAGGTCGAAAAATGAAAAGAAAATTTGGACCTCCCATACAAAATGTACCAGCCGACCGGGTCACTTTGTATGGGAAGTCTAAAATTATTTTTCGTATTTCGACCTATGTTTCTTGGGGAAAGTTGTTCAGCTTCATGGGCTGATTCACCCCTTAAAATATTTGTAGTTGATCTTTTTACATACTGTATAACCATACCATAAGAAACACAACAGTTTACTGCTGGACATGAGCCTACCCCTGTCGGGGGGTATTGCCATACTCACCACGCTTGGCAGGCGGATTGGCGAGTGCAGTGTAAGATGTTGCATTGACGGGAACGCTGCTGCCCATTCCCCGAATGATTATCCCTTAGTCGCTTTTTACCACACGCGTAGAATTGGGTTGATGCTATTCTAAGCTGGCATCACACGGCTCATTTATATAATTATCACGCCTATATCGCTTGCAGGGTAGGCAATACTTAATCGGCTGTAAAAAAACAGCCAATGAAGAAACATTTGAGCCCAAAAACAGTAAAAGAAACTAAGTATTGTTTATGTTTATATGAAAATAAAATTATCTGTGGCCAGTTCTAGTTTACTTATTTTAGCCAGCTAGCGTATCGGAGGCAAGATAAATCGGTCATTGACGTGTCCAATGTCCACTCCAAATATACACGTTAAGTACCAAGAACTATAATGGCACAAGTAATATGACTTTATGAAGCTTTCTTTTGTAAAATATGGGCTGATATGAAATTTTACTAGTGACTGATAGCGAAAACTCGGAACCCGCTGGTGATAAGGAACAACTATACTTATACGAAAAAACATTTTGCAACTCATTTCCATCTTGTACCTACTATTATGTATTCTGTGCCTAAGTTCGGTAAGTACCAGGGACAAAACTTACACTAGGCCCATCGTGTGGAGCCGGGCCGCTGTCCACGAAGTTGGATATGGGCGGAACGTGCACCAAGCTGGCTGCGGGTAAGGCAGGCGGCAGCGGCGGTGGAGTGGTCGGCGCTGGCGCTGACTGCGTGACTAGGGATCCCAGCTGGTAAAGTAACAGAGGATTTTGTAAAGAGAAGCGGATTCAGTTTGTAAGGAACTCTTTTTAGGTAAACTTTAGTACCTTCCACCTGAATTGTACCAGTACAGCAGCTGCACATTAACCAAGGACCATTCTAAGAAACCATTCAAGGGATCAAATTAAAATGATTTTTCATACAGCTTGTTAGGTAAACCAGTTAGTTCTGGTTGAACCTTTTAATAAGAGGTAGGTTGATGTGCTGTTAAATAACGTATATTTCGTTCGAAATGTAATTAGAGTCTGCGTCACACAAGAATGTATCTGATTCTTCCCGTAATACCATACTTTGGTTTTGGATAACAAATGACAGCGCTGCCTCTACACCAACCTTTTCGTGGCGTGGACTCCACATTGCATAATTACCAATAATAACTATATTTTCAACGTGTTTCAGAACAAGTAATAAAGCTCCCATATAAATTAAGTTCATTTGGTATGGGTGGTCCAAATTTCTTTCCATATTTCGACCCATATTCCATGGGGAAAGTTGGTTAGTTTTATGAGTACCTTGACCTCCTTTCAGCTTTAATGGTTGTTTTGCAACACCCCAGTATATTGACGACAAAACGCATAGATCACTTACCAAAACGTACTGCCATCCAGTATTGACTTTGACTAGTAAAGATTGCTCCTCGACGACATACGCCAGCGAACCAACCGGACTGCCGGCTCCTTGCTGCGAAATAATCAAAGAAATCTTGGTTAAATGTTCAAAAATACATACGTCATACATACATTTATCACGCCTGTATCTCATGCGGGGTAAGCAGACCGTAAACGGCCATTTAAACCACGTCTGACAAAAGTTCGAGACTCATTCGGATGACTGTGTAATATTATTGTGACAGGTTGTCAGCCTGAGGCCTAAAACTGCAATCAACTCTAAAATCCCTTAGTGGCTTCTTACGACACCTACGGGAATGATATGAGGTGAACCTATTCTAAGCCGGCACCACACGGCACAATCAATTCAATTTAATTCAATTAGTTTATTTCTGAGCAAAATACATTGCGTTGAAAATTACATCATATCAATTATAATATAATATTTTACAATAATTAAAGTTAATAATCATATATCATCCTACTATTCCTATTTCCTACTAATATTATAAAGGCGGATGTTTGTGTGTGTGTGTTTGTTACGACATCACGCAAAAACGGCTGATTAGATTGACATGAAACTTTGCAGAAATATAAAAGGGCATCTGGAATAACACATAGGATACTTTTTACCACGGAAAAATGTCTCATTCCCACGGGATCACGCATTTTCCAATATTTTTGAAATAGGTGGCGTGACTGAGCCGATCCGCGTTTTAAACGTTTTCGCCGAAAACTAACAGCGACATCTCTTGGCGAATAATGTTTTTTCCTAACGTTAGCGGGTGAAACCGCTAACGGGCAGCTAGTTATCAATAAGTTTTAGAAACTGATTCAAGTCAGTAGATTAGGGCCAAGCTCCATAAAATAGACGCGAGACGCGACGCGCAACATGACATCTGCTAGACACGCGATCGTCAGCTGCTATTGATGCGACGCGCGTCTCACGTGTGTAGCTTCATCTCTTCCTTTTCATTTTTACAAGGAAAACGGTTTCAAGCGTCGCGATTTTGCACGTCACACGTCTCCGACGATCACTTGTTGGACAGATGCCATCTTACGCCTCACGTCTGTCTGTTCTGTCGAGCTTGCGCCTTAGACTAAAGATGACGTTTGAAAACCTGTTCTACAACTATTTTTTCTCATTCATAATATCTAGCTACGGTAGGAAATGGCAGAGAAATATAACGGTGTTATAAATTGACTTTTTTATTGTTAGACACAGTCATAATTAATTATTGCTGCATAGTAACTAATACATAATCACATCACGACCTCCATTTTTATGCACATAATTTTCCTGCTCCAGCTGTTAGTAGGCATTGTAGTTATTTAATAGCTACATTATCGTCACTTCATCATCATTATTATCATAGTAATGATAATGTTAGTTGAACCAACATACATACCTACATATCACGTCTATATCCCTTGCGGGGTAGGCAGAGCGTAAACGGCTGTAAGAAACGGCCATTTACACCAAATTGACAAAAGTTTGAGAGACATTCCCACCACAGCCTACATGAACTCAGCCTACATGAAAGAGCAATACATGAACTCTCAAATCCCTTAGTCACTTTTATGACGCCCACGGTAAAGATTTGGGGTGATGGTATTCTGAGCCGGCATCAGACGGTATAGTTGAACCTACCTTCATCATTTCAGCCGTAGTTTGAAAAACAGCTGCCCCAGGTATTGTAGCTTTACCAGCGTTGGAGTCATCAGCATTAGCTGCAGAGCCACTGTTTGCCGATGGAGGTGGTGCTGCGAAAAAATCATTTCTGATTAGTTAAATTATTAAACAAACAAGGATAACTCATATTTTATGTAGAAAAAGGCTGACCTTTACAGAGTGTCGACGTTTCGATGTAATACTGGGTGTCCCGGTTATCGTGGTCCAAAGAAAAAATCTAGACTATGGACATCCTAAGCTTGTTTAAAGAAAATAATTGAACCTCCCATACAAAATGCTCTATCAGGCAGCAAAATTAGTATGGGTGGTCCATTTTTTTCTTCAAATATTGAGCAATGTTTTGCTATTATGGTAGCTTAGGATGTCCAGAGTCTAGATTTTTTCTTTCAACCACTATGACCGGGACACCCTGTATAATAAGTGCACCATCATCGGGAGTCCGACAGTCACTCGCACTCGGTATTATAATAATTATCATAAATTATTATAGATAATCATAATATACTATAATATTTATTATGATTACTTTTTAACACGTGCCGCAGCAGATAAAAACGTTGAAACTAATAGAAACAAGATTGTATCTAAATAATTTGTACTATTTTAATATTGATTGCCTCACGTCAATGGTTTAAGTAGATATTTAATATTGCATAAAAAATATAGTCCTGCGTTTTAACTCGCAGCTCGGTAAAGGATTGATGCAAAAGGCAAAAAAAAGCCCTAATAATAGACCTACGTAAAACGTGTAGAAAAAAGCTTACCCATTTTCGATTTTGCTTCTTTGAGGTCTCTCAACTCTTTAAGAGCTTTGAGTTCCTCAAAAGGACTTCTGCCATGATGACTGGCAGCTTTTATCCAGCAGCGTGCACAATCATACATCGAATGATCAGATAAGATAGTAACAGAATTTGTACTACGTACTATAGTTAAAACGCGTTAGCTTGGCAATAGCGTACATTGACACGACCGGTACCAAAAACAACATTTTTGGGCGATAATTATCGCTCTCCATACAAACTATCGCTAGAATTCACATCGCTAAAGTATCATAATACCGGCCAATTCCGGGTATTCCCCCGGCACAACCCGGCGTCATTCCACAACCATGTATATCCAAAATTTTTAAAAATGAGTGTACTTGTAGCCAATTCGAAAAGTTGTTATTTTAACTATTACTTTTATATGTCGATAATTTTTGCAAACTTTTGAAATGAGTTCAATTCTATAACATACGTTTTAAAATATTGCCCAAATTTATTCTCTAATAAAGGTATAATACCGTAAAATAAAAAATATTCTGGGTTGCAATTATAATTTTAGCAAATAGGAAGCCAAAAAGCTTTACAAAATACATTTTTACCATAAATAAATATAAAGCAAAATTGTTGACACTAAAACAAAATTTTTTGAGTTACATTGTTTTGTAATGAGCCCCTAGCTGGTCACAGGATGCCAGAGGTGCGGTCCCGTAGGCTCGCATTTGTTATCATTTTGATCGATCGTCGTCTCATTCCGTTCTGAAGTGCGTTTGCGTTCGTTCACGTTTGGAAGTCTTTCTTGCTGTTTTTCGGTGTTTTGGTTATTGATTGTTTGATAAGTTTATTTTTGTTACATTACTTGTTAGTCATCGGGGAAATTAAATCTGCCCGACTTCGCTGGTTTGGACATGTCGAGAGAATGGGGAGGATCTTGCGGCCAAGAGAGCATACCTGGGTCAACTACATGGACAACGTCCAGTTGGGCGTCCTAAGTATCGCTGGATTGACGAAGTCCAAAAAGACTTCGGAGCGCTTCAAATGGCCGATTGGCGACAAGCAGCTCAGAACAGGGAAGAATAGGGAATCCTAGTGTCGGAGGCCAAGATCCACTTTGTGTCGTTGAGCCAGCGAAGTAAGTATAGTCGAATTTTTAATTCTATTCAGTAAAATGACAGATTCCGACAAAATAATGATACCAACTGCATATCACTAGTGACGTACTTCAGTTCGATTTTTAAGTTCAGGTGAGCTGATTCATTCAAACCTCATACTCAGGTCACTTACATTTATTTATTGATTTCCTACAAAAATTTTATACTCCTAATATAAAAAAAATTAAAAAGCGTGTCACTTAGTACGGGAGACCCAATTTATTTATTTTCATATTTTGAAGAAAAGTTTCTAATAAATGTTATTCAGTTTTGTGAGAAAAACACGTCCTTAAAATTATTGAACTTATATTGTAACCAAATACACTTATTGATTTAATAACTATGAACTATGTCACTAGATGAGTGATTTAATTAAATCTTTTTAGCACATCACTATTTATTTTTTCCAAAAAAGCGGCCACGCACCAAACGTCAAATCAGTGAATACAATTAGAAATTCGACTATAGTAAGTACTTGTTAGCCAGTCACGTTTTGTTATTTTTATTTGTTAAGTTTTGTTGTGTGGACTGTAGTGGCGATGGAGCCACCACCTAGTCCTACGACTATACTACAACTGCTGTTAATAAACCTATGGTCAAAATATTTAATTCCTTTTATTTCACTTTATAGACCACACTGAAACATACACTATTAATACCCAGATCTGAAAACAGATATTCAAACTCATCATTCAAATAGCTTCCCCGGCCGGGAATCAAACCCGGACCCGGAGCTCTACAGTGTACCTTAAAACATAATTATCTCATAGAATTAAAATAAAAAACATCAATCAGAATTACGTTAAAAATAGGGTTATAACTGAAAATGTCTATTACCCCTGCAATAATCCAGAGTGACCTTGCTATTGTACTACTGTACTCTAGCGATGTTCATATCGCATACATTTACTAAGAAAAACGATATATCGCTATCGCAAATATTGAGTACAGTAGTGGTAGAAAAGGCCAACGCCCGCTATTGCCAAGCTAACGCGTTTTTACTATAGTACTAATACTTATCATCAACAGCTATAGTGAAAATTGTGATGTTCGGCCCCACGTCTATTCTTTTGAGTTTATTGATGTTGAACAATAATATATGGCTTGTTTTTTGATTAGTTATGGAAATAACCCCAAATATTACTTGTAGTTAGGTACCTAAATTGTAAAATATCAAAATTGAAATTCGACTCACCAGGTCTTCCAGACCCAGGGAAGAATTTTGCGTTTCCATGGACAGGCAATTCTTCAAAGTAGCTGACTCCAGGTTCTCCTTTAGGGCCCACGATGGACACGCCTGGCGGCCCCGGGGGCCCTGGGGGTCCAGGGGGCCCTGGTGGCCCAGGAACGAACGGTAGCTCAGAATGCGGTCTAAGAGGTGCTGGTGGTCCAGGCGGACCTTGAGCTCCTGGCATTCCCGGGGAACCGTCGAGGCCTCTGTCACCCTTTTCGCCTTTAAACTGAGAAGGAGAAACAAGCTATATAGCTAATGTATTTGGATGTTATGAAAGTCTCGCTCTGAAACAAATAGGTAGTTAGGTATGCCACCAATTGATGAGAATTTTGGAGCCAAGCTCAAAGCTCGATCGACAAAAGGGCTGATATGTAAATGAGTACCAATTTCAGTCGACAGTCCTGTTTATTTAAAAAAAGAATCTTAAAAACCTAGAGCACCTGAAATTTACCTATTTTAGAGGCACTCTGTCGAACGCTATCTCTAGGGCAACAAAGCGGAGGTACAACTGACGACCTTGTTACTGTGCTTTTTTCCTGCAGTTGACATACGGAATTATCTGATTAGTAGGATTTAATAGGACTCTTACAAATGCCTTTTCGGGAAAAAAATGAAATACCGCGGTGCGAGCTGCAGTCAAAACGGTCACCTTTGTTCTTGTAGAGGGCACGAATACGATACACTATAAAATCATTCGGGACTCGCTCCTCTTCTCACATTCAAACAAAAAGTTTTCTTAGCAACGAGTGCAGCTCCGCATCACCTACTATAAGGTCAATGCCAACCGCCCGTTTATTATGTTGTTGTCAGATGGCAACACCTAGATATTGCAGCACAATTAATTTAATTACATGTTATGTCTACGCAGTGTGTTCATGCTCATGAGCACGATATCACATCTTCATATTAAAACAAATCTATCTAAGTGATTGAAATTTTAGACTTCATGAAATAACTATGACTCCTTTCACGAAAAAATCTTTGATGTCAAATTCATTTTTACAAAACAAAATAAGCAAGCAGACTGTTTCATAGATTGTCAACATCGGCTATCGCGCGCCCTTTTCCTAATTTGTGGTTTACCAACATCATAAAGGTAATAAGAAAACTTTACAAAATTCTGATTATTTTTCAGTGGAAAAAATTACGTTAAATCTGCAGCACCACGTTATTGCAGCACTTCTGCAAAATTTTGCCCTTGAACGGTTTACTTACTAGTGAGCCCACGTTTCCCACTAAATAGTCAGGACATTAAAATTTGATAGCCGCGGGGCTAAAGTCACTCATTTAGTTTGCAGCAAGCTAAACAGGGACTATACCAGAAGGTTTCGTAAGGGTTCACTCACACATGATAAAGAAAAAAAAGTCATAGTCAATGATACTTTTTTTTGTTTTTGTATTGTATTTGTATTTATATTTGTATTTGATAAACTAAAAAGTAAAAAGTAATATTTAAAACATCGGTCCTTTTATGAAGATTTGCTATGATTTTTGATGATGATGATGATTGGCGCAATTTGGCTAGTAAATATATATTTCGTATTTAATTATTATGTCAAGAAAAGAAGTGAAGCAGTTCTTTTGAATAATGTTCTAAAAGATTTTCTGTGAAAAGTTAGAGGGACAGCGGAAGGCAGAAGGAGTACTCCAGTAAGTTTTTCGTAAAAAGTAATTGTTTTATTATGGACATTGATTCCTGACGAATATTTGGTTCGGAAAACTTTATACCAAATATTTGGCCGAATATTCGAAGGTAAAACCTGTTCGGTCCATCTCTAGTATTTATTTATCATATTTGGACCTATGTTTCTTGGGGAAAAAAGTTATTATCATTACTTCCCATCCTCAGTTTTCATTATCGGTCACAAGTAAAATGTTAAGTACCTAGTACCTATAGGTACCTATAGGTATGTTTGATAATTAGGAGATCAGTAAACAATAGATAGTTTTTTAGTGTCGGTCATTAGAGTTTCACATTAATTACATAGGATTAAAATAGATGATCTATCATGATTATAATTAAGAGTGTAGTCTCATGATTAGATAGATGTAGATCATGATAGAATCTCATGATAGATACATTTTTTGCGTTGCTTTAATAGCTTAGGAGGCGTCAAAATAATGACGACATATCAAAATTCCGAAAAAAATTAAAATAAAATGAACAGTTTTATCTTGGTCAAGTCAAGACTCTCTCGCAGAAGCCTTTATACGTCCATTAATCTATGCATTTTAGGCTCTATCCGCACAGCGATATTATTAGGCGCGAATTTTTTTCGCTTTTTTGTAACAAAAAACAGAATTTTATGCAAGTTTCCGAACTGACGGAAAAAATATTGTTTGTTATTACCCGACTGCCTCAGAAGGAGGGTTATGTTTTTCGAGAGTATATATGGATGTGGACAAGAAAATTATTTTTTTCGGGCTACAGCCCGGAAACGGATAGTTGGATTTTGATATAAATGAGGTGTCGTTATATTCGTCTCAGCAGCGCGTGTGACACTGGCTTTATTTAAAAATCTTAAATTCAAAATAGCGATTTTTTATCGCAAAACAACTTAGAAATTACCGAAGTCGAGTTTTTGTTTTTTAATATTGAAGTAGAGCTAGGCGAGTTCTTATTTAATTTCAATGAAAGGCCCCAAATTGTACAGTATTAATCTCTACATTTGGTGCCGTAACCAGGATTACTTTTATTTATAGAGATCGTCTACAATATTGGCAGTTTTTACTCGGCAGCCTTAGAAGGAGGGTTATGTTTATTTGAGAGTATATATGTATGACAAAGTAAGAGCCTGCAAAATCAGAAAAAAGACAAAAATAGACGACATAATCAAAAGGATAAGACAACTAAAATGGCGGTGGACTGGCTACATGCTTCGAGAAAAAAATGGAAAATGGACTCAAATTTTTACACAATGGTACCCAAGAAGTGGAAAGAGAGAAAGAGGTCGACCAAACAGAAGATGGGAAGATGAGTTGAGACTGACTGCGGGGCCACTTTGGAGCAGAGTAGCCAATGACAGAACAACATGGAAAGGACAACAATTACAAAGTGACAAAATGTGAAAAGTGAAAGTGTATCGAATTTATTATTTATTTTAATTATCAATTTTAATGCTTAAGTAACTTTATTATGTAAAGTGTTATAAAATTTAAAAATATTTAATAATTGATGACAAAAAAGTATTCCACTTGAGCTTGTAATTGTATGAAATAAAGGCTATTTTTATTTATTTATTTTATTATGTTTGTATGTATGTGGAAAGAAAGAAATTCTTTTTCACGGGCTACACCCCAAACTGCTAGGCGGATCTTGACTTACTTATTATGAGGTGTCGATAGATTCGTTTCAGCAGCGCGAGTGACACTGGCTGTATTAAAATTTCATAAATACAAAATAGCGGATTTTAAACGCAAAATGTGACTTTAAAATAACCGCAGTCGGGTTTCGTAATTTAATATATCTGCTTGTTTCATACAAAATATCGCGCGAGATAAAAATCGCGGTACCTGAATAAAATTCGTTGTGCGGACCGGGCCTTATGTAGGAACATTTTAGATTAGATGCGAGGATATGTACCAGTTTTCAGATTAAGTAAAGTATTTATGTATCAAAACTTAAAAATCCGACTGCGGTAATTTCCAAATTAGTTTTGCGATAATAATCCGCCATTTTGAATTTGTTTTTATATAGCCAGTGTCACTCGCGTTGCTGATACAAATCTAACGACACCTCACATGTCAAGATCCGCCCAGCCATTTGGGCTGTAGCCCTTGAAAACATATTGCTAGGTCTACATAAATATCTACATACTTCTAGTATGCTATTAAATAACACCATAGCATAGGTTGCCGTGTAGTGCCGGCTTAGAATAGCGTTGCCTCATATCTTTTCCATGGTTTCGTAAGAAGCGACTAAGGAATTTGAGAGTTTATGTGGCTGACAACCTGTCACTATTCAGTCTTCTGAATGACTCTCAAACTTTTATCAGACGTGGTGTAAATGGCGGTTTCTTACAGCCGTTTACGCTCTGCCTATCCCTCAAGGGATTATAGGCGCGGTATATGTAGGTATAAATGCATGTGTATGTATAGCATAGGTACGTACGCACAAAACACGCACGCATTCAATTATCTTCTGTTACGAGAATGATTCAGTCCGGTCTGTTGCTTCATTCAGTAGCGGTACCTATCTGACGTTCACTCGTACCAAATTTTACTTTTTGCGGTCAGTCATTTTGCGGCCGCGGCTCGATAACACGCGCTATCGCTGTTTTTATTTAAATATTTTGCCAAAATGTTGTTTCTCTTAGCGGCAGTATTTGTGATTTTGCTCTATTTTTACGGAACTCGCACGTTTGGATACTGGAAAAAGAAAGGCGTGAAACATGACCCACCGCTACCGTTCTTCGGAAACAACTTAAAACAATTTATGCAACGTGCAAGCATGTGCATGATGGCAACAGAAACTTACAACAAATATCCTGAAGAAAGAGTCGTTGGATTTTTTAGAGGAACCACTCCAGAACTGGTCATCAGAGATCCGCAGATCGCCAAAAGGATTCTCATAACCGACTTTCACAGCTTTCACGCAAGAGGGTTTAATCCACACAAAAAAGTTATCGAGCCCCTGTTAAAAAACTTGTTCTTTGCTGATGGAGACTTGTGGAAGTTACTTCGGCAAAGATTCACACCCGCTTTCAGTACAGCCAAATTGAAAGGTATGTTCCCCATTATCACGGACAGAGCAGAAAAGCTTCAAATAATTACTGAAGAAATCACAAACCGAGATTATTATGACGTGAGAGAGCTCATGGCCAGATATACCACAGATTTCATTGGAGTGTGCGGCTTTGGAATAAACATGGACGCTTTGAATGATGAAAATTCACAGTTCAGATGGCTGGGCAAAAGAATTTTCCAAAGAACTCCCAGAGATGCTCTGAATGCTGCGCTCAAACTAATGTTCCCTGAACTATGCAAAAACTTACACTTTTTAGCTCCTGAACTAGAAAAATCTGTCGTGAGCGTAGTCAGTGCTATAATGAAAGAAAGAAATTACACTCCAGCCGGCAAAAATGACTTCATTGATCTGGTTTTAGAGCTCAAAAAGAAGGGCACAATAGTAGGTGAATCAATTGAATATCCAAATAAAAATCCCGATGGAACACCAAAGATGACTGAATTGGAAGTCACTGACTTATTAATAATCGCACAAGTATTCGTATTTTTTGGGGCTGGCTTTGAGACTTCTTCTACAGCTTCCAGTTACACTTTGCATCAACTGGCTTTTAACCCTGAGTGCCAAGAAAAGTGTCAAGAAGAAATTGATAGAGTTTTAGCTAAACACAATAACAAATTAACCTACGAAGCTGTTCAGGAGATGAAATACTTAGAAATGTGTTTCTTTGAAGGCATGAGAATGTATCCATCAGTTGGATATTTAGTAAGACAGTGTTCTGTACCTGAATATACTATTCCAGAATTAGATCTCACAATAAACGATGGGGTTAAATGTTACATACCAATTCAAGCTATATTTAGAGACGAACGCTACTTTCAAAATCCAAATAAATTTGACCCTGAGAGGTATCGCGAAGGGATCAGACATATAAAGGACGTTTACATGCCTTTTGGAGAGGGTCCACGAGCTTGTGCAGGTAAGACAATTTACATATCAAAAATGTTAGTCTAAAAGTTTTTGATTCTATGAAATATGGCAACTCCCGCAGTGGAACTTTGATGTTAAATTTCACCCAACAAAAAATCGCAGAATAAGACGAATGCCACTTTTAAAGCATATAGTATCTAATGTTAATTTTTATTAGTCGATTAAACACTTTCAAAGTCTTAATCATGTATCAATTGCAGTCTTCCAAGAGATTGGAATGTTTTTGACCTCAATCCAATGAAGTCTTTTAATTGAAAAAGAATATGTAAATGTCACATATCTTTGACTTTAGAAGTTTATCTAAATATGTTGAAAACTTCTTTCAGGTGAGAGATTGGGTCAGATGCAATCCATGGCCGGCATCGCAGCAGTGCTACAAAAGTTCACCGTAGAACCAGCGGCTTGCAGCAAGTTGAACCCAGATCCTGAACCAGCTGGAATCGTATCAGAAGGGTTCTTAGGGGGTCTGCCCTTGAAGATAAGGAAACGAGTGAAGTGATGAAAATCTTAGTGCAAATTTGAAGATTAAAAAACGATCTATCAGAATTACATAAGACTGAGATTATAGTTAAAGTGTGGTTAGATAAGTATACAAAAATAAAGACTTAAAGGAGATAAAGTGACTTTACATATTTTTTTTTTTTTTTTTTTTTTTATTTATGATGGGCTTACTCTTGACCCCAATCTTACCCTAGAGCAGAGATGGGATCTACGGTGGAGCGAGCTTGCCCAGAAGATGCCTATTCACTCTAGACTTAAAGAGATTCAGGTTATATGCACTCGGAAATACAGACGCAGGCAGGGAATTCCATTCTTTAGCCGTGCGCATAATGAAAGATGATTTGAAGCGCTTAGTGCGTAATGTGGGTATATCAACTATGAACGGATGGTAGCCGGCCGTGCGTCTGGATGTCCGATAGAAGAAAGGAGACGGTGGTATGAGCTCATGCAGCTCACGCGCACACTCTCCGAAGTACAATCTGTAGAAGACCGATAGGCAAGCAACCTTGCGGCGGTGAGCCAGGCTGTGAAGCTTGGTCGCCACCAGTTTTTTATCGCCTATTAATCTCTTGGCTCTGCGTTCCACCGAATCCAGTGCAGCAAGTTGGTATTTAGCCGAGCCATCCCAAAGGTGACAGCAGTACTCCATGCAAGATCGGACTTGAGCTTTATAAAGAGTTAGAAGCTGTTCAGGCGTGAAGTACCGCTTGACTTTATTCAGGACGCCCAACTTTCTAGCTGCAATTTGAGCCTTGGACTCGATGGTGGTGCCGAAGTTGAGGTCAGAGGACAACTCCATGCCAAGGAGTTGAAGAGTGTTGGTCACTGGAACAGATGTACCCCGAAAAGTAGGAGAAAAGGTGAAAGGACTCCTTTTTGCGGAGAAAAGACACGCCTGCGTTTTTGAAGCATTGAAGCTGACGAGATTGTCTTCGCCCCACTGGGAGACGTTACTTAACGTCAGGCTCGTACGCTCAATCATAGCCTTTCTCAATCTTTGGATTTCATCACCACTGGCTCCTGCGCCGGACAGATATTTCTCGTAATACATATTTTATAATTATATGTTTTATCAGATTAATGTGCATACTAGAACACCGATAGCAAAAATAAATGAAGTATGTTATGATAAAGCAACGTTTTATCTTACGAGTACATATAAACCTAAGTACAAAATCATAAAAACTAGAGATAATAAAAAAAATACATTCAAAGGTCAACGATAAACTGTTTATCTTTACTTTACTCTATTTGTTTATTATGTAGGTAGGTATATCTTTATTTACTCACCATAGAAGCGTCCAGAAGGCTTATTCCCGGTTCGCCTTTTTCTCCTTTTGGACCTGGAGGACCTGGGATGCTAAGAGCAGCACGACCCTAAAAATAAAAGTACATCTTCATACTACTGTTATAAAAAAAAGATATAATAATATAAAATACAGTTACAGTTATCATTTGTAATCGACCTATCTTATATAAGGTCCTATTAAATTCACTGCAAATATTTTAGGGGCAGATCAAATAAAATATAAGCATGTACTAGGCAAATTTTTAAAGAAATCTACACGCTAGTTTTCGAGAAAACTGCACTTAACTAAAAAAAACGAAACGCAAAAAGTGCACCCTGTTTGTCCTAGAAACACACACTTCGATGAATTTAAATTACGCGCCAAACGCGCCGTGCTGTGATTGGTTGGTTGTTAGTGTGCGTGCCGTGTAAGTGAATCATATTTACATGGCGGAACGTCAGTCGGGTCAGTCAAAGGGTGTTCACATAATTAATTAAAAAGTTTGTTTGAAAATGACAAAAAAAATCTAGCGTGTAGTTTTTTTTTAAATGCCTTAGATGTTTTTCTTATACATATTTACGCATGCCCTTAAAATATTTGCAGTGAATTTAATAGGACCTTATATATTGAGTATAGCGCCTGAGCCGCGTTTAGAGTGGGAACACAAATTGTTATAAAAAAGAGAAAATTTGTAATTCAAAGATTGAATTAGAATGTGACTTTCTCTTCTAAATTCCTAAAAATAAATGTTTTTGACTTGACTTTGACTTAACTTTAACAAAACTTAAATTGAATTTTACACTTTATGATAAGTTTACTCCTTATAAGAAGATAATAAATGCGGTTCCTAAATTCCGACTTTACTACTTACCCCCCAACTGGATGTCCCAGATTCTCCCTTGTCTCCAGGCCTTCCCGGAGGTCCTGGCAAACCTTGTAAACCTTGGAGCCCGCGTGGACCTGGAGGCCCTGGTCTTCCTCTACGGCCTCTGGGTCCTAAATCTCCTTTGTCTCCCTACAATATAAAGGGTATCGGAATCTACAATTTGTTTTATGGTTATACATTAAGTATACACTCATACACTCATATTTTTATCACCAAAAAGTAATGTGTAGATCTTTAGAAAAAAAATATACATTTATTTGGACGAAGCTAGAATAAACCAATAGTACCGATGTAAGTAAATACTCTATTTTGAACTACTCAAATAGACAGATCGACAGACCGATAAAAAAGGCCAAGTACAAGGTCAATCATCCAACGTTTTTTCGTACAGTCTACTGCGTATGCGCACATTGTTTGTTTTTACATTATAATGAGTTCTATAGTACCACCGATGATTTTTCCTTTTAGTGAAATCATCGGATTTAATAAGTATCATGCTATGTCATAAATATCATCATCTGTCGTAAAATATTAGTAAAAAGATTATATTTTTCGATTTGCAGTCCAAGGCAAATTATTCTGGTCAATATAAGCTGGAGTCAAAAGCTTCAAATCTATTTCAAGAAATCTTTAACCCAATGTAATTATAATTTATTGAAAGTCTAACTAAATAAGGTTATTCGGCACTGATTAGATTACCTTGATAGTAACAATATCAGCTCCACTCGACGTTATGCTAATAGGTCCTGGAGGCCCCCTTTCGCCCCTCTCCCCCTTAAGCCCAGGGGGACCCGGGGGTCCAGAGTTCCCAGGCATGCCTGAGGGCCCGATGTCTCCTCTTTCACCAGATTTGCCGTCTTTTCCTGGGATGCCCGGCGTGCCATCAAGTCCTCGGTTGCCTTTTTCGCCCTGAATAGTAAGTATGAATGGTTAATATTATAGGATGATTGGTAAAAAAGTTATGTCAGTTGGTATTTGTTTGGTCTACAGATCGGTGGCTCCTACTTTGTATCGAGGCTTTTTTAAAACGTACAATGCCAACCGACACTTGGTTTTCCCAAAGTGATGAACGGAATTCGTAAAAATCATTTTGGTACCTAAAAAAGCTTTGAATTTGCGATGTAATTTTTAATGTAAGATTGGCATATCGTGATTGGTCATTGGATTGGTCGTGATTTGGAATCGTAATAAAAGATTGCCTTCCTGATAGTAGTTTATTATATCCAACGAACAATAGGTAGTTGTACAATTTAAACGTACTTATTTGAATAAATGAGTATTTTTTAAGATTGATCCTTACTTGTGCATGCACTCAACTATTAAAATTCAGGTCACTGATTTAAAGATTTTCTATTCTTGTTTTATTTTTTACCTTACCTTTTCGCCTTTATCTCCTTTTGATGCAGGTACCCGTAGTTGCCCTAAACATAAACAAAGTATTTATATAGTTCTGTTCTGATAGTTTCTTTTGTCTGGACTACTCTTTCTCTTCTTAGCCTTCTCCAACCATTTTGGTGTAGGCCTGCTTTCGTTTATGCCATTTTTGTCTACCTATCTTCTGCCACTCGCATCCACTTGGAAACTATTGACGTCTTCGGATTATAGTAGTGACCGATTCCGTGTCACCAGCTAGTACTCATTTATCAGTAAAGGTCACCAGTTAATTTCAGCTAAGGTTTCTTTTTGTACTCACCAGCGGACAAGAATTCAGGATCATCAGCACTGAACACTCCAGAGGACAGTGGAGGTCCAGGAGGTCCAGGTTCTCCGCGTTCACCTGAATTATAGAAGTTTAGGTCAGATTGATCTAAATGTTTCGTTGGCGTAGCGGATAATATTCCTGCTTTCTACTCCGAGGGACGTGTACTCGATCCCAATTGACACAAAATTGTTATGTAAATATTTCTTTGTCAGGATTTTTCCAAGTATAATTTTAAATAACGTTTTTATTTAAAAACGTATATAAATATTAACATCAGCAACTAGTTCCCATAGTACAAGCTATTCTTAGTCTATAGCTAGATGGCGCTGGGTTAAATTGTCTAGGACATTATTAGATTATTACTTTTATTGTGTTTTTTACTGTGATAATGGGTTTATTTCATGACAGATTATCCTCAACGGTCAGGTTTTATAGAAGGCCAAAATGCATAATACCTCAATTCGGTGGTCGCTGACGCAACGTGATAAAAAGGTTAGTAGGAAAAACCTGTAGCAGGTACGTAAATCTACACCTACTGATCATTCAATTTGGATTGTTTAGAAAATGATTATTTTATGTTTTCAATATTAAAACCAATCTGCAAGATACTATTTGAATCTATTATAGAACGCCGCATTACCTTATACAGGGTGTAAGGGACGGTATAACGAAAACTTTGCAGGCGTGTTAAGAGCATGAAACTTAACAACTTTTCCTGTGGAACATAATTATAATGGTGGTACACGAAAAAAATTCAACCTTCCATACAAAATTAGCACGATAAGCTGTCTTTGTATGGAAAGTAATATTTTTTTTCACGTTTGCCACCACATGTTCCATGGAGAAAGTTGTTCAGTTTCAAGGTCTGAGCACGCATGCATCGTTACACCGTCCTTTACACCCCGTATTCTAGGTACCTACTTTTCGTAAGAGACTGTTTCACTTGAGTTTAGTCGTGAACGAAAGTGTCAGACTTCAACGTAGCGCACCTAAAAACATTGCCAAAGGAAAGTACCAAAACATGGCATATATCCGTATTTCATCATTACACGGCAACATATCAAAAAATCTAAAAACTAACTCCGCTGACTCAGCGACCCAAAGAGGATCTTGGCTATTGCTATGAAATTTGTTCAGGTGCTCTATGAAAATTCGTTGGAGGTAGATACGTCTGACGTGGGGTAATTTTGTACGGACGATGGTCCTTGTTCTGTGCGTGATTCCCTTATCTAATTCAAGTCGGACTAATATCCTGCACGGGTGTGTCCGATCACCGATCCTAAGCGATAAAGTGCTTAGGTATCTATCTAAGAATCTTATCTTTATGAGTTGCAAATAATTTTGGCATTATGCCAGCAGTATTCAATTTTTTTTTCTCTTTTGGCCTTGAATTTGTTTTGAAGACGATTTTTTCGACAGTGCCTCTTATTCTATAATCTTGTTATTTTATCTAACCCTTTGTCTTTCTGCCCGTGCCTCTCAGTTTTCTTATTCGTTTCATAAGTGTGTCAATTTTCATTTTATTAGTAAAATAAATTCATCAGGCGCTACAATCTTCTCATTTGCTTAAGATATTGTGTTTTGTTTGTATCTATGCTAAAATATGCATAGGCGCGTACTATGCCCAATCACTCACACTAAGTCCGTTTTGTAATTAATTGTAATGCATCTGCCACATAAGGCGCTAGCCAATACTTACTTTGTGGCTCCTGATTCAACGTCGGTTTTGAGTATAAGGAATTCGAAATTTCCTTGCAACTACTGACAGACGCAATCGCCACGGATAAGCAGTAACGGGCGTCAAGTATTCCTTACCTGAATATAAAATTTTTAAAACACTTACGTCCAGTATTAGGTATACAATTTAGGAAAACATGCAAAATTTCACCGCAGATATTGGCGATCGTACTTATGACGAAGGTCGCTGGTTCAAATCCAGCCTGCGGCGAAATTTTGCAAATTTTCCTTAAAATATTCCTTACCTTTTTCTCCTTTATCGGCTGGTCTGCCATTGGCTCCTGGCACTCCAGGCCTGCCATCCAGACCTGACATTCCACGCTCGCCTTTCACTCCTCGATCTCCTTGCGGGCCAGGATGACCCTAAAAAAATACGGAACGCTTTAATAGTTAGTTAAATAATAAATGTGAAAAAAAGGCCGCAACGGAATTTAATTTGTATGGATGTGACATATGAGATTTTATTTCTATCTGTCATAAATTCATAATCATAACAGTGTCACATAAAAATATGGACATTGCACAGGTTTACTGTTTCTTGTGTATAAATCGGCCATTTACACCACGTCTGACAGATTCAGAAGACTGTGTATTGCCATAGTGACAGATTGTCAGCCTGTCGCCCTGAATCAAACCTCATATCCTTTAATTGCTTCTTACGACACCGATAGGAATGATATAGGGTGAAACTCGAGGGTGAAACTATTCTAAAAAAAAATATTGGCACATTACTTACTCGATCTCCTTTAGGCCCCGTCAACCCTGGCAGACCCCGTTCACCCTTGGGCCCTGTAAAGCCCCTCTCTCCTGGGGGCCCCACGGGTCCTGGTTGACCCGCGTCGCCTTTTGGTCCCGGGGCCCCCGGTCGACCCATCGCTCCACCATAAGGAAGGGTGTCCTGTGTTAAAAAACGTTGGCAATTATCAATACAATTTTACCAGGAGTAACAAAAAAGGTATAAGCCAAAAGGAGGTCAAGGTACTCACTCATGAAACTAGACAACTTTCCTATGGAACACGGATCAAAATAAAAAAAATTACCTCCCATGGTAAATCAAGCTGAATGCAATTTTGTATGAGAGGCCCAATTATTTTTCTTTATATTTCGACCCTTGTTCCTTGGTGAATGTTATCCAGCTCAAATGTTGACGTAAACTGATGTCGACTTCTATAAAGAAAGCAACTTATACACGATTATTCATGAGTTTTCTTTTCAACTACTTGATATACCTACCTAAAGTTTAAAAGCACAAGCAAATAAATAAGTTGTTATTTTATTGTTAAGGCAAGTTCCTAAATTGTATTTGTATACGTTAAAACTTATTTCAATAAATAAAGGCACATAGTAAGCAGGTACAACTCCAAAAAGTTTTACGTAACCCGTCTCGGGACCTTTCGTGACATCTGACAATATTTCACATCAGGAGTCACTCAGGTTATCCATTTTAGGGATCAACATAAATTCGATTTACATACAATATGTTACGAAGAACCACTGAAACTTGGTCCTTTGAATTGAATAACTTTAGGTGTTGAGGGTAGTACAAGAAAGTTGAAACTTGGAGCGATTGAAATGAATTCTCTTATCTTCTACGATATAAATCATGGTCTAAAAGGCAAGAAACACACTTAACGTCCATTTGTGCGTTATTTTTGCGCTGCGTAACGCATGACGCAACACAAATATATCCACCTTTCGTTTGACATAAACCGTACCTATTTCATACAAATACGCGTACGGTTTATGTCAAACGATTTGACAGATGTATTCGCTATAGTCCGACAAGTTAGTGCGCGACCTTCCCTAGGGGTGACAGACGTTGGAGGGGGAAATATCAGCGGGTAGCGGGAGGTGTAGCGGGGAAGGGAGAAGCGCGCATCCGCGCCGCACGTCATTTAAAATGACGTGCTTCCTCGCCCTCCCACCGTCTGTACCCCGCAGGGAGGTCGCGTACGAACTTGTCGGACTATAGCGCTGCGTATCTATTCGCGAAATGCTGCGTCGACGTAAAACCGTCTGATGTAAACCTAAGTATAAGCCATATTTGTATGAAAATGAGGTAAAAAATAGCATACATGCGATAGCGCTGCGCAAAAATAACGCATAAACGGACGTTTCGTTTGTTTTTCGCCAAAGACTTTCGTACTTTTGTTGAAGTTCCCAAAGCGGTTTGTTTGTGAAAATACACAATTGCCAGTTGCTAAAAGTCATCCGTTTTCTGTTCGAAACTGATTCGTGACAATGAAGGAGTAATCGAATCGCGATTCTTTGGGGATTTTAATGAATAATGGACTTATGTTCGTAGCAGACAGTAAATGAATAGATCTGTCTCTGTTTATAAATATCTAAAATAAGTAACTAAGTATTACATTACCTACCCGCATTATCAGCAGCACCTTGTTCGAGTACCTAAGTGATTTAAGGGTTGACTGAGTCTCTATACCTACATTTATTAAGAAAAACCTGTATAGATTAATCTTTAATAAGTAAGTAGAGCAGATCAATGTTGATACCGCTGATACAAGAAAGTTTGTTACGACAGGTACTACCAAATCATAAAAAATTCTTAAACTTACCTTGTATATTTGTCTAGGTTTCCAATTAGACTATAAATATAGCGGTTAGCATGAAAGCGAAATATTGTAAATAGTTAAAATAAGGCAATTAAATATAATATTTTCTAGATAAATAAAATATAAATTTTTTGAAAGGCTCTATCCTATCCGCACATCGACTTTATTTCGCGCGAATTTCTCTTCGATATTTTGAACACTCCTGAATCTATCTGAAAAAATAGGCATGTATTTAACGCGGCGACAAATTGATACCATTCCGGGTCCTAAAAGAACTGAAAATGGGTAGTAAATAAACTACTTTGGCGACTAATTTGAGGTAGCATCTTAACTAGAAAGCGGCGGCTTTTTAATGAATTTTGAGGTATTATTTAGATTTTATCTAGCAGTGATTTACTTTTGTGGCAATTGAATTTCTTCTAAGGCGACAAATTGTTGGCGGATAAAAAAGTTAAAATAGGCTTTCATAAATTCTAAAATGGGTTGTCTATAAACTTGACCAAGATCTGAAATAAATACAAACAAGATCCTTAAATTTTTTTAAAGATCTTGTTTGGTTACATTTGTAGGGATCTAAATAAACCAAATTGTGACATGCTAAAAAACTATTCTCGATCTATTTTTTTCTAGACTATATTATTTATTATTAACTTTCCCCCTCTTAAATGAACTTTAAATAAACCTACTTACTTTGAGTAACGAAAGTTGCCTACGACACTCATGTAAGTATTGTAGGTAACTCTAGGTACTCATATATAAGTATAGTTGCATACATAAGTATTGTTGTTGTTAAATCTAGGTAGATACTTAAGTAGGTAGGTTCATTTATATCAGCTTTGAACTCATTTTTTATTAATTTAAACAGCGTGCAATAAAAAGCCTAAAACTTGATTCAATGTCTTTTTTTATTCATTTTCCTTGAAAACACAAAATATGTCATTTACTTAGTAGTCACAAAAACGATTATTATTAATACAAATATAAAAATCTTTCATCCACCGCTTGCTATTGGCTAGAAACGCGCTCAACGCCCCGCTCCGCAGCCACCGCACAGGTCAGACACACGAGCACATTCGCTGCCATTTTCAAGAATTTACGAATCAGTAAACAATATTCTAATATCCAAATACATTATTATAATACCCATTTTCAGTTTTAAAGCTACCTAAAAATCACTGCTAGATGTGTATTTTTATAATGAAAGCCAGTAGTTGCCAGTGAAGAATGTTTGATATACCCTTGGAAAAATTAGTCGCCACATTAGGTTTTTTAGTACCCTAACCAGTTTTACGCTGACCCTGCTTGATATATTTGATACCTTACAGTAGCAGCCGTTTTTTAGTTTTTTTGATCCTAGCATTTTGTTGCTTGTATATTTTAATAGTTGCTAAGATATTTAATCACTGCCAAGTTAGTTATTTTGTGACTTAATAGAAAGTTGCCTAAAAAGTATTTCAGTTGCCGTGTTAAATATTTGCCGAAAAAATATACCTAGCTTGTATTTTCATGCAAATCAAATATCGCGCGAGAAAAAAATCGCTGTACGCGAATAAAATTCGCTGTGCAGACAGAGCCTTAGTACGTTTGAAGGTTTTTTTTTTATCTGCAATGCACTTACGTCAAAGTTTCCATACTCTGAAGGAGCAGCAGGTCCTGGTGGTCCAGGCAGACCCGGTACACCAGGTCTTCCGTCTACTCCTGGCTCTCCCTTGGGCCCTGGTTGCCCTTCAGGGCCCCGGGGCCCTGAGTCGCCTCGGTCGCCTTTGTCCCCTCGAGGACCCACTGGGCCTCGCTCGCCTGGCATGCCAGGTTGACCCTGGATCAGAAAGTTACAATCAATGTAGAAAGTAGGAAAATCAAAGTCGTGTAAACATGTGATGTTTTTATTGGACGATTCCTATCTTCCTTAAATGATTTTAATGTGGTCTCTTAAAAGTACTGGCTCTCAAACTCACAGGAATACCAGGATCTATAACAAGAGCCTCAACCTCACAGCCAACCAGCCCTGGTGAAACTTTAGAGTTTTGCAGCTCAGGATCGGTTAGCAGATCGGATCGGTGAACGACCAATATAACTGAAACCTTAAACTCACAGGAATACCAGGAGAGCCAGTTCTTCCATCAGCGCCGACCAGCCCTGGTGGACCTCTCGGGCCTTGCAGCTCTGGATTGGTTTGCAGCAGGGACAGGAACACGCTGGAGTTGCAGCCACACTGGCCACCGATTGGGCCGTAGTTCTCTCCGTAGACGATTTGCTGGAAATGAAAAGGTTAGATTAGCTTAAGGTATGCGATAGGAGATGACAAAACAAGTAAAAGGAAAGTTGACCGTAATGTTGGGACCTATTTATTTTGAATGCTTTTTAACAGTTCTTCTACTTTAGTTTGTCTCCCGTACAAGACTATATCGCTTTGACGAACGGCATTTTGAACCTATCTAATTTCATGAAGAGTTTTATTTACTAACCTGTTTCTAAAGAGACGTCCGATAGGTAGGCAAAGAAAAGAAATAAATGCAGTTATTTATTAAGAATATTTAGTACTTATGGCTAGTTAGCTTTCATCAAACTGTTCATCGTTTTAGCCTAAACGTGTATGTATGTGTCTTATATTAACTTTAGGAGTCGGTCGATACATGTCTGTAAATAAACACACAGGGCAATGTAACATCGTATTTTTGACAACATTTCCGTTTGAGTAAATCCGCCCTTTATAAGTATCTCAACACAGAATATTAAAGCTCGTCATATATCTACTACTTGTGGCAATATTTTACCATACCGAGTATAAAATCAACAAGTCCATAATGGCGGTCGTCTCAAGTGACCGCACGGGCGTGTTATGGAAAGAGTTGTTTTCAATAGAGCATTGAGGCTGCGTCTGATACTGCCACTCGCATTGTGAGCGGAGACGGCTCAGATAGCGTTAGCCGGTGGTGTAAAAAAAACTATATTTATATCTTCCTACTCATGAAAAAGTTATACGGGGTGTAAGGGACAGCCCTCCGAATACTGAAAGGGTGCATTCAGACCATGAAATTGAACAACTTGCCATAGAAATAAATTTCAGGAAACGAAAAAAAATTTTCGACTTCCCATACAAAATCACGATCAACTGATTGCATTTACTATGGGAAGTCATAAAAATTTTTGCGTTTCCTGAAACTTATTTCTGTGGGAAGATGTTTTCAGTTTCAGTATTCGGAGGGCTGTCCCTTACACCATGTATGGTATACCTATCTACGGACTGGATAAAACACATACAGCTAACGAACCCGCAATCCGTCAATGTTGTGAGGACCTCATTTAATTTGTATCACTAATTCCATTTACTTATTTAACCTTGTTCCAACTTGCATCTACCATATCAGCACATGGCAAATTGGTATCTTTTGGGGCCTATCTCCTCACATGAGACGTAAGACCTGAGATATGAGACTTAAAACATCTCAACGCTCGAAACCAACGTGAGACGCTCTTACTTATCTGACAGAAGTAATCGTACATTTCGCGTCGTACATCTCACGTGTGAAGATAGTTCCACTCAAAGTAGAAAGAAGTATCCGTCAATCGCCACCTCTTGCATTTTGTTACAGGACTGGTTCGCCCAGCTTTGTTTACATGAAGCAGGTGAGGCCCGCAGGCTAAACGAGATCCCTGTGGTCTAGGCCCGCTCTCAGACCAGAGAATGTTTCGTAGGAAACCATACGAACAACCAGAATGAAGTGTAAAATCTCTTCACTATCGAGGCGTGCGCAACGGAATTCCAAAATACAAAATAGCTCCCACAAACTTTTACAGCGACAACAGTCTACCGCTGGATATTATTCTATTGAGGGATATTGCCACTGCATGAAATGACTTATAAGGTCGTTTGTCTTAAAGTTGACTTTATATTTCTATCATATTATTATTGGTGAGACGAGTTTTTCAAACGACCTTGCGTTTTTTGTGCCTTCATTTTGGCTGCTCGTATGCTTCCTCCAAAACATTTCCCCTGTCTGAGGGTCCGGGAGATACGCGGATTTGCTCTGCCCAGCCTGGGCGGCTGGGCCCACCTCGCATTTGCATAAAGCTCTAAAAGACTTGTTTTACGTATTTTGTTACGGTAACGGACATGTTACGTGCGGCGTGACATTTTAATGAGACCTTTTCGGTAATGCCTTATTTCCATATAGTTAGTGTTTATTGTATTTTATACAGACAAGTATAAGACAAAAAGAATCAAACTTTGGCCTTCTAAAATTGCGTGATAATGAAATTGATTGGTTTTGAAACTGGCCAACTGTTACCTATGGAGCGGAAACGGAATAAAATTTCAAGCTTCCATAGAAAGTTAGCTGATCAGAAATTTTGCATGAAGAGTAGGAAAACAATACTCTACCAACACAGTTTCCATGGAAAATGTTGTTCATTTTCTTAGTCAGAGCATTTCCGCAAAGTTTTTGGTGCACTACCCTTTAGGCGAGAAACATCCGTTTTTGCATAATTTTTGCGCTGCGTAAAGCATGCGTTAGGACAATGAGAAATCCGACCTTATTCTCAAACGAATAAGGTTTATGCCAGGCGGTTTAACAGATGCATCCGTCGACGCAGCGTCTGTCGAACCATTTGACACGAACCGTGAGTGATTGTATGAAAATAAGATAGAAAATCGCATTTTCCGAACACAAACGGACATTACGCGTGTTTCTCGCCTAACACCCAGTATAGAGCTTGCTTGCTTGCTAAACTGTACCACAGAATGTAAATTCCGAGTATTAAGTTGGAGCTAACTATAACGAACTTTATTATGCGCTGGCGACCCGCCAAGGATTGAGTTTGGCTATCGATTCATTTGACTCTACGAGGGCTTCAAGTGGGATGTCACGTTACGTAGATGAGGCTGAAGGCTTAATGCAGATTTATTGTAATTATTGTAATTAAGTTCTCCATGAATTAAAGGTTTTTCATAACCCTACTGTTTTTCGAAAAAGAATAAATAACTTATATTAGGTTTAGTCGGGAATCACCTTTGAGATCTGTTGCTACGCACTTTTAGCGCACCCGTAAAGCTTCCTCCGACAGATGGAAGGAAAATTCAAAATTCACAGCCGCATCGAACAGCGAAAGCACAAATTAGCAGGGCGCCTTTGCGAAAGCTCATGTGTCGGTCGCTCATGTGTCAACGTTCGTTTTTTTTATTGGAAATTTAAAGTTACCCTACATCTGACAGAGATGCGATATGAATGCGCTAACAATACTCAGAAATGGACGTCAAGTCTTATTCGGGCCTAGGAAGAAATTCTTAATATTTTTTATTTTTCGCTACGCTATATAAAATGCAGAAGATACTCACCCCATCACCAGATCCTGAATACTCAGCCAAGCCAGGCAAGCCTGGTGGTCCAGGGGACCCTGGGGGCCCAGGTGGACCTCGAATCGACTCTCCAGGCGGACCCTGTTACGTAAAACAACAAGTTAGTTATCGATACACAATAAAAAAAAACAGTAAAAGAAAACAGCTGCTGTAGGCATAATTTTTAAACAATACGTAGGTAATACTTGTTGAAGAAGAAGGTAAAAATCTACTTAATAGTAGAATTGTTTCTCATTAATTATTAATTAAAAACTTTACAGAATACCGGACTTGCACGTAGTTACATCATGAAAGGTTTGACATTGTGTATGAGTATTTTTTGGCAGTATTTTCGAAGCATTTCTGCATCAGGTGTTAAAATCCATTGATTCGTCTATTTTTTCCGATTTGTAACTCGCGCCGCTAGCATTCCACGGTGCCGGGGATTGATTCAAAAAATATTTTTTTTCTACCTAATCAACTTTATGAAAAAGCATTTTCGTTTTCCTAATAGTCGTACGTAACGTTGTAATTTTCTTCGTAGGTTTTGCGCTAGCCATATGTACCTATGTTTGTGACAGATATTTTCTCAAAACCGCCCTATAATGCTTGGGTACGTTAACAAAAAAACCGTCGCCTAGTCCATTTTTCACGATTTGTGGCTACCTATCTCGCTGGCATCCCACAGTGCCGGGTGCGTATTGTTTCGCCTCTCGATTTATCGCGCCCCGCCTTGCAAAACCATTTCAATTACACGCCCGTTTTTACATCGTACGATGCGATCTCATTACATACCATAGATTTGTTACATACTAAAGATAAATAAATACAGGACTAGGTACATCTTTGTAACTGTCAAAATCGTACGCCGCGAACTTCATAAGTATTTTGTAGTTTGACACTCACTCACAAAAAGCGTCGAAGTCGTAGCGAGTATCTACGACGTAGAACTTTGACATTTTGATCTATTTTATAAGTAATCGCCAAATTTTAAAATGTTTTCGGCATTTTAACATAGGTTACTTTTCATAGTCAATATTAAATCAGGTTCTAAATGATTATTTCATATGACAGTAAAATATTTTACAACAACACTAAAGGATTGTCTCAGAGCTTTCTAAAATTTTATTTTGAAACTACTCTCCATATTATTGCGTTTGAGGTAAAGAAAGACAAATAGGTACTGTGATTTTTTTGCTACGACATTGGCTACAATAACCTATTGCGATTGTTTTGCTTTAACATTGGCTACGACACTTAATTTCGTAGCTTTACACCATTGTGGCAATAGTCTCGCAGGATATAAAGGGGCGTGTCACTCTCATGATATACAGCCATTACGTACATTTACAGGGTGTTTGCTAATGGGTCGATGCTTTCTGGTTCAAAAGCATTACGCGTAGCGAGCGTAGGCACAGATTTGTTAACAATATGTTTATGTAGATGACAAAAAACTGCAGAAAATATTTTGTGAGGCACATGTTTTCCAAGGACCATCGGTCGCATGAAATTAATAACATTTGAACCTCCAATAAAGAATGTTTCTAAATCAAAAAGACACGGTCTACGGAAAAAGTTTTAGTTCCATGTGAGGATGTCTCATGTTCACAAAATAGGATTTAGGTAGATATCTTGCCCTTGGTCCTCTCTCTCCTTTTTCGCCTCTCCATCGCATCGGGTAACCTGAAAAAAGAAATAGTCATGATCATTATACTTACAAAGATCTATAGTGTGTCAGGAAAATGACTGAACAAGTTTTCAAGCGAGGTCTACACGTTGAACTGGACAAAAATTGTAACGTTTATTTCACAAACAGAAAAAAAATGTCTTCTCATACCAACGTCTTGCTGCCTGAGTCGTTCTGTATGCGAGGACCAAATTTTTTTTCGAAATACAGAAAAGTTGTTCAATTTACGTCTAGAACACGGCCTTAAAATGTATACAGTGATCTCCCTAAAACACTGTACATAAATTGAATTTCCTAAATCTAGCTTGCTATGCAGTCTTGTACTTAGTTTTTAAACCTTTAAAATTCAACTTAAAATTTCTCTGTACAAAGCTTCTATATAAACGTACCGTCCAATCCTAGCATCCTGGGAAGGGCGGAGTGTAGGAGCTGTATACAAATTGCTTATCCTTAAAATTATCTTTAAATCTAGCTAGTACTTAGTATATCTTCCAACCTAATAGGTATTTCTTTTTACAAAGCTTTTTTATAAAAGTACCGTCTAATCCTGGCAGGGGCGGAGCGAAAGAGGATTTCTCTAACACACTGTATGAAAATTGTGTTTCCTAAATCTAGCTTTCTATACAGTCTTGTAGTATTTCAGTCCCCCAACTTCCAACTTAAAATTTCTCTTTACAAAGCTTCTGTATAAACGTACCGTCTAATCCGGGCGGGGGCGGGGGGAAGGGGGGGATGGTGCCGTACCGCCCGCTCCCCTCCGCGTCGCCTTCCTCCTGGTCCACCTGTAGTTAACAATTAATTACTAAGCGCTTAGAAATAGTAAGAAAACAGGTGATAGAAATGGACAAGATGCTAGTGCCATTATTAGTTTGAGGCAACCTTTGCATAAAAGTTCATTGACCTTTCTTGTTGTAATTTATATGTTACCGGCCAAACCCGATTTTAGGATAAACTAGTTTTTCCTAGGCCAAAGTAGTTTATCCTACATGCGATTGGATAAACCGGTTTGGACTAGGCTAAACTAATTTCTCCTAAGGCCGATAGGGTAAACTAGTTAATCCTAGGCTAAACTAGTTGAGCCTAAAATTAATAAGTACACTTCAGGATAAACTGGTTGGGCTTAGTTAAAAATCTTTAAGGCTACAGTGACGAAGCTCTAGAGGATTAAGGGTAACGTTGGACATACTGGAGACATTGGACACCTTCTTGGAGGCCCGAACACCCTAGAGGGTGGGGTGTAGCATCGGACACCCTGAAGGCTCGGACGCCTTGGACGTCCCGCCCTACAGTGATGTAGCTTTAGAGCGTAAAGGGTAGAGTCGTAGACCCTGGAGGCATCAAACACCTGTGAGGCTCGAACGTCCAGGAGGGTGTGGGGTAGTGTCGGACCCTCTGGAGGCTCAGACGCCTTGTAGGCCCATCACAGACGAAGTGTCGCTGGCCTGTGGGAGCTCTTACGGCAGGCAACGTCCGAGCTTTTAGGGTGTCCGACGCTACCCCGTACCTCCAGGGCGTTCGAGCCTCACAGGTGTTTGATGCCTCCAGGGTGTACGTACGTAGTGCCTCACTGTAGGGCATCCCTCCAGGGCGTCCGAGCCTTCAGGATGTCCAATGCTACACCCCCCTCTATAGGGTGCTCGAGCCTCCAGCGGGTGTCCAATATCTCCAAGATATTCAACGTTGCCCTTTACCCTCTAGAGCTACGACACTGTAGCCTTAACCATTTTTAACTAAGCCAAACCAGTTTATCCTGAAGTGTAATTATTAATTTTAGGCTCAACTAGTTTAGCCTAGGATTAACTAGTTTCTCCTATCAGCCATCGGACGGACCGGTTTAGCCTAGTTTATACCGGTTTATCCAATCGCATGTAGGATAAACTACTTTGGCCTAGGAAAAACTAGTTTATCCTAAAATCGGGTTTGGCCGGTAACATATATATCGTTAGCAGTAAACAAAGGTCAAGGAACTTTCATCCAGATTTATTTTGCTCAAACCGTAGTGGGTCTATAAGCTGTGTGTGTGATTTGATTATGGTAAATTAATAAATATAAATAAAAAAAGGTTAGGGATCAAAAATTAAAAAAAATGAATGTCTTCTCGTATATCCCTGCATAAAATATGATGATAATATATCTACGTGATGTCTTGAAATGCATAAAAATACAATATTTTTTCGATAATTAGATGTAATGAATAATCCTTTTATAATAGTGGTAAAAGGATCACTCATTTTGCGCGCCGCAAGAAGTACAATATCAGGGAAACTCTTAAAGTTAGCAGGCTAAGTAGATAGCTGCGTTCGACCACAGCTTTCACCAGCAAAGTTCATGACCTACTTAAATTGCTAAGGAGGCAACGAGGCAACTCGACTTTCTGAAGTGTAAATTCCGTTTTCGAGCGCTGGAAAACAACTTTTTGATCTTTACCTTTTTCGTCTGCTGTTAAATTTGCCTCATTAAGACTCTACTTCTCATAAGTCTCTTATTTACTGTAGTTTAAAACTACTTTATGTTCTTGCTTACACGACTAAGAAATCGCTTTTAACTAACTGCAATATAATTTTCAGTAGGGAAGCTTGCAAAGGAAGAAAATTTGAGCGTGATTCGAAACGTGAGTGACAATTGTGACTAGATAATTTTTTGTGCATTCCATTTCTATCACCGGGTGTTTTAGTTTCTGTGCGTGTTTGAGTGAGCTTAAATATGTGTGTGTACCCTTAATTAGTTGCAGATTTACTTCACACGTGAGTCTAGTGTTGGATTAGGCGGGATCATGAGTATAGTTTTAGGATGGGTTTCCATTTGGATGTTAATATTTATTTTCAGCCCGCATGCAAACCCAGCAATTAACGGGGGTTAGTAAATAGAAGTGGCACGGGAAACAGGTCTTTAGTAGTGTTTGGAATTCTAATGAGAACCATTTCTTGTTACTTTTAATCAAACTATCTGCACCTAGGTACTTACAGTAAATGTAATTAGCAAAAATAAGGGTTAAACCCAAGAAAAAAGGCTTTTCAGTGACATTGAACAACTGACGCAAGAGATCGACCGGTTCTATCAATTAACTATTTATGGCTGTTATTAATGACTGATATTTTATTAAAAATTAAAATAAAATTTGATACTGAAAATATTATTTTGTATGCATGCTTGTTTTGAATTTGACGAGATACGACATGGATGTAGTACCCTTCTGCCGATTCTAATAAAATTAGTACCTAGAGTCAGATTTTGTCAAATTCCTTCATTCGCGTTTGTTACATCAAATAAATTGTAACAAGTTCGAAAAAAAATCTTACATCCAGTTAAGGAAAAATCGTTGTAATCTTGAATCATATCTGCTACAAAAGTATTTTTTCAGACTCAGCTGACATACATAACAAACAATGTATCTTTTCCGTTTTTCTTGGACCCTTATTAAGATGCGTCATCGAACACAATAATATTTTTGTATCGATAGAATTTTTCTGGACGTTTTATTAGACGGAAAATATGATGAATTGGGTTTTCCTACACGTGTTTTTGATAGAGCTGAAATAATCAAAGCTTTTTGAAGCAGAACTGTAGTATCTATTATTAAAGGAACAATGACAACATGCCATTAAAATTAATATGCTGCACTTTTGACTATTTTAAGAAAGCCAGGTACAATCAATATAATCCAAAGATTGACATTGAGGGATAACACATACTACGTGGTAGAAATATTATAAAAACTAATTGCAATAATTGGACGACTTGTTCAGTTTCCTATTACTTACGTGATTTTTTCGTTCAATTTTGAAATGCGTTTTATTGCGTATTAAATTAAACGAGACGCCTCAAACAACTGCGTGAATAAAACCGCTGTGCGGATAGGACCTTATCTGACGAGCTGCTGATGGTAGGTACGTGTTTATAACCAGCACATCAACCTTCCCACTTCAGGCATCAGCTTCTTCTTCTTTGCCCTAGCCCATTCTCATTACTTGGGGTCGGCTCTCCTCGTTTTTGTGCGCCAGGATTGTCTGTCCTGGGTTGTCAGATTGTCTACTTGGGCTCGCTCTAAGTCTTTTGATATGGTGGACTTCCAGCATTCACCTATACTGGCTTATTTCTTTACTAAAAACCATTATACAGGATGTAAAAAAATCAACTGCGAATATTTTAATGGGTGAACCAGCCCATGAAACTGAACAACTTTCCCCAAGGAACATAGGTCAACATATGAAAAAAAATTTGGGCCTCCCGTACAAATAGTACCAGCCGACCACGTCAATTTGTATGGGAGGTCCAAATATTTTTTCATATTTCGACCTTTGTTCCTTTTGCAGTTGATTTTTTTACACCTTATATGTATAAATTTGCCCCAGTAGATAAGTCGTAAAAGAATCGTAACACTAATAGCGATGTGCAAGTGTTTGTTCATACAGAACAAATGTTTGGGGTGAGCTGGCTCGCACTCGTACGAGCGAACATTCGAGTTTCGCCAAACATACTCGAGGAGGTATTTGGATAAGGGGTTGTCTGAGAACAAGGAATGTTTCAGAGAGAATACTAAGTAATCAGAATGAAGATCTTTTTTGAGATTACGAAATAGAATGTAGCCATGAACATCTCATTGCAATCTGACTTGATAGGGGATTAAGGGGTTGTCTGAGAACAAGGAATGTTTCAGAGAGAATACTAAACAATCAGAATGAAGATCTTTCTTGAAAGTAAAAAATAGAATGTAGCCATTAAAATCTTATTTCAATCTGACTTGAATTTGCTTAGCGCAACTATCATGAAGGTTGCAGATTCGGCATAACAACTCGAGAAGGTATAGGTATTTGGAAATAGAGCAAGAAAATGTTCGAGAAATTTAGTTAATAACAGGTTGTACAATATGACTATAATGAAAAATGAAGCCATTTATCTAAGGAAGCGTCATCAGAGAGCTATGAAATAGGGATCTCGCTAATGGATAAAGGTCCAGAACGAGATTCCACCAAAAGACCAAAGTGACAGTAATAGCTTCATGTGAAACCATACAATATTTGTGGTAATAAGACTTTACTCAGACGCAGGTTTACAAAAGTGCAAAGAATCATTTGCGCCTGCTGGCCGCGGGCGGCAATTTTCCTGTAATTTTGAGACAGGCGCTCTGATCACCGGCGGCAAGCGGACAACTACAATCAGAGCATAAACACGCACAGAACAACAGGCTCCTTGAAACAGATTGAATAAGCACTCTTAAATGCTTCATTTATGTAGAATTTTACATTTCTGTACATTTAGTTATGTTTGACGCAGGCTAAACTCGATTTATGCCTTTAGTTTTTGCTTTTGATACTCTCTGGAATATCCCTAGTTCTAGGTGTTTGGTCGAAAAGTCCGCAGAATATAATCTGAAGTTCCGCCGGGAATCCGACGAAAGTAGTTCAGAACTCGGTGAATTTCACGAGCACTCATCATTGTTGTGAACATGTTATATCGTGGATTTACATCTTTGATCATCACAACTCTGCCTAATTTTACGTAAGTATCTTTATATGTAAGATGAGCTCAGTAACATAACATATAAAATTTTCTATCAGTCGGCATAATTAGGTACCTATGTATAGGTAATAGGTATCTATACGAAGTGTAAGGGACAGGTCTCCGAATACTGATAGGGTGAATTCAGACCATGAAATTGAACAAATTGCCATAGAAATAAATTTCAGGAAACGAAAAAATAAATCGACTTCCCATACAAAATCACGATCAACTGATTGCATTTACTATGGGATGTCAAAATTTTTTTTACGTTTCCTGAAATTTATTTCTATGGGAAGTTGTTCAGTTTCATGGTACGCACCCCTTTACCCATTACACCTTTGGGTATGCAGATGACAGCACGGTTGTTGATAGGTACCTGTCCAGTGCAAAGGCCAGCAATGAATCTACTCAGTCTTAGAGGGCCTAGTGAGTCGCCTAAACTTGAATCTTGAAGCAATATCCGAATGGGGTGATGCAAATCTTGTCAAGTTTAATGCATCTAAAACACAGGCATGTCCATTCTCCACTAAACGGAGTCCCTTCGACCTGACTCCGACTTTCCGAGGTGTATCCGTACCGATTTCCGACCATCTTGAGCTTCTTGGCATGAACCTTTCATCTGATCTGAACTTTGGACAATATAATTATTGAGTCTTTGGCCACGACTGCAGCAAAAAGCTCGGAATTCTCTCGAAGGTCAGGCAATACTTCACACCATTACAGCTTTTACAACTATACCAAGCTCAAGTCCGTTCCTGCATGGAGTATTGCTGTCACCTGTGGGACGGGTCTGCCAAATACCAGCTGGCAGCCCTGGACTCGATTGAGAAGCGCGCCAAGAAACTCATCGCTGATAGGGCACTTATTGACGCAAAGTTACAGAGCCTCGAACACCGTCGCAAACTAGCTTGCTTGTCGGTATTCTACAGGATACATTTCGGGGAGTGTGCAGTCTCTCCATGACCTGATACCTCCGTCACCATTCCATCTCCGGTGCACGAGACGCCGGTTGGGATTCCACCCTTATATCGTAGACATCCCGCAAATTCGCACAAAGCGCTTCGCTTCTACATTTTTAATGCGAACTGCTAAGGAGTGGAAGTGAGATTGCGGACAAATGCTTACCCATTATTTATAAAAAAAAAAAATGGTCTGAATGCACCCTTTCAGTATTCGGAGAGCTGTCCCTTACACCCTGTATAGCGAACCACACACCGATGATCTTTGTGCAAAATAGATAAATATATTGCATCTACTATAATAAGAGTAACAGAGACAGATGCGTCTGTCAAAAAACGCAAATTATCGAATAACGCAAGATTTCGAAATTGCCTTACACCTGACAGACGATGCGCAGAAGACTCGCAGCATTAGACGCCATTAGAAATCCGTACGAGTTTTTGAAAGAAATCGCATGCATTCGTGGGTACGGCGGGACGGCGCGGCGGCTTGGTCACAGTATATAGATATAACAGTAAGGAAACAAGACCCGTTTCTGTTCAATCGCAAGGATTGACACTTACGGTTACAATAATATAATTTGAAATAACTTTAAATTCTTTAACCGTTTATAAACTGTATTACCCCTATGAGTAACAAAGGCTACTTGTTACTATGGGAAAACACCTTTTTTTTTTACGAGCATTCGGGGAACATTTGTCTCTGGTGAGGCTTAGTTAGTTTCCTTATATAAGCAGCGTCGCGCGTCTGCTTCGAGCATTTGTATGAAGCTTCCAATTTTCCGCTGCGGCGTGGCGGCTCATAGTCTAGTAACTAACGTCACAGCTATTCGGATTGACCCATGAAGCTGAAAATCGGCATGTAGGTACTTCTTGACCTCCTGATCAAAATTAGACATGGAGCCCAGCGGGCTCCACCCCCCCCTTAACCCTTTACCACCCCCCCTACTTTACAAGGTGTAACTCTTGAAGTAATTGATTTGGAGGGTAGTTTTTTATTTAGTATCGTGCGTAAAACTCACTTAAAGCTTATTAAGCCTTCAAAATTACCCTTTAGGCCCCCCACGGGGCCTAAAATCCCGAAAAGTGGGGGGGAGTGGTGCCCGCTGGGCTCCATGTCTAATTTTGATCAGGAGGTCAAGAAGTACCTACATGCCGATTTTCAGCTTCATGGGTCAATCCGAATAGTTATAACCAGCTATTGACGTTAGTTACTAGACTATCACGCGCACTAACCTACTGACATGTGGAAATCATCCGGCCGAGCGTACCTAAACAGTGGAGCCCTAACACGCCAGTCAGAAGTTTTTACTAGATACTCCAAAACACGATTCTGCAAAATGAGTGATGAAAGAACTACAAAGAAGACTGCGTGAACGCACCTCTAAACTATTGACGTTGACAGATAAACATAACCTCATAAATTTTGCTTATTGATAAGCTGTTTTTACAAATTGAATTGAATTGCCATTGTAATCCAGTTCTACAATAGTTTGTGTTTCAAGCCCTGGACAAAGCCCTGGTATAAATAATGAGCAGTAAATCCGCCTATATGGGAGGAATAGACCTAAATCATAAATCGACACGCCCAAGGTAAAACAACGTATCTCATTTTTGACAACTTTACAGTAGAGCGATTTTAAGGTTTAAAAAAATTCTCACGCTTTTGTTTTTTTATCAATTTAAGTGATTGTTTGTTTTAAAGAATACATGTAACGAGTTTTATATGTTGTTATATATGTTTTATTCATAATAATTTGCTTTCATTGAGTTTTATGACTTACAATGAAGGGCTACGATGCATATTACTTGCAATAACAACGTAAGTTGAGATAGTGAATCTTCAATGATAGAGATATTACGGTAAATTCCAGTGTATGTCTGAGTTACGTTTGAGTTGTCTTATGTACTTGTTACCTTTGACGGTTAAATCCAGTGTATGTCTGAGTTACGTTTGAGTTGTCTTGTGATTTTATAACCTTTTGTCCTTAAAGTAATCCAAGTAGCGTAAGTCTTGTATGAAATTTACGAACCATAATGCAATGAAATAAAATACTTTCATAAAATCTTATATTTTAATTTTTTTTCCACTCATCATCGATATACAATGGGTGAAAACGAAAAGGTCGCAACTAGAAAAAAAAACAACTTTACACCAGAACCGAAAAACTAAAAAAATATCACCAAAAATCATAACACGAAACTATGCGTTATTTGGAGATTATTTTTAGGACCATGTTATTCATTTTTGAGCATCCTCTATAAGAAATTAATATTTTCAATCTAAATATTACGAGAAGTAGACTTTTCGCTAGTTACACCCTTTAGTTTTCAATTTACTGACTGCAAAAAGGTCGTAAATGGTTCACACTTTTGTGTGTAATTGCAAGGATTTATTTATTTTATGACGTGTAAAACGTCATATTTATGATACTTTACAGATTTACGAATGAATAAAGGGGCATGTGAATAAAGAAAAATACTTTTACTCGAATTTTGTCGTAAATTGCAATAACTTCTGAAGAATAAACTATAAATAACTAACCCACTTTTTATGAGTTTTTTAACCGTGTATTGCATTATTTATTATCAAAAGCACACGTATTAAGCTACAGCAGTCCACTTCTGGATCTTGGCCTCCCAGGGTATGTCATTCATAAGTCATGATCTCCAGTTTTTGCCATCCAGCCACTATTCATCATCGTGATCATCATCAACCTACATCAACTCACTACAGGTTATAAGCCTCTCCTGTTTTGCGCTAATCTTCACGGTCCTGTGCAGATCTTATCAATTCAGACTCAGAATTCACTGGTCTTTGTGCTCCCTTTCGGTACTACTCTGTGACTGCTTTTGTCCATCCTTCGTTATGTCTATTGGACAAGTGTCCGCTGTCCATCGCCACCTTAATCTAGCGATTCGCTTACCTAATAGTACGTCTTGAATTTTAGTCCTACGTCAAATCTCGACATTTGATACGCAATCAACGAGGTAGGCGCGCTCCATTGCTTTCTGTGCTATTTTAATCTTAAACTTATTATAGGTTTAACCTAAAGTAAGTATCAGCAGGATTTTGTCATATACCTTGGTCTTCAGGCATTGAGATAGTTGGACTTGAAGACATCATCCAGCTTCCCAAAAGCAGCCAAGCCTAACCCAATTCGTCTTTTCATCTCTTATCCTGATCTACTGGGTCGAAGGATAAAAGATGCCCAATGTCATTCATTACCTATGGTTATATTACGAACACGCAAAGAACCTTGGTCTTGGACACAAATGTTCATTCTCAGCATGATCCTAAGATAAGCTTTGTGAAGTATTGTGAGCATTTGTTGGAGATTTGAAACGATGCAGGTGCACATGCACCGAAATACAGTCTCCATATCAGTGTCTGCCAAGGTAACACTCTCTCGACCAAACTCTTCAATAATGTCCTTGAGGATATCATGAAGAGTGAGAAAAAGCAACGTCAATGCTGGCATGTCGCAACTGAGGATAATGTTTGTGGATAACCTCATCGTAGTGGCGGAATGTGTCTGAGATCTCCAATAATGCTCGCAGTCACTATTAGCCACACTTTTTATGTCATCGGTCCGTTTAGTTGGAAGATGTCTATTGCTACGCTTACCAAGTCGTGACCTCCAGTCAAGAACTTCCTTACTCGTTCTATGGCAGAATCGACCAGCCAGACAGCCACTTTGGTCTTCAAGTGGTAATCACACTCTGTAATTTAATCCTTTAGTAAAACCCCTTTCCATAGCTTTCTGAATGACAGGTAGCTGGTGGACCAGTTTTAATGTCAGATTTTAAGTTTCAGCTCCTTAAGTCATGAAAGATAGCACATATCGCACACCATGATCGTAATATGGCAAGGATGTCTCTAGAATATGACGCAACTCCCTAGATGTAAAGTTTATCATCGGGGATATGACATCACCCTGACTTATGAGTAGCAGTTTATTGGGTCTTGCTTGATGGTTCTGGACTTAAATAGGCTTCCCTGCATTTCGGTAGCTCTACCTCTACACTACATATTGCCAGTCAACTTGGCAGCGCTATAAGACAGTCAAGAGAGTACTCCAAAACAGTCCAGTTTTCAAAGGAGACAAATGTTTTTTTTAAATCCATGTAAACCATACACAGCAATTGGTTATAGGTGGAAGTGTTGAAGAGATTTTTTCCTATTCGTTCATAATTATCTTTTATTCAACAGAAAAAAATGAAATACAGTCCAGCAAAAAAGAGTAGAAATTAAATAAAATGGAACTAAAAATTTTTCATACTAAATTGTTGCCATTCATAGTCAATGTTGCCATTTAATTTTGACTTTTCATACAACGTGCGCCCTCATTTTTTGTCTACTCCTTTTTGCTGGACTGTACATGTCACATTAAATTAAATTAATTATTCGTTCATAATAAATATGTACCTATTATATTTTATATACAGGGTGTTAGGGACGGTGTACCGAAAACTTTGCAGGCATGATCAGACCATCAAACTGAACAACTTTTACTATGGAGTCAATGGTGGGAAACGAAAAAAATTTTCCGGCCTCCCATACAAAATTTTTCCGGCCTCCCATACAAAATTCACGATCAGCTGACTGACTTTGTATTAAATTAAATAAATAAATAAATAAATGTATGGGAGGTCGGAATTTTTTTTTCATTTCCCACCATTGGCTCCATAGTGAAAGTTGTTCAGTTTCATGGTCTGAGCACGCCTGCAAAGTTTTCGTTACACCGTCCCTAACACCCCGTATTATCTATTAGTATATTATATCTTGGCCCTGTGATGTCGGCTTAGAACAGCATCACCCCATTTCTTTCCTGTGGGTGTCGTAAGAAGCGACTAAAGGACTCGAGGGTATCATGTGTCTCAATTTTAGGCGACAGGCTGACAACCTGTCACTATAGCGATACACGACAATAGCTAAAACGACCCTCAAATATGTGTCAGACGTGGCGATAACGACCGTACTTTTACGGTCGTTGACGCTCTGCCTACCCCGCAAGGATAAAGGCGTGATGTATGTATGTATGTATGTATTAGGCTGCAAACCTAAATGTTAGAGGGTTTTAATGACTCTCAAAGTCAGCTTTTATGTGCCTTCCTTTTTTTAGGTAGTTTATATTATTAGTTTGCCGTGTGATGCCGGCTTAGAATATCATCACCCCAATTCTAACCATGGGTGTCGTAAAAAAGCATTAAGGGACTAAGGGATATCCAACTAAGGGATATTCATCCAGGGAATAGGCAACGGCGTTCCCTGTGACGTATCGTGCTCCATGTAAAATACGGAGAAAATCAACGTAACTCAATTTACAATCTTTTTGCATGTAAATTAGTTTTTGAAAAAATACGATCAAACATCGTAAATAAACATGCGTTGTTATATTTTTAAAGGAGACAATATTTGATCCGTAAAACCAAATTGTAAATCAATATAGCATGTTTTATCCGCCGAACAATTTTTTTTTGCAGACGGCAACCACAGGTTACGTTGTTGTGATTCTCGCCAACTTCGGTTCTATTGTACTTAGAGATACGTTTGTTCGACACTCGTGTAGAGAAAATTATAACGAACAAGGGTATGTAAAAAACTCATTTTTGTCGTAACTCAAGTTACGTTGTTTTACCTTGGGCGTGTCGAAATATCATTTTGCCAGATTGATAGCTTCGGATGTCCAGAAACTAAGTTGTTTTAGACTACTAAAATCGGGCACCCAGTATTTTATGAATTTTAAATGCATTTCACAGTAGCAGAAAATAGTTTTCCCGCACGGAAAATGCAATAAACAGCAATTAGGACACGAAAATATATGAAAACTGTAAATATTTCTGCTTACTAGTGTTGCCGCTCAATAGTGGACTATCGATTGTAAAACGATAAACAGTCGATAGTTGAACGATAGTATCGATTGTTTATCGATAGTTATTGGACTATCGATTGGTATTGCACCTCGATAGTATCGATATTATCGATAGTTTTGGGACTATCTATAGGCCAAAACTAGTAGTAGTATCGATACTATCGATAGTTATTGGACTAAAACAAAACTATCGATAGTATCGATACTATCGATAGCATTGCACCTTATCGATGGTATTGCTACATTTTGAACTATCGATAGGTAGTATCGATACTATCGTCCTTAATGAATGAAAACTATCGATAGTTCGGCAACACTACTGCTTACGCCAAGCGATCCGCTCAGCCGTGCAAATAACTGGCAACGTTAAATATTTCGTTATTACAAGGAAAACAGAGGATTATCCATTCAGCTACGTTTTTGCATTGTTGTGTACCTTTTAAACTGTTTATTTACATCCCTTTACTATTGCTATCTTTTTTATACCTGATAAGCAGGTATAAAAAAGATAGCGGCTCGTAAGCGCAAGTATGAAAAACAGTTTACAATTTCAAATTTGTGCCTAATTATTGTTAGGAACTACAATTTACGATTTAAGTAAGTATAATGCGAAATAAATGAATCGTATCTAATCTTTTTATCACCGAATCGTGTCATGTAGATATTGCAATCATATCCGTTACAAGGTCATACATAAAACTTAGCCTGTTCCTGATACTTTCCCGACGATTATCGTCGACGTAGTCTTACTACAGTATCAAGAAACTTTAAATGTATGTAGCCGACCCGTACTCAAACAATAATTTCATCAGAGAGTTTACCCTATGCAGAACTAAGTTGAGACATGGTTGAGACCTAACAGTTTTAGTGTTACCCTCCCTCAACTACTAGTAGTTCTTGGATATTAAACTATCTTACTATCTACAGTTTGTGCAGTTGTCAGTAAATATTTTATTTTATTTAGCTCTTTGCATTTTAATCATTATTTGTCATTCGTGTGGTGCCGGTTTAGAATAGCATCAACCCATATCTCTCCCGTGGGTGTCGTAAGAAGTGACTTATTGAGAGTCGATGTGTATTGTAATAATTATCTCTATGGTGAATTGGTGATACACAATCTTCTGAATGACTCTTAAAATGTTGTCAAACGTGGTGTAGGTACCTAATTGGGCATTTTACAGTCGTTTACGTTCTGCCTACCCCGCAGGGATATATGTATGTACGTATAGAGTTTTTCTGCTCTCTTACAATGAAGATAGAATTGATTGTCACAACATCAAGAACTGTTCTCGGAAGAAACGACTATTAGGAGAATAAAACAATTAAAACGTTTTTATTTTATGACCGACCAGGACCACCATGTTATATTTTACCGCAGTTTTATGGGTAAGGACAGGACTTTATATCTAAACTCCTATTGTCTTTATCTAGAGGTCATTGACTCTACCACTTGAGCCGTTTACTAAATAGACCCAGATCCAATAAGACCCAGTGGGCCACACTACATAAAAGTTAGACGAGCGTTGAACGTGTGCCTATTGTTTTTTTGTATGAAGTTTTATATTAAACACGCGTTCAATACTTAACTTTTTTGTGGTAAGGCTCAGGTCAGGACTAAGGGACGCGATAGTTTTATGTGAATTGAAGTTACAAAATATTTTCTGAAACAGCCTTCAAGTATTTTGTGAGACTTAGCGATGATGACCGTATTTTTACAGCCATTGATGCTCTGCCTTTCTCAAAAAGTATAAAGTCGTGACATAGGTACCTGTGTGAACAAAACAATAAAAAATCAAAGATAATTAAACTATTTACCTAAAACTCTACGATTTATTTTCTGTGATGTAATTAGTGACAGGGTTAGCAGGTAAAAACCAGTGTTAAAGACCCATACATACAATACACATGAACTCAGGTATATTCCTCAGTCGCGTCGTACGATACCCACGGGAAAGATATGGAGTTATGCTATTCTCAGCCGGCATCACGCGACACGGCTGTAAGAATAAGACCCACTAGGTCTAATTCGCTAATAATAACGACTCTTGTGAGTTATACGAGTAGCATTGTCTCCTCGAATGATATCGGCCGATAAAACGATAAGCTGTCCTTTGTTTAAAACTTTATTGAACACGAACATGTATTTGGACTTAGCGAATAATCCAGAACTAGAAAGGTTTTTAGGTAGACCACATAAAGGTAGATTTAGGAATTAAATCAGCTACTTTTAGATATTGATATAGAAGGTGGGTTCAAATGTGATTATTACGATATGGTATATTATGATATCCCGTAATTATATACCGTACCTAAATAATTTTATAGGTATCCATTATTTTCTTAATTTTGTGTTTGAAATTATAAGTATAGGGTGTGATAACATCACTTTTTAGTTTAAAAAATATGTAAAATATTTCTCGATTAGTTTTAATCCATTTATCGAATTATTTTTATTTATTACTCTCCCTGTATTTTTCGCTTACATTTTGCTTGTTAGTAGCATAGTTAGTGGTTATAGCGACACACACAAAAAATAGTAACATCACAATTTGGATCTCAGTAGCAGTTAGTGGTTAAAGCGACACGCAGACAAAAGAAAAACAAAACAAAAAATAAATAATCACCAAAAAATTGTCAATGTCAATCTCTTCGCCTCCGCTGCCTTTACCCATTTCCTGTCAAATTAAAAGTAAAATTGACGGTAGATGTAAAATGAAAGTAAAATAAACATTTTATTTTTTGATTTTGTTTTCATAAAATATATTTTCATTGAACTGCGAAAGGTAAAATGAAGATGGAAATGAAACTTAATTGCTTTAAAATAAAAAGGAAAGAGAGAAAGTGAATATTGAAGTTGTATCTCCATCATTTATAATTACAGTGTACAAATAAGATCACGCCAATTTCAATAAAATTAAAATCTGCATTGAGCCGTTCAGTAAAATATTAGGTATAATTTCTTGTAAGGCTCTATCCGCACTGCGATTTTATTTCGCTAGTTTTTTTTGTTACAAACTGAATCTTATGCAAGTTTTTGCACAGAGGGAAAAAAATATCGCTTGATTTTTCATGCAATAATAAAATAACACGCGAGAAAAAAATTGCGGTACGCGGAAAAAATTTGCTGTGTGGACAAAGCCTTAGGCTGAAAGTGACTTTATGAAGATAAATTACAATGAACAGAATCATTTGCAGGTTGAATTTCTGATTTAGGCACAATCTTGTCAATTTTCAATGCTAACAAATATTGTAATAGTCAATAGTGAGTGTTTTGTGACTGATACTGTAAATTTAGGATGGATTGGCAGCTGATTACAATCTCGAATGAGACAAAAGTCCATAACCTTTACCTTTACAGCCTATAATAATAAAAAACTTATATGTCTATACACATTTCGACCTCAGTTTTATTTTTATTTCTTATCCACTAGTCCGATCCAAGTTTTAAGTATCAGTCACGAGTAAAAAAAATACAAGGTGTATAAAATAAACGACAATGAAGAAGAAGAAGATGAGGAAGAAGAAGATGATGAAAAAGATGAAGAAGAAGAAGTGTAAAATAACAATGGCATAACTTACCTCAAAAGTGTTGACGCACTGCACCTCAGCCTGCGACGGGGAGCCATACAGCTTCAACTCTTGGAACGCCCCCTGTATCACAACCAGGGTCACCACTTGACACCAAATCGAAGGCATATCGGCTGACAACTTATCGACCCTAGCGTTTTAGCATCAATGTTCATAGTTCAATCTAGTGCACCTAGTGGGATTGGCTTGTTTTTATCCGACGAAAAAACCAAAGAGGACGAGGTTCTCAATTAGTCGTGAACTTTTCTTGTTGTAGTACTATTTTGTAAAACTATTCGAAAGCAGAGGGCATATGCTGATTTTTCTGATGCACCGTAGCTTCAGTACTGCTACTCGAAATCAGAGGATGAGCAATTAGTGCCTAAAAAACGTACCTATATTAAAGCAAAATACTACATAGTCTTCAAGTTCTTTAAGAGTCAGTGTATGCTGGTTTAGTTGCATCAAATAAAAACCAGTATAGTTAGAACATAAAAAGTAAATTAAACTGCTGATGTACAGTACTATAGGTACGGATTACAAAACGGAAACATTAATTCATATCCGGAAATTAGTTTGTATAAAATCCGGTAAACTAATCACATTTAATCTCATTAAATATTATGGTTTATTTGATTGCTGTGTACCTATAATATATGAAATGTTTGCTAATAAACAATTTATTTGCCATTTACTTATTTAAAGTTCTAATGAAACTTCAAACAAAAATAGTCCTTAAAAATATAATAATTAGATGCTATTCATCACAAATAATTATTTACAGATGTTATTTTTTTTATTCGTAACTAAAAGTAAATGAAACTCTATTAAAAGCAGCGTATTCATAGAAAAGGCTGAAATTTAAGCCGATAGTTGGAATAGTGAATGCTTTCGCCGCCGTATATAGGTAAGAAACACAAGTAACGTCTGTTTGTGCGTCAGTTTTGCGCTGCGCTATCGCATGCGTTAAGAAAATGCGATTTTCCACCTTATTTTTATACAGATACGGTTTATGTCAAAAGGTTTAACAGACGCATCCGCTAGCGCTGCGCATCGCACAACGCTGCCTCGACGGATGCGTGTCAAACAGTTTGCCATAAACCGTATTTGTTTTCGAATAAGGTCGCAATTCATATTGTCCTAACGCATGCATGCTTTACAATAACACACAAACGGAAGTTACGTGTGATTCTCGTCATACTGCTGTAAAACAGTTAAAGAAATAGACCATCGGAACTGAGTAGCTTCGTGGAACCGCAGACAATAGACGATTTTAATTGAGTTATCTGAATCTTTTTAGTGTGGGAGACTCTATTTTAGTGTGGTAGCGGCTCAGAATACTGCCACCCCTAGTACACTCAGGGTGTTTTGTAAAATGCGACGTAGAGTTTTTGACCTCGGCTTAATATGTGTCGAGTATGTTTAACTGCATGGTGGCGGTGATACTACCTACAATAGCATTACCGAAGAGGATTGCCAAATCCTTTTGCTGCATGATTTTGTGTTTAACAAAACATGTTGCGCCGACCTCTATCGTAAAAATCACAAATAAATGGCAAAACTTTTCATACTAAATAAGCACTCAGGCGACGTAGTTCATGGACGTAAAAGGGGGTATTAATCTGTGTAACTATAGATACAAGAACGTTCAAGTGGCTATATTATTATTTTTATGTAGTCTGTACATAGTTCTAAATTTGTCGACGTTCTTGCCAATAAATGGCCAAGAATTTCATAGACATAGGTAGGTACATACGCATTTATCAAAGGAATACTCAAGATGTACCGACTCTACTTAGTTCTGTTATCAGCTATCCTTTTAATCTGATAAGTAGATATTGCTACCATTTAAGAAGTTTTGAGTACGGATTATTATCATCGAGTACTAAAAACACAATATGTAGACATTTTTATAAATGTCGGACACAAAAAGCTATGAAAACGAAAACGTTATCGAGTAGTATTTTTTCACTTTTTAGCACTTGCGTTAGATCATTTATTAATTCTTCCTTATATTACTGTCCTGAGGAACACTGAGTCTACTGAACTACCCGATGAAATCCAGAGTCAGTGAATTTTAACTAACCGCTACTACTTAGTTAGGCTATATTTCACAATTTCACTAAAACGCGCACTTGATACGTGCGTCTTGCGCTCGCGCACCAGTATGCACTAACTTTAAACCGCATTAAAGGATAGCCGTATGAAACGACAAAAACATCTAGACACTTTTGATCCAGATATTTACTTTGGACATAAAAGGAACAGGCAGGTCAAGTTATAATGGGGGGTAGTAAAGACGTGACGAATGGTGTAAAGGAATTTTGAATGCGCTGTTGTCTTTATGATGGTTATGATTAAGGATCAGAGTTCGTTTATTTTTATACAACTAAGGTGGCCTATTAGACATGGCATGGATTATATGTACAGCTTTAACAAAGCATTACAGTTGGAAAATTGATGCTCTTTAAAGGGTATAAAAATAAATAAGAGTTCTTTGAGGTGATAAGATAGGTATGTTACTAGAAGGATATAATATGTGAATGTATGACGAAAAGAACTGACTGCATCCCTTTAAAGGGTTGCACCAGCGCGTGAATCCGAATGACTTCCCCATTATGGATCTTTTGAATCTTTGAAATTTTTGTATAGGAGGTTTAAATATTTTTCATATTCAACTTAGGCTTACTTGAGTAAAGTTGTTCAGTTTCACGGGTTATTTCCTCTCTTAAAAAGAACACAGTATGTACTTTCCTTAACACCCGTATATGCTAGGTATCTATCTAATCTTTGTTAGGGCTTTCTATTGTAGGTAGCTCTAGACAAAGGACGGAAAAAAATTAAAAGGCACAAAAAAGCTCGTCGAATCCCTCAATTCGCGTCCTCGAGATATCGAACAAGCGGAATCTCTGAACGAATCACCAAATAAAGCGGACAATGAGATAAGAGGTAGTGTTGCCGTACTTATCTATCGATAGGACCTATAGTATTTTGCGTTCAAACGAAATATACCTACTGCGCTGACCTCAAATAATTGGGAGGGCAGGAAGATGATGAGGACCTTTAGAGTACTGCTATCGATAGGTTTCATTCAAAAAACCCTTTACAATTGATAGGCTGCAGCAATACTGTTGATTAAAAAATAATCGATAGTATCGATATTATAAGGCCTTTTTTGACAGCTATTGAAAAAGAAACTGGTACGTAATAGTAAAATTATCGATAGACAGCGCTGAGCCAATGTCGGCGACGCTTAGTGATAATAATAATAGAGGCCTAATTGTCACCTTAAGAAACGGTAGTATCAATAAAATAGTATTGCTACATTTTAACATAGGTACATAAACATACATAGACATAGAAAAACTATTCAAAACAAACATTATTACAATATGTAGTAAATTGTAAAGTAATAAACAGTATGCAAGTGCACAAGTGCATAATATAACTACAGAGTAAAATAAACAGCATAGAACAATGATTAAGAAGAGAACCGAAACATGTTACATATTAAAGATCAAGTATGTGTAGGCACGACATTGTGGCTGTGAATAGGTGCTAACCTTACGTGCTGAGTCAGCATGTACCTGTGGATTACCACATGAGTTATTTTGCCAGAACCCATATTTTTTCCTTTTACTATGGATACTATCGATAATCCACGGCAACTCTAATGAGAAGCGATTTGCCCCAGTTTTATTGATGGCATGCCTCGCTGATTTGTTGGGCTAATCAGTACGTATTTATTTTCAAGTTGACGAGATTATATCTGAGGGGGTCGGCCGCGATCAGGGGATGTACCAAAAAAAAAAATAGTCATGGTAATATTTTTCTTCCACATCAATAAAAGAAATAATGGGGTCCAGTGTATGATTTAACAAAGTTATTTAGACAGACTGTCAGAAAAGCTTATCGAAATGACTAAGTTTTTTAGTAGACTATGAAATTATGGTAGTGCGACTTCAATTCACAGTGGGTGACTCACAAAGTTAATATTTATCACTGAACCACCTGATTGCCAGAAAAGAAGGTTCCGTGCTGCGGAAGACACATTAAGCTGTAGTCCTGTTGCTGTTTATGTTTACTTAGACGGTTACATAACCATTTCAGAGGCCTGCTACTTCGATTAGGCGGTTGCAGAAATCTGACACCGGTTCATCGGGTCATTGGACGACTCGGTTTCCTACTTGAAGAAAAAGAAGAATGGAACAAAGGAATAGACACAACGTCATATAAAACAAAAACAGCTTGTAATCCACAATATTTCTCTTTTTATTCTCCCCCAACGGAATTCCATTACTTTTACGAGATGCGAAACGAAACCAGCGCAAAAAGCCGACTACAATTTTTCCACACGTATCTTTGTATCCCGCGTTTTTTATTCAAGATCTGAGGGCTACATTTTCATGTAAAATAAAGCCAAGACAAGGGCTTTTTCGCTGAAACATATTATTATTAGAGCCAATCTTCTGAACACAGCATGTAGGTAACACGCTATAGCTCGATCAATCTAATAGAAATCTCCGTCAAACTTGGCGATTTCGGTACATACTTCAGAAACAAATTGTTAAACAAATTACTTTAAAATAAGATATTTGCGTATCACAAAATGCGTTAATTTCGCCTACCTGACGATAGGGAAAGGCGACCGAGCCCTACCTACATAATATTGAATCCGATGTAGAGTTTTAGAAATTTGTGAACATAGGCGTATACATCCTGAGGCTTGGTTCTTTTGGAAATTGTTATCTTGATATATCTTTTTCACAGGGTAGCCCTCGTCTTGGCTTCATTTTACATGACTATGTTTTTGGTGGTATTTTTTGTCTGTCTCGGGCTTTGAGTGGAACGGTTGACTGTGCCCGAATAATTCAGCGCGGCTGAAGGCTGAATATTCAGCGCTTTTACAGCAACAAACTACTATGGAGTAGGTACAGGCGTTATCAAAAGCCCATCCTTAATAATACAGGGTTTCCATCCAAACCGGTTTTCACCAGTTTCTACCACAAAAGCCGGGAAAACTCGCAAACACGTCCGTGAAACCGCGTTTTTATTATTTTTTCACATTTGCACACAAAGAACGGTATTTTGGAAAATATTTTTCATTGTATAGATTTTTCTATTCAGTTTCTGGAAGAGACGTGAATAGAAATTTGCTGCTTTCGTTTTGTTTGTAAGAGCTTTGCATGCCAAGTGGTGCATTAGATAAACAAATTGTTGTAACTTATGTTCATAGGTACCTAGGTATGCAAAAAACATAAGTACACATGTCTTCCTTAAAGCTTTCTCAGTTCGAAAATTAAATTCTTCCTCAGTTGCCGTTGCGCTAGACTATATGCACGTTTCATGTCTTCTCGTGATAATTTCAATTAGCACATTGTTGAGTTACTTAAGGTCGGATTATTAAGATTGTTCTCACACAAGATCATAATGTTGTTTGAAAATTATAAACATTTCTTCTCTCTGTCTGTATGTTTCAGTTGGACCGGACCGGGACGGAAGCTCGCGTTGCTCCAAGGTTTCAGTTTGACTTCAATCAAAAAATTCCGCATGAAAAAATATGACATATCTTTCATCCAAGTATATATCATATTTCCGTGACGTAGGAAGACAGAAAACAATGTCATATTTGTACAATGTCATGTATCGGGAGTAACAAAAAGTATAACTAGGTCCAATTTTTGGACCTCCCATATAATTTAGCCGTTCAGGTGACTGATGGGAGGTCAAAGCAAACTCTTCGACAGAGTAAGGGCCCTTTTCCTGTCATGCGTATTTTCGCACGCGCGCGGATCTGGTCCGCATGCCACCATATAATCAAAAGACAGGCTACCTAACTGTCGTTCAATACTCAATTCAAAGTGTGTCTACCAATAGAACAAGGTGCTGAAACTCATTAAGCTATTCTCAAGCTGCAGCCTGCACGGCACTCAAGCTGTGCGGTAAAGCGGGCTCTTTGACAAAACTAACACCATACTAGAGATGCGCAAAATGTGTCATTCAGATGAAAAGAGAGATATATCTCAATTGTGTCCCCGGATATATATCACTCATTTATATCTCTCACTCATTTCACACAGTGAAGGAGCCCAAGCTTTTTGTTTCATATCATCAACTGAATGTTAAGTTTTTTTGCTAAGCGAGTTCACACAGCATGTTTAAGTCCATGCAAAAAAAATAACGGATGTTTGTTAGTTTATTATCACTTGAGCTGTGTTGAGTTTAGTTTGAATAGGTCGGATTTCAAACAATAGAACAAATGATGCTGTTTACAGGGACTAAACAATCTTGATCTTTGACGAGTCAAGATAATGTTATTTAATGCACTTTTAGTCCGTTATATTGAGAATATTTTGTTTAGTAGGTACCAACTTTTTTTATATATTCTTACTGAGAACTCATAATTATTTTTTAATAAGTAATTTAAGGCAAAATTGCCGTTTGTCTAAATAAAGTGAAGTATCAATATTTTCTATCCACTAATAGTTTCGGCGCTATACGGATGGCACGCGACGACTACTATTTTTTAAAATTGTGGAACATAGGCCTGGTGGAACTTACACAAACTTAAATAAAGAAAAAATAAAAAAAAAAAACATTTTTGTCTTGCGTCTCGAAATTATTCCACGGGACACTTCGTTTCCTTACAGCTGACATTGTTTTTAATTTACACGGGCGTGCACACTTATTTATTTATTATCTCACGAATCACATTTACTAACTAAACTGAAATATACATTATTTTCAAAGTTATTTTTCAGTTTTCAAGGTACTATTCACTTTTAAAAAGTTGATCAACTCTTAAAATTTCTAAACTGTTTTGGCGTTAAAGTCAAAACACGTACTAACAAAAATGAAACCCTTTCTTTTTGCTAAAGAAATGCATCTGTTCTGTTACTCAAAGGAAAGACAATTTAAAAATTATTTCCTCTTAGATTCTTTTGTGTAAGATTTTTTTGGAAATAAACAGAAATGTCGACGACCGAACCCTTAGCACTTACTTACCCTTAGTTGAGTTTATTGTAATGTAGCGCGTGAAAGCATTGGTAAAAAGGTCATTTTTGTTTACATTATCCTGCATTGACCTGCACATCTGTTCATCTCTCTTAAACAGACAGCTCGCTCTCCCTCACTCTAACTCATCTCTCAGTCGTTCTGTACATCAAAAATGAACCGTAGTCTAAGTTGAAGATATATTTGATAATTAAGTGAGATAGTGAGTGATATTATAATTTGGACGGATATGTTTCTTTTTTATCTCTCTCTCATGAGTTACCCAAGTCTACACCATACAAACAAGGGAAACAAGTAGATGTGTTAAAAAACAAAAAACCCGACTGCGGTAATTTTAAAGTAGTATTTTGCTTTAAAAATCCGCCATCTATAATCTATAATTTTTTTAACATAGCCAGTGTCACTCGCGCTGCTAAGAAGAATCTAACGACACCTCATATGTCAAAATCCAACTATCCGTTAGGGCTGTAGCCCGTGAAAAAGAATTTTATTGTCCAAATACATACATAACTACATACATACTCTCGAAAAACATAACCCTCCTTCTGAGGCAGTCGGGTAAAAAGAGCTAACGGGATTTTGTTTACCCTTTCATGGAATACACCGACATTCAATCGCTATTGTTCGATATTCAATCCGAAGTGACTCACCCAATAGAACAAGGTGCTGAAACTCATTAAGCTATTCTCAAGCTGCAGCCTGCACGGCACTCAAGCTGTGCGGTAAAGCGAGCTCTTTGACAAAGCGCCATTCGCCGCCAACAGCATCTAATTTCTTAATTAGTGCACCTAGTTGGTAACACCCTTAAGAGAATTGTGTAAAAATATTGCTTCTCAAATTGCGGTGTTTCCTTCAAAATAATAAAACACCTCTGTAAAAAAACGAAAATTTACTCGATCGTGATTTTATCCACCGTATTTTTATTCTTAATCATAAGACAAGCTACCTAATTGTCGTTCGATATTCAATTCAAAGTGTGTCTACTGATAGAACAAGGTGCCGAAACTCATTAAGCTATTCTCAGGCTGCAGCCTGCACGGCATTCAAGCTGTGCGGTAAAGCGTGCTCTTTGACAAAGCTGACACCATACAGAAAAAGGAAATAAAAGCTAACGGGACTTTGTTTACCCTTTCATGGAATACACCGACATTCAATCGCTCTTGTTCGATATTCAATCCACCTAATAGAACAAGGTGCTGAAACTTATTAAGCTATTCTCAAGCTGCAGCCTGCACGGCACTCAAGCTGTGCGGTAAAGCGAGCTCTTTGACAAAACTAACACCATACAAGAAAGGAAAAAACAGCTTACGGGATTTTGTTTACCCTTTCACGGAATACACCGACAGTCAATTGCTCTTGTTCGATATTCAATCCAAAGTGACTCACCCAATAGAACAAGGTGCTGAAAATTATTAAGCTATTCTCAAGCTGCACTGCACGGCACTCAAGCTGTGCGGTAAAGCGGGCTCTTTGACAAAGCGCCATTCGAAAATTGTACTCGACCGTGATTCTAGCCACTGTTTTTTTTGTTTGACTTTATAGAATAAACCACCATATAATCAAATGACAGGCTACCTAACTGTCGTTCAATACTCAATTCAAAGCGTGTCTACTGATAGAACAAGGTGCTGAAACTTATTAAGCTATTCTCAAGCTGCACTGCACGGCACTCAAGCTGTGCGGTAAAGCGGGTTCTTTGACAAAACTAACACCATAAGGAAAAAAGAGCTAACGGGATTTTGTTTACCCTTTCATGGAATATACCGACATTCAATCGCGCTTGTTCGATATTCAATCCAAAGTGACTCACCCAATAGAACAAGGTGCTCAAACTCATTAAGCTATTCTCAAGCTGCAGCCTGCACGGCACTCAAGCTGTGCGGTAAAGCGGGCTCTTTGACAAAGCGCCATTCGAAAATTGTACTCGACCGTGATTCTAGCCACTGTGTTTTTTGTTTGACTTTATAGAATAAACCACCATATAATCAAATGACAGGCTACCTAACTGTCGTTCAATACTCAATTCAAAGTGTGTCTACTGATAGAACAAGGTGCTGAAACTAATTAAGCTATTCTCAGGCTGCAGCCTGCACGGCACTCAAGCTGTGCGGTAAAGCGAGCTCTTTGACAGAGTAACACCGTAGATAAAATGCCTATTTGAAAAATGCTCATACTTACAGGATTCATAACGAAGTTTTTCTTTGATTGACCTTTTAATAGAAAACACCAACATTCAATCACGTTCGATATCTAATTAAATGTGATAGAACAAGGTGCTGAAACTCATTAAGCTATTCTCAAGCTGCAGCCTGCACGGCACTCAAGCTGTGCGGTAAAGCGAGCTCTTTGACAAAACTAACACCATACAAGAAAGGAAAAAAAGCTAAAGGGATTTTGTTTATGGAATATACCGACATTCCGTCGCTCTTGTTCGATATTCAATCCAAAGTGACTCACCCAATAGAACAAGGTGATGAAAGTCATTAAGCTATTCTCAAGCTGCAGCCTGCACGGCACTCAAGCTGTGCGGTAAAGAAAACTCTTCGACAGAGTAACACCGTAGAAAAAATGCCTATTTAAAAAAATACACTTACAGGATTCATAGCGAAGTTTTTCTTTGATTGACCTTATAATAATAAAGCACAAACATTCAATCACGTTCGATATTCAATTAAACGTGATAGTACAAGGTGCCGAAACTCATTAAGCTATTCTCGAGCTGCAGCCTGCACGGCACTCAAGCTGTGCGGTAAAGCGAGCTCTTTGACAAAACTAACACCATACAAGAAAGGAAAAAAGAGCAAACGGGATTTTGTTTACCCTTTCATGGAATACACCGACATTCAATCGCCCTTGTTCGATATTTAATCCAAAGTGACTCACCCAATAGAACAAGAAACTCATTAAGCTATTCTCAAGCTGCAGCCTGCACGGCGCTCAAGCTGTGCGGTAAAGCGAGCTCTTTGACAAAACTAACACCATACAAGAAAGGAAAAAAAGCTAACGGGATTTTGTTTACCATTTCATGGAATACACCGACATTCAATCGCTCTTGTTCGATATTCAATCCAAAGTGACTCACCCAATAGAACAAGGTGCTGAAACTCATTAAGCTATTCTCAAGCTGCAGCCTGCACGGCACTCAAGCTGTGCGGTAAAGCGAGCTCTTTGACAAAACTAACACCATACAAACAAGGAAAAAAAGCTAACGGGATTTTGTTTACCCTTTCATGGAATACACCAGCATTCAATCGTTCTTGTTCGATATTCAATCCAAAATGACTCACCCAATAAAACAAGGTGCTGGAACTTATTAAGCTATTCTCAAGCTACAGCCTGCACGGCACTCAAGCTGTGCGGTAAAGCGAGCTCTTTGACAAAACTAACACCATACAAGATAGGAAAAAAGAGCTTACGGGTTTTTTTTACCCTTTCATACAGCGACATTCAATCGCTCTTGTTCGATATTCAATCCAAAGTGACTCACCCAATAGAACAAGGTGCTGAAACTCATTAAGCTATTCTCGAGCTGCAGCCTGCACGGCACTCAAGCTGTGCGGTAAAGCGAGCTCTTTGACAAAACTAACACCAAACAAAAAAAAGGAAAAATAGCTAACTACAGTACCGGCGTTCGAACAGGCCATATTTGACAGCTGTCAGACCCATACTAGAACACATGTCAACAAAGAAAAATGGACCTTATGCCAAAGCATTAACATGCTTTTGACAGCTGTAAAATATGGCCTTTTCGAACGCCGGTACTATAACGCGATTTTTCGGTCACCTTTTCATGAAATGCACCAATAGTAGAATAGAATAGAATAGAGTAAGAATAATTTATTAAAAAGCTTAATTTCAAATTTTACATAAAAAGGTAAGATTACTTTAAAGTACTTAAATATTACAATATAGCCTGAACTAGGATTACCCTGTATCTCAGTCATCAGGGGATTACCCTGTATCATAGTCAATAGCTCTTGTTCGATATTCAATCCAAAGTGACTCACCCAATAGAACAAGGTGCTGAGACTCATTAAGCTATTCTCAAGCTGCAGCCTGCACGGCACTCAAGCTGTGCGGTAAAGCGAGCTCTTTGACAAAACTAACACCATACAAGAAAGGAAAAAAAGCTAACGGGATTTTGTTTACCATTTCATGGAATACACCGACATTCAATCGCTCTTGTTCGATATTCAATCCAAAGTGACTCACCCAATAGAACAAGGTGCTGAAACTCATTAAGCTATTCTCAAGCTGCAGCCTGCACGGCACTCAAGCTGTGCGGTAAAGCGAGCTCTTTGACAAAACTAACACCATACAAACAAGGAAAAAAAGCTAACGGGATTTTGTTTACCCTTTCATGGAATACACCAGCATTCAATCGTTCTTGTTCGATATTCAATCCAAAATGACTCACCCAATAAAACAAGGTGCTGGAACTTATTAAGCTATTCTCAAGCTACAGCCTGCACGGCACTCAAGCTGTGCGGTAAAGCGAGCTCTTTGACAAAACTAACACCATACAAGATAGGAAAAAAGAGCTTACGGGTTTTTTTTACCCTTTCATACAGCGACATTCAATCGCTCTTGTTCGATATTCAATCCAAAGTGACTCACCCAATAGAACAAGGTGCTGAAACTCATTAAGCTATTCTCGAGCTGCAGCCTGCACGGCACTCAAGCTGTGCGGTAAAGCGAGCTCTTTGACAAAACTAACACCAAACAAAAAAAAGGAAAAATAGCTAACTACAGTACCGGCGTTCGAACAGGCCATATTTGACAGCTGTCAGACCCATACTAGAACACATGTCAACAAAGAAAAATGGACCTTATGCCAAAGCATTAACATGCTTTTGACAGCTGTAAAATATGGCCTTTTCGAACGCCGGTACTATAACGCGATTTTTCGGTCACCTTTTCATGAAATGCACCAATAGTAGAATAGAATAGAATAGAGTAAGAATAATTTATTAAAAAGCTTAATTTCAAATTTTACATAAAAAGGTAAGATTACTTTAAAGTACTTAAATATTACAATATAGCCTGAACTAGGATTACCCTGTATCTCAGTCATCAGGGGATTACCCTGTATCATAGTCAATAGCTCTTGTTCGATATTCAATCCAAAGTGACTCACCCAATAGAACAAGGTGCTGAGACTCATTAAGCTATTCTCAAGCTGCAGCCTGCACGGCACTCAAGCTGTGCGGTAAAGCGAGCTCTTTGACAAAACTAACACACAAGAAAGAAAAAAAAAGCTAACCGACAAGGCGCTGTAACTCATTAAGCTATTCTCAAGCTGTAGCCTGCACGGCACTCAAGCTGTGCGGTAAAGCGAGCTCTTTGACAAAACTAACACCATACAAGAAAGGAAAAAAGAGCTAACGGGATTTTGTTTACCCTTTAATGGAATACACTGACATTCAATCGCTCTTGTTCGATATTCAATCCAAAGTGACTAACCCAAGCTGCACGGCACTCAAGTTGTGCGGTAAAGCGAGCTCTTTGACAAAGCAAAATTCGAAAATTATACTCAACCGTGATTCTAGCCACTGTGTTTTTTTGTTTAACTTTATAGAATAAACCACCATATAATCAAATGACAGGCTACCTAACTGTCGTCCAATACTCAATTCAAAGTGTGTCTACTGATAGAACAAGGCGCTGAAACTCATTAAGCTATTCTCAAGCTGCAGGCTGCACGGCACTCAAGCTGTGCGGTAAAGCGGGCTCTTTGACAAAGCGCCATTCGAAACTGTACTCGACCGTGATTCTAGCCACTGTGTTTTTTTGTTTGACTTTATAGAATAAATAGGCTACCTAACTGTCTTTCAATACTCAATTCAAAGTGTGTCTACTGATAGAACAAGGTGCCGAAACTCATTAAGCTATTCTCGAGCTGCACTGCACGGCACTCAAGCTGTGCGGTAAAGCGGGCTCTTTGACAAAGCGCCATTCGCCGCCAACAGCGTCTAATTACTCAATTACTGCACCGAGTTACACCTTTGAAGGACTTGATTGGCGTATAGCGTACTTCCTTTAACGTAATGAGATCATTAATACTACTTTCACAGGTAAGAAAAAAAGAAGTATTTCCTCTATTCGATTTATTTAAGGCGAGGAACACACGCAACGTCGGTTTGTGCGTCGTTTGTTCGATTTTCCACCTTATTTTTATACGAATACGGTTTATCTCAAATGATTTGACAGACAGACAACGCAGCGTTGTGCGATGCCGTTTGATACAAACCGAATTCATATGCAGGTAGGGTGGAGAATCGAATGAACGACGCACAAACCGACGTTGCGTGTGTTCCTCGCCTAACAGCCAGTAACTAGTGCTTTCCTTTTCTCATTTTGTTTTTCAGAAATAAAATTACAAGCTTTTATACGTTGTGCGTTAGTTTATACCAAAAACTCCGCGGGAATGATTAGACTATGAAACCAATTTTTAGGCCTCTCGCTATGTTGGTAAACAAGAAAATGAATCATAAATACAAAATTTCTGACTCAACTTTCTATGGAAACTCGGAAAAAATATCTTGCCAAAGTAAACTTAATTGAAAAAGAAGTTCAGTTTCATGGTTTGATTACCTATGCCAGCAAATATTTACATTCCAAAAACATATTCCCTTATTTCCTCAAAAGAGAATAGCTACATAGGTACTTACCTATAACAGACCTAATAGGTACCTAGACAAGATATTAACTATAACTAGATACCCAGGCATGTGTGTAAAGATTTTCTCCGAATTAAAAAAACCTAACAGGCAAATAAGCAAAAGTGGAATTTGTTACCAATATTGACAGAATGAAAACGTTTGGTTCATCGGAAGACAGGTATTTCAATTAAAAATACGAGTAAACCGAGTTTGTCCCACCTCGATTCTCGTGACAGCAAAAGCCTGGGCTAAAAGTAATTCCCGACTGCGGCCGTTTTATTTTCTGCTACATTTGGTTAAGGTGACCAGCGTTGTAGGAAATTTGTGGGACAGTTTGGCATCACTTCAAAATTCTCTTGTGAACGCAGCCGACATATAATACCTATTGCAAAGTCTCACAAGGCTTGGCTTGTGTTTCCATCTCATATTGATGGAAACACAACATGATCTTCCCTTCTGTCCAAACCTTCGAAAATTCTCGAAATCCCAGACTACGTGCTGGCAAGAATCACCAATTATCATTAAATGTGAGAGTAGACACATAATTTGGTACATTTGCTGAAAGTTTGCCTATAATTTACAGTATTAAAGGTAAACTGCAATATGACTGTGAGTCACTTTTTTCAATATCTATATTGCAGGTACTCTACGAAAAAATTAATGCCTCTAAACAAGATGAGATTTTGTTTATAGTTAGATAATTTATAAGAACATTATTTATGGCTTTCACCATATTCATGGTCACCTTAAAGCTTGCAGGTTGGCACACGAACAGTGCTCTATACTCGCGTTGATTCTGTATTTTTATGGAACTCTACCCGGCACGTCCATAGTTTGCTGCAACGTGAATGTTACGTAGGTTGATTAAAAATGCCTGTCATATTAAACGCTTGCATGATCCAGGCAAATTACGTTGTCAGTTGGTACTCGTACAGAATAGTAGGGTAATTGAAATTGCTTCAAAATGTAAACTGGATATTTTGTACCGAAGTGAAATATTTTTTCCATAACTTGCGGGCCCGCTCAGCGGTTTCCCGGACGAATGTAGTAGCATTCTGTCAGTTGGGGACAATGACTCGTTCCTATAAGTTAAGTCCCTTCAGTAGCTTTGGGCATGGCTAATTAGGAATAAACAAGTCTGGCAACATTACCTTTCGCAATCGTAACAAAGGCTCTAGTCATCGTAATTTATTTGTTTAATGATCAATCAATGGTCGATTTGTTCTACCTTATTCAATGATCTGTATTATAGTGAATTTACGTGAGTTTTTTTAGAAACGCGGAGGAAATTTGAATAGGTTGCGCCATAGGGAAATGCCATAACTGAATGATATCAAGTAATCTATTTGCAGGTCATTTAATATGACCGATTTAAGATAGTATAAGATAATAAGACAATCTATCTTATGATTTCCAAGTAATATGATCGACTTAGAAACCGTACTATATAGCAGTGTAGGTATACAACAAATAAATAGGATCCTCGGACAGGTAATAAATGGTCAGGGGGCGTAGGTGGGACTTGACAGATTCTATCCCCCACTCATCCATCATCGGGGCTGTGGCGTCGATTCTGACGTCCTGTCGAGCTAAGCTATTAAACACGAGGGCCTTACCAAAAAAATATAGACGCGTATTGAGTACGTGTTTAAAAATATCTTTGTACAGATAAAAAACTAGACACGCATTCAACGCGCGGTACTTAAGTACAGTTTAAGATTCTGAATCTTGCAAAATTCTCTCAGATACCGAAGCAATACCTACTTAATGACTGCAATAAATCTAGCATTATCTGTCTAAAGGGAGTTCTTTGAGCTAGCTATTTTGTTAGTCCATACAGGGAATCTTAGTAATTTAAAACATTACCATTACCTTCCTGCCCTTATCTTTACATTGCGTTTGGAGCGGGCAATCCAAATCTTGTTGCAACACGATTTTAAGTACAGAACATGTTGTGCCGCACAACATGTTCTGTACTTAAAATCGTGTTGCAACAAGATTTGGATTAGTCTATGGCTTGCCTGGCCTGACGCTAAGTCTCTTTGGGAATGGTGAATTCACTGTTTTGCTTAATTGTAGTTGTCAAGAGACATAAATACCACGCGTAATAAATAAATAACGAACAAAAAATTGACGATTTGGTGTCCCACTCAAAAAGAAGAAGAATAACAGCTTGTAAGCAAAAAATAAGTGACGAAGTATCAAGTTGCGGAATGCGTTGGCCAGAATCGGCACTGATCCCCTCCACCCTGCCCACCCCCGCTTGACCTGCCCCGTCCTTTGTTTTAAACGCTTTTATCACATGATTGGGGACACGTTTCACAAATACTACGACATAGAATTTAGTAGTAACAATTTATAAGCTCCTATATTCTTATACGTACAGGGAGTAACGGAAAGGGAGCAAGCAAAAAGGAGGTCAAGTCAGTCATGAAACTGAACAACTTTCCCCATGGAACATGGGTCGAAATACGAAAAAAATATTGTTCCATGGGGAAAGCTGTTCTGTTTCATGAGTACCTTGACCTCCTTTCGGCTTGTTATACCCTTTCCGTTACTCCCTAGAACACGATGACATCCAAGGTCTATCGTTCCATCGCTAGTATTTAGATTTAGAAAAATATTCCATTTAAAATAGTGATCAAAAGTTGCCCGATAGCTTTTTAATAAAATTTCGGATGTTAAACTTTTCTTTTAGAATAAAAATCAACAAAAACTTCCTTATAATTAACTACCTACCTGAAATCTATCTTTTTTTCCGCAACGCTATGAACCGTGCAAATTTTCTTCGGCAGTGCAAAAGGCTTCACTGCAATATTTACTCATCTTCAAAGAGAGATTATGAGCTCATAAAACATTTTACTGTTAATTATCTTCATTCCAAAACCCATGAGCCAGCTTAACGACTCCACCGGCCGCAAAAAGCTTAATGCCATTCATGATCGCATCATTAAAAAAAATACCATTAATAGCATCAAAAGGCAAAAAGTTATCGGTAATCCGTTGTAACGAAAGGCTAAAAATGTTTAACCCTTTATGGAGGGACCTTTCCTTATTCGTGCGTTTGCGAATTGCGTCGTTCGTTCATGCATGATGTACCTTGCTTTGTCTGTTTATTGTGTGAGATGTAGTCTGAGAATGCTCCAGAGGAACATTGTTAAATTACGAACTCTAGCTAACTTTTACAGTTCAATAATGGAATAAAAACTAAATTAGAGAAAACTTATAACATTTTACTTTACACCTACATACACTAAATGAAACCGGAAAAAAATTAACACAGAGAATTGATATAGTTATCGAGCGTCTAACTCAGGAACCAGGCTTCCACCAGAAATTTCATGAAGTGCAGAGATTATTAACTTTTGGTTACAAAGTTAATACAAACGAAGCAAGCGGAAAAAATTCACACCGCCGGCGGGATTTGAACCCACGTCTTCTGACAAGCCGGGTCAGACGTGTTAAGCCGCTACACCACGGCGGGCTCTGCCCGAGGCGGCGAAATTGTGATCCACTTGCTTCGTTCATATTGCTTTGTCACTTGACTACTCACGGGTAGCTGAGCGCCATCTATGACTTTGTAGTAGAACTATATAGTCACTCAACTGACAACATTACGTATGTACAAGTTGACGAGAGATGGAGCTTTTTCCGACAAAGCAATATGAACGAAGCAAGTGGATCACAATTTCGCCGCCTCGGGCAGAGCCCGCCGTGGTGTAGCGGCTTAACACGTCTGACCCGGCTTGTCAGAAGACGTGGGTTCAAATCCCGCCGGCGGTGTGAATTTTTTCCGCTTGCTTCGTTTGTATTAACTTTGTAACCAAAAGTTAATATCAATATCTAGTGTTTGATTAAAACACCCCAAGTGTTCCAAAAAATACTATCTTGTGGAAAAATTTCTACAATATAGTAAACATTTGCAGAGATTATGTTTTTTAAAATCGTTCAGGAGGATAAATAGCAGTGATGGAAAGCAACAAAAGCACCAGTAGGAATAAGGCCCTTTATCGGCGATTTTTCGTCGAATGAAAAATGACCCACGGGCTTTACTGTGAGGGTTGAAAAGGTTTGATACCTTATAGGAGGGCGACATGACAACTCTGTTGTCGAGAAAAAAAAGGGTTTTTAGGTAAGTAGATAAAGTAACAAAAAGTCACAAAATGACGTAGATTTTATTGAAGGTTCAAATATTAGGTAGTTGCTACAAATAATACGGACGTTAAAACATGCGCTCTTGCAAAAAGTTCAGTCGCAAACTTTAGACTGTTATGATATGAGCATCCTCCATGGTGTGATGCAAGGTACCGGTGAAAACTTTCAAGCAAAATATTTTATGTCATATTCAAACAAATAAAAATTCGGTCATTAAAATTCTGACAGCAGTGTTTGAAACAACATTTGACGATTTTTAGGATTTTTAGAATATAAAGTACATAGGTACATTGTTTTTGTATTGACATACCTGAACAAATACCAAAAGTTCATATAGGTATGAATGAACACATATTTGTATGACACCCCTTTGATTTATTAGAGGAATCCACTCAACATGGAACTCGCAGTGCGAGTGTCTATATAAATAAAATAAATTGATAGCTCGTAGCATTTATCATTCCGCATTTTTTTCTCGTATCACATCAATCTACCGTTTAAGGGATCGACTTATGCTGGTTATCCTTAGTATTTGTATGAAAAACCAGAATAAGTTGGTACTTTGTATGGGTAGGTTGTGTTAGCGATGTACTAAAATCTCGATTGATTCACGTACTTAATTTTTTTCCGTCCTGTGTTTCAAGAAAGTTATTTATTTTCCCAGGCTGACCATTATCAAGATTGATTCAGTGGTATTTAATCTGATTTCATTTCAACACTACTTACGTACATTGTACATTTTGACAACGTTTTCCCCACTATACTTCTTTATTCTTATCTAAATGCAGCACTCGTATCATAACAATTTTCTTCATCATGAAGGGCGACTAGACGAAAAAGTACATGGCTATTAACAAATATGGCCGGTCGTTGGGACTTAAGGGTTCCGGAGGGGTTTTGTAGGGGTACAATCTAATTCTGTCAAGTGATAATCCTTTCGTTACAGCTTGTAAAGTAAGTAGAAAGTAAAACATAAAGTTAACTTGACAAATATTTGGTGTAGGTTCTGATTTTGCCGTGTCCAAAATTTTGGAAAACGCGGTTGACATGCATGAGGCAAAATTCTTTGATAGAAGTACTATTTTAAATATTTTCTGATTTCTGATTTCTAAGACGGCATTACTTGACTCTTTAAGCTGGCATCATCCGGTAATAGTTACCAGGTGTAATAAAACTCTAATAGGTAAACAACCACGATGCAGTGAGCCATGGGACAAGGTGTCCTATAAAAATAATGGCGTTCACATGTCCCGGAGACCGGAATGGATGAGGGTAGTTAATCTTTGTCCTCTTTACATTTATCCTGGACATCACCTGCCGAAGGTTAGGGGCTTTACATGAAAATTTATTGAAACATAGTTGATGCCTCTACAAAACTTTTTCGGCGGTTTTTATTTTTCTATGACGGGGCTCGAGGCTTCCTTAACGTACGCTCTTACGTTTTTAAGGGTCCAGAAGCAACAATATTTTTTAAAGTAAGTACCTAGACAAGAATCTTTTTTAAAATTTTGTCTCTTCTTGAAAGCGTACCTTCTTCTTCAACAGGTTAAACAAACTACATACAATCAGAACAATAAAACGTTCTGCATATACGATAAAATCGGTCTACTTACGACCACCCTTGGCGCCGGCTTCAACTGGCTATACTTCTCGGCTGTTGCATGTGGTTCCTCTTGCAGACTGCCAGCGAAGTACACAGCCCATAGCACACACGCAGATATAAATATGAATATCACAGTTATAAACACTAGCATCATTTTCGCTCTGAGAGAGAATTTCATCGCCATTTTGAATCACTTTGTCGGTACACTTCACTCGTTAGTTTCACAATAATCCACTCACTATGAGTTTGTTTCGGACTAGTTTTATGAATATTTTCCTGTTGTGTGCTTTATTTTCACTCTGTGATTTTATTTATCGAAATATTTATTGTCAGAATGAAAAGAGTATAAACTAGAATCAAAGTAAAACCTTACTAAAACCACCCCATGCCACTTTGGTCAAAAGAATCCATTATACTTAGTAATACCAGTTACATAGGTACAGAGTGCAAGAAACAGCGCTCCGATTACTGATAGAGTGCATTCTGACCATGATACTGAACAACATTTCGAAAGAAAATATTTCAAGAGACGTCAAAAGACTTTCCATAGGTAGAAAATGCATTTATCTATATGCGATTTCGTATGGGACGTTAAAAGGTTTTTACGTCTCCTGAATTTTTTTCTGTTGGGAAGTTGTTCAGTCTCATATGGTCTGAATGCACCCTATCAGAAGGTATTCGGAGAGCTGTCCCTTACACCCAGTACATATAGCTTTGGATTCGGATAATAATTGGCTAAAGATATGAAGTTTATTAGAGAACCACATCACAATTTTCAGATCCAAACCAAAATTTGCATTTTCAACAAGCAAAAAATAATACAAAATTGATTGCATACATTACTTTTCTGAATCCTTTGATCACAAGAGCCCACTCATAATAACATAGAGGAAGAAGAAAGCCACAAGTCCTGTACTGCATGAGACAGGTTATTATGATTCAGAATACGAGCGAGCAGATGAAAATTGAAATGCATTTGCAGTAGATATGGGAACATTGTGAATTTTCAGTAGCGAAATCGCATAAAATAAAATTGACATGGGCCACAAAGTAAGTATTGGCTATAAATTCTCTATTTTGTGCATGGGCTTAGAAACTGTGTACCTACCTGTTGTTAAGTCGCGTTATTTTAAGCAGGGTAAGTAAGTATGAAATATGACATCTCGTGCAAAAATCTTTGATGTCAAATAAGTGATTTCCGCTTACAATCCAATTTACGCGATTGAAAATTTATGAATTTTCAGTAGCGAAATCGCATAAAATAAAATTGACATGGGCTTAGAAACTGTGTACCTACTTATTGTTAAGTCGCGTTATTTTAAGCAGGGTAAGTAAGTATGAAATATGACATCTCGTGCAAAAAATCTTTGATGTCAAATAGGTAAGTGATTTCCGCTTACAATCCAATTTCCGCGATTGAAAATTAATAGGTATATATTTCATTCGCACCTTATAAAAGACTTATACCTAAATACATGTATTTCATTCACAAATAAAATACTGTGTATGAAAAATAGTACGTAGATTTTATTTAATACCCAATGCCCATGCGTAAACAAACTCTTCGACAAACCCGTGAAAATATTGATCGAGTTTCGTATTAGGAACCCTCTTTGATACACTAAAACCTCCTACGTTTCGAGTAGCTGACTAACAGAAACAAGAAAAAAGTATTTCGAATGCGCTAGTTAGACTCGCTCTCGTGGTGGTTCCGTATCTTAACAGATGTTCTATTATTCCATACTAGCAGAAATGTTAAAACATTATTATGATTTTGCCGGCTGTCAGCACTTATTCGAGTGGCCCGAGAATAAGTAGAAGAAGTGACAGGGCCTAACCGTTTGTGATCGATAAAATTCAGAAGGATCAATCTACCTCAAAAATCCAAAGCAATCTTCGATCATTCTGTCCTTAATGATCGATTTGCCAAAAATATTTGCAATGTAAACAAAGATGAGGATGTCAAAGGCTGGCATCTAAAAAATACAAACACTAGGACTAGAGAAAACGAGAAGCGGCCTACTCCGAATGTAGGCAAAGGTAGGGCCAAGATAACGAAGTATGGCTACTGAACTTATTTTCTTTTTTCGAACCCGAAAGCTGTTTTCCCATGAAACCCTAAAACCGTGCTCTTTAATAGGAGACTCCATAAAGCATCATTCTAGTCCCGTTAGTTAGCCGATTAATACTTCGGATCGTCATACCGGTACCAAATTTTAATATGTCTATAAACATGACATAAGCTCTAGAAAACCGCCGGGAGACAAGCTGATGAGGGCCTGTCTCCCGCAGAAATGACGTCATCAAGATGGCGGCCGCTGCATATAGAAAACTGCAAATTGTTTGAAAACTATAAGTTGCATTGTCATGTGCATGGTATCAAATGAAAGCTAATTAATTGTTCTACATATTTGTCTTGAACTACGACCAGGTACATAGCATGATTTTGAAATTAAAAGACTTTATGTAAAAAAAAAACAGTAAATAGTTTATTTGTATGGCTATAGAATTCAAAATATTCATTTTTAACAAAAGTGACATAGAAGAAAAGTAACGCTCAATGCAATAGCTAAAAAAATCTAAAAGAACTTTATTGTTCGAATAAAGAGACCTTAAGTTACACTGATTTGAGTACAACGCTGTCTCTTTCCGCGCCACTTCTATTTGTTGTATATGCACGTGTGTGGTGTCAAATGAAAGGTAATTAATTGTTCTGCATTATTCTTCTGAAGCACAACCAGGTACATAGCATGGTTACAAAAATTTAAAAACTTTAAAAGCTATTTTTTGTCGGGTTATAGAAACTAAAATAATACTTACTTACTCCGCTGGTTCAGCGACCCGAAGTGGATCTTGGCCTCCGATGCAACTGCACGCCACACTTCCCTGTTCTGCGCAGTTTGCTTCCAATCAGGCTTTTGGAGTGTAGGTCCTTCAGAATTCCGTCAGTCCAGTGAAATCTAGGTCTTCCGACAGGAACTCCGATACAGGTTAGAGGGTTTGGAGGTCTAAAAATGCATTGAAAAGGCTGGGAAATTTGTGAATCCGAGCGAGACACACTAAAGAGGTGAGACTTAAGATCTTAGGGTGAAAGAAACTACACTGAAAGAGAAAATGGTGGACACAATGATGCGAAATATATGTAGAAGAAATCACAAAATCCTAGCGGAACAAGATAAAGAGTGGCAGGATAAATACGATAAATTGCACACAAGATGCAAGAATACAATAAGAAATGCAAAAGGACACTTCCTAGAACGCAAAGTTGGAGAAATAAAGACACCAATTAGATCAAGTGAAATTCGTAAATTTTATCAGGAAATAAGATTGGGCAAGAAAGGATACCAGCCCGTCGCTCAGTTTCTTGAAAATGACGAAGGAAATCTCGTTTCTGTCCCGGAGAAGCTGAAAACTGAACGGTACAAATATTTTAAGGCCCTGCTAAATTGCTTGCTGGTAGTTTTCAGTCTAATTTAGCGAGATATATGTGAAGCGGAAAGCTATTATGCACCTGAAGAACAACAAATGTCCAGGGATTGACGACATGCCGGTAGAACTGTGGAAGTATGGCAGAGGAGCACTACAGTCGCAAATGAGAATATTGATACTCTAGAAGGAAGAACAACTGCCAAAAGAGTGGAATATGGGAGTTATCTACCCAATTCACAAAAAAAGCTCTTGAAATAAATTCTCTAACTATAATGGTACCTATAGCGCTACTCCTGACTGCCTACAAAGTACTGTCTTCTTGTCTCTCGGATGCTTTTGAAGTGGACACAGGGCTCAAACAAGGAGACGCACTATCACCTATGTTGTTTAACTTGATGCTCAAATACGTGGTCCAAAAAGTTCGTTGATGGTGTGGAGTTAAACGGAACGCATAAAATAATAGGTTATGCCGACGGCCTGGCCCTAATAGGTAGAAGTGCTGCAGACGTGAGAGCAATGGCCAGTACGCCGGAGGAAGAAGGAAGAGAAGTAAGTCCCACGGTAACCCATGACAAGACAGAGTACCTCCACATGAGAAGATTCAAGAGCGCCAAGACTAAGAGAAAGAACCTTATAGCCAATGACACCTCCTACAAAGGGGTGAACAAATTTAAGTACGACGAAATCAACATTCGCGTCCAGAATGCCCCAAGGTACTTAGCAGCCCTGCACAATGTGTTGACATCGAAACTTGCAGGATAACAAGGGTTCGTATTTACAAGACCGTCATATGTCCTTACCTTAAGGCCTAATAATGTACGAATGCGAAACATGGACGTTATCCTTGACGGAGTAAGAAAAGCTCTTAATTAGGAAAACACTACGGAAAATCCTGGGACCAACTCAGAATGAGCATGAAACTTTTAGAAATAGAAAAACAGGGAGATAGAGAAAATCATCGCCCAACATCATCGGGGAGAGTGAAGCCGATAGGCTGCGCTGGCTGGCTTGGCCACGTCGAGCAGATGGAAGGGGTCGGCCGACGAGCAAGCGTCGTGTCGGACAACCTACGTATAAGTAGATATAGCTGGACTGACGAAATCTTATTTCCTGAAAATTTGCGATTTTCACTTGATCTAATTAGTGTCTTTATTTCTCCAATTTTGCGTTTTAGGTGGTGTTTTTTCGCATTTCTTATAATATTCTTGCATCTTGTGTGCACTTTATCGTACCACTCTTTATCTTGTTCCGCTAGAATTTTGTGATTTCTCCTTTCTTCTACATCTATTTCGCATCATTGTGTCCATCATGTTCTCTTTGAGTGTCGTATTTCTCCATAAGATCTTAGTCTCACCTCTTTAATGCGTCTCATCGGGTCGTTGAACGACTCGGTGTCCCATACGAAGAGAGAGAGAACGTGTCTCGGGTTCGGAAATTTCCCAGCCTTTTTCAATGCATTTTTAGACCTCCAAACCCTTTAACCTGTATCGGCGTTCCTGTCGAACGACCTAGATATCGCTGGACTGACCAAATTCTGAAGGACCTGCACTCACTCCAAAAGCCTGATTGGAAGCAAACTGCGCAGAACTCCAAAAGCCTGATGGGAAGTATAGCGTGCAGTTGCATCGGAGGCCAAAATCCACTTTAGGTCGCTGTGTCAGCGTAGTAAGTAAGTATTATTTGAGTTTCTATAACCCCATAAAAAATTGGTTTCAAAGTTCTTTTTTTAATATTAATTCTTTAACTATGCTATGTAGCTGGTTGTGCTTCAGAAGAATAATACAGAACAATTAATTACCTTATATTTGACACCATACCCGTGCATATACTACAAATAGTAGTGGCGCGGAAAGAGATAGCGTTGTACTCAAATCAGTGTAACTTAAGTTCTCTTTATCCGAACAAGAAAGTGCTTTTAGATTTTTGTAGCTATTGCATTGAACGTTACTTTTCTTCTTTATCACTTTTGTTAAAAATGATTATTTTGAATTCTATAGCCCCACAAATAAACAATTTGCAGTTTTTTTTTACATAAAGTCTTTTAATTTCGAAATCATGCTATGTACCTGGTCGTAGTTCAAGACAAATATGTAGAACAATTAATTAGCTTTCATTTGATACCATGCACATGACAATGCAACTTATAGTTTTCAAACAATTTGCAGTTTTCTAAATGCGGCGGCCGCCATCTTGATGACGTCATTTCTGCGGGAGACAGGCCCTCATCAGCTTGTCTCCCGGCGGTTTTCTAGAGCTTATGTCATGTTTATTGACATATTAAAATTTGGTACCGGTATGACGATCCGAAGTATTTTGACTAAATTCGGGATTAACTTACGCCGCTATTCAGAGCTGACTGCCTCTCACAGTGACTGCACCTGGTTGCTAGGCAACACCGCTGCCTGTAGGTATAGCTGGCTACATCGGTTGAAAATGTAGCAACAGGGATTCGAAAAAGGATTAAAAAGAACATTCTTTAGGTGCTTTACACACATGAAGTCCGTTGGTGCGATATTTTTGCGCAGCGCTATCAGTTGCGTTTGAAAAATACGATGTTCCAACACAGCTCATGTGAAACGATTTGACAGAAGTATCCGATAGCGTAAAAATATCGCACAACTCTGCGTTGACGAAGCTTTTGTCATAAACCATATTTGCATGAGAATAGGGTGAAATTAGTATTGTCCCAACGCATGCGTTAGGCAGCGCAAAAATAACGTCGAAACGGACGTTATGTGTAAAGCGCCTTATAGGGAACCTGGATGGCTTTCCTATCAAAGGATTTTCTATACTTGGAAGTGTACACTTCTAACGTAAAAATACGGTCTCTCTCGAAGCCCATCAAGGATTCTCGGTATTGGAGTGCCACTGACAGACACTAAAAGATTCACTAATAATATTGAGTGCTCATTTAAGACTACTTGTAAAAACATATTATGGGGTGTAAGGGACAGCTCTTCGCATTCATAGCATTCGTGACTGATAAATTGAACAACTTACATAAGAAAATATTTCAGGAGGCGTACTTAAAAAATGTTTACCTCCCAATTCCCATACAAAATCACGATCAGTTGACTGCATTTAATATAGGAAACCAAAAATATTTTTACGTCTCCTGAAATATTCTCTTATGATAAGTTGTTCAGTTTTAAGGTCTGAAGGCACTTACTAGTATTCGGATATCCCATCCCAACCCGTCATGTTGTCCCATCTTGTGTGTCCCTTGTATTTGTTTTGTACGGGAATCGATCTCAGTACCTTCTAAGGCGAAGCTGGTTGCACCACCACGGCGCCGGTATGTCGTCAACATATCGAAAACCACCTAGTAAGTATCTATCTACCAGACTGGTCTAGAATCTAAAGTAAAAACTAGGTTAAACCAGTTTGTCTCTAAATCCGAAACTTTTTTGCAGCAAATTAACTTTCATCCAGACTATAGAATTAGTTGGTCTGGACAACTTAATTCATTAGCTTAGTTTTAGCAGTTTTAGGTAACTCGTTTCATTTGTGAGTCTAAGCGCCTGTTAAAATGTTACGAGCAAAAGCAAGTTAGCACTCAACGAATATAAGATGTCTTAAGTTCAGGCGCTTATGCAAAGAACTTTAATTTAATTTATGTTAAACACCAGTTGTTAAAATTTATAATCACAAGCTTTAAGTCGTAATATTAATCTGGGCGTATTTTGCACTAGGTACTAATTTAATATGCTGTGTAAAAACTTTGTTAATAAGTTCGAATAAGTATTTTAGTTAAGTGGTTAAGCCCTAAAACACTTTAGTAAGTATTAATAAAAATAATCTCGAACTTTACGGAGATTTTTGTTTAACTTACTTAAGCTCATAAATAATATAGGGTCTTATTTCATGCGCAAGGCACAGCTCGCGTCAAATTGCTACAGAGATTGTGCTGGCCATAAAGAAGGTAACGATCGAATAACTCGCATTTGACAGCTGTCAAAATCAGGTTAATACTGTGTCATAAGATCTATTTTTCTTTGTTGACATGTCGTCTAGTATGTCTATTGAACAATACTTAAAACTGAAAACTTCAGGCTCATAACTTATGAGTCATAATCATAAGGATTCTCTAATTGTTTCGTATGACAAAGGATGGACAAGGGGCACTAAATCAGACAGGATAAGACTGCAAGCTCTCACTCACTTTACTGTAGCTTAATCACTCACGTTACTATAGCTACACTCACTGTGACCATAATAAATTGTGATAGAATGTTCTTTAAACTGTATCATGAAATGCATCTACTATTACTACTATAACAGACACAATAAAGTCCACTGCTGAATAGGGGCCTCCCCCCAGTAGGGGTGTATCTACCCACATTTTTCTTTTTTTGAAGCGTGTCATGTGGAGAAATACCTGCCTATGATTTTTAAGACTGTCTTGTGTTACACCCTGCTTCCCTCATTGTTTCGAGTGACAAAGCGTAGGTTTGTAGAGACAAGGGGCCACTAGATTAGACAGGACAGACCACAAGCCCTTACCTCGCTCACGTCACTGTGACCGTGCTGTGGCTTAATCACACACGTCATTGTGGTCACACTCATTGCGACCATAAATTGTGATGAAATTTTCTTTCTACTGTATCATAAATCTACCTACCAGAATATTTCTTCCTTAGAAAACTACTGGCCTATATGATTATTCTCTGTTTTGTGTTTCAACTATCTTCCCTCATTGTTTCGAGTGACAAAGCGTAGGTTTGTAGAGACAAGGGGCCACTAGATGAGACAGGACAAGACCACAAGCCCTCACCTCACTCACGTCACTGTGACCGTGCCGTGGCTTAATCACACACGTTATTGTGGTCACACTCGTGGTTTAATCACACGTCATTCTGGTCACACTCATCGCGACCATAATCGTGATGGAATGTCCTACTCTACTGTATCATGAATCTACCTATCATAATTTCTTCCTTGGATAACTACCTGCCTATATGATTATTAAAACTGTTTTGTGCTACACCCTCTGCTTTCTCTATTGTTTCGACTGACAAACCGTAGGTTTGCAGACACAAGGGGCCACTAGATTAGACGGGACAGGACCACAAGCCTTCACCTCACTCACGTCACTGTGACCGTGTTGTGGCTTAATCACACACGTCATAGGGGTCACACTCATAGCGACCATAATTGTGATGGAATGCCCTACTCTACTGTATCATGAATCTACCAGCTATGTTTTTTTTCGTTGTAGTGGAGCACATGAAGAAATATTTGCCAATGATTATCAAGACTATTTTGTGTTACACCTGTATTTTCACCTATCTTCTCTCATTGATTCCAGTGACAAAGCGTAGGTTTGTAGAGGCAAGGGGCCACTAGATTAGACAGCACAAGACCGCAAGCATTCACCTCACTCACGTCACTGTGACCGTACTGTGGCTTAATTCACACGTCATTGTGGTCACACTCATTGCCATTGGAATCATGATGGAAGGTTACTCAAGCTTAGCTAGCAGATACTAATTGCCGTGTGGTACCGGCTTAGAACAGCATCACTCCATTATCTTTTCTGTGGGTGTCGTAAGAAGTGACTAAGGCATTTGAGAGTGTATTGCAATTTGAGGCGACAGGCTGACAACCTGTCACTATGGCTATACACAGATTTCTGAGTAACTCTCAAACCATATTGTCAGATGTGGTGTAAGAGTTTTGTACAGCCGTTCACGCTCTGCCTACCCCGCAAGGAATATAGGGGTGGTGTATGTATGCACTGTACTAAGCGAATGTTATATGCTTTTCAATCATAATTATTTCGGCCTCTGTTCTTTCGGAAAACTGTTCCAAGGGTTGATTTAGCCATTGACCTTGAAACATCTAATGTATGGATCACCACAAAGGCATAAGCATGCATAAGAATAAAATAATAAGGCTAAATGGACTGATGACGACTTATAAAAGTCGGGTCGTAGTGACTGAATTTCAAAAACACAAGATCATGCTTTATACCCTAGGAGAGGCCTACGTCTAGCAGTGGACTAAAAGGCTGATGTATGTACGCATGTAGGTAGGTAAATCCAATGAAATAATGTCACTAGAAAAGTACCAACTTAGCCTTTGGGGAAAGCTACAAATACGATGGAGCCATGGTTGCTGCGGTTACAGTGCATGCTGTTTCAAAGGGCTTCGAGTCAGGTGTCGGTTTGCATTAGACGCCTGTCCACTCAAAGCTTCGCTTTGTCACTAGAAACAATAGGACACCGCTATTTCTAACCACCACTAACTGTAGGCAGGCAGTGTTCCCAAACCAAATTTCGGTAGATTCCCAGTCAAAAAATTCGGTAGATTTTGAAAATGAGCAAAATTTTATCTTTTCTGCAACTCGCGAGAAATTACAATCAACAAACAAACCAAAATTGCACTGTAAACGCGCGCGACGGCAATGGCGAACGAAGTGCGTGCGCCGCGTCGCGCGGTTTTTCCGTTTAGCCCACTTCATCTGATTATCTTTATTAAAAAAAAAAACATGAAAATAGAAGGGTACGGCATTCATTGCTAAACAAAAACTCCAAAATCCGAAAATTCGGTAGATATTTGTCTCGATTCGGTAGATCGGTAGATTAAGTCCCAATTCGGTAGATCTACCGCTAAATCGGAAGGTTTGTGAACACTGACTGTAGGTAGGTGTGTTGTATTATACATATTATTTGGAACTTGTCATGAGTATTACTTACTGAAAGCGTTCTGTTCAATGAATAATTCTTAATGCCAATTAACATCCCTACAGTTTGACTACAAAATAACTCGTGTCTGAAGTATTTCCAAACATTACAGGTAAAGAATATCAACTAAGTACTGTTACTTGCTTAATCTGTAAGTAAATTATTTTTTATTTTATTTTATTTTATAAAACTTTATTGCACAAACGTACAAATGGCGGGCCTAATGCCACGCAGCATTCTCTACCGGCCAACCATAGGGAGAACAGAGAGCTCAAAGCGGGTGCACTCAAATGCGGGGAAAAAAGAAACTTAAATTACATGTAATGTTTCTTACATAACAAACATAGAAAACATAGAAATTGTATTTATGAAATTAAAATTAAATACATAAATATATATATAACATAGCTAAATATATATATTACCGATATAAAATATATATATATATTATATATTATACTATATACACACTATAATATTACTTATAACTACCCACACATACAAAATCGTTACGATAAGTTATCTTGGTCAAGTAGCAGCTGAAAGTAATGTTTATAAACAAGTTTTTTAAATGTTAACTGATTAGGAGCCTTTCGAATCTCAACTGGCAGAGCGTCCCAGAGACGTGCCGCATATACCTTAAAGGACTGATCGAAAGAGGCCTTAACAGAACGGTGTGAAGCTAAAGTAAGGTTATAAGTTGAACGCAGGTGACGATTGTGTGTATCACATAAAAAGTTAAAGAAACATTTTAAATAATTTGGAGTCAATTTGTCATTTAAAACTTTGTACAAAGTTGTGAGAACTCTAAGATCTCTCCGCTGTCTTATAGGGAGCCAACCCAACTGACGACGGTAAGCCGAAACATGGTCGTATTTACGAAGGTTGAATATATAGCGAATACAACGGTTTAGCAAGAGGTCCAGTTTATCTAACAAATCTGATGAAAGGTCCAAATAGCACACATCGGCATAGTCTATAACAGGTAAGCAAAGAGATTGTACGAGCATTCGCTTAGTTTCGATAGGAAGGAAGTTTTTGAAGCGGTACAGTACTCTCAAGGTGTTAATTACTCTTCGACTAACATTGTCCACATGGTTTGTCCAGCTCAATGTGCTATCAATAATAAGTCCAAGGTCTTTGACATGAGGACTAATGTCAATTTTACTTAGGTTAAAGGTAATGTCACTCATACTAGTCCAGTCAATGTTCGAAAGTTGATGTTTACCTCCCAATAGAATTGCTTGACATTTATCTGGGTTGACAAGAATGCCGAAATTGAGAGACCATTGGTAAATACTTGCCAGATCACGGTTGATCTGACAGACAGCATCGTTAATGTTACTACAATGACTCTGCGCATAAAGCTGAAGGTCATCAGCATAAAGGTGGTATGAGCAAGACAACGATTTTGAAATTTCATTAATAAAAATAGAAAATAACAAGGGAGAAAGAATTCCCCCCTGCGGTACACCCGCTGTCAAGTCACACCAGCCTGATGTTTTTTGATTAAGGCGAATAGCCTGCTGTCGTCCCTGAAGATAGGAAGCGAACCAAGACAACGCAAGAGAATCAACGTTTAAGTAAGATAGGATCGATAGCAGAACATCATGATCAACGTTGTTAAAAGCGTTAGAAAAATCAATAAGAACGAGCAAAGTGACCATGGTCTTATCAATCCCATATCGGACGTCATCAGTGACCTTCAGCAGAGCAGTAGATGTGCTATGTCCCGGCCTGAAACCTGACTGGTATGTGTTAAGGAGATTATGGGAGAATAGGAAGGACGAAAGCTGTTTATGAACAACAGCTTCCAGGATTTTTGAAAGAAAGGGTAGAATAGATATGGGTCTGAAATGATTGGGTAATTTAGGAATAGGGATTTTAGGAAGAGGGCGGACATAGGCCCTTTTCCAGAGAGACGGGAAGACGCCAGTTGTGAGCGACGAATTTATGACGTGTGTGATATGAGGCAACAAGATATCAAGGACGGTGATCACCATGGTGCGACCTACGTCATCGTACCCAATCGCTTTGGACTTAATGCTCATAATAACCTTTTTAACCATATCTCTAGAAACGGGACTAAAGGTAAAAGACGGGTGGGCGAGCTTAGTCATAGAATTGATACCAGCTATTGTTGCAGCTTTGATATTAGCACTGAGAGTTGGGACAGTGGAAAAGTGCCGATTTAAATCATCAATCGGAAAATCAACCGGAGGGCCATTTGACCACAAAATCGCGGGTAGCCATCCTAGCAACAAGTAGCTCTTACTTTATATTTAATTTAAATTGTATTTCCAATTAATGTGAAATTATTTTTGGTGATTTTTCTTCTATAAGGTCTCAGTGTTAGCCACAAGTGTTTGTACACCCTTATGTGAAGGAAATCTGGACTCTTACCTGCTGGCCAGCTTGTTGTGTTACATAACCTAACCTGTTACCTACACTCACTTCACATCACTTATAAACAATGGCACAAAAAGATATTCAACTTGTTCTGGACACACAGCGCCGTCTAGAGAAAGCTCTGCTGGATAAGATGGACACTTTCAATGAAAATCTGAAGGCAGCAGCGGGAAACTCCAACAAGGACACCATTGCTAAGGTTCGAAGCGACTTCAACTCCTTCAAAGATATTGTTTTTGAAACATTCAATGTGTTGCGAGACCAGATTGCTGCCATTCACAGGTCAGTGGAGGGAATTGAAATGAGACAGCGTCGGAAGTGCTTGATTTTTAATGGTGTAGCCGAGGGAGGTTCCAATGAAAATACACAATCCATGACACTTGACATTATCAACCGCCAGTTGGGGCTTCCAGATGTGTCTGCGGGGTCTATCAAGGCTTGTCATAGGCTGGGTGGACTCAGGCAGAATGGTGCACGACCTATACTTGTCAGGTTTACAGAGTTGTCCACTAAGGCTTCTATTTGGAAAGCTAAGACTAAACTAAAGGGCACCAAGGTATCAGTTGCTGAGTTCCTAACACACACTCGTCAGAACATCTTTATCAAGGCTCGTAAGCATTTCGGTACAAGGCAGTGTTGGTCGATGGACGGGAACATTAACATCAAGTTGCCCGACGGCGAGAAAATCGTCATACAATCTTTGGATGAGCTGGATACATTGATCAAAAAGTTCCCGACGCCGGTGCAACAGCAGCATCTTCGAATTATGTATGCTCTAACTGAAAATTAACCAAATCAGCATTCCGATAATTGTTTCCAACTGCGAACTATACAAAAACGTACTGGGCGTCCATATTTGTAACTTGTTACTTCAAATTCGCTACAATTTTGGATTTTCGAGCGTCCAGAAAACCTGAAACTAGATGCTCGGGAGACATGGAAATTGAAGTGTCAAAACCGGAAACATCAACACCAGAACAGGAAATACGTTTTCATTCAAACTTTTGACTCGTAGATACGAGTACCTACCTTTTGAAACCAGAAATTATGTCAATAAAGTTAGTTTAGATTTAAAGGGCCTTCAGTTTCACATACGCACTTCATACGCAATCACTGCACAACTCCGTCCGTATGGCACACTACACAAAGTATTTAACACATAGAAAGTAAGTGAGTATTCCGAAACAATGCAAAGTCCGAACCACTATAGAATCCTCCAATCACTTCACTAGCAGTTAAACCACTGAAAACTCCTTGAAGAATGCCCCTTTCGCATGTTCCCGCGCGTTTGCCACGCGTCACTGGCCGCTGTGGTACTGAAATCTGGCTCCATACAGCATCAGCTGTTGAAACGTCGATATCTCTGGCGCCGGACAGTCTGCCGACCCCGATATGAACCCCGCCTTGCCAGTGGATTGAGAGAAATAGGGGGATCACAGATCTTAGAGGAAATCTGTATGAAACCAGCGGAAAATCTTGGGAAATCCTGTATGACAGCGACTCGGAAGCAGGATTTAGGTGCTTCTAGAGGATTTCGATTCATTCGAGGAGAAATGTAGATAAAGGTTCGTTGCCGTACTCTTCTTTTTCATACGGTTATCGAGTTGAGATTAAAAGTTAATTACTTCTTATATGAGCAACGCAAGTTCCTTCTGATTGACCTAAGTATTTTGAATTGTTTTACTAGATTCAAATTTTAAGTTGTTCAACAATGGAATAAAACTACCATCTCTCTAACAACCCTACGAAATCAATGCATATATTATCACTTTTCTCGAAAATGCATTGTCCATACAATATGACCAACACTAGAAAATAAAGAGAAAAGCTTCGCAAGACAAAGTCGAGCAGAAATAAAAATGAAACAAGAGGAATATCCGTCCGTTATAGCGGCAGTGTGGTCACACTACTCAAAGGCGCCGGCTCGTCTGCTGGATCTGACCCGATATTTTCAATGCCACAAAGATTGATTCTTCTTTATTTCAACAATGCGGGAAACGAGCTTCGCGAGGTCAATCTTTTATCTACGACAAGGAATATCCAGAACTTGTATTCTACCTGCATAAAATTCGTATGATTATGACATGATAAGTATGATTTGCCGATTTGAAACCATAATAATAACATACCTAGGTAAGATTAAGTTTCCTGTAAAATTATACTAATTTATTATCCGAATTTTCTTAATTTGGATTTCTTTCACACGTTTTAAAATTTTGTTTTATTTGTACTCATAAAATGACAGACATTTCCTAGCGATTCTTTTCCTCCCGTCGACAAATATCACAGTAGTGAAATGTCCCGGTATCGCTAAGAGTAGGTACGATGCTCAAACAACGACCCAATTCAAACCAACAATCACTTGAGATTAACGACTGTTACAAAGCAGACAATTCAATCAAACGTACAACAATAGCTTTTAGGTTATAGTCTTCAAACAATAATTTTATTAAAATAATAGCCATCTTCGATCTGTATCCAGCTTTTTCCAATAAGTGGGCGAATAGCTCTCAATCAGAGAGAAATTCTTATATTGTTGCGTTGTTTCTTGTAAAATCATACTCAAGAGTATACTTGTGCTCAGAACTGGAGCTACGTAAAAAAAATATTACACAAGATGTTAGGGAAAAAGCTTGTAACCTCTCTTGAATTCACTCGCCCCAAAACAACTGATACGGACTTTTTGTTCTTGCTATGTTATGTATTACTTTTCCATACAAAATAAATATGAGAACGGGTAAACCTAAGTTTAAGAAAATTCAAATCAGAAGTGCTGATTAAATCAAACCCAGTTCTTATAAGTTCATATCTATAAAGACTTAGGTTTCACGTCATTTTCAGACCTTAATTTTAAGCTATAAGTTTCAATGTGCGTGGGAGTTATAGGTATTTAGTTTTCTTTGGAGTAATAGCGGTAATTGGCATTTGCGGCTACAGTCTGAAATAAATAACGAAAGATATTTTGTGGGTTGAACTCCTGAACCGGAAAAACCATTCGCTTGGAACATTTATCATTCAAAATATGCAATGAATATCGAAGTTTCTACCTTCTCGATCTGTTAATTTTACACAATAAGGGAAGTAGGTATCTAATTTTTATTCTTTACCTATTTTATTATCCTTTCACGGGAACTGGTTAAATATTTTCATTCGACCTATTTCTTGGGAAAAGTAGTTCAAATACCAATCACACCTGCAAAGATTTTGCTGCATCGTCCTTGACACCCGGTATAAAATTCATATTGCACAGTTTCCTACCTCTCATATCTGCGAAGTCCAAACTGCATCAGACACATCGGATATTCTTCAATATTCCTGAAAATGTTCTCGAATGTTCCTGAAAAGCTGCGCTTCCGTAGTCTCAAGTATCAATATGGATTCTCTATAAACGTGGTCGAGCACTATTTGAATGTATATTACGAACAGTTCGCGTCTGTTATTGGAGCCATTTAACATGAGCCACAGGTGGCGGTTACTGCAAGTTATATTAGCTTAAACTTTAGTAGATGGCGCCACTTAGAACAGCAGATTGTCTGGTAGCCCATTACTTGGTAGGAACAGTCAAGCTCAGACTGGGCTAGGCAGTTCGGACTTTACACCGATCCTATACCACGCACATAAAATTTAAATCAGCGTTTATTCAAGTATAAGTTAGGGAGACGGCACGCAGGGCGTCTTTACAGGTGGGATACCTACTAGCGACGATTTTGACGCTTACTGACGTTTAATGGAATAAACTAGAATCTCAGAAGAACTCAAGGTAACTAAGAAGATGGTTGCCACGAACGTCATATTTCTTGCATTCAAATTAGCTTAAAATTTTATATTACGTTCTTATCAGATTTTGTTCTTTTTATCTATCGATAGTAGCAATCCTGGCTATGTAACAAGTGACAATATCGAAAATCCTAAAAAATCTTTTGATACACTCTTTATTTTGTGGTTTAAATGTCTAAACAGACGTCAATAAAGCTACGTTCGAACCTAACTTCATGGCTTAAATATATATTTTTAATATGTATTTTTGTTACAATTAAATATTAAACTTGTGCTGGAAAAAATTGACGTCCAGTCGAAAGTCAGACAGTTTTTAGTTCCCAGGGGGACAGTTCCTTAGTTTCAAGGTTCGAAAATGTCTGCAGAGTTTTCGGTACAGCGTCCTTTAAATTAACCACGTACTTATGAACTTAAAGTTTAAGACAAGAACTTATATTATGAACTGCATACCTTATCATTCATTACATCATCATTATTACACATACTCTTTGATCATCCATCTCGTAAAGGGAAGCAACCCATCTACACTCCCAAATTCTATGACAACCTTATTTTTAGTTTTACATTTTTTACTGAAAGAATCTGGACAAAAGAAAGATAAAGAAGGGTAACACTAGCAATTTCTTATTCTGGGGTAGTTTCAAAACCACCTCACTTATTTCTGCTTTTTTCTATTTCCAAACACGTCACAACTGTCACTCATACCCGTGTAAACGTCAAACGGGGAAAACTTCAAAATACCGCAATAATCCCGAACCCGGAATCCCGATATTACACGGCAACAGCTGTCATCTTCCTGACACGTCACGGGATGTCACTCTGACAGCTGACACATGTCAGCGTCACAACCACTTGTGCGGCGAACGTGTGCGCTACTATGAAGCACGATATAGACTGAATCTGGCTGAAAAGTAGCCTACTTCCCACACAGAACTAAGAAAATAAACTAGTGATATAAAAGTGGCTCACTACATAATAGAATAGAAATATAAAAATAGAATAAATAGTAAAAAAAGTATATTGGAGAGCAAATATGACTTTCAAGGAGTGCTTTGTACTGTTTCCACGAAATACCTCGTGGGCTGGACCTAATTTCCCTCAAGATATTTACTTAAAGAACTGTCTGAGTGACTTTTGTTTGAAAATCCATCACTTAGGTGAAGATGTTTACAAGGTTATTAGGATATTGTATCTAGGCCAAACAACGGGTAGGTAATATGATTATCTGAATGCTTTCTGTTCTCCCTAAAGATGTTTATAGATCTGTAGTTAATCTTGTCTTGCCAGAATAAATTACGAATATATATCTAAATGCGTACTGACTATACAGATGACTAACTTTGTCCATTTACTACTTGTTTTATTTTCTAAAACTAGAAGAGACGAATCAGTCTTAGAACAATAGAAACTTTACTTTTGAAGCTCGTCGGGCCCGGATCGTCTGAGAACGAAGCGAAACTGTGTCAATGTGCTACGAGAAAATGTGCTCAAATAAGTTTGACATAAAAATGATACAAAGACGAAACGTGTGATGTGACAGAGATTTTGTAATAAACCATGTTCATTTGTAGAGTTCCAGATCGCTTGTATATGACATCGAATTTCTTAGCCGAGGATTCTTAGCGCTGCCTGCCTGACATCGAATATTTAGTTTAAACTATTTAAAAATTTTGTCGTATAAAAATTACAAGATGACGCGATTATGGTCAAAAAATTGGACGAAATGGTCAGATACAAAAATGGTTGTCATTTCATTAGACCTAAAAATAAACAAGCCATTTGCCATGGAGAGATCTATGCTCGGTATAAGTCTGCGGGACCGAAAGACTAACGAATGGATACGCTCCAAAACGAAAATGAGAGATGTAGCCAAAGTTATAGCAGAACGGAAATGGAGATGGGCTGGGCACATTCCTCGGATGGACAAGGATCGATGGCCACGAAAATTGCTCGAATGGCGTCCTAGAGCTAACTCAAGACCCCGAGGAAGACCACCAAAACGATTAGTCCTAGCGGTAGTTCAAAACATGCTGCACCTGAGAGAAGAGTTCTGAAATTTGGTACACTTAATCTTTAGGGTAAATGAATCGATTTGACCCGTAGTACACAATTTTAAAAAAATCCTATGAGGAGTAATGACGTCATCTTTTTATTGTATGGGAAAAAAAACTTTATTGTTCCAAAACCAATCGTGTGTGGTATCAAATGAAAGGCCCTGCTATGCCGATTCTAAAAATATATGACATTATTATATTTAAGTCACTTGTATAAAATTAAATAGGAAATAATTCTCGAAACATGCCACGTTTGGGCTTCTCCAGGTATGATACGGTTGAATCATTACTTATGAAATATACGTAATATAATGTGTAATATCCTCATCTCAAACCTCAAGAAAGGTACTACGGATTTTTTGTCTTAAAGTAATTTTTTTTTAATTTTAAAGTTACAGAAATTTATGAAAACACACTTAGTTGAAATTTGGCATCAAAAGTTCAATTTTGGACACCGAGAATGATAAAAATATAGCCAGTTGAGATTACATTCATATTATTATGTACATCACATCATGTTCGTTTTGCAAAAAGAATGTAATGTGCTTCGGAGGGCACGGTTAACCCTCGGCCCCATAGCAGTCGCTCTCTATGAATAGTAAGACGGCGGCGGTCCGTCAGGGTCGTCAGTTAGGGGCTGAATAGTAACCATGGTTCATCGGGTCGTTCGTAGACTCGGTGTCCCACTTTTCAGAACAAGATTTATTAATAATAGGATGATAAATACAAATGCGAGAGAAGTTTTCGATTGATGGTTAAAGTGATCATTTCTCAATACACACATTATATACACACCGGCAAAATTAACGGAATCTATACATAATAATAAAGTTGTAGAGGGTTGAAAGCCTGTACATAAAAGATATTGGAAAATAAATTGTCAGCGAATTCTTGAAATTGATAACAAAACACGTTTCAAAAGTTTTTACATATTTTTTCCGTTTAGATGTTTGTATGTGACAGCATCCTGAAAAACTACTGAACGGATTTTGATAAAATTTGGTACAAAGATTGCTATCGCATTGAAGAAGGTAAAGGCTACTTTTTCTCCACTTGAAGGACTGGAGTACCTGATGTGTACCACTAGAAGCACAACCACGAGCCCAGCTAAACAATGGGAAATACATTTATGGCACCAAAGCAAGAATTGTTTAGCATCATGGAATGCTCCTGCTGGCAAACATAGATCGAAGGTTTGGAGAACCTTATGTGGACCACCAGGTGCACCTCCAAGAGCCCAGATAAACTACAGGAGACACATATAGTCCCAAAGCAAAAATTGTTTAGCGCGATGGGACGTGTCTGCTGGAAAATATAAATCGAAGGTTTGGAGAACTACAGGAGATACATATACGTCTCCGAAGAAAAAATAATTCAGCTTGATTGGGTCCTCCTGCTAGCAATTAGAAATCAAAGGTTTTGAAAACCTGATGTAGACCATCAGGAGTACCAAAAATAGCCCAGCTTAAATAGGTACATGAGATATACATATGGCCTCAAGGAAAAGAATATTTAGCATATCGGGACATTTCTGCTGGCAAAATGGCTAATGAAGGTGATGGATACCCTGGGAATAAATGTAAGGATGCTGGTGTGGGAATAATGTGTGTATAGACAAATGAAAATTATAAAGATGAACCAAAACTCCTCTCGCATCTGTATTTATCATCTTATAATTAATAAATCTTGTTCTGTCAAGTGGGACACTGAGTCTACGAACGACCCGATGAACCATGGTTACTATTCGGCCCCTATCTATCAACCCTGACCGACCGCCGCCGTCTAATTATTCATAGAGAGCGACTGCGATGGGGCCGAGGGTTAACCGTGCCCTCCGAAGCACATAACATGTTATTTTTGCAAAACGAATATGATGTACATATAATTGAAATCTCATGTGGCTTTATTTTTATCATTCTCGGTAACCAAAATTGAACTTTCGATGCCAAATTTCAACTAAGTGTGTTATCATAAATTTCTGTAACTTTAAAATTAAAAAAAAATACTTAAAGACAAAAAATCCGTAGTACCTTTCTTGAGGTTAGAGATGAGGATATTATACATTATATTACGTTTATTTCATAAGTAATGATTCAACCGTATCATACCTGGAGAAGCCCAAACGTGGCATGTTTCGAGAATTATTTCCTATTTAATTTTATACAAGTGACTTAAATATAATAATGTCATATATTTTTAGAATCGGCTTAGCAAGGCCTTTCATTTGATACCACACACGATAGGTTTTGGAACAAAAAATTTTTTTTTCCCATACAAAAAAAGGATGACGTCATTACTCCTCAAAGGATTTTTTTAAAATTGTGTACTACGAGTCAAATCGATTCATTTACCCTAAAGATTAAGTGTACCAAATTTCAGAACTCTTCTCTCAGGTGCAGCATGTTCCATACATTCGGCCAGCGAGCCGCTAAGGCTAGATGGGTGGATGACATCCGACAACATACAGGTCACGACTGGATGCAGAGGGCACAAGGTCGCCAGGAGTGGAAGAAATTGGAGGAGGCCTACGTCCTAAAATGGGCAACAAAAAGGCCGTGATGATGATGATGAAGAAAAATAAACAAGACGATTTATTAAGAACAAAAACCCGACTGTGGTAATATTATTTTCAATTTTATTTTTAAGTTATATTTTGCCGTATTGAATTAATGAAACTGTTAGTGTCACTTCCGCTGCTGAGACGAATCTAAGACACCTCATATTATGTTTAGATCCGCCCAGACGTTTGGGCTGTATGTAGCCCGTAAAAAAATAATTTCTTGCACAGTGTACATGCATACATACATACTCTCGAAAAACATCACCCTCCTGAGGTAGTCAGGGAATCAAGGAGAGATGAAATCAAGAAAACGCCTAGTGGTTAGCAAGCAACTATCGCTACCATGACGGCATGACGCCTGCGAATGTAGTAGTGTACCTTAGCAATGTGTATTGCACAAAAGTATTGTGTATTCTAAAGGCGCTTTTGTAAGAAGTGTAAGTTGAACTGTGGTCTGACATTGTTTTGTCGAACTAGTACTGCAAAGCAATGATTAAAATTAAGTTTCTTATTTGCAATTTATAAGTCACAATACTATAGCAATATTTTTGCTAAACCACTCTTCATAACGGATTTTTCCACTCCCCTTCGTATTTATTTGACATTTTGTAACACGCGGTATGAAAATCTGGTCACCCCAGGTAAACCAGTTCCTCTACCCAATTTTATCAAACCACAACAGGCTAATATTCTACAGAAATTCGATGTACATTGCGTAGCCGGTTTAATAATGGGATCATACTGGCTAACCGGCTACGTAATGTAGATAGATAGATAGATAAAACGTTTATTGTATAATAATACAACACACACATACATTTAACAATAAAATAAAAGAATACATTTTAATTACAATAAAACATAAACATATAGGCACATGGGTGCTGCATCGATGCTTTGCCTAGGCTTAGTGCATAAAACACCCAAAAGAGGGAGAGCAGCACTGGTTTTCAGCCATTTCCCCAATGTACATCGAATTTCGCTCGTAGATCCGTTGCATACCTAGGCTACAGAGCAACAAAGTTCGGACCAGGGCCAAGTTATCATGCCGGGCTCCGTAACCGCTAAAATGCACTGAATAAGTTTCAGGAAGCAAACTCTTATGCGGCTTGAAATAGCTGCTAATGGATTTAAAACGTTTCGCCAGGTTGCTGGAATAGCTTTTATTGCTATTTAATTTAATATGGCTGCATTTTATGCACAGCGGTCTAAATACCGAAGTAGGTACTCGTGGATAGCTCATAAAAAAGTAAAGCGTGCGTTACCTTTACAGCCACAACAGTCCACTGCTGGACATGGGCCTCCCCGGTATCGGGGTGCATTGCCATACCTCAACGCGCTTGGCAGGCGGAGTGGCGATTGCAGTGCAAGATGTTTGATTAACAGGGAACGCTGCTGCCCGTTCCCTGGATAATTATTCCTTAGTCACTTTTTACGACACCCGCCGGTTAGCTATTCTAAGCCAACATCTCATGGTTCTATCATGCGTCAGAAAGCATTTAAAAAAAAATATTTCCTTGAATCCTTCTATTCAAAAACTGAAATTAACGTGCACAAAAAGACACGACATTATTTTTATACTGGGTGTTATAAAACAACAAATAAAGTTAAGAAGAGGTCAAGATACTTATGGAACTGAACAACTTTCCCCACAGAACATAGGTCCAATTATGGGAAAAAATTGGACCATCTCATAGTAACTCAAATCAGCAGATCGGCAATTTTGTATGGGAGGTCAAAAATTATTTCTTTATAAGTATTTCAACCATGGGCAAAGTTGTTCAGTTTCATGAGTACCTTCAGTAGTTCTTAACACGTTTATAAGTAATTGTCGACTAGGTTCTGTTTTTTGATAAAATTGTTATCAAAGAAAAAACAAAATATACGACTCATACAAAAAAAAATGGGGGATGACTGTTTCTCACGTCCGTAGGTGGCAACCTATGATACAACCATTGCTGCGACGCCTGCGACGCAGTAGTGGTTGTATCTATCACCCTACACGTGTCCCCTGGGTGGTGCCAATCGAGAAACACCGAGCATCGGGCGGTATAACCTGACAACTTCGGCTCCACGCCGGGAGGATAAAAATGCTCCTCAAAATGTGGACCCCGCCAAGACGTGTGGCCGACGTGTGCGGGTATCGGGCTTCAAACCTCCTAACATAAATATGAATCACACCACAAGAAAACGGCCCCTAGTCCCCAGCGGCCCCGCTAGCCCGGACTACGGCAGCGGTAACGGTAACGGCGGGGCAAGGGGTGCGAAGAATCCCTGGGTAGGACCCGGCTGCCATACCAAACTGACCTTGGTTACGTTTAATGCTAATTAGGGCTTGCAAATATTCGAAAATTTTACTATTCGAATATTCGTTTTTTTTTTTCGGGATTATTCGAATTATTCGAAAATATTCGAATATTTCGAAAAGACGAAAAAGCTTGTTATTTAAATAGAAATTTGCTTTATTTTCACGAAAAATATGCTTAAAAATGAATAGGAGACTATCATCTATAGTTCTGAGTATTTAAAATCTAAAAATCAACTCTTAAAGTTTCATAATGACTCTTAAAACAAATATAAACATAAAATCAATTGTAATTATGACAGCAGTCAAATCAAACATCGATAATTCGAAATAAACATCAAACCAAAAGAAATATCAAGAAACTGATAGACAATAGATATATGACGATTCTGGTCACAGACTCACAGTGATTAGAAATCTAGAAATGTTGTCATGAAATGAAAACAAAGCAATAAGGTCCGACTTATTTAATAAACAGTCGATCATTAAATGATCATTCACAAAAAATATGTTTAAAAAATGAACTTGAGACTATCATCTATAGTTCTGAATATTTAAAATCTAAAAATCAACTCTTAAACTTTCATAATAACACAAAAACAAATATAAAACATTAAATCAATAATAATTTTGATTTCACTGCTGTCATAACAGCAGTGAAATCAAACATCGAAAATTCGAAATAAACATCAAACCAAAAGAAATATCAAGAGGCTGATAGATAATAGATATAATGTTTTAATGAAGTGAAAAAAAAAGCAATAAGGTGCGACTTATTTATTAAGAATTTAATCATTTAATTATCATTTTAGTGATTACATTTCAAATCACTGTTACCAGAATTGTCATATATCTCTTATCTATCAGTTTCTTGATATTTCTTTTAGTTTGATGGTTATTTCGAATTTTTGATGTTTGATTTCACTGCTGTCACAATTATCTTTGATTTTATGTTTTTATTTGTTTTTGCTTAATAGCAAAACAAAATAAAATTTAAAAACGAAACAAAATATCCATAATAAATTCTTGAATAGTATTGTAATGCTAATTTAAATGTAATATTGTCATTTTAATTAAAAGTGTGGACTACGAAAGAATGTCTGTATGTCTGTATCTTTGCAGTAGCAACATCAGTAATTAAGATAAACTAATTCGTTGGTAATGAGATCTTAGGAAACTAAGTGCATCTATCGAATCGTCGTTTAAGGACGTTCGAAGATGATTACAATCACAAACTCGACAAAATTTTGTTACCGGGCGGAGAAAGCAAAATGGTTTTTTTACAGAGACATTTGCCGTTAAGGAGCGGCAAGGGTGTTGATACCATGCCGCTTAGTTTTGTAAATAATTACAGGTTTATGATTATGGTCGAATATTCGAATTTTCCCAATGTGTTTTCGAATATTCGATCTGGTTTACTATTCGAATTATTCGAATATTCGAATATTCGAATGCAAGCCCTAATGCTAATACCCTGAGAGAGCAAACGAGATTCGAGCAATTAGAAGAAGAACTGCGGCGCATAAAATATGATATACTCGGCCTATCAGAAGTCAGAAGACAGGGAGAAAATACCACTACACTTAAGTCGGGCGACGTATTCTATCATAGAGGAGAAGAGAATAGTACGTATGGAGGCGTAGGTTTCATCATTAAGAAGAACTTTGTTCAATATGTGGAAGAACTGGCAAGCATATCGTCTCGAGTAGCATACCTAGTCATGCGATTAAACAAAAGATATACCCTCAAAATCATCCAAGTATACGCACCAACCAGTAAGAGCTCAGATGAAGAAGTTGAACTTCTCTACGATGACATCTTGAGAGCTATGAATAAAGGGCAAAGATCACACTACCTTATTATAAGGGGTGATTTCAACGCGAAGGTAGGAAAAAGGCGTGCAGGTGAAACCTACATTGGACCACACGGTATCAGCGAACGGAACCCCCGTGGAGAAATGCTGATGAACTTCTTGGAAGAGAACCAACTGTTCGTTATGAATACCTTCTTTCAAAAGAAAGCAAAGCGAAAGTGGACATGGGCTGGCCCGGGAGGGCTTGTCAAAAATGAAATCGACTTTTTTGCTCACTAACAACAAAAATATAGTCACTGATGTGTCGGTTCTCAACCAGTTCAAAACAGGAAGCGACCACAGGCTAGTACGAGGTGCCATAACCATCAATACAAGGCTAGAAAGAAACAAGCTCGTAAAGAAAGGACTAAAGAAGCTGTGTATACCTGGCGGAGTCAGCGAGCCTTATGAAAAAGCTTTGAAAGAGTCCTTACAACGCTCGGCCGCTGAACACTTCGATGATGACCTACAGGCAAAATATAATCGATTCGCACAGACAGTAAAGTCCGTCGCCAAAGATTACTTTACGACCGAAACTAAACCTAAACGCTGGTGTCTCTCCCAAGAAGCCCAGGATCTAATGGAAGAACGCAGAAAGGTGACAGCTGATGACTTCAATGGCAATGCTCATCGTGAACTATCTCGCAAAATAAACAAAGTTTTCAAGCGTGACGTTAGAAAAAGGAACACAGAACAAATACTTAAAATCATAGAGCAAAATAAGGGCATGAAAGTGTTTCAAAGATCTAATGCATCTAACCAGATAACAGTTCTGCAGAAACAAACTGGAGAGCTAACGTCCAATGTGCTTGAAATACAAGATATCACGGAGCAATTCTATAAAGATCTATATTCCTCGAGTATCCCTGAACCTTTTAACGACGACCCCACCGAACATCGAGCTCCTTTAATTCGGCACTATACCGAAGATATCCCCGAATTCAGTGCAGACGAAATAAGGAGAGCATTGGGACAGCTTAAGAAAAATAAAGCACCAGGAGAAGACGGAATCACAATAGAATTGCTCAAAGCGGGAGGCAGTGCTATTAGAAAAGAGTTGATGCTACTTTTCAATGAAGTGCTCTTTACAGGAGAAGTCCCAAAGACTGGACCAGCAGCATAGTTGTGCTTTTTCACAAGAAAGGCAACAAAGCTGACTTGAAGAACTACAGACCAATATCGCTGCTGAGCCAGGTCTACAAAGTATTCTCCCGAGTTTTGACCACACGGCTGGCAAACAGATTGGATGATTACCAACCTAGGGAACAGGCAGGGTTCAGAAAAGGGTTTGGAACCATAGACCATATATTCACCATGAGGCAGATCATACAAAAGGCTGAAGAGTACAACTTGCCACTGTATCTGGGATTTGTGGACTACGAAAAGGCTTTCGACTCTGTGGAACACTGGGCTGTAACGAGATCTCTCCAAAGGTGTCTAATAGACGAGCGGTACATCCAAATCTTAAGGAGCTTGTACAAGGCGGCTACGATGACGGTACAACTTAAAAGCAATACCAATCCAATCCGGGTCGAGAAAGGTGTCCGACAAGGCGACGTGATATCACCCAAGCTATTCACAAACGCGATAGAAGACGTTTTCAAGACCATGAACTGGGAAGGCAAGGGTATCAATGTTAATGGTTCGTACCTAAACCACCTACGGTACGCCGACGATATAGTCATTGTGGCCACATCTGCACAGGACCTGCAGCAAATGTTTGACGACCTGTTCCATGCCTCACTCAAAATCGGCCTAAAAATGAACATGGGTAAGACAAAGGTGATGGCGACAGCCGATTTATCACAAATCCCCATCACATTGGAGGGTCGACAGCTGGAACAGGTACAACACTACGTCTACCTTGGACAGCAACTTACACTTGGCCGTGATTCTCTTGGGGCGGAAATAAAGAGACGGATCCAGCTAGGATGGGCTGCATTTGGCAAGTTGAAACACGTGTTGGAGTCTAAAATACCTCAGTCGCTCAAAACAAAAGTGTATGACCAATGCATCCTCCCCGTGATGACGTACGCGTGCGAGACGTGGACCTTGACGAAAGGTATGATCCACAAGCTCCAGGTCACGCAAAGGAGCATGGAACGCAGGATGCTCGGAATATCTCTACGTGACAGAGTCCGGAACGAGGTGATCAGGCAGCGTACTCGTGTAGTGGATATCGGACTCCGAGTCGCCAAGCTGAAATGGGCATGGGCTGGACATATGTGTCGCCGAAAAGATCTGAGATGGAGCAGATGCGTTCTGGACTGGAGACCTCGTCTTGGGAAGCGCAGCGTAGGCAGACCACCCGCCAGATGGACCGACGACATCAAGGATCGCGCCGGGACATTGTGGATGCAGAAAACGGAACTCCGAGCAGAATGGAGAAGATTAGGAGAGGCATATGCCCAACAGTGGGCTAAACCGTGCTGACGAAGAAGAAGAAGAAGAAGACAAAAAAAAATATCTTCAATCTGAAATTGGACAGTCAAGCGAAAATTACGCGTTGTAATAAAATAAATAAGTATAATGTAACACATAACTTGAACCAGATAAACTCGGGGCACAACGTAACGAGCACGTAAGTAATTACGTTGTAAACCTCGACAACAATACCGTGAAATATTCTGGGGCAACACCGCGGAATTTGTATCGAAAAATAATTTCTGTACTACGCTCATTCACGGACGCGAACGACCACACAGCCACCTAGACATCATGCTAAAGACGAATACTTGCTGGCAGGACATCCGAAGCTTAAATTCAATAAAAAGAAGTCTTAAAACTAAAACCTCATTACTAAGAGATCGCGCTCTAAAAAGCAAGACACAAGAGTTTGGTAATTATGAGGGCAAAGACAAAATAAATCTCTTTTTTGTTTTGCTGTTGTCAAGTAAAATATGTGGTTGCTGGCTGTACTAACTAATGCCACACTTTCTACTACCTCCACGAATTTGATAATATCTAGAATATGTGAAATTTAGGAGTGTAAGTGTAAATAATTTGTTTAGTAGAACACATGTTAACAACACAATCTTACGCCTGCAAAATTCAAAAGTAGAAACCTAGATTTATATCACTTGTGTAAAATCGCGCGCAGATCAGTCAATGGCGGTTGAGGCGACTTCTGGCCAACCTAACGCATTCATTACACTACACTGCCCGGCTCGCGTGCCACAGCTTTTATCAAACATGTTTGCTATTAATTGGCATATTTTGGCGTCTAGAAGTCTGTCTGGTCGTTGGCGTAAGTACCTACATAGGACCAAAATATTCCGGGACGTACACGGACCGGTATTTCGACACAATACATTCACGGTGTGTGGTAAAAACGGAGAAACACACTGCTGTCATGGACAGGAAGCTTTTATTGTCTGACAAGCATAGAGTGAGAAGAAATGTACCACACAGGAAGAAGAAGGGCTCTGTCAGCCCTATCTATTAGGTCTAGTAAGTGGCTATGGGACCATTCTTCCAAAAGCCAAATAAATATTAACATTTAATAAAAAAATATATTTAATTGATGTAATCATGGGTCATGTGTTAAGGTGATAATTAAAAAAAAACATTAAAAGTTAAAAGTTGCAGATTTGAAACCTGACCCTCCTAGGGCATAACATTTTTCAAGTGTCATGAAAACTCTTTGAACTTACTAACAAAATAAATTGTAAACTTAAAAGAAATTTGAATTTTAAAACAAAATATAACAACACTTAACCCCGCAAGAAAGATTGTGATAATGTCCATAAACTTTGCAAGTGTAGGGCAAGTTTTATAAAAGTTCTGATTAAGTATCGCAGTTGCGAAACTACATGTGAACTCCTTTAGCTAACTAGTAACATACATACATATACCACGCCTATATACCTTGAGGGGTAGGCAGAGCGTAAACGGCTGTAAAAAGCGGTTATTCACACATCACACCACGTCTGACAAAAGATTGAGAGCTTAGTATACTCTAAGATAAAGAGTCATTCAAATGACTGCGTTACACTAATGTTTTTTTTTATATATGTAATGTAATGTACTTAGGTAGGTATAAAGAGTATAATAATGGCTAGGTATAACATTCCTCGCTCAAAATTCGCAGTAGCAATGAGTATCCCAACATTGTTAGACCCGACCGAACCTTCTCGACAGAATTTTGTGTATCTGTCTCTCTTAAAGGCATTGTCTACACTGGCATGCGATAACAGGGTATCACGTTCCACCAACCCTTGAGGTTAAACTTAGGACTAGTGGCGCCCTAAAACTCACTATAGTACCGTCATTCGAATAGGCCATATTTGACAGCTGTCAAAATCATGTTAATTCTATGACTTGTGGTTTTTCTTTGTTAACATGTGTCCTAGTATGGGTTTCACGGCTGTCAAATATGGGCTATATATATTACATGGGCTAAACGCTAAAGTATCAATTGGCGATAAAAAATAACTCATAGTTTATTTAGAGCTTCGGCTGGTTACCTTCACAGCCACAACAGTCCACCCATGGACATGAGCCTCCCCTTCTCAGGGGGAATTGCTATACTCAGCACGCTTGGAAGGCGGATTGGCGAGCGCAGTGCAAGATTTTTTATTCACAAGGAATGCAGCTACCAATTCCGTGAAAAATTTATAAATTTGGCTGATTAGTTATTATCGCTAAATTCAAAATTGCGTGTTCATTCAGCAAACATCATTAGACTTTGACGGTTCCAGGAGGTGTCAAGAAAACAGTTCCCACCCATATTTGTATGTTGTGGCCAGAGGATTGACTGGTTAACCTGGCTAAGTTTTGAAGTTGTATATTATAACACTTTGATACCGCATTTCAGCGACAGAAAAGATAAAGCAAATAGTTTTTTACTAAGGCGTTACGGCGCTTGTTCAACTGTGTTGCTCCTCAATATTCCACTACCCCTATTCCGAGCATAAAGGGACTAAAATATTCCAAATAAAGGCATACTCGCGATACCAAATACAAGTGATTGATGGTAAGCCCTTCCTTTAGTTGGTCTTGTCTGGTTTATCAGTTTAATTTGTTGGGTAATACGTTGTTTTGTTGATGATTACGGTAATTTAAGGAGGGTTAGGTGAGGAACACAATTGGTTAACGTCAGTTTGTACGTAATACTAACGTATATACGTAACGCATACGTTAGGACAATACGAATTTCTACCTTTGTCTCATACAAATATGGTTCATGTCAAATGGTTCGACAGACGCATTCGTCGTCGCAGCGATATGCGATGCATAGTGCTAGGGGATACGTCTGTGAAACCATTAGACATAAACCGTATTTGTATGAAAATAAGCTGGAAAATCGCATTTTCCTAACACATGCGATAGCACTGGGCAAACATAACGTACGTACGGACGTTACGTGTGTTGCTCGCCTCACGTCAACTGTTCTGGCAGTTTGAAAAGGTTGGTATTATTAGGTTCTAGGAAGAACGCAAATATAACTCTCGTTATTATTATAGCTAAGTATTTCCGTACCTTACCTACTTATATAAGGTCCTATTAAATTCACTGCAAATATTTTAGGGGCACATCAAATAAAATATAAGCATGTACTAGGCAAATTCTTAAAAAATCTACACGCTAGTTTTCGAGAAAATTGCATTTAACTAAAAAAAAAACAAAACGAAAAAAGTGCACCCTATTTGTCCTAGAAACACACCACTAATCGCGTTTAATTTACGCGCCAAAATAAGGTGCTGTGATTGGTTGGTTGTTAGTGTACGTGCCGTGTAAGTGAATCCTGTCTACGTGGCGGAACGTCAGTCGGGTCAGTCAAAGGATGTTCTCGTAATTAATTCTTCTTCTTTTCGTGTGGGACACCGAGTCGTTCAACGACCCGATGAACCCTAGTGTCAGAGTTTTTCAACCGCCTACTACAAGTAGCAGGCCTCTGACATGATTGTGTAACGACCGCCATCATAGACAGCAACCGGGACCGACGGCTTAACGTGCCCACCTGAAACACGGAACCATCTTACTTGCGGACAATCAGGTGGTTCAGCCTGCAATGTCCTAACCAGACTGGGAATGAATTCACAAAGTGATAAATATCAACTGTGTGAGTGACCCCACCGGGAATTGAACCCGGAACCTTTGCGTGGCAGGCAGGCATACTAACCACTGCGCCACATCGGCTGTAATTAATTAAAAAGTTTGTTTGAAAATGAAAAAAAAAAATCTAGCGTGTCGATTTTTTTTTAAATGCCTTAGATGTTTTTCTTATACATATTTATGCATGCCTTTAAAATAATGCAGTGAATTTAATAGGACCTTATATTTCAACCTACCTATATGAAAAGATAATATTTGTTCTAATATTATTCCGTTTTCCGTGTTTTCCTATAAAAGCTTAGGTAATTTAAGAGATAGCTTTACCACGCGGAAATATTATCATTATATATTTAAAAATATATAAATTTAATCATTTATTATTACTACTGGCAAGCAAATCCTACCTGCACATTTCAGGGACCAACTTATACTGGATTTTCATACAAATACTAAAAAAACAGTTTAAGTTGATCCATTAAAAGGGTAGGTACCTACATTTGCTGGCGATAGTACAAAATCAGGCATCTTTTTAAAATAATTATGACGTACATAGATTATGGTGATTAGTTTACTCAAATATTTTCATCATATGTATTTCTTTATGTAGAAAACTACGTTCTTATAAAAACAAGCCGTTTTATTATTATGTCAAACTTACAGGACTATCGTTTTGTGGTATCTAAAAGAGCTTGAGCTAAAAGGTCGGATAAATTGTCAGCCGTACAAATAACAGTTTTCTTAATACTAATGGTTAAACGAAACGTTCTTAATCGTTATTGGTAGTGAAAACGGGCAATAACAAAAGTCTCCCTTGCTGTAGGTCAGCTGGAAGAAATTTCTTAGTAGAAATAAGCTGCCCTGTTGTGTCGTCTTTCTTTGTATATGTCTCTTGTAATGTTTCTTGTGTGCAATAAATGGTTAATAATAACATTTGAAGTCTTCTTTCCACGGTAAAAATCTAGTGAATAATAACGTAGTATCACGAAGCGGCCGCCCGGACTATTAAGAAAAGTTTGAACTCTCACAAATAAAAACATCTTTATGGAGTAAACGAGTCTAATAAAATGTCACTGCATTATTATTATATTGTTAGTAGGAAACATATGCTATTACTTACATGAAAGGCTCCTCTGATCAAAGGACCCGCTTGTCCGACGTAGAGCGTCGACGCCGAATCAAACACCAGCTCCAAAGGGTTCCTCTTCACAGCAACAGTATCAAACTCGTGGCAATTCAGAAACAAGGTCACGTTGTCCACAGTCACCCTCAAAGCGAAGCGGCTCCATTTCTTCGCAAACGATGGCACTACAAACGAGGCAATCGTTTGAGACAACGCGTATATATTCGCGTCGGTATACAGCAGCGATATATTCGTCAGACCCGGCCCTGAAGGAATTAATTGGACGCCCAATTGGACTACTGTTTCTAATGGATTTACAACTGAGAACAGAAAGCCGCCATCTTTGTTCGCCGGTCTGACCGTTGCTGTTATGGAGAACTCCGCGTATAGTTTCTCTGGCATGAAAAGGCGGTATGGGGACTTGATATCGGATCCTGGTTTCAGCCCGTAGGCGGGAAAGCCGTCGAGGCCCTCATCAAAGTACTGCGTCTTCGGATTGCTGAAGGGTACGCCGATGGCATGCAGGAGATCATATTCGGGCACATCTGAAAGGCAGAAATAGGGCAACGCTGTATTGATAATCTCTAAATTCTAACAAAGATCTTTACCTAAGCCTTTGTTAAGGAAAACTTCAGAACGTCAGAGTTACCAAATATTTTCAGATTTTACTATCCAGTAATAAAAACAGAAACTATTTGACTTTTTTATGGTAGATGCAAATAAAAAAGCTTTACGAGCTTAATAATGTCACACTACAAAACTATCCGGCAACTCGAGAGCGTGACGATTATTTCCCGTAGTTATTTCCTCACTTAAACCCGGGGATAAAACGCGAAATTAAAATAGAGGACCATTGTGACAACTTCTCTTTCATATGTAGGGTTGCCAGGGGTTGCTAGCTAGGTTTTCTGGGAAGCTAGACATTCTTTATAAGTATTTATAGGTAGTCAAGTTAGTCACCCAAGTTCAGGTACAAACAGTTTTGAACCTCTTATACAAGAGCTATTTTGTATAATTATCATGTTTTGACCTTCGTATCTAGGGTAAAGTTGTCTAGTTTCATTTGCTAGGTGGGTCTTCCTTTGGAATATTTTTAGCGTATTTCTGCATCCTTGGGCACCCTTGGGTAAGATTTTGTGCATATGCCTACAATGCCTAGCAATCTTACGAACGCAGCGTTGTCTCTTTGTGCACTAAATAGCGATGTTACGTTTCATATAAAATTAGTTAATGTTTCCTAATGCCAAGCCAACCTAAGTTATGATAAAATAATATAAGTAATTATTTATTTTTATAATATTTCTAGAGGCCTGGCAGCCCTGCGATCAGAAGCGGGCGCTATTAACGCAGCGTTGTCTGCGCTTTGTGCGCTAAATAGCGTTGTTACAAGTTGTAACTTACAACTTTGGATTCCACAGATATAATATCCTCGAATTCGCAAAGTCTTGTTGCTGCAATGTTACCACTATATCTAGCCATATAGGTTTGGGCAAGTTTTGGGTAAATAAAACTTATGAAACTCATAAATATTTATAGACGCCTGACAACCCTAGCAAAGCGGGCGCTATTAACGCAGCGTTGTCTGCGCTTTGTGCGCTAAATAGCGCTGTTACAGCTGCGGTCGGTTACCGGAGATAATGACGTACTTTCCACATATGCTGCCGAATTAGCCAAGGTTTTAATGTCGCAATATAACCCTTACCACTATATTAAGTTACATAGTTTGGGGTAAGTTTTGAGTGAATAAAATTATAAAACTTTTGTATACAAACGCCTGGCAACCCTAGTGAAGCGAGCGCTATTAACGCAGCGTTGTCTGCGCTTTGTGCGCTAAATAGCGCTGTTACAGCTGCGGTCAGATACCGGGAGATAATGACGTACTTTCCACATATGCTGCCGAATTAGCCAAGGTTTTGTCTCCGCAATATTACCACTATGTATATAGTGGTAATATAGCCATTTTATAGGACACGTTTCCGACTATGCATTTATGAAACTGTTTTATATAGACGCCTGGCAACACTAGCGAAGCGAGCGCTATTAACGCAGCGTTGTCTGCGCTTTGTGCGCTAAATAGAGCTGTTACAGGTGCGGTCGGATACCGGAGATAATGACGTACTTGCCACATATACTGCCGAATTAGCTAAGGTTTTTATGCCGCAATATTACTACTATGTGTATCTAGCCATCTTATAGGACAGGTTTCCGACTATGCATTTATGAAACTGTTTTATATAGACGCCTGGCAACCCTAGTAAAGCAGACGCTATTAACGCAGCATTGTTTGCGCTTTGTGCGCTAGATAGCGCTGTTAGGGATCATGACTTATTTTTCAGTCATGCACTCGAAGTAGTAAAGGTTTGATGCTGCTATATAATACCAACCACTTTAGCTGGGGCAAAATTTGGCTGATTAAATATTTATAATCCTTTTTATATAGTCGCCTGGCAACCCTAGTGAAGCGAGCGCTATTAACGCAGCGTTGTCTGCGCTTTGTGCGCTAAATAGCGCTGTTACAGCTGCGGTCGGATACCGGAGATAATGACGTACTTTCCACATATGCTGCCGAATTAGCCAAGGTTTTGTTTCGGGAATAGTGGTGATAATATTTTCTACAAATTTATCTGAGCTCTTTGCAGTTTGAGTATTAAATAGAAAACCCTGAAAGAGTAATGAGTTTCTTTTAATCCAATACTATCTGAACCATTTTCTTCAAGGAAGATTATAGATCTATACTGAGATTGCGTGAAGATTCCTTAAACCATAAACCTAGCCGCCATTCAAAATGGCTCTAGTTTATCAATACAGGTCTATATTCTATAACGTATTTTTCTGTTATAGCAGTTTTTTTTATTTCGTGTTCTGTTTCGAGGACAGGTTCACACCTTTAAAAAAACACAGCACTTTTCTTAACACCTTGTATAGTACGGACATGGGTGGGCTAAGGGCTTATATGTTTGCATACTTATGTGCGTTTATGACTTCCAACATTGTCGTGTACTTATCAAGCTACTATCTGTCATGTTTTACTGTTTGCCCGCTAAAAGTGACATCTACTAGATTGCCAGTCAATTCTAACACGGCAGCACTTTAGAGGTTTTGAAAGTTTATTGTATGCAAGGTTAGACCATTCACTTAGGGTTGGTTGGATTGTATCTGTGTAAAGATGAGTTGCGGGATTTCAGATTGTTTGAATATGACATTTAAGTGTTCTACACGAGTTGTCATAGGTATATTCATATTTCAAAGAAATTGACAATTCCGTGACTCTAGCACAGCATATCAAGGGTAAGGTCAATCAATACTGTTCTTTCTTATTACATAAACTGTACAGACAAAGCTTTAGTTGATTCCTTAAAGGACAGTTCTCAAAAAATTGGCCGCAAGATTTCATTTTTGCGTGTTTTTAAAAAGTTCGTGTTTTCGCGAAGAAAAATATCTTGCTAGCTAGATTAATGGTTCCTTATTACATATTTAGTGGAGGGAAGCAATTCTTTTCATTACTTTAGGAAATATGGGCAATCTAAATTACGAGGGGGGCAGGTGAACGACAATGTCGCCAGGTTAAGGACAATAGGTGCAGGTTAACGAAATTTTAGTACAAATTTACTAAGTAACGTCAGCAGGTTAACGACTACGGGTACGGGTTGTAATTTCTCAGCAATAAAAGCACAAAATACCTAATTATTTAGTAACTTAAATTCGTACAGCACACATATGAACATTTTTGCACTTCAACTAAATCGAACTTTTAATAAGTATAATAAAGTATCTCTATGAACAATTCAATGTTTTTTAGAAAAATCCTGCTAAAATTATTGTTTAATAAATTTAGGACTACTTTTATCAAATTAGTAAAATATTAAGCAATGAATTAGATCATTTATTTTATATTATTAATTACACATCTGTATGATAATTGTCGCTAACCTGCTATTTGGTCGTTCACCTGCATTTTTGAGACAGGTGAACGACCGGCAGGTTAACGACTAAATAGCAGTTGTTTCGTCATCACAGGAAAATCATTTTGTACAAGGATTGCTCACTTAGACACATTAAAGCAAACACTAGTTTACACATTATAACTTGAAATGAGTGCAACGGGTAGCATAGTTTTTTACATAAAAGAGGCATAAAAACGACTACTTACCCGTTACAAACTCCAGAATCCGATATATAGCTCGCCTTTTCTCCGGAAACTGAACAACTGACAAGGCCTTCTCTCAGCAGATGTTTGCTAGTGAATGGCTGGTTCGAATGTTGCAGAATGAGGCGGGAGAGGTAAAGTGGTACCCGCGGTATAATCGTGTTTTCACATTTGCAGATTAACGACTAAAAAGTTCGTACAAAACTTTAAATTGTATTTTATGTTATGAATAATGAATATTAGGTTATTATATTGTGTGATTCTTCTCCTATGGATATACGTAAATAGAAACGTTTGGTAGAATATTTTATTTTTGCGCATTAATATATTTTTTCATTGCCTAAACTTAAGCACATCGTGAAAAGACACGCAGGTTAGCGACCAAATATACGTAAAAATCAGTTTAAAAGTATATAATATACCTCGAGTGATATTTTATACACATGGCCTTTGTGCAAGAACTGTGTTTAAAAACGAATATGGCAAAAGTTATCAGCTGGGTGCATAAATATAAAAAATATCTAACGTAAACTGATGCACAGGTTGTGCGGCCAATTTTTTGAGAAATGGCCTAAAGGATTTTAAATGACAATGCTCTTTATCACAAGGTTCAGTCGCAAAATTTCAAATTTCACGAAATGTAAAAAGTTTTTGATGTGATTTAAAAGAATCCGAAATATCACGTCTGTACTGTAGGTATACAGGTGTTTTTCGATACTTAATTACCTAAATATAATATGCCTACGTATGTAGGTAGATAATTATCTACAGTAGCAGTAAACCACAACCACAAGCCTTAAGTCATTCAACACATTAAGTAACTCTACCTGTGACCTTAATATGAAAATTTATTGTAATTTTCACTTAGCAGCTAACAAATTGGTCGGTTAGATCTGCGGGCTGCGTTTATGATAGCAATTTTCATACATTATGTGGAATTATCCATATTGAGAATGCACGGTATCTTAATCCAGTGGTTTATGGATTAAATCTTGACAAACAGCATAAGAGATTATGAGTATTTCTCATGATTAGTATCAAACATGGTAAGTTAAAATGTACGAGTAGTTAAGTTAGATATGGTTTTTTATGGCCCGACACCACCAAAATTGCGTATTGAATCTACAGAGTTGTGATGCGAGCATAAACTGTGTCGAATATAACGGTTCCAAAGATTTTACGAATTTTCGTATGAGTGTTTCGTATCAAGGCGATAAATCAATCTAAAATGTTTTTTTTTCATCGTGTTTTTTTACACGTTCGCTGCTGAGCGATTTTTAGTACAAAGCCCGCCGTGCTGACGAATCGCACCTTGTAGGTGCGCCCGCACGGCCGTCGCGTCTAAATCAAGATTTTGCTACAGCTGTGCAGGCGCACCTACCAGGCGAGTCCACTTGTATTACACCAGTGCGGCGCACCTACCGGGCGCCTTTACCTACATTGCCCAGTCAATGTGCAGTGTGTACTATAATACATTATTATAAGTTATAGTTAGTCCGATAAGTGTCAGTGGATAAGTCTGAATACCAAAAAAATAGTCCGTATAATAGGTTTAGGCGGTTTCATTCGAGTATTTTTTACACAGTTTTTTTTACGGACCGTATAAAAAACTTTAACAAAAGAGTTGGAAAATCATAAGTACCGATGCGAAGTGAGGTGACCGCATAAAACGAAAATAATAGATCTAGGTAGTTAATTTTGCTGCTGTATTATGTTTGTACTTACACATACTAATTTGAGCGATTAAATATTTTTAATTTGAGCGATTAAATATTTTTTTAACAAACTATATTGATTGGCTCCCAATCCCAGCTCGACATGCAGCTTTTTCTAGTTAAAGTGGTGAAACGCGCTTGGCGAGTGCATGCGCACTGGCGTATATCTGCGAGCACTCGCGCTGCGAGTGCGCCGTACAGTCGTTACTAGAACGCCAGGCGGGTGCGGCAGTATGGTCGTAACGGTAAGCTCCACCTACCTGGCGCGTTTTCAGCAGTGAACGTGTGTCAGTTTGCATTATCATCTTTGACTTAGTCTCTTTTGTAGGTTAAACAATTACAAGCTCTACAAATTCTCCCAAACTGAAACCCCTTGTGTAAAACTACCAATTTCTTACAAAGTTTTCAAATAATTTTGGACGTGGTCCAATTTTCTTTACTATGCTAAAGACATAATTTGCATTTAAAACTACGCTCGCTTTTCTTCCTTTCCTTTCCATTTGCAAAATTTATTGATATTAGTTCTTCTGTGAGTACGGTAAAGTGAATTGTAGTACGATTATTCAGTGCTGTTGTTTTTAGTAAGTCGCAATGCGATAAAGTTTGAAGTTCGAAAATATTGACTGTTTCACTTGTTAGATTTAAGTGACTATGATTTATTTGTGCATATTTTACAAGCATTTTATCGACACTGCATGTTACTTATTTTTCTTTATTTCACCGATCTTTCACTTCAGACCACGTCAAGTGCTCTGTTGGACCAGAGTTGTCAGTCATTTTATCTAGTAAGTTTCATCATAAATCAACTGATTTGTAAGATTGTAAATTGTACCATATTAGATAGAAATCTCATGATGAGGTGGGATTTTTGTTAGCAAGAAAAAATTAACCTATCCCTTACCATTTTGATATTTCGATGTCCCGTAAAATCCTTCGTTAGCCAGGCACACCGAAGCGAAGAGCGGAATCAGGAGCCATTGATACCTGAAATAGAAAATTCGGTTACTTTCGGAAATGGAAAAAGTCTCTGAAGGATAGTCTGAATTTTGCACTTGCAAATTAAGAGTCGTACTGAGATCGCTCTAACAAAGTTGGGGCAGGTAAAACAACAAAAAATTTAAATAAACTATGCAGTCGTATATGTTGTTGCGAATGTGTAAACTGCAATCAAACTGCATTTAAGGCGAGAAATACATGTCTATATGAGCAATATTATTGCGAAGCGCTATCGCAAGCGTTAGGAAAATGCGATATTCCACTATATTTTCATACATATAATGGTTTATGTCAAACGGTTTGACTATGGGTTAGACAGACGCATCTGCTTGCGCTGCGCGTGGCATCGCATAACGCTGCGTCGACGGATATCTCTGTCAAACCTTTTGACTTAAAGCATATTTGTATGGGAGTAAGGTCAAAATTAACAGCGCAAAATTAACGCACAAACGGACGTTGCGTGTGTTTCTCGTGTAAAGTTCAAAATGCAGCCCGGCTATTTATAGCCAATCGTCAATAATGAAAATGCAGTTGCTGGCAAAAGGAGTTACAAACTAAGCTTTTCAGGAGTTGAATTCGCAATTTGTTCCATTTTAGCTGTACTTTCAGCTGAACCTTAATCTAAGGGATCAAAATGATCTGGTTTTTCATACAGTTGTTAAGAATCCCCAGTACACGTAGATCCCTTAAACCCAAACACCTTTAAGGGGTCAGCATATTTTGGTTTTTATACAGTTATTAAGACTGACCAGTCTAGGAAGATCTTTAAGGTAGAAAACTTGAAGTGTGGCTGATAGATTCGTTGGAGGAAAAAGTGGTGATCTGCAATTCTGATCGCATTCAAAAGTGGTTCGGGTGAAGATAGCCTTAATTGATAGCTACAAATATTTTCGAATTTCTCACAGAATTTGTGTTTTTTGGCGTGTGGGCCACCGATTGGACTTACCTACGACCCGATTAACTCTGTTGTCAGATTGTTAAACCAATTATCTTTAATCAGTAGGCCTTTGACATGTTTATACATCTATTATCAGTACACTTTTAAATTGGTTGCGTAACGACCATCACAGTTTGTGTCTATCATAGGAATACATTCTTACAAGGACATAAATTCTTTCGTTACATGATGCCCCAAATTCTCAAGTATATTTTTAGCTCTAGCCTGTGATCAGGAGCCTGAAGGCCGAGTAACAAAAATATAAAGACACGTGTTCAGTCCTTTCCAGTGATTTCAGTTTTGTAGCTGCCCAATTTCAAAAGACTGTAGTACAAAGGATATAAGGTGATTGAACAATACTCAATATACCTATTTTTATTGAAACATCAAAAGACCTGCGTCTATACATGGACTTAACAAGATAAAGCACGTCTATTAAATCAAACTAAATTCCACAGCAAAGGCATTTTCAGAAGGTATTCTAAGTACAAACAACTAGAATGAAGCTGTTGAAACTCATCGTGAGTAGATCGTTCGAGGGTGTTATAAAAAGCAACCCACAGATATTCCAGGGAATGCAGCGGCATGCCCTGTGTCATACAACATCTTGCACTGCTCTTTTCATCCCACCTCTTTAGCGTGGTTAGTATGGTAAATTCCCCATACCTACAATTCACTGCCATCCTGTCTTCTTCTTCTATCGTGTCGATGTCAATTTTTCAAATGTGCCCAGTCAATATGCTGATATTGATGAAATGCATGAAAATTCATTTAATTTGCGATGAATCTATTGTAAGCGTCGTAGTTTGATGAGTAAGTCTATTGACTATTGTAGTACCTACCAGGTACCTATAGGTAGGTCCTACCTATATCGAGTAATTGTATTCACTGTGAGTGTCTCGTGCGCACATACGTCACTACGGTAGGGTGGGGAGGGGACTCAGTCTATGCCGAGCCGACTTTTTGTCAAGTCGATCCAATCATCAATACGATCCACAAGGATCGTACAAGCGTCATTCATACTTTCATGTTTCTAATCTGACATTCCGTTGCTCTGAGACCTAGATAGACAAAAATCTCAAAAGGGCCAAACAAAGAAATTCCTTTATTACTTACGATAGTTTCATTTCCCAATATACTTACAAAGAGAAAAGAAAAAGCTTTCGTCTGTCCCGCAAATTCATCTGAGATATAAAAGCTAGGCCTTATTTGACGTCTGATGTTAGAAATGGTATTAAGGCCACGATTACATATCTTACTAGACGCCTTATGTGCCAATTTCTGATTATGTATTGAAATGTGGCTGTTTCTTTTCTCACAAATATTAACTGATTCGGCATCACGCGAGATCTTACATCTCGGGAAGATTTTGATCTGATTATCTTACTTTCCAGAAAGTGTGCCGTCTAGTAAGCTTTGTGGTCGTTATACTGAGGTCACTAGCCTAAATACTGACCTCTATTCGGAATACATTGCTCTCTTATCTCTTTCAGTTTATGAAAAAATGGTCATGATAAGCAGCAATGTACGCCGAATTGGATGGAGCCCGATATTCAGTGTTAGATCTTTACTGAAAGCATTGTGGCGAGGTTGGAACAACTGAGATCGATCTATTACACAAGTAGAGATAAATTAAAGGAAATAAGTCATTCAAGCAAATGGGATTCGTAAGTACAAAAATATTTTTTTACTAAATCTATTTGGGAAATAGGTAACAATCGGATATTGTTTAGTTTGAATTTAAATTTCGAGCAACTTTTTATTTTAAATAGTGTTTTTTTTTTTGATTAAAATAGGCTTGTCTGCTATATCACCAGTTAGTACCTAAGTGACGATGCAGACGAAGTTGGAACATGTTTGCCTAGATAGTGCCTACTCACTCAAAAGCCCAAGTAATAATGTTCCGGACACAGATATCACATATGCCATGAAAATGCACTGTTTTTTTTTTACTATTAGATGCGACTGCTTCTCGCAACCTATTTATGATCGTTGGTCCGTCCGATAAAAAGAGGCAATCCAACTCTGCGTTTTTGATGCGCTTCTTCTCCAAATCTTTCGAGTCTTCGTCAAATATTATCTGCTAGTTCCACTTTTTCAAATCTATCGATGATTGAGCCTGAATAACAGTCTGTCATATTTATTTTATTTGTACCCAACACTACATGGCACAACATCGAACAAAGTTCTCTCGCAAAATGGAATTCCTGAAAAACAGGACCTGGCCAAATGGATTTTCGTTGTTATTCCAAAATACTATCCGGAAAACATAGACATTTTTACTAAAAAAAGGTTTGTATTAAGTTGATCCGTTTTCAATAGTTTTAACTTTTGGGTTGTTAAAAGGTATTAGAAATTCGAAATGAAAAGTTTTGAAAAAGGCAAACTAGATCTGTGAACATTATCAGCATTAGGTACATCAACTTACACTTGAAAGGATCGATCCATACTGGTTTTCCCTATGGGTTTTTCTTATAGATTATATGAATTAAAAGTACTATCAAGCTCAGGCTGGATTAGACAGATTAGACTTTGAACAGTTTTTATGCATGTGATCACGGGCGTGTGACATACTATAATTATCGCGGCTCGATTGTCTTAAATCAAGATCGCGGATTTTTGACGAAAATTACCGCGGTAGGGTTTTTGTTTTCTTAATACATCTGTGTGCGGCAAAGTAGGTACCAAGTTAGTATGGACGTTTGCATTGAGACGCCTACACATGAAAATTGAAACCATCATTAGCAAAAGGTACCTGCATGATTACAATCTGATATTCACAAGATTACTTGAAACGTGTAACTTTATACAAAGTCCTACGTTTTGCGATGTGGAAATAGCACTGTCTTAGCACATGAACCCACCTAAAGGGATCAATCTATGCTGGATTTTCATAACAACTGTGAGAAGAATCAGAATTATGTTGACCTCTTAAAGGGCATTTCGATTTCGAGGTGCTGCTGACTTCGTATTTCGAAATTTATTAATGTTGGCACTTCACGGAAATCTCGTAAAACAAGTTAAGGTATTATATTAATAAATCAGTGAAAATGAATTATCCTAATAGTATTTATAAGTAGGTACCTAACCTAGGTAGAAATAGTAATTAAAAAAGAACTGCCTAACAGCGTGTCAGACACGCCCACCACGAATAGAGTTTCGTAGTTAACGTTATATTATATAGATTTTTTGCCGGTTTGCTTGCAGATGTATGGTTACCAACCGCAAATAGGTAATTCTAGGTATACCTGCGTATAATTATCGAATAAGATACAATAACATCCTTCATAGATCGAACATGAACAAAAACAATTGCCCATAAACATGATGTTTGGAATTTGTTGGTCGATTGAATCCAACATCATGGCTACAACTACTATTTGCAAGATGTATAGCTCATTGAAACGTCACTGAGACACGAGTCTTACTTATTCTATCTAACCTACCTATGCAAGGTAGTAGGTATAGGTACCTACATGATAATGTACAACAGATTGAATAAGAAAGGATTTACGAAATTTTATTTTTAGGGGCACGATCCCGGTCGACGCAATAAATTTTTTCAATTTAATATCTTCTTTTTTGAGAATAATGGAGCACTACAAGTACATAAAAAATCCCAATAGAAAATTTAACCGCCATGTACTTCTACCGAATGCTCCTAATTACGAAGTGAAAGTAAAGAGTTATTTACATACTTTATGCTAATGAATTGGTGTCTGTCCCACTCGAAGAGGTAGAAGGTGTTAAGTTGTTATTGGGCTTGCATTGAACAAATTGGTTCTAAGGGATAGATTGTATAAAATCTCGTGTGAAAAAAAGAGAGGCTTTCGACGCGGTTTTAGTACCGAGCAGAAATGGCAAGCTATCTAAACCATTAATATAATTACAAAGTATAAAATGAAGTCGCTTTCAACGTTTCTCTGTCTGTCTGTCGAGAAATTTTCTAACTCCTCCTAAACCAAACAGCGGATTTTTATGCGGTGAAGGTGATTCAAGGTTAAGATTGATATGTAGGTATACCTATAACTTTGCGGGGGGAACGTTGTATCGGGTGACACCACCGCTGACGGGCCGCTAGCTTGGAGGAATAAAGGTCTGCTTGGAGGGCGCTGGTAAACCTCCGTAAAATGGCGTAATTTTTTTATGTGTATTGTAATTTTAGGAGACATGCTGAAGTTGTCAGCTCTGAGTGACTTTCAAACTTTTGTCAGACGTGGTAAGTGGCCGTTTTGTAAAGCCGTTTCCGCTCTGCCTACCCCGCAAGGGATATGTGCGTGATATATGTATTTATTTTACAAAATATAGAGAAAATGTTTCGTAACATTTATAGTCATATTACATGGTATCTGCACGATTGTATCTGAAACAGTGAACAAGGGACGACAAGTGCAATTTAGCAAAAGCCCAAATAACTGTCCAACCGTCCTCAAAAGCTGATGGATCATTGCTCCCGGCGTTTTGTTCTGCAAATAATTAATTTAACTTCCCATGGACCGTACTTCTCGTACGTCAAGGGTGCTTGTGAACTTGAGAGAGCTTTGTAAAAAACTTCTCTCTCTCTCTTCGTGTGGGACACCAAAACTTCTGAAAATATACAATGTGTAAGGGACAGCTCTACAAATACTGATAGGGTTCAGCATTCAGACAGTGAAATTGAACTTACCGTAAAAAAAATATCTCGAACAAGCAGATGTATTAAAAAATAAAATCCCGACTGTGGTCATTTCAAACCTCTATTTTGCCATAAAAATCGCTCATCTTAAATTTATTACTTTTTAATATACCCAGTGTCACTCACGCTGCTGAGACGAATCTAACGACACCTCATATGTCAAAATCTAACTATCCGTTTGGATATTTAGATTACATAATATTATAGACATACATACATACATACTTAAATACATACATACTCTCTAACAACATAACATTCGGAGGCAGTCGTGTACAAAAAAAAATATTTCCCATTGTGGGTAAATGCAGTCAGCTGACCGTGATTTTGTAAGTGTTCTGAAATATATTTTATGGGAAGATATTCAGTTGCATGGTCTTAACTGAATACACCCAATCAGTATTCGGAGAGCTGCCCCTTACACCCATTCACCTTCTTCTAATCAAAGTTAGGTAGGTATTATGTATGAAAATCGGCCACAGCCTAAGGTCACAATTCAAATGCTCGTGTTCATTAAATCTAATTTAATTTTCTGCAAAGGCGACCTACATTGCTAACAATGATTTTGTTCTCCTAATAGACCCTTGATCTAAATAGGTCTAGCATTAACATACATTTAGAACAATGAGGTATCACCTTGTAGGTACCTACAATACATAACATTGAACATTTTGCCTAAGTCGAAATAAGAACCCAAAAAAAGAGCGTCGAAAAACGCTGACACCTGGGTTCATTGGGTCGTTGGACGACTCGATGTCCCACTCGAAAAGAAGAAGAAGTAAGCGTCAAAAATATGAAAGTAAGAAAGTATCTACCTACCAATATTTAGCTTAAATTGGACATTTAGCTTGAAACCGATATTGAAGTTAGAAAATTTTTGACGGGTTTTCTTTCGTTACAATTCAAAAAGTGGCCAATTTTGTAGTAGCCATTAATTAGTACAAGAAAAAATTACTAGTTTATAGATTAGCAGCAGGTTTATCACGCAAAAGCTGCAATAATTAATTAAATGTATGTCTTTGACAGTGTACAAAATGATTTTCCATGTTAAGTTGTGAAACTAGTGATTGTGCAATTGAATACATGTTTGTACCTTTGTATGGAATCAGTAATTACTTACATTACATCAAGTATCTGCCTAAGTGTGCAACCTAACATTTGAACTTTAGGTTGGGGGCTTCACTTAGTTTTCGATTAACTCAACACCTTCACGTTGTCCAATCAAGTGTTATGTATTTTGTAATACAATATTACTTACTTGTTTGAAAACAAACATAGTAATAATTAATTTTCTACTGTATTTTACAACTGTCTTGTTGATTCGATGTATCACGTCTTGAAAAGAATTAAACATTAATTATTTGTTTTGATTAACCCTGCTCAATGTACCAAACCAAACTGTTAATCTGTTAAGACCAAACTATCTAACCCATTATCTGTGCTCAGCATTCAGCAACTTACTATTAAGCTGTAGCATGTATCGATAATCTCGAAAATCCTGCTTCGGTTGTCCAATACCGTGACAACAGGCAGAATACTGCATTGTAGATACTGGCTATAACCACGTTAGCAATAATCGCACCGATCAGCGAACAACGGCGACTTTCGCTGATAGCTGTCGCAGGCGAAGTGTAGCTCCTCTGTGGACAAAGTGTCTCCGGTCTGTGGAACTTTACAACCAGCTGTACCGATAATCTCCAAAACCCAGAGTTGGTTGCCTAATACCGTGCTAATGGGCTGATTATTGTCTGGTAGATACTGACAATAACCACGTTAACAAGCATCTAGATAAATTCTGTACTAATGTTGTGTCAAACCTTTTATCGCTCTTTGGTTTTGATATTTGTACAATGTGTAACGAAAAGGGTATACGAGTCGAAAGAAAGTCAAGGTGCTCAGGATTCTCAACAACTTTCTTGAGGAACAGAGGTCGAAAAATACCTAAACAAATACTTATAATTTTTTTTCTTTAGATGTCGCCGCAGTTTAAGTTTTGACGGACCAATAACGGCATTTTCCGAATCCAGACTTTCAGAATGTACATAAACCAAGCTGACCAAACGTAAGTGTGATATCGGCCTAGAATAGCGTCACCCCAATTCTACCCGTGGGTGTCGTAAAAAGCGACTAAGGGATAATTATTCAGGGAATGGGCAGCAGCATTCCCTATGAATTAAACATCTTGCACTGCGCTCGCCAATCCGCCTGCCAAGCGTGGTGAGTATGGCAATACGAGGGAGGCCCATGTCCAGCAGTGGACTGTTGTGGCTGTAAAGGTAAACGCAAGTAAATACAATTACTGACAAATTGATAGCACTTCTGTGCATGAATAGTTGAGTAGCGAGTTAGAGAGCAAACCTCCAAATCCACTTTGTAGTCACGTCAATAATATATTATTCAGAATCACGAAGGTATTGCAAGTAGGTAGGTATCTGTGATTTAACCTAAAGTTTATGTTCAAATCGCCTATGACGAGTGATGCCGTCTTAGAATAGCATTACCCTATATCTTTGCCGTGGGTGTTGTAAAAAGCAACTAAGGGATTTGAGAGATAAATGTGTATTGCAATTTTAGGCGACAGACAGACAATCTGTCACTATGTGAATAATGGTGATACACAGTCTTCTGAATGACTCTCGAAGTTTTGCTAATCGTGGTGTAAATAACCGTTATCCCTGCATACCCCGCAAGGGATATAGGTGTGATAATTATAAGATGTAGATACGGAAATTTTTTGACGTCATGCATATTTCTGTAAAAAGAACATACAATTAATCTAAATCTAAAGAATATAACTCTGCACGCAGGCTGTTGTCGTATCTCATAAAATAAATAAATGACCCGACTGCGGTAATTTCAAAGTTGTATTTTGCTAAAAAACCGCCGTCTTAAATTTCTGAATTTTTAATATAGCCAGTGTCACTTGTGTTGCTGAGACGAATCTACCGACACCTCACATGTCAAGATCCGCACAGCCATTTTTGAGCTGTAGCCCGAAAAATCAAGTTTCTTGTCTAGGTACATACGCCCCAGGTAAGTACCGCTGAAAAGACATAGTAGAGGCTGATCTGCGCGATCTTCGAGCCAGCAATTGGCAGGAGATCGCGCAGGAGAGGTATCAGCGGAGAGAGCGCGTTTCGGAGGCCAAGATCCTCTTTGGGTAGCTGAGTCAGCGGAGTTAGTTTGTCTACATACATACGTAAATACAGACATACCTACATAAATACATACACACTATAGAAAAACATAACCCTCCTGAAGAAGTCGGGTAAAAAAAAAACACAACAACGACACGAGGACAATGTACCTGAAGATCAAGTTCACGTACTCTTGATCTTGAATCAACTTTCAGGAAATCATATTTTATTTATCTCGTATTTTTTTAAGATTGGATTTGTAGGAAGCCATTTCCAAGAATGTTTTTCATTGAATTAATTATTATTACGGCTATTTTTCCTGCTCGCTTTACTCCGAGAAAATGTTATTTTACATCTTTGAAGAATATTTATTCAGTAATACGGCTGATGTAATGTTTGTTGATTTTTATTGCTTTGATTTTTATATAGCATTAAATCCGGAAGTTCTTTTAAACAGGATATTTAGATTTGTTTCAAAACAGAAATGTCACTTTTATTTATACAATACAATTTTACTATATAAACTTTTCAATCTATATTAAAAACAAAAAGCAATACTAGTCCTAGCGGTAGTTCAAAATGTGCTGCACTTGAGAGAAGAGTTCTGAAATTCGGTACACCTGGACATGGGCCTCCCGTTATTGGAGGGTATTGCTATACTCACCACGCTTGACAGGTGGATTGGCGAGTGCAGTGCAAGAAGTTGCATTTGCAGGGAACGCTGCTGCCCTGGGTGAACATCTCTTAGTCGGTTTTTACGACACTTACGGGTAGAATTGGAGTGATACTATTCTAAGCCGGCATCACGGGGCTAGTCTGCAAATAAACTAAATGGTAAATAATCTTACATAGTTACAAGCCGATTGTGATATATACAAAAACATCAAGTACGTACCTACATACCTACATTGTAGATTGCTTGATATCTACTGACACAACATGCATTGACACCTATGGGTTATTACCTTTTGTAATGTGTTATTTATGTGATCGAACCCGTTACAAACATTGTGCCGTGACCGTAATTTCTTCTGACCTCTGGCTGCCCATGCAATCAAGAATGGTCATAAAGAAATACGGGACTCTATCGTACGCGGGATTAAACTCTCTTTTCGTGTGGGACACCGAGTCGTTCAACGACATGATGGACCCTGGTGTCAGAGTTTTTCAACCGCCTACTGCAAGTAGCAGGCCTCTGACATGGTTGTGTAACGACCGCCATCATAGACAGCAACCGGGACCGACGGCTTAACGTGCCCATCCGAAGCACGGAACCATCTTACTTGCGGACAATCAGGTGGTTCAGAGTGGGATGTTTTTCGAGAGTATGTATTTATATCACCCCCACCATCCGGTTGACCAAAGTCGACAGATATTCAGCCGAGGTCAAAAACTCTACGTCGCCTTTTATGAGACATCCTGAGTAGACTAGGGAGTAGGGAGTTATCTTTGCCGTTACCACACGACTGCATGAAAATCAAACTTTTCATGAAAAATCGTAAAAATAAATAGTTGTCGTAGTTTTGTAATCTACTAAATACCAACAATATTTTAGCTATTTCTTTTAAAAAACCTCAAAGTACCAAGAATTTATTATTTTACTATAATGCCTATCTAAAAATATTTATCATAATACCTAATGTAATGGCAGACAGATCCAATCACTTTTCATATTCTAGAAGGCAATGCCAAAACGCACGAGTAGCATTCATAGTTAATTTTCTTTATGATTCTAATATATCTCACAAATGGCTTCATATATCGTTTGTAGTCTCCAAGAAATCCTTTGGCTTATTTTACTCATTTATCTAATTAGAGTAAGTACGCTTAATTCTGATACAGATGGACTGCATTTGGACTTGTAACGATTGCAATCAAACTGCGTTTCTACGTCTGATGTGGTTTGAACTGTTCACACAAAACAGCTGCTAAGTATGGTGTGGTGCATTGCACCCACTTTGACCAGCTTGCTTCAGAAACATGCACCCCATTAGAATTTACAAGCATCTTCCATTTGTTCTTAGGAACTAAGAAGTGCTCAACAAAATTATTAGTTTGCATTGTTTCAAAGGTCGAAAGGAAAATGTTCCAGTCAAAAATAGTAATCGTGCCAAAATTGTTTCGATCAGTTGCGAATTTGTTGGAGTGATTAGCCACACACGGGTGTTCACATGAAAAAAACTTGCTTTTTGATATAATATCTTAAACAATAATCTCTCTCATTGTACCTTCGCAATATCAATCGAAGCAAAAGATGTTGCATATTTTATAGGAAACAGTGCTGCCCATTCCGTGGATAATTTAATTACCATCACTTAGTCACATTTTTACGACATCCACGCGTATAGTTGTATTGATGCTATTCTAAGCCGGCATCACACAGCGTACCTAGTAGGTAATAAGCCAGGGTAATATTGTGTATTAAGCAGTACTTCAAGGAATTCAATCCATGTACCTATACGTTTTTAGATATGTACCTATGTAAATATATCTAAGTAGTAGGCATGTTATTTTGACGCGAGAATGAAACCATAAAATTATTCACGCCGCTTCCCCGTCGCCCATTCCAACAAAACGTACGGAGACAGATGGGCGCATGTGTGCAGAATTTGCAGCAGTGCAATGCATTCTGATTTCTTGAATTAGATATCGTTTTGTGGAAGGTAGAGTTATCGTGTCGTCAATCTTGGTGCTAAACGTACGGGTAGGGATGCGTTTAACCAAGTCGATATCGATTTATTGAACTCGAAATATCGATAGATAATTATTAAAAATTTGAAGAAATTATCATAATTGTAAAAAAATGTGTTATTATAAACTAGATACTCAAAACTCTGTACAGCACTCGCGCCTTTTATCCCTTCTCTATCAGTAGGTACTGCCGCAGTAATAAAAATGTTGCCATTAGCATACTTTACCCAATTTTGTGGATTGTATGAGCCTTTCGTTTGGTTCGATATTTAGTTTTCGATACCGACATAATGGCGTCTAAATCTCGATATTTATCAGAATTCGATATATCGTTGCATCCCTACGAACAGGTCTTGCTAGAATACTAATTCGGTGGCGCCAAATGCAAGGTTTGTGTTTGACCAGTACATTATTCTATACCGGGAGTAACAAAAAGGGTATAACAAGCCACAAAAAGGTCTAGGTACTTACTCATGAAATTGAACAACTTTCCCCATGGAACATGGGGCAAGATATGAAAAAAAAAAAAATAATCACCCGTAGTAAATCAATCAGCTGATCGGCGATTTTGTTTGTACGGGAGGTTCTAAATTTTTATTTCATAACTAGCTGGTGCCCGCGAACTTCGTCTCGCCAAGGGATGCTTGTGTTCCAACAGGCCCTTCAGAGCTAATAAAAGTTATCATAACTTATCTATCCTCGATGTTGATCAAGACATTTGTGTGCAACCATTCTAAACATCAAAATACATCGCTAAGTTTTGAAGTGATAGATGCATGCACGATCTACGGCAAATGAAACGGACGTTACGTACGTTTGAGCTTCCCATCGGTTCACACTACAGGTAGAATGACTTCTTTGCACCGCCTCACATAAGGTGCGGTGCGGTCTGCTCTCCAAATTTTTCTGCGCCATGGTCTTCTGTTTGGGGTTATCGAGCAACCGGAATAACAATATAATTAGTACAACTCCATATAATATGTCCATCCATATTGTTCAGTTTCATGAGTACTTTAACCTCCTTTCGACTTATTTATACCCTTTTTGTTACTTCCTGTAGATTTTTTACAATTGCCATAATTATGTAAGGATGGTAACAATTTCAAAAATCGCCTTCTGCTTAGGTAGATTCGTAAATTGATATACGTAATATACCACCTAATGACTACTTGCGTGGAAAATCTTTGGACTGTTTTTGCGTGGTATTTCATCTAGGACAAATTACAGACAAATTGTAAATTCCAGTATGGCAAAAGTGCTTCCCAAAATTTTCACCGCCACACCGTCCATGCGCTTGACCATAGTCGACAAATATTCAGCCGAGGTCAAATCCTCTACATTGCAATTTACGAAACACCCTGAGTGGACTAAGGGTATTCTTAGCCGCTACCACAAGGAATCGCCAACCAATTACTTATGCTTTATTTTCATCAAGAATTCAATAGTCAGGAATTTGGGCTTCTAGATCAAATAGATCATAGTTAACAGTCCATTGTCTTTTCTTAGTCATAATGTGTGTAAAGGTCTAAAGGTTAGTCTGCATAGCCCATAAATACGAAATATTGTTTACAATCACTTACAACGAGATACAATATTGCTTTGACAAT